>CM057468.1:112811644-114061644 GCA_030035585.1 Dugong dugon | reverse complement strand
ATGTTTCCCTCCCAGCATCCCTGCTGGAACCATCTACCCAACTCCTGGTGTCCTCCATCTCACCAATGACCTCAAAATAGTGACCCAGATAACCTTTGATGTCCTTTGTGGGAGCAGGAACATCACTAATGACTTAGAGACTAAAAACACCAGTCCTTGGAGAATTGAGCCTGATAACATCTAGAGATGGGAGAAATAAAAACAGGCTACACAGCTCTTCATAAATACCCCATATGCATCTCTAACTACCTTCAGAGGCTCATCCCACCCCTGCCACCTCTGTCAATGCTACAAAGTCCAAAGTCCCCCTGTTCCCAGGCAAGAATGCACCCTCAGCATCGCCTCCATAAAGGAGCCAGTTGGAGAATTGGTGAGGACAGCCTTTAGAGAGAACAGGTGCTGTGCAGCACATACTCTTATTCAAGTACCCTCATTCTCCTAGAGTTTTAAGGGCCACCATGGTCAGTATTTATGTCATTCTATATATGCATTTATCTTTTATAGTAATGCACACGTGGCCCAGGAGTTGATCCCAAATCCCAGGCAAGTGCATTCTGGCTAATATCTGCGTCTGTGGGTCTGGAAGAAGCCTTTGTGCCCTATGTCATTCACAGTTTTGTGGACACATTCTGAAGTTCCCACCTTCCATGTTCCCCATCCCCCTCAGGAGTAATGGCACCTGAGTGGATGAACTCTGGGTCTGGTGGACCTGCATGAGAGTGGCTCTGGGGTGGTAGGTGGGCACAGGATGGACTCTGAGGACTTGCCATGGAAGGACATAGTAGGCTATTGCCTGTGGTTTGCCCTGCCTCAGGGCCAATCTCAGCCAGCCCCATGCACGCCTCCCTCCTCCTCTCTCCTTTGCTCATGGCCAGTGACATCACTGGCTGCTCCCAGAAGGCTGCCCTCTGCTCTTGAGCACAGGCTTTCGGTAGCTCTGGACCCCCTGGCAGGACGGACACAGGAGCAGAGAGTGGAGGCTGTTACCAGGACCAGACCACCACCCCTAGAGCCTGCAGGGGGGCTGAGGAGCCTGGCCAAAGAGACTGAGAGCCTGCCACTGGAGCTCCCACCTGGTTGCTTCCACACAGGTAGCTCACCTACAGGCTGATTGTCTGTTCTGCCTCCCATGCTGTCCCTTGTCTTTGTGTGGCCAAGCCCAGTTTCTCTCCTCTGTCCTTGCTGCTTCCTGGCCTCCTGCCGCTCTACCCTCTGTCCTTTCCCACTTTGCGAGCACTAGTTATTTTATTAGACAAGTTGACATGCCTGTTGGGGATTGTGTGTGGTGATTGGGAATGGGATACCTGTCTGTGAGTTGGGGCATGGAGAGGGTTTAGGTTTGGACCTGAGAGCCCACAGCTCTGGTCACTTAGGTAGACAGAGTCCTATCAAGGACTCAGGGTTTGGCTGATATTCTGCACTCCCTCCCCCTGTCCTGGCATAGCCCTGCACGTACCCAGCTTGAATGCCCTCTCTCCATTGCTTTGATGGCAAACACACAAGCATGAAGCAGAAGTAGGGGCAGAGAAAGAGAACCCCAGGATTAGAAGCCAGAAATGTTGGCTTCTGTTGAGGAATTGGCCCCTAAACCTCCTCAAGTTTTACTCCGTGGCTGGTATCTGAATAGGGGAACCCCAATCTGTGCCTCAGTTGCTTCTTTTGAAAATCCTCTGCCTTCCTTCCCAACTTTCTGGGCAGATGAGAACTTGAAGGGGAATGTATATATATCTACTTGCCTGGAGAGAAGTGAGGAAAAGCCAATTTAGCTACTGAACCTAAAAACCAGGCTCTGGCTTCCAAACTCTTTGTGAGTTCAATGTTGTTTCACCTCTGCTAGTCTCTTCTCCCCATTGAATTGTAATCTTTTGGAGAGCCAAGACCTTTTCCCTTTTCTTTTTACTCCCTTTCTTCTGGACAATCAGCAGTGTACTCATGATTAATACCTTATTACTTAATACTTGCAGATTAGGTAACTGAACCAAGATGTATGGTTAATATAGGAAAGTTCTATAAATAGACAGCTCCCTGGGGTGACCTCCAGCCCTGCTAGGGTTCGAGGTGTGAAAAGAAGCAGCTTAGATTCCCATTAATTGTGATGAAAACAAGAAAGACATGGTGGCCTGTGACCTGTGTCCCTTGCTGCTCAGAGACTCTCTTGTGCTCATGATGGCTTCTGTGTTCGTCAGCAGACAGCTCTCTCCTGCTTGTCATGCCCTTCCTTCAATAGGCCTTCAGTAAATGCTTGTTGAATGCAAGATTGTCTGATTCCAGAGAGGTGGTCCCTGAAAATGGAGCCTCACTGTGAGATTTAGAACTCTTCAGAGTTAAGAGGAACCAAAAACTCTGGCAAATTAGAAGCAGCCAAGAGATGTGTCTTTCAGGGGAATCCAGGACTTCACCTTGTTCATCTCTACTTCTGGTTTGCAGGACCAGAACCTCAATGTCTGGGACTAGAGCTAAGTCCCATGAGCGCCATGAAGTGCTCTGAAGGAAGTGTTCTGGCTGGTGGTTTGAAGAATCTCCCTCAGGAGCCGCCTGATGGTGAAGGCAGAACCCTGAACTTGGGGTCTCCAGCCTCAAACCTGGGCAACTTGAGCTTTGGTCATTGATGCCCTCCCCTGGCTGGTTTTGGGTTTTGTCTCTGTAGAGTCTGAGCTTAGGAGGCAGAAACCCTGGTCCCAGTGTATCAGTCAGGGCTGAGAAGAAGGTCTATGAAGGATCAGAGACAACAGTTGTCTGTTCAGAATAAGGAATGCCTAGGCATTCAAGAGCATCATTCTCTTTCCACTTCCCTGACCTCTTGTCATGAATGTGTGGGAAATGAAAGCCCTCCTAGCCTCCCAGCCCTTTATCCGGACATCTAGAATGACCTAGTCCACAGCAGGCCCTGTGATGTTTAAGTTAATCAAATAAAAGTTCAAGTAAAGAGAAGTCTAATTTTCTTTACTTAGATTATTAACTGGCAAATTTTAGAAACCTGACCCTCTATCACAAAACACTACTCCCAAGACCATTCCAAGTCAGAGACTTCACCCAAATAACCTCCTATCATTGCAGGCTCAGCCCAAGGCCAGAGAAGGAGCTCCTACAAGGAAGTCCCATTCGAAGTCCTCCCAGGTAGCTCCCTGTGCTTGGGTGAGGTGGGCTGGCCTGGAGCATGCAGCAGGACGGTAAGAAGCCTGGGAGAAGTGGGAAGAACAGGGAGAAGTGTGGAGGGAGGAAGAGCATCCTCCTAGGCTCCTCCTAGGAAGTCTTGGGATGTGGAAGAAGGGAGGAATATGAGGAAAGAGATTGAAGAAGGGGACATTCTGAACAGGGGATGAGCTCATCTCTCCAAATTCTTTCCCTACTTTGAAGGGCAGGGAATGGAATGATGATGGAGTGGGACAGGGGTGGTGGTGGTGGCTGTGGGCATGTTCATTTTATTAAGCACCCAACTAGTAACTGAAAGGTTGGCAGTTCAAACCCACCCAGAGCTGCCCTGGAAGACAGGCCTGGCGATCAGTTAATGAAAGATCACAGCCTTGAAAACCATAGGGAGCAGTTCTACTCAGCACACATGAGCTCTCCATGAATCAGAATCGACTCAACAACAACAGCAGCAACAACAGGAGAGGCTTCCATTTCCACAGTTTCACCTGCCCTTGGCCAATGTTCTGGGGAGGGTAGCTTTTTCCAGTCACCCCCTCCCTGCTCCACCCTGCTTCCCTCCTTAGATCAGGAAGGTTAGCACATACGGTCAAAGAGCTAAGACTCATCCATAAGCAACTCCCAAAGAAAATGGCATGTTTTGTGGATCCTGGAGGCAGAAGGGGAGCAGACTCCTAGAGGAGGACTTTCTGAATGGTGGGAAGCCAGGCTGGAGGAGCCTGAGTAACCTTCTCCCAGGTGTGGTCCTCCATGCCACAGGTGGGCGGGGAGTGGGGAGATGTGATGTGGATGCCTCCTTTTTCTGCCTAGGGATCAGCAGTGTGAATCAGCTGGGGGGGCTCTTTGTGAATGGTCGGCCCCTGCCCCTGGACACCCGGCAGCAGATTGTGCGACTGGCCGTCAGTGGGATGCGGCCCTGTGACATCTCACGGAGCCTTAAGGTAGTGTGTTGGGAACCTTCCCCCAGTGATGAGGACAAGCAGACAGGGAGAAGGGGCCTCTCTTAAAGCAAAAGTCTGGGCCTGTTCCAGACTCTGGGGACCTCTGGGGCCTGGGCTACTTCCTAGAAGACCCTCTTGGATGTTGGGAAGGGGAGATGCAGGCACCCAAGGGTGAGGCTGGACTCCCAACTCTGTGACCTGTTCCAGTAAGTCTTGCTTTGCCTTGTAGCCTCCTTCTGTCCTAGAAGCACTCACCTTCTACCCATCCCGCCTTACCTATTCCTGTTTCTCGCCTGACCCAGGTATCTAATGGCTGTGTGAGCAAGATCCTAGGGCGTTACTATCGCACAGGTGTCTTGGAGCCCAAGGGTATTGGGGGAAGCAAGCCACGTATGGCCACACCCCCTGTGGTGGCGCGAATTGCCCAGCTGAAGGGTGAGTGCCCAGCCCTCTTTGCCTGGGAGATCCAACGCCAGCTGTGTGCTGAAGGGCTTTGCACTCAGGACAAGACTCCCAGTGTAAGTGCCCCTTCCACCACTGGGGCTGACAAATGGGCTGCCTGGGGGAGAATAAGGTCCCTGGGTGGTGCAAATGGTTTGCTCTCGACTGCTAACGTAAAGGTTGGTGGTTTGAACCCACCCAGCGGTGCCATGGAAGAAAATCCTGACAATCTGCTTCTGTAAGGGATGATAGCCAAGAAAACCCTATGGAGCAGTTCTACTCTGCAACACATGGGGTCACCATGAATTGGAATTGACTCGATGGCAACGGGTTTGTTTTTTGTTGTTGTTTGGGGGAGAATAAGATTCCTTCTTACCTGGCAATGTGGGCACCTCAGGTTGGGAGGCTACTGGGCTGTCTTCTGATCCAGAAGTTTCTCTCCTTAATAGTGGAGGTGAGAGAGGTAAGAAGAAAGCTTTGGGGTAGAAAGGAAGCTGCCCTTGGGAAAGATGTGCAGGTGGGGAGAAAGGATGCAGGGGAAAATACACTCGAGATGCAACCCTGGCTGGTGCACCATCTCCCCACTCAACACCCCCAACACCCCCAGGTCTCCTCCATCAACCGAGTCCTACGGGCACTACAGGAGGACCAGGGACTGCCCTGGACACAGCACAGGCAGCCAGGTGGGTCTTGGAGCTGTGCCTAGGATAAGCACAACCAACTCTTCAGCATTTTATTCTTCAAAGCCCTTTTTAGTTTTTTCCTGGACCACCCTCACAACATTCCAGTAAAGAGACCCTGGCAGGGAATCCTATTCTCTCTTGTTGGAAAAAAACTGAGCTTCAGAGAAGTGAAGTGACTTATCCAAGGTCACCAGGTAGTGGTTGCAGGTCCTAGAGCAGAATCCTGGTCCCCTAATACCCAAGTTCACAAGACAGGCTGAGGAAGAGTCAGGACTAGACTTTCCACACCCTCCTTCTGCCTCATGCACAGCTTCTCAGAGCTTCCTTCAGGTTCTGTGGAGTCAGGCAACCTGGTTGAACCCTGCTTTGTCCCCCAAAGCACAAAGCATGTGCCCCACCCTGATACTGATCATGTATCCCATCAAGTGCTTCTGCAGCCACCTCCGAGTAACTGAATGCCCCAGCGACTGGCCTCTGCTCTTATACCATGCTGTCCCCCACCCCTGACACTCATCCCAGGGACTTGGGGATCCATGTGACTAGCAGAATCACCCACAAAGTACCATAAGCCATTGTCCTCCTTTGCAGTTGTTTTGGCTCCAGCTCCTCCTACTCTCCATAGTGGCTCTGAGGCTCCCCGGGGTCCTCACCCAGGGACTGGCCACCGGAATCGGACTATCTTCTCCCCAGGCCAAGCTGAGGCGCTGGAGAAAGGTGCTGGGGCAGGGCAGACGGTGGGTCAGAGGGTCCTGGATGTGACTGATGAAGGCAGTGGTCCTGGGGCCTGAGTGTGTGGGCAAGGCTGAGAGATGGAGGCCATGGGAGGCCCTGCCTTGGGGAGGAGGGCAGTTTAGGGCTGTAGCAGCTGGGGAGTGGGCCCTGAGGGGAGACTCATGCCTACTCTTCTCCCCATGCCCTCACTCTGTGAGCCCGATCCCCGCAGAGTTCCAGCGTGGGCAGTATCCTGATTCAGTGGCCCGTGGTAAGCTGGCTGCTGCCACCTCCCTGCCTGAGGACACGGTGAGGGTGAGTAAGCTTTGTGACACAGTATGCACAAACCAGAAGGAGAAAGAGTCCATGCCAGGCAGGGCTTTGCGTTCCCATGAGGTGGACAGGAAGGCAAGATGTGAGAACAGACTTGCCTGGGCAGAAATCAGAGGTAAGGCCCTCCTTGTCCTCTTCTGCTGATTTGTCTTCTCTCTCTCCCACTCCAAGCCCTTGAGCTGAGGGAAGGGGCAGAGAGAAAAGGCCATAACAGGGAGGGAGGACATCAGATCAGGGCCAAGGAAAGGTCTATGCCCGGAGTGCAGGCCAGGAACACCTGGTGAGGGCCGGGCAGCAGAAAGCACAGTCTGCTCCATTGTCACTGCCCTCCCTCAGGTATGGTTTTCTAACCGAAGAGCCAAATGGCGCCGGCAAGAGAAACTCAAGTGGGAAACACAGTTGCCAGGTGATTTATCTGTACCCTTATCCATCCATCCATCTATCCACCAATCCATCCATCCATCCATCCATCCATCATCTATCCATCCATCCATCCATCCATCCACCCACCAATCTATCCATTCCCATCCATCCATCCATCCATCCACCCACCAATCTATCCATTCCCATCCATCCATCCATCCATCCATCCACCAAACATTTATTTAGCGCCTCCCATGTGCCAGGTGTGGTAGTAGATGCTTCACTGTTCCTGCTCTTATGGGCTGCACTGTCCCCAGTTTACCATCCTTGGGATTTAGTCCTTCCCTTCTGGAGTTTCCCATCCATCCCTTTCCACCTCTGTAAGAATTTTCTGTCTTTCCTAGACCCTCCCTGCCTCTGATATCTGTAACTCACTGTCACTCCTCCCCACCCACCCCATCCTCTCTCTGAGTGGTTCCACTTTCACCTTCTAGGTGCTTCCCAGGGTCTGACTGGACCAGGTGCTTCCCCAGGGATCATCACTGCACAGGTACCCGGGAGGAGATGGAAGTTTGTGAGCTGGGGAGACTGAAGGACTCACTGCCTCCCCTATTCCTGGTGAAGGCCTGAGCTAGAATCCTCAACTCCCTAAGGCACCTACAGTGCACACTTCCAGAAAGAGTCATCCCCATAGTCTACTCTGGAGTTGTGCAGGATAAAAACTGGGTTGCCGGCAGTCCTTGGGCCTATCCTTCTAAGCAGAAGGAATCACTGGCAGCTGAGGTCTCCTCTCTATTTTTCTAGCAGCCCCCTGGAAGTGTGTCCACAGCAGCCCCGCCTGCCCTGGAACCCTTGGGTCCCTCCTGCTATCAGCTGTACTGGGGGATAGCACCAGGCAGGTGTTTGAGTGACATTCCACCCCAAGCCTGGCTTGAGCCCTGCTGGGGTAAGAATCAGGCTAGGCCTTCGTCTTGCAGGGTGTGGGAGGGATGACTGATCTTTGACTCACAGGAGGTCATGGATCTCCAGTTGGGATCATCAAATGAACCTTGATACAGCTGTCCTCACTGCTTGCATGGCCCTCAAAGTTGAGGAGACTGTACCCCTTGAGCCTACAGTACCACTGGCAGCTGTAGCAGGAGAAGGGGGGTGGGATTGGGATTCGAGTGTGTATATTCAGGGTAGGAAACCAATGTCTTGGCCCCTGTCCCTCCAGTGATGTTGAGGGGTAGGGGTGGGAGCAACAGGTCCATGCTCACCCTCTCTTTGTCCCTGCAGGCTGCTTGCCCCCAGAGCCGAGTTCCCTGGATTCAGTTCAGCTTTGCCAGCCTTGTCCTTCCTTCCACTCCCCCTGCCACCAGTCTTGGTGCCCCTCAAGCCCTGCTCTGACCTGGCTTCCCACCACTGTAGCCCTGGAATGAGGGAAGAGGACTAGAATGGAAAGGAGAAGGGGAAGGTAGAATCTAACACCGCCTGCCCAAGCAGGTCACTGCTCCTTCCTCCTGCCTACCATCTGACCTTCACCTGTGGACCTTGCCTGGCCCTGCCTCGCTGCCTCTCCTACGCACCACTTGAGGGGAAGGGCTGGAGAAGCGATGCCGACCCATCCCTCACACTGGATGACTCCTCAGTAATAAAATGTTTTTTTTTATTAGCAGAAGTTCCTGTTGTCTACCATGTGTTTCTCACAAGCTCCCATATACCCACCCCTCTATTTAACATTTGTACGCAGTTTGCCACATTGCTCACTCTATCATCTATCTTTCTATCACCCATCTATGTATCATCTATATCTATCTATCAATATATTATCTATCTACCTATCTGGCATATCTGTCTACCCACCCACCTACCTACAAACCTATCTATCGTCTATCTTCTGTCTGTATACCTACTTACCTACCTACCTACCTATCAATATATTATCTACCTACCTATCTGGCATATCTATCTGTCTACCCACCCACCTACCTACCTACCTACCTATGTTCTATCTTCTGTCTGTATACCTACTTACCTACCTACCTCCTATCTATCTACCTATCTAATCTATCTGGGGAGCCCTGGTGGCATAGTGGTTAAGAGCTCGGCTGTTGATCAGAAGGTCACCAGTTCAAATCCACCAGCCACTCCTAGGAAACCCTATGGGGCAGTTCTACTCTGTCCTATAGGGTCGCTATGAGTTGGAACCGACTCTACAGCACCTAACAACAACAAATCTGTCTGGCACGTCTATCTATCTGGCATATCTATCTATCTATCAGCTATCTACCTTGGTGTGTGAGTGCCCTTACACCCACACATATGCACACACAAACACACACACTGATATTACATCATGTCACTTCACCCCTATGTCCTTCAGCATGAATCTTCAAGAATTAGGACCTTCTCATACATAATCACAATCCCATTACCACATCTAAGAAGATTTACAATAATGCCTGAATCTAAGAAAATAGACAATAATTCCATAATTGCATATGTATTTTTCTACAACAACAAATGGAGTGGAAATACCATTTTTCATATTCTGCTTTTTCATTTGTGTATACCCCTGGGGGATGTCTGCGTGATTCTTGGAAGTTTCAAATCTTCTCAATTACGTCTCCTTGCAGAGAAAGCTTTAGGCTCCTCCTAGGAAGTCTTGGGATGTAAGACAAGGGAGGAATATGGGGAAAAGGGAATAAAGAAGAGGATACAGGGGATGGGCTCACCTCTCCAAATTCTTTCCTTCTTTTGAAGGAGATGGAATGATGATGGTGCAAGGTGTGGTGGGGGTAGACAAGTTTGTTTTATTCCCATGTAGGTCAGGTACAGGAGCCCTGGTGGCGCAGTGGTTAAAAGCTCAGCTGCTAACCAAAAGGTCGGCAGTTCGAATCCACCAGCTGCTTCTTAGAAACCCTATGGGGCAGTTCTGCTCTGTCCTGTAAGGTTGCTATGAGTCAGAATGGACTCGACAGCAGCAGGTTTGGCTTTTTTGGTTTAGGGCAGGTACTGAGCCAGAAGCTGTCCTTTAAGAAGTCTCTTTGTCATCAAATGCTCTAGAGCTGTGCTGTTCAATACAGTGGCCACCAACCACTTGTGTCTATTTAAATGAATGAAACTGAATAAAATTAACAGTTCAGTTCCTCATTCCCACTAGACACATTTTAAATGCTCAAAAGTCATGTGAGGTTGGTGGCTACTGCATCATGGAGAGTAAAGATTACAGAACATTTCCACCATTGCAGAAAGTTCTTTGGGACAGAGCAGCTCTAGAGTGAAATTTCAAGGGTAATCGAGCACACTCTGCCCCTGTCCTGCCTTTTCCACCCCCTAAACTGGGGGCCTAGCTAGACAAAACTGCCCAGAGAAACGGGTGAGGTTTTGTGGGGTGACTATCTGCATGGCGCAGTCTGATAATAAGCCAATCATTTCGGCAACAGGGCTACTGATGTTGTCAACAGAAGGAGCTGTCTCAGCTGAAGCCCCCTGGCTAAGCATATTCAAGCAGAAGATGGATAACCACAAGTGAGGGACAGGGCAAGTGTGAGCATGGGTGTGCACGTGCACGCGCGCATGCGCGTGTGTGTGATGCACCTGAATGTGTGTACTTATGGAGTGCTGTGGAAGACAGTCTGCATCAAATGACCTCCCAGATCCTATCTCGCTGCACAGTATATTCCATCCCACATCTTGGCCTGCTCTTAATGCTCCCTAGGAAAGGAGATGCCCCGGTCTCTCACGTCTTCAACCTTTACTTACTGGGTTAAAATTTCAAAAATCAATTCTTTTATGTCTCTTGAGGAGAAATACATTTTCAGAAGCCTAAGATCATTTCCCTCTACGCAACCTGAATCTCTCTCTAATCTCTGGTTTCAACTTTTTCTTTTTTTAATAGACTTAAAAACCAGGTATGGTGCAATTTTTCCAAAGTGGGGGACAGGCATCATGTTGGCATTCGAGAAAATTTTAGGAGATGTTTGGACTCTGCTTTAAATAATGTTGAGTCAGAAGTGAGAAAACGATTCCCCTTCCTACGCCCTTTCATTTCTGATTGCATCAAGGAGAAAGTTTCATTTTGATCCTAGTCTGGAGCACCTCTGTAACAGATGTTAATCTCCTTTTTTAAGAAGAGTAAGGGAGTTTCAGCCTCCGAGCCTTGGGTAGGGAAGGCAGGTCTAACTAGGATTTGCGAATACAGTTTTGTTTTCATTGTATTTATTGTTATAGTCAATTTCTATTTATGGCAAGTGGTTTTGGTTTCCCGTTTACGGTAATGATGAGAATATTTACTTGTAAATAAATGTAGTTAAGAGTTTATGTCAATAAAAACATTAATAGGGCAGATCCAAAAAAAACCAAACTCCTTGCCATCGAGTCAATTCCGACTCATAGTGATCCTATAGGACAGAGGAGAACTGCCTCAAAGCGTTTCCAAGGAGCGGCTGGTGGATTTGAACTGCCAACCTTTTGGTTAGCAGCTGAACACCTAACCACTGTGCCGCCAGGGCTCCCAGTAGGTAGATAAAGGTCAAAATCATAAAAATAGTGCAAGAATGACAGACATTTTGGAAGCCCTGCTTTGATGGAAAGAACTGTGGATATGCGTTAGAGGAATTTAGTCAGAGGCCCAACTTTGTTGTGACTAGTTTTGGGAACTTGGGCAAATCACTTTGGCTCCCTGAAAAAGGTGGGAAGCGGTGGTGGGGAAGTACCTGTCATGCCCACCTTGCTAGGTCAAAGGTAGTGATAGGGTAGAGATGTTTGGTAAACTGTGGGAGTAGCAGAACATACAAGCGTAAGACATTATTACCATTACTGTATGCCCATTTGATTACCAATACCTCATTCTTTCCAGACCAAATGGATACATTTAGAGTCATATCTGGATTCTAAATTCCTGAGGGCAAGGCTGGCTCCTTATGGGGTCACTGGGAATACTCTAGTGGTTCAGCTGGGGATGGGGAGGACTAATGGAAGCCCTGTTTACCATCTGGACTCCTCTCTTCTGGACAGAATTTAGAGCAGCATGGAGCCCCATTTTCCACCCTCTTCTAGACCCCTACTCTGTACTAAGTCAGATGCACACAAGGATCTTGGGGGTGGCCTGTTATGATGTATTGTTTCTCGAAACAGGTGTTCTGCTAAACTGGGTAGGAAAAGTTGTGCCACAGATAGTTTTCTCATGGATCTTGACTCGGGGGTTCCTGTTCTGTTTAGTACTGTAGTTTCTCCTGGAGGTTTTGGATTTCGGCAGGTAGCGTCCCATCGACCTGGATACAGAACAGGAAATAGAAACTTTCAGCAATTTGTCAGTTATTGACTGATATCTGGGTTGTGGGAGAAAACATGTTAAGATCCTGTGGGAGGAGAGAGAATAAAGCAATTTTTCCCATTCTTGATGAGGGATCAGGACCAGACGTGAAGTTAACGTACAGGAAAAGGCAGCAAAATTAATTAAAATATCCAATGAATGGTGCAAAACCATCAGAGTTGGACTTCAGTCAATAGATTCACTAAGAATTTGAGCTGGGTTGGGGAAGACTTCTGATAGACAGTGAGCACATTGGAGGGGTCAGGCATTTTTCATTCATTATCTCAGGTCATGTTCACAACAACTTTCTGAGACAGATACTATATTCCCATTTAACCCATGAGAAAGTGGCCTTGTCGATGATCAAACAGCAAGTTTAACTGATAAAACTCTGATTAGAACGTTGTTCCCTAATTCCAGAAATGAGCTCTTCACCACTATAATATACTGTCTCCTAGAAGGTCAGACATGAAGGAGCCTGAGGAGTTTTGTTCAATCCAAACTCTTCCTGGAATAGTAAGAAGCTCAGGCCCAGGGGGATTCACTTTGTTTGTCCCAGTTTGGCCACACTAAGGCATTTATGTAGAAAATTCATAGAAAATGGAGGAAAGGATTGAACAGGCATGGAGGGTCTATGTTTAGATTCAAATTGTCATTTAACCTTCACAACACCCTATGAAGTAGATATTATTACCATTTTACAGATAAGGAAACCAAGACCTAGAAATGTAAAACAATTTGCTTAAGGTCATGGAACTAGTAAGCACTGAAGTCTTACTAGCTCTGGATTGCAGGTCTGTAGTATAGCAAAGCCCGAGCTCTTTTTACAATACTCTCGTGACTCTCCAAGTCAGGAAAGTCAGATCGATTGTAAAGGGGCAGAACTAAGAGCAACAAGATGCCCTGAAGAGTTCTGAGCAGCATCATAGGAAAGCTCACTTGGTAGCACATGAGGGCGGTAGTGTTTCAGTGGGAGAATTCTCACCTTCCATGTGGGAGACCTGGGTTCAACTTCCGGCCAGAGCCCCTCAAGTGCAGCCACCACCCATCTATCAGTGGAGGCTTACATGTTGCTATGATGCTGTGTAGAGCTTCCAGACTAAGACAGAATAGAAAGAAAGGCCTGCCAATCTACTTCTGAAAATCAGCCAATGAAAACCCTATGGATCACAATGGTCCTCTCCCGTGTATATGGGTTTGCCACAAGTTGGGGGCCGACTCGACGGCAGCTAACAACAACTAAGTGGGGTGGTGGTGTGGAGAAGATATAGGATAGGAACGGAAGTGGTGGCAGGGAGTGCTGTGGGGAGCCCTGGGAGCAGAGCAGGCTCTTGGTGAAATGCCTGGACTCCAGTGGTAGCAGTGGTCATTAAGAAGGAGTAAACACTCCAGAGGCTGTGTTCCAGAAGTATACAAGAATTCTCAAGGTGTGGTGTAGGGAACGAAAGGGAGAATAAGCGATGATGCTGAGGTCTTCAGCCTGAGTGTCTGGGAGGGTGGCCAAGCTCGATGGCCATGGGAGGCCAGGAAGAAGAGAATTACATCGGGAGGGGAGGATGAGGGTCTGATTTCAGCTCTGCCAATTTCGAGGGGATGGCAAGACACAGTTGAGGCAATTGTCTACCAGAAAGTTTTCAGGGCTGGAAAGAAATATCCGGGTGCCATCAGCACCCAAAGAGATCCAGGAGGGGTAGGGACAGACAGAACGCATGTACACAGAATAGACAGCACCCCCACAAAGCACATGTTTTTGCACGTACATACATCCTCAGAGTCATCCTCCTCACCTACAAATGGGATAACATTTTACATCTTAATGAGAGAGACAGATACTCAAATGTACCTCACCCTGTCCCATCCCTAGCCCACCCCTGCCCCTAGGCTTGCTTGGAAGCACATGTCAGTGTGGCTTAAGTGAGAAACCTAGATCTGATTTCTCTCCTTCCTCTAGCAAATCTAGGTGTAGAAGCCCAGCAAGGAAAGGCACAGACTTGGAATCAACATCTGCAGTTGATTAGGTTGCAGACAGAAGTCAGCCCGGGTGTGCATTTTGGTCTTCCTATCACAAGCCTCCCACCCACCTCTGTTCTCCTCTTGCTCCTCAGCTCCTGCTCCCCACCTCCAGGGCTTTCCCCACTCAGCCTTACCTAAAATTCCCAGATACATTCTTTTGTAATGCCTTCGCTGTCTGCCAACAGGGTGCCGCTCCGGTCTGCTCGCAGGTAGAAGCCATTGGGAGCCAGGACCGTGAGCAAGTTGCTCCCCTGAAGCTCGATACGGAAGTTGAGGGCAAACTTTCCCCAAGAGCGAAAGGTGCCAAAGGACGTAATTGACCAGAAGGATCCACCCTGTGCTGGGGAAGGAAGAGCTCCAGTTGGCGACCATTGGGGAAGGTGGTCCTCCAGCACTGCAGCCTCTGTGGAGGGCTCCATGGAGGCACACCACCCTACCTGGCTGCCCTGTCCTGGCTGTGTAGGCAAGCCCCTCTATGGAAACACAGAGGGCCAGTAGGGGCCCCCCTAGTTTTCATTCTGCTAACCCACTCTGGGGGCCTTGAAGGGTGAAAAGAAGCAGAAACCCTGTTTTCCCTTTAATGATGAGCAGGCCCTGAGGTCTGAATCGAGGTACCACGGGGGCTGCACCGTGCACCCCGGATTGGGGAAGAGGGGCTCCTCACCCTGGAAGTGGTAAATGTCCTGGCGGCAGGGCAGCAGGTGGATGCAGTCGGGCTGGTCCATGTTGCACTGGATGAGGTCATGTTCCGATGAGGTGCCCACGTACCCATAGCGCCCTCGCAGTGCCAGGAAGGGGCGGTTGGCTAATCGGATCCCGAATTCCTCATTGGGACCTGGGAGAAATAGGAAGGGGTTAGCAGGAGGGGCTGCCTTTAGATGTTTTCCCAGATGGAAGTAGGAGGGGGAAGACGAATTGTAAAAGGATGTCATCAATATTTTAACATGTGATGAGCACCTAATTGGTGCCAGGCCTTATGCTAGGTGCTTGTGAAATGTTTGCAGAGGCTCCTAGCACCGTGCTGAGCTCAACAAATGTTGACAGGTTTTCTTCCTTTGAAATAGGTGAGTGTATTTAATGTTCACAATAAGCCTGTGAGGCAGGCAGGGTGGATACCGTCTCTTTTTTTACAGACAAGGAAACTGAGGCTCAAAGAGGTGGCTTGCCCCAGCGACTACAAAAATTCAGTGACAGTGCAAGTACACAAAGCCAGATCTTCTGACCCCAACTCCAATACTTTCCCTCTCGTTCCCAGCTCCTTCTAGAAGCATCCCTGACTCGGAATCGCCTGTAGGAAGGCCGCTCTGCTCACCTGGGATGGTGGCATTGGCCACCAACAGGCCGTTGGCTGCAACGCCCAGGAAGCGCCCATTGGAGGACTGCAGCATGATCCGGCCACAATTCCAGTGCATTCGGAAGAAGGTGTCGGACTCCAGAGGGTGCCCATCAGCCATCACTGTCCTATGGTGCCGCTGGCGAGAGTTCATGGGAACAGGGAGGGGGAGCAAGCACTGAACATTCAGCATTCTTCCCATCGTCATAATTTCTAGACCCTCTCCCCACATCCCACCCACCAGCCTTTTCATTCCCCCCGGGGTATGCCTTATGCTTTCAGATCCCTTATGGAAAACATGGTGTGCCCCTTGGCTCCCACTGCCAGTCTGTGCTGTATCCCGGAGCCTAGCATCAAAAGGGCCTGAGTATCTGTACGGAGAAAAAGGAAGCTCAGCTCTTACCCCAAAGTCATCTGGAAATAGATCAAAGCCGTAAAAGTGAAAGTGAAACTATAAAGCTTCCAGGAAAAAATCTTTGTGACTTTGGGCTAGGCAATGACTTCTTGTCTACTTTTTATTTAAAAAGCATTAACCATTTAAATTAAAATGGACAAATTGAACTTCATCAAAATTGAAAATTTTTGCTTTTCAAGAGACACTATTAAGAAAATGAAAACACAAGGCATAGACTAGGAGAAAATATTTACAATACATATATTTTGCAAAGGACTTGACTTTAAAACATATAAAGAACTTTTACAACTCAGTAATAAAACAACCCAACTAAAAATAAGCAAAATATTTTAAAAGACACTTCACAGAGAAGATACACCAAAAGCCAATAAGCACATGAAAAGATGCTCAACCATTATTAATTCTAAAGGAAATTTAAATTAATGCCACAATAAGATGTCACTACATGTCCACTAGAGTAGCTAAAATTAGCAGGACAGACAATAGTAAGTGTCAACGAGGATGTAGAGCAATTAGAACCCTCATACACTACTGGCGGGAATGTAAAATGATATAGTCACTTTAGAAAACAGCTTGACATTTTCTTATAAAGTTAAACACACATCTATCATATGACCTAGTAATTCCATTCCTAGATATCTACCCAAAATAAATGAAAATACAGGCCCCAAAAAGACTTGTATATAAATGTTCACAGCAATTTTATTCATAATAACCCAAACTGGAAACAACCCAAATGTTCATCAGCAAGTGAATAAACAAATCATGTTTATGTTTATGAATAGTAAGGAGCTTGAGTGGCACAAGCGGTTTGTGATCGGCTGCTAAACCAAAGGTTGGTAGTTTGAACCCACCCAGTGGCTCTGCATAAGAAAGGCCTGGCAATCTGCTTCTGTAAAGATTACAGCCGAGAAAACCTTATGGAACAGTTCTATTCTGTTACACATGGGGGCCAACTCAATGGCAGGTGACAACAACATGGAATACTACTCAGCAACGAAAAGGAATGAGCTAGTGATACATGCAATATTATGAATGAATCTCAAGAACATTATGCTGAGCAAAATATCATACCTACTGTACTCTCTAGTGGTCAAATCTGATCTATAGTGACAGAAAATAGATCAACAGTAGCCTGGGGCCAAGGGTGGAGGGGAACTGATTATAAAGGGGCAAGGGGGAATTTTTTGGGTGATGGAAATATTTTCTAGCTTGATTGTTGTATCGTTATGTAGATGTGTACGTTTGTCAAAACTTATTGCACTGTGCAGTTTGAAATGGGTGCTTTTTATTGTATGTAAATTATGCTTCACTAAAGTTGACCTAAAAAAAGGAGGTCCCATTGGACGAAAATGACGGTTTATCCATACAGGCATCCACAACTCCCGCACCATTTGGTCATCTGCCTGAGGAAGCAGAAAGTGTGTTTAGAGAGGAAGTGCTCAGGGCTTAAGGCTGATGACAGATAGCAAGGTCTCACCTGGACTAGGTAGTAGCCGTTGGCTGACCGAAGCTGCAAGATAGAGCTCTCCTTGTTACATTCAAACTGGAACAAGGACATTGGGGTTGAGCGCTCTGAGGCAGCATATACCTCAACATCTGCAGAGGAAGAACACATCAGAGGAGGCCAGAATTCTGGCTCCCCCTCAGTCTCAGCCCCTCCTCCCTGCTTTGTCACTGAGGCACCCTTTGCATTCCCTCTTCAGCCTTGAGCACCTTATGTTGTACTACGCACTTAGCAGCCCAAAGAAGACTCAAGTGCCTTTCCTCTAGAGCCCATGTCCCTGCTTTTCTGTCCTTCTCCATGGTACAAGAGACCCAATGGGATCCAAGGATCTTTCTCATCAGCAGGTTCAACAATCCTTGCTGATCCCAAACACACTCCCCTCTTTTTCACAGCCAGCCCTCCCTCCCTCCCTCCCCGGCTGTGTTGGGCCCAGGACTTGCCGTAGAAGACCGAGATGAACTTCCGCGCCTTTGACCTGAGGCTGACCCAGGCTGGGCAGTGCTGCAGGATAAACCACTCCTCGCCCCGGTGGGGACGGGAGCCCAGGCCCAGGAGCAGCCGTGCACCCTGTGGGTATAACATGCCCCCTTCTCCATCACTCAGGGCCACCAGCCCTCCAGGCCTCACTTGCATGTGAAAGGCTGTCTGTGACGAGGGCTGGGAGACAAGCCGGTCCAAGTGGGACAGGAAGTGGTGTGTTGAGGTCTCCAGGTGGTAGCAGCCATCTTGGAAATGCAACAGGAATCCACATTCCTCCAGGCAGGGAACCGGTGCGTCCACCCGGACACGGCCCACAGTGGGGTCAGCCCGGGCATAGCAGTGGTTGAGGGGGCTGTAGAGGGTCACATGGACGTGCAGGGCCGGCCGCGGGGCCCACATGTGGTAGGCTGAGAGGACCCTGGAGTTGCAGAACACACCCTCACCGTCGGACTCCAGATAGCGCCCTGTGATTATGCACTGGAGGGTCCACTTGCCGTTCCGGTGGAAACGCAGCAGGAAGCAGCCGTGGTGGCTGCTCCTCGGCCGCCCATAGCCCACAGAGCCATCCCCTTCAGACAGCAGGTAGAGGCCCTGCAGGCTTCGGAGTCGAACCACGGCCTGTGACTCATGCTCGTTGCTCACTAGGAGCTCCCACGTCTGGTGCATCAGGAGGGATAGAAGAGAGAGCAGTACCGCCAGGTGACTAGACCAAGGAGCCCAACAATCATCCCCTCACCCCTGGCATCACCTCAGCCCCACCTTCCCTCCACATCAGCCTGGGGTCCTCTGCTGTCAGCCCTTCCACCCTCCCAACCAGCAGCAATCAGAAGGATTTCAGGGCATGTCCACCACTGGAGCCATAGGGCTTCTCAAGATCCAAAGAAAAGCTCTGGATGCCCACCTCCTCCAAGTAACAGAGGGTAAACCTCTCTCTCCCTTTCTCGACCCACTTCTTTCGATACGTGATTTTCTAAGAAATGCTTTGGTTTCAGTCTTGCTTCTCTCCTCCTCACTGGCGGAGATGGAGTGGATAGAGCACTCAGCTAATACCTCTATTCCCAAGGCCACTTCCCCAGTGTGACTGGAGAAAAACAAGACTCTTAGAGGCAGGTCCAGGCTCCCCTGAGAGGCTCTCTCCAAGAATGAGAATGGGAGCACAACAGCTGAGATGCAGTTGTTCAGTCCCGCAGTGACCAGCCTTGTTACAGCACCACGCTCCTGCCTCATTCAGGCAGCCATCCCCTCACCCCCATCACAGAGGTGCCTATGTCCCTCTCTAAAATGAAGGCCAACTCTCCCAGGGCTGCTGACTCCCCCATTCTCCCCAGACTGCAACCAGAACAGAACCATAGGCCATGCAGTCACTCCACTGGTCCAACTCCCCCTAATCAGCCTTGGTCCTGGACCTTCCAACTCTCCTTTGTGATGACATAACCCATCTGTGCTGCGGTAGAAGCTAGGGACAGCCAGAGCAGGACAAGGCAGGAAGGCCAGGGCTGAGGCTTCCCTTTGTGGAACATGTTTGGGGAGGGGAGACAGCAATGGAGACATAGCAAAAGCCTGGGGTGGAAGGGTCTTGGCCCGGCGATGACAGAGGCTAGGTGGGTGATTAGGTAGTGCAACAGCCCTACCCCAAAGGAGACCTTGGCCACTTGGAAAGTTGGTTCCAGTCTAGGTTGGCTTTGTTACCTGTTTCTTGCCCAAAGCCTTTGCAGCAGCAGTGACTCTATTCTTATATGCCTCAAAAGTGAGGTAGGTTCCCGCCCAGCTGATGAGGCCAATCCTTAGGTCCTCAGCTTTGGGCTGCCTTTGCATCCACTTCATCTCCTCCATGGGGCCGGTGCTACAGGTGATGACTCAGTCCAGCCCAGCCTTCCCCCCAGTGGCAAGGTTCCACAGGCCATAGGGCCCAGAATGAGCCCCGTAGTACCCGCCAGAAGACGTCCCCAGAGGGAACTCCCAGGCAGAGGCTGGCCCAGGGCCCAGCACCTCTGTGACCCGGGAGCATTGTGACTGTGGGGGCTCTTATTCCGCCACAGTGGGGAAAGGGTGCTGGTACAGCAACATCAATCCATGGCCCAGAGGAAGTGGGTCCAGGGCCGCAGCCTCCACCTCTGCCCCCCACTCCAGGCACAGAGGTTGGCTAAGACTGGAATCAGAACTGCAGCTGGTGCCAGTCCCCACCTGTGACTCCAGGCAAGTCCCTCCCCTTCTTTACCTCTGATCCTCATTTTGGTAACAGGACAGAAATCAACCACTTTTACTTCCTAGGAAGTGGGTTCTGCCTGGCTCCCTGGGGACTCAAGTGCTTTTGGAGTACAAGGTATCCAAGAAAAATCTATTTAAGTTTTAAGGCCCCTAAGATGATGAGGCCAACATGTCTCAACAGTTTTATTTTTTATATTTTTGTTGTTGAGAATACACACAGCAGAACATAGACCAATTCAACAGTTTCCTCATATACAATTCAGTAACATTGATTACATTCCAGCTGCGCAACTGTTCGCACCCTCCCGTTCCAAGTTGTTCCTCCCCCATTAACATAAACTCACTGCCCCCTAATGTTCTTATCTTTCAAGTTGCTGTTGTCAATTTGATCCCGTGAAGATAGATTTTAAAAGAACATAATGTTCAAGGCAGATATTCTTTACTAGTTAAGTTTGGTTTTGAGAAGACTTCAGCAGATATTTTTGGTTTAAGGTTTAAAGATTATTTCAGGGCAATAGTTTTCAGGGGTTTATCCAGCCTCCGTGGCTCCTGAATATTTAGATTCCATAAGAATGTGAATTCTGTTTTGTATTTTAGAAGGTATGTTTCAGAGTGTGAGGAAAGCTGAGACAGACACCCAGTGACGATCAAACTACTCCTATGAATCAGGAAGGGGTGGCTCAGGGCCAGGGTAAGCAGAGTGGCCCAGGTGAAGGAGCACCCTCCTCATCAACCCCCAGCGGCGCTGCTGGTGGGTGGGCAGCTGGCAGGTAGCCAGCCAGAGCTGCCTTTAAGGTACCAGCCCTTTCCTCCAGAGTCTCTATTGGCTAGTAGCCTTTGGGACTAACTTCCTGCAGGGTTCATGGAGAAAACCCAGCCCGGAACTGGAGAAACTGACATGTGAGAAAAAGGGAGAAAGGCAAAAAGAAATGGTGGTGGTGGTGTTGATTCACTTTCTTTAAGCTTTGCTGGGACCCAAAGGGAAATGGGCAGAGTCAATGAGACTTGAAGAGCCCACACCCTGGCTCCTTACATGCCCTTTCCTATTCCCCAGAAGTGGGGGCTTCCCAAGTGGAAAGAGACCCAGTGGTGCCCAGCAGGGAACTGTAATCCCCCAGGCTCTACTGGTGTTTTTGTAAAATAAGGTTAATAGACTACTAAGGCCAGACTCACCCGGGTGATATTCAGGATACATATTCTTGGACTTCAGACCAGTCCTAATGAATCAGTTTCTGGGGTTTCTGGGGTATACAGCTCAGGACCCTGCATTTTTAACACACGTTCCCTCCCCCTCAAATTTTAACGTGCATAGCAATCAAGAACCACCGCTCTAAGTAGCGGGAGATGGATGGGAAAGGAGAGCTATGTAGTTTACAGAACTATGAAGGCAGCTCCTGTTACCACCAGCAAAGGCCTTTTGGTGTTGGGAAAGGAAGGGGGTTTTCTCTACTGAAACCCCTAAAGTACCCCAGCCTCAAGAATAAGGAGGGAGAAGCCAAGCTAGACGAGAGCAACTACGTGGGTAGGAGTTGGCCCTGTAGCCTTAGCTGCTTTCAGTCTCCTCCATATTGTCCTTTTGTACCCAATAATCCATCCCCCCATTTCTAGGCTTCAGACAACACCATGTACAAACCACAGCAAATTTATTACTCGATAACCAGTGCCACATCATAGCACCACCTGGAGCCCTCACCTTCCCCCACACCTGGCCCCAAGGGTACACCCAAAACGGAAAAAACGAAAGCAAACTCAGATCCCTGCTCCTCCTCTGGAAGTGGGGGCCTTCCTTGGCCCTGGGGCCCCTTGCACAGGCCCCAGCAGGCAGGAGTGGACCCCTCCGTGCCAGAGAGCGAAGCTCCAGGTTCCAACAACAGAGAGAACATGCAGGCAGGAGCGGGAGCAGAGGT
Source organism: Dugong dugon (assembly GCA_030035585.1). NCBI lineage: Eukaryota > Metazoa > Chordata > Mammalia > Sirenia > Dugongidae > Dugong > Dugong dugon. Next base: position 114,039,860 of record CM057468.1, on the reverse strand, counting down.
CTGAGTCAGTGGGGGTGGGGGGGGGGATGGGGAGGTAAGAGTGAGGGGGAAGGGCACTGCCTGAGGAGTCCGGGAGTCGGTCATCCCGGGAGGAACGCACGCGGGAGCTTCCGGGCAGCAGGGGCCTGCCCCTGGCTGGTTAGCGCTTCGACAGCTCGTGGGACAGCCAGTCCAGCCCATCGTACAGGCCCGTGCCTTGGGTGGCACAGGTGGCCTGGACGTACCACTGTGGGGAGAAGGAAAGAACGAGGTCAGCAGCGTGGAAGGACAAGGGATGCCCTGATGTCCTCCCCCCAGCCTGCGGCTTCCCTAGGAGGCAGGACCCGGGTGAGCTGGGCAGGCACTCACCGTACGGCTCCGTAAGTGCTGTAGCCCCAACTTGTCAGTCAGCTCGCTCACTGGCATGGCGTTGGGCATGTCCTGCTTGTTGGCAAACACCAGCAGCACCGCATCCCGCAGCTCATCTTCCTGCAGCTAAGTGGGAAGGAGAGGGAATGGAACTACGGTCCCAGAGGTCTCTCTGGGTCCCTCCTCCCTGCCAAGCTGGGGAGCCCTCCTTTCTATCTTCTTGCTTATTCACAGGAAAACAGTACCATGTCATCTATTGCTGAATGCAAGAAGCAGTTTTAAATGAACTTGGGGCTTCCCAGAAATGGTTAATACGCTCAGCTGCTAACTCAAAGGTTGGAGGTTCGAGCCCACCCAGAGGCATCTCTGAAGAAAGGACTTGTGATCTACTTTTGAAAAATCAGCCATTGAAAATCCTACGGAGCATAGTTCTACTGACAAACATGGGGTCACCATGAGTCAGAATCGACTTGATGGCAACTGGTCTGGTCTGAGGCCCCTGAGTCCTTAAGTCTAGGAAAGGCCTTTTCTAATTTGAGTATCTGCCCTAGACAAAATGACAAAATGTCCAATGGAAAAGCCAAGTATGTAAGATGATACTTCTCTCCACCATACATATTCCCCCTCCCCACCAACTTCTCAGATTCAGACATAAAGAGATGAGAATCCAAGGAGAAAGTCAATCCTATGCTTTTTACCTGTTCCACACGCAAGACAGGGTGAGATATACGTGTCTGCATCCACAGAGAAAAATGCACATTCCTGGCCCTCAAGGTACTCCTGACTCCCACCCAGCATAGAGACCTCTCTGTCCCTGTGGAGGGCTCCGTTCCAGGGCATTGGGTGCTCACCATCTTCTGGAGTTCATCGGCAGATTCCTGGACCCGCTCCCGGTCATTACTGTCCACCACGAAGATGAGGCCCTGGGAGAGAAGGAAGGAAGAAAGAAGGGAAGAAATAAAGGAGCAATCACTCCCAAATGGGACATACCCTTGTCTGGTCCTTTCCGTCTTCTTCCCTTCTTCAATGTGTCTAACCCCTTTTCATCTAGTAAGCTTCCACTAACCCTCTGTAGAAATTCTGGCACAAGTTGAAGACATCACAGTGAAGGAGACGCGCCCGCCCTCAAGGAGCAAGCAGGCTAGCTGAAAGATGTGCAAGGGGTGGGCAATGAAAGACGTGGTGAGAACTAAATCAGGCCTGTGGACCCAGAACCCTGCTTCTCAGGGAAGTGTAAGGTGGCTAAGTCTCAGAAAAAGGCTAGGTAGTTCTGAAGGATGAGCAGAGGCTAGCCAACACAAGAGGATGGAGTGGGGAAGGCGGACATCTCAGCCTGGGGCTGGGGAGTCCCACACCCACCTGAGTGTTCTGGAAGTAGTGCCGCCACAGAGGCCGAATCTTGTCCTGGCCCCCCACATCCCAGACTGTGAAGCAGATGTTCTTATATTCTACTGTTTCCACATTGAAGCCTGAAGATCAGTGGGAAAAGACAGTAAAAGAAAACGTCCCGTAAGGAAGGAACTCACTGTAACTATTTGGATCTCAGGAGTGACACAAAACCAGGAGGCAATGACCAAGCCCAGGGGACCAGAACCCCAGAGGGCCGCCGGTCAACAGCTGGGCGGGGCTCGCCACATCCACCCGCCTCTGACACCATCCGGCAGGTAGAGATACCGTGACCCACTTCTCAAGTGGCCGTATCTGGTGCCCGGGTCAGCTCCCGGCTAAGAGATAAGGACCTCGGGCAGAGCCCGGCGCTCCCGCTCCTCCCGGCCTTGCCCCCGGGCTCACCTATGGTGGGGATGGTGGTGACAATCTCCCCCAACTTCAGTTTGTACAGGATTGTGGTCTTGCCAGCTGCATCCAAGCCAACTGCAACGAAGAGGGGCACAAGGATGGAGACGGGAGCGAGGGAGCCCCCTAGAGATCAGGGACAGGGATCGGCCAGGACTGCTGGCGGTGACGGGGGCGGAGAGCCGGCGCCTCCAGGTGTGCACTGTCCTCAGCCCTCGGGGCCTTCTTGAGGGCAGTTTGGATGGTGGGTGCCAACTCCTGCCGTGCAAGTGGGCTGGGGAGGGAGAGAACTGGGGGCAAGGGGCACGGGAGGAGGCCGCGTTCCTTTGAAAAGTCGTCGCTAAGGGTGGAATCCTCCCTTCTTACCAGCCGGGCTAGGGCGGAGGGAGCTGCATCCCACCCAGGTCCGCAACTCCCGGCCCCAGGCCCCAGGGGGCGGCGCTGCAGCCGGGACCTGCCCGACAGCAGCGGCCCGGGCGCCTAGGAGGTGGGTGAGGCGGGGTCGGAGCCCCGGGTGCGCCCGGTTGGAGGGCGCGGGGGCGGGAGGGCTGCTCGGGGCCCGCGCCCCGCTCCGGGCAGTGCGCTTGGGCTGCCTCACCCATGAGGATCCGCATCTGCTTCTTCCCGAAGATCCGCGAGAAGAGCGCGGACACGGTGAGGCCCATGGCGGGGCCCGGGGGCGCGGGCACCGGGTGCGGGCTGGAGCCGGCCGGCCGCGGGGGGATGGGGCACAGCAGCAGAAGGAGGTGCCACCGCCGCCTCCGCGCGTCCTGGCCCGCCCTGCGTCACCGCGGCCCTCCTCCGCCAGACCCCGCCCCCAGCCCGTCCCAGGCCCGCCCTGCGTCATCGCGGCCCGCCCCTGCCGGGCCCCGCCCCCAACCCGCCCGCGGCCGGGCCCCGCCCCGCCCCGCCCCGCCCCGCCCCGCCCCCAGGCTCCGGCTTAGGAGAAACTGAGGCTGCTAGAGTCGTGTGTCCCGTGCTAGCTTGGAAGAAGGAAAGGCTCTGGGCCTCCCCTGTTCCCAGTGTGCCGATCAGGACTGTGGTTGTAGAGCCTGCAGCCCGAGCAGGCAGAGAGAAGCTATCTTGCTCCGCAGCGGCCGGCCGCCGGGACTTGGGTGCATTGCGTCCTGCATCCCACTCTTGACTCTGGTTTAGCCCTTGGCAACCAGCAGCACTGACTGTGTGCACCACCCTCTTTAGGGAAGCAGTAACTCCCTGTTCCTCCTTTTGCCCTCTCAACTCCCAGTAAGGGGCTTTGCACGTAGTAGTGGTTCGTGACTGTAGACTTGCTTGAGGAATGTGGCGGAGGTGAGGAGAGAAGTTGCCCAAGAGATAGCGAGTTGGTTCCTTAAAACGCCTGCTTCCCAGCTCCTCCATTGGCAGCCCCAGTGGAAGATTCCCAGCCCAGACGACAAGACAATTCGCCGTTCGCCTCCAGCGCCTGGGAAAGCTGGCCTTCAGTAGCCTTTCTGAATTTCCTTCATCACTTTGCCACAGACGTGAGAATCTTCATGCCTTCCCTGGGTTTTGGGAGGATTTTGCGTCCCTAGACCCAGAGAACTTCACAGGTAATTCCGACCCCTCGTCTTAGCATCTGAGGGGCATAACAAGGCAAGAACTAGCTTAATTTTTTTTTCTAAGGGGGAGACTGGGTCCGCGTTGGTCACCTAATCTCTGTTTAACAGATGCTTCTTGGGTTGAACCGGACTGGTCTGGAACCCAGCAGAGCAAGGGCAGGAGTTATGTGTATTCTGGATTCCCAGTGGACTTTTAGGATCAATTACTTATGGACTGGACATGGTGAGGTGGGCTGGGAATCAGAGAACCATTATTCATTCAACAAACATTTATTGACTGCCTACTATGAGCCAATATCGACTCGACGGCACTATTCCAGGCCTCAGTTTAAATCTCAGTTCTGCCATTTAAAAAAAATTTTTTATTGTACTTCAGGTGAAGGTTTACAGAACAAATAGTTTCTCATTAAACAGTCAGTACACATATTGTTTTATGACATTGGTTAACAACCCCACAACATATCAACCCTCTCCCCCTTTTTGACCTTTGTTTTTTTTGTTGTTGTTGAAAATATACATAGCCAAAGAGATACCATTTTAAAAATTTCTACATGCACAGTTCAGTGACATCGATTACGTTCTTCCAGTTGTGCTGCTATTCTCAGTTTAGATGAAGGTTTACAGAACAAAATAGTTTCTCATTAAACAGTTAGTACACGTTTCCCTATGACAATGGTCAACAACCCCACTACATGTCAACACTGTCCTTACTCAACCTTGGGTTCCCTATCGCCAGCTTTCCTGTCCCTTTCTGCCTTCTAGTCCTTGTCCCTGGACTGCTGTGCCTCATTAGTCCCGTTTTGTTTTACGGGGCTGTCCAATTCCCGGCTGAACGGTGATTCTCGGAAGTGACTTCACCATTGAGCTAACAGGGGGGCTGGGGGCCATACTCTTGGGGTTTCTCCAGTCTCTTTCAGGCCAGTAAATCTGGTCTCAGTTCTCCCATTTTTTTGAGAGCGTATCTTGAATAATCCTTACAACCCTTCTGCCATTTCTCACCAAGTTGTTGTTAGTTGCTGTCAAGTCGATTCCTATTACGGCAACCCCATGTGCTACAGAGTAGAATTGCCCCATAGGGTTTTCTTGGCTATAATCTTTTTTTTTTTAATTGTCCTTTAGGTGAAAGTTTACAGAGCAAATTAGTTTCTCGTTAAACAACTAATACACATATCGTTTTGTTGCCAACATTGGTTGCCAACCCCACGACGTGTCAACACTCTCCCCTTGACCTTGGCTTCCCCATTTCCATTCATCCAGCTTTCCTGTTCCCTCCTGCCTTCTCATCCTTGCCCCTGGGCTGGCTCATAAACATCATTGAACTACATGTGTTACTGTTTGTTTTATAGGCCTGTCTAATCTTTGGCTGAAAGGTGAACCTCAGTACTGAGTTAAAAGGGTGTCTGGGGGCCTATACTCTTGGTATTTCTCCAGTCTCTGTCAGACCAGTAAGTCTGGTCTTTTTTTGTGAGTTAGAATTTTGTTCTACATTTTTATCCAGCTCTGTCTGGGACCCTCTATTGTGATCCCTGTCAAAGCAGTTGGTGATGGTAGCTGGGCACCATCTAGTTGTGCTGGACTCAGTCTGGTGGTGGCTGTGGTAGTTGTGGTCCATTAGTCCTTTGGACTAATCTTTCCCTTCTTTGGTTTTCTTCATTCTCTTGGCTATAATCTTAACAGAAGCAGATCACCAGGTCTATCTTCAGAGGTACTGCTGGGTGGGTTCTGAGGTGCAATAGATCACTTTTATATGGCCTTTCTCATCATCCTGTAACTCCCACCCAAGTGGTTGCGTGGGACTATACAAATAAGGTAATTGTGGCCCACCAAGGGGTAACTGTGGATAGTGTTATAGATTGAATTCTGTCCCCTCAAAATGTGTGTCAACTTGGCTAGGCCATGATTCCCAGTATTGTGTTACTGTCCACCATTTTGTCATCTGATGTGATTTTCCAGTGTCATAAATCCTACCTCTGTGATGTTAATGAGGCAGAATTAGAGGCAGTTATGTTAATGAGGCAGGACTCAATCTACAGGATTAGGTTGTATCTTGAGTCAATCTCTTTTGAGATATAAAAGAGCAGCAAGCAGAGAGGAGAGAGACCTCATTACTACCAAAGAAGAGCCAGGAGCGGAAAATGTCCTTTGGACCCGGGGTCCTTGTGCTGAGAAGCCCTAGGCCAGGGGAAGACTGATGACAAGGACCTTCCCCTAGAACTGACAGAGAGAGAAAACCTTCCCCTGGAGCTGGTGCCCTGAATTCGGACTTCTAGCTTCCTAGACTGTGAGAGAATAAATTTCTGTTTGTTAAAGCCATCCACTTGTGGTATTCCTATTACAGCAGTACTAGAGGACTAAGGCAGATAGCTTGTTAACAATGCAGATAAAGTTCATGGCACCTGTGTGGGGGTGGGACCATGCAAATAAAGTCTATGGAATCCTAAAGAAGGGATTAGTCAGTTTTGCCATTCTGCTAGGCTTCAAATGAACCATCCCAGAGGTGAGAGGAGAGGATCTGACCACCACCAAGAAAGAAGAGCCAGTGGAGTGTGTCCTTAGGATCTTGGATCCCGGTACTGAGAAGCTCCTGGAACCAAGAGACCGACAGAGAGACAGAGACAGAGAGAGAGAGAGAGAGAGACAGCTGTAACACTGAAGATGTTGACAGCTGAGCGCCTGCGGGCAGAAGCCTTGCTGGCAGAGTAGGGTGCCTCTGGCACTTGGTAGAGCTAGGTTTGCTGACCCACGGAGCTAGAACCGAGCGCCTTTGGGCTGAGCTTGCTGGCAGAGTGGGATGCCTCTGGGCACTTACTGGCAGAGCTAAAAGGGCTTTGTAACCCTTGCCCAAGCAGGGCAGAGGCCAGGCCAAGGGGCCGAGGGCCAGAGACAGGCCTCCCTGCAGGCGTGGCTGAGAAGAGGCTGTCCTGATGGAAGAACTGTATCCTGAGCTTTCCTGAACCTGAATTGTAACCCGTTATTTCCTTAATAAACCCCATAACTGTGAGTATGGTCTATGAGTTCTGTGTAGTCATTGCAACAAATTATCAAACCCAGCAGAGAAATTGAGTGCTGTCCGAGGGATGGATGGTGTTAGAATTGGTAAAGATGGTGGAGAGAGGAGGTACATCTGACGTCCGCCTCATAGCAATCAGCCTTGGGCTGCTGATCTTGATTCTCCTTCCCCCCTGTGAAGTTAGATGAGGAGGTCAGATGCTGCTGCCATGCCATGATTTTTACAGGTTTGAACCATCAACTGGGAGATTAATATCTGCCCTACCTATCTCAAGTGGCTATAGATTAAAGTGATGAGATAATGTATCTGAATTTTTGTATTATGCAGCTGGATGTTGTCCGGGCCACTAACAAACTGGGTCTGAACAGACATCTAGGGCATGCCCCATCCTGACCTGTGAAGTCTAGAATGAGTACAGAATGGGAACCAGCTATGAGTGAGTGCGTGGCATTCTTTTGCTCTTCAGTTATAGGCTTCCATTCTCAAGAAGGCACCAAAGGTCAAAAAGTACATTTAAAAGAGTCCCAGTATAATAACACAACCAGTGATCACCAGATCAGGTCAATGCTACATCTTTAGCTCTTTTATCAGCCTTTCTCTTCATCCATGTTACCCTTGCCTGCTTTCACTACCATCTCTTTCCCATAACTGAAGAAGCCTCCTTAAAGATCTTATCCCTTTAGTATCTCCACCCTATTATACAAGTCTTGATGATGCTACTCTTGAGATTAAAATCCTCTAGTAACTTCCTGTTACCCAAGATAAAATCTAAATGCCTTTATTTGGGTACCCACCTATTATGCCAAAGAGCCCTGGTGGTACAACAGTTAAGCACTTGGCTGCTAACTAAAAGGTTGGCAGTTTGAACCCACTGAGCATCTTCATGGGAGAAAGACCTGGCAATCTGCTCACATAAACATTTGAAGGAGCCCTGGTGGTGCAGTGGTTAAATCCTTTCAAGAACCAATTATTGTTTCCTTAAATTTTCTTTTTTTTTGATAGTATGTGCTTTCAGTAATAGAAGGCATGCTGAGGTGCTTGCTGAGGGCAAAGGGAAGAAGGTAGTTCTAAATACCAGCTACGACCATGTGACCAGTTGCAGAAACAAAGACTATAATTGTTTTGAGTATTTCTTCCTTGTTTTGTTATATGTGTATACATACATAAATACGTATATATATATATATATATAAAATATCTTTGTTTTCTTCCCTCCCTGATTCCATTACTTATTATAAAATATAAGATGTAAACGGGGCTAGTGTGTTTTCGGTTGTGTGCGTGTTAGTTGTATCATGTTAGTTGCAAGTATGACTTTATAACTGTCTTTATTTAGAGATTATGTATGGTTTAAGGAGATGTGTACAGGTGCAAGTAGATAAAGGGTGGACGTAGAAAACCCTATGGGGGCAGTCCTACTCTGTCACATGGGGTCTCTATGAGATGGAATCGACTCAATGGCAACTAACAACCACCTATTGTGCCAGCCTCATCTGTGCCACCTCTTTCATAAGCTACTACCTTGATGTGATTCCTAATGTTTCCTGGGTGAGCCAGGCTCTTTGATGCCCCAGGAGTCTTTGCTAACTTTTCCCTCTGCCTGGAATGCTGGTTTCCCTCATCTCTAGTTAGTTGGGAAATCACTACTCATTCTTCAGATCCCCACGTATTTTCCCTGAGAACCTTCTCTGCCTCCTCTAGATAGGCCTCCCTTCTCTTAACTTCCATACCACTTTGAATATACACATAGTGGAGAGGAGCCCTGGTGGCACAGTGGTTAAGCACTCGGCTGCTAACCAAAAGGTGGGGGTTCAAATCCACCCAGCAGCTTGGCAAGAGAGATGTGGCAGTCTGCTTCCATTGAGATTACAGCCTTGGAACTATGGGACAGTTCTAGTCTGTCCTATAGTCGCTATGTGTCAGAATCGACTTGATAGCAATGGGTTTACACATACTGGTATGATAGCAGGACTTGTATTTGCATGTCTGGTTCCTCACTAGATTGTGAGCTCCTTGAGGGAAGGGCCACGTCTCTTGACGGTGTTATCACCTGGCACAGCACTTGTGATGTTGAGAGTAATCAGGCTGATCTTGACAGATTCCTAAACTTACTAGCTGTGTGGCCTTGGGTGTGCTACTTAACCTCTCTGTGCTTCATGCTCCCATTATCTGTAAAATAATGCTCATAATACCCCCTAAGCTGAATTACTGTACAGACTAAATAACAAAAATTTTGTGAGGCTTCTGGCGTAGAGTTGGCACTCAGGATGGAAATCATGGCTACAGAGTGCCCTCTATATTTGCTGAATCAACTTAGAACTTAGGAAGGATGCTAGCAATTATTATGCTATATGCCTACTAGGTACCAAGCACTGTGTTAATAAGGGTTGTAGTCATCGTGGTCTAATTGTTGCATTTTGGGGACACAGGTGCTGGTTCCCAAAGAGTGGGGGCGCGTCGCCCATCTTTGTGTTTGGTAAGAACGCAGTGCGACGTCGCCAACTGTAGTTCGCTGATCGTAGCCCGAGGACAAGCTTAGGCGCCCTGACCTCACCAAAGAAACCAACATTACTTCCGAACCCTCTTCTCTGCTTTCTTTGTTCTTCCCAAGCCGGGTCCTCTGATCGCTGTCCCTCTGACTTCTCACCATGGTCCTCCCACCTACCGGCTGGGGGTGGCCACGCCCACCTCGCAGCCACTGGGGGCGGAGCCTGAAGCGGCGTGCTGTCGTTACTTCCCGCGGACCCGGAAGCGACGTTTTGGACGGCCGCTGTAGTTAGGAAGTCGTGATGGAGCTGCGTGCAGTGTAAACCTTGGCCAATCGCGGCCGCGGGGCCGGCCCGGGCTGCGAGAGGCCGCGTGATCCGGCGCGGAGCGGCCTGTGGGCCTGGGCGGGCGAGCTCTAGTAGTGCGCTCCTCTGGTGCTGTCGTCGCTCTGCCTCCGAGATAGGACCCGCCCCGTCCTCCGGGCCCGGGACCGGGCGGGCTCTCTTGCGAGGCCGTCCCACCGCCCTGCATCGGGTCCGGGACTGCTGGGAGAAGCAGGTGTGTGGCCCGACAACCCTCTCTTCGTCGGTTGCAGCCTCAGCCACGTCTTCGCGGCCCTCCCCGGGCTGCCCGGACGCTGACGTGGAGCAGACAGTACCGCACCCCTATGGAGAAGTTTGGGATGAATTTCGGGGGCGGCCCGAGCAAGAAGGACCTGCTGGAGACCATAGAGACGCAGAAGCAGCAGCTCCTGCAGTACCAGGCAAGGCTCAAGGATGTGGTTCGCGCCTATAAGAGCCTGCTGAAGGAGAAAGAGGCGCTGGAGGCCAGCATCAAGGTGCTGTCGGTGTCCCACGAGGCGGATGTGGGCCTCTCAGGTGTCCAGCCACCAGGCCTCAATTTTCCTGACTCCACTGATGACCGATGCTCCACTCATAGCGGCGATAGCACAGGGACCGCCACCAGCTTGGATACTGCGGCCAGTCTCACCAGCACCAAGGGTGAGTTTGGGGTGGAAGATGACAGACCAGCCCGTGAAACACTACCTCCGAAGTCCGAAGAAGCTAGCGGGTCGGAGAGTGGCGTTAGCAGCAGCAGTGGGGACGGGCCGTCGGCGGGCGGGGAGGCGGACAAACGGCTCCACCAGCTGAAGACTCAGTTGGCTACTTTGACCAGCTCTTTGGCTACGGTCACCCAGGAGAAGTCCCGCATGGAGGCTTCTTATTTGGCTGACAAGAAGAAGATGAAACAGGACTTAGAGGATGCCATTAAGAAGGCAGAGGAGGAGAGGGGCCGTCTGGAGGGGGAATTGAAGGGGCTGCAGGAACAGATAGCGGAAACCAAAGCTCGGCTTATCACGCAGCAGCATGATCGTGCCCAAGAGCAGAGTGACCATGCCTTGATGCTGCGTGAGCTCCAGAAGCTGCTGCAGGAGGAGAGGACTCAGCGCCAGGACCTGGAGCTCCGGCTGGAAGAGACCAGAGAAGCCCTGGCAGGGCAGGCATATGCCGCCGGTCAGATGGAAGGGTTTGAACTGCAGGCTAAGCAGCTAACCGGGGAGGTGGAGTCGCTCAAGGGTGAGCTGCAGGCTCTTCGAAATGAGAAGAATCAGCCCGATCCCCGGCTGCAGGACCTGCAGGAAGAGGCCGCCCGCCTCAAGAGTCATTTCCAGGCTCAGTTGCAGCAGGAAATAAGGAAGGTAATTATCCTCGTTTCCTTCAGACGTTAGTCATTTAACCTGAAGTGGGAAACATTAAGGCTTTTTCTTCTTTGGGAGTTAGCACTAAGTGGCTGCACTGGCATTTTTGATGCTACTGGAAAAGTTCCACTAGTGAGCCCTGGGAAATACTGTTCTGCATGGTGTTGACAGTCTCTACAGAGAGTGCGTCCAACAGGATGTGGAGTTTCTGAGTGTAGGCTGGGTAGGAACCAGACAACTCTGGGTTTCTGGGCGTTGACATATTAACAGCTAGGCTCTGTGAAACAGTAAAGTGGCAGCTGCACAGTTAAGAGTAGTATGTGGGGTGGTGTTTGTAGGGGGCTGAAGGGGGCAAAGGAAATTTTCTCAAAAGAAACAACCTCTTATAATTGATTTCAGTCCAGATTTGCCCATTCTGGAAAGGTGTGCTATTTCAGTGTATCCTTTCAATGTGGAGAGAAATCTAATTCGATTTTGAATTTCCAGGAATATCGGAAGCGGAAAAAAAATGCCGTATGATTGCCTAATAGGATTTAGGGAGGTGTATAATAAACAAATGTAACACTTTATGTGTGAGCTAGGTGTATGCTAGGAGAAAACAGAAGCACTAAAGCAGAACAATAGCAAATATACTAAGGTTTGGTATAATATGTGTTGGGGAGCAGAACCCAAGCAGGTTACAGGAAATGTTGTTAGCACCTAAATCCACAGAAAACTCCCCAGTTTCCATTCTTGCTAGGCCATCCCAATCCTGTGACCCTTTTGGTCCCCCCTCGCTTTCTCAAAGTTTGCTCTCGGGCGTTGTGGCTTTCCTGGCTGCATTTCTGTCTGTTGCCTTGTTTTGCAGACAGCCCTTGCAGAGGAACAACTCCGACAGCAATCTCAGGTGGAAGAGCAGAGGGTGGCGGCCCTGGAGAACCAAATATCTGAGGTGTCTGAACTGCTGGGCACCTACGAGAAGGCCAAGCAGAAGGACCAGCAGGCCATCCAGAAGCTGAAGGAGCGCATTCTACAGCTGGACCTGGAGAACAAGACGCTGGCCCTCGCGGCGTCCAGTCGGTCCCCTCTAGACAGCCATGGCGAGGAGTCCAGTCTGGATGTTAATGTCCTGAAGGACAAGATGGAGAAGCTGAAGAGGCTGTTGCAGGTTGCAGCCAGGAAAAGCCAGGTGGCCCTGGATGTGGAGAAGCTTTGCAACCTGGAGATAATGCTCACCTCGGAGGCTGCTGATGGGGAGAAGGCCACTGCGCTCTACTATCAACAGGAGCTGAAACAGCTGAAAGAGGAGTTTGAAAGGTACAAGATGAGGGCTCAGGTTGTCCTCAAGAGCAAGAGCACCAAAGACGGCAATGTGACGAAGGAGCTGGAGGAAGCCCAGGAGCAGCTGGCGGAGCTGAAGGAGAAGTACATCTCCCTGCGGCTGTCATGTGAGGAACTCGAGCGCCAGCACCAGCAGGAGGCTGAGGACTGGAAGCAGGAGATGGCCCAGCTGCAGCAGCTGCACCGGCAGGAGCTAGAGCGCAACCAGCTGGACTTCAGGGACTGCACGCTGAAGCTGGAGGAGGAGCTGCACAAGCAGCGTGACCGGGCCCTGGCCGTGCTGGCTGAGAAGGACCTGGAGCTGGAGCAGCTGCGCTCTGTGGCCTTGTCGTCTAGCCTGCCAGGACGCAGAAGCCCAGTGGGGGCTGGGGGTCCTGGGTACCCGGCTGACACATCATCCCCAGATAGCCTGACCCAAGCCCTGCACCTTGCGGCGGCCAGTGAGCCCACTTTCTTCCTGTACGCCGAGCAGCTGGCCCGCAAGGAGGTGGAGATCACCTCACTGCGGAAGCAGAAGCGCAGGCTGGAGGCTGAGGTGCGTCAGCTGCAAGATCGGCTGCTGGAGGAGGGGGAGCAGCACCGCGAGGAGGTTGGAGCCCTGCAGAGCCACATTGAAAAGAACATCAGGGACCAGAGCAGGGAGGGAGCCAACCTGGAGTACCTCAAAAACATCATCTACCGCTTCCTGACCTTGCCAGACGCATTGGGCCGCCAGCAGACGCTCACAGCCATACTGACGATCTTGCACTTCAGTCCTGAGGAGAAACAAGTGATAATGCGGCTCCCAGCCAGTGGTAGCTGGTGGCCTTCGGGCAAGAGATGATGCCGTGTTCACTAAGTCTTGAGATTCCTGTGCCTCTTTTCTGTGGGAAGGGGCGGGCTCTGGCTTCCACTGCCTCTTCTCTTACTTTAACATTTCCTTCCTTACTGTGCTGAGCTTGGAGGAGTCTTCCGTGTGGGATGGGATTTTCTGCCGAATGCCATTAATGCCACTTTATTCTTGGGCCCTGGGGATATGGAACGTGTTGGGACAGCATCTTTTGGGGGCACATGTGCATGCGTCTGTGTGGGTGTGTGTGGGGGGAGAGGTTAGGCTGGAGAGGTGCAAAGGTTGGGGAAGTGGTGAGAATCTCTTAAGATACGGTTTTTTTAATACCATGCTTCTAGCTCAGAGCTAGGAGTACATATGACTCCCAAGGGAGATTAGTGAACTAACTTCTACACGTGCGGTGGGATGCTCATCCAGGGCACAGTGACCAGCCACTTAATCCATCTCATCAGTCTGCGTCTGGCCCACTGCTGCCCCACTTCTCTGGGAACGTCAATCCAGGCTGGAAAGCAACCAGAAAGTTTGAAATGGTGACAGATTGTCCACTAGTCCAAAGGGCTAAGGAATAATGAGTTTGTCCTGGCACCGGGAAGCTTGGTCTAGTTAGGGTTGAGGGGCAACTGAAGCAATCTAGACCAAACACGCCACTTGTGACCAACCAAGAGAGGGCCTTGAGCACAATGTTGATCTTGGAGAGTTCCTGAGTGGCCTGTTTTGGGCCTGGATAGGGTTTAAATAGTCATCTCACACTTGCCCCAGCCTTAATCCATCTGCTTAAGGTTGGCCTGAACTTGTGAGTAAATGACATTGCTATCTTCTTCTCAATGTTGAACTTTCACTAAGAAACGAATCCTAGCTTCTGAAAGAGAGTAATCAGATTGGTAAGCTCTAGTTCTGCTCAAATACAAGGCGGGAGCTCAGGGATTTGCTCCCGGCTGTTTCTGCCTTTGTAGAGACAGGGAAGAGGAGAAAGGTTTGCTGCAGAGGTTTCCAAACGACTGCTGTGGCCACTCAGGAAGGTGGCGGCAGTCCAGCTGACCCTGGCCTGGGGTGCTTCCTGTCCCGTGGCCAGCATTCTGGCTAAATCTGCAAGTGCCTGCCACCAGGGTGTTCATAGTTGACTGTCACCAGGGTATTTTGACCACTCCTTCAGGGAGGTAATACAAGTTTCAATCTACAGCTCTCATCTTCCCCACAGGGCGTCTTGTAGACCAAATAAAAGAGTAGATTCATTCTGTTCTTAAGGAAAAGAGGCTTCTTATCCAGGTAGTCTGGAAAGGAGGGACTCAGGAAACTCAAACAGTATCAGTGGCCCACCCTATCCCCCATCTTCCCTTGCTGGTTAGATATTTTTGGACCTTAAAGACCAAGGCTTTGCCACTAACTGGACTGACGACTATCTGTTATTTCAAAATAGAGCTCTGTTTTGTGAGCATTTGGGGTGCAGAAGACTTTGATTAAATGTTCTGAATGGGAGGCTAGGTGACCTGGAGTATCTGCCAACAGTGAATGGACTCAACAGAAGTGATGTGTTCACATGATAAAAACATAAACCATGGAATCATTAAACCTGAGTGACTTGACCTGTGTCTTTCCTTAACAGTACATATACATCTAGACACAAATAGAGTGTGAATGTAAATGGAGAATGAAAAGGATAGAAATCATATTAATCCATGAGCTTGAATCCAGGGAGGAAAAACCTCAGTGCCATAACTGCCTCAATTGACAACCCAAATGTCTTAGCCTGGACTCCCGTGTATGTGTTTGTTTGTAGGCAGCTACACTGAGAAAACCCACTCGGGGGTTTAGTGAATGGGGTTGAAACTTCCATAATTACTACTTCAAACTCCACAAGTAATCTACTCATGAATACTGTATTATGATTAACATCAGATTTATGGTATCCTTGAAGAGTTTTCCAGAACACCAAGATAAACTAATGTTAATATACTTTCTTAATTTCCTTACCTTGATTCCCCGATATGTAGGCTAATTTGTGATCATTGCTATTTCTAGTTGGTTGTGGACAAAATAGAAAGATCCACAATCACAGTTGCTTTCCTGGCACTGATAATTCCTGTGCTTTTGAGAAGACACCAGACAGGCAAAGAAGCAAGTCAATTTCTGATTAATAATTTTGAGTATCTGGAGGTACTTAAGGCTGTGAGCGCTCCCAAGTGAAATGAAAAGACTGGGTCCCTTCCTACCCTTAGAGACACTTAGAGCCTAGAAACATAATGTAGACAATACATAAATTAAAAGTTCCTTTTATCCCCGCCCCTCCCACCAAATAAGTTTTTTAGTCATTTGACTGGTTTGCCTGTAATAGACTCTAAGAAAGGAAAGGAGAGAGAATGAAAGTGGACTTGAGATCAGAAACAGAAAAATAACTATTCCTTGGGCCCTGGTCCCAGAATTTCAGATGGTATACAAGTTGTGTCAATAAGATAATGAAACAGCCTTATTAATTTAACTATTGCACACAGATGAGCAGGATCGATGTCAAGTAGAAGAGATGGAGGAAGGAAGTGGCGGGAAGGCAATCTGACCACTCAAATATAAGGCCTTCCTGCTCTCTCTTTTCCCCCCTGTTGGGTACCTCCCACCTGGGGAGTAAACATGCCCGTATGTCATGCCCTTGATGTAAGTGTCCATCTGTTATCCAGAGCTCTAGGGCTCAGGCCTTGTCTTGTGAAGCTGCTACTGCAGGTTTTTTGTTAACGCTTGTCAAGTGTGCCAACAGTTTTGAGCCGCATATGCTCATTGTATCATTGGTTCCTCAAGGTGCTATTATTATCCCACTTTATAGATGAGGAAACAGGCTGAGATGCTAAATTTGCCGAAGATCATGTAATTGGCAGATGTCAGAAACAGGTCTGAGTGATCAAAGCCCACTGAATGTGAGTGTGCTCCTGCCTTCTCAGGACCTGGGAGGGTTGGCCATCTTTTAGGGCCCATCTCTATCTCTAGGCTGAACTGGGCTGGTTCAAATGGAGAGAAAGTCTCCAGATATAAATTGCAGCCAAGCAAAGGTTGAACAGGCAAGAGTGGTTCTTGGTAAGAGTTCTAAAGCTGCTCTGTCCCACAGTTTCTAGATCACTGCTAATTTTAGAACTTGGATCATTCTAGCAATATAAAAGGAGGGCTGGATACTATCTATGGCTATAGTGTGTTCCAACCGTAACCTCTGGTAAAGCTGGGGAAACAGCTTTGGGAATGGGAATTAGAACCCTAATGAATGCATCACTTTGCCCAATCTTCACTGCCTTTAATCCCTTCCCCTACCTACTCTTCCACCTCCCCCAGGCAGCCTGGCACCCCAGATCTGATAGGTTTTTGTGCAAGGAACTGGATTGAGACACTTCTGGGTTGAAATCCCAATGCAACCTCCTGACAGCTGTGTGACCTTGGCAAGTTGCATAACCTCTCTGAACTTAATTTTCGTATAACGGGGATCATAAAATTCATTTCAGCCTTATATTTTCAGATTAAAGAAAAAATAAATACATAAAGAGCCAGCACAGTACCTGGAACAAAGTAGGTGCTAAAACACGTTAGTTCTTTTTCTCCAAGAACGTGAAGTGGCAGAATTGGATGTCAGACTGAGGTCATTTGGATTTAAGTCAGTGTTTCTTAACTACAAATGTTGCTGTAAACGAAAGGGAAAACAACAGAGCTAATCAAGTTTATTAAGTACCTTCTGTGAGGCAGATTGCTAGCATTTTCCCTGTATCATTTTACTTCATTCCCATGACAATCCTGTGAAGCAGGTGGTGTCTATTTTGCATATGAGAAAACCGAGGCTTGGCAAGATGAAATGAATTGCCCAAGACCTAGAGCCAGTAATGGCAGAACCAGGATTGAAACTCAGCTTATCTGAACCAAATGGCCCTGGCCCTGCCTGCCATGTCTGTACTGTCTCCCAGCAGACAGCGACATGGGTTAATGAAACTGTTGCTCATTGAGAAATTTAGGGGCTATTTTTTTAAAAATAGACTTTATTTTTATAAAGCAATTTTTAGGCCCACAATGATGTTATGCAGAAAGGCACTGAAGAGAGTTCCCACATACCCCCTTTCCCTGCTGTACCCTCTCCTATTAACATTTTACACTCATGTGCTACATATGCTACAACTGATGAACTAATATCGATACATTATCATTAACCAATAGTTCACAGTTTAGTGTTCACTTTCTGTGTTGTATACTATAGATTTAAAAAAAAAAATCTATATAAGTTTTATTGAGATAATTTTTGGGGTGAAAATATACACAGTCATACACCATTTCAACAATTTCTACACATACAACTCATTGACATTGATTGCATTCTTCCAATTGTGCATTCTCACCACCCTGCAAATTGTTCTACCACCATGGACTTAGCCTCACTGTCCACTAAGCTTCTCATCTAACCTTTCGACTCACTGTTGTCAGTTTGATCTCACATAGATAATTCTTTAAAAGAGCACAATGCTCACTCAAGGTAGACATTAAGATAAACAATTTTTTTGGTTCAAAGAAGACTTTGGGGAATAGTTTTGGTTAAAAGTTTAAAGATTATCTCAGGGCAATAGTTTAGGGGGTTCATCCAGCCTCAATGGCTCCAGAATGTCTGGCTTCCATTGAGAATTTGAAATTCTGTTCCACAATTTTTCAGGGGCTGTGTTTCTTGCATGACCTGGGAAGAAGGGATCCTGGTCTAAGCAGTCCTCCCTTTAGTGGCGACTGATTTCCTTACAATTTCTCAGAAGGCTTCTGCTTTCCTAGCAGCAGAGCTATTTCACACTGAAAATTATGAAACAGGCTCTTACATTGTGTAAGCCAGTTTGGGTAGTGGCAGCTGGTTTTTCCTAGGATTCAAATCTCTTGAATAAACTAAATATCAAAGAGTCTAATAATCCCACTGTGCAGGTGGCTTACCAATATAGTAATCTGAATTCTTTCCACAAATGCTAGATGAGAGTGGCAGAATGCCTGTAAAAGTACAAATGTCTCTAGAAAAGTGGACCTTGTTTCTAGCACTCTGGGACCCAGGTTCTTTGAAGGGATGATTAGTGGGATGAAGATACAAAAGGCTGAGGACCACTCCTGAAAGATAAGGACGAGGTGCTTGTTGCTCAGACCTTCTTTGTGACTGTTTTTTATCTGTCACAGAGGGAAACTAGGTGTTTACATCCCCTCAAAAAGACTGTGATGATTTAATCAAATAATGTATTGGAAGTTCTTGGGAAAGTGTAAAACGCTATAAAATGCAATTACTATTAATGCCTGATATCATATGTGTTAGATAACGTAGTACAGTGATAACTGTGTATTGGTGAACTGTTGCCCAAGTCCCACCTTGGTTTCCCCACCTCAGTGTTTCGCCAAGAAGCAGGTTTACGCTTTCAAAATAATGAAGTGAGGAAAAACATTATTAGTATATGTAGGAGGGAGCCCTGGTGGCGTAGTAGTTAAGAGCTACAGCTGCTAACCAAAAGGTTGGGAGTTTGAATCAACCAGCTGCTCCTTGGAAACCCTATGGGGCAGCTCTACTCTGTCCTATATGGTTGCTATGAGTCGGAATCAACTCGAGGGCAATGGGTTTGGGTTTGTTTTTTTTTTTTGGTTATATGTAGTAGTTTTCTATTGCTGCTGTGGAAAATTACTATAAACTTCTTATTGTTGCTGGTTGCTGTCAAGTCGATTCTGACTCATGGCAACCCCATGTGTGCAGAATAAAACTGCTCCATAAGGTTTTCAAGACTGACCTTTTGGAAGCCAATCGCCAGGCCTGTCTTCTGAGGCATCACTGGGTGGGTTTGAACCACCAACCTTTTGGCAAGTAGTTGAGTGCTTAACCGTTTGTGCCACCGAAGGACTTCCCTGCTACAAACTTAGTGACTTAAAACAATACAAATTCATTATATTGTAGTTTTGGAGGTTGGAAGACTGAAATGGGTCTAACTGGATTAAAATCAAGGTGTCAACAAGGCTGTGTTCCTTTCTGGATTCTCTAGGGGAGAATCCATTTCCTTGCCTTTTCCAGCTTCTAGAGGATGCCCACATTCCTTGGCTCATGGCCCCCTTCCTCCACCTTCATTTGTCTGGGCCTTTCTTCTATTGTCAACATCTTCCTCTAGCTCTTTCTTCTGCTTCTCTCTTCCACTTTTAAGGACCTGTGTGATTACATCAGGTCCACCTGTATAATCCAGAATAATCTTTAAGATCAGGTAATTAGCAAACTTAATTCCACCTGCAACTTTAATTCAAGGGTTTAGGTTGCAAATGGAATTAATGTTGCTAATGTAAGCTAAGAGAAGTCCTGGTGGCGCAGTGGATAAGAGCTCAGCTGCTAACTTTCAAATCCACCAGCCACTCCTTGTAAACCCTATGGGGCAGTTCTACTCTGCCCTATAGAGTTGCTATGAGTTGGAATTGACTTGACGGCAACTGGTAAGGTAAGCTAATGCCATGTGTCTTGGTCATCTAGTGTTGCTAGAACAGAAATACCACAAGTGGATGGCTTTAACAAAGAGAAGTTTATTCTCTCACAGTCCAGTAGGCTACAAGTCCAAATTCGGGGCGTCAGCTCCAGGGGAACGTTTTCTCCATCAGCTCTGGAGAAAGGTCTGTATCATCAATCTTCCCTTGGTTTGGGAGCTTCTCTGCGCAGGAACTTCGGGCCCAAAGGACATGCTCTGCTCCGGGCACTGCTTTCTTGGTTGTATGAGGTCCCCAATTCTCTGCTTGCTTCCCTTTCCTTTTATCTCGTGTAAGATAAAAGGTGGTGCAGGACATACCCTAGGGAAGCTCCCTTTACATTGGATCATAGATGTGACCTTAGTAAGGGTGTTATTCAGTGCCACCCTAATCCTCTTGAACATAAAATTACAATCACAAAATGGAGGACAACCACACAATACAGGGAATCATGGCCCCGCCAAATTGATACACACATTTTTTGGGGGACATAATTCAAACCATGACACCATATGTCTTAGGCTGGGTTCTCTAGAGAAGCAAAACCAGTAAAGCATACAAATATACGTATAGGGAGATTTATATTAAGAAGATGGCTCATGCGGTTGTAGAGGCTGGAACACGTATCAGGCTGGAGGCTTCTTCTGATTCACATAGCTGCAGGGGCTGGCGAACCCAAAATGGACAAGTCAGACAGCAGAGCTGTGGCTCACAGGCTATGAAGACTGAAGAATCCCAAGATCAGCAGGCAAGATGGCAGGTAAGCTGCTAGCTCAAATCCCAAGAACTGGAGGTCAGACAAACAGGAGCCAGCTGCAGCATCCAGAGCCAGCAAAAGCCCATGAGCCTTGCTAGCAAGTCCACTTATATTCGATGCAGGCCACATCATCATGGAGGTGATCACATTATATCAGATCTCATCATGGAAGTGATCACAACATCATATGACAAACTACACCATAACTGCCAAATCACTGAGAATCATGGCCCAGCCAAGTTGACACACAACCTTAATGATGACAGTCCACCCTTTCTCAACTTGGCACCTGTACACATCTCCTTAAACTATACATAATCTCTGAATAAAGACAATTGTAAAGTCATACTTGTGCCTAATGTGATGCAACTAACATATATACAACTGAAAATACACTAGCCATGTTGACATATTTTAAAAGTGAAGAAAACAAAAATATTCGATGCACACATACAAGGCAGAAATACTCATAACAATTACAGTCCTCATTTCTGCATCACAACCTTAAAGATCACACCATGTAACCTAACATTTTCACAGGTTCCAGGGATTAGGGCATAAATTTTTTTGGTCAGGGGGGATCATTAGTTTGCCTACCACAGTATACATTTTGGAAATTTTTTATCTGGAAAAAACTTTGGCAAAATTAAGGATGGAACATAAAAATTCTTCCTAACTTCATAATGAAGCCTTCAGTTACTGCTGAATGAATCCTAGTAATATTCATTTTCATCAGCAACACTGATTCTTATGGGTGAATTAATTCGCATGGGAGAATTGGTGTCTCTCCAAATATATGTCAACAGAAAACTTATTTAAAGTACCCTATAGTAGAAGGTGCAGTTCATGACTGGTGGTGGAGGAAGGAAATTATCACTGCTCATAGACGGAAACCAAAACCAAAACCAAACCCATTGCCATCAAGTCAATTCCAACTCATAGCGACCCTATGGGACAGAGTAGAACTGCCCCATAGGGTTTCCAAGGAGCACCTGGTGGATTTGAACTGCCAATCTTTTGGTTAGCAGTTGAACCCTTAACCACTACACCACCAGGGTTTCCAAAGCTGGTAATTCTCTCTTCTATGTGTTCTTTAGATTTATGCTGAGCCCCTGCATCCATCTATTTATCTAGAAGAACTTAAATTAATTCTGTTTTGGCCATGGCACCATGTTGGGCACTGTGGTAGATGCAGAAAGATAGAACATGATCCTGTCCTCAAATTGCTTCCAGTCTTATTGGGCAGATGAGACACACCCTGAAAATCTGCAAAACAGCACTAAAGACTAAAGGATCAAGTGTACCAATTATAACGAGGTTGGATTTTACATATACCAGAACCCAAAATGACAGTGGCTTAAGCAGTAGAGTTTATTTCTTACTCTTGTGAAAGAAGTCTGAATGTAGGCAGTCAAGGCCTCCACAAAGAGGTCAGAGACCCAATCTCCAGTTTTTCCTGCTCACCATCCCCAGCATGCAGCTTCCACATCATGGTCCAAGATGGCTGCTAGAGATAACCACCTTCACGTTCATATTCCAGGAAGAAAGAAGTGGTGAAGAAGAGCACACACCCTCTCTTTGAGGAAACTTCTTAAAAGTCACATAAAATACATCAACTTATAGCTAATTACTTATATCAAGTCACAAAGCCAATTTCACTGAAATCTAATTGTCCAGAACTTAGTCATATGGCCAGCTTCAATGCTAGGAAGGCTGGCAAATGTAGTATTTTAGCTGGGGCAGAAGAAGCAATGTACCCACTAAAAGTCAGGATTCTGTTGTCAGGAAAGAAGGGGAGAATGAGAATGGAATATTGAGAGGCATCCAGGAGTCTCTGGCATACTAAATGCCATGGGCAGAACATCCTTCTAGAGGTCAGGGCAAGAGAAGATCCGGGTGGGCTTTAGGAGTCCAAAGGCTCCATGGAGAAGAAGGGGTCAGAGCTAGAGATCAGAAGAGGATAAGAGCTGGATGAGCAGAGAGGAGGGGAGAGAGCATTGTAGGTGGAAGGATCAATTTTCCACATTGTCAAATACCCAGAGATGGATGACACCAAAAGCACAAGAGACAAAAAAAAAAAAAGAAAAAAAAAGATAAATTGGACTATATAAAAAGTAAAACTTTTGTGCAGCAAAGGTTACCATCAAGAAAGTGAAAGACAATATACAGAATGGGAGAAAATATTTGCAAATCATATATATCTGATAAGGGTCTAAACCCATTGTCATCTAGTTGATTCTGACTCATAGTGACCCTATAAGATAGAGTAGAACTGCCCCATATGGTTTCCAAGGAGCAGCTGGTGGATTTGAACTGCTGGTCTTTTGGTTAGCAGCTGATTGCTTAACCACTGTGACACCAGGGCTCCTGATAAGGGTTTGGTATCCAGAATATACAAGGAAGTCTTATAATTCAACAATAAAAAGACAAATAACCCAATTTAAAATGATTTAAATAAAAGGATTTAAATAGACATTTCTCCAGAGAAGATACACAAATGGTCAATAAGCACATGAAAAGGTGCTCAGTATCATTAGTCATTAGGGAAAGGCAAATCAAAACCACAGTGAGATACCACTTCATACCCACTAGGATGTCTATATAAAAAAGACAGATAATAACAAGTGTGGGTGAGGATGTGGAGAAATTGGAACCCTCATACATTGCTGAGGAGAATGTAAAATGGTACAACTGCTGTGGAAAACAATTTGGTAATTGCTTAAAAAGTTAGACATAGAGTTACCATATGACCCAGCAATTCCACTCCTAGGTATATACTCGAGAAATGAAAACATATGTCCACACAAAAACTTGTACATCAATGTCTGTAGCAACGTTATTCACAATAGCCCAAAAGTGGAATCTACCCAAATGTTTGTCAATTGATAAATGGATAAACAAATTATGGTATATCTATACAATGGAATACTATTTATCCATAAAAAGTAATGAACTATTGACACATGCTATAACAGATGAACCCTGAAAACATTATACTAAGTGAAAGAAGCCAGACGCAAAAGGCCCCATATTGTATGATTCCTGCTTGTACGAAATGTCTAGAATACGCAAATCCATATAGATAGAAAGCAGATTAGTAGTTGCCAGGAGCTTGTACTGCTGGTGGTAGGGTGGAAGGGGAACATGGGGGGAGTGGCTGCTAATGGGTAGTGGATTTTTTTGGGGGGGTGAAGAAAATGTTCTGAAATTAGTGATGATGGTTGCACCACTCTGAATATACTAAAAACTCTAAAAACCATTGAATTGTACACTTTAAATGGGTGAACTTTGTGGTATGTGAATTGTCCCTCAATACAGCTACTAAAAAAGTACTAAGAAAAGACCAAGTAGGCAAAAATGGGTGGTGTATAATTAGAGGACATGAAGAAGGGAATAGAAAAGTACC
The DNA here is from genome assembly GCA_030035585.1 of Dugong dugon. Lineage (NCBI taxonomy): Eukaryota > Metazoa > Chordata > Mammalia > Sirenia > Dugongidae > Dugong > Dugong dugon. The sequence continues at coordinate 114,016,165 of CM057468.1, read as the reverse complement.
TCCTGTTAGTTGTCGTCCCTGGGTTCTTCTGCAGGCTGCAGTGGTCACCCCTTCTTTCCCATGCATGGGGTCTCTCTTCCTCTCCCCCTCCCCCTCCCCACTGCAATCATCAGGATGCTCACTGTGTGAGGCTGGCTCAGACCCTGGCAGAGATGGCAGTTCTATCCCCTGCAGAGATGAAAGGGAGAATGTGCTGATGGAAATAGAGAATGGAATAGAATTCACACCCTCGACTCCTGAGGCTGTCCCTACACCAGAGGCACCTCTGGCCCTGGGGAACAAATATCTTTGCAAGATCCTGGCCTTGGTGGCATCAGGAGAGGAGCTCCTGAGTCTGACCCATCCATGTGGCCCACCACGCTTTACCCATTTGTTTGGAGAACAGGTCTTGGGGTGGGAACATCGCAGCTGCCTGTATTCTTCATCTCCACGAGAACTAGCAGAGTCCTCCCTCCTCCCGTTGCTAGGTTGTGCTCTGGGCCATTGAGCTAGTTACCTCCCCTCTTGTCCCCTTTGACAGAGCAGTTCTCATTAACACACACTCTGATATCTCCTTTACAGCCACATGACTTTATTCCTGATCTTTTCCTGTTCCTTTTCTTTATCTTTTTAATTATTTATTGTTGTTGAAAATATACACTGCAAAATATACACCAATTCAACAATTTCTACATGTACAATTCAGTGACATTGATTGCAGTCTTCAAGTTGTGCAACAATTCTCACCCTCCTTCTCCAAACTGTTCCTCCCTCATTAACATAAACTCACTGCCCCCTAAGCTTCCTATCTAACCCTTCAACTTGCTGTTGTCAATTTGATCTCATATACACCTACTCACTTATCAACTGTCTCTTTATCCAACTTTTTGCATTTACGGCAATAGCAAAAAATCTACTATCTGTCTATTTTGTGCATTAATGACATATGTCTGCCAGTAACCCTTTCATGGCTGGTGGGAATATAATGCCCGCCTACATTTTCCACCTCTTGGGTCCAGAGGGACAAATATGTCCCACATAATATTTTGTGATCTGTTGTGGTCATCTCCCATTTTTGCTTAATGCTGATTCTTGCATAATGACCTGGTCTTTGGAACCTACCCAAGCTGATAAGTGAGGAGTGGATATAGACAGTTCTTTAAGAGCACAGTGCTCAAGGCAGACATTCTTTACTAGTTAGACTAAACTATTGTTTGGTTTAAAGACTTCAGGGGATATTTTTGGTTTAAGGTTTAAAGATTATCTCAGGGCCATAGTTTTGGAGGTTCATCCAGCTTCAATGATTCCAGAAAGTCTGGACTCCATGAGAATTTTAAATTATGTTCTGCATTTTTTTTCTTTTTGATTAGGATTATTCTGTAGACTCTTTGACTGTGTGGCAGAAACCAAGGTACCGGGAATACCCGTCCTCACACTGCTGTAATATTAGGCCTTGCTATTTCACCAGTTCTAGTAGGTCTTTATAAACATTGCAGGTTGGATCAGGCCCCCTACATTACACTGAGTAACTCATGTCTGCCTCTGCGGGCTTCCTGCCCATGGTCATAGGTTCCTGGGGTCTAGTTAGTGGGAGATGCATGAAGTGGAGTCTGAGATGGCAGAGCCATTGAAAAAAAAATAGCATCCCCACTGTCACAGCCAAGAGGAGTTCAAGGAAACATGATGACCACATGTATATGGTATCCTGGGTGGGATCCTGGGAAAGCAAAAAGGACATTAGTAAAAACTAAGGATAGCTGAATAAAGTATGGACTTTCATTAATAATAATGTGTCAATATTGTTCATTAATTGTGACAAATGTACCATACTAATGTAAGATATTCATAATAGGGAAAACTAGATACCAGGTATGTAGAAACTCTCTGTATTATCTTTGAGATTTTTCTATAAATCTAAAACTATTCTAAAGTAAAAATTTATTCAATCCTCTCTCCTCACAAAAAAAAAAAGATACTGTTCCCGCCATCATTGTAACATTCAGCTCTGGCCTGATGAACCATTTTAAATGGAGAGTGTCATCCAATATGCCTCCTTTGAAGGGTAGTTATCAGATACCATTTGTCTCATCAATATAGTCTGGAAAAGTTCCACTTACCTGTCTCTAAGGGATAGAGTTTTAAAGTCCTGGGTGGGAGAGGAAGATGAGACGACTAGAGCAAGAATGAGGGCTTCAAGGGCAGTAAGTGAGCCTGAAACCACCCTGGGCCATGTCCAAATGGCCATTGGTGAAGGATCAATCCATAAAGACATCATCTCAGACAGCTGAGGTAAATTTTGCAGCCAGGACAGAGCCAAAGGTCAGGAGCTGAAAGTGTAGTCTGTCTTTAGCCAAACATGGGAGTTTAGTCTGAGAATGAACCAGGGATGAGGATGTGCAAGCCAGGGAGACTGGTCAATCAGGAGTGAATTTAGGATCCTGGAGGCCCAGAAGAGCACTGGTGGCACAGTGTTTAAGGACTTGGCTGTTAACCAAAAGGTCAGCAGCTCAAATTCACAAGCTGTTCCTTAGAAACCCTATCGGACAGTTCTACTCTGTCCTATAGGGTCGCTATGAGTCAGAATCAACTCAATGGCAATAGGTTTGATTTTTTTGGTTTTGGGGGCCCAGGACTCTGTCTGCTCAAGGGGCAGCACACTTCATGTGGCTGACTGCTAAATGAAGACAGTCAGGCTAGACAAGCTGTCTCTAGAGCTACTGCCCACCCCTTCAGAGGGCACTGTTGAGAAAAAAGAGAGATTGAAGAGGCACAGGAAGGGGAGAGAAATGACTCATCGACTAGTCCTACTCTTCAAGCTATGACTTCGGTTTTCCCAGGATATGCTTACACATTCAGTGTAGTGGGGTGGATAGTTTTCGTTGTGTGCTGCTGAGTCTATTCTGACTTACAGCGACCCTATAGGACACAGCAGAAACTTTATGGAGTTGGATAGTGTCTTAGTTATCTAGTGCTGCTATAAAGAAATACCACAAGTGGATGGCTTTAACAAACAGAAACTTCTTCTCTCACAGTTTAGGAGGCTAGAAGTCCAAATTCAGGGTGCTAGCTCCAGGGGAAGGCTGTCTCTGTCAACTCTGGGGGAAGGTCTTTGTCCTCAGTCTTCCCCTGGTCTAGGGCTTCTCAGTGCAGGGACCCCAGGTCCAAAGGACATGCTCCACTCCTGGCTCTTCTGGCTTGGTGGTAATGAGGTCCCTCTCCTCTCTGCTCGTGTCTCTCTTTTATATCGCTGAAGAATTGACTCAAGATACAACCTAATCCTGTAGGTTGAGTCCTGCCTCGTTAACACAACTGCCTCTAATCCTGTCTCACTAACATCATAGAGGTCAGGATTTACAACACATACGGTAATCACATCAGATCACAAAATAGTGGACAGCCACACAATACTGGGAGTCATGGCCTAGCCAAGCTGACACACATTTTGGGGGGACACAATTTAATCTGTAACAGATAATGTACCCCCAAAATTCATGTTCACCCAGAACCTCAGAATGTGATCTTGGACCCGGGGTCCCTGCACTGAGAACCTTCTAGACCCAGGAGACAGAGCTGTAACACTGGAGATGGCATGTGATGGCACCAGCCAGTGCAAGCAGTGAGAGCCAGGAGGCCAGCGTGTGATGGCTGCGGTGGGCTCACTGACCCATGGAGCAAGAAAGCTGAGTGCCTTCTGGAGGAGGCTTGCTGGTGGAGTGGGGTGCCTTTGGGCACTTGATGGCAGAGCCAAAAGAGCTGTAGCACTTGCCTGAGCAGGGCCTGGCAGCAGATGCCAGGCCTGAGGGTGGGCTAGTGGCAGAGGCCAAGCATGACCTGCCAGCCAGCATGACCAAAAATAAGCTGAGAGATGTATTGGTTGGAAGCTGTCCTGATTGACTAACTGTATCCTGAGTTGTTCCTATTACTTCCAAGTTGATCCTGAACCCAAAAGTGCAGATTTTTCTTCCGAAGATTGCTCCACAGTTCCATGGGATGTGCTCAATCTCTCTTCTTCTCTAGCAGGTTACTTTTCCTGCATCTCCAAACAGAGGAGCCTCTTTGTAGGTCCTTGTTCTGTTTGATCACTGTGGCATTGCCACTCTTAACCATTCCTTCCTGAAACTTCTCTCCTAGGGAGCAGTAGCTCTCTGCTTACTCCTGTGACTACTCCCTCTCTTCTTAGCTTTGTGACTTGTCTCTTCTTCCTCTACTTCACTAAAAAAAATGTTGCTGTTCACTTGAGTTCTGTATTTGGTCTTCACTTGTTGTTGTTGCCGTCAAGTTGATTCTGACTCATAGTGACCCCGTGTGTACAGAGTAGAATTGCTCCATAGGATTTTCAAGGCTGTGGCCTTTCAGAAGCAAATAGCCAAGCTTGTCTTCTGAGGTGCCTCTGGGTGTATTTGAACTGCCAACCTTTCAGCAAGCACTTAACCATTTGCCTTCTCTTACAACTCTACAACTTTCTTGGGTAGACATCTAGTTTCCTTACTTTGTCACCTACCCATGTGATGCCCAAATCCATATCCCCATTGATGCCTCTCCCTTGAGCCCAGCCTCATATAGCTAAGGCCATGTTTCCATCTGGGGTATCAGGCACTTCTGACAGTGTGCCCTAAGTTCTGTGTTAATTGATCTCTTCCCTTGGCTACAGTAAGACTAACTTCTCTCTTTCAAAATGAAGAATTCATGCAGTGTTTTTATTAGGATTCAAAAGATAGACATTGAACAATTTTGGAGGAAGTAAAAAGAAACCCGAAGAATTATGACTGGTGGCAATGCAGGAATTACCCAGTCGCTAGACTAACAAAGCTTGTCTACACTAACTTTTAGTATGATACAAGGGATCCCTGGCAAAGATGGCGGGGTAGTCAGATGGCTTCCTATGTCCCTCTTACAGCAAAGACCTGAAAAAACAAGTGAATTGATTGTATATGAATATCTAGGAGCCCTGACCAGGGCAAAGTTTAGGAATCAGACTGAGTGATGGGGGAGAGAGAGACAGTTCGAAAGCAGTGAGGAGTTGCCTAACCTGACCCGGCGGGAGCCGCAATCTTTCAGCCTTGATTGGCTCAGGGTTCACAGTGAGGCGGACATACAGCTCTGTTCACTTGCTCGGGAGGCACTTTCCACATCGAGAGAGATCCAGCAGAGATCTACTTGGACACTCTGAACCAGTGAAAAGGAGCACCCAAGTGGCTAAAGGTAAGTACTTGTGTGTGGCCTTTCGTGGGGATTTAAAAAAAAAAATGCATTTGGAAAATACCTCTCCCCCCTTTACCTCCTCTCTCCCCACCCTGCACCTGGTCCAGCTGGCTACACTGATCTGGTGAGTCCCCTGGGCCGGAAGTAGATCCCATAAGGCACCCTGACCCATTCTCCTGGGCTTGGAGAGGGAACAAATTAACAAACAGGGAAAAAATAAGCTACCAGCTCCCCTAAGCCAGGAACTCAGGGTTGGCACGGTTCCTCTGCCTAGGCACAGGCATAAGGGGTCCGCAGACTTTGAGTGCCTTCCACCCCTGTATAGACTTGTGTGGACCCATCTCAACAGCGTAAGCCCTCACTACCACAGTACAGCAGGGTAAATACCTGAAGTCTAACTTCAATGGTTTCAGCTGTGAAGTGGCAGGTTTGTGACGCTTAACACTGCTCTGCCCTTTAAGCAGGCGCCTTACCTGTCTGCATCAGGGGCTTCAGCACTGGTAGCTCCACCAACGCCACAAAGCCACCTGCTACAGGGGTCCAAGAATAAGTGGTGCCCACAGTCCTTACAGCCAACAGAGTACGGTGCTCATAGTCCAGCTGTAGAACTCACCTAACTATTTGCTCTAGGGAACAGAGACATGCTTTCCTTTCAGATACTCAGGGGCAGCTAACAGCCTCCTGCCTTGCTCAGTGCATGACCCCCTACTGCAGCCAGATACGTGCACCTACACCAATCCCCAATGCCTCTCTAAGACTGTAGGTGAGAGCCTGCACCACACACTTGGTGATCGAGTGCCAGGACACCTGAGCTGAATCCACACAGGAAAATTTAACGGACTTCTGGGCACACATACTTAGTTACAGACCTAACTACCTGGTGACAGGACATTAAAGCTTCAAAGGTGCCAAAAATCAAACTAGTGCACACGAGCAGCCTATCTGACCATATCAAAACAAAACAAAACAAGAAGCTAGGACACACTGAACAAATATAAAATAAAATTATAATAACTTATTGATGGGTCAGAGACAACAGTCAATATCAAATCACATAAGGAGGCAGTCCATGATGGCTTCAGCAAGCTCCCAAAATAAAGAATCAGTAAATTTTCTGGAGGAAGAGAATTTCTTGGAACTACTAGAGGCAGAATACAAAAGATTAATATACAAAACTCTTCAAGAAATTAGAAAGAAAATGCTACAAAATGCACAGAAAGCCAAAGAACATACAGACAAAGCAGTAGCAGAACTTAAAAAGGTTATTCAAGAGCATAATGACAAATTTAATAGGCTGCAAGAATCCATAGAGAGACAGCAATCAGAAATCCAGAAGATTAACAATACAATTTCAGAATTAGACAGCTCAATAGAAAGTCATAAGAGCAGAATTGAGGCAGTAGAAGTCAGAATTAGTGACACTGAAGATAAAGCACTTGACACCAACTTATTTGAGGAAAAATAAGATAAAAGAATTTTAAAAAATGAAACTCTAGGAGTTATGTGGGAATCTATCAAGAGAAATAACCTACGAGTGATTGGAATACCAGAACAGGGGCAGATAACAGAAAATACAGAGAGAATTGTTGAAGATTTGTTGACAGAAAACTTCCCTGATATCATGAAAGATGAGAAGATACCTATCCAAGATGCTCATCGAACACAACATAAGGTAGATCCCAAAAGAAAGTCACCAAGACATATTATAATCAAACTTGCCAAAACCAAAGATAAAGAGAGTATTTTAAGAGCGGCTACGGATAAAAAGGAGAGTCAATTAGAATAAACTTGGACTACTCAGCGGAAACCATGCAGGCAAGAAAGCAATGGGATGACATATACAAAGCACTGAAGGAAAAAAAAATTGCCAGCCAAGAATTATATATCCAGCAAAACTGTCCTTCAGATATGATGGCAAAATTAGGACATTTCCAGATAAACAGAAGCTTAGGGAATTTGCAAAACCAAACCGAAATTACAAGAAATACTAACGGGAGTCCTCTGGATAGAAAATCAGTAACATCAGATAACAACCTAAGACTAGAACACAGGACAGAGCAACGAAGTATCAACTCAGATAGGGAAGTCACAAAAATAAATCAAAGCTAAAACACTGGAAATAGGAAAACAAAGATGTCAATATGTAAAAAATGATGATATTAAAACAAAAAAGAGGGAATTAAAAAATGTAGACATAGATTTTTTGTATGAGGGGAAGTCAAGGTGATATAAAGAAATATAAGACTGGTATAAACTTAGAAAAATGTGGGTAAATATTAAGGTAACCACAAAGGAAACTAACAATCCTACAAATCAAAATAAAAAACTGGAAAAATATAAAGACTCAGCAAACACAAAATCAACAACAATGAAAAAAATGAAAAGAAAGTACCTAAAGAAAAACGACTCAGCACAGAAAATTAAGGGGAACAAAGAAACTGAACAACACACAAAAAAAGACATCAAAATGACAGCACTAAACTCATACCTATCAGTAATTATACTGAATGTAAATGGACTAAATGCACCAATGAAGAGACAGAGAGTGGCAGATTGGATTAAAAAAACATGATCCGTCTATATGCTGCCTACAAGAGACACACCTTAGACTTAAAGACACAAAACTCAAAGAATGGAAAAAAATACATCAAGCAAACCACACTCAAAAAAAAGCAGGAGTGGCAATATTGATTTCTGACAAAATAGACTTTAAAGTAAAATCCACCACAAAGGATAAGGAAGGACGCTATATAATGACTAAAGGGTCAATACACCAGGACATAACTATAATAAATATTTAAACACCCAACGACAGGGCTCCAAAATACATAAAAGAAACTCTAACAGCATTGAAAAGAGAGATAGACAGCTCCACAATAGTAGTAGGAGACTTCAATACGCTACTTTCAGTGAAGGACAGAACATCCAGAAAGAAGCTCAGCAAAGACATGGAAGAGCTAAATGCTACAATCAACCAACTTGATCTCATAGACATATACTGAACACTCCACCCAACAGTAGCCAAGTGTACTTTCTTTTCCAACACACATGGAATATCCTCCAGAATAGACCACGTATTAGCCCATAAAGCAAGCCGTAACAGAATCCAAAGCTTCAAAATTTTACAAAGAATCTTTTCTGACCATAAAGCCATAAAAGTAGAAATCAACAACACAAAAAGCAAGGAAAAAAAATCAAACACATGGAAACTGAACAACACCTTGCTCAAAAACGACTGGATTATAGAAGAAATTAAGGATGGAATAAAGAAATTCATGGACTCAAACGAGAATGAAAACACATCCTACCAGAACCAAAAGCAATGTTCAGAGGTCACCTTATAGCAATGAATTGCACACATCAAAAAAGAAGAAAGGGCCGTAATCAAAACATTGACCCTACAACTGGAACAAGTAGAAAGAAAGCAGCAAAAGAAGCCTTTGGGTGCCAGAAGAAAGGAAATAATAAGAATTAGAGCAGAATTAAATGAAACAGAGAATAAAAAAACAACTGAAAGACTTATCAAGACCAAAAGCTGGTTCTTTGAAAAGATCAACAAAATTGATAAACCATTGGCCAAACTGACAAAACAGGAGAGGAAGCAGATAACCCGTATGAGAAATGAGCTGGGTGATATCACAACAGACCCAACTGAAATTAAAAGAATCATAACAGAACACTATGAAAAATTGTACTCCAACAAATTTGAAAACCTAGAGGAAATGGAGAAATTTCTAGAAACTCACTACCTACCTAAACTAACACAAACAAAAGTAGAACAACTAAATAAATCCATAACAAAAGAAGAGATTGAAAAGGTAATTAAGAAACTCCTAACAAAAAAAAGCCCTGGCCCGGATGGCTTCACTGGAGAATTCTACCAAACTTTCAGAGAACAGTGAACACCACTATTGCTAAAGGTATCTCAGAGCATAGAAAAGGATGGAATATTCCCAAACTCATTCTATGAAACCAGCATAATCCTGATACCAAAACCAGGTAAAGATACCACAAAAAAAGAAAATTACAGACCAATATCTCTCAGGAACATTGATGCAAAAATCCTCACCAAAATTCTAGCCAACAGAATTCAGAAATATATTTAAAAAAATAATAATTCACCATGATCAAGAGGGATTTATACCAGGTATGCAGGGATGGTTCAACGTTAGTAAAACAAACAGTGTAATCCATCACATACATAAAACAAAAGACAAGAACCACATGATCTTATCAATCAATGCAGAAAAGGCATTTGACAAAGTCCAACACCCATTCATGACAAAAACTCTAAACAGAATAAGAATAGAAGGGAAATTCCTCAATATAATTAACAGCATTTATACAAAGCCAACAGCCAACATCATCCTAAATGGAGAGACTTGGAAAGCATTGCCCTTGAGAACGGGAACCAGACGAGGATGCCCTTTATCACCACTCTTATTCAACATGGTACTGGAGGTCCTAGCCAGAGAAATTAGGCTAGAAAAAGAAATAAAGGGCATCCAAATTGGTAGGGAAGAAGTCAAAGTATCTGTATTTGCAGATGATATGATTTTATACACAGAAAACCCCGAAGAATCCACAAGAAAACTACTGGAACTAATAGAATATTTCAGCAAAATTTCAGCATACGAGATAAACATAAAAAAATCAGCTGGATTCCTCTATACCAACAAAGAGAACTTGGAAGAGGAAATCACCAAATCAATACGATTTACAATAGCCCCCAAATACTTAGGAATAAATCTAACCAAAGATGTGAAAGGCCTACACAATGAAAACTAGAAGACACTATTGCAAAAAAACAAAAGAGACCTGCATAAGTGGAAAAACATACCTTGCTCATGGATAGGTAGACTCGACATAGTGAAAATGTCAATTCTACCCAAAGTGATCTATGGATACAATACAATCCTGATCCAAATTCCAATGGCATTTTTTTAATGAGATGGAGAAACAAATCACCAACTTCATATGGAAAGGGAAGAGGACCCAAATAAGTAAAGCATTACTGAAGAAGAAGAACAAAGTGGGAGGCCTCACACTATCTGATTTTAGAACCTATTATACTGCCATGGTAGTCAAAACAGCCTGGTACTGGTACAACAACACATTCATAGACCAATGGAACAGAATTGAAAATCCAGACATAGATTCATCCACCTATGAGCAGCTGATATTTGACAAAGGCCCAAAGTCTGTTAACTGGAGAAAAGACAGTCTCTTTAACAAACTGGTGCTGGCATAACTGGATATCCATCTACAAAAAACTGAAACAAGACCCATACCTCACACCATGCACAAAAACTAACTCAAAATGGACCAAAGACTTAAATATAAAATCAAAAACAATAAAGATCATGGAAGAAAAATCAGGGACAATGCTAGGAGCCCTAATTCATGGCATAAACACAATACGAACCATAAGTAACAATGCAGAAGCACCAGAAGAGAGACTAGATAAATGGGAGCTCCTAAAAATCAAACACTTATGCTCATAAAAAGACTTCACCAAAAGAGTCAAAAGACAACCTACAGACTGGGAAAAAGGTTTTGGCTACGACAAATCCAATCAGTGTCTAATCTCTAAAGTCTACAAGATACTGCAAAACCTCAACAACAAAAAGACAAATAACCTGATTAAAAAATGGGCAAAGGATATGAACACGCACTTCACCAAAGAAGATATTCAGGCAGCTAACAGACACATGAAGAAATGCTCATGATCATTAGCCATTAGAGAAGTGCAGATCAAAACTACAATGAGACATCATCTTACCCCAACAAGGCTAGCAATAATCTAAAAAACACAAAATAATAAATGTTGGAGAGGTTGTGGAGAGACTGGAACACTTATACACTGTTGGTGGGGATGTAAAATGGTGCAACCACTTTGGAAATCGATTCGGCACTTCCTTAAAAAGCTAGAACTAGACCGACCATACGATCCAGCTGTTCTGCTCCTTGGAATATATCCTAGAGAAATAAGAGCCATCACACGAATAGATATATGCACACTCATGTTCATTGCAGCACTGTTCACAATAGCAGAAAGATGGAAACAACCTAGATGCCCATCAGTGGACGAACGGATAAACAAATTATGGTATATCCACACAATGGAATACTACACAACAATAAAGAACAATGATGAAGCTGTGAAACATAACATGGAGGAAGCTGGAACTCATTATGCTGAGTGAATTTAGTCAGTCACAGAAGGACAAATATTGTATAAGACCACTATTATAAGAACTCAAGAAAAGGCTTAAACACAGAAGAAAACATTCTTTGATGGTTACCAGGGTGGGGAGGGAGGGTGAGGGTTATTTACTAACTAGATAGTAGATAGGAATTATCTTAGGGGAAGGGAAGGACCGCACACACTACAGAGGAAGTCAGAACAACTGGACTAAACCAAAGCTAAGAAGTTTCCTGAATACAATCAAACACTTTGAGGGACAGAGTAGCAGGGTTAGGGGTCTGGGGACCATGATTTCAGGGGACATCTAGGTCGATTGGCATAACAAAGCTTATTAAGAAAATGTTCTGCATCCTATTTTGGTGACTGGCATCTGGGGTCTTAAAAGCTTGCAAGCGGCCGTCTAAAATACATCAATCGGTTCCAGCCACCTGGAGTAAAGGAGAATGAAGAACACCAAAGACACAAAGAAAGTATTAGCCCAAGAGACAGAAAGGGCCACATAAACCAGAGACTTCATCAGCCTGAGACCAGAAGAACTAGATGGTGCCCGGCTACCACCAATGACCGCCCTGATAGAGAACAAAACAGAGAGTCCCCAGGGGAGCAGGAGAAAGGTGGGGTGCAGAACTCAAACTCTAGTAAGAAGACCAGACTTAATGGTTTGACTGAGACTTGAGGAACCCCAGAAATCATGGCCCCTGGATTCTCTATCAGCCCAGAACTAAAACAATTTTCAAGGCCAACTCTTCAGACAGGGAGTGGACTGGACTATGGGACATCAAGTGATACTCGTGAGGAGTGTGCGCCTCTTAGCTCAAGTAGATACAAGAGACTAAACGGGCAGCTTCTGTCCGGAGGTGAGATGAGAAGGCAGAGAGGGTTAGTAGCTGGTTGAATGGACGTGGGTAATCAGGGGTGGAAAGGAGGAGTGTGCTGTCACAATATGGGGAGAGCAATTAGAGTCACATAACAATGTATGTATACATTTTTGTATGGGAAAAAATTTAAAAAAGATAAAAAATAAAACACAGTATGATACAAGGGGAGCTCAGGACATGACATTTGAGGACCTTACAGGCAAACGTATAATGCGTCTAGTAGCCTCTTCCAGATCCTTTAGTTTCTCCCTTTTTGTTCTCAGTACTGATTTAGGGGCTGCTCTTCTTGTTCATCTTGTTTCAACCTTATGCCAGAGTAAGTGCTTTGGAGTCTCCTAAGTGGACAAAGATGTCCCTGGGTGGTGCACATAGTTAACATGCTCATTTGCTATCTAAAAGACTGGAGGTTCAAGCTCACCCAGAGGCATCTTGGAAAAAAGACCTGGTGATCTACTTCCAGAAAAAAAAAAAAAAATCAGCCACTGAAACCCTATGGAGCACAGTTCTGTTCTGATACTTATGAAGTCACCATTAGTTGGAGTCAACTCAATGGCAACTGGTTTTAAGGAAACAGAAAAGCATAATCTTTCCCTGGCCCCTTCCTCTACCCTGCAGCTAGGTTTTGCCCTTCTTGCCTGCACTGATGCCCCCTGGCCTTGCTCTTGGCACCCTCCGGCTGAGTATGAGCCCGGAACTTCCTGTCTAACCTACCATCCAGGGTCATGTGCCTTATGGCCATCACACTTGTATCTCCACCCTTGGCTGCTTGCATTAACTCACATGGATCAGAGTCCAGACTAGTGAACATGTCCATGAACTCATAAGAATGGTCAAAAGTCTGCAATGGATTAAGAAATCTTTAAAAAAAAAATTTTTATTTTGTTATTGAGAATATACACAGCAAAACATATACCAGTTCAACCATTTCTACATGTACAATTCAGTGACATTGATTACATTTTTTGAGTTGTGCAACCATTTTCATCCTCCTTTTCTGAGTTGTTCTTCCCACATTAACATAAACTCACTGCCCCCTAAGGTTTTTATCTAATCTTTCGAGTTGCTGTTGTCAGTTTGATCCCATATAGACAGATCTTAAAAGAGCACAATACTCAAGGCAGACATTTTTTTACTAGTGAATCTAAACAATTGTTTGGTTTTAAGAAGATTTCAGGGGTATTTTTGGTTTCAGATTCAAAATTATCTCAGGGCATTCCTGGAGACCACCTTTCAGCCAAGCAATAGACAGGCCTACAAAATAAACAGTAACACTTGAGAGGAAGGACCTCCTGAGAACAGTTAATTATATGACACCAAAGGGCAAAATCTGCCCAAAGCAAAGATGAGAAGACAGGAAGGGGCAGGAAAACCACACAAAGGTAATGGGGAACCAGAGAGGGAATGGGGAGACTGCTGACACATAGAGGGGACTGCGACCAATGTCGTGGAACATTTTGTGTATAAACTGTTGAACAGGAAACTATCTTGATCTGTAAACCTTCACCTAAAACACAATGAAGTATATATAAAAAAAGTTATTTTGGGGCAATAGTTTCAGGGGGTCTTTTTTTTTTAAATTAAAGTGCTTACGGATGCAGAAGTGGACTGGGAACTTAAGAGGTGGGATGAGAACCCACTAAGATTTACTTCCAAATGAGGGGTAAAAGGATCTCTTTCCAGCATTCCATTGCTAAAGAAGCTGAAGTCCAGAGGCTCAGGAGTAACGGATGAAGGTGCTTGGATGGATAATACTGGTTATTTTCCCAGGTATTAATGCACAGTTTGTTTTTGAGACATCCCATAATGATTAGAAAAGTGTCCCTGAGCAGCTCGGGGCTCAGCTCTGGCACTCTTGTGTTAATTAGGTGGATTTTGACTCATCGTAGTCCTCAACATAGTGCTTTAGTTGTTTATGCAATTAGGAAGAGGATGCTCTCAAAAGTCACCAAGTTACAGAAATGATATGACAGAAAAGACCATTAAGTCGCTCTCACTGTACAAATCCGAGCAGTAATTAGGGCCTTACGTAAACAGCACAGCTTAAATTATTGAGTTGACAATCTCTAATAACAACGCCAGCCGTGTGGTGCAGTTTATTCTTCATAAAAGCAAAAGTGATTAGTCTGATATATAACCTAATCATCTGAAAAATGTAATTCCCATAACAACGGTTGTGATTACTGCCTTGTAAAAGGGCAGATTAAACCCATAGTTCTGACACATCACATTGAACTGCAGCATGAAAGCCAGCAGGAGTGAGTGCTTCCTCCATTAGAGGGCTGACTGGTGGCCTCGCTGCCAGGAGAAACCCCTTCTCTGCGCTGCTCCGGTGGCCGTGCGTGACCGAGTTGGGCAGAACCTAATTTTCAGTGAATTCTCAGTTTTTCCATACTTACATGGATTTTAGGAATAAATGTTGTATGAGTTAATTCTTTTCGGGGAGGAGAGATTCTAGAAAGATTATTGAGGTTCACATGAAAGATTTAGGCTGGGATTTGTAAACTTCCATTTAGCAAACAATTCGACTTGACATTTATTGGGTTCCTTGGCTGGGTGAGGATGCTAGATACAAAGCTACTTAGGTTGCTCCTGCCCTCAAGGAGCTCCTTTCTAGCTCCCAACCATTAGTCACCAAACAGAGTCCCTGGGTGGTGCAAACAGCTAAGTACTTGGCTACTAACCAAAAGGCTGACGGAATCTACCCAAAGGCACCTCAGAAGAAAGACCTGGTGATCTACTTCTGAAAGATCGCAGCCAATCTACGGAGCACAGTTTACTCTGAAACACATGGAGTCTCCAGGAGTCGGCATTGACTTGTTCACAACTGGTTCAGTCTTGGTTTACTAGTCACCAATGTTTCCAGTTCTCCTGCTGGGTACCTGGCCACCTGCCTGAAGTTAGGCGTGGTCATGTGCCTGGATTTGACCTATAGGAACCCATGTATGATTTCCCTTCTTCCCTCTCCCCTCCCAAAACACAACCATTGAGTTTTCTTTTTAACTGCATCAAATCTAGCTCATCCTGCCTATTGAGGAAAGGAAGTTAGACTCCCCACCACACCTGGTGGTGGACGGTCGGTGAGATAGCACAGGCAAAGGCCCAGTGATTGGTACATCGTAGGTCTCAGTAAAGGGTATTTTATTCGCCCTTCTTCCTTTTACAATCTCATGGAAAATGTGAATTCTTATTTCTCAAATGAAGCTGAATCCTTTTTTATAGCAATGTCTCAAGATACTTACATGAGAGATTTTTTTATTTTAAGGTTGAATAATTGCAGGTATGATTTCACAGCTCCAATATGTTGTTGTTGTTGCGTGCCCATCAAGTCGATTTTGACTCATAGCGACCCTATAGGACAGAGTAGAACTGCCCCGTAGGGTTTCCTAGGCTGTGGTAGTACAGTGGTTAAGCGTGCTCAGGTGCTAACTGAAAGGTCAGCATAGTGACCCTATAGGACAGAGTAGAACTGCCCCGTAGGGTTTCCTAGGCTGTGGTAGTACAGTGGTTAAGCATGCTCAGGTGCTAACTGAAAGGTCAGCTGTTCAAAACCACCAGCTGCTCTTCAGGAGAAAGATGGGGCAGTCTGCTTCTGTAAAGATTTACAGCTTTGGAAACCTTGTGGGGCAGTTCTACTCTGTTCTATAGGGTCAGTATGAGTCGGCATCGACTTGACAGCAATATGTAATCTTTACAGGAGCAGATCGCCAGGTCTTTTCTCCTGTTGCTAGTGGGTTTGAACTGCTGGCCTTTTGGTCAGCAGCCAAGTGCTTAACCTTTGTTCCACGAGGGCCTTAAAATATGTAATAGAGTCTTCTATTTGTCTCCAATGTTTATTCTCCTCTTCTCTCTTGGTAATAGCATCCCAGTAGCATAGTGCTACCTCAGGGTAAACGATATTTGCCATGGTCCCTATTTGACAATGAGATATGAAAAGGAAGCATTGTGTGGGATTTCTGTGAAGGTTCCTTTTATGGGAGTAGGCACCTCATGTCTCTTCCTTTTCTCCATTCTGCTGCCTAGGATGCGAATGCAGTGGCTGAAGCTCTAGCAGCCATTGTGGACGATACTCTGGATGGTAGATGAGCCCTGGTGGTGCAGTGATTAAGAGCCTGGCTGCGAACCAAAAGGTCGGTGGTTCGAACCCACCAGCCACTCTGCAGAAGAAAGATATGGCAGCCTGCTTCCGTAAAGATTTACAGCCTTGGAAACCCTATGGAGGCAGTTCTACTCTGTCCTATAGGGTCACCGTGACTTGACAGCAATGGGTTTTTTTTTTTTTTTTTGGATAGATTGTGGAGAGTGAGCCGGAAGATGCCTGGATCCTGTGTCACTTAGCATATAAGCCATGGACTCTCTACTTCTTGATTTCTCCTAGATGAAAGAGAGAGAAATTTCTCACTTGTTTATGCTACCGTTGTATTGAGTTTTTTGTTTATGTAACGCAGAACCTAATCAAAACTAAAACATAGTAGAAGCTCATTTAACTGACTTCCAAGTAACTAATTTGTTAAATTAATGATACTCTCCACTTCCTCAGTAAAGTCTACTAATCATTGACTGCTCCTGATTCCTAACCATTCTCTAGGGCAGCTATTCTCACACTTACCAGGAGAGCTTGTTAAACCCAGGATTACTGGGCCTCACCACTAGAGTTTCTGATTTGGTAGGTCTGGGGTGGGACCTGAGAAGTTTGCATTTCTAACAAGCTCCCAGAGGATGCTGATGATGCTGGCCTGGGGACACGCTTTGAGAACTACTGATCTAGGATACCACATTCTTCTGTTCCTATCAGCTGAGCAGAATGTTACCAGGAATCAATTGTGTTGGTTCTCAACCCTGTTTATATGTATTGTACTTGTGATTGTCATTATGTAATTTAATTAACTGCTACATAAATCTATTAAAAATGAGTTGAAAAAGGAGTTATTTTTAAGGAAAACTACGTTGAATGCTTTGGTGGATGGTTGAAGGACTTTGATAGAATTAATATAGGTACTCATCAAAAAACTGCTACCAAGTTGGGTTTGGTGAGATAATTTATAGATCAGAAAAAAAAAAATCTGTAAAATTCTAGAGGGATTATCCATTCATGTTGCTTTAAAAGGGTGTTTAAATTATTGTCTTACTTTAAATAAATCAAGTCCTACCTCTATGATCTTAATAAGGTTGGATTAGAGGCAGTTATGTTAATGAGGCAGGACTCAATCTGCAGGATTAGGTTGTATCTTCAGTCAATCTTTTTTGAACTGTAAAAGAAGGGACCTCCTATAACCAAGAATGAAGAACTAGGAGAGGAGAGCATCCTTTGGACTGGGGGTCCCTGTCCCCGCGTTGAGAAGCTTCTAGATCAGGGGAAGATTGGTGACAAGGACCTTTCACCAGAGCCGACAGAGAAAAAGCCTTCCCCTGGAGATGACACCCTGAATTTGGACTTCTAGCCTCCTAGACTGTGAGAGAATACTTTCTATTTGTTAAAGCCATCCACTTGTGGTATTTCTGTTATAGCAGCACTAGATAACTAAGACAGTGTGGTTCCCTGCTTCCTTGCTTCGGCCTCCTTTTTCTGTGAACTGATTGAGCATGGGTTACTTGAAATGCAGAGCCTAGGGGAATGGTTTCCCTGCTATTACTTTAGTAGGGAATGCAATCCAAGGAGGATGAAGAAAAAGGGAGTGAGGAAGGAAGGAAGGAGAGATAATATGGGAATACCACATGGAGCTGGCCTGCACTTGAAATCAAGTGTGACCAATTTCTTGATCTTACAGGACCATTTTCTGAGAGGCTAAATCAATGACTGCTTTTCAGGACAGTACGTCTAAGGGAAGGAGCCCTGGAGGCACAACAGTTAAGTGCTTGGCTGCTAACTGTAAGGTTGATGGTTTGAACCCACCCATTGGCTCTGCAGGAGAAAGACCTGGCCATCTGCTCCTGTAAAGATTACAGCCAAGAAAAGCCTATGGGGCAGTTCTACTCTTCTGCGAGTTGGAATCGACTGGATAACACCAAACAACATGTCTAAGGGAGAAGGGAGAGGAATTTACTTGCTGCCTCTCATCTCCCACTGGTTTAAACTTTGCTCCATGGGTGTAAGAAGGGGCAGATTATCCAACAGGCAAGATAAGCAAGGTGTTTACCTTGCTTACCAAATCATCTGTAGTGAACAATTTCACATTTTTTCATTACATTAAAGATTTTGCTTCTGGGTATGGCTGGCATCTGTCTCACTCCCAACCCCACAGCACCTTCCTACAGAATCAAAACCTGTTTTCAAATTTACAATCCCTGACAGGGCAGATGACCCAGCAAGCAAGGTAAGCACAGGCTTACTGTGCTCACTTAGTAATCTGTAGTGAACAATTTCACATGTTTTTTACTACATCAAAGATATATCTTTATGGGAGCAGATCACCAGATCTTTCTCCCACGGATGGGTTTGAACTGCCAACCTTTTGGTTAGCAGCCAAGCACTTAATCGTTGAGCCACCAGGATAACCATAATTTCTGACAAGATGTAAGGTGAGAGGGTTAGCAAAATGAACTACAGTCCCCAATAGGGTTCCTTGGCCATAATAGGTATTCATCATCTCCCTCCTCCACCACTAATTCTAGATTTTTCTCTCCCTTGGTCAACACTTTGGCTGGTCTGGATTGCTTTGCTGGTGGAGTGCCTCAGACCTTCATCCTTGAGGGATCTGAATGCCTAGTTGCCTTAGCCTTGTCAGGCACTGAAAGTTGCTCAATTGTCTGTTCACTGTTATCATTGGAAATGGAAGCACCAGGAGATACTCCGGTGAACTCCCTGGTTTCAGACATACTCCTTCCTGCCCCCATTGTTTAGTATCAACCTTCACTTTTCATGGTAATTGGAAATAAACTCCTGTATTTGTCTATTGGTCTACTGGTATAGGGAAGTGAAAGTGACCAGGTAGGAGTTGAAGCTTCAAGGTCTGTAGAACTCATAGTCTGCTCTCTGGTAGAAGCATCTTCCTCCCTCCCATCCCACTCAGGACCAGGACCCCTAACACAGCAGAGCTCAAGATTAGGGGAACGGGAAGCACCAATTCTGTGAGTGGTCACTGGGAGTTATGGTGAGAGAAGTTAATCCTACTTTCATTCATTGGTTCTTGTACTTTGGTATTCTAGCTATTGGAGGAGACACAGAACCTTGTATCGCCTGTTGGTTCAGTGCCTCTGCCATATACTGGAAAAGTGCAATAACCTTGTACAGTGTTATTTCAACACCTTAGACAAGTTTTAACAGGCCATTACACGTTCTGTTAAGCTAGATGTTTCAGATGGAGCAAAAAGGGTAGCTTTAAAAAATACCCTGTTTAAAGGAGCCCAAGGAGCCCTGCTGGTGCAGTGGTTAAAACACTCGGCAGCTGACTGAAAGGTTAGGGTTCGAACCCACAAGTAGCTCTACAGGAGAAAGATGGGGCAGACAGCTTCCATAAAGATTACAGCCTTGGAAACTCTGTCCTATAGAGTTGCTAGGAGTCGGAATCAACTCGATGGCCATGGGTTTGGTTTGGTTTTGGTTTTAAAGGAGCCCTGGTGGGGCAGTGGTTAAGAGCTACAGCTGTTAACCAAAAAGCTAGCAGTTCGAATCCACCAGCTGCTCCTTGGAAACCCTATGGTGCAGTTCTCTGTCCTACAGGGTTGCTATGAGTTGGAATCGACTCAATGGCAATGGGTTTTGGTTTTGGTGGCACAACAGTTAAATGCTCGGCTGCTAACCGAAAGGTTGGCAGTTCAAACCTTCCCAGCAGCTTTATGGGAGAAAGACCTGGAGATCTCCTTCCATAAAGATTACAGCCAAAGAAAGCCTATGGGGCAATTCTACTCTTTCATATGAGGTCACTATGAGTCGGAATCGACTCAACAGCACCCAACAACAACCCTGCTTAAAATTGTCCAGTGTGTTCCCTTCTGTAATTAGCATACAATCCAGTGCTGTCCATCAATTGTTCCTGCTCACCTCTAGGACTTTCTCTCACACCACTTGCCTCCTCCACCACTGCTAAATTCAAGCCACACTGGGTTTCCTTCTGTTCTACGAAACCCCCAAGTATTGAGGGCTTTGCACTAGATGTCCCCTCTACCCAGAATGGTCTTCCCCCTGATTTATGCATGGCTGACTCTTCTTGTGAGAGACAGCTAAGCCTAAATGTCCTCTCTGAGAGTCCTTCCCCGACCATCCCATCTAATGCAGCCCACCCAGTATCTAGCACATCACCCTATTTCTAGTTTTATTTCTGCTTGGTTATTGTCTCTCCCTGGCCTCCATTAAAGTATGAACTTCATAAGAGCTGAGATTTTGTCCGTCTTGTTCACTCTTGTATTTTCTGCACCTAAAGTAGTGCTAAGTGCAAACTGGGCACTCAATAAATATTTCTTGAGTGAATGGATGGATATTGATGCTTGTAATGGGGTATTTACAACTAAAGCAAGGCTTCCTCTTTATAAATACAAAATGCCTAAGAGATATACTAGCAAAGTATTAAAAAAAAAAAAAAAGAGTATCCTGTTTTCCCATTTGACCAAAGGAAACAGAGGCAGTTTCCAGAGGACTAATAATCTGGGGCCATGGCACAGAGAGGTAATTCAGGCTTTCCTACAGAGAGTCGGATTTCTGGATCATTTGGTTCAGTTAAGGGCCAAAAGCTTCATGGCTAGCATGGCTGAAACTTTCAAATGGAGCACACTGAGGTTGATTCATTTGTGTAGCATAGAAATGATCAGATCCTCTAGGAGGCTGAAGGAAAACCTTCCAAGCCTGTCCTCTGCTAACAAAGTAATTTTGTTATGCAGAAAGCATACAACATTAGGCAGACATCTCAGAGCCATTATATTACTATTACATGCATTCTCCAGAGGAATGCTATCATCATTCTTTGATGTTACCTCTGGGATAGGCCTTGGAAATCATCTAGTTTAGCCTTCTCATTTTATAGATGAGGAAGAAAGGTTAGGAGAGGGAAAGTGACTAGCCCAATGTCATTCTGCTAGTTAGAAGCAGAGTCAGGATTAGAATTCAGAACTTTGAACAAAGAGTCAGGAGTTTTGCAATATTCCATGGCACCCTCTCTCTCATTCCCCCTCCCCTTAAAAAAAAAAAAAAAAAAAAACCCTCTTGGATTTGCCTTAAAGAATGGCTTTGTGAGTCCTGGTGGAAACTCCCTGGGTCTCTGAAGCCTGGCATTGATGGTAAGGTGAAGGTGCTGATGTTCCTTTTTTATTTTGCTTAGAACATTCTCAACTTATCATCAAACAATTATTTATCATCAAAGGGAAGTACTATATTCTGATCTAAGGCTCCGGTGAGACCACATCTGCATAAAAAGTCACAGGAAACGTTCTGATTCCAAATCACTTTGGGTCTGTGTTCTCAAGCGCATAGTTGTCTCATAATGCGTCAGCAGACGTGGTTGCCTTTCTCCTTCCCTTTCTAGGTTTAGGTTTGCAGATGTAAATTTCATGACATTCATACAGGTCTCAAAAAATCAGAGCCATTTTGCTTTGTACTGTGTTGATCTAGTTAGGGCCATTAGTGAAAGACTCCAAATGATTTGTTGAGAAGATTTGGGGGAAATTGAATGTTTTCCTTCACTGCAAACAATTCCATTCTCTATTCCCTTTCCTGTTACGTGTGTTGGCCTTTTACTTCTTTTGTGGCCATTAGGAGGTCAGGGGTGATTATGGGATGACATTTGTAATCCACAGTGTGCGGCTCTCCATATTTGTTTGTTTTCTCTGGAAATCTGCTTCCTTAAAGATTACAGCCAACAAAACCCTACAGGGCAGTTCTACTGTCACATGGGGTCACCATGAGTCGAAATTGACTTGATGTCACCTAACATTCTCAGGATGATCACAAGGATTCAGTTGCTGAGGGTGGTGAATGCCTACGTGCAATTTGATAACCTTATTAGCACTGTAAATTTCCAGCTAAGCATCTGACCCAGAAGTCCAGGACCAGCGTTTTACGGTTGGGGCCCCTTGGTAAGCGCACCCCTTCTAAATATTACATGGCACGTGAGGAGAGCAGCATGATGCTCTTTTGTCTCCAGGGTGGGTTATCTCAGGACTTGGATGGAGTTCATCCTCCGGCAGCAGAGAATTGAGCTGCAGCGGCTGAACCCCTGGTTCCTCCCTCCTGCAGAGGAATTTCAAATTCGCTGCAGCTGCCTGTGTTTTCAGCTCCTTCCTGGCCCTGCTTGGCCCCTGAAGAGGCAGTTGCACATCTTGCTGCACACGTCCTGTCGCCCTACCTTTGTGCAGCCGTTTGCTCCTCAGTAAAACGTTCTCAGAGCACAAAAGCAGCCGCTGAAGGGAACAGCTCCTGGCAGAGAGTGAGGGAGCTTGCCGGCTGCAGGGCAGCTGCACCATCTCCAGTGAAGACAGACGGACGCTGCTCACCCTGGAGCAGCCCCAAGAAACCCAAACTCCAGCTTGGCTCACCCCAACCTTCTCCCCCACCTCCAGACCCCCAGGTGAGACTACCAACAACCAACCAACCAACCATGCGACCGCCTGCCCGCCTGACAGACAGACAGTCTGCCTGTAGAACATGGGCCCACAGCATGCTTGTAACCCTGGAATTCAACCTGCAACTTAGCATGTTTTGTTTTGGGAAAAGAAATGCTGGCCTCTCCGCTTTCCTTTTGTCTTCCAGCATTTATTTTCTCGTGGTAACTTAAAGCATTTATTTCCTCTGGGGAGGGGGTAAAAAAAAGGCCGATATACATTTTGGCAAGTGCAAAGTACTTTGGCTTAATTCCCTGTGTGCCATTTGAGAAATGCCTACTGCTAGCCAGGCTACCCAGGCCAGGCGTCAAACTGCCTTCTAAGAATGGTGACTCACAGCCAAGGGTGCAAATGGGATGCTGCAATTCGTGGGGGTCTGTTTCAGCGTTTATATTTAAATATATTTCCCTCTAAGAATTTTTAATTGGCGATTTTGCCTCGAGATGCTCCAATAAATCAGAGAGGGAGCCAAACCTAGTTATTTTGCTTCGTGACCAAGCTTTATTCCAGGGCTTTCTTTCCCCTGCCGTTCTTGCCCCAAAGCGGTCTGTAAAGCGAACCCACTCTGATACAGTTTGAAAAGTGCATTTTGTACTTGCCTCTTTCTTTGATCGAATTAATCTGGGCTTTTTTGTAGTTCTAAATGAGGCCTATGGGCTGACAATGTAGCTGTTTAAAGGGGATTTTAGGGGATAATAGCCAATGCAAATAGTGCCATGAGAATGGCAACTTGCTTTCGCACTTTCAATCACATAATAACAGCAAAGAAAGCTTTTAAAATGAATTGAAATTTTGTGGCATGCCATCTGGGATTATTTGGGGGAAACAGTTCTGAATACTGCAGTTGTGCAAAAGAATGGCAGTGCAGTTTGCTCTTAAGCTGACGTGTTTCAGATGGCAACCTTATGCTTAACTGGTGCAAAGTTGGCTAGCATTTTTTTTTCCTTATTATTTTCTTTCTCTTGGATTATCTGCAAAAATTCTCTTTGATTGCTGGTATTTGGGTCTGAAAAACTTTTCTATTGTTGAAGAATTCAATTCAACCCCTTGCAGCTGCTGATCCCCTTATTGTTCCCCTCGTTATGTGTAGGCGTCTGTGATGAATGTAGCCAAGCCTTTCAGTGCCTTAATCGTGTCTACATAAAGGTCATTTATTCTGCCATACTTGTTTTAACAAAAGTTTATACACAAACAACAACCACAGCTAAAACATTCACAGTAATCAATTTCCTCCTGATGGAGGATGCAAAAACTGCCTCCAGCCACGGCCGAGGCATGAAAAATGTTTTCCGTGTATGATGCTGGAAAGCAGGAAGAGAGTTTAAGCAATTTCATCCAGGGCCAAGTGTAATTGTTTCAACACGGTTTGTAGCTGAGCTGGAGGCTTCTGGGGCTTCTGTGTCAATGTGGTCTAATCAGGTTAAGGTGGAGGGCAGAG
The DNA here is from genome assembly GCA_030035585.1 of Dugong dugon. Classification (NCBI taxonomy): domain Eukaryota; kingdom Metazoa; phylum Chordata; class Mammalia; order Sirenia; family Dugongidae; genus Dugong; species Dugong dugon. The sequence continues at coordinate 113,991,933 of CM057468.1, read as the reverse complement.
AAGGGCTTAGGACGGAGGGAGCTGAGGTTTGAGCCCGTCCCTTGACGTTGACTCCAGTTTTTGGAGCGGCTCTCCGTGAACTCCTGGTGGGTGTCAGCGATTGCTTCTGCGGGAGAGGCTGTGTAGGTGATACCAGAGTTTGGAGAAAATTGTATAAAGGGGTGCAGTCTAGGTATCTAGAATTTGCAAAAAAATAAAATTCTTCAGAAGTGTAAGTTCTCCTGTTAGACAAGGTGAAAGGCGACCACAATTACCCTGGTCCAGCCTCAAACCCCACAGAAAGGTCTTAGAATGAAAATAACAGGCACCAGATGTAAACGCTGGTGAGGATGGTGACATGCTAGCGGAAATACTAGACAGAGGAAAGATGGCAAGGCTTTTCTGAGGGCCTTGGTGCTGTTTACTGGTGCTGCGGGGATGGCCCGCCACAGAGGACGTCACGTGGGAATTACAGAACTCTGGCCACGTGGGAGAGGGATGAGGAGGCCCACCCACCCCACGTCCCTGGCAGCCCGTCGGGTGATGCAGAGAGCTAGCCACAGCCTTGAATCCATCTCAGGAGGATGCTAGGGATCCGCTCCTGGCCCTGTCTTCACCCAAAGTCTCCCAGAAGCACAAGCAAGCACGCTATCTGGTAACTTCAGTTTATTCTCCTTTGCAGTGTCGGTTTGCCTGCTCTTTCGTCTTTCAAGTTTAAGGCTTAGACTTGAGAGGTTAAAGATTCAAGTCCTTAGATGCTTTGGGGGTTTTGTGAAGGCTGGAAAGCTCTGAGATTTGGCCTCTGTGTGGCTCCACCCCTCCCCCAACCTCATCTGAGGATTTGGGGGCGGGGTGGAGGGTCCCAGCTCTCCCAGGTGCTGAGGAATCCTCCCCATGGAGCCACTTGATTCTCTCCACAATGACTGGTCAGTCATGGGCTTGGACCCGTGCTTCTCAGCCTCTAATAATGATCTTGTTAGACTGCAGATGTCTGATTGTGTGCATCTGGGTTGGGGCCTGAGAATCTGCATTTCCAACGAGCTCCCTGGTGATGCCAAGGCTGCTGGGGGCTCTAGATTCTAACTTACCTGGAAATGAGGTACAGCTGTCGCTGTCTCAGAGCCAAAGTATCTATCTGGAAAACGGAGGGAATAAAAATGTGCATTAATGCAATCAGGGATTTTTTGACTTTTCAGCTCCAGCAGCTTTTTGGGAGATTGGGGAGGGCTTGGTGAGAGCCAACTTTTATGGAAGCTTGTCTTTCAGTTTATCTGGCACCTGATTTGATTCTTCAGTTTCAGGCAGGAGAGACAAAGTAAAGGATATTTGGTCCCAATCTTTTATCATTTCTGTACTGTTCATTAAATTTCCCATTATTGTCTATTGAATGCCTGCTCTATGCAGGTACTGTGCTAGGTGCTAGGTGTTGTGAGTATGTTGTTGTTAGAGGCCATCAAGTTGATTTCAACTCATAGTGACCTTATGTGATGAGTCAAACTGCCCATGGGGTTTTCTTTTCTTTCTTTCTTTCTTTCTTTTTTTTTTTTTTTTTTACTGTTGTGCTTTAAGTGAAAGTTTATGATTCAAGTTAGTCTCTCACACAAAAATTTATACATACATTGTTATGTAACCCTAGTTGCTCTCCCCATGCTGTGATAGCACACTCCTCCTTTCCACCCCGGATTTCCCATGTCCATTCAACCAGCTCCTGACCCTCTCTGGCTTCCCATCTCACCTCTGGACAGGAGCTGCCCATTTAGTCTCATGTATCTACTTGAGCTAAGAAGCACACTCTATGTACCGTAGTCCAGTCTAATCTTTGTCTGAAGAGTTGGCCTCGGCAATGGTTTCGGTTCTGGACTATCAGAGAGTCCGGGGACCATGTCTTCTGGGGTCCCTCCAGTCTGAAACAAACCACTGAGTCTGGTCTTTTTACTAGAATTTGAGTTCTGCTCCCCACTTTTCTCCTGCTCCATCAGGGATTCTCTGTTATGTTCCCTGTCAGGGCAGTCATTGGTGGTAGCTGGGCACCATCTAGTTCTTCTGGTCCCAAGTTGATGAAATCTCTGGTTTATGTGGCCCTTTCTGTCTCCTGGGCTAATACTTTCCTTGTGTCTTTGGTGTTCTTCATTCTCCTTTACTGCAGGTGGTTGGGACCAATTGATGCATCTTAGATGGCCGCTTGCAAGCTTTTAAGACCCCAGACTCCACTCACCAAAGTGGGATGCAGAACATTTTCTTAATAAACTTTGTTATGGCAATCGACCTAGATGTCCCCTGAAACCACGGTCCCCAGACTCCTGCCCTTACTACTCTGTCCCTTGAAGTGTTTGATTGTATTCAGGAAACTTCTTAGCTTTGGTTTAGACCAGTTGTGCTGACTTCCCCTGTAGTGTGTGCTGTCCTTCCCTTCACCTAAGATAATTCTTCCCCATTGTCTGGTTAGTGAATACCCCCTCCCTCCCTCCCCACTCTGGTAACCATCAAAGAACGTTTTCTTTTGCGTTCAAACCTTTTCTTGTGTTCTTATAATAGTTGTCTTATACAATATTTGTCCTTTTGTGACTGACTAAATTCACTCAGTATAATGCCTTCCACATTCTTCCATGTTATGTTTCATGGATTCATCGTTGTTCTTTATTGTTGCGTAGTATTCCATTGTGTGAGTATACCATAATTTGTTCATCCATTTATCAGTTGATGGACACCTAGCTTGTTTCCATCTTTTTGCTGTCATAGATGGTGCTGCAATGAACATGAGTGTGCATATATCTATTTGTGTGATGACTCTTATTTCTCTAGGATATATTCCAAGGAGTGGGATTGCTGGATCACATGGTATTTCTATTTCTAGCTTGTTAAGGAAGCACCAAATCGATTTCCAAAGTGGTTGCACCATTTTACATTCCCACCAACAGTGTATAAGTGTTCCAGTCTCTCCACAACCTTGCCAACATTTATTATTTTGTGTTTTTTGGATTAATGCTAGCCTTGTTGGGGTGAAATGGTATCTCATTGCAGTTTTGATTTGCATTTCTCTAATGGCTAATGATCGTGAACATTTCCTCATGTGTCTGTTAGCGCCTGAATGTCTTCTTTGGTGAAGTGCCTGTTCATATCCTTTGCCGATTTTTTAATTGGTTATTTGTCTTTTTGTTGCTGAGGTTTTGCAATATCTTGTAGATTTTAGAGATTAGATGCTGATCAGATTTGTCATAGCCAAAATTTTTTCCCCAGTCTGTAGGTTGTCTCTTTACTCTTTTGGTGAAGTCTTTTGATGAGCATAAATGTTTGATTTTTAGGAGCTCCCATTTATCTAGTCTCTCTTCTGGTGCTTCTGCATTGTTACTTATGGTTTGTATTCTGTTTATGCCATGTATTAGGGCTCCTAGCATTGTCTCTATTTTTTCTTCCATGATCTTTATTGTTTTAGATTTTATACTTAGGTGTTTGATCCATCTTGAGTTAGTTTTTGTCCATGGTGTGAGGTAATGAGTCTTGTTTCAGTTTTTTACAGATGGATATCCAGTTATGTCAGCACCATTTGTTAAAGAGACTGTCTTTTCCCCAATTAACAGACTTTGGGCCTTTGTCAAATATCAGCGCTCATAGGTGGATGAATTTATGTCTGGATTTTCAATTCTGTTCCATTGGTCTATGAATGTGTTGTTGTACCAGTACCAGGCTGTTTTGACTACCGTGGCAGTATAATAGGTTCTAAAATCAGATAGTGTGAGGCCTCCCACTTCGTTTTTCTTCTTCTTCAGTAATGTTTTACTTATTCGGGGCCTCTTCCCTTTCCGTATGAAGTTGGTGATTTGTTTCTCCATCTCATTAAAAAAATGCCATTAGAATTTGGATCAGGATTGCATTGTATCTGTAGATTGCTTTAGGTAGAACTGACATTTTCACAATGCTGAGTCATCCTATCCATGAGCAAGGTATGTTTTTCCACTTATGCAGGTCTCTTTTGGTTTCTTGCAGTAGTGTCTTGTAGTTTTCGTTGTATAGGCCTTTTACATCTCTGGTTAGATTTATTCCTGAGTACTTTATCTTCTTGGGGGCTTTTGTAAATGGTATTGATTTGGTGATTTCCTCTTCCATGTTCTCTTTGTTGGTATAGAGGAATCCAGCTGATTTTTACGTGTTTATCTTGTAGTCTGATACTTTCCTGAAATCGTCTATTAGTTCCAGTAGTTTTTTTTTGTGGATTCTTCAGGGTTTTTCTGTGTATAAGATCATATCATCTGCAAATAGAGATACTTTGACTTCTTCTCTACCAATCTGGATGCCATTTATTTCTTTTTCTAGCCTAATTGCTCTGGGTTGGACCTCCAGCACAATGTTGGGTAAGAGTGGTGATAAAGGGCATCCTCATCTGGTTCCCATTCTCACAGGGAGTGCTTTCCAAGTCTCTCCATTTAAGATGATATTGGTTGTTGGCTTTGTATAAATGCTGTTAATTATACTGAGGAATTTCCCTTCTGTTCCTGTTTTGCTGAGAGTTTTTATCATGAATGGGTGTTCGATTTTGTCGAATGCCTTTTCTGCATCAATTGATAAAATCATGTGGTCTTGTCTTTTGTTTTATTTATGTGATGGATTACATTGATTGTTTTTCTAATGTTGAACCATCCCTGCATACTTGGTACAAATCCCACTTGATCATAGTGAATTATCTTTTTTGATATGTTGTTGAATTCTATTGGCTAGAATTTTGTTGAGGATTTTTGCATCAATGTTCATGAGGGATATTGGTCCATAATTTTCTTTTTTTGTGGTGTCTTTACCTGGTTTTGGTATCAGGGTTATGCTGGCTTCATAAAATGAGTTTGGGAGTATTCCATCCTTTCCTATGCTCTGAAATACCTTTAGTAGTAGTGGTGTTAACTCTTCTCTGAAAGTTTGGTAGAATTCTCCAGTGAAACCGTCTGGGCCAGGGCTTTTTTTTTGTTGAGAGTTTTTAACTTACCTTTTCAATCTCTTCTTTTGTTATAGGCTTATTTAGTTCTTCTACCTCTGTTTGTGTTAGTTTAGGTAGGTAGTGAGTTTCTAGAGATTTGTCTATTCCCTCTAGGTTTTCAAATTTGTTACAGTACAGTTTTTCATAGTGTTCTGTTATGATTCTTTTTATTTCAGTTGGATCTATTGTGATATCACCCATCTCATTTCTTATATTGGTTATCTGCATCCTCTCCTGTTTTTCTTTTGTCAGTTTGGCCAGTGGTTTATCAATTTTGTTGATCTTTTCAAAGAACCAGCTTTTGGTCTTGTTAACTCTTTCAATTGTTTTTCTATTCTCTGTTTCATTTAATTCTGCTCTAATTCTTATCATTTCCATTCTTTTGGCACCCAGGGGCTTCTTTTGTTGCTCTTTCTACTTGTTCCAGTTGTAGGGTTAATGTTTTGATTTTGGCCCTTTCTTCTTTTTGGATATGTGCATTTATTGCTATAAACTGACCTCTGAGTGCTGCTTTTGCTGTGTCCCAAATGTTCTGATAGGATGTGTTTTCATTCTCATTTGATTCTATGACTTTCATTATTTCATCCTTAATTCCTTCTATGACCCAGTCGTTTTTGAGTAAGGTGTTGTTCAGTTTCCATGTGTTCAACTTTTTTTCCTTGCTTTTTCTGTTATTGATTTCTACTTTTATGGCTTTATGGTCAGAAAAGATGCTTTGTAAAATTTCGAAGCTTTGGATTCTGTTAAGGCTTGCTTTATGGGCTAATATGTGGTCTATTCTGGAGAATGTTCCTTATGCATTGGAAAAGAAAGTATACTTGGCTGTTGTTGGGTGGAGTATTAGGTATATGTCCATGAGATCAAGTTGGTTGATTGTGGCATTTAGATCTTCTGTGTCTTTATTGAGCTTCCTTCACCAAAAGTGGTGCGTTGAAGTCCCCTACTATTATTGTGGAGCTGTCTATCTCTCTTTTCAGTGCTATTGGAGTTTGTTTTATGTATTTTGGAGCCCTGTCATTGGACACGTAAGTATTTATTATAGTTATGTCCTCTTGGTGTATTGATCCTTTAATCATTATATAGTGTCCCTCCTTATCCTTTGTGGTGAATTTTACTTTAAAGTCTGTTTTGTCAGAGATTAATATTGCCACTCCTGCTTTTTTCTGAGTGTGGTTTGCTTGATGTATTTTTTCCATCCTTTGAGTTTTGTGTCTTTAAGTCGAAGGTGTGTCTCTTGTAGGCAGCATATAGACAGATTGTGTTTTTTTTAATCCAGTCTGCCACTCTCTGTCTCTTTATTGGTGCATTTAGTCCATTTACATTCAGTGTAATTATTGATGAGTTTAGTGCTGTCATTTTGATGTCTTTTTTTGTGTTTTGTTGACAGTCTCTTTGTTCCACTTAATTTTCTGTGCTGAGTTGTTTTTCTTTATGTATTTTCTTTTCATCTTTTTCATTTTTTTTTGATTTTGTATTTGCTGAGTCTATATGTTTTTCTAGTTTTTTATTTTGATGTGTAGGGTTGTTAGTTTCCTTTGTGGTTACCTTAATATTTACCCCTATTTTTCTAAGTTTAAACCAGTCTTTTATTTCTTTATATTGTCTTTACTTCCTCTCCATATGAAAAATCTATGTCTACATTTTTTAATCCCTCTTTTTTGTTTTAATGCTGTCATCTTTTACATATTGACATCTCTGTTTCCCTATTTTCAGTGTTTTAACTTTGATTTATTTTTGTGACCTCCCTATCTGAGTTGATATTTGGTTGCTCTGTCCTGTGTTCTAGTCTTGGGTTGTTATCTGATGTTACTGATTTTCTATCCAGAGGACTCCCTTTAGTATTTCTTGTAATTTTGGTTTGGTTTTTGCAAATTCCCTAAGCTTCTGTTTATCTGGAAATGTCCTAATTTGAGAGACAGTTTTGCTAGATATATAATTCTTGGCTGGAAATTTTTTTCCTTCAATGCTTTATATATGTCATCCCATTGCCTTCTTGCCTGCATGGTTTCTGCTGAGTAGTCAGAGCTTAGTCTTATTGACTCTCCTTTGTAGATGACTTTTCATTTATCCCTAGCCGCTCTTAAAATTCTCTCTTTATCTTTGGTTTTGGCAAGTTTGATTATAATATGTCTTGGTGACTTTCTTTTGGGATCTATCTTATGTGGTGTTCGATGAGCATGTTCGATAGACATCTGCTTGTCTTTCATGATATCAGGGAAGTTTTCTGCCAGTGAATCTTCAACAATTCTCTCTGTATTTTCTGTTATTGCCCCCGTTCTAGTACTCCAATTACTCATAGGTTATACTTCTTGATAGAGTCCCACATAATTTTTAGGGTTTCTTCATTTTTTTAAATCCTTTTATCTGATTTTTCCTCAAATAAGTTGGTGCCAAGTGGTTTCTCTTCAATCTCACTAATTCTGACTTTCATTGCCTCAATTCAGCTCCTATGACTTTCTATTGAGTTGTCTAATTCTGAAATTGTATTTTTAATCTTCTGGATTTCTGATTGCTGTCTTTCTATGGATTCTTGCAGCTTGTTAAATTTGTGATTATGCTCTTCTCTAATCTTTTAAGTTCCTCTATTGCTTTGTCTGTGTGTTCCTTGCTTGGTCTGCATTTTGTTTGATCTCCCTCCTAATATCTTGAAGAGTTCTGTGTATTAATCTTTTGTATTCTGTCTCTGGTAATTCCAAGAAATTCTCTTCCTCTGGAAAATTTCTTGATTCTTTATTTTGGGAGCTTGCTGAAGCCATCATGGATTGCTTCTTTATGTGATTTGATATTGACTATTGTCTCCAAGCCATCAATAAGCTATTATATTTATTTATTTTATGTTTGCTTACTGTGTCCTAACTTCTCTTTTTGTTTTGTTTTGATATGCCCAAATAGGCTGCTTGTGTGGGTTAGTTTGGTTATGGGTGCCTTTGAAGCTCTAATGTCCTGTTACCAGGTGGTTAGATCTGTTACTAAGTATGTGAGCCCAGGAGAGCATTTACTTTTCTTATACGGATTCAGCTCAGGTGTCCAGATAGTTGGTCACCAAGTGTGTGGTGCAGGATCTCACCTACAGTCCTAGACAGGAATGAGTGATTGGTGTAGGCACAAGTATCTGGCTGCAGTAGGGGGTCATGTGCTGAGCAAGGCAGGGAGCTGATGGATGCCCCTGAGCATCTCAGAGCAAAGCCTGTCCCTGTTTCCTAGATCGCATGGGTGGATGGGTTTTGCAGCCGGACTATGAGCACCCAGTGTTGTTGGCTGTAAGGACTAGGGGGCACCACTTATTCTTGGACCCCTGTCGTGGGTGGCTAGGGTGCATGGGTGGAGCCACCAGTCCTCAGGGCCCTGATGTGGGCAGGTGAGAAAACTGTTTAATGGGCAGAGCAGTGTCAAATGTCATGAACCTGCCACTTCACAGCTGAAACAGTTGAAGTTATACTTCAGGTATATACCCTGTTGTACTGTGGTAATGAGGGCTTTCACTGTTGTAATGGTCCCACACAAGTCTATACAGGGGTGAAAGGCATTCAGCGTCTGTGCATCTCTTATGCCTGTGCCTAGGCAAAGGAGCTGTGGCTACACTAAGTTTCTGGCTTTGGGGAGCTGGCAGATTATTTTTTCCCTATTTGCTAATTTGTTCCCTCTCCAAGGCTGGGAGAATGGCTCAGGGCACATAATGGGTCCTACTTCTGGCCCAGGGGATGCAGCAATCACTGAAGCTGGCCTGGGACCTGGTGCAGAGCAGGAAGTGGGGAGGTAAATGTGAGAGTGGTTTTTCACAAAGGGGGTTGTTTTTTGATCCGCACAGTAGGCCAGATGCAAGTACTTATCTTTTGCTGACTAAGTGCTGCTTTTTACTAGTTCTAGATGGTTGAGTAGACTCTCTGCTGCTGGGCCTCTCCTGATGTGGAAAACGCCTCTGAGTGCCACTGCTTGCCTCACCGTACACAGGAATAGATCTGGCCTGAAGGACACTGGCTCTTGCCAGGTCAGGTCTGGCAACTCCTCACTGCTTCTGAACCATCTCTCCCTCCCCCCACCACTCAGTCCGGTTCCTCAACTTTGTCTTTGATGTTCAGGGCTCCTAGATTGTCGCATATAATTGATTCACTTGTTTTTTTTGGGTTTTGTTTTAAGAGGGACAACAGGAAACGTCTGACTACTCCTCCATCTTGACTCTGTCTCCCCGCATAGGGTTTTCTAAACTGTAATCTTTATGGGAGCAAATCACAAGGTGTTTCTCCCGAGGAGCCACTGTGTGGGTCCCAACTGCTGACCATTCTGTTAGCAGCTGAGCGCTTAACCGTTATGCCACCAGGGCTCCTTGCTGTGGGTATAAACCCATTGCTGTTGAGTCAATTCTGACTAATAGTAACCTTATAGGACAGAATAGAACAGCCCCATAGGGTTTCCAGGGAGCAGCTGGTGGATTCCAACTGCAAACCTTTTGGTTAGCAGCTGAGTTCTTAACCACCATGCCACCAGGGTTCCCTGCTGTGAGTATAGCAGTGGCAAAACATCCCATCCCTGCCCCAATTAGGTTTACTTCCTTAGAGCCTAGAGCAGTGGGTCTCAACCCTGGCTGCACGTTAGAATCACCTGGGGAGTTTTTACAACTCAGAGATGCCTGGGCCCTACTCTTAGACAATCAAATTTAATTGGTTTGGAACAGAACCCAGTCATCAGGATTTTTGAAGAGCTTATCAGTGGATTCTAGTGTGCAGCTAGGTCCGAGGACCTCTGGTCCATAGGATTTAACTAGGCATGGAACACTGTTAGATCCTGAAGTGTTTCTGAGTTATCAAAAATGTTTTATAAATGTTATTATAGGTAGACTCTACTGGATCCCAATTTTCTGTAAAGGGGGTTACCTAGAATGGTCCTCATATGGCATCTCTAAGTTAATTTATGTTTGCTGATCCACAGCGTGTTCCTTCCTACCTCTGGACGCCCAGGTTGAGGTACTTGGAGATCTTCAGAAAAGAGTACTCATGAGCTACATTACATTGCTAGCAGAATACAGAAGGGTTCATCTGTTGGCCCTGATTGTTAGGTTTGGTCTTTGGGTCCAAGCACCCTGAAATGCCAAGTGACGGGGTTCATCTGTGCTGACCCTGCTAAAATAGCACCCTACTGGAGCCCCCACCTTTAGTACCATGAAATAGTAACAACTGACTCCTATATAGCACTTACTATGTGCTGGATACAGTTCTAAGTGTTTTACACATGTTAACTCATTTAATTCTCCTTATAACCCTAAAAGGTATTATTCCTATCCTCATTCTACTGATGAGAAAACGGAAGCACAGAGATGATCATACAGTTTGGCAGAACCAAGATTCAAACACAACCGATCTGTTCTGGAGTCTTCTCCCTTTCAAAAAGTATAGGCTTTTTGCAATAGGTCATTTATTGGAATGATGTATTTTAATTTTAATATGTTACATAGCTCTTTCCCAACATTTTCTGGAATTTGTTTTGGTTTCCTTTTCTGAGTCAATTTATCCATTAAGTGTGTATATCACAAAGCCTGCAGACCTACATGCGATATTTTGGTTTGACAAAATAGTAGGTCACGGTAGGATGCATTAATTGTGGAGTCTCACAGATGGCAAAACAAGATCAAGATGGAGTAGTGTTCTAAATGTCACTGTGCATCTCAGCTGTCTTGATGAGACCTGCATAATTTACTTGGTACTATAGGATAATTTGCTGAGTTGTATCATTTTCAGTTATTTAAGATTATGGTTCAACATAATGTGGCATTTGTTAGTGCTCATAGGTTGTTACTTCCCCATGGGCACCTTTGAAGATGAAGGACAAGCTTGCTGCAGGAACCCTAATCAGTTTTAGAGGGATAATCTGAAGTGTATACCCTGTTTACCCCTTTCCCTCCTTCCTGGGTTGGCAAATTCACTACAGATGGGCTGAGCTATGAACACCAGAATGTTTCTTATTTTACGGTATGTTCACAGGCTTAAAGGGATTTGAACGACTCTAGATTTAATCACAGGCTACTGTTTCTTGTGTCATGTATTCATTTAGAAATGAAATAAGGCCTCATTACCTCACAACTAGGTCTAAGGAGATCTTCTTGTAGGAATTTATTATTATTATTATTATTGCTGTTGTTGGGTGCCGTTGAGTGGTGCCGTGGAGTGGATGTCCCTGTAGGACATAAAGACCCTGTATGACAGAGCAGAACTTCTCCATAGTGTTTCCTAGGCTGTAATCTTTATGGGAGTAGATTGCCAGGTCTTTTCTCCTGATGAGTGGCTTTTGGGTTCAAACTGCTGACATTTTGGTTAGCAGCCAAAAGCTTAACTGTTGCACCACCAAACCAAAAAAACCATACCCATTGTCATCAAGTTGATCCTGACTCATAGTGATCCTATAGAACAGAGTAGGGTTTCCAAGGAGTGACTGGTGGATTTGAACTGCCGACCTTTTGGTTAGCAGCTGAGCTCTTAACCAGTCTGCTACCAGGGCTCCTTATTATTATTATTATTATATTACTATTATTACAGAGTCCCGGGATGGTGCAAACAGTTAATGCACTTGGCTGCTAAGCTAAAGGTTTGTGGTTTGAGTCCACCCAGAGGCACCTCAGAAGAGAAGCCTGGGTCTACTTCTGAAACATCAGCCATTGCAAACCCTATGGAGCACAGTTCAACTCTGACACACACATGGTTGCCATGAGTTGGAACTGACCTGATAGCAACTGGTTTAAACAATTTTTTATTACAGAAACTCTCGTTTAGTCTTATTTCTGTTTCTCTATTTTCTGAGAAAAATCAGTGGCAGCACTGAGGGTAGGTTATATGATTCCCTTTTTTCCTCACTCTCAACTCAGGCAGCTGGGCTAGTTCCATGGAGGGACTAATGGTTGGTAATTAACCTCTAGATAAATTACTGCTTGAAGAAAAGGGAAGACACCTTGAGAGCTAGAAGTTCCGTCGGAATAGTCACTGGGCACGTCCCTGTAATTTTGTCATTTTTGCAAATGATGGGAATAACGATTGCTTGGTGATCTAAGAAATAGCATCTCAAACATAGTGGGCATCAACATTAGCAGGAGCCATCATCAAAGTGTCTGTTCTGTGACTCAGAACACAAGGGGCAGAGAGAACACTGTCTGTCACGGTGATTCTCAGAGACTTACACAGGCACATCCATCAGCTTAGAGAGCCCCTCAACCCAGCGCAACCTTAAGTATAAAGAGAAAATCATGGCCCAGACTCCAGCCAGAGTATGGAAAGGAAACGTCTGTGGCTCAGCAACAGCTGAACTACCACATCAAACTTTACTGGGCACACTTTATTTTCTCTGAGCAATCAGGCCATTGCAGAAGATGGAGAAAAGGCCCTTGAGCACACACTGTTGTAATGGAGGTGTCTAGGCAGAATGGCCGGAGGACTTATTCAGCTGTTTCGTCAGCTCTATGTCATGTCCACTTAGACTGTTCTTCGGTGTAATTACTATTTTAATAGCATATACAGAGAGCCCTGGTGGCGCAGTCGTTCAAGTGTTTGGCTGCTAACGGAAAGGTCGGCGGTTCGAATCCATCAGCTGCTAGGCAGGAGAAAGATGTAAGGATTACAACCTTGGAAACCCTAGGCGGCAGTTCTACTCTGTCCTACAGGCTCGCTGTGAGTTGGAATCTACTCGACAGCAATGGATTTCGTTTGGGTTTTTAAAGCGTATGTTACTTAAATTGTGATTCTATTAGACATTTCATAGAATATTAGAACTGGAAAGGACCTTTGAGATAATATGAGCTGCAGTTTGAGAGTGCTTAGTCCCTATCAGGGACCCCAATAAGTGCAAGTATGTTATTTCATCCTCTACAATCTGCCAAGTGGGTATAATTATGCCTACTTTACTGTGAGGATAAAGGAGGCCCCGCAAGGTTCGAAAACTTGCTCAAAGTCTTCCAGGTAGAAGAGCTGGGATTTCATAGCATCACTGACTCCATTGTGCACTTAACTTCTACATTATGACCCCCTCAGGTGAATGGATACTATCAAATAGATGCTTTGCAAGTATTTTTTTTTATTCTGTAGGTTGTCTTTTCATTTTGATGATGGTGTCCTTCGTGAAAGCACAATGTTTTAAGTTTTGATGACTTCCAAATTACCTATTTTTTTCTCTTGTCACTTGTGCTTTTGGCGTCATATCTAAGAAACCATTGCCTAATTCAAGGTCATAAAAATTTACATCTGTGTTTTCTTCTAAGATTTATGTAATTTTTGTTCTTACGTTTAGGTCTATAATATATTTCAAGTTAATTTTTGAGGTAATAAGCATTTTTTCTATGTAAATTTATGGGAGTTAATCAAGTTGGCAGATATCACTCTGATTACTAAACTAATGAATATTAGAAAAATTATAGCCAATTACTTGAAATTATTAAGCTGACTATGAAGAAATATTAGAATTTTTGGCTCAGAATTTAAGACTGATCCTAGCCCTATCTTTCCTAACTTTAACTTTCCTAAAGCTAGTAATATTAAATATTCTAAGATTCTTTGATTCACATCCCTTAAGCCATTGTACTGGGGGTGGGAAATAATTTTCTACTAAGCATCTCTTGCTAACTCATAGAAAAACAGCAATTCACAAGCTGCAAAAATAAAATGTGGCTTCAGTTATTATAAAGAAAATAATAAGATTAAAGAAGAGTTTCTAATAATCTGATTCTTGTATTAGGAATAACCCATTGAAAAGCCAAACTCACTGCCATCAACTCAATTCCAACTCATAGCAACTCTATAGGACAGAGTAGAACTGCCCCATAGGGTTTCCAAGGATTGGCTGGTGGATTCCAACTGCTGACTTTTTGGTTAGCAGCCATAGCTCACCGTAGTTCTTAACCACAGCACCACCAGAGCTCCACATTAGGACTAGGCAACTAAAATCACTACTTAATAAATACTCTGTAGTTCTTGGAGCCCTGGTGGTACATCATTGGAGTCCCTGGATGGCACAAACTGTTATGCACTTGCTGACTAACAGAAAGGTTGGTGTTTTGAACCCCCGCAGGGGCACCTCAGTAGAAAGGCCTGGTGATAGATTTCCAAAAAATCACCCATTTGACAATGCTATGGAGCACAGTTCTACTCTAACACAAAGGGGGTTGCCATGAGTTGGAATCGACTTGACGGTAACTGGTTTATTTCTGAACACTGACCAACTGCTGAGGAAAAGAAAAAGACGGCAGAAATTGGGAGGCAAGGTGAAAAGAAGACAGGAGAGAGATGAATGGTCAGGAAGGCACACTCAGATGCCTGCTTTGGCCAGGCAGTTTCCTTGCTTGGGAGGCAAAGGAGTGTGAGCAATAGGAGGTGGGAGAGTGGAGAAGACCCATCCAGATGAATGGCACTTAACTGCAAACATCTAAACATTCTTATGCCACCAGAGATACAAGGATAGACAGAATAAAAGAGGAAAGACAGACACTGGAGTAAACATAGGGATTATACACAACCATGAAGATACATACACATGTGCATATACACATCAGGTTTCATGAAGTAAGAAGCATTTTGGGAGACTGTGATCAAGCCATTTTCAAGGAAGGATTCCCTTTATACAATCGAAAGCATAATTACAGGTATCCTTTCTTTGTACTATCCCCTGGGTAGGATGACATTAAGAGCCAGATTCAGCTCCACAGTCTTTGATCATCAGAGGGTCTCTCTACTGCATCACAGCTAGACCACAGTGTGGGCAGGATGAAATTTCTTCTAGTGAGTTCATAGCCATCATTGATGCATATTATTCTGCATGTTTAATGTACTTCATGCAACCTTAGTACACCAGGCACTTATTAACAACAACAACAACAACAACAAAAACCCAAACCAACTGCCATCAAGTCGATTCCAACTCATGGCAACCCCATGTGTTACAGAGTAGAACTACCCCATAAGGTTTTCTAGGCCGTAATCTTAATGGAAGCAGATCACCAGGTTTTTCTTCAGCAGTACCACTGGATGGGGTCAGACCACCAACCTTAAGGTTAGCAGTTGAGTGCAAACCATTTGTGCTACCTAAGAATCCCAGGCACTTATTAGGGTCATATATAAATGATACCGTTTTTTCTTTCAAGGAAATCACAGCTATAATGTAGGTCAGTAGGCAAAAGATTCTAGGTCACCAACACAGCATTAACCATGTAATATTACCATTTCAAACACTAATTCAGATTGTAAACTTCCTAGAATTCTGAATTGTGCTGAATTGACATGAACTCTGCAGCGTGATAAAGGGGTTTGTAATGATTAGAAAGAAATGTTGATAAATACTCAACGACATGAGATTCTACCAGCGTGTGACATATGTTTAAGAACATTACATTCTTTCGTATAACGTCCTTTGATAATATTAATTTTCAAGAACATTAAATTCTGTCTAGTGTACTGAAGCTGGCAGTTATAATGCATAAAAATAGCTGAATAACCAGAGTTGTGCCAATTACTCTGTCACTCATGAGTAATTATCTTTGTGCAGCACAGTATATATGATGCCTGCACACAGAGTAATAATGTACAGTACGTAAATGAAAAAATAGTTTTTCAAAAGCAGGGTGAGGCACTCCTGAAAGCTTTAATAAATTTCTTCAAGAGCTAGGTTATATCCCTTTGAGAAGGGCTAAATCCAATGGTTTTAAAGAGATTTTGGTCCTGGGCTGGTGTCACTATGTGTCAGCATTCCAGGTTAACATGACTGGTGACAGGCAGATTGGATGCTGGACGTTGGTGTATAGACTCTGTGATGAAGGGAGGATGTGGAGTAGGTGGATTATGGTGTGAAAATGGTGGCTGCTGTATCAGGTGGATTATGGTGGTGATAATGGTGACTGTATTAGGTGGATTACAGTGGTGACAGTGGTGGCTGTATTTGGAGTAGGTACTGCACCTCTGAAAGAGCCCTGGTGGCATGGTGGTTAAGCATTCGGATGCTAACCGAAAGGTCGGTGGTTCGAACTCACCAACTGCTCAGTGGGAGGAAGCTATGGCAATCTGCTTCCGTAATGATTTACAGCCTTGGAAACCCTATAAGGCAGTTCTATTCTGTCCTACAGGACTGCTATGAGTCAGAATCCACTCCATGGCAGTGGGACTGCACCTCTAGGATTTCCATGTGGCTTCCCAGAAGCCACCCTATGAAGACTGGAGTGTCTTCTCTGAGACTGTCTCCTGCTTCTCAGCTGTATTCTGACATGCTCACTAAACACCTTGTTGGAAGCCCTTGGCACTGAGCCTTTCAGACTTCCCAGGGCTAGCCCCCTTTCTCAGTTATGGGTTCTTTCAAGAAGGCAGCGCTTCATTCTGTTGTACATGGGTCACTATCAGTCAGAACCAACTTGATGGCACCTAACAACAACAATTTGAGCTGGAATTTATCTCACTTGCAACCACAGTCCCAATTAATAGATTTGTCTGTTTTTAATTCAATAAGTATTACTCAAATGCTTAGTATGGGCCAGGTAATTTTTTTTCTTTATTATGGTAAAATATATAAAACAAAAATTTTGTCATTTTAACTATTTTTACATGTACAATTCAGTGATATTAATTACATTCACCATGTTGTACAGCCATCTTCACTCTATTTTCAAATGTTTTTCAGCTCCCTAAAGAGAAATGCAGTACCTCTTAAGCTATAACCCCCACTCTTCCCCTCCCCTCAGACCCTGGTAATCACTAATAAACTTTGGTCTCTATGGAAAAAAAAAAAAAAAGACGGATGCTCAGGAAGAAGCTGATAAAAGTAAAAAACAGTAAGACTACTTTATAGGGTTGTTAGAATTAAACGAGATGTTTACAGAGCATTTACTGTTTGCCAGGCACTGATTTAATAGACATTAAATTATATGATTATTATCAATTATTATTAATGATAATTATACCTTAAGACCCAATTGCTTATTTCATGCTGTACCAGTCTGTTTTCCGTTTATGGAAAACTACATAGTCACAAAGGAGGTAATAGATACATTTTTTAAATGCCTAATTTTGTTTTAGACTTATGAACAATTTCCATTAAAATTCCTTAACCTGAAGTATATTTAAAAAAAAAAAAGGTTGGACCCAGAGGCACCCCAGAAGGTACAGAATATACAAAGAAAATAATTGGATTCAGTGGGTGGCATTTATTGAGCATTCACTGCAGAAATCTATAAAAGAGCAGACCTAGATTCTTCCCCTAGGGAGTGTGTAACATGGTGAGGAAGGAGGGAAGAACATCTGCCAGATACAAAGGATTTCTGGCAAATGCAAACAGAGGTCTAGGACAAGTTTCAGGAGGCAGTGGAATAACTGTTAAGAGCAGTCAGTCCCACATGAAGGCAGGGAAAAATTTCATGGAAGCTATGCTAGAAGCAAGGAGCCCTGGTGGGTCAGTGGTTAAGCACTTGGCTGCTAACCAAAACGTCAGTGGTTTGAACCCACCAGCCGCTCCATGGGAGAAAGATATGGTCGTCTGCTTCCATAAAGCAGCCCTGTAGGACAGAGTAGAACTGCCTTATAGGGTTTCCAAGGCTGTAAATCATTACGGAAGCAGATTGCCATAGCTTCCTCCCACTGAGCAGTTGGTGAGTTCGAACCACCGACCTTTCGGTTAGCATCCGAATGCTTAACCACCATGCCACCAGGGCTCTTTCAGAGGTGCAGTACCTACTCCAAATACAGCCACCACTGTCACCTCTATAATCCACCTAGTACAGTCACCAGCATTGGAAACCCTATGGGGCCGTTCTACTCTGTTCTATACGGTAGCTATGAGTCAGAATTGACTCAACGGCAATGGGTTACAGGTGCTAGAAGCAGTTTAGGAAGAGAGGAGGCCATTGTATGGAGGAACAGGAGGTGTGGGATGTGGGAGAATCGCCAGCATGAGGACTGGAAGGCAGGCTCAAGTCCACACTCTGTGAATGTGCATGTGTCTAAGAGATGGGGAGGGGACGTTCTTATTGTCAGTTGCCGTGGAGTCAGTTTGACTCATGGGGACCCCATGTGTGCGAAGTAGAACTACTCCACAGGGTTTTCAATGGCTGTGACCTTTTGGAAGCAGATTGCCAGGCCTGTCTTCTGAGGTGCTTCTGGGTGGGTTCAAATCAGGGCTTCGAACCAGTTATTTTCGGTTTTACTCCCTGCTGAGAATTTGCATTTCCACCCCAGATATACTGAATCAGAATCTACATTTTTTTCTGGTTAAAATATAGATTCTGATTCAGTGTATCTGGGGGTAAAAATGCAAATTCTCAGCAGCGGTTCAAACCAAAAATAAGCAGTTCAAAGCCCTGGTTTGAACCACCAATTTTTTGGCTAGCAGTCGAGCACTTCTTTGGGCCACCCACAGGGCATTATATAGTAAAAACCAAGAGTGGAGGGCATGAGCTGAGGAGTAATTGGGAAGAAAGGTTCATAAAACATTAGGATTTGACATGGAAGTTATTTGGAGGCCCCCTGTGAGTTTCTGGAGCCCTGGTGGCCAAGGGTTTAGGAGCTCGGCTGCTAACCAAAAGGTCGACAGTTCGAATCCACCAGCTGCTCCTTGGAAACCCTACGGGGCAGTTCTACTCTGTGCTATAGGGTCACTATGAGTCAGAATCCTCTTGACTGCAGTCGGTTTTGGTTTCTGTGAGTTTCTGGTAAGAGGAGTGGGGTGATCTAAATGATACTTAAAAAAGGAGTTTGTATTAGTTGTGAGTGAGGATATGTTAGAGAAAGGGTAGACCAGAATAAATCAATGTGTAGGAGGCCTCCATGCCCTTAGTCGATAGATATCGAGTGACCACTTTGCAGCACACCATGTATTGTGAAATGCAGTGCTTCAGAGTGAAGACTTGACTCTCAGAGCCTGGATTTGATCCTGGCTCTAGTTAGGTGCCTTGGACAGTAGGTACTCAATGGGGGATAATATTGGTACCTACGTAACAGGGTTATTTTGAGCATTAAATACAAAGTGCTTTACATAGTACCTGGTATATAACAGGCATATGAATGAAGCTATTTTTACTACATCCTAGGCATTGTGCGAGGTGACAAGGGTACACTATGGACAAGGCAGACCCAACTTCTGCCTTTATGGGACTTATAGTCTAGTGGGGACACAGACAAGACTTCGGGCACAGAGACTGTCTGGGAGTCACCTGTAGTACTCTGGGGGAGAAATGACAGTGGCCTGAATTGGTACCATCAGAGGGTTTTTTAGCTACTGTAACAGATGAGCCCAGAATTCTCAGTGGCTTAACACAATTTAAGTTTTTTCTTGCTTGTGCACAGCCCAATATGGATATCCCTGGTAGACAGCCTTCCAAGTGCCCATTCAGAGACCCAGGCTCCTTCCGTCTTGTGGCTCCTCATCCTCTAAGACCTTAAAGTCTACTCCATTGAGCAGGTGGATGATGAAAGAGCCTGGGGAAGGCACACTTTCTTCTTTACTACTACTTATTACAAGTCATATCAGCTCACATTCCATGGGCAAGAATTACTCACATGCCCTCTTTCTCACTCCAAACCAAATGAAACGCACTGCCATCAAGTAGATTCTGACTCCTAGCAACTCTATAGGACAGAGTAGAACTGCCCCACAGGATTTTCAAGGCTGTAATTTTTATGGAAGCAGACTACCACATCTTTCACCTGCAGAGTGACTGGTGGGTTGAAACCGCTGACTCTTCAGTTAGCAGCCAAGCACTTAACCACAGCGCCACCCAGGTTCCTATTGTCATGGAAGAGGATGGAAACTCTATTGTCTTTGTCCAGATAAGAGGCAGCGGGATCACGGATCAGGACTCTTGCTGTGGGCATGTATACGGAATGTGGTGGGGGAGAAGAGAGGGACACCACATCCAATTGCAACAAAAATGACTGGGAGGATAATGCTGCATTTGATGGAAATGGGGGAGGTGGAAAAGGGTGATGATTTAGAAGGGAGGACAGTAGCTCAATTTTCAGAGTCTTAAAGCTGTAGAATAAAATCATAGCATCAAATAAGGGACTTTGGAGGTAATCCCTCTCTTCTAAGTCTTAAATATCAGGTGATACAGACTGGGAGAGAAGAGGAAAGGTCAGGGCCAAAGGTTTTGATTTGGAAGTTCTTATTATATGAGGAATTAAACCATGTGTGCTTGGTTCAATTCTGAGTGTTAGAAGAAGACCTCCGAGGGGCTGGCTAGAGTCTTTGTGGATCCCCATAGTTAGTGGTCAGGGAAAAAGAGGCACATAGGATAAAAGAGAAGAGCAGTTGGAGGATGGGGTCAAGAAGGAGGGTTAAAGGGAAATCAAGGCGAGAGGGCTTCCTAGTGTGAATGGCAGGCAGCATTTGTACAGGGACACGTGATGTGTCAATAAACACGTTCATGTAATTTCCTTATAATTTACAGTTCAAAAATTTATCAGTAAAATGACAGTTCTCATTTGTATAGCTTGTGCCTGGATTAATGGGGCTGTTGCATCCACAGATTGTGGTTTTGGTTTAGAAAAGAATTAAAAAGGCGTAAAATTGTTTCATAAAAAAGTTGAAGGCTAATATAAGAAACTGTGACCATGAGTTTGCAATCTATTAGGAATGAAGGACATAACACACCTTAAATGGTTCAGGGTCAGTAAGTGATTTGGCTTAAAAGCAAGGACCAGACAGCCAGGATCCAGTACACTTGTAGCCAACAGATGTCAGTGTTGTGATACAATCCACGGCAGGGTTTGGGCGGCTCCTCTCATGCCATCCTTTAGGCTTTGATTTAATGTATGAATAGTGTCAGCTACCTCCCCCTACCCCTTCAAACATGCCAACACAGGTACATCATAATGAAAGCTTTTCTGTATACAGAGGACAGCTTTTCACACCCTGAAGTTTCATCTGATCGTGTGAATGAACTAGAGTTGATGTCAATTCAGTGCATCACTTTGCAACAAACTGCAAAAGGATAGCACTTGGAGGAAACTATCTGATAATGGATATCTTGGAATGAACAGGGGAAATATTCAGTGGTGAAGAATAAATTGGCTGAATGTTAGCACAGATCTTTTTTGACACAATTGCTGGCTCTTAAGAGGATCGTATTTACTTTTTCATCAGGCTCCATTGCATCCTTTGAAAAATCATGCAGATTCAAGAGATGCAACAGCTGTATAGTATATTCCATCCTTCTTGCTTCACGCCTAGGTGTTTTAGAGGCTTAAGCCCAGTTGTTTGATGGGTACAGACAGCCCTGAGAGGATTAAGTGTGGACTAAGCAGTTGGAGTCCCTGGGTAGTGCATCTGGTTAACATGCTCAGCTGCTAAGTAAAAAGTTAGAAGTTTGAGTCTATCCAGAGGTGCCTCACAAGAAAGCCCTGGTGACCTAGTTCATAAAAATCAGCCATTGAAAACCCTATGGTGCACAGTTCTACTTTGGCATACATGGGGCCGCCATGAGTTGGTGTAGACTTGATAGCAGCTGTTTTTGTTTGTTTGCTTGTTTTTTGTTTTGTTTTTACTGGCTGATTCCTTCCTGTTGTTCAGAGAGCCTGATACTGTGGCCTAAAGTGCAGTTGTTGGTTAGGGACTAAGCAGAGCTACACATGTCACCAGGCTGCTGTTTTCTAGACCATTACCCAAAGTGGTGGCTGAGATATTAACCTTTTAATTTAATGAGAATGAGCTTGCAAACCGAACTCTTTTTGGCTCAGTTCCATATCTTTTGGAGCCCTTAGGCTTGTTTTCCCTGTGGACCTGACAGAGTTGATGATAGTGTAAGCAACTGTCTGGTGAGATGAGTAGAAGTCATGGGGTCAAGATCAAGGACAGAGAAGATATGCGTCTGAGAACCTGCAGCTGCCCAGCTGTCCTGTATTCTCACGTCTATCCAGGGTTTTGGCCTTCCTTGTTGTGTGACTTTCTCGATACGACCAACTGTTCTTCTGAGCAGAGTTCTGTCTGAAAGGAAGGAAACTTGGATTCAGATTTTTGGTACTGGAGAAAATAATCCTAATTTCCAGGAGTTGGTTTCCCAGTTATAATATTAGAGATAATATTGACTTGTTAGCAGTTGGAAGGATTTGCACATGGTTACAACTTAGCCATGATGACTATAAATTTGCTTCATGTAGTAGAAGGATCAACCTTAGCATGTAAGACAGCTACTTGCATTAGCTGGATGGATGCTAGTAGATGCTGATGACACCACAGAGCATTCTGAAATGTTTTTCTGCATATGGTGTTGGGTCACAGTGTATCATCTTTACTGTTAATGCTGAGCCTAAGATAGAAGCCATAAGTCTAGCAGGAGAAGGCTGAGGATAGATCTTAAAGTTACAATAGCATGTACTTGGCATCAGGAATTTTGCTGGAATAATACTGAAAAATCCAGTGACTCACCAGAAATTGCGGAAGAAGTGCCCACATTCTGATTGTGAGTCAGAAAACCAAAACCCGGGACACCAAGTAAAGGAAGCCCAAACTTGATCCCAGGGGGCAAAGCCAGCTGTGGGTGGCAAAGCAATCAATATTGCCCTGTTCTCTTTTGAGCCTCAGTCAGTGACTGGGATTACTGGAGTGGGATTGTTCTGGGAAGCTGGTTTGCATATCGTGAAGCTAGGAGGTAGACTAGGATGAAGAACCAATAATCCTTTACTCTTCGTGAGTGTTGTCATGTATCAAACTTTGGGTCATGGTTGCAGTTGATGACTGTCATGGCCGCCTGAGCACTACAGTCATTGAATTCAACCATAAACTTTTTTTTTTTAACTTATTACTTTATTTGGAACATCTTTTCATGTTATTAAGTACTATCCAATCATATCATTTTTAATTAAAGTCTCTTATTTTTGGTGAAAATATAGACAACATAACATACACCCATTCAACAATTTTTACGTGTGCAGTTCACTGACAAGAGTTACATACTTTACCCTGTTTTACCGGTCTCACCATCTCTGCCCATATTGTTTCACCACTGTTAACTTAGACTCTCTGCCCCTTAAAGTTCTCATTTGTGCTTTACTGTTATCACTTCGATCGCATATAGGTAAATCTACAAAACTTTAATTGATCTAAACTATCGCCAGGATTGTTCTAATATGGGTGGAAAATATTGAGAGGGTGCAAGAATTCCAGCCTGAGGGAACAGCATGAGTAAGGGAGTGGTGCTTGACTTGAGGGAGGGCAGGTTGTCTAGCCTGGCAAGATGGGTGGAAGGGCATAGTGGAAGATGAGCCTCAAAGGGTAGTTTGGGTTCAAATCTCAGAGAGCACTGAGATTCATGCTAAGGAATCTGGGCTTGGCCATGTAGACAGTGGGAGGCCATAGTAATCTTCCCAGCAGGGGAATGATAGGAGCAAATGTATCTTCCAGAAAGAAATTAAAAAAAAAAGTTTGTTGTTGTTGAGAATATACACAGCAAAACATATACCAATTCAACCATTTCTATATGTACAATTCAGTGACACTGGTTATGTTCTCTGAGTTGTGCAACCATTCTCTCCTTTTCTGAGTTGTTCCTCCCCCATTGGCATAAACTCACTGCCCCCTAAGGTTCCTATGTAATCTTTCAAGTTGCTGTTGTCACTTTGATCACACAGATAATTCTTAAAAGAGCATAATGCTCATGGCAGACGGCAGAGGTCTTATTGGAAGGAGGAGAAGATAGAGGTAGGGCTCCAGTTTCAAAGGAGAGGCCATGTAAGCAGTAGTGCGGTGCCTGAACTTGGGCAATGGTAGCTGGATAAAGGGGAACAGTGATGCATGGAAGGCACTTTTGGGTAAAATTATGTTTCGTTTAGAAAGTTTTGAGACTCTAAACACTGAACAAGCTAGTAGTGTCTCTCCTACCCCTCATAGGTTGTTCAAAAATAAAAATAACACTCAACCTTAAAATAAGTGTAACAAAATCCAATAAATTTCTGATTTTTCCCATAATGATTACTTTGAAGCATTTATGGCAATATCAAATATTACGTTTTTTTTTCAAGTATTGTTTTTGTGTTTTTGGAGCTCTTGCTTCACTGGCATTCTAGAAGGTGCTTCATCTTCTCACTGTGTTGCCCAGCCATGTGTGAAGTGGAGAGTATCTGGAAGCTGGTTGGAAATAGAAGGTGAAGAAGAGTGGAGTTTCTGGCTTGGTCATACTAAGTGGAGAGGAGAGTGAGGCCATTGGCAGAGACAAAGAACGCAGAGTGGGTCCTGGGGTATAGCCCTGACAAGGTGTTACAGGGAGCAACAAGGAAAGCACTCGGTCACTGTCCCAAGCATCAAGTAAACACGAACGCCATTCTGCCTGTTGACATCATCAACTAGACTCCTTACTGACTCATCATATTACAAAAAAAATCCATTCCTTTTTTTTTTATTTTTTATATCTTTATTCCTTTTTTTTTTTAATATATATTTTATTGTACTTCAGGTGAAGGCTTACAGAACAAATAGTTTCTCATGAAACAGTAGTACACATGTTGTTTTATGACATTGGTTAACAACCCCACAACATATTAACCCTCTAACTTCTCAACCTTTTTTTTTTTTTGGTGAAAATACACATAGCCAAAGATACACCGTTTCAAAAATTTCTACATGCACAGTTCAGTGACATTGACTATGCTCTTCCAATTGTGCTGTTATTCTCACTTAAGATGAAGGCTTACAGAACAAAATAGTTTCTCATTTAACAGTTACTACAAGTGTTGCCATATGACAATAGTTAACAATCTCACAACACATCAATAATATCCTTACTCAACCTTGTGCTCCCTATCACCAGCTTCCTTGTCCCCTTCTGCCTTCTGGCCCTTGTCACTGGACACCTGTACCTCGTTAGTCTCATTTGGTTTCACAGGGCTGTCCACTCCTAGGCTCAACAGTGAACCTCGGAGGTAGCTTAACCACTGAGCTGAAAGGGTGTCTGGGGGCCATACTCTCGAGGTTTCTCCAGTCTCCTTTAGGCCAGTAAATCTGGTCTTTTTTTTTTGTGAGTTAGAATTATGCTCTACATCCTTCTCCTGGTCTGTCCAGAGCCCTCTGTTGTGCTCCTGGTCAGAGCAGTCAATGGTGGTAGCCGGGCACCATCTAGCTGTACTGGACTCAGTCCGGTGGAGGCCTTGGTAGCTGTGGACAATTAGTCCTTTGGACTAATCTTTTCGTTGTATCCTGTTCTCTTCATTCTCCCTTGCTCCCGAAGGGGTGAGACCAGTGGAATATCTTAGATGGCCGCTCACAGGCTTTTAAGACCCCAGACACTACTCACCAAGGTAGAATGTAGAGCATTGTCTTTATAAGCTGTGTCATGCCAATTCAGCTAGATGTTCCCCGAGACCATGGTCCCCACAGCCCTCCCCCCAGCAATTCAATCCCTCAGGGAGTTTGGATGTGTCTATGGGGCTTCCATGACCTTTCCTTGTACAGGTTGTGCTAGTTTCCCCTGTATTGTGCACTGTCTCACCCTTCACCCAAGATACCACTTATCTATTGCCTATTTGATATTCCCTTCCCCACCCCTCCCATCCCTGGTGACCAACAAAGATTGTTACATTTTGCGTGTGAACTTTTTCATGGGTTTTTGCAATAGAGGTCTCATACAATATTTGTCCTTTTGTGATTGACTTATTTCACTCAGCATAATGTCCTCCAGTTTCAGCCATGTTATGAGATGCTTCACAGATTCATTGTTGTTCTTTCTCATTGCATAGGACTCCATTGTGTGTATGTACCATAGTTTGTTTATCCACTCATCTGTTGATGGGCATCTAGGTTGTTTCCATTGTTTTGCTATTGTGAACAATGCTTCCATGAACATGGGTGTGCATATGTCTATTCAAGTGACGACTCTTATTTCTCTAGGATATATTCCTAGGAGTGGGATTGCTGGATCAAATGGTATGTCTATTTCTAGCTTTCTGAGGAAGTGCCATATCATTTTCCAAAATGGTTGTATCATTTTGCATTCCCACCAGCAGTGCATAAGTGTTCCGATCTCCCCACAGCCCCTCCAACATTTGTTATTTCCAGTATTTTTGATTCGTGCCAGTAATGCCGGGGTGAGACGGTGTCTCACTGTGGTTTTAATTTGCATTTCTCCACTGGCTAGTGATCGCGAGCATTTCCTCATGTGTCTGTTGGCCATTTGAATGTCTTCTCTGGTGAAGTGTCTGTTCATTTCCTTTGCCCATTTTTTAATAGGATTATTTGTCTTTTTGTTGTAGAGGTGTTGGATTTTCTTGTAGATTATGGAGATTAGACCTTTGTCTGACTTGTAGTGTCCAAAAATTTTTTCCCAGTCTGTAGGTTCTCTTTTGACTCTTTTGGTGAAGTCTTTTGAAGAGCATAGGTGTTTGATTTTTAGAAGATCCCAGTGATCTAGCTTATCTGTTGTGGTTTGTGCGTTGATGGTTATGGTTTGTATCCTGTTAATGCCATGTATTAAGGCCTGAAGTGTTGGTCCTATTTTTTCTTCTCTGAACTTTATAGTTTGAGGCTTTATATTCAGGTCTTTGATCCATTTTGAAGTAGTTTTTGTATACGGTGTGAGGTATGGGTCCTGTTTCATTTTTCTGCAAATGGATATCCAGTTTTGCCAGCACCATTTGTTAAAAAGACTGTCTTTTCCCCATTTGATGGACTTTGGGTCCTTGTTGAAGATCAGGTGACTGTAGGTGGATGGATTTACATCTGGGTTCTCAATTCTGTTCCATTGGTTAATGTATCTGTTGTTGTACCAGTACCAGGCTGTTTTGACTACTGTAGCTGTATAGTAGGTTCTGAAATCAGGTAGTGTGAGTCCTCCAACTTTATTCTTCTTCTTCAGTAGTGCTTCACTTATTTGGGGCTTCTCCCATTTCCATATAAAGTTAATGATTAGTTTTCCCATCTCTTTGAAGAATGTTGTTGGTATTTGGATTGGGATTGCGTTGTATTTGTAAATTGCTTTGGGTAGAATTGCCATTTTCACAATGTTGAATCTGCCTATCCATGAGCATGGTATGTTTTTCCATTTATGTAGATCCCTTTGGGTTTCTTGCAGTAGTGTTTTATAGTTTTCTTTGTATAGGTCTTTTACATCCCTGGTCAGATTTATTCCTAAGTATTTTATCTTTTTCAGGGCTATTGAAAATGCTATTGTTTTCCTGATTTCCTTTTCATCGTTTTCCTTATTGGTGAATAGGAATCCAATTTTTGAATGTTTACCTTGTATCCTGCTACTCTGCTGGATCTTTCTATTAGTTCCAGTAGATTTCTCATGGAGTCTTTAGGGTTTTCTATGTATAGTATCATATCATCTGCAAACAGGGACAGTTTAACTTCTTCATTACCAATTTGGATGCCCTTTATTTCTTTTTCTTGCCTCATTGCTCTAGCTAGAACTTCCAGCACAATGTTAAATAGGACAAGGGCATCCTTGTCTTGTTCCTGTTTTCAAGGGGAATGTTTTCAGCCTCTCTCCATTAAGAATGATGTTGGCCATTGGTTTTGTATAGATGCCCTTTATTATGTTGAGAAATTTCCCTTCTATACCTATTTTATTGAGAGTTTTTATCAGGAGTGGGTATTGGACTTTGTCAAATGCTTTTTCTGCATCAATTGAGATGATCATGTGATTCTTTTCTTTCCTGTTATTTATGTGGTGGATTACGTTGATTGATTTTCTAATGTTGAACCATCCTTGCACACTTGGTATGAATCCTACTTGGTCGTGGTGTATTGTTTTTTTGATATGATGCTGAATTCTATTGGCTAGAATTTTGTTCAGAATTTTTGCATCTATATTCATGAGAGATAATTGGTCTGTAATTTTCTTTTTTTGTGACGTATTTTCCTGGTTTTGGTATCAGCATTGTGCTGGCTTCATAGAATGAATTTGGGAGTGTTGCTTCCTCTTCTATGCTCTGAAATAGCTTGAGTAGTACTGGTTGGTATAAGCTCTTCTGTAAATGTTTTGTGGAATTCTCCAGTGAAGCCATCTGGGCCAGGGCTTTTTTTGGTTGGGAGTTTTTTTTTTATTACCTTTTCAATCTCTTCTCTTGTTATGGGTCTGTTCAGATTTTCAACATCACTTTCTTGTAGTTTGGGTAGGCCATGTGTTTCTAGAAATTTATCCATTTCCTCTAGGTTTTCAAATTTGTCAGAGTGTAGTTTTTCATAATATTCTGTTATAATCCTTTTTATTTCAGTTAGGTCTGTTGTAATGTTCCCCATTTCATTTCTTATTTGGGTTATTTGTGTCCTCTCCTGTTTTTCTTTTGTCAGTCTTGCCAGTGGTTTGTTGATTCTTTCAAAGAACCAGCTTTTGGTTTTGTTGATTCTTTCTATTGTTTTTCTGTTCTCTATTTCATTTATTTCTACTCTTATCTTTACTATTTCCTTTCTTCCAGTGGTTGTAGGCTTTTTTTGCTGTTCTCTTTCTATTTGCTTGAGTTCTGTAGTTAATGTTTTGATTTTGTCCCTTTCTTCTTTTTTGATATGTGCATCTATTGCTATAAATTGTCCTCTGAGGACTGCCTTTGCTGTGTCCCAAAGGTTTTGGTATGATGTGTTTTCAATCTCATTTGATTCTAGGAATTTTTTGATTCCATCTCTGATTTCTTCTATTACCCAGTGATGTGTAAGCAGGGTATTATTCAGTTTCCATGTAGTTGATTTTTTTTCCTTGCTCTTACTATTGTTAATTTCTACCTTGTTGGCATTGTGGTCATAGAAGATACTTTGAATTATCTCAGAGTTTTGGATCTTGTTGAGGTGTTGCTCTGTGGCCTAAGATGTGGTCTATTCTGGAGAATGTTCCATGTGCATTGGAAAAGAATGTGTATTTTGCAGCGGTTGGATGGAGGGTTCTATATATGTCTATGAGGTCAAGTTAGCTGATTGTGCCCTTTAGGTCTTCTGTATCTTTGCTGAGTTTCTTTTTAGTTGTTCTGTCCTTTACTGAGAGTGGTGTGTTGAAGTCTCCAACTATTATTGTGGAACTGTCAATTTCTCTTTTCAGTGCTGTTAGTTTGTTTTATGTATTTTGGAGCCCTGTCATTGGGTGCATAGATGTTTATTATAGTTATGTCTTCATGATGGATCATCCCCTTAATCATTATATAGTGTCCTTCTTTGTCTTTTGTGGTAGATTTTGTTTTAAAGTCTATTTTATCTGAGATTAGAATTGCCACTCCTGCTCTTTTTTGGTAGTTGTTAGCTTGATATATTTTTTTCCAACCTTTGACTTTTAATAAATTCGCATCTTTGTTTCTAAGGTGTGTCTCCTGTAGACAGCATATTGCTGGATCCTGTTTTCTTATCCATTCTGTCACTCTCTGTCTCCTTATGGGTGTATTGAGTCCATTTACATTCAGTGTAATTATTGATAGAGTTTGTTGCTGTCATTTTGTAGTGCTTTTTTTTGTGGTGCTGACGTTTTCTTTGTTCTTCTTACTCTCTTGTGCTGAGTTACTTTTGTTTGTGGAGTTTTTTTTATTTCTTTTGTTTTTGTAGGTTTTGTTTTTGCTGAGACTTTATGTTTTTCCTCTTTTTTTTTATGAGGACGTTTGTTAACTTTCTTTGTGGTTACCATAAATTTTACCCTTATCTTTCTAAGTTTGAAGCAGTCTACCATTCCTTGGTATCACCTTGCCTTCCTCTCCATTAGAAGGTTCTATACCTATGCTGTTTATTCCCTCTTTTATTGTTTTGATGTTGGTGTCATTTACTGATTGACTGTTCTGATTCCCTGTTGTATTTCTTTTGGTTTTGGATAGTCCTCGAGAGTTCATTTCCTAGATTGGTATCTGGCTGGTACGATCCTGCATCCTAGGTTCTGCCTGTGAGCTGAAGCTGTTTGTCCTCAGATCGAAGACTCGCTTTAATAATTCTTGTAAGTTTGGTTTGACTTTTATATATTCCCTTAATTTCTGTTTATCTGGAAATGACCTAATTTCACCATCAAATTTGAATGAGAGTTTTGCAGGATATATTATTCTTGGCTGACAATTTTTTTCTTTCAAGATTTTATGTATGTCATCCCATTGCCTTCCTGCCTGCAGGGTTTCTGCCAAATAATCTGAGCTTAGTCTTATTGTTTCTCCTCTGTATGTGACTTCTTGTTTTTCACGAGCTGCTCTCAGGACTCTTTGTTTGTCTTTGGTTTTGGTGAGTGTGAATATGATATGCCTTGTTGATTTTCTTTTGAGGTCTCATCTATATAGGGTTCGTTGAGCTTCTTGGATGGCCAGCTTTTCATCTTTCATGATATTGGGAAAGTTTTCTGTCAGCAGTTCCTCTATGATCCTCTCTGTGTTTTCGGTTTTCTCCCCCTGTTCTGGAATTCCAATCACTTGCAGATTTTTGCTTTTGATTGTGTCCCACGTAACTCTCAGGGTCTCTTCATTTTTCTTTGTTCTTTTTTCTGAGTTTTCCTGAAACAGAGTTGTATCCAAGTGTTTGTCTTCAATTCTGCTGATCCTGTCTTCCACCGTTTCAAATCTGCTTCTCAGCCCTTCTATGACATCGTCCATTTCTGAAATCTTATTGTTTATCTTTTGGATTTCTAATTGTTGTCTTTTTATAATTCCTAGTTGTGAATTTATTTTGGCATTTTGTTCCTGCATTATTTTCCTGAATTCTTCCAATTTTTTGTCTGTATTTTCCATGAATTTGTCTATTTTTTCCTCATGTTTGTCAGTTTTTTGCCTCAGTTCTTGGAGAATTCTGAGTATTAGAGATTTGAATTCCTTATCAGGTAGTTCTAGTGCATTTTCTTCCAGAGGAGAGTCATCTGGTGTTTTGTTTTGGACGCCTACTGGACCCATCGTGTCCTGTTTTTGTAAATATTTTGATATTGTCTGCTGTCTTCGGGGCATTCAGTAGTTATTTTTCTCGTTTATTGATTGTAGATTTGTTTGTTTCATCCCTTTTTTTTAAAAAAAATTTTGACTATGTCTGAGCAGGCAGACTGTGTGTTCTTTGTTGTTTGCTCATCTGTGGGCACAATACTTTTCACCCCCTTCTTCAACTGGCAGGGTCAGTCACTCAGATGTGCTATGGCAGGGCAAGTCTAGCTGAAGAGGTGTTACTAGGACGGATTGTTTGTGGCACTTACTACAGCCACCAGAGCGGGTTGGTAATCAGTGCAGAGCAGGTTCCAGTAGGCCATGACTGTGCTGCTTGGTGGTTTGATGTCAAGCACACGGTGCAGGTAGGCAGGATGCAGCGGGGAGATTGTTATGTGTGGAGCTAAGATGGATATGGGAGAGAGGAGAGAGGAATAGAAGCCAAAAACATACAAACAAACAAAAAAAGAATGCTAGGGGAGCTTGCCATTGGAGTGGAGAGATGAGAAACTATCAAATGGAGAAAAACAAAAAGGGGAAGAGGAAGAAAAAAAAAGAAAAGAATGAGTAAATAAAAATTGGAAAGGGAAGAGAACAGCAAAGTTCCCAGCGATCCCACCGGTGCAGCTATGAGGTCTGGGGAGGTCGCTCTCAGGTGTTACAGTACAGCCTGGCTAGAAGGCGTAGAGGTATACAATGCCAGGTATTCAGGGAACAGAAACAGAAGGAAGATACAGAGAGATGAGAAACTGAGCAATGAAGAAAGACAAAAATGGAAAAAGAGGAAAAAGAAAACGAAACAAATTAAAAAAAAACAAAACAAAACGAGAAAGGCCCCCAAAGAGACAGAAAAAAAAAAAAAAAAGACCAATGTAAAAAGAAATGCTCTCAGGGATCCCTCTGCACGTCTGTGGAAGCTGAAGGGGAGTCTCCCTGCCATGCAGCTCAGCCTGGCCAGAAAGGGCTCCCAACTCAAGAAAAGGAAAAGAAAACAAACAAACAATTCAAAACAAACAAAGTAACAAAAGCCCCAGGATCCCACCAGCATGGCAGCCCAAACCAGGAAGCAGCTGCACACTCGAACGGAGCTCTGCAGCCCCTCAGGAAGAAGCAAAGATTGCGCACAGAGCGAGGTACTCGAGTGAAAGGAGGGGGAGGTGGGAAGAGGGAAGGAAGAAATAAAGAGAAGCGGAAAAAAAGCAACACCAGCAGCCAACAAATGGCACTCAGGGAGCCACCTGTTCAGGTGTGTGGAATCCAAGCAGCTGCTGTTTCCCGGTCAAGAGACTGTGGCCACGGGAAGCAGAGGAGGCCGAGTCGGGGTGAAGAAGGGTGGGGGGTGGGGAAGCATATATCGGAAATTACCAGTTGTTTTGTCTCCTGCTGGAAGCTCCATGAGGCTGCTTTCTCATAACCCCTGTTTGCTGGTCTCTGATAGGAGTCCAAGATGGCGGATCCGTGTTGTGTTAGCTGGTAGGGGACCTCTGCATGAATCTCTCCTCGCTCTCCATTCACTGTCAGTTTTCTCACTCTGTTTGGTGCTTGGCTGAGTTCTTTATCTCTTTATTTGATGTTTTAGGGTTTCAGGATTGTTGTATTCTCTGTTCAGCTTAGTTTTTCGGATCTTTGCTGTGGAGGGTTGGCGTGGTGCTTCTGCCTAGAGCGCCATTTTGCTGGCTTCCTCCTCTAAACTGAAATTTTTATTGAGAGACTGTAGATCCACTTGCAGTTGTAAGAAGTAATACAGAGAAATTCCATGTACTCTTTACCCAATTTCTCCCAGTGGTAGCATCTTACACAACTATAATACAATATCTCAACCAAGGTATTGACATTAATACAACTTACCTATCTTCTTCAGATTTCCCCAGTTTTACGTGTACTTATTTGTGTGTGTGTATTTAGTTCTGTATAATTTTATTACATTGTAGGTTTTTGAATCTACAGTCAAGACGTTGAGCAGTTCCATCACCACAAGTATCCCTGAGTTGCCCTTTTTAACCATACCCACTTTCCTCCCTCTTTCCCCACCTTCTGTCTCTAAGCCCTGGCAATCACCATTCTGTCCTCCATTTATATAATTTTGTCATTTCAAGAAGTTATTGTGATGATTAATGTTATGTGTCAACTTGGCTAGGCCATGACTCTCAGAGAGTTGGTTTATATTATGAAGTTATCCTCTATTTTGTGATCTGTTGTGAGCAATCAGTCAGTTGGAAGATGTGGCCTGCATTCAACACATATGGATGTCCTGGCAAAGCTTGCTGTCTCTTGATACTGCATCTGTCTTGTCATCCTCTGACCTCTGGTTCTTGGGACACGAGCCAGCAGCCTGCCACTTAACCTGCAGATTTTGGCTTCATCAGGCCCTGCAACCACGTGAGTCAGGAAAAGCCTCCAGCCTTCTGCCTAA
The DNA here is from genome assembly GCA_030035585.1 of Dugong dugon. NCBI lineage: Eukaryota > Metazoa > Chordata > Mammalia > Sirenia > Dugongidae > Dugong > Dugong dugon. The sequence continues at coordinate 113,958,788 of CM057468.1, read as the reverse complement.
CAAATGGATTTGGAACTTGCTAGCCTCCACAATTATGTGAGCCGTTTCCTTGAAATAAATCTCTCTCTATATATTTATATGTACGTCTCACTAGTTTTGCTCCTGTCAAGAACCCAGCCTAAGACATTTGTATAATGGAATCACAGAGTATATAACCTTTTGTGATTGACATTTTCCTTCAGTATAATTCCTTTGGGATTCATTCAGGTTGTTGCATGTATCAATAGTTTATTCTTTATACTGCTGAGTGGTATTCTGTGGTGTTCATGTATCACAATTTGTTTACCAGCACTCACCTTGACACGTCTCTGGGCTGTTTCTTGTTTTGGGCTATTATATATAAAGCTGCTGTGAACATCTGTGTACAGATTTTTGTGTGAATGTAAATTTGCTCAGGAATAAATGCTCAAGAGTGCAATCGCTGGTATGGTAGCCGTGTGTTTAGTTTTATAAGAAACTGCTGTATTAGTTTCCTATTGCTGCTGCAAATGTAGTGACTTAAAATGACGTGGAAATCAGAAGTCCGAAAGGAGTCTTTGTAGTTGTGTACCACTGAGTCGATTCCGACTCATAGTGACTCTACAGGACAGAGTAGAATGGCCCCATAGAGCTTCCTATTTCAAGATCACTAACTTAATCACACCTACAAAGTCGCTTTTCTCTTATAAGGTAACCTAGACACAGGTTCCAGAGATTAGGACATGGACATCTTTTGGGGCAGGGGCAAATTTATTCCGCCTATCACACTGCCAAACTGTTTTCCAGAGTTACTGCACCATTTTACATTTCCATCAGCAATGTATGAGAGATCCAGTTGCTCCACATCCTCACCAGCATTTGATGTTATCACTACTTTTCATTTTAGCCATTATGATAGGTGTGTAGTGATATCTCATTGTGGTTGGTTTTCATTTGCATTTTATTGATGGCTGATGGTGTTGAAGGAGCCCTGGTTTCGCACAGCTGCTTATCGAAAGGTTGGTGGTTTGAACCCATCTAGTGGCTCCCTAGGAGAAAGACCCGATAATCTGCTGCCGTTAAGATTACAGCCTAAAACACGCGATGGGGTAAATTCTGCTCTGTCACACGGGGTGGCTATGAGTTGAAATTGACTCGACAGCACCTAACAACAACAGCCTGATGTTGAACATCTTTTCATGTGTTCATTTGCCACATATATATCCTGTTTGTTGAAATAGCTGTTCATGTCTTTTGGCCATTTTCTAATGTATTGTCTGTCCTTTTTTTTACTGTTGAGTTTTGAGAACTATTTATATATTCTAGTAACTAGTGCTTTGTTGGATATAGGGTTTGCAAATATTCTCTCCTAGTCTACAGCTTGTCTTGTTATTCTCTCCACATAGTCTTTCACAAGGCAAATGTTTTTAATTTGATAAGCTCTAATTTATCAGTTTTTCCTATTATGGATCATACTTTTTGTGTCAAGTCTCAAAAATTTTACCTAGCCCTAGATCCTCAGGATTTTCTCCTATTTTTTTTCTAAAAGTTTTATAGTTTTACATTTAAATCCATAGTCCATTTTGAGTTAACTTTAGTAGCAGGAATAAATGCTTTTAATAGGAAAAAAAAATCAAGTGGCATCAGCTGATTTCAGTGCCTGTGGCTCCTAAAGATGTTATTTATGGTGTCACTAGTGTGGTAAGACTGTCAACCAGTGCCAAAAGAGACATCTACTTGGCTGGTAAGCTATGCCTGATGGCAGGTTTTAATGGCAGAAAGAAATCTGAAATGTTTCTGACTCCTCTGGGCATAGTCCTAGGCTCTTCTTCATGTGTACATCAATTTAGGAATACCAGACCTTGTAATTCTTTTCTGAAGAAAAATCATGAGAAGAGATGCTATGACATCTGCCCAATTTGTCTTGCTATGAGTTTGAGTAATTTTAGCTTATGGTTTATTAGAAAAGAGCTCTGTGAGCTGGTTTAATTGTTCTGTTCCTGCTTGTTCCATTACCTATTCTTTTGGTTTTGAAAATGCCTTTTTCAGTGGTTGAGCATGTAATTAAGTTCCAGGTCATATTGTTGGACAATGGCTAGAGGGTGCTGCTGAGACAAGTGGTGGAGGGAATTTTGAAAAGGATTTGGAGAGAAACCTGGAAAGCCTTAAAACTAGCATCTTGAAGGAATGGAATAGAAAACGTACGGATAATCAGTATTGGTGCTGCGTGGTAATAAGAGACTAGAGGTTGGGGGAGGGGATCAGATGTCTTTCTCTCCACCCCAGGTTATACACTGAAGTAAACATGAATTTGTATCTCCCCCTGAAATATTCAGGAGTATTTACTGTCATCAATTCAGATAAATCCTTGTGCTGGTTATTGTATATTGCAAATTTCCTGATGGATTTCACACTCTGCATATAGAAGGAATAAATCCAACAGACTATAATGCATGCTCTCTGAGTTTGAAAAAGTCAGTATGGCAATGAAGCAGTTTTTGAAATAACTATAGCAACTGGGTTGGTAAAGATAATTATGGAATGATTCTACCCTTGACCCGTGAAGACAGGTTCCACTGAAATCAATGAAATTATATGCATAGATCAAAGATAGAAGGCTGATTAATTTTCACATGCCAAATTAAATCAGCTTACCAACTAGAAGCTACATGTGCTGGAAGAACTATTTTAAAATACATAATCCGATTGTTATACTTTTGCAAAAATTATTCGTTTTAAAATAATATTTTATACATGTTATTTTGTTGTCAAAAAATGTGATCCAATAATGTGAATATTATTATTGCGCACATATCTTGAAAGTGATGAGTGCATAATTTCAAGGACCTTGGTGATGTATCCTGTCTCCACAATTGTTGATCATCAAACAAAGGGTATACGACTCCAAATACTGATGGCACCATTCTGATTCTTTTCTTTCTTTCAAAGCAAAGAGGGAAATAAAGGTTGAAAACATCTGTCTACTTGGGCTCACAGTATAGTTTCCTCCATTCACTTGGTCTCAACTTACGTGGTAGTTGATTCTCATTCTCAGCATGAGAGAGAACATGGAATTGCTGGAATGTTGGATGAGCATATGGACTCCTTCCTCATACTGCATGTCCAGATCTTGTGTGACTAGATCACAGATTTTTGAATGGTGGACAGGTTTCAGCAGAGCTTCCGGACTAAGACACACTGTGAAGAAAGACCTGGCGATTTACTTCCAATATTTAGCCAAGGAAAACCCCATGGAGCCCAATAGAATATTGTCCAATATAGTGTTGGAAGATGAGCCCCCTAGGTTGGAAGGCACTCAAAATACACAGTGGCCGCAACAATGGACTCAAGCAGGCCAATGATCACGAAGATGGTACAGGACTAGGTGACATTTTGTTCTGTTGTACATGCGGTCACCATGATTTGGAGCTGACTCGACAGCAGCTAACAACACCAATATCTTATTGCTTTATTTTTGTGTGGTTTATGTAAACAGAGGTTGTAGGAATGAGGCAGGACTGCAGGACTGCATTTCTGTTCAGTGACCGAGTGTGGCAAATGTTCACTTTAGCCTGAGGTCCATGTGCTTTCACGACTTTACCTGACCATATGCGTGAAGGTGATGTTTGTCTCCCCCATCTCTCCTGCTGCAAAAGACTTCTTTAAAGTGTTAAAAAACAAAGATGTCGGTTTGAGGACTATGGTGTGCCTGATCCAAGCTATGATGTTTTCAACCACCTCATATGCATACGAAAGCTGCCAGTGAATGAGGAATATCAAAGAAGAATTGATGCCTTTGAGTTGTGGTGTTGGCAAAGAATATTAACCATGGACTGCCAAAAGAATGAACAAATCTGTCTTGGAAGAAGTACAGCCAGAATGCTCCTTAGAAGCAAGAATGACTAGACTACATCTCACATACTTTGGACATGTTCTCAGGAGGGACCAGTCCCTGGAGAAGAACATCATGCTTGGTAAAGTAGAGGGTCAGCGAAACAGAGGAAGAGCCTGAATGAGATGGATTGACACAGTGGCTGCAACAATGGGCTCAAGCATAACAGCAATCATGAGGACAGTGCAGGACCAGGCAGTGTTTGGTTCTGTTGTGCATAGGATTGCTATGAGTTGGAACCTACTCATTGGCATCTAACAACAACAACAACATTTCTCCTCGTGGAAGTAATAGCTCCCTTCTCAGAATTTTTTCATCCCTTTGTCGAATTCTCTCTTAGGGACTTTCTAATACTTTCCCTTGATATACTAGCTACTTGGGCACCAGTCATCTCTGTCATTGGGCTGGAAGCCTCTGGAGGGCACAGGCAGTGTCTTAGTTAGCTTTGCATCCTCACACAGCCCAGATGGGGCCCTGAGAAGATCAGGCACTGTTAACAGAGAACAGGCTGTGTTAACGTTTTCCACATACTCTGAAGTTCGAGGGAGGCATATCATAATACTTAGCTGAGCAGTGCATATTGTAACACTTTAATGATACACTTTTTTTGGTCTGGATTATAGCTTTCAGATCTGTGGGTCTGTTGTCCTTAAGATCAAATTGTTTGCAGTTCATGTCTTCAAAAGAAAAATTGACCATCTTGTCTCTTTGCTCCTTGTTTTTTTAATCTCTTAGGACACGAAACATGCTTATAAATGTACTTCTTGCTAATCACTACCATGTGACTAATCACCAGGGACTTTAAATTTAGAAGAAAACGTGTCAAGTTCATGCTCTAAATTTGTTTTTAGGGAGTCACTCGAGTGTTTTTCTAAAAAAAGAAAATCACAGTTTGAATCCTCTTATTATTAACATTAGATGAGCCCTAGAGTCAACTGTTTGGATAGTGAGCATGAGGAAATAACATGAGATTCTTACAGAGGAATTACCTTACATAAAAGAATGCCTCCAGTTTTCATGCAGAAGTATTGTATAAATCCAAACTACAACTATCATTATTTTAAGTTTTTAATTATTATTAAAAGTGGGTCTATAAAGCCAGAAAGATATATCTTCCAAGAAAACAGAATACAAATCTGGTTTTACTTGGTCCTACCTAGCAGAAAGCTATTAACTTTCTTCCCAGAATAAAATAGATTTGCAAGTGGGTGTTTAAAAAATGCATTAAAAAGGCAATGTGCATGTAATTTAAATGAGCCAAGAGCTGCTAATTATTCTGGCAAGTGTTCAATTACTTTTGTATTTTTTCTGCTTTAATGTAAACAAGAGAAACCTTCTTAATTGTCAGAAATACCTTTTAGTAGATGTTGTTTATTTTTTCTATTTTTGTCTTTTTTTGAACAGTTTGCATATTTAATAACTAGACACAGAGTATGATTACTTACAATATTTTTTTCTAAAAAGAACGCACTATTACTTATATTTTTCAGCCTTTAAAATCAAATTAAGGTACTAATTAAGCTACTCATTTACTAGAGTGGAAAATAATTATGCAATGTGTATCTGGGGGAATAAATGGCCTCATATGCATCCAAATGAGGTAGCAGTGGGCTCAGACATACTCATGTAACATGGTACATGGAGCGCATTGCATAATAAAGGAGCCAGGTCCATCACTATAGTCTACTTGATAATTATTTTCCAGGAATGGCATTGATTTATGGGAGTGACTACACTATTCTTCACAGCTCAGGGCCTTCAGTATATGACTAAATGCTGCAGCCTTATTATTTTTATTTTTAAGGCATTTTATCATACATTTATGAAATTGAAGTCAATTAATTCACACTAAGTTTATTAGAACAGGCTTTGGCTTCCTCCAGTACGGTGGACTAAATTCTCAGTTTGATCTGGGACCAAACATACTTATGGATGTGTAACAGGATATTTGACTGAGATTCCTCCTCGAGTTTTGACTGATATGCCGATATGATAGATGCCAAAAGAGTGTGACTATTCTGAGAATCAGCTCCCTGATTTAGTAGATCAAGGATATAAACAAGGGTTGGGGCATAGAGAGAGGAAAAAGATGTTGTGAGGAGGGTGTCTTTGGAGAAAACTACACTGTCGGTCCCTTGTTCCCGCCTATCTCCCACCCCCCACACAGAAGGAGATACTTCCTTCTTCATTGCAAGTCTAGTGAGGTGGGCTTCCATGGTACCATTTGGAGAACGTTGACGTGCATGGGCTAGGGTTTGACACTGATGTGGGAAGTCTAGAGGGCAAGAGAAGGGCTGACTAACCACTCTCATGGCAAATATGGGGAGGGATTGGCCTTGAATTGTTTTAGGTAAAGGGTGCATTTCATTGTTTCAAAGGGCCTAAATCTAGGTGGGCAGTTGAAAGAAAATACCAGCATGACGTTTCTTAGAACCTGCCATCTGGGAGGTGTGAGAAGATCTCAGAAGGTAGAGGCTTGTCATGTGCCACTGTTGTACAAGGACTAAGGAAGGAATCATAAACGAGTGTTCACGTTAGAAATGCATCCACTTGGGCTAGAAATTGAAGGAGAAAGGTGTTCAGTGATCGTAACATCTGATGATCCTGTTAACCCCCAGATCAAAAAGACAGAGGAAAAAAGCTACCATGAGCAGAGCCAGCATAAACAGTAAACAAAGGATTTAGACCCTTAATGGTTTCATATTTTGGAGTGATCAGGTGTAGAATATCAACTGGTTATGTATGAAATGTTTAAAGAAATAACATACTCACAGAAATGAGAAAGCAAAAAGAAACTATCTAAAATAAGCAGGAATATTTGAAAAAGAACCAAATAGAACTTTCAAAATGGAAAATTTTAATTGTTGAAAATTTAAAAATTAGTTAAACAGTTGATTCACAATTGAAGAGAGAATTATCAAAATATCAAAAAATTACCCGGAATACAGCACATAAATAAAATAGAGTTTATCACCAACAACCCCTCCGTAAAGGAACTCATAAAGTAAACTATTAATAGTAAAATGATCAAAAATTGGGCAGTGGTGGCAAGGAGGTGGAGAACCAGTGTCTTGGGTTAGTAGGCTGGCTCTGGGTATGGATAACCCAAAGCAGACTGTAAAGGATATTCAGTAGTACAGCTTCATTGATTTGTACTACGTAAATGTTTGGGGAAACAAGTAATTTTATAATTCTATGGTTCTACCTGTGATTTAGAATAAGATTTCTTCCTTAAACTGCATGTTCCTAGTAAATGTCAAGGCATAGCTGGCTGAAAACTAGTACAAATTTTCTAAGTGACCTTTTGTGAATTCTACTCCGGTTGGTGTAGCATTTTTCTCATCTGATCACACACTCAGCAGAGTGGAGCTCTGTGATGGAGCAGGAAAATAGCACTGCTGTCAAAGAAGCCTGATTTGATTAAAATTGGAACTGTTAAGATTTTAATCATATTCATTTCTAGTAGGGGATCCATATGGTTTTGAAGATGGCACAGGACTGGACAGTGTTTTGTTCTGTTATACACAAGGTCGCCATGAGCTGGAGCTGACTCTTTGGCAACTAACAACAGTAACGAGAAGAAGAAGAACAATAGGGAATTCCTTTACAGGGAATGTTATATGACACCAGAAGCATGGGAAATGGGCTTTGGGCAAGGAAGAATTGGGGACAGGGGAGGCTGGGATGAATAGTGCTCAAACTCAAAGATTTAAGAACCTAATAGAGGAAATGTTTCCTTTAACTGTCTAATTCCATAAAACATGGAATCTTTCCCTAAGACACACATTTTCCTCCTGCACAGAGGATCTGGATGAAATGATTAAGTTCTCAGTGTTTAGGAGTCCACTTGAGCTTCCCCATGGGTATAATTGACCAAGTGCAACCAGGATCTTTACAGCTCAAAGAATTCCTGCTTGGAAAATATACTTTGTTTGATGTTTCGTTGTATTTGAGATTTCTAGACTTGAGAAGCAGTTGCTTGGCAAGCTATGGCTCAATTTAGGCAGAGATAATGTTTGATTCAAAACCTGAAAAATCTTCTTGATGATAATCGAATTTCCTAAAGAGAGAAACATAAACCATATGGGAACAAGTGGAGAAAATGAACAGAAAGAGCTATAAATATGCAGATAAATCTTTATGGAAGTCATTGAAGTATTTTTAAAATTTCTTATATCCCTATATGAATTCTGTCTTAGTCATCTAGTGCTGCTGTAACAGAGATACCACAAGTGGATGGCTTTAACAAAGAGAAGTTTATTTTCTCAGAGTCCTGTAGGCTACAAGTCCAAATTCAGGGCATCAGCTCCAGGAGAAGGCTCTCTCTCTCTCTCTGTCGGCTCTGGAGGAAGGTCCTTGTGAAGCATCATTCTTCCCTTGGTCTGGGAGCATCTCAGTGCAGGAACCTCTGGTCCAGAGGACGCGCTCTGCTCCCGGCACTGCTTTCTTGGTGGTGTGAGGTTCCCATGTGTCTCTGCTCGCTTCTCTCTTTTATATCTCAAAAGAGATAGGATTAAGACACTATCTAATCTTGGAAACCTCATCAGTATAACCTCATCACAGTGACAGAATTTACAACACATAAGGAGATCACGTCAGATTACACAGTCATACAATACTGGGAATCATGACCCAGCCAAGTTGACAGATACTTTGGGGGGACACAATTCAATCCACGACAAAGTCCTTGAGTGCTTCTCAACCTGTCCCCCACATCATTAATTTACAAGCTTCCCAAAGTGCACGGTGGTGGTCATACAAAGACCTTTTGGGTTACTACCGCCTTTGCTGTCTTGGGGAATTCATCCACTCATTGATTCATACACCAGCTTACAAGGATAAATTGTATTTCTCCATCTCTTACCCTAATGTCTTATACTCTCTGCAGACCAGGAATTTTTTTTTTTTTATTGTGGTGAAAATATATACAACAAAACATCTGCCAAGTCAACAATTTCTGCATGTATAATTTAGTGACATTGATCACATTCTTCATGTTGTGCAACCATTTTTGCTGCCCTGGTGGCACAGTGGTAAAGCACTTGGCTGCTAACCAAAAGGTTGGAGGTTTGAATCCACCAGCCACTCCACAGGAGAAAGATGTGGCAGTCTGTTTCCTTAAAGATTACAGCCTTGGAAATCCTATTGGGCAGTCCTACTTTGTCCTATGGTCGCTATCGGTCAGAATCGACTAGATAACAGGGGTTTGGTTTTGAGTTTTCCAAATTATTCCATCACCATTATTATAAACTCAGTGCCCAGACCAGGGATTTTTGATCTCTAAAGAAGTTTTCTGTTTATTTAACATTCTGTTAAGTAAAATAAACAGGCTGCTTGCCTTTTTCCATCCTTCCTCCAAACCTACTTCTCTTCCCAGATTCTGTATCTCAGTAAATGGCACTCATCATCTATTAAGTTACCCTATAAGCTTACATACCTTTTACTACTCCTCTGTCTTCTTAATGCCCATGTCCAAACAATTCACAATTCCAAGTCCTTCATGTCTCTCAAATCCATGTCTGCTTCATCCCAACTGCCCCCGCCTGCTCTGGGCTCCCATGCATTCTTGCAAGCATGATGACCACATACTCCCTTCTGTCTCACTCTCTCTAATCTTGCTCCTCTTCAGTCTTTCCTCCACTTTGCCTCTGAAATGATTTTCATTTTGTGAAAATTGTAATAAAATTGTTCAAGTAGACTAGCACATTTTTCATTGCAAAACTTAAAAAAAAATACAATGGTTGAATAAGAAGTAAAAGTCCCTTTTCCCCAACCCTACTCTCCTCTCCACAGGTTGTTGGTAGTTGCCACTGAGTTGGTTCCTACTCATGGTGCCTTATGTATGACAGAATAAGACATTGCCCAATTTTGCTCCATCTTCATGATCACTGGTATGTTTGAGCTTGTTGTTGTGGCTATTGTGTCAATCCACCTTGTTGAGGGTTTCCCTCAGTTTCGTTGGCCCTCTGCTTAATGAAACAGGATGCCCTTTTCTGGTAATCGGTCTTTTCTGATGAGGTGCCCAAAGTAAGCAAGATGAAGTCTCGCCGATCTTCCTTTTTAAGGAGTGTTCTGGTTGTATTTCTTCTAAGACTAATTTTTTTTTTCAGAGATCAAAAATGAGTTTATTATTAAATGAGAAAAACAGTTTCAGTGACTTGAATGATAATCCATTTTATGGTGAAAAGCAAAAGAATCAAGTGGACAATGTGAAATAGAAAACACACCATGTACTTTTCTTCCACTGAAACCGGAACAGCTGATATATTTTTTTTCTCATGGAACAGTAGTATACATGTTGTTTGATGACATTGGTTAACAACCCCACAACATATTAAGCCTTTAAATTCTCAACCTTTTTTTTTTTTTCTCATGAAACTGAAGTACACATGTTGTTTGATGACATTGGTTAACAACACCACAACATATTAAGCCTCTAAATTCTCAACCTTTTTTTTTTTTTGATGAAAATACAGATAGCCAAAGATACACCATTTCAAAAATTTCTACATACACAGTTCAGTGACATTGACTACGCTCTTCCAACTGTGCTGTTATTCTCACTTAAGATGAAGGATTACAGAACAAAATAGTTTCTCATTTAACAGTTACTACACATGTTGCCCCATGACAATGGTTAACAATCTTACAACACATCAAGAATATCCTTACTCCACCTTGTGTTCCCTATCACCAGGGGACTTCTTGTCCCCTTCTGTCTTCTGGCCCTTGTCACTGGACTACTGTACCTCATTAGTCTCGTTTTTTTTTTTTTTTTTTGTTTGTTTTTTAACACCATTTCAAAACTTTTTACTTACACATTTAAGTGATATTGACTATGCTCTTCCAATTGTGCTGCCATTCTCGCCCAAGATGAAGGCTTACAGGACAAAACAGCCTCCCATTTAATAGTTACTACAAATGTTGCCCTATAACAGTGGTCAATAATCTCACAACACATCGACAGTGTCCTTACTCAACTTGTGTTCCTTATCATCAGTTTCCTACTCCCCATCTGCCTTCTGGCCTTTGTCACCGGACTCCTGTACCTCGTTAGTCCCATTTAGTTTTACTGGGCTGTCCACTCCCAGGCTTAACATCGAACCTCGAAGGTAACTTCACCTCTGAGCTGAAAGGGTGTCTGGGGGCCACACTCTTGAGGTTTCTCCAGTATTCTTTAGGCCAGTAAATCTGGTCTTTTTTTTTTTTGGGGGGGAGTTAAAATTATGCTCTACATCCTTCTCCAGCTCTGTCCAGAACCCTCTGTTGTGATTCTGGTCAGAGCAGTCAGTGGTGGTAGCTGGGCACCATCTAGCTGTACTGGACTCAGTCCGGTGGAGGCCTTGGTAGCTGTGGACAATTAGTCCTTTGGACTAATCTTTTCTTTGTATCCTGTTCTCTTCATTCTCCCTTGCTCCCGAAGGGATGAGACCAGTGGAGTATCTTAGATGGCCGCTCATAGGCTTTTAAGACCCCAGACACTGCTCACCAAGGTAGAATGTAGAGCATTATCTTTATAAGTAGTGTCATGCCAATTGAGCTGGATGTTCCCTGAGACCATGGTCCCCAGAGCCTTCTATCCAACAACTCAGTCCCTCGGGGGGTTTGGATGTGTCTATAGGGCCTCCATGACCTTTCCTTGTGCAGGTTGTGTTAGTTTCCCCTGTACTGTGTACTATCTCACCTCTCACCCAAGGTCCCACTTATCTATTGCCTATTTAGTATTTCTCCCCCCTCCCCTCCAATCCCTGGTAACCAACAAGGATTGTTACATTTTGCATGTGAATTTTTTCATGGGTTTTTACAATAGAGGTCTCATACAATATTTGTCCTTTTGTGATTGACTTATTTCACTCAGCATAATGTCCTCCAGTTTCATCCATGTTATGAGATGGTTCACAGATTCATTGTTGTTCTTTCTCATTGCATAGTACTCCATTGTGTGTATGTACCATAGTTTGTGTATCCATTCGTCTGTTGATGGGCATCTAGGTTGTTTCCATCATTTTGCTATTGTGAACAATGCTGCCATGAACATAGGTGTGCATATGTCTATTCAAGTGATGACTCTTATTTCTCTAGGATATATTCCTAGGAGTGGGATTGCTGGATCAAATGGTATGTCTATTTCTAGCTTTCTGAGGAAGCGCCATATCATTTTCCAAAATGGTTGTATCATTTTGCATTCCCACAAGCAGTGTATAAGAGTTCCCATCTCCCCGCAGCCCCTCCAACATTTGTTATTTCCAGTATTTTTGATTCGTGCCAGTAATGCCGGGGTGAGATGGTATCTCATTGTGGTTTTAATTTGCATTTCTCTAATGGCTAGTGATTGCGAGCATTTCCTCATGTGTCTGTTGGCCATTTGAATGTCTTCTTTGGTGAAGTGTCTGTTCATTTCCTTTGCCCATTTTTTGATAGGATTGTTTGTCTTTTTGTTGTAGAGGTGTTGGATTTTCTTGTAGATTATGGAGATTAGACCTTTGTCTGACTTGTACTGTCCAAAAATTTTTTCCCAGTCTGTAGGTTCTCTTTTGACTCTTTTGGTGAAATCTTTTGAAGAGCATAGATGTTTGATTTTTAGAAGATCCCAGTTATCTAGTTTATCTGTTGGGTTTTTTGTGTTGATGTTTATGGTTTGTATCCTGTTAATGCCATGTATTAAGGCCTGAAGTGTTGGTCCTATTTTTTCTTCTATGAATTTTATAGTTTGAGGCTTTATATTCAGGTCTTTGATCCATTTGGAAGTAGTTTTTGTATATGGTGTGAGGTATGGGTCCTGTTTCATTTTTCTGCAAATGGATATCCAGTTTTGCCAGCACCATTTGTTAAAAAGACTGTCTTTTCCCCATTTGATGTATTTTGGGCCCTTGTGAAAGATCAGGTGACCGTAGGTGGATGGATTTACATCTGGGTTCTCAATTCTGTTCCATTGGTCAATGTCTCTGTTGTTGTACCAGTACCAGGCTGTTTTGAGTACTGTAGCTGTATAGTAGGTTCTCAAGTCAGGTAGTGTGAGTCCTCCAACTTTATTCTTCTTCTTCAGTAGTGCTTTACTTATTCGGGGTTTCTTCCCTTTCCATATAAAGTTAATAATTAGTTTTTCCATCTCTTTGAAGAATGTTGTTGGTATTTGTATCGGGATTGCATTGTATTTGTAAACTGCTTTAGGTAGAATTGCCATTTTCACGATGTTGAGTCTGCCTATCCATGAGCATGGTATGTTTTTCCATTTATGTAGATCCCTTTGGGTTTCATGCAGCAGTGTTTTGTAGTTTTCTTTGTATAGGTCTTTTACATTCCTGGTCAGATTTATTCCTAAGTATTTTATCTTTTTAGGGGCTATTGAAAATGGTATTGATTTCCTGATCTCCTTTTCATCGTTCTCTTTACTGGTGTATAGGAATCCAACTGATTTTTGAATGTTTATCTTGTATCCTGCTACTCTGCTGAATCTTTCTATTAGTTCCAGTAGATTTCTCGTGGAGTCTTTAGGGTTTTCTATGTATAGTATCATATCATCTGCAAACAGGGAGAGTTTAACTTCTTCATTACCAATTTGGATGCCCTTTATTTCTTTCTCTTGCCTTATTGCTCTAGCTAGAACTTCCAGCACAATGTTAAATAGGAGTGGTGATAAAGGGCATCCTTGTCTTGTTCCTGTTTTCAAGGGGAATGTTTTCAGCCTCTCTCCATTAAGAATGATGTTGGCCGTTGGTTTTGCATAGATGCCCTTTATTATGTTGAGAAATTTCCCTTCTATACCTATTTTATTGAGAGCTTTTATCAGGAATGGGTGTTGGACTTTGTCAAATGCCTTTTCTGTGTCAATTGAGATGATCATGTGATTTTTTTCTTTCCTTTTATTTATGTGGTGGATTACGTTGATTGATTTTCTAATGTTAAACCATCCTTGCATACCTGGTATGAATCCTACTTGGTCGTGGTGTATTATTTTTTTGATATGATACTGAATTCTATTGGTTAGAATTTTGTTCAGAATTTTTGTATCTATATTCATGAGAGATATTGGTCTGTAATTTTCTTTTTTTGTGATGTCTTTGCCTGGTTTTGGTATCAGCGTTATGCTGGCTTCATAGAATGAATTTGGAAGTGTTGCTTCCTCTTCTCTACGCTCTGAAATAGCTTGAGTAGAACTGGTACAAGCTCTTCTGTAAATATTTTGTAGAATTCTCTAGTGAGGCCATCTGGGCCAGGGCTTTTTTTGGTTGGGAGTTTTTTTATTACCTTTTCAATCTCTTCTCCTGTTATGGGTCTGTTCAGATTTTCAATATCACTTTGTTGTAGTTTGGGTAGGCCGTATGTTTCTAGAAATTTATCTATTTCCTCTAGGTTTTCAAATTTGTTGGAATATAGTTTTTCATAATATTCTGTTATAATCCTTTTTATTTCGGTTGGGTCTGTTGTAATGTCCCCCATTTCATTTCTTATTTGGGTTATTTGTGCCCTCTGCTGTTTTTCTTTTGTCAGTCTGGCCAGTGGTTTGTCGATTTTGTTGATTCTTTCAAAGAACCAACTTTTTGTTTTGTTGATTCTTTCTATTGTTTTTCTGTTCTCTATTTCATTTATTTCTGCTCTGATCTTTACTATTTCCTTTCTTCCAGTGGTTGTAGGCTTTTTTTGTTGTTCTCTTTCTATTTGTTTGAGTTCTGTAGTTAATGTTTTGATTTTGTCCCTTTCTTCTTTTTTGATATGTGCATCTATTGCAATAAATTGTCCTCTGAGGACTGCCTTTGCTGTGTCCCAAAGGTTTTGGTATGATGTGTTTTCATTTTCATTTGATTCTAGGAATTTTTTAATTCCATCTCTGATTTCTTCTATTACCCATTGATGTGTAAGCAGATTATTATTCAGTTTCCATGTGTTTGATTTTTTTTCCTTGCTCTTTCTAGTGTTAATTTCTACCTTGATGGCATTGTGGTCAGAGAAGATACTGTGAATTATCTCAGCATTTTGGATCTTGTTGAGGATTGCTCTGTGGCCTAAGATGTGGTCTATTCTGGAGAACGTTCCATGTGCATTGGAAAAGAATGTGTACTTCGCAGCGGTTGGATGGATTGTTCTATATATGTTTATGAGGTCCAGTTGGCTGATTGTATCCTTTAGGTCTTCTGTATCTTTGCTGAGTTTCTTTTTAGTTGTTCTGTCGTTTACTGAGAGTGGTGTGTTGAAGTCTCCTACTATTATTGTGGAACTGTCAATTTCTCTTTTCAGTGCTGTTAGAGTTTTTTTTAAGTATTTTGGAGCCCTGTCATTGGGTGCATAGGTATTTATTATGGTTATGTCTTCATGATGGATCATCCCCTTAATCATTATATAGTGTCCTTCTTTGTCCTTTATGGTAGATTTCGTTTTAAAGTCTATTTTATCTGAGATTAGAATTGCCACTCCTGCTCTTTTTTGATAGTTGTTAGCTTGATATATTTTTTTCCAACCTTTAATTTTTAATAAATTCATATCTTTGTTTCTAAGGTGTGTCTCTTGTAGACAGCAAATTGATGGATCCTGTTTTCTTATCCATTCTGCCACTCTCCATCTCTTTATGGGGGCATTGAGTTCATTTACGTTCAGTGTAATTATTGATAGATGGAAGTTTGTTGCTGTCATTTTGTAGTGCTTTTTTTTGTGGTGCTGAAGATTTCTTTGTTCTTCTTACTCTCTTGTGCTGAGTTACTTTTGTTTGTGGATTTTATGTTCATTTCTTTTGTTTTTGTTGAGACTTTATGTTTTTCGTCTTTATTTTTATGAGTTGGTTTGTTCACTTTCTTTGTGGTTACCATGAATTTTACCCTTATCTTTATAATTTTGAAGCAGTCTACCCTTACTTGGTATCGCCTTGCCTTCCTCTCCTTTAGAAGGTTCTATACCTATGCCGTTTGTTCCCTCTTTCATTGTTTTGATGTTGTTGTCATCCTTTGATTGATTTCTCTGATTCCCTGTTGTATTTCTTTTGTTTTTGGAAAGTCCTCTGTAGTTCAGTTCCTAGAATGGTATCTGGTTCATATGAACCTCCGTCCTAGGTCCTAGGTCCTGCCTGAGGGCTGAAGCTGTTTGTCCTCAGATCGAAGAACTCCCTTTAATAATTCTTGTAAGTTTGGTTTTACTTTTGCATATTCCTTTAGTTTCTGTTTATCTGGAAATGACCTAATTTCACCATCAAATTTGAATGAGAGTTTTGCAGGATATATTATTCTTGGCTGACAATTTTTTTCTTTCAAGATTTTATATATGTCATCCCATTGCCTTCTTGCCTGCATGGTTTCTGCCGAATAATCAGAGCTTAGTCTTATTGTTTCTCCTCTGTATGTGACTTCTTGTTTTTTATGAGCTGCTCTCAGGATTCTTTGTTTGTCTTTAGTTTTAGCGAGTGTGAATATGATATGTCTTGGTGATTTTCTTTTGGGGTCTCTTCTATATGGGGTTCGTTGAGCTTCTTGGATGGCCAGCTTTTCATTTTTCATGATATTGGGAAAGTTTTCTGTCAGCAGTTCGTCAATGATCCTCTGTGTTTTCTGTTTTCTCCCCTTGTTCTGGTATACCAATCACTCGTAAGTTTTTGGTTTTAATTGTGTCCCACATAACTCTCAGGGTCTCTTCATTTTTCTTTGTTCTTTTTTCTGAGTTTTCCTGAAACAGAGTTGTATCCAAGTGTTTGTCTTCAGTTCCACTGATCCTGTCTTCCATGGTTTCAAATCTACTTCTCAGCCCTTCTATGACACTGTCCATTTCTGAAATCTTGTTGTTTATCTTTTGGATTTCTAATTGTTGTTTTTGTATAATTTCGAGTTGTGAATTTATTTTGGCATTTTGTTCCTGCATCATCTTCCTGAATTCTTCCAATTTTTTGTCTGTATTTTCCATAAATTTGTCTATTTTTTCCTCATGTTTGTCAGCTTTTTGCCTCAGTTCTTGGAAAATTCCGAGTATTAGTGATTTGAGTTCCCTACCAGGTACTTCTAGTGCATTTTCTTCCACAGGAGAGTTATCTGGTGTTTTAATTTGGACACCTATTGGAACCATCTTGTCTTGTTTTTGTAAATGTTTTGATATTGTTTGCTGTTTTGGGGGCATTCAGTAGATATTTCTCTCGTTTATTGATTGTAGATTTTTTTTTTTTTTTGTCCTTGTGGTACAGCTGGGCAGATCTAACTGACGAGGAGCCACTGGGACGGGTTGTTTGTGGCACTCACTGCAGCCACCAGGACAGTCGGTAGTCAGTGCTGGGCAGGTTCCAATAGGGCGTGCCTGCACAGCTTGGTGGTGTGATGTCAAGTGCACGGTGCAGGTAGGTAGGGTGCAGCGGGAAGATGGTTATGTGTGAAGCTAAGCTGGATATGGGAGAGAGGAGAGAGGAGCAGGAGCAAAAAGCATACAAACATAAAAGAATGCTAGGGGAGCTTGTCGTTGGAATGTACAGATTAGAGACTATGGGATGGAGGAAACCAGAAGGGGGAAGAGAAAGAAAAGAAAAGAATGAACAAATAAAAATCAGAAAAGTTAAAGAACTGCAAAGTTCCCAGGGATCCCACCGATGCAGCTATGAGGTCTGGGGGAGTCGGTCTCAGTTTTCACAGCACAGCCTGGCCAGAAGGTACAGAGGCATACATCGCCTGGTATTCAGGGATAAGAAAGAGAAGCAAGAGATAGAGAGATGAGAAATTAAGCAATGAAGAAAGACAAAAGGGAAAAAGAGGGAAAAGATGACAAAACTAATCAAAAAAGAAGAAAAATAAAATTAAAAAAAAAAAAAAAGCAACACCAGCAGTCAGTGCCAAGAAATGGGACCCAGAGAGCCCCCACTCAGGGGCGCGAATTCCAAGTAGCTGGCAGTCTCGGGGTTAAGAGACCGTGGCCACGGGAAGCAGAGGGGCGAACGAACAAAGGCCCCAGGATCTCACCAGCGCGGCAGCCCAGACCTGGAAGCAGCCCCACGCCCGAACTGAGCCCCACAGCCATGCAGGAGAGAGCAAAGACGGCGCTCGGAACCAGGCACCCAGGCAAAAGGAGGTGGAGGCGGCAGAAAAAGCTTCGCCAGCAGCCCGCAAATGGCTCTCAGAAAGCCGCCAGCCCGGGCGCGTGTAATCCAAGCACCGGCGCCCCCCAGCCCAGGGACCCTGGCCACGGAAAGCAGGGGAGCCCCAGCCGAGGCGGAGAGGGGTGGGGGGTGGGAAAGCGCGCACCGAAGTTTACTGGTCGTTCTGTCTCCCACTGGACACTCTGCGAGGCTGCTCTCCCGTTCGCTGGTCTCCGATAGGAATCCAAGATGGTGGATCCGCGCTGCGTTAGCTGGTAAGGAATCTCTGCATGAGTCTCTCCTCGATCTCCGTTCTCTTTTAGTATTCTCACTCCGTTTGGTGTTTGGCTGAGTTCTTTATCTCTTCATTTGGTGTTCTAGGGTTTCAGGATTGTTGATTCTCTGTTAGGCTTAGTTTTTCGGATGTTTACTGTGGAGGGACGGCGTGGTGCTTCTGCCTAGAGCGCCATCTTGCCCCGCCTCTCTTCTAAGACTAATTTGTTCGTTCTTTTGGCATTCCATGGTATATTCAGTATTCATCATTAGCATCACAATCTGAAGGTACCAATTCTTCTTCTGTCTTCCTTTTTCATTGTTCAGCTTTTGCATGCATCTGACGCAATTGAAAAGACAATCACTTGGGTCAGGGGCACCTTACTCCTCAAAATGACATCTTTGATTTTTAAACTTTGAAGAGGTCTTTTGCAGAACTCTTTCTAGTCTGTCTTATTCTGAAAGCACTGATGAAACCTATCTACAATGAGTGACCCTGCTGGTATTTGAAATACCAGTGGTATAGCTTCCGGCATCATAGCAACACGCAAGCTACCACAGTACGACGAGATGACAGACTGGTGGTGGTCCCCAGAGGTAATCACCATTAAAGATTTGGTGTTCATCTTTCTAGCCTTTTCCCTAGGTATTTATGTGTACCTATAGGTTCATAAACAAAAATATAGGATTATATTTTAACATAAATGAGATCAGATAGTTCACTCAAGTTTACTTTTTCCCTTAACATATTTTAGCAAACTTTCCATATCAGTAGACATATGTCTACATAATTCTTTCAAACTGTTGCATAATTTTACATAGTATGGGTTTAATTTTCCTTTCTCCTTCTAATAGACATTTAGATTGTTTTTGATTTTTGGCTATGACAAACAAAGCTGCTATAAATATCTTTATACATATATTGTATCATAATTGAGACAGTATTTGTTGGATAGATACTTCCAAGTGGAATTGCTGGGTCAAAGAGTACATGTATCTACAATTTCAGTAGATACCGTCTTTCAAAAAAACTGTCACCAATTTCCATCAATACTGTTTTCTGGAACTCTTGTACCAACACTGAATATTTGTTGTTATTGTTGTTCTTAGGTGCTGTCAAGTCGATTCAGACTCATAGCGACCTAGAACAAAGTATTGCATGGTCCTGCGCCATCCCCACAATCATTGCTATGTTTGAGCCCATTGTTGCAGCCACTGTGTCAGTCCATCTCGTTGAGGGTCTTACTCTCTTTTGCTGACCCTCTGCTTTACCAAGCATGATGTCCTTCTTTAGAGACTGGTCCCTCCTGATAACATGTCCAAAGTACATGAGACCAAGTCTTGCCATCCTTGCTTCCAAGGAGCACTCTTGCTGTATTTCTTATGAGACAGACTTGTTCATTCTTTTGGCAGTCCATGGTATATTCAATATTCTTTGTCAACACCATAATTCAAAAGCATCAATTCTTCTTCAGTCTTCCATACTCATTGTCCAGCTTTCCCGTGCATATGTGCTATTGAAAATACCATGGCTTGGGTCAGGTGCACATGAGTCCTCAAAGTGACATCTTTGCTTTTTAACACTTTAAAGAGGTCTTTTGCAGCAGATTTGCCCAATGCAATACATGGTTTGATTTCTTGACTGCTGCTTCCATGGGTGTTGATTGTGGATCCAAGTAAAATGAAATCCTTGACAACGTCTAACTTTTCTCCGTTTATCATGATGTTGTTTATTGGTCCAGTTATGAGGATTTTTGTTTTTTTATGTTGAGATGTAATCCATACTGAAGGCTGTAGTCTTTGATCTTCATCAGTAAGTGCTTCAAGTCCTCTTTGCTTTCAGCAAGGTTGTGTCATCTGCATATTGCAGGTTACTAATGAGTCTTCCCTTTGCCACGAAGTCGACTCCGACTCAAACCAACCCTATAGGACAGAGTAGAACTGCCCTGTAGGGTTTCCAAAGCTGTAATCTGGAGCGTTGGTGGTGCAGTGGTCAGCAGTTCTAACCCACCAACTGCTCTTGGAAACACTATGCGGCAGTTGTAGTCTGTCCTATAGGGTCACTATGAGTCAGAATCTACTCAGCGTCAATGGTTTTTCTTTTTTTAAATGAGTTTTTCTCCAATCCTGATGCGCCGTTCTTCGTATAGCCCAGCTTCTTTGATTATTTGCTCAGCATACAGATTGAGTAAGCATGGTGACAGGATACAGCCCTGAAGTGCACCTTTCCTGGTTTTAAAACCACACAGTATACCCTTGTTTTATTGGAATGACTGCCTCTTGGTTTATGTTCAGGTTCTTCATGAGCACAATTAAGTGTTCTGGAATTCCCACTCTTCACAATGTTATCCATAATTTGTTATGATCCACACAATTTAATGCCTTTTCATAATCAATAAAACACAAGTAAACATCTTTCTGATATTCTCTGCTTTTAACCAAGATCAATCTGATATCAGCAATGATATCCATCGTTCCATGTCCTCTTCTGTATCTGGCTTGAATTTCTGGCAGTTTTCCGTCGATGTACTTCTGCAACTGTTTTTGCATTATCTTCAGAAAATTTTACTTTCCTGTGATATTAGTGATATTGTTTAGTAATTTCCACATTCTGTTGGATCACTTTTCTTTGGAATGGGCACAAATATGGATCTCTTCCAGTCAGCTGGCCAGGTAGCTGTCTTCCAAATTTCTTGGCATAGATGAGTGAGCGCTGCCAGTGTTGCATTTGTTTGTTGAAACATCTCAATTGTATTCCATCAATTCCTGGAGTCTTGTTTTTCACCAGTGCCTTCAGTGCTGCTTGGATTTCTTCCTTCAGTACCATTGGTTCTTGATCATATGCTACCTCCGAAAATGGTTGAACATTGACCAATTCTTTTTGGTACAGTGACTCACTAAATATTTAACATTTGCAAATTTGATTGTAAAGAAATATCCAACTGATGCTTTTAGGTGCATTCTTTTGATCAATAGTAACAGTGAGCGTCTTTTCACATGTTTAGTGTGAAATGTTTTGGTGAAATACTTTTGACTATTTGTTTTTTCTTTGCCTGTTGCTCAGTTGGGTTGTCTTTTTCTTACTGATTTGTAGGAGTTCTCACTAATATTTTCTTCCTGTCTGTTGTTTGTCTTACTTTGCTAAAGGTAACTTTTATTGTGTAAAGAGTCTTTGGATGGTACAAACGATTAACATGCCCAGTGGTTAAGCAAAATGTTGGTGGTTCACATCCACCCAGATATACCTTGGAAGAAAGACCTCATGATCTGCTTTAGAAAAATCAGCCACTGAAAACCTTTTGGATTAGAGTTCTACTCTGATACACATGGGATTGCCATTAGTTGGAATCAACTCGATGGCAACTGGATTTTGTTATATAGAAGTTTAAAATTTTTATGTAGTCAAATCTGCCAATCTAAGACCTCTGTGTCTGATAAAGTCCTTCCTCCCCAAGATTGTGTAAAAATTATCTTGTATTTTCTTAGGATGCTTTTAGAGTTTTGTTTTTACATTTAGCTCTTTAATGTATCTGGAATTTATTTTTGTGCAGCACAGAAAGTAGCGATATAATTTTGTTTTCAAATGGTTAGCCAATTGTAGCACTGACATTTGATGTAAAATGCCAACTTTATCATAACAAAAAATATTAATATGTGGCTGTTTCTAGACTCTGTTGGCCCCTGTTGACTATAGCACATTATTTCATCATTATTGTTCTTCTTTTTCAAATGCATTCTTATATAATTTCTTGTCTGGATGAACTTTAAACAGCTTCTGAATTTCATAAACAATCATGTTTGGATTTTGACTGGGATTTATAGATTCATTGGGCGACTTTATAATTTTGAGTTTTTCCATTCTGAAACATAGTATATGTGTCCATTTACTCTGACCTTTTTCAATGTATAGTTCAGAAAAATTTCATATTTTCATTTACGTAGGGTTTACATATTTCTGTTAGGGTTGTCCCTAGGTAATTCATAGTTTTTGCTATTTCTGTAAATGGATATTTTTTCGTTACATTTTCTAATTAGATATTACTGGCATAATTAACTTCATTGATTTTTTGCATTGATTTTATATTTAGTCACATTATTGAACTTGGCTTAATTATAGTTAATAACATATTAATAATTTTTGAGTTGATTCTATTGAATTTTCTAGCTTGACAAGTATATCATCTCTGAATAATGAGTGCTTAATTTCTTCCTTTAAGATCCTTACCGTTTATTTCCTTTCTTTTTTTTTGTCTTATTGCGCTGGGTAGGATGTTGTGATAGAAATTTTCTTTTCTGTTGGTTTCTAAGTATCCATTTCTCCTTCTAACAGCACTTTGATTGTTTGTTTGTTAGTTTTTTTTGGAATTACCTCTCCCTGCTAGTTGGCAGTCATGGAAGAATGGTAAATTTAGGTCCTCTGCTTTCCATTATGGAAGTAGAAGAGGTCCTCGGACATTTCTTTCAGTAGCTCCTTCCTGTCAGCATCGCTGCAGAGATGAAGGGCAGGCCTGTGACCTAAGCTTAGCCAATTAAACTCACTGTCCTAGGACTTTGGCTCTTGAAGAAAGTGACCTATGTGTAAGTAAGCAAGAAAAACTGGAGTTCATTGATTCCAGGAAGCAAGTAATTTCTTTTGTGTCTGAGCTAGGTTCTTCAGCCTTCTGGTTAGTTTCGTGGGCTTTCTAAAAGCTTCCCAGTAAATCCTCCCTCTCTTTTTTGGATTAAGTTAGGATTGGTTTCTGTTGCTTGCAACACAAGAACTCTTATCTGATAGTTTCTTGGTCTTGTCTTTACTTGGAATCCTTTAATATTTCTTCATCAACAATGATTTGCATGTTTTTGATAGTTGGTTTTTATCTAGAAGAAAGAAGTTTCCTTCTAGTCCTACTTCATAAAAGATTTTCTAAAAATCAGAGTAGGATTTTTATTTCAAGTGGCTGCTGTATTTTATGAAATGCATTTTTTGATATCTATTGAGACAATTCTGATATTTTCTCCTTTGTTAATGAAATTTCCTAATGCTGAATCATCCTTGCATTCCTGCAATAAGCTTTACTTATCATGATATATTTTCTTTTAATGTACTGCTGTATTTGATTTACTAATATTTGATGTAGGAATTTTACATCTATAGTTTTGAATAATGGTAAATAATTGTCTCTTTTTAAAAATTTATTTTATTTTATTGTTGTTGTTGAGAATATACACAGCAGAACATACACCAATCCAACAATCTCTGCCTGTACAATTCAGTGATGTTGATTACATTTTTCAAGTTGGGCAACCATTCTCACTCTCCTTTTCTGAGTTGTTCCTCCCTCATTAACATAAACATGCTGCCTCTAAGTTTTCTATCTAGTCTTTGAAGTTTCATTGGTCAATTTGATCCTATATAGATAACTCAAAGAGCAAAATGTTCAAGGAAGACGTTTTTCACTAAGTAAGCTAAACTGTTGTTTGGTTTAAAGAAGACTTCAGGGGATATCTTTGGTTTAAGGTTTAATAGTTTTGGGGGTTTACCCAGCCTCAGTGGCTCCAGAAATATGGATTCCATGAGAATTTGAAATTCTGTTCTGCATTTTCTCCCTTTTAATCAGGGTTTTTCTATACAATCTTTGATCAAAACATTCAGCAGTGGTAGCCAAGCACCATCCAGTTCTTCTGGTTTCCTTTTTGTGTGTAATTTTTGTCTGATTTTGGTAATAGGGTTATGCTTACATTGTAAAATGAACTGGAAAACTTTCCACCTTTTCTATGATTGATCTGGAATTGTTTGTGTCAAATAGAAATTACTTTTTTCCCTCAAAAAATTTGTTTTCTATAACTCATAAAACCATTTGGATCTGCCTGGTACCTTCTAAGGGATAGATTTTAAAATTCACATGTCTGTTTTATTCAATGGTTATTGGTCTATTTGTGTTTTCTACCTTCTTTTGGGTCAATTATTTTATATATTTCCTTAAAACACATTCATTTAATCTTTATTTTCAAATTTATTGATAATAATCTGTATGTAGTATTATTTTAAAAATAAAAACTCTGTCTATAGTTATACTGCCTTTTGCTGTTTTCGAATCCCCCCTCCCCCCCATCTTTCCTCTTAATCTGGCAGAATAAAATTTGTCTATCATATTGGTCTCTTAGAAAATGAAGTCTATCTGATTTTTGTTTTCCATTTTATTAATTTTTATATTTGTCCTGATTAATTAAACGTTTTCTTCTGCTTTCTTTGGTCATATTTTGTTCTTGAGTTGATGAGTCTTTTTTTTTTTTTTAATTGTGCTTTAAATGAAAGTTTACATTTCAAGTTAATTTCTCATAAAAAATTTGTACACACACTGCTGTGTGACCCTAGTTGCTCTCCCCATACTGTGACAGCACACTCCTCCTTTCCACCCTGGATTTCTCATGTCCATTCAACCAGCTCCTGTCCCTTTCTGCCTTCTCATCTCACCTCTGGGCAGGAGCTGCCCATTTAGACTCAGATATCTACCTGAGGTAAGAAGCACACTCTTCATAAGTATCATTTTATGTCTTATAGTCAAGTCTAATCTTTGTCTGAAGAGTTGGCTTTGGGAATGGTTTTGGTTTGGGACTAACAGAGAGTCCAGGGCCATGTCTTCCAGGGTCCCTCCAGTTTCAGTCAGACCATTAAGCCTGGTCTTTTTACTAGAATTTAAATTCTGCACCCCACTTTTCTCCTGCTCCATCAGGGACTCTCTGTTGTGTTCCCTGTGAGGGCGGTCATTAGTAGTAGCTGGGCACCATCTAGTTCTTCTGGTCTCAGGCTGATGCAGTCTCTGGTTATGTGGCCCTTTCTGTCTCTTGGGCTAATACTTTCATTGTGACTTTGATGTTCTTCATTCTCCTTTATTCTAGGTGGGCTGGGACCAACTGATGCACCTTAGATGGCTGCTTGCTAGCTTTGAAGACCCCAGACGCCACTCACCAAAGTCGGATGCAGAACATTTTCTTAATAGACTTTGTTTTGCCAGTTGACCTAGATGTCCCCTGAAAGCATGGTCCCCAGACCCCCGCCCTTGCTACTCTGTCCCTTAAAGTGTTTGGTTGTATTCAGGAAACTTCTTAGCTTTGGTTTAGTCCAGTTGTGCTGACTTCCCCTATAGTGTGTGTTGTCTTTCATTCCCTTCACCTAAGATAACTCTTGTCTACTAGAGTTGATGAGTCTTGGTGAGAGACAAAGCCAGCCTTTTCTATAAAAGCTGAAGATGTCACTCTCCTATGGCTAGGACACAGACATAATCTAGGCTCCAATCATAGGTCTACTACCCAGGTTTTGAATTGAGAGTTAGCAGTGCACAGCAGGGACAGCAGTGGCATTTACAGCAAGACCAAGTTCTTGGACAGCAGCGATGGGCCTTCCAGGGCCGGTCTCCAGCATCGAGTGTTGATGGGGCCATTGGTGCGGGAGGCAGCTGCTGGCACCTGGTGGCAGCAATAGCACTGTCCTCTCCAGACTATTCTGTGGACTTTGGAGGGCATCGTTTTATGTGTAGCTCTGAGTCTAGTTCTACAGCCAGGCCAGTAAATCTGTGAGCTAACCAATGTCCTGGTAACAAATTCCTTTTCTGCTTAAGTCAGCTAAAGTTGGTTTCTATTACTTCCAACTGAGAATCTTGACTAAATACAGGCTTTCATTGTTATTTCTGTCTGTATAGTATGTAACTGCATTTTGATTTCCTCATTATCCCAGGAGATATTTAGAAGGATGCTTAAAAAAATTTCCAAGTAGGTAAATATTTTGGTTCCCCCTTTGTTGTTAATTTCTCTTTTTGTTGTGAGATGGTCAATAAGATGGCTTGTGAGGTGGCTTGTAATATTTCTGATTTTTGGAATTTGCTGAAATTTTATCTGTGGTCTAATGTATGTCACATCTTGTTACTGATTCCAGGGCATATTTTTTATTTGTGGTTATGAAGTTTTTGCTCTGGTTATAGCCATTCATGGATTTGTCGATTTTATCATATATTTCTAAGAGTTACCAACCTTCAGGATTGATTTTATCTTTTATTAGTATAAAATATTCTTTTTTGTTCCATTCAGTGTTTTTTAACCTTGAATTCTGTTTTGTTTGATACTAATATTGCTACATTTTCTTTTGGTTAGCAGTTGTATATTTTCCATACCTCTATTTTTTAATTTTTCTTTGTAGTTTTTTTTGTCTTCCTTTCTTATTTCCTTTTGCCCACTGTACAAATCTCTGTCTTTCATGGGAGAGTTTAACATATTTGTATTTATTGTGATTATTTATATGGTTGATTTTTTTTCCTGCTGCTTTATTTTATATTATCATTATTTCTTGTTTTTTTTTCTTTTTGGTCTTTAGTGGGATTTATTATATTTATTAATTTTCTTCATTCACTTTGTATTCTTTTACTAGTGTCTTTTACTAATCATTATCCATATACTTAAACTTGAAAATTGCCAACAACCCCTAGAGCCACATGTGCAATAGAAATTTCCATGATAATGGAAATATTCTATATCTCTAGCACCATCTAGTATAGTAACCACTAGCTACATGTGGCTGTTGAGTACTTGAAACGTGACTAGTGTGACTGTGGAACTGAAGTTTTAATTTTGTTTAATTTTAATTAACGTAAATTTAAATAGACACATGTAACTCTTGACTATCATATTGGACAGCACAGGGCTGGAGTTAATCTGTTTTTATTTCTTCTTTTCCAGATACAATGCTACTTACCTTAGGATGCTTTTCATATTTATCCTCCTCATTCCACACCACCATCTGCCATATTGTAATCATCTGGGATTTTAGTTCCAATTTTTTTCTTGTATTCTGCATTAGCAATTATTAGAAATAACTCAGGGTCTAACGCTTTGTTAGATACTTAGTGCTCAGTCAATAGTTTATGTGACATCTTAGTTTAAAGGGGTTGTATCTGAATATAAAATTTATGAATTTTTTTTTCTTTCTTTATTTTTCCTGGATCATTTCGTCTCTGTTTGGAAACTATTTTCATAGCAACAGATTATCACAAAAGAAAGAGGATGGTTTGGTCTTTACTTCGCACAATCAGAATGAGAAGAATTCTGAAGAGAAAACTTGTAATTATAAAATTATAAATAAAATGAATGAATTAAGCAGAAGGGAAACAGTTAGTACAGAGAAGGATAACTAATTTCTAACAGTGTTAATAGTATTATGGTACTTGAAGATAACTAGCTAGCCAATCCCAAGTCTCAAACATCAGTAATGTGATGAAGTTCAGAAGCTGAAGGCAAAAGCACGAGGTCAGTCCCTGGGGTCCTTGGTGGCTTCAAAGCAGTGCCCTCTAATTGATTAGTGGGGGAAGTGATACCGGTCCTAAGTTCTTTAATGATTTGCAATATCATTAAGTCTCCATTAAGCCTGTATTTGAGAGTTACGTGAAGTGACTTTCTCTTTAATTTGCAAAAAGAGTTCAATATCCAAATTGTGGCAAGTTGAATCTGGCCCATAAAGAGGGGAGAAAATAATCTGGCACAAAACAAGCGACCCTTTGGAGAGCATAAAGAGAGTTCAGGACAATCTCCGGTGGCTGAAATTCAGGGGATATTTCTTTCACTCTGGCCTTATGTGGCAAGATATTTACAAATAGGCTAACTGGATGTTGCAGTCAACTGTACTGTCTTGTCCTTGAACATGTTCACCTCTTCTTGAAGATGAGAATTTTTGTTTGGAAGAAAGAACTGCTAGATGGATATGACCACACCTGAAGCTCAAAACTGAGCCAGTGCTGGGGATGCAGAGATTCAGAAGAGGACTCAGTGTGATATAGGACAAGACATAAGGTGCAGCCAGTCCCAGGGTCCCTGGGCCTCAGTGTCTCCACCTGTGAAATAAGGAGCAGCTGGTGGATTTGAATTGCCGACCTTTTGCTTAGCAGCTGAGCTCTTAGCCAGTGTACCACAAGGGCTCTGTGTAAACTATAGTTCTTTATATATTCTGGATACTAGTTCTTTGCTGGTTATACTTGTTGCAAATATCTCCTTCTACTCTGTAGCTTAGCTTTTCTTTTTTTTGTTGTTGTTGCCTTTTGATGAAGAGAAGTTCTTCTTTCATATAGTATAACTTATCAATCCTTAGTGTTTAAACTTTATATGTCTTGTTTAAGGAGTACTTTTCTACCTCGAGGTGATAAATATGTTCTCCTTTGTTATTTTGAAATGTTTTATGATTTTTTTTCAAATCATATTTAGGTCTTTAATCAATCTGGAATTGATTTTTATATATGATTTGATACAGCAGTAAATTTAATTTTTCTCATTTGATTACCTAACTGTCCCAATACTATTTATTGAAGGTTTATTTGTCTTTTCCTAGTGTGTCTGCCATGCTACCTCACTTAAACATACATTGTCCATATATGGGTGTACCCTTTCCTGGGCTCTCTCATCTGTTCTGTTTTTCTATCTTGCTTTTCTTTTGAATATACAAGACAATATTCTTATTAGTTTATAAAGTCAGTGTTTATTTAGTTTTATCCACATATTTACCACTTCATTTGTTGATCATTTATTTTTGCATCTTGGATCTTCCATGTCAGATCAGTTTTGTTTTGCATTAGAATTTCCCTTAGTGAGTGTCTCTGAGGCAGTTCCTCAGGATATTTTTGCTTGAAAGTATTTTCATTATGTTTCCTCTTTTGAAAGATATTTTCACAGTGTATATACTTCTAGGTTATCAGTTATTTTTTCTCAGCCCCTTGAAATTATTATTCTACAGTGTTCTGGTTTTCATTGTTGCTGTCTTTGTCCTTACTTTGAAGGTTATCTGTCTTTTCCCTCTGGCTGCTTTTAAGATATTTTCTTTGTCTTTGTTATGCTACAGTTTCTCTACGATGTGTCCAGACATGCATTTATTTGTATTAAAAAAACTTGGGATTCATTGGGCTTCTTCCACTGGTGGGGCGGTATTCCATCATTTCTGAAAAATATCTCAGTCATCATTAATCCAAATATTCCCCCTTTTATATTCATTTTTTCTGTTGTCCTTTGGAACTCTGATTTGACATCTGTTTTGGTTTCATAATTTCTTTTTTTTAATTGTACTTTAGATGAAGTTTTACAGAATAAATAGTTTCTCATTAAACAGTTAATACACGTATTGTTTTATGACAGTGGTCTCATAATTTCTGTTACTATCTCTCTGTGTTTTCTACCCATTTCACACTTCAGTTTTGTCTAATCTGTGTATGGTTTTTAATTTTTTTATTTTGTAGTTCTAGAAGTTATATTTGTGTTTTGTTTTCCCTAACCTGCTTCATCATAGCATTGGAACATGCCAAAACCAAAACCAGTGTCAATTACAACATCCTGGCCATGTGGTGTAGGTATAAGAAAATCACCACACAAAATATTATTAGTAAGTATCTACTTAATTAAATAAAATAGACTGGCTTGGATGTGGAGCACCCTTATTTCAGTATTAAAAAAAAAAAACAAAACAAACCCGTTGCCATCAAGTCAATTCCGACTCATAGTGACCCTATAGAACAGAGTAGACCTGCCCCATAGGGTTTCCAAGGAGCAGCTGGTGGATTCGAACTGCCAACCTTCTGGTTAGCAGCCATAGTTCTTAACCACTTTGCCACCAGGGTTCATGTGAATTATGTATGGAGATAATAAAATGGTATGAGAAAAGTTTCGTGTGACTTGTATGTAAATAGGATTTGGAACGCTTGTACTATCTAGAAAATGGGAATCATTATTCAGAAAACAGGAGAAAAAAGAAACGATTGAATTATTATTGTTAACCTTGTGCATTAATCTTCATAAGCAGAGCTAAGTAAAATTTTGCAGGATTATTGTCATGAATGAGAATTAGAGGAATTCTTCTAGGATATAATTACGCATGTGGTAAATGCAAATTGCATCATTTGAAGTCACCCATGGGTAGCTTAAATTTAGCATGCCAATTTTTCAAAATATTATATTCTCATACGAGGACCCCAGACTAAACACTATCATTTTCGCAAGCAGCCTGTCTTTTCATTTCTGCTCCCTGCCAGGTCTTTTGTGTTTTAAAATGTCTTTGCTTTCATGTGAGACATCCGCAGCAGCCTCGTGGCTGTGGGGTGGAATCGCTGCGGCTACGCTGTCGTAGTTTTGCATTTTACACTCTTCACCAGACACAAAGCAACCTGATATTTGCACAGCACGTTTAACTTTTTCACAACATGTTTATATCTTTTATGCTTATAGCTCTGTCAAGTAGGAAGTATGGTTTTTTTCCACCCACCTTTTACAGACGGGAGCAATGAGCCACAGAGAGGGGAAATGGTGAGATAGAGGCAGAAGCTTTCCCCCATTAGACCACACTGCTTTCCTGTCCTGAGTGACATTATGTGGGCACACAATTCTTCTGGAACAAGCATGGAGTGAGGCCAACTAGAGATGCTTGATATACCTGTCTGATTACTCACACTGTTGTGTGGGTGAAGTGCTGCAGGAAAACTGATTTGTTCAGAGAAAGCTTACTTATGAGTTCACACTGCTGGCATGTTTTATCTACTCCGTCCTTTAGACCCAGCAGATGAGCCAGTTTTCATAACGACTTCACACCGTGACACTAAGAGTAAGTCCCTTTTGTCCCTAAACCCCAGGGGTGAACTGGGCTGAGCCACCTATGAACCTCAAGGATTTTTGCTCCTCAAGACTAAGGCTTCTTTATTCTAGGTCAATACCATAATTTTGTTCTCCAGGATGTTGCCAATTTGATGGGGAGGTAGGCAAAGAAAGATGAACCCAAGGAAGAAAGGAAATCATTTTCCCTAAAGCCTAGTGCTGATGATCTAATCTTTGCTGTCCAGTATGGTGAATATGTGGCTATTTAAATTTGAATTAATTATAAAATTAAAAAAAAATTAGTTACTCAATTGACTAGCCACATTTTAAGTGGAGCTTAGCCACATGGAGCTGTGCTAGCACAGTAGTTAAGAGCTATGGCTGCTAACCAAAGGATCAGCAGTTCAAATCCACCAGCCACTCCTTGGAAACCCTATGCGGCAGTTCTGCTCTGTCCTATAGGGTTGCTATGAGTTGGAATTGACTCAACAGCAACGGATTTGATTTCTTTGTTTTTGTTTTTTTAAATAGCCACATATGACTAGTGGCTACCATATTGGATAGTACAGAAATAGAACATTTCCATCATTGCAGACAGTTCTATTGGACAGCACTGGTGAAGCCATTGCCTCCATACGTCCTTTTCCTCGGACCGTATCCTGGTTCTACTAGGCCTTCCTGGCTTGGTGCCCCATCCCAGGTCTATCACTTTCTCTCTTACTTCCCTGAGAAGCAACCTTAGCGTGCTTGATGGTTCAGGACCATGGATAACGGCACTCAAGGCCATCCCTCCCCTCAAATAGTTTCGGTCGTGCTGTAAGCAGGTGAGAAGCCAAGAGTGGGAGGCTGAAGTAAGGAATCCAAGGCAGCAAGCCATGTTGGCACAAGAGTCTTTGACCTATACTGAAAATTTCACCCTATAATCCCATAGCCTGATGGTAATGACTTTGACTTCTACTCACTCCAGCTCTTCTCTTCTGGGAGAAGTAGGGAGAAGGGAGCCATGAGCTGCTATTTACAATGTGCATCATGCATATTGATATAGGGCAGTGAGGTAGGAGATAAGCTTAGAAAGAGTCAAGCAGGATTAAATTCTGGTACAGTCACAAGAAAGTTACTTAATCTCTCTGACTCTCAGTTTTCCAATCTATAAAATGGCTATAGTAACACTAATTTTATTAAATGATAAAATGCATGCAAATCACCGGGCATAACATACTAGTATATAGTACGCATTCAATAAATATTATTTCTGTTTCCCTTCTTGGTAAACTGAACTTCGTACTCTCTGATGTGGCCTGCCTCAATTTATAGTACAGACTGTCCTGGTGGCAGTGTCTCGATTTAGGGACAGATGGTGACTTGATAAACTAAAATTCTTTTTGGTCTGTCCCCAAGCACGGTCTAGTGTTGTTGTTGTTGTTAGGTGCCATCGAGTTGGTTCTGACTCATAGTGACCTTAAGTACTACTGAACGAAACACTGCCCAGTCCTGTGCCATGCTCGCCATGCCCACAATCGTTGTTATGCTTGAGCCCATTGTTGCAGCCACTGTGTCAATCCATCTCACTGAGGATCTAGTAGAGGCATGTAAATCAAGAGTCAGGAAAAGTTTGGGGGTGTCGCAAAGATCTGTGAACAGAATTCTAAATAGTGATCGGAAGCTAGAATATCACAGCAGATCCTTCTCCGCTTCCTCTTCTTTATTTTACTTCTCCTTCCTTGCTTTCTTTTTCTTCCCAATTCATTCCCTTTCCTTATTTCTCTTCTTTTTCTTCTTCCTTCATCCTTTTCTTCTTTCTTATACCTCTTTCTTCTGCTGTGACTGTGAGAATCGCAGTATATAGAGAATCACAGTCTTTTATTCACTGGAGCTTAGTTAGTTTTGTCAATGCAGCATTTTTCAAATTTTCAAACTGTGTGTGCCGGGCTATTTGAGGACTTAGGTGGGTGTGTCATTTCCCCAAGATGTATCTTTTACATAAGGATCTGCTGGTTTAAACTCATCAAGTCAAGATCACCTTGAAATTATGCTTTGATCCTTAACGGATATATATTTATTAAATATTGCATTTCCAGCTAATTGTAAGTGATAATACTTAGAGATGTCTGCTAGTTCAGAACATTTGCTTCCCTCAACCTTTGTAATATTGTAACGGTGATCTATATATAAAATTCAGGATGGATCTACGTTCTAATAAAGTTTCAAATAACGGAAAAACACCCTGTTACAGCAGAACCTTTTTTTTTTAAATGATGGTGTTGGGGACATGAAAAATTGTTTCATCATAATAGATGTTGCTGTATTAAAGTTGTTATAATTCAAAAGCCATAAAATATGCATAATAACACGGAAGCATGGAAGATCTGGATTCAAATCCCCATCCTGTCATTTACCAGCAGCACAGCGCTGGACAAGTTGCTCAACTTTTCCAAGCCTCAGCCGTTCTCATGTGTAAAATGGGGATGGTACCAACCTTGCGTAGCTGTTGTAATGATTAGAGATAATATGCAATGCTTCATACAAAAATGATAGAATGAATTTCTTTTTACTTATATTTCCTCTTCTCCAGGAAAGATTTAGGGAACGTAGTGTTATAGTAATAATAATAATGAGTGTTACTAGGGAATCCTATTAAATATAAACCCTCATCATATAATCTTGATTTAATTCTTTGCCCTGAACATAGTTATTTTAAGCACATAAATAGAAGACGAAATGATTCTGAAATGTATTACTTGCAAAACTAAAAAGAAATGGAATATGTCAAACTACTGATTTGAAAAAATAAATAGTTATACAATTTCACAACTGAGAAAACGACTTTCCTTTCATATGGCATTGAAAGCCTGGATTTTCTTACAGGATGCATAACTTACTGTCTCATTTTAATCTAGTATAAATGTGCCCTCTAGAGAATGAATTTTAATTTGCTTTGTTTTGACTTAACATGTTACTTGTTAAAATAACTAGGAGTAAATCCCAGGCTTTGATATGAGAGGAGAAAGGAACATAGCTTGGTTCTTTTTTGTTTAGTTATTTTGACAATAACTTATTGTTAAAGGAAAACAAACAGAAAACTCCCCTAAGAAGTCTTTCTACTTTCTGCTTTGCATTTACACCAACAAGCAGAAATAAAATATATTTCACTTTGATTTTTTTTAAACATTTAAAAAAATTATTTATTTTGATATTATTGAGAATATACACAGCAAAACATACACCAGTTCAGCAGTTTATACATGTATCATTTAGTAACATTGATTACAGTCTTTGAGTTGTGCAACCACCCTTTTCCGAGTTGTTACTCCCCATTAATATAAA
Source organism: Dugong dugon (assembly GCA_030035585.1). Taxonomy (NCBI): domain Eukaryota; kingdom Metazoa; phylum Chordata; class Mammalia; order Sirenia; family Dugongidae; genus Dugong; species Dugong dugon. The sequence continues at coordinate 113,924,715 of CM057468.1, read as the reverse complement.
TTCATTGCCCCCTAAGGGTCCTATCTAATCTTTCAAGTTGCTGTGGTCAATTTGATCCCATATAGATAGTTCTTAAAAGAGCATAATGCTCAAGGTAGACATCCTTTACTAGTTAAGCTATTTGGTTTTAAGAAGACGTCGGGGAATATTTTTGGTTTAAGTTTTAAAGGATTATCTCAGGGCAATAGTTTCAGAGGTTCATCCAAACTTCATGGCTCCAAGAAATCTGGATTCCATGAGCATTTGAAATTCTGTTCTGAATTTTTCCCCTTTTGATCAGGATTCTTCTATAGAATCTCGGATCAAAATGTTCAGTAATGGTAGCTGGGCACCATCCAGTTCTTCTGGTCTCATGACAAGGGAGGCAGTTGTTCTTGGAGGCAGTTAGCCACACATTCCATATCCTCTTGCCATTCATGATGCTAAGTCTTCCAATGTTGCTCCAGGCAAATAGAGACCAATTGTTGTGCCTTGGATGGCCACTTGCAAGCTTTTAAGACCCCCAAACACTGCACAAGGAATTAAGAGGTAGAACAGAGGCACTGAACATGTTATTAGGCCAGTTAACTGGGATGCCCCATGAAAACACAACCCTAAATCTCCAAACCAAAAAACCAAATCCCATGAGGATTTTGGTTGTATATAAGCAGCCTCAGCAGCAACTCTTTTTGTGTGTGTGTGTCACTGTTGTAAATATGTCTATCACACAACTTTTGCCAATTCAACTTTTTACAGGTGTACAACTTATTGACAGCAATTACAATAATTGGCTGTGCAACCGTATCCTTAATCAGTGCCATATTTCCATCACTGTTAACCTCCCCTTGCTCTCGCCCTCCCACCCCTGGTAACCATGAATAAACTTTGTTCTCTAGACATTTGTCTGTTCTTATCTTTTTATATGAGTGAGGTCATACAGTATTTGTCCTTTTGTTATTGACTTACTTCACGCAGCATAGTGTGTCATCCAGCTCTATCCATATTGTAGCATGTATTAAGGCTTCATTTCTCCTACTACCAAAAAAAAAAAAAAAAAAAAGACAACAAAACTAAACCTGTTGCCATCAAGTCAATTCTGACTCATAGTGACCCTATAGCACAGAGTAGAACTGCCCCATCGGATTTCCAGGGAGTGACTGATGGATTCGAACTGCTCATCGTTTGGTTAGCACTCGTAGCTCTTAACCACTGGGCCACAAGGCTCCACTTTTCTCCTACTGGCCAAGTAGTATCCCATTGTTTGTATGTACCACAGTTTGTTGATCCATTCATCTGTAGATGTGCATTTAGGTTGTTCCCACCTGTTGACTGTTATGAACAGTGCTGCAATGAAAACTGGTGTAAAAGTCTCTGTTCGAGTCTTTGATTTCAAGTCTTTTGGGTAGATACCTAAGAGTGGAATTGCTGGGTCATATGGTAGTTCTATTGTTAGTTCTTGAAGATTCACTTTGATTTTTACTTGTTACTGCATTTGTTTCTTTTGTGAATGTGGGAAATGTTGAGGATTTCAGAAACCTCTACTCTCCTGTGCGCTAACATATCTACACAGAAAAATAGAATATATTATTAAAAGCACTGCTTACTTTTCTAATGATCTCATCTTTCTACACTAGGAAAGTGAAATTTTCCTTCCTCTTTCACTGCATCTACCTTCAATATCAGGCTACAAGTACATTTTTGCTGTTCTATTTGTTTAGCGAGGAAGCACAGTTTCCCTCTGATTTATTCCAGACTATTTCAATTACAGGCAAATTTGTTCATAACGGAAACTATGGCTGCCCTTTCTGTAGAGGTATGATGAGTCTTCTGTTTCTAAAGCAGTACATCCCACAGCAGCACGTGGTGGTGATTAAAAAAATGAAATGCAAGGGAAATTTTGAGAATTATACATTTTACTTTAATAAGTTAAAAATAAAAATGTTCTTTCACACAGATTCATTAGGAAAGCAGTCATCTATCTTTTTGTGTAACAGATTCTCAAACCCTTAATAAAGCCAATTGCCCAGATGTATTAATGGGCTTTCAGTGTGAGCTGGTCATTGGGGGAACAAGGACATCCATCAGGTTAGTTCACCCTGCCTGGCCTCGTTGAGATGGATGATGGGAACAAAACCAACAGATAACTGCAGCGTAGCAAACGAGCTGTGGGTATTGAAATGTTCTAGGAGGACAGCTGAGATGGTTATCAGTGTCAAGGATGCATTTTTAGTTAAAAGAAAAATAATAAAATGAACTACCACTCAGGCTAAGTGAGAACTTTTCCAAACTCTGAAAAATACTTCCATTCTTGCCAGATCACATCCCTTTTCCCCTGGCAGAATTTTATGTTCTATCACTTTATTTCTTCCTAACTTTACCCCCCATGTATTTATTTTAATTAATATGGTGTTGCGATTTTTTCTGTCTTTAGGCTCTATATAAGTGGAATCATACTACAGGTATGCATCTGTGACTTGCTCCTTTGCCTCAATATTGGATTTGTGAGGTTTGTCCTTGTGGATCCATGCTGCTTCAAGACATTCATTTTTACTACTGTGTATTCTACTATATGAACACACTGCCACTTAGGTTTCCATTCTACTATTGATCAAAGTTGGTGTTGTTTCCTGTTTCTTTAATATTACAATGTGGCTCTAAATATTCTTCCGCACGTCTCCTCTTATACATGTGTTTCTCTAGAACATTTATCTAATAACAGGAATTCTGGGTCCAACAATATATGCTTTCCAATAAGTATGTTCCAAGTTGGTTGTAATAATTGTGACAACTTACATTCCCACTAGTTGTGTATGAGAGATTCCGTTGCTCCACATCCTTGCCAACACTTATTTCTCTACTACATTTGTAACGTGACTATAGTCTTTAGAGCTGTAATGAAAACTTGTTGCCACTGAGTCGATTCCGACTCATAGTGACCCCATGTGTGTCAGAGTAGAACAATGCTCCATTGAGTTTTCAATGGTTATTTATCAGAAGTAGATTGCCAAGCCTTTTTTCTGAGCACATCTGGGTGGACTCGAACTGACAACCCTTCGGTTAGCAGCCGAGCATGTTACAATGTTTGCATGGCAATTATAAGACATATAAGATGAAACAATTTCATGCTCCATACCCTGTCTTATCCTAGCATTGTATTAGGCTTCTAATTTAGAGCAGACCATTGGGATGATGTGACGAGCCTCTGCCTTCCCGGTGATTACAGGTATTCCCCAAATGACTTCTCACTGGCAAAAATCCTGAATGTCTGCCTAGCCTTTTCCTTTTCCTCTCCTCAGGGCACAGAACACTGTCTCTTGGACCCGTAGTTTGTTCCTAGGGTTCTAGTTCAAATAAGACAGTTGGCTCAGAACAATAAACCTTCTTGCACTAGATTTTTGGCAAAGCCTCTGCCTGCTAAACTCACCACCCAATCAGACCCCATCCTCCAGAGAGGCCCTTGGCACAGAACAATAAGCACTGCTGGTGATTCTGCTGTGCACCCAATCCCTGAGTTGAAAATAACTGGTTTAGGGAATTAAATTCAATTTCTTTCTACCCCTTATGGACCATGCAGCAGACTAACGATGACACCAGGCTAAGCTCACCTAAGTTAAACCAGGTTTGTTTTTATTCCCTACACCAAAACAAACAAACAAACAAACAAACAAAAAAACCCCAAACTTGTTGCCATTGAGTCGATTCCGACTCATAGCAATCCTATAGGACAGAGTAGAACTACCCCATAGGGTTTCTAAGGAGTAGCTGGTGGATTCAAACCACCGACCTTTTGGTTAGCAGCCGAACTCTTAACCACTGCACCACCCCAGGAATATTAAAAATCCTCTTTATCATGGAAATGTTCAAACATATGCAAAAATAAAGCGAACAGAATAGTAAACCCCTAGTATCTGTCATTCACCTGCAACAATTATCAACACACGTCCAGACTTATTTCATCCATATCCCTAACCTCTCCCACCTCTACCCTCTTCCCCACTGGATTATTTTAGAGCAAACCCCAGATACCATATCACTTCATTTGTAAGTAATTCAGTATTTATCTCTAAAAGATAAAAAATTCTTTTTTAACCATAGTACTACTTTAATACCTCTGATTTATTGTTGTCGTTGTTAGCTACTGCCCAGTCCTCCCCCGACCCTGGGTGACCCCATGCACAATAGAATGAAGTCCTGCCCAGTCCTGCACCATCCCATGACTGCTTGCGGATCAGACCATTGTGATCCAGAGGGTTTTCACTGGCTGATTTTCTGAAGTCACCAAGCCTTTTTTCCTAGTTTGTCTTAGTCTGGGAGCTCTGTAGAAACCTGTTCGGCATCACAGCAACACACAATCCTCCAATAATTATCAATAATTTCAGGAAACAATTTGAAGTGTCCTTGGAAAATAACTTGAGCCCCTATAAAATTATTAATGGAGGTTTTAATTGCTTTTCCTAAAAGGCATTACCTATCCTTATTCACATGGTATGAGATCATCCAGCAATTCATCTTAATCTCTTGGCATATGCTGTTGAAAGAAGTTTAAGGCTCATTTACAAACTGATCTTTCTATGCAGTCACTTTCTTTATATTAGCATTAAATAAGATCAATTTCAGCACTAATTTCTGGGGGAAGAAACTATATTGTTGACACATCTCTACCAGCGAAGGTGTACAATATCTACCCCTTTGTTTTCCATATTTATGAAGCCAATTCTCCATCCACAAAAAATATTCCTTTCATCTCTATTTTAAAAATTGAAAAATAAACTATTATTATCAAAAGAGGTCTTAATCGAGTTTACTGAGGTTCATTTACAGACAATAAAATTCACCTACTTTGAGTGGAGAAGTCAATAAATTTTGGAAAAATGTATGCAATCATGTAACAGCCACCAAAATCAAGATATAGAACAGTTACATCATCCCAAAATATTCCTGCATGACTCTTTCAGTAAATATTCCATCTTCTGGCCCACGGTAGCCACTAATCTATCACTATAGTCTTGCCTTTTCTTGAATTTCATATAAATGGAATCTTTTTTATCTGACTTTTTGCACTTAGCACAATTTTTTTTTTTAATGATCCTTGCCTGTATCTGTAGTTATTGCCTAGTATTATTCCATCTCATATGAATATTCCAGAATGTATTTATCCATTCAAGGGCTTATGGATATTTGGGTTGTTTCCAATTTTTGGCTATTATGAATAAAACTTCTATGAACATTTGAGTATAAAATCTATGTTTTAATTTCTCTAGGTATTGGTCACAGTCTCTGGATTTTGAGTGGAGGCCCCTCAGCCCTGGGCTTCAGCTCCACCTTCCAGGCCCACTGGGACAGCAACTCTGCTCCCTTGGCTTTAGGCGCACCACTCTCCTACTCCATCGGAGTGACAGCTCCACCCTTAGAAACACCAGAGGCCATGGCTCCACTCTTTGAAACCCCTGAGGTTATGGCCATACCTTCTGAGACCGAGGCAGCTCAGCTTCTTGTGTCCCTTGTCTCTTCAGCTTGTTTTCTGGTTTCTTGGCCTCTCGGCTCCTCGGGCCTCACGCCCACATCTGCCCTGCTGGGGCAAGTGTTTCAAAGCTCTGTAGCTTCACCGGTAAGTGCCCAGAGGCACTCCACTCTGCCAGAGAGCCTCGTGCGCACAGGCGCTCAGCTCTCTCACTCCGTGGGTCGTCTCCAGTACCATCTCACACTGGTCTCCTGGTTCTGCTGCTGTTGGTTCTCTGCCACTGCCATTTCTCTGCTGCTGCTGCTGGTCCTCTGTCACTGCCGCACCTCTATCCATTCACAGTTTTAAAACTGCTTCCACATTTTAGGCATCTATTAGAGCAGCACCCCACTCTTGGTACCAAATTCTGTCTTTAGTCATTTAGTGCTGCTACAACAGAAATACCACAAGTGGATGGCTTTAACAAAGAGAAATTTATTTCCTCACAGTCAAAGTAGGCTGAAAGTCCAAATTCAGGGTGTCAGCTCCAGGGGAAGGCTTTCACTCTCTGTCGGCTCTCTCATCAATGTTCCCCTGGACGAGGAGCTTCTCTGCGCAGGGACCCCGTTCCAAAGGATGCGCTGTGCTCCCGACACTGCTTTCTTGATGGTATGAGGTCCCCAACTCTCTGCTTGCTTCCCTTTCCTTTTATCTCTTGAGAGATAAAAGGTGGTGCAGGCCACACCCCAGGGAAACTCCCTTTACATTGGATCAGGGATGTGACCTGGATAAGGGAGGTGTTACAAGCCCCCCCTAATCCTCTTTAACATAAAATTATAATCACAAAATGGAGGCCAACCACACAATTCTGGGACTCATGGCCCAGCCAAATTGATATACACATTTTTTTGGGGGACATAATTCAATCCGTGACACTTTACATCCTCTATAACTGTCAATATTTAATTTTAGCCTTTCTGGGTAATGTGTAGTGATATATCATGATTTTCTTATGACAAATAATACCACACTGCCTTGATTACTGTAACTTTATAGTAAAATGTGTCAATTTTTACAAAAAGATTTTGCTAGGGTTTTATTGGTATTGCACTGACTATTCTGAGGGAAGAAACTAGACTTCTGATTCATGAACATGGTATTTCTTCATTTTTTAGGTTTTCTTTAATTTCAGCAATGTTTTGCAATTTCCAATGTACAGGACTTTCACTTTTTTAAAGTATACATATTGCAAGGCTCTAGAGACAAAGCATGGAGCCCTGGTGGCGCCAATGGTTAAGTGTTTGGCTGCTAAGCAAAAGGTTGGCAGTTTGAATTCACCAGTGGCTCCTTGGAAACCCTATGGGGCAGTTCTACTCTGTCTTATAGGGTTGCTATGAGTCAGAATCAACTTGACAACAATGGGTTTTTTTAGCGACAAAGCATAGGTCAAAAAACACAGTCTAGAATCAGAATGTTACTGGACTTCTAATTGCAATACAGGAAGCTAGAATTCGTTGGGGCAATATCTTCAAAATTCCAAAAGAAAATGATTTTCCACCTAGAATTTTAAGTTCAGCCATGCTATTAACCAAATATGAACATAGGGTAAAGTTATTTTCAGACTTGCAAGGTCTCCAGAAATTTACCTCAGTGAACTGCTTCTCAGGAAGCTAATGGAGAAGGTGCTCCACAAAATGAGAGAGTAAACCAAGAAGGAGGAAGATATGGGATTCAGGAATTGAGCTCCATCCCAGGAGAGAGGTGAAGGAAATCTTCACGGTGAAGGGGAAGGAAGATCCCAGGATGCAACAGTCCAGCAGATGCAGGGAACAATGGGAGCAGGTTGGAGCAGCCACTTTGAGGGCTGTCATTATCAGCTGACTCCTGCAATTCTCCTAAATGACTGGGTGAGTCCAAATTTATATTTGCATTTGGCAGATCTTGACTAAGTGCCAATGAGCCTCCAGCCTTCCTTAATGAGACAAGATGGGATGTCTTCCCAGAAGTTTATAAGGGCAAGTGCCAAATTTGGATGTATGTGAATGTTACTCAATCATTTATTTAACAAATAATTATTAACGGCATACAGACAAGTTGCAGGATGACATCAAGGACATCATACACGAAGAAAACAAAAAGCAGGAAAGAAAGAAAACATCAAAATGATGTCAGAAGAGACTCTGAAATGTGCTCCTGAAGTAGCTAAAGCAAATGGAGGAAATGACATAAAAAAGCTGAATAGAAGATTTCAAAGGGCAGCTCAAGAAGACAAAATAAAGCATTATAATGACATGTGAAAGACCTGGAGTTAGAAAACCAGCTCAGCATTTCTCAACCTGAAAGAACTGAAGAAAAAATTCAAGCCTTGAGTACTGAAGGATTCTATTGGCAAAATACTGAACGATGCAGAAAGTATCAAGAGAAGATGGAAAGAATACAGAGTCACTGCACCAAAAAGAATTGGTCGACATTCAACCATTTCAGGAGGTACCGATGATCAAAATCTGTTGGTACGGAAGGTAGAAGTCCAAGCTGCACTGAAGGCATTGTTGAAAAACAAGGCTCCAGGAATTGATGGAATACCAATTGAACTGTTTCAACAAGCAGATGCAGCGCTGGAAGTGCTCACTCATCTGTGCCAAGAAATTTGGAAGAGATCCATGTTTGTGCCCATTCCAAAGAAAAACGATCCAACAGAATATGGAACCTATTGAACACTATCATCAGTATCACAGGCAAGTAAAATTCTGCTGAAGATAATTCAAAAATGGTTGCAACAGTACATTGACAGGGAACTGCCAAAATTTCAAGCTGGATTCAGAAAAGGACGTGGAGTGAGGGTATCATTGCTGATGTCAGATGGAACTTGGCTGAAAGAAGAGAATACCAGAAAGATGTTTGCCTCTGTTTTATTGACTATACAAAGGCATTTGACTGTGTGGATCATAACCAAGTATGAATAACATTGTGAAGACTGGGAATTCCAGAACACTTCATTGTGCTCATGAGGAACCTGTACACAGACCAAGAGGCAGTCATTCAAACAGAACAAGAGGTTACTGCATGGTTTCTGTTCAGGAAAGCTGTGCATCATGGTTGTATCCTTTCACCATACCTATTCATTCTGTATGCTGAACAAATAATCTGGACTGAACTGCATGAAGAAGCATTGGAGGATTGGAGGGAGACTCATTAACAACCTGCGATATGGAGATAACACAATGCTGCTTGCTGAAAGTGAATAGAACTTGAAGCACTTACTGAAGAAGATCAAAGACCATAGCTTTCAGTATGGATTACACCTCAACATAAAGGAAACAAAAATCCTCACAACTGGACCAATAAGCAACATCATGATAAATGGAGAAAATATTGAAGTTGTCAAGCATTTCATTTTACTTGGATCCACAATCAACACCCATGGAAGCAGTAGTCAAGAAATCAAAGGATTTCACTGGGCTAATCTGCTACAAAAGATGTCTTTAAAGTGTTAAAAAGCAAAGACGTCACTTTGAGGACTAAGGTGCACCTGACCTAAGCCGTGGTATTTTCAATCGCCTCATATACACGAGAAAGCTGGATAATGAAGAAGGAAGACCTAAGAAGAATTGATGCTTTTGAATTATGGTGTAGGCAAAGAATATTGAATATACCATGAACTGCCAGGAGAATGAACAAATATGCCTTGGAAGAAGTACAACAGAATGCGCTTTGGAAGTGAGGATGGCAAGACTTTGTCTCACATTCTTTGGACATGTTATCAGGAGGGATCAGTCCCTGGAGAAGGACATCATGTTTAGTAAAGTAGGGAATCGGTGGAAAAGAGGGAGCCCCTCAACAAAATGGATTGACACAGTGGCTGCAACAATGGATTCAAACATAGCAATGATGTGAGGATGGTACATAGAATGTCCATAGAATCACTATGAGTTGGAACTGACTTGACGACATCTAACAACAACGTGTTAGGTTCTGTTCTAGGTGCTGGGGTTGTATGTAGCATTTAACAAGACAGACAAAAATTCCTGCCATAGCGCAGTCTATAGTCTAGCCTTGTGGAGAACCACCAGTATGGATTAAAAGTTGTTGTTGTTGGGTGCTGTCATGTCAATTTTGACTAAATAGCAACCCCATGTGACAGAGTAGAATTGACCCATAGGGTTTTCTTGGCTGTAAACTTTATGGGAGCAGACCTCCAGGTCTTTCTCCTGCAGAGTTGCTGTATGAATTTGAGCCACCAATCATTTGGTTAGCAACTGAAAGCTTAACTTTTGCACCACCAGGGCTTCTTTAATTAAAAGTAGGACCTTAAAAATTATTATACCTCTTAACCTAGTACTACCTCTTCTAAGAATTTATCTGAAAATAATCAGAGATTTCAAAAATTTATGTATGAATGTTCATTACAGTATTATTTGTAATAGGAAAATCTAGAAAAAAATCTAAATATTTGTAATGATGGGGGAATGATTAAATAACTTGTGATAGAACCATTTGATGAAATATGTAATTATTAATATTTTATATTTTGAAAGACTGTAAGAATAAAGAATGGGTATTTTAAAATGCAAAATTGTTTTCCAATAAGGTTCAATCAAGTTACATGCCTACTAGAGTATCCATCTAACCTTAACCTTGTTGCAGTGAGTGCTTTAAAAAAACAAGATGTGATATAATTGTGTGTTTGTGTCTATAGCATACCGTTACACAGTAAAGCAAATCTGGATGATAAAAGTAGTATCTCATTTTAATTTACAATTCTTTGATTACCAGTGACACTGAATATTTTGTTCATCTGTTTAGGCTATTTTTGTGTTTCTTTTGTAAACTGTTTCTTTTTAAAGGAATTTGAATTCAAAGAGTTTAATTTGTTGAGAAGTCACCTGGTTAGTGATTTTTTTACATTAAAAAATCTATTTATTGTGCCACAATATGGTTTAAGAAATACTTTAAAATTTTAAAGTATTCTTTACAACTAAACACTTCGATGGACAGAGTAGCAGGGGCAGGGGTCTGGGGACCATGCTTTCAGGGGACATCCATGTCAATTGGCATAACAAAGTTTATTAAGAAAATGTTCTGCATCCTACTTTGATGAGTGGCGTCTGGGGTCTTAAAAGCTAGCAAGCAGCCATCTAAGATGTGTCAATTGGTCCCAACCCACTTGGAGTAAAGGAGAATGAAGAACACCAAAGACACAAGGAAAGTATTAGCCCAAGAGACAGAAAGGGCCACATAACAAGAGACTGCATCAGCCTGAGACCAGAAGAACTAGATGGTGCCCAGCTACTACTAATGACCGCCCTGACAGGGAACAAAGCAGAGAGTCCCTGATAGAGCAGGAGAAAAGTGGGGTGCAGAACTCAAATTCTAGTGAAAAAACCAGGCTTAATGATCTGACTGAGACTGGAGGAACTCAAGAAAGCATGGTCCCCAGACTCTCTGTCAACCCAGAAGTAAAACCATTCCCAAGGCCAATTCTTCAGACACAGATTAGACTGGACTATGGGACATAAAATGATAACTCGTGAAGAGTGTCCTTCTTAGCTCAAGTAGCTACATGAGACTAAATAAGCAGCTCCTGTCTGGAGGTGAGATGAGAAGGCAGACAAGGTCAGGAGCTGGTTGAATGGACATGGGAAATCAGGGGTGGAAAGGAGGAGTGTGCTGTCACAGTATAGGGAGAGCAATTAAGGTCACATAACAATGTATGTATAAATTTTTGTATGAGAGACTAACTTGAATTGTAAACTTTCACTTAAAGTACAATAATAAAATGAAATAAAAGCTAAAACCAGTAGAAATAAATTGATGAAATGATTAAAAAAATTTTTTTAAAAGTATTCTTTAGGTTTACTGGGAAAGATAGTAACTTGCTTTATAATACTTCACATTGGAAAAAGCTCACAAACAATGAACTTGACCATTAAATATTTATCATTATTTTCCCATATATTTTTACTCTTTCAAAAAGTCCATTATTATGCCGAGCATTAGTTGTTGTATTGTTGATTTTTCTTATTGTTTTATATATTATATATATATATTTATTGACCTAATTCTTTCTTTATTTTTTAATAATTTATTTTATTTTTATTGTTGTTGTTAAGAATATACATGGCAGAACATACACCAATTCAACAATTTCTATGGGTACAATTAAATGACATTGGTTACATTCTTTGAGTTGTGCAACAATTCTCACCTTTTCTGAGTTGTTCCTCCTCCAGTAACATAAACTCACTGCCCCCTAAAGTCCCTATCTAATCTTTCAAGTTGCTATTGTCAATTTGATCTCATATAGATAGGTCTTAAAAAACACAATGTTCAAGGCAGACATTCTTTACTAGTTAAGCTAAACTATTTGGTTTAAAGAAGACTTCAGGGGATATTTTTGGTTTAAGGTTTAAAGATTATCTTAGGGCAATTGTTTCAGGGGCTTATCTAGCCTCCATGGATCCAGAAATTCTGGATTCCATTAGAAATTTAAATTTCTATTTTGAATTTTCCCCCTTTTGATCAGTACTCTTCTATAGAATCCTTAATCCAACCGTTTCATAATGGTAGCTGGGCACCATCCAGTTCTTCTGGTCTCATGGAAAAAGAGGCAGTTGTTCATGGAGGCAATTAGTCACACATTCCATTTCCTCCTCCTATTCCTGACTTTCTTTCTTTCTTTGTTGCTCCAGGTGTATAGAGATCAATTGTTGTATCTTGAATGGCCATTTTCAAGCTTTTAAGACCCCAGGCACTGCATAATGAACTAGAAGGTAGAACAGAAGCACTAAACACATTATTAGGCCAATTAACTGGGATGTCCCATTAAATCACGACCCTATACCTCCACACTAAGCAACCAAATACCATGAAGTGTTTGACTGTACATAGGCAGCCTCAGCAGTTACTTTCTTTCTTGTCATTGTTGCAAATATATCCATCACACAGCTGTTGCCAATTCAACTTTTTACAAGTGTACAGCTTATAACAGCAATTACATTTTCAGCTGTGACACCCTACCCTCAGTCAATGTGATTTTTCCATCACTGTAAACCAAAACTAAGTACTCTGTAAAAATAACCCTTCCTTTCCCCCTCCCTCCTGCCCTTGGTAACCCCTAATTAACTTTGGTCTCTATACGTTTGCCTGTTCTTGTCTTTTTATGTAAGTGAGGTCATGCAATATATTTGTCCTTTTGTGATTGCCTTATTTCATTCAGTATAATGTCTTCATGCTCCATCCATATTGTAGCATGTACCAAGACTTACTTTCTCTTCTTGGCTGTATTGTATTCCACTGTATGTATGAACCACATTTTGTTTATCCATTCATCCATTAATCGGCATTTAGGTTATTTCCACCTTTTGGCTATTGCGAATACTGCTGTAATGAAAACTGGCGCACAAGTCCCTGCTTGAGTCTCTGCTTTCAAGTCTTTTGGGTATATACCTAGGAGTGGAATTGCCGGGTCATATAATACTTCAATTTTAATTTTTTTGGGGAACCACCACACTGTTTTCCACAACGGCTGTACCACTTTACATTCCCACCAGCAGTGGGTGAGGGGTAAGGCTTCCAACTTCTCCACATCCTTGTCAACATTTGCTATTTCCTTTTTTTTCTTTTTTCTTAGTCATCCTAGTGGGAGAGAAATGGTATCTCATTGTGGTTTTGATTGGCATCTCTCCAATGGCTAGTGATGTTGAGCATCTTTTTATGTGTTTGTTGGCCATTTGAATGTCCTCTTTGGTGAAATGGCTATTCAAGTCCTTTGCCTGTTTTATGACTGGGTTATTTATCTTTTTGTTGTTATGTTGTCATAGCTTTATATGTATTTTAGTTATTAGATTCTTATCAGACGTATGATTCTGAGGATATTCTCCCAGTTGGTAGGGTGTCTTTTTGCCTTTTTTGGTAAAGTCCTTTGATGAACAAAAGTTTTTAATTTTTATGAGATCCCATTTATTTATTTATTATTTTGCTGTTTATGCTTTATATTACATTAGATAATACATTGTTAAAAGCTAGGCCCGACAGCATTGCACTTGCGTTTTCTTTTAAGAATTTTATGGTTAGTTTTCACATTTAGGTCTTTAATCCATTTTGAATTTGTTTTTGTGTATGGTATGAGGCATGTATCATGTTTCACTTTTTTGCATGTAGAAATCCAATTTTCCAAACACAGTTTATTGAAGAGACTCTTGTTTCCTGCATCAAGTGGCCTTAGCACCCTTGCCAAAAATCCGTTGACCATAGATGTGTGGGTTTGTTTCTGAACTTTCAATTCTATTCTTATACCAGTACCAGGCTGTTTTGATTACTGTTTTAAAATCAGGAAATATGAGTCCTCTTACCTTGTTTTTTTCTTTTAACATTGCTTTAGCTATTTTGGGTCCCATGACGTTCCGTATAAGGTTGAGGATTGATTTTTCCATTTCTGTAAAGAAGGCTATTGGAATTTTGATCAGGATTGCATCAAATCTGTAGGTTCCTTTGGGTAGTATTGACATCTTAATAATATTAAGTCTTCTAATCCGTGAGCATCGTATTTTATATATTTGAAATATGTATTTCTTGACTATATGAGCACTACATATTTAACTGTTCAACTGCTCTACACTTTCTGTTTTTGGAAGTGTCTACTTCCAAAACTTTTGACATTAAATTTTTAATTTGAATGATAAAAAATAAAAATAATAAGCCAGGGCCAAAAGAAAATTGTGAAGTGTACAACTAAGAAATGGAAAGCATTCACCATCTGTCACTAAATTGCTTTTCAAAAATATAATGACAGGATGTATAAACATTCTACATTATTGTGTTCAGGCCTGGGGGTTGAGGATAGCTTCTTGACTTCACAACTCAGTCATTTGCCAGGAACTTAAATTGGAACATAATTTGAAAAAGCAGAGGAAGAAGCGAAATCTGTATACAGGGAGAAAAAGGCAAATAGCTCCAGTAAATACAAAGAGTTGGAAGTATGTATGACACATTTGGAAGACAGGAGAGATGGCTTGCAGGGAGAATGTTGTAGGTATTGAATAAAGGTGAGAAAAGCTGAACAGAAAATGTGGGACAAAGATCCCAGGAGCCTTGTGTCCAGGCTGACAAGTTTGAAATTCTTCCTGTAGGTAATAGGTAGCAATAAAGGATATGAGTTTAAAAAAATGACACAGTAAACATGATAGTAAAAAACATTTTGTTGGTGGTCTTGATTTTATTCATAGCCTGGTGATGAAGTGTTCTTACCTTAGAATCTGAGCTGCTCCCTCCTCTCCCCCACTTGTATTTGCTCTAATGAGTTTGACCAAAGCAAACAGAATGAGTCCTATCACCTGTCACTTAATCTAAAAGAAAGTTAATGCTTTAAACAAAAAGAATGTCTGTCACAGTAAAAAATATTACAAAGGCTGGCAAAAATGGGTCCTAGTTTGTGGTAGCTTCAGTAGACTGTCACTATCTAAGCCTTCATCACCCTAGTCTTGCCACAGTTGTCTAATCCTTGATGGACCGGCATCCATCCCCAGTGTTCATCCAAGAAAGGACTCAGAAGGTCCCCTCCGATGGTGTGGGGACAAGGTCCCTACATACTCTTACCTCAGTGACTCTGAGTGTGTTTGTGTGAGTCATCAAAAATCAGTGTCTATAGAACTAGAAGGCTTGCACTTAAAGTAATAAGAGTTCAACCGTGTGATATAATTGTCCTTAGAAAGGCAAGCAAGGAAGGGCCACTGAAAGCTTTTTTGGTTGCATTTTAGTCAGCAAGGAAAGGACTGGGAAGGGCTATCCCATTGCTACATTGGTTGGCATGATCTCTGTGAATAAGATGGAGGCAGTTAAGATGAAAGTACAGAAGAATGTAGAAGATCCTCTTGTCTATGCTTGGCTCATACATTTACAAAGTGAATAGTGAAGCAGGGTCATCTCTCCAGTTTCAAAAGGCCACACTTAAATCAGGTGGGATGTCCTTCCAGAAATTTTTAAGGTTAAGTGTAAAATTTGGGTGTATGTGAATGTATTCAATCATTCATTCAAGAAATTCTTATTAAGGCCATGTTATGTGCCATGTACTGTTCTAAATGCTTCAGTTATAGCATAAAACACAATAGACAGAAGTCCCTGTCCGAGTAGATTCTACTAGCTCTGTGGAGAAACACCAGTATATCAGATTGATTAAAAGGAGAAAGAGAATAAAAACAAGAAGAAACCAGTAGGTAAAAACTTTTGTGCTTCAGTGGACTCCATCAAGAAATGAAAAGACAGCCCACAGAATGGGGAAAAAAATTGCAAATCGTGTATCTGATAAGGGACTTGTATCTAGAGTATGTAAAGAATATATAAACAACTCAGTCAATAACAAAAAGATAAATAACCCAATTTAAAAATGGGCAAAGGATTTGAATAGACATTTATCCAAAGAAGATGTACAAATGGTCAATAAGCACATGAAAAGATGTTGAACATCATTATCTAACAAGGTTGGGTTATCTGCATATTGTAGGTTGTTAATAAGTCTTCCTCCAATCCTAATGCTGTATTCTTCTTCATCTAGTCACTATCTATTAGGGAAATGAAAATCAAAACCACAATGAGATACCACTTCATGAAGGTGACTATAACAAAAAAGGCAGACAATAACAACTGATACGAAGTTATGGAGAAACTAGAGTCCTCACACACTGCTAGTGGAAATGTAAAATGCAGCCCTTTGGAACACAGTTTGGCATTTCCTGAAAACATTAAACACAAAGTCACCATCTGACTTATCCACTCCACTCCTAGTATATATCCAAGAGTAATTAAAATATACGTCCACACAAATACTTGTACTTAAATGTTCATAGCAACGTTATTCACAATATCCAAAACGAAAACAACTCAAACATTCATCAGCTAATGAATGGATAAATAAAATGTGGCATATTCATATAATGGAATATTATTCAGCAAGAAAAATGAATAAAGTATTGATACATGCTGCATCATGGATGAATCTTGAAAACATTTTGCTATGTGAAAGAACTCAGTAACAAAATACCATATATTGCATGATTTCATTCATATGAAATGTCTAGAATAGGAAATTTATAGAGACAGAAAGTAAATAATGGGTTGTCTAGAGCTGGGGTAGGGTGAGGAGGTTGGGGATAAATGGAGAATGACTACTAATGGGTAGAGGGGTTTTTTTTGGAGTGATGAAAATGTTCTAAAATTGATTGTGATGGTGGTTGCACTGCTCTGTGAATATACTAAAAATCATTGTACACTTTAAATGCTGAATTGTGTTGTGTGTGAATTGTATCTCAATAAAGTTAATATATAGATATCACAAGATTTAAGGGGTAAGAAGGGGAGAAAGGTAAGAAGGAAAGGAGGGAAGGAAGAAAGGAACTGGGAGGCATTGCAGTGGGAATAAAGAGGAAGAGATAACTGACAAAAATATTTTTAAACCATCAGTGGAATTTAGTGTCTGAGCTGATATGGGGCAGGTGAAAGAAAAGGAAGAGTCAAAGATAATTCTGAGGTCTTTAGAGCCTCAGTTTCTGAGAGAATGATGTTACTTGATACAATTAAGAAAGATTTGAAAAGATAGTTGGTTTGGGTAGAAAAGATAATGGTTTTAATTTTGGACAAGATAAAAACAAGCAAGGGCCATATCCTATTGAAAGGTGGCAATGTTTGAAAAAGCAAGGTCAAAAGTTGGGGATGGAGTCAGGTATTTTTCCCTTATTAGGCAATGAGAAGAGGAGCCAGCAAAGGAGGAAGGCAGAAAAGTAAGTGAACAGCAAAGTGTCAAGAAATCCAAGGAATGGGGGGCAATGGTGGTTCAGTGGTAAAATTCTTGCCTTCCATGCAGGAGACCCAGCTTTGGTTCTTGGCCAAAGTGCCTCATGTGAAGCCCCTACTCGTACGTCAGTGGAGGCTTGTGTGTTGCTATGAGGCTGAACAGGTTTTTAGCAGAGCTTCCAGACTAAGACAGACTAGGAATAAATACATGGTGATCTACTTTCAAAATTAGCCAAAGAAAACCCTATGGAGTCACCATGAGTTGGGGCCAACTCGATGGCAGCTAACAATAACAACTCTTAAGGGGGAAAAATATGACCTAAGAAATCCAAGAAAGAACTTCAAGGAAGGGGATGATCAATTTCGTTAAATGCTGCAGAAAAGTTAGGGAAAAAAACCAAGGAAGGGCCATTGGGTTTTGTGATTAGGGTGTCCATTGTGGTCTTATTGAATGTGATTGGTTAGAGTGGTAGGTCAATTTTTAACCTCTCCCTGTCAGCTGGACCCTTGCATAGTATTTAAATAGGCTCAAGTAGCACCTTTGATTAAAGTTGAAAAGTCATGTGTTGATCTACATCTCTCCATAACTACTCTCTCTCTCCTTGCCATGACTGCCAAGCTTTCTGAATTTACACTTGCTGTCTCCACTTCCTCACTTAATATCCACTGCCCAGTTAGCGGCACTCTGGTTTCTGTACTGCTGAGCCAATGAATCCACTTGAACCAGGGATACTGATGAACCTTTGTGTTGCTAAATGCAAAAAATACTGTATTTTACAAAAATAACAAACACTTTCTACGTTTATTTGCCAACCACTCCCTCTCTCTGCAAGGTCTTTTCGTAAGTGCCACTATGCCAATTTTTTAAAATATGTTGCTGTAAAAAAAAACAAACAAAAAAACAACCAAACTTCACAGGGGAAGGGAGTTGTTGGCAAATAAACGTAAAAGGTGCACTTTATTCACGTAAAAATACGGTATATCTTAGCCCTAGTCACACCAGAGAGGCAGAGGCAGAAGGGAAACAGGACAGCGGGATGTCACTGTAGTTGTGGGAAGAGAAGAATGGAATGGCAGACGTTGACAAAAGGTGCAGAGATACCTCTGCCCCCATCCTTCAGGTGGCCTCTGCCCCTGCCCTCTCCTTATGAGTCAGTGTTCTTCCCACTTCTGACTTTGCATCACTTGTCTTCTTATTTACAAACATTCCCAGGGCAATCTGATGTATATCATTTGCTTCATGTACCTCCTGTAGGCTGATGACTCCCAAATTTCAATGTCTAGTCCAGATGGCTCTGTGAAGCCACAGACACTAAAATGTTGAGTAAGGAGTTACATGGTTAGAAAGGTGCTACACAAGGGTCATGCTGAGACGAAATAAGATACTTTGGCTAAAATCTTTGCCAATTTAAATATGACTATAGTTCTGTGTTACGTAAAATCCATAGTCACGTGAAACTGTTCTCCTGAAAGCTCTGTGAATCATTTTTTTAAAACAAATAATACATGAATACATTCTTGTGAAAATTCACCCCCAAATTCCGCACAGTTTTCCAAAGATAAAAAATGCTGACAATTTAACTTGGACCCTTCACAGCGTTTGTTATGTATTTCTGTCCGTACCATATGCCTGTATTTAATTATATCCCCCACTTTAGTTTGTGTTTTTTTTCCCCAAACGTGCATTGTAAGTGGTCATAGCTAGTTAAGGAAGAATTCAAGAAGCAGCAGCTGCAGGCAAGACCCTGAAAAGTATAGAGAGGGGGAGGAATATTTTCTTTCTTTTCCTTTTAGACTGGAAGGAGGGGTCAGAGGAGAGGAATCAGAGGAGAGGTGCTCCATGGGGAAGACGGTAAGTGCGGGACCTCGCCCTGGATGGGTTCTGTTGGAGGCCAGGTAACTGGTGAGACTGGAGTCTTGATGGGAGTAGAAGAGAAGCTAGAATAGTTGTGGGTGTGAAGTATAGAGAGATTTCATGATTGTTGAGCCACACCCAGAGCTTTGAGTCCACCCAGAGATGCCTCAGAAAAAAGGCTTTGGTGATCTACTTCCAAAAAATCAGCCATTGAAAATCCTATGGAGTGCAGTTCTACTCTGATGAACATGGAGTCTCAAGGGTTGGAATTGACTCAACAGCAACTGGTTGGTTTTTCAGAGCAGGAAGACACAAAGTAGACCATGGGAATAAGCCATTGGGAATTGACACAACAGAGATTGTAGTGCTTAAATCCAAGGAATAGACATTTAACTTGGTGGAATGAAGTGTACTTAGAAAGAGGCTTGAATGTGGAGGGAAACGGAAATCTGATTGAAGAAGAAACCCTGGTCTGCTGCAGGGTATCAAAGTGTAAAAAAGATGGTGACATTCACAAGGGCAGCACTATGTGTGTCTTGGTCATTGCCACACAGTCAGTGCAGAGCAAATAGCTGGATGAGTCCAATAACTGCTGGTTGCATAGATGAAGGAGGACAAGCAAGCATGCTGCTGTTTCAGGAGGACCCTGAGTTGTTAGATGTGTTTTAGTGCCATATGATGAGGAAGTCCAGAATGTGGACCATCTAGGGGCTGTAAGAGGTGCAAAAATGTGAAATTCAGTGGTGTCAAGGAGAGTAAGGAGCTGAGTTTAATGAGTCAGATGATTCAATGACACAGATACTGAAATTGCTAAAGGTATTAACAGAAAAAATAATATCCAAGTGCCAACAGAAGTAAGCATAGATTACTTGGAAATAATGGTAAAAGTGATGTATGGCCTTTGAATGAAGAGTCGTAGAAACGGTGGTGGTGGGTGACTGTGTCAGCCTCAGTTCTGGGTCACTGGCAGCTACAAAAAGTGAGAGAGGACCAGAAGGGACGTTCCATTTCATTTGTTTTGCTGGTCTGGGAGCTCCAAGTCAGACCTGCTAGAGTTTTCAGGAGCCTGAAGCCCTAAGATCTGTCCTCCACTTGCCAAAGATGGATTATGGCATGGTCATTTGTGAGAAAAAGTGGTCTTGCTCCTATGGCAAATTTGGAATAACAAAGTTGATTCTGACTCATAGCAACCCCATGTAACAGAGTAGAACTGCCCCCATCGGATTTTCTTGGTTGTGATCTTCAAGGGAGCAAATTGCCACATCTTTCTCCCATGGATCCACTGTGTGGGTTCCAACCACTGACCTTTTGGTTAGCAGCCAAGCACTTAGGTAACTGGAAATTTCTTCTCAATGGGGCTATGGACAGGACCAGGGTGAAGAGGGGCTAAAGATAGCCTGGTTGACAATGTATAGAAGCAGAGAAGAGTGAATCAGGTTTTCTTATGATGAACAAAAGTATTTGAGAGAGAGGAGATAATCTTTGGCCTCTTGTATAGAATGTTGTTGTTGTTAGGTGCCCTTGAATCAGTTCTGACTCACAGCAACCCTATGTACAACAGAACGAAACACTGCCCAGTCCTGTACCACCCTCACAATCATTGCCATGTTTGAGTTCGTTGTTGCAGCCACTGTGTCAATCCATCTAGTTGAAGGTCTTCCTCTTTTTTGCTGACCCTCTACCTTACCAAGCATGATGCCCTTCTCTAGGGACTGGTCCCTCCAGATAACATGTCCAAAGTACATGAGATGAAGTCTCACCATCCTCACTTCTAAGGAGCATTCTGGCTATACTTCTTCCAAGACACATTTGTTTGTTCTTCCGGCAGGCCATGGTGTATTCAATATTCTTCGCCAACACCATAATTCAAAGGCATCAATTCTTCTTCGGCCTTCGTTATTCATTGTCCAGCTTTCGCATGCGTATGAGGCAATTGAAAATACCATGACTTGGGTCAGGTGCACCTTAGTCCTCAAAGTGACACCTTTGCTTTTTAACACTTTAAAGAGGTCTTTTGCAGCAGATTTGCCCAATGCAATACATCATTTGATTTCTTGACTGCTGCTTCCATGGGTGCGGATTGTGGATTCAAGTAAAATGAAATCCTTAACAATTTCAATCTTTTTTCCATTTAGCATGATGTTGCTTATTGGTCCAGTCGTGAGGATTTTTTTTTCTTTATGTCGAGGTATAATCCATACTGAAGGCTGTAGTCTTTGATCTTCATCAGTAAGTGCTGAAAGTCCTCTTCACTTTCAGCAAGCAAAGTTGTGTCATCTGCGTATCTCATGCTGTTAATGAGCCTTCCTTCAATCCTGATGCCGCATTCTTCTTCATATAGTCCAGTTTCTCTGATTATTTGCTCAGTTGACAGATTGAATAAGTATGGTGAAAGGATACAACCTGACACATACCTTTCCTGATTTTAAACCATGCAGTATCCCCTTCCTATGTTTGAACAACTGCCTCTTGGTCTATGCACAGGTTCCTCATGAGCACAATATGTGTTCTGGAATTCGCATTCTTGGCAACGTTATCCATAATTTGTAAATGATCCATATAGCTGAATGCCTTTGCAAGTCAATAAAACACAGGTAAACATTTTTGTGGTATTCTCTTCTTTCAGCTAAGATCCATATTACATCAGCAATGATATCCCTCATTTCACGTCCTCTTCTGAATCCAGCCTGAATCTCTGGCAGTTCCTTGTCAATGTACTGCTGCAACCACTTCTGAATTACCTTCAGAAAATTTTACTTTTGGGTAATATCAGTGATATTGCTCAATAATTTCTGCATTCTGTTGGATCACCTTTCCTTGAAATGGGCATAAGTATAGGTCTCTTCCAGTTGGTTGGCCAGGTAGATGTCTTCCAAATTTCTTGGCATAGACGAGTGAGCACTTCCAGTGTTGCATCCGTCTGTTGAAACATCTCAACTGGTATTCCTTCCATTCCTGGTAGTCGGTCATCAGTGCCTTCAGTGCAGCTTGGACTTCTTCCTTCAGTACCATCAGTTCTTGATCATATGCTACCTCCTGAAATGGTTGAACATCAACCAATTGTTTTTGGTATAGTGACTCTGTGTTTTCCTTCCATCTTCTTTTGATACTTCCTGTATCATTCAACATTTTACCCATAGAATCCTTCAATATTGCAACTCAAGGCTTGAATTTTTTCTTCATTTCTGTCGGCTTTAGAAATGCTGAGCATGTTCTTCCCTTTCGGTTTTCTAATTCTAGGTCTTTGCACAACTCATTATAATACTTTACTTTGTCTTCTCGAGCTGCCCTTGGAAAACTTCTTTTCATCTCTTTTACTTTATCATTTCTTCCATTCGCCTTAGCTACTCTACGTTTAAGAGTATATAGTATATAGTAGGTGCTCAGTGAGTATTTCTTGAGCCAATGAATGAATTCTCTGTTGTGATTGTTAGAGAAGAATCAAAGACCAAATAGAATAGCTCAGCTAATATATGAATAACGTAAAATCCCTTTGCAGTCCTTAGAAGTGATGATAATAACATCTCCTTTTAACATGAAGTAAAGAAATAAGCATTTTAATCTCTGTCTTTTTGGGCAACAAAGTGGATATTATTTTTCTTTTCAAGGTGGAAAAACACATCCAAATTAATTAACCTTTCATAGTTTTAAAACACATCAAAATTAATTAACCTTTCATAGTTTTATTGTTTTATAAGATTTAACACCATTCATCATTGTATCATCCTTAAAAATGCATATTGTTATGTGTTATGTTCTGCATGTAGGTGAATAACTCAAAGAACCTTGTCTGCGGTGATTGTGTTGAATTAATTAGTGTCATAAGAGTTTTGTCATTCTTATATCAGGTACACAGAATCCATTTATACTTTTGATGGAATGCCATTTTCCATTATTGTCAATTGTAGTTGGTGTAAAACAATTCCGTAGTATTGAAATAGATCAAATACATTTTTTTTTAGATAATAGAAAGCAAACAAAGTATCCTCCAATGGGCAAATGCTTTAATTATCAAGGGAAACACCACGATGAAACAAGAGACAAACCACTAAATTGCATTCCTTCCTCTATTTTCACTTTACTGTCAATAACCCTGTCATTGTCAAATCCATTTCAAATTCCCATATTAGTGGCCTAGAAGTATCACTTTTGTTCCCTTTCTCTAGTTGCCCTAAGATTTGAACCTCCCTGCATACCTGTTCAAGCCCTGGTAGTGCAGTGGTTAAGAGCTACAGCTGCTATCCAAAGATTGGCAGTTCTAATCCACCAGCTGCTCCTTGGAAACCCTGTGGGGCAGTTCTACTCTGTCCTATAGGGTAGCTTGTTACAGTCTGACTTGTCAAACTCCTAGAGGTTTCTCTGGGACTGTTTTTACTACACATTTCATATGGTTCATTTGTTCCTTACCTTCCAATACTCTATTTATCTCCATGAAACTATAAAACCAACCAGTTGCCATCAGTCAGTTCTGACCCAGCGGCAACCCCACGTGTGCCAGAGTAGCATTGTGCTTCATAGAGTTTTCAATGATTGTTTTTTGGGAAGTAGATTGCCAGGCCTTTCTTCTGAGGCACCTCTGGGTAGACTTGAATCTCCAACCTTTTGGTTACCAGTCAAGAGTGTGTTAACTGCACTACCAAGGGATTCCTTCATGAGACTAAGCAACCCTATATATGCCTAAATACACCCCGGTATAGCTGCCCATCTATTTTTATCCCTATCTCAGAATCCCTATCTGTCCCCAAACTGACCTGAGAGAAGAATGTGGCAGTTTTTTCTGGAGGTGAACTATGTAGGTTGCAAAGATAGTTGCAGAGCTAGAGGAAGGTCTAGATTTTGGTTTCTCTAGGACCTTTACCGCTCCTTCTGACCTCCCACTTCCCTCCCATCTTTGGGTTCTATAAATTCACTGCAAAGTCTCTCAGAACTCATGAACCATGTCCAGGAAATGGCTCATGCAGTTGTGGAGGCTGGCAAGTCCCAAATCTGTAGGTCAGGCCTTAGGCTTCTCCTGACTCACATGGCTACAGGGGCTGATGAACTCAAACTGGCAGGTCAGACCACAGACTGCTGGCTCACAAGGCTGCAGAAGCTGGTGAATCAGGTTAGATGATGGGCTGCCAGCCGACGGGGCTGCAGTGACCTGTCAATCCCAGAATCGGCAGGTCAGACAGTAGGCTTTTGGCTCAAGTCCCAAGAACCAGAGGTTAGAAGATCATGAACTGGATGTGGGATTCAGATGCAGAGGGACAGAGCCCAGCCAGGGCACCCACATATTTACCTTGGATACAAGCCACACCCCAGGGAAGGGCGTAACTTGAGTAAGGGTGGGACTTGAGTCACACCTTCCTGGAAGGCTGTCACTCAAGGCACACCCCACACCAATCCTGTCTCATTAACACGTAGAGGTTAGAATTTACAACACCTAAAATGGAGGACAACCATACAATACTGGGAACCATGGGCTAGCGGAGTTGACAAATAACCCCAACCACCACAAGTTCCATATACCTTATTTGCATAGTCCCACTCAATCATTGTGTGTGAGCCACAAAGATCATGCCTAGAAGGGCTATATTAAGTAATTCATTATACTGCACCACTCTAGAAACTCCTTCAGCATAAGACCTCTTTCCGGGCCTGGTTAAAAACCTCCCCAACTAAACCATCAGGAACAGATTGTAGGCTGAAAAAAGATATGGAGTATGCAAGTGAAGGGTGTATATGTGGCAGTAGGAATGTGATGAGGACAAGTTCTAGGCTCCATTCTGAAGGCAAATTTTATTTCCTTTGAATTACACTCTCTCCTTTCCCTTCCTTAGTTCATGCTACCTGGGGCACTTGAGTCAGGATAGAAAACAAAGGAATTACTCTAAAATTGAATGGCATCACGAATATATTATTTATTTTTTATAACTCCTGTGATGTACTTAGTATTATTTCCATTTTACAGATGAGAAAAGTATAGTTCAAAGAAGTTAAGTAATTCACAGGATCAGTAAGCGGCAGAACTTGGATTAATCCAAGGCGTTTGATTCTAATTCTGTGCTTCCTTTGCTAAACCACAGTAAAGGAAGAACAATAGTGCAGTATACGGGAAATGACAAAAATGAACATAAAAAAGACTATATTTAGTATTTGAGAAAAGTTAGTCTCAAAACACTACAGACAGAGTCATTGTTCGGGTAGGAAATTGTAGAGAAATAGAATGCCCAAAAGTTCTTCCAGCTCAGTACATTGGTACAGGTCAACCCTATAAAAGACTATGCTTCACTGATTTCAAAAACAACAACTATAGCAATAATAAGAATGGAGATCCATAAAATTCATAGGAAGTACCTAAAGGAAATCTAAATGGAAAATGTTAAAAAATGAAAACAATAGATCTATGTTGAAGAAACACATCTTAAGGAATCAAAGTGAGGAAAATAAGAAATTTCCATCTCAGTTGCTGCAATAAACTGTGAGTAGCTAAAATATGAATCCCTTTTTCATTACAATAGAACTGTTAATCAACCAAAGGCAGTAACAGTCCATGCAACTGAGGACCGCTAAGCATGACAAGGAATTCTATACAGTTACTCTATGTATTATAAAAAGAGTTTCTTGGGAGATTATAAAGCATATTCTTTATTTAGTGTAGGAAACATTTCAACATTTTTAAAAACTCTGTTACAATGAAAATAAACCTATTTGTGCTTCTTTCCTAGAATAATTCCCATCTGATATAGTCAGTCCATCTGTGACATGTTAGAAGGAAGAGGAGAAAGGTAATGGGAAAAATACCTCCACTCAATCCTGTTTATTGAGAATGCTTTCTATGTCAATTTTTAAAAAAACATTTCTTATCCTGTGAATAGTAGATCTGGCCACAGCCATTATAGATGATAAATTTCTTTCAGGTTTAATGGAAGCTCATATGCTTATCTAACCTTACCTTAACATTTTGAAGAAAAAATATTGATACAAAAATATAAAGACAAGAATAAAATTATCCATAATTCCTGTGCCCAGAGACTAACCACTGTTAACATTTTGGTGTATTTCTTATTGAGATTTCAGAATGTTAAATTGAATAGGTAATGCTTCAGAAGGATTTTTCATAGAAATGACACTTTTTTCCAAAAGAATGGAAAAATAAAAACTTTGAAAATAATTTAAGGGTCAATTATTTGTAACTACATAATTATTCAATCAAAAGTTTGTTCTCTCTATGTTCATAGCCTCTTGGTGTTGAAAGGTATCTAAGAGGCCAAAATAGAGGCGTCGCTTCAATAGATGGCAGTTGAGTCTCTGGTATGAAAAGACTTAATAATTGGGTTAGATCATTTTGACAACTTTTTCTTTTAAATCATTTATTTTACTTGTCAATTATGTTGGAATTCAGTATTTAAACATTTATTCTTTTTTTTTATATACAACCTAAAGCAATGTTTCTCAAACACATATATGCATCAGGATCACCTCGAGAGCATATCAAAACACAGATCGCTGTGTTTCTGATGAGTAGGTCTGAGGCAGGGCTTCCGGCTTTGCATTTGTAACAAATTCCCAGGTGATGCTTGTATTGCTGATTTGGGGACCACACTTTGAGAACCGCTGATACAGCGGCATACTTAGGTGAAAGCAGCTCAGAAGAGGCAATTTTCCCTAACTCTGCAAAAAATAGTTTCATGTTTACACTTTAGCAGTTCCCCACTGGAATAGTTAACATCACAGTGATAAACTGTAGGTTTTAGTTAGGATTTTTAAAACAATTTTTTACAGTCTGATTTTAATGAGAATGTTAAGAACAAGCTTGAGTGTAGACAATAGGAGTTCAGCTTAAAGCTCCAGAACATGAGACAAGAAAAACACCTAAATTCCAGAATTTCCTATTTTTGCCCAGATTGTCTATACAAGGGGTCCCTGGTAGTGCAGTGGTTAAGAGCTACAACTGCTAACCAAAATGTTGGCAGTTCAAATCCACCAGCCACCCCCTGGAAATCCTATGAAGCAGTTCTACTCTGTCCTATAGGGTCATTACGAGTTGGAATCGTCTAGTGGCAACCGGTTTGGTTTTTTGGTTTGTGCCTATACAAGCATTTAGGAGTGTGTGCCAGTTTGTGAATCTGCAGCTACAGTGAACACTTTCTGTTTCCCGTGTTCTAACCCCCTACTTTTTGAGCTTTTCTTTTCAAGCCCTAAAACTTATCAAAGTCTGAACCTTATCAGCGTGGGCTCTTCCCCTTTTTTGTGCTCATGGTCTGTATCCAGCCATTCTCACTGATATCCCTTGTCCTCACACATCTTCTTAAAGTACTCCAATCCTCTGATGCTGTGTAAAATATGTTCAGAGCATGAGGCGGAGCAAGAGACCCAGCTGGTCTCAGAACTTCACCAGGCAACCACCACCAGGGCACTAATTTGATCAAACTTTATATTAAAAGTATCTTTACAGTAACTAAGGTGGATACTACCTTGGGAGTCAGGTGACCTCCATCTTAGCTCCAGTTCTGCTGTGACTCAGTTGTTAACTTTAGGCAAATCGCTTGATCTCATGCTGGTGTAGTGTTTAAGAATTCAGGATTTTGGTGTTAAGCAGATCTGGGGTGGAATTCCAGCTTCTGGGATACACTGGCTCTGGGAATCATAAGAAGCCACTTAACTCCTCTAAGTTTCTGTCTTCGTCTGTAAAAAAAATGGAAATAATAAATACATAGCAGTTTGATGTAAGTATCAATGTGTGTGTGTGTGTGTGTGTGTGTGTGTCTGTCTGTCTGTCTGTCCCTCAATGTCTGCCACATATTAAAACCAAACCAAACCTGTTGCTTGTCAAGTCCATGCTGACTCATGGCGACCCTACAGGAAAGAGTAGAACTGCCCCACATGGTTTCCAAGGAGCGGCTAGTAGTTTCGAACTACCGAACTTTTGGTTAGCAGCCGTGACTCTTAACTACTGTGCCACCAGGGCTCCCAGCCACACATTAGGCCCTCAGTAATGCTAGTTATTATTACTGTGCATAAAATTATAGGGTTGGGCTGGATAATTGATGCTAGGGCACTTGGCAGGTCTAAAATGCTATGGTTTTAAGTGAAGGATATGGTCAAAAAAGAATGATGGCTATATATGCTATTTTGGCCTTGCTTTCCCCCTACTGGATTTGGTAAGAATTATGATGAATTTATACTCAATTTTTGGTTTTCAGTTTCTGTTTTGGCAAGTCATTTCATGGTGAATTTTTGGCTACCCATCTAACAAAAACAAAACAAAAAAACAAACCCACTACCACAACAACCACCACCAACAAAACCCAGAGGGAAGTAGAGGCATTACTAACACAAAACAAAATAATTTTCAAACCACAATTTTGAACATACATTTTATGCGGTAAGAGATTTCCATAATCACGTCTTGTTCCATCAGAATTACTGGGGGACTCTGTAAGTTCTGGCTCTTTCAGTGGTGTTAAAATTGGTTGTGACTTTGCTTTTGGTTGTTGTTAGGTGCCATTGAGTCAGTTCTGACTCACAGCGACCCCCATGCACAACAAAACAAAACACTACCTGGTCCTGTGCCATCCTCACAATCGTTGCTATGTTTGAGCCCATTGTTGCAGCCACTTTGTCAATCTATCTCATTGGGGGGCTTCCTCTTTTTCATCGACCCTCTACCAAGCATGATGTCCTTCTATAGGGACTGGTCCTTCCTGATAACATGTCCAAAGGAGGTGAGATGGAGTCTCATCATCCTTGCTTCTAAGGAGCATTCTGGCTGTACTTCTTCTAAGAAAGATTTGTTTGTTCTTTTGGCAGTCCATGGTATATTCAATATTCTTCACCAACACCATAATTCAAAGGCTTTTGGTGCTGACATATATATCTCAGAACTGATGTCCTCACTTTTTGCAAACACATACTGATCATGTACAAATTAAATACATTCATGGCAAGAAACAGTGTTCACATTCCATGTTTTCTGCTATGTGGGCATCCGTTAGCCAACCAGTTAATGCTCGACTGCGTAGTTGGGTGGTGAAGCTCTGAGGTCACTGGGCCTCTTGTTCCTATCTCATGCTCTTAATTCATGAGGCACTAATGATTGCCAGACCAGTAAGTATAGTTTTTAGGAGGAATTTAGATATAGTTTATTAGCAAACCGATAATTTTGCCATTGGAGTTCAGAAGAATACATCAGCTTATGGTGGTGTGGAGCTATTTCAGCAAGCAAGTTCTCCTAGGTGTGAACGAGATGATGGAGTAAAAATGCCAAACCTAGTGCCTGAGATATATTTGTAGCCCAGTGAGTGTCAGTTTCTCATTCATTCTATTAGAGAGTCTCAATTCATTGGGGATATAAACATTAAGTGGTTTTATTCATAGCGACCCTATAGAACAGAGTAGACCTGAACCATAGGGCTTCCAAGGAGCAGCTGGTGGATTTGAACTGCCGACCTTTAGGTTAACAGTCAAGCTCTTAAACCACTGTGCTACCAGGGCTCCTCCTCTGAGGCATCACAGTGCAATTCCACAACTTTGAAGGCACGCCAATTATGTAACAGTTTCTCAATCTTGTTTTAAGATTCGGTGCTATTCATTTTCAAATATTAAATTCATGCTTGGCCCAAAGCTCTACCCCCTACCCCCATGCAGTTAAGACCTTGGCTCGGTGGTGGTGGTGGTAGGAGGTGGTGGTGGCAGAAGGTAGAGCAATGGTTTGTCACCTGGCTGACTGGAGTAGGGGTAGATACAGCATACCTTGGGTACTCTCTGAGGTCCATCTCTCATCCCTGTCTTCTCACTTCTTCCCCTCTGGTGCTGGCCTGGGAAGGATGAAGGAAAGGCAGAGGAGAGGTCTCCTCACAGAGTGGCCTATGGTGAGGTAGCAGTAACTCCTCTGTTAGTTGTGACTGAGTAACTCACTCTCTAACACTGTCTGACCTTACACGTTCACACTGTGTGGTGGCAACCAAATACCGGCCCTCTCTCAGGTGTATTTGCTGGTTTTCAGAGAGTGCTAATAGGAATCTCCTTTTGGTGTAGTCTCTGGCATGGGAGATATGGCTTGGACTCGGCACCCACCCTGGCTTCAGCCCCTGCCAGATGGTTCACTCCACTGACCTCTTGCTGTTGGGGGTCCCCTCAAGGCTGGGTGCTCATTCAGTGCAGTAGCAGCACAATGGCTCATGCCCAGACTCCTTCAGCAGTTCATCTGGACCCATGGCACTCAAGAATCCTTATTGTGCCAAAGAGTGGAAATACAGGTGTCCCTCCCAGGCAAGCCTTCCCTCAGATCTATCATTATTCTCTGAGACAGCATCAGACACCTAGCTAACCTAGTCCCTGATCTACTCTTAGACAAGATACTATTACTAGCCCCCAGTTTAATTGAGGGGGAAGAGTTTGGGAGCCCTCAATTTTTTTGATTGACTTTCCTAGGTCTTCAGGAGGTAAAGGAAGAGAATAGTCTCATTTTCATAAAACAGTAGACTTCCAAGTTGTGGTCTTCTCTCTGCCAGTCCTTCCTTCCATATCTCTGCCGGAAGGCTCTCCACAGCAACTTGCCCTCAACACCTTGTAGCTTTGACTCAGAAAGTAGGGATTCTCTGAGCCTCTTTTCTCAGCTGTGGACCTTAGTTGCCTATTCTGTTACTCAGAAACTAAAGCTATCCTATTGCTTTAGTTTTGTTCCTCTAAATGGAAATAGAAAATGAAAATATTGGACCAGATGGTCTTAAACTTTCCATCCGACTCTGAGATTTGAAAATCACTTGATAAAAAAGAGGAACTACATTTTAAGAAACAGTTTTGCTAAGGAAGGTATAACACTGTTTGATAGAGCTGAGACTACAAATATATTAGGTAGTGTCCTAAACACAGTCAGATTAGGTGACTGCCTAAACAACTGTTCTTCATTTACTAGTTACACTCGACTAGGATTTATATAGTCTGTAGTCTTTCACAAAATATTGCAAGGTGGCTATAATTAATTACACCCTATGGATGAGGAAATTGTAGTTCAGAGAAGTGATTATTCAAATTATGCAAACCTCCAAAGTAACACCATCAGGACTGAACATGAATATCTTCATTCCAGAGTTTGTATTATGTTTCACTGCTTAACAAACACTTTTCTTAAATGTGTTAGGGTAGGCTAAGCTTTGGTAACAAATGGACCCAAGCACATGGACTCAAGACAACAGAAGTTTGTTTTTCATTAACATAACAGCCCCGGGCAGTTGTTTAGGTCAATAGTATGGCTCTTGTCCAGGTTGCAATGCAGGCTTCTTTCATCTCGTGAACCTGCTATCTTCAAGCAGCTTCTTTTTTTAAGGCAGTTTCATTAGGTATAATTTACACATAGTACAATTTTACTCTTTTAGGTGTACCATTCAATGACAAATGTATACAGTTGTGTAACCAGCATCACATTCAAGGTATAGGTAGGTAGGTAGATAGCTGCTGTCGAGTCAGCTCCAACTCATGATGACTTTATGTGTAACAGAGCGAAACATCACTTATTCCTGCGTTATCCTCATGATCACCAGCGTTTTTGAGTCCATTGTTGTGACCGTTGTGCCAATCCATCTCACTGAGGGTCTCCTTTGCCCTTGCTGGCCATCTACTTCACCAAACATGATGTTCTTCTCCAGTGATTGATCTCTCCTGATGACATGTCTAAAGCAAGCCAACTGGACAATGTTCTCTCGTGATCTGTAAGGTTTTCATTGGCTAATCTTCAAAAGTAGATCTCTAGGCCTTTCTTCCTAGTCTTAGTCTGGAAGGTCTGCTGAAGCCTGTCCACCATGGATGGCCCTACTGGTATTTGAAATGTTAGTGGCATAGCTTCCAGCATCATTGCAACACACAAGCCACTCCAGTACAACAAACTGACAAACAAGTGGTGGTCAAGGTGGTCAAACATTTCCATTACTCCAAAAAGCGCCCTTGTACCACTTTGTAGCCAACTCCCTTCTCCTCCTCCCCTGATTTCTGTCTTCATAAGTTCACCTTTTCTAGAATGTCATATACATGGAATCAAAGAGTATATGATCATACAGTATCTGCCCTTGTGAGTAGCTTTTCCCCCTTAGCATAATCCTAACTAACCTTTTTATTTCCTAATTTTTTTTTTGTGTCACAGTCTGTCTGATTAAGCCTATAAACTTCCTTCTTTGAATAATGTTTAAAAATACATAAAATAAAACGTATAGGGTTACAACAAGAATTTTGAAATGTAAAATATTAACAAATTTGTGATGTAATAGTATATATGCCTCTTACTGATGCATTAAATGAAAGATCTAGAAATGAGTCTAATTAGCTACTGTAATATCAAGATAGTAATGAGTATACATTGTATTTTGAGATGTCTCAACAACATAAAATAGGACAATACTGGTGATTTTAATTGGTAAAAGTTAGTTACTGCTCTATTGTGCTTTGTTGCCACATTAATAATTAAAATGCTACATTTCAGTTAGAAGTTAGTAAAAATAAAGATGTAATGATTTTTCTCAACTATGTCACAGATTCCCTGGATTCTATTCATAGATCCCTTGGGACTCCATGTACCCCAGGTTAAGAATTCCTGCTCTTAGTGCCTCTTTATCATCTAAATGATAATATCATTAGGCTGTAATCTTTATGGAAGCAGATTGCCAGGCATTTCTCCCAGGGAGCCACTGGTGGGTTCAAACCACCAGCCTTTCGGTTAGGAGCCAAACCCTTCACCATTGCGCCAAGAGGACTCCTTTTTCTGTCACACTAACTTTCTTTAATTTAATCCTTATAAATACCATCTTCAAAGTGTTCAAAAGCAAAGATGTCACCTTGAAGACTACGATGTGCCTGACCCAAGCCATGGTGTTTTCAGTCACCTCATAGGCATGTGAAAGCTGTACAATGAATAAGGAAGAGTGAAGAAGAGTTGGAGCCTTTGATTATGGTGTTGGTGAAAAATACTGAATATACCATGGACTGCCAAAAGAATGAGCAAATTTATTCTGGAAGAAGTACAGCCAGAACATTCCTGAGAAGCAAGAATGGTGAGACTACATCTCGCATACCTTGGACGTGTTGTCAGGAGGGATCAGTCCCTGGAGAAGGACATCATGCTTGGTAAAGTAGCAGGTCAGTGAAAAAGAGGAAGACCCTCAATGAGATGGACTGACACGGTGGCTGCAACAATGGGCTCAAGCATAAAAATGATCATGAAGATGGCGCAGGACCAGGAAGTGGCAGTGTTTTTGTTCTGTTGTATATAGGGTTGCTATGAGTTGGAATGACTCAACAGCACCTAACGACAACAGTAACAAAGATAGCGTCACACAGGTGATAAAAGCATGATTTTGAAAAGTTTAATGATAAATCATTTAGTTAGCAAGCCAGAAACTCGGGACGCACATCTGGATCTTCTCACTCCTGATCGTACGCTCTCTGTACTAAGTCTGGGTACATTGTATGACGCAGTGTGACTGAAAGGACACTATGAAGATCTACTTGCATGGAAATATAGCTCCCTTTTCTTTTGGAGCCACTGTGCTTGGGAGTTAATGCTTTGTAGCTGCTGCTTGAAACTCTTAATAATTTCATCTTTGAATTTATGTTTCGTTAAGTGAAGTCTGATGGGACGATGGGGCATTCGCTGGGGACGTGGAGTCTTGAATCACATGAGTCCCACCTCCCGCTGCTCCCTCCCCACCTTCACTGGACATGTTCTCGGCTGCCCGTTCTCTGCCCCCTGGTACCTCGAGCTCACCTGGCCTCCTCCTCCTGACTCTCACCCCATGACCACTGCCACCCTCTGCTTGGGCCAGGCACCAGGTCGCCTCAGCAGAGAGGGGAGACTTGCATTCTGTTGCCAGGTTCCATGCCTGGTGGGGGCCTGGGCACAGGCACAGGGAAGGTCAGAGTTGGGTTCATGCCCTGTGGTGTCTCAGGGCAGGGGAAGGTGGCAGCTGTCCCCACCCCAGGCTGGCAGCACCACAGCTCACTTGGCAGGTGACTTGGTGGGCCTCTCGCACACCCACAATGCAGGTACTGATTGTGTACTGGCACTATGGTTGCAATCTCTTGTGGGTCGCCTGTCTCCCGTGGGTTGAGGTGATGGGTCTGGGCCCTGCATTTTCATTTTGCACTGAACCCTGCAAATTATGTAGCTGGTGCTACATGAGATTCCCAGTAAAAGCCACAATGATGAATTATGTAACAAAGGCATCAGCCATTGTTTCCAGGTATTTTTTTTTCCCAACACATAGATCTACCTAGAAGGGATCGAAGAATCCTAGGTAACTCCCACTAACACATCGGCATGGATCAATTCGCTAATTTTCCTAATTGTGATTAAAGAAGGTATCTTGGAGAGTTTGATCCTGAGGGAACCCAGAACAGACAGAATTCTGAAAGGAATTCAAAATTTATCTTATGAAGGTAAATTCATAAAAACAAATCCTGAGTGGTAAGGGCAGGATGGGCCAACCAGCAAGGTTGCAGGCCCAGGCAGCATGTCCTATTGTTGTTAGTTTTTGTCAAGTCATATCCAACTCTTGGTGACCCCATGCACAACAAAACGAAATGCTGCCTGGTCATGCACCATCTTCATGATCATTGGTATGTTTGAGTCCATTGTTGCAGCCACTGTATATTTTGAATGCCTTTCAACGTAGGGAATCATCTTCCAGCACTATATCAGACAGTATTCTGTTGTGATCCACAGAGTTCTCATTGGTTAATTTTTGGAAGTAGATTGCCAGGCCTTTCTTCCTAGTCTGGAAGCTCCACTGAAATCTGTCCACCATGGGTGGACATGGTGGTATTTGAAATTCCAGTGGCATAGCTTCCAGCATGACAGTAACGCAGAAGCCACCACAGTATGACAAATTGACAGGTAGGTGGTGCCAGAAAAGGCAAACAAGACATAGTGATGTGCCAGAGGCAGCTGTGCCAGGGGAGGAAGCAAAGAAGAGTGGAAAGGAAGAGCCAAAAGACAATTCTCCTTTACTTCACAGTCTTGCTTGGGCTGGGGTTTGCTTTGCAGATCCTTAATCATGAGTAAAATGGCAGCAAGAAGCTGAGGTGTCTACCAGCAGTGTTTATATGCTCTAACTGCAAAGTAGCCATTTTTTGATACTTTAAAGTTTGACTGGTAATTTTACATGTTCTTATATGACAAGTAGTTGTATCTCTATTGGTATTATAGTGTCTCTCACAAAAAACATTGAGAGTGACTTACGGCCACTTATAATTGTCCAAGACATTTCGTATTTTTCTTCCTCAATATCAGGAAGAAAAATGAGTAGGCGGAAATTGAAACAAAAAGTCGTGGTTGCTATACCACTATTCAAAGTCACTATTTTACTTCCTTTTGCACAGCCATAATTTCAGAGACAAAGCATTATTGCTTTAAGCAAAAAGATAAGCTTACCATACTGCTGAATCTGTAAGATAAGAAGTCATATTTCATAAAGATTCCTCGTTTTATTAAGAAGTGACTGACTTAGACAAGATAAAACGAAGAGAGTGTGAGTTACTAAGATACACAGAGTGAACCAGCAATTTTGGTCAAGCAATCAGCAGGCAAATGAGTCCTTCCATTTTAGTTACAATTCTTAATAAATTACAGAATCCTCTGTCTGAAAGGGGCAAGGAAATCCAGTGTGTCCTGTTTGCTTCTCTGCTTATTTCCTATATAAACAAATCTATTTTTTAATTGAATATTTCTCATGAAAAAGGTACTTCGGTCCTTGTCAGGAATTTTTCCTTCCTGGTCATCTTGACTTCCGTATTCCATGCTCTGCAATTTATACCCACCTCTTTCCCAAAATCGTTTGAGGCAGCTGATGACTCTTTACCTCTCTCCAGTCAAGAATATTATAGGTATATTGGTGGTTGGATCAATAATATAATGTTCATTAAACAATTGACATGGACCAGTAGGACACTCATTGGTATAATACTATGTGATAATTACAGGAGATACCATGATATTGGATCTAACCCAACTTCATTAAATTATACATTAAAACCAAATTAAAATTGGAGGATTTAGAGAGAGAAGACAAGGATGCATAACCAAAAAAAAAAAAAAAACCAAGCTCGTTGCTGTCGAGTCGATTCCAACTCATGGCGACCCTATATGGGAAAGAGGATTTTCTTGACTGTAATCTTTATGGAAGTAGATTGCCAAAATCATTCTTCCACAGAGCCTCTGGGTGGGTTTGAACCGCCAGCCTTTAGGCTAGTGTTGTTGTTAGGTACCTTCAAGTCAGTTCCAACTCAGAGTGACCCTACGTACAACAGAACGAAATACTGCCTGGTCCTGTGCCATCCTCACAAATCATTGCTATGTTTGAGCCCCTTGTTGTAGCCACTGTGTCAATCCATCTCATCAAGGGTCTTCCTCTTTTTTGCTGACCCTCTACTTTACCAAACATGATGTCCTTCTCCAGGGACTGACCCCTCCTGATAACATGTCCGAAGAATGTGAGACAAAGTCTTGCCATCCTTGCTTCCAAGGAGCATTCTGGTTGCATTCTTCCAAGACAGATTTGTTTGTTCTTTGGCAGTCCATGGTATATTTAATATTCTTCACCGGTACCATAATTCAAAGGCCAACTCTCCTGCTGTCTACCTTATTCATTGTCCAGCTTTCCCATACATATGAGGCAATTGAAAATACCATGGCTTACGTCAGATGTACCTTAGTCCTCAAAGTGACATCTTTGCTTTGTAACACTTTAAAGAGATCTTTTGCAGCAGATTTGCCCAATGCAATGAGTCCTTTGATTTCTTGACTGCTGCTTCCACGGATGCTGATTGGGGACCCAAGTAAGATGAAATCCTTGACAACTTCAATCTTTTCTCCATTTATCACGATGTTGCTTACTGGTCCAGTTGTGAGGATTTTTGTTTTCTTGATGTTGAAGTGTAATCCATACTGAAGGCTGTAGTCTTTCTAGTCTGTCTTCATCAGTGAGTGCTTCAAGTCCTCTTTGCTTTCAGCAAAGCCAAGTTATGTCATCTGCATATTGCAGGTTGTTAATGAGTCTTTCTCCAATCCTGATGCCACATTCTTCTTCATTTGGTACAGCTTCTCGACTTATTTGCTCAGCATACAGATTGAATAAGTATGTGAAAGGATACAACCCTGACGCACACCTTTCTGATTTTGAACCACGCAGTATCCCCTTCTTCTGTTCAAACGAATGCCTCTTGCTCTATGGACAGGTTCCTCATGAGCACAATTAAGTGTTCTGGAATTCCCATTCTTTGCAGTGTTATCCATAATTTGTTATGATCCATGTGGTCGAATGCCTTTGCATAGTCAGTAAAACACAGGTAAACATTTTTCTGGTATTTTCTGCTTTTAGCCAAGATCCATCTGACATCAGCAATGGTATCCCTGGTTCCACACCCTCGTCTGAATCTGGCTTGATTTTCTGGCAGCTCCCTGTCAATGTGCTGCTGCAACCATTTTTTAATTATCTTCAGCATAATTTTACTTGTGTGCGATAGTAATGATATTGTTTGATAATTTGTGCATTTTGTTGGATTACCTTTCTTTAGAATGGCCACAAATATGGATCTCTTCCAGTCGGCTGGCCAGGTAGCTGTCTTCCAAATTCCTTGGCATAGACGGGTGAGCGCTTTCAGTACCTTTGGATCCGTATTGGATGGCGAACTGTTCGTGCCACTCAGGGTGCATAAGACCTCCTTGTTTTCCAGTTCATACAGCAGCAGCTAGACTCCCATCCTACAAGCTTCCTAAGACGGCTTTCATTAGCTAGAAGTTGCAGAGACCCAGACCACAGCTGAGCAACTACGTTACTTGAAGATAATACATAAAGTCAGGATATTAAGGAGTTACATTCTTAAGATTATTAAGCCACTCCCCAACTATATGTTTGATGTCTTTGTAAATTATACTATTATGCTATAATTCCTTAAGGCGCCAGATGACTTTTAGTGATAAAAATTTAATGGTACCTGGCACCGTGGGGGAGCATGAAGTAATACCAGCCACATTTGCATTGGACTTCAGAGAAAACCAGAAAGGAAGCTGTGTTTCTCTTGAGTCACTGTATGAGACTCTGTACAGTCAATTCTTCGCACAGCAGTTGGAGTGTGTAGAACCCAAACATGGTTATGTTGTAGTTAGTCTCCCTCTAGCTGGTAACTTTATGTGTAGCAGAATGAAATGTTGCTTGGTCTTGCTCCATCTTTACTATCGTTGCTATGCTTGTGCCCATTGTTGTGGCCCCTAGGTATTTTAAGTGACTTCCAACCCAAGGCGCTCCTCTTACAGGACAATATTCTGTTGTAATCCACAGAGTTTTCATTGGCTAATTTTCAAAGTAGATTTCCAGGCCTTTCTTCCTAGTCTGGCTCCATCTGAATTTCTGCTAAAACCTGTCCACCATGGGTGGCCCTGAATGGTATTTGAAACATCGGTGGCATAGCAACATGCAAGCCTCCACAGTACAACAGATGGGTAGCAGATGATTATATTACCACCCTTCAAACCCTGCGTAAAACATTTATAGTTAACAATCATTAAAGTAATACATTTTAATATGTCCCTTAAATCATGAGTTTTTATAGTCTTCTCCCTCTGAAGATGCTCCTTGAGGCTACTGTACTGCTCTGGGGACGGGAGGGAAGTTACTTGACTTCTT
This sequence comes from Dugong dugon, assembly GCA_030035585.1. Classification (NCBI taxonomy): domain Eukaryota; kingdom Metazoa; phylum Chordata; class Mammalia; order Sirenia; family Dugongidae; genus Dugong; species Dugong dugon. The sequence goes on along the minus strand of CM057468.1, from coordinate 113,886,002 downwards.
TAGTCTTGAAACCAGGCTTGGTCTAAGGATGATTATCTAAAATCCTTCAGCATATCAAGAACCACACTACTTACTTGAAATCTTAGAGCCTCCCATAGTGTAGAAAAGACACCCCTTCCTCCCATGACAGGCAGGCTGTCTCTCAGGCCCAGTCTCACCTTTTTATAACTAATGCTTTATAATGGCTCCTTTATTACACTGAAATAAAAGTCATAGATAATTTAAATCATCTTCACATATAATTTCAAAAAAATCAATATAATACCCTGAGCCTAATATAACAAGAAATAAAAGGAAAGTAATTTATTATAAAATAATATCTTTCAACGTGTAAATGCCTGGGCATGTCTAGATTAGAAGACATAATGAAGGGGTCTGATGTTTGCATCTTGTTATAATGAAAAAATTTGAATTTAAGAGAAGCATGAAACTTGCATACAAGAAATACAGGAAAATGAAAGAGCAGAAAAACAAGTAGAAATGGAAATATAAACTAGGATTAGAATTTGTAATAACAGATCAAACTTATTTGTATATGATGAAAAAAGAGGGAAATAACCATAGTTAAAGTGTGGATAACAACCAAGACAAATTACAGACAGTTGAAGTGGAGAAAATGAGGAAGTGCAGTTACACAAAAGAGCTTGGTTTTATTTTTCAGTATAATGTATAATAAATCCAGTTGCTGTCAGGTCAATTCTGACTCATGGCAACCCCATGTGTGTCAGAGTAAAATTGTGCTTCATAGGGTTTTTAATGTCTGATTTTTCTGAAGTGGATTGCCAGGCCTTTCTTCTAGAGCACCTCTGGGTGGACTTGAACCTCCAACCTTTTGGTTAGTAGTTTAGAGCATTAACCATTTGTATCCCCTCCACAATGTATAATAAGTCCCTGTATTATGACATAGGGCAGGTAGTGATGAAGTGTCAAAAAATAATATGTCTCCTGTCTTAAAATCCCACTGCATTTAATCTTTGCTATTTAAAAAGACCTTGGATACCATATCCTTTGATGCCAAAGAAGAAGGCAGATGGGAAAATAAAACAAGAAGATGGTACCAAGAAATTATTTCACAGACTTCTGGGGACAGAATCAAAGTAGGACTGATAAACAACAGACCATTAAAAATTATATAATTTTAATACATAATTTTCAGAGCACAGACAACTTGTTATACAACATTAAAATACATAAATTGGAAATAACATAAAATGTTTTTAAAGCAACCTTTATTATTAACATTCAATGAGATCTCTGTGTTTCTAAGTCTGTTAAAAGGAGTCTCAAATTCTCTCTGATACGTAACTGTACGTCACAGCAACAAACACTGACTGACACAGGAAGTGTATTGAACCAGCATTCCAAATACCATTTGGGCACTGCCGCTGATGATGTGACATTCTCAAATAGCTACCAAATCTTGCTAAGGTTCCAATCAAAACAAGGTGCAACTGATCCTCAGTTTACACAGAAGTTGCATTCCTTGAGTTCACTGTATGTTAAAACCATGCAAAAACACTTTGTGATTATATGTAAACTGGAGGTAGTTTCAGGGCTCAGATAATCATAAGCAGATTTTTCACCTTCATGAAATTCTAGTCGGATAGTCAAAAGTCAGGAAGGAAATCTCTCCAAAGGACATATACAAATGAAAAGAACACATGAAAAGATGCTCATCGTCATTAGCTAACACAGTAAGATACCACTTCACACCCACAAGGATGGCTATAATAAAAAAGATAGATGTTAAAAGTGTTGGCAAGGACATGGAAAAATGGGAACCCTCATGCACTACTAGTGGGATTGTAAAGTGGTGCAGCTGCTTTGGAAAACAGTCTGGCAGTTCTCAAAAGATTAGACATAGAGTTACCATATGATCCAGTAATTGCACTCCTAGGTACATACCCAAGAGAAATGAAAACATATATCCACACATAAGCTTGTATGTGGCTGTTCCTGGCAGCATTATTCATGATATCCAAAAGTGGAAACAACGCAAATGTCCAACCACGGATGAATGTTGGCATATCTGTGCAATGGGATATTATTTGGCCATAAGAAGGAATGAAGTTCTGATACACGCTACAACATGGATGCACCTTAAAAACATTCTCCTAAGTTAAAGAAGCCAGACACAAAAGACCACATATTGTGTGCTTTCATTTGTATGAAATGTCCAGGGTAGGCAAATCCACAAAGACAGAAAGTGGATTAGTATTTTGTTGCCAGTGGCTGGAGGGAGAGGGAAATGGAGAATGACTGCTAATGGGTATGGAAATTTTTTTTGGGAGGTGGGGGGTGGTGATGAAATTACATAGTGGCGATGTCTATACAACTGTGTAAATATATTAAAAACTACTCAATTGTACACTTTAAAAGGATAAATTTTATTATATCTCAATAAAAATATATATGTGTGTATATAAGACACCATATTTTGTGTGCACGGTAGAATGTAGTGGTAAATCTATAGCTTTGCTGCAAACTCTGATGCTTTCCTTTGCTGTTAGAATAAAGGACCTCTTTAACAAGACCTGCCAGGGTCTTCCCACCTCGTTGCAAACGTGTCCTGTGCAGCAAGCACCCTAGCCCTCATTCTTCTTAAGGCCTTTGCACTAGACCCTCTGCCTGGAACTCTTTTAACCTCACTTCATCTGGGTAGTTCTTTGTGGCTTCCTTCAGCAAGTCTTCCTTAACCTCTGGACAAGGTCAAATCCCTGTTCTGCCCTTTCCCAGCACCATATCTCTTCTCTCTCTTATCACTGTTATATTTGCATTTTAATGGGTAATTTTTGGATTAATATCTGTCTCTAATTCGTTTAGTTGTGAATTCCTTGAGGGCTAGTAGGATCATGTCTAGCTTTGATTATTGCTTACTCCTCTATCTTCTGGAAGGTACCTGACACACAGTGCCTGATCTATTCATACTAAAACACCAAATCCATTGCTGTTGGGTTGATTCCTACTCATGGTGACCCCATGTGCTACAGAGTAGAATTGCTTCATAGGGTTTTCTTGGCTGTAGTCTTTACCCAAGCCATGGTGTTTTCAGTCACCTCATATGCATGCGGAAGCTGGATGATGAATAAGGAAGACGGAAAAAGAATTGATGCCCTCGAATTATGGTGTTGGTGAAGAATATCGAATATACCGTGGACTGCCAGAAGAACGAACAAATCTGGCTTGGAAGAACTACAACCAGAATGCTCCTTAGAAGCAAGGATAGTGAGACTTCATCTCACAGACTTTGGACATGTTATCAGGAGGGACCAGTCCCTAGAGAAGGACATCACGCTTGGTAAAGTAGAGGGTCAGCACAAAAGAGGAAGACTATCAATGGGATGTACTGACACAGTGGCTGCAACAATGGGCTCAAGCATAACAACAATTGTGGGGAAGTCTCAGGACCCAGTAGTGTTTCGTTCTGTTGACTATGAGTCGGAACTGATTGAACAATAACAACAAAAGTCTTTACAGAAGCAGATCACCAGGGCTTTCCTTTGTAGCGCTGCTGGGTGGGTTCAAACTACCAACTTTTTTTTTAAATTTTATTTTGCTTTAGGTGAAAGTTTATAGCTCAAGTTAATTTCAAAATAAATTTTTGAATATAATATAAATTAAAAAATTTACACACATATAGTTTTCTGACATTAGTTGCAATCCCCACAATGTGACAGCATGCTCCCCCTTTCCACCCCGGGTTTCCTATGTCGGTTTGTCTTCTTCTTGTCCCTTCCTGTGTTCTCCTCTTACTTTTGGGCAGGAGTTGCCCATTTGGTCTCCTGTATTTGATTGAACTAAGAAGCACATTCCTCACGTGTGTTATTATTTGTTTTATAGGCCTGTCTAACCTTTGTCTGGAGCCCTGGTGGCACAGTGGTTAAGAGCCCAGGCTGCTAGCCAAAAGGTTGGCAGTTCGAATCCACCAGCTGCTCCTCCGAAACCCTATTGGGCAGTTCTGCTCTGTCCTATAGGGTCGCTATGAGTCAGAATTGACTTGATGGCAATGGGTATTCTTTGTCTGATAAGTGGACTTCGGGAGTGGTTTCAGTTCCGAGTTAGCAGAGTGTCCAGTGGCCATAGTCTTGGGAGTTCCTCCAGTCTCTGTCAGATCAGTAACTCTGGTCTATTTTTGTGAATTTGAATTCTGTCCTATATTTTCCTCCAGTTCTGTCCGGGACTGTCTGTTGTGATCCCATCCCTGTCAGAGCGTTGAACCACCAACCTTTAGGTTAGTAGTTGAGCACAAACCATCTGCACTACATCTTAAGGACTTTTATCTATTCATAACCAAAAACCAAACCCAATGCTATCAGGTCGATTCCAACTCATGGATACCCTGTGTGATCATGTTGTTGTTGTTGTTGTTGTTGTGTACTGTGGGCTTGATTCTGACTCAAAGCGACCCTATAGGACGGGGTAGAACTGCCCTGTAGGATTTCCAAGGCTGTGATATTTACAGAAGCAGATTGCCACTACTTTCTCCTGCAGAGCAACTGGTGGGTTCGAACTTCCAACCTTTCAGCTGGACGAGTGCTTAACCACTGCACCACTAGGACTCCTTCATGTGTTCACAAACCCAAAAACCAAACCCGTTGCAGTGGAGTCGATTCGGACTCATAGCGACCCTATAGGACAGAATAGAACTGCTCCATAGGGTTTCCAAGTTGTGGCTGGTGGATTCAAACTGCCGACTTTTGGGTTAGCAGCCATAGCTCTCTATAACTCTTAACCACTGCACCAGAGGTTAGTAAATATTTGTTGAATGAGTTAATGAGTGAGTCACTTCCTCTTTAGTCTCTGTATGCCATTTCTGAGTTCACTTCCACACTGGCCATTTGTCGATCCATTAAAAAATGTTCATTGAGTGTCTACTATGTGCCAGACTGCATACGACTTCTTGTGACTTATTAAATGATGGCTGATTTAGTCAACTACTACTAGGGTGACAGGAGTTATTTTACCTACAAAGGATTCTGAATGAGCCCCAGCAGGAATACAGGAATTAAGCTCCTCAGACAGTGGTTGATATGCACTTAGGGCTTCATAGACTCTCCTTTTGGATATTTCAATATATAATTCTTGGTAATGTCAGTTAAGTAAATCATGTAACTTTAAACGTTAAGTTTTTTTCCTAGCTTCTGATAGAATCCTACTACCAAACTTTCAGCTCAACTGTAAATTTAATGCTAAAGCAAATCAAACTATTGGAGTATGTAAGAACTAGACACACTAACCACAAAGGTTTCTAATCCTCATCTAGTCTCTACTACCAAACCAAACCCATTGTCAGTCCCAACTCTTAGCAGCCTTATAGGACAGAGTAGAACTGCCTCATAGGGTTTCCAAGACTGTAAATCTTTATGGAAGCAGACTGTCACATCTTTCTCCTGTGGAGTGGTTGGTGGGTTTGAACAGCTGACTTTTCCGTTAGCAGCTGAGCACTTAACCACTGTACCACCAGGGCTTTTTGGTGTGTTCCAAGGGCCTAGACTATAGGTAAGGAGCCCTGGTGGTACAATGGTTAAGTGCTTGGCTGCTAATCAAAAGGTTAGTGGTTCAAACTTACCCAGTGGTTCTCTGGGAAAAAGACCTGGTGATTCTTTCCCATAAAGATTATAGCCAAGAAAACCCTGTGGGATGGTTTTACTCTGTCATGTGGGTCACGATGAGCTGGAATCGACTTGATGGTACCCAACAGCAACAAGCATATAGGCACTAAACAAATCTCTGTTGACTGAAGTGAAGAAACCCGGTCTTATTCATCTGTGCATTCTCAGGGTTTAGCATGGTGTCTGGAATATAACAGACACTCAGTAAACGTTAGTTGAATGCATTTATCCATAATAAACTAGCACCCAGGGTAACTATATGCTTTTTTTCCTAATTTCATGTCATCTAAGAGTAAACCAATAAGTCTCCAATTGCATAACTGATCATTCTAATGACAGATACAGTTTAGTTAACTTTTGCTCTCTTTTACTTTTGCCTTGATACCAATAATTTCTAAAACCTTAGTAGGATTATCGAGGTCATTAGTTAAAAGGCGTTTTATAATGAAACCATTCTTACCTCCTCGCAAATGACTTCTTAATAACAAAAATAAAAATAATAACTGTACAGTGGAGAAACTAGATATCTCCTTATATCAGTGATCAGGATTAATATCAAACAGACATCACATGCCTCTGGATGGGGTACCTTGAGAAAGACCCAGAGTATTTCATTTAAAAAAATGGGTACCCTCAACTAATCATAAAGGAAGCTCAGACAAATCCAACTAACTCATTCTACAAAACAACTAGCTTATATTCTTCAAAATGTCACTGTCATGGAAGACAAAGAAAGGCTGAAGAGATGTTCCATGTTGAAGGGAAGTGAAGAGGCATGACGACTAAATGCAATATGTGATCCTGGACTCGGTCCAGTATTGGAGCCAAAAAAAAAAAAATTCCATAAAAGCCGTTATTAGGAAAGCTGACAAAATTATAATATAAGCTGTAGGTGAAAAGAAAACTATTGATCAATGTTAAATTTCCTGAATTTGATAACTGTACTGTGGTTCTGTAGGAGAATGTTTTCAGAAAACACACACTGAAGTAATAAGGCAGGATGGATGCAGCCCACTCTCATATGGTTAAAAAATATGTATATATACACGAAGAGAAAATGAAAATAAATGGTAAATAAATTGACCAAAATATTAAAAATTGGTGAATCTGGGTAAAGGGAACATGGGAATTATTTACTACTCCTGTAATTTTTTTTAAAATTTGAAATTATTTCAAAATTAAAAGTTAAAAAAAAAAAAAAGGGAACAAAAAACCTTTCTGCAAAACAACAACATTGAAAATAAGCAATCATGTGCCATATTAGGCCAAGGTCCTAACTAAACCAAACCACCAAAACGCTCACTTTTTCCCCATTAGGTTTTTGGTATATTTATTGCAAAGAATGAATGCCATCAGTATTTCTTTTTTAGCCCAGTAAAAATGGAAATTCATTCACTCAAGTCCAAACAGTAGACTTTTAATGATTATCAATTATATGCCAGGTAGTGTGCTAAAAAAAAAACAACAAAACAACTAAACCCATTGCTGTTGAGTTGATTCCAACTCATAGAACTAACTGCATCATAGGGTTTTCAAGGAGTGGTTGGTAGATTTGAACTGCCAACCTTTTGGTTAGCAGCTGTACGTCTTAACCATTACATCACCAGGGCTCAGAGATAATGGTACACCAAAGAATAAGTTATGGTCTCTGTTCCTGAGGAATTCAGGTTAACGGGAGAAGCAGACACTTAATCAGGATAAGGTACTATAGGAGCAGAAGGTTGGAGCAATTACTTGTCGGAATTTGTTTCACAGAAGTGACATCTGAAGTGGATCTTGAAGGCTAAGTAAGAGTTTTCCAGGTAGAAGGAAAGGATATTTCCGGGCATGAGGAATTGCATGTGCAAAAGGACAAAGCTTCGAAAAGTTTAATAATCATTCCTAACTTTATGCCAGATGTAGTTCGGAGGCATTAAAACCTAGTTCAGCTACTTTAGAAATAGTTTTATTATGAAATATTATATTCATGAAATTATATAAAACATAACTGTACATCTTAATACATTTTTATAAAGCAAATATACATGTAACCATCATCAAGGTCAAAAACTGTAAAATGGCCAATAGTCCCAGAATGAGCACTCCCAGTCCAGTATCACTTCCCACCCTCTCCTCCCCACAAAGGTAACCACTCTTCTATTATTTTAATGGTTGTTTTAGGGTTTATTTTATACATCTTTACCTTATCACAGTCTACCTGCCAGTGATACACCACTTCACATATAAGATACTATTCTGTTTTTAAATTTTTTTAAATTCATATCTTTACTATTTAGAAATATAGCCCTAAACAACACTATGTAGTTTAAAAAAGTTTAATAGAAGTATCAAATATATAGAAAAAATGGCACAAATCGTGACAGCTCAATGATTTATGATAAATGTAACATGCACATATAACCATCACACAGCTAGTGAAATAGAACATCACCAGCTGCCCGGAAACCTTCCTTGTGCTCTTTTCCAATGACTGCTTCTTCCTCCACAAAGGCAACCACAGTTCTAACACTGTTCATTAGCTTTCGTTCTGTCTGTTTTTGAAATGGAACCATATAGTCTACATGTATTTTGTGTCTGGCTTCTTTTCATTCCACATGATGTTTTCTGAGACTCAGTCTATGGTGTTATGTGTAGCTAGAGTTCTCTCATTTTCATTGGTAATATCCCATTATATAAATATACCATAATTTATTTACCCATTCTGTTGGTGGACACTTAAATTGTTACTAGTTTTTGGATTCCATGAATAAAGCTGCTATGAACATTCTTGTACCTGTCTTTTGGTGCATATGTGCATGCATTTCTGGTGGGATATACTTTAGGAATAAAATTGCTGGGTCATAAGATATGGATATGCTCAAACTTAGTAGATAATATCAAACAATTTTCCAAAATGATTGTTTCAATTTACACCTTCACCAACAGTATAGTGTTCCCATTGCTCCATGTCCTCTCAGTGGGAATTTCCACATCAACACTGAGAGTTGTCTTTTTAATTGCAGCCATTTTGGTGGGTATGTAATGGTATCTCATTGTGATTTTAATGTACGTTTCTTTATAATAATAAAATTAAGCATATTTTCATATTTTTAGGCTTATTATGGACTATTTTAAACATATACAAAATAAACAGAAGTATGATGAATCTTCTTGTACCCATCGCTCAGCTTCGACTATTATCAACATGCCCATTCTTGTATCATCTTTACCTCCACCCATATCCATTCCCTATTCTATTATTTTTTATACTTTTTTAAAAGTTAAATTTGCATGCACTGAAAAATTTGGTGGTACAATTTTAACAAATTGATACACCCAGGTAACCCACACCCCTATCTTCCTCCAAAATTCCCTATATCCAACCCACCCTCACAATTTAGGTACTTTTTGCTCTGCTGATTTCTGCAAAGTCTGAGAAATCTAGTGTGTTTGGAGCATAGCATGTACGAAGTTGTGGGAGGGCTGGGTATAGTAATAAGTATTTGTTTTATCCTGTGTGCTAGGTCCTGGTGAGTGCCTTATTCATTAACTGATTTCTCACAACCCTGAAAGTAACGTACAGTTGAGGAAACTGAGGCTGAAGGAAGGTTCTCACTTGCGCAGGGTCACAAAACTCATGGGTGATAGAGGACTAACACTCAGATTTTTCTGACTTCAAACCCATGCTCTTTTTGCTAATTGTTGTTATTCATGTAGGCATTTGGCAGTCAATGGGGGTTTTAATTTGGGGAGCTACATTATCAGATTGTTTGGACTATAATTCTGTTGATAGTGTGGAATATTGGAGTGAGGGAGAGATTGGTGGTGCAAGACCATGGAGGTGGTTATTAGATTAGATTTTGGACGAGAAAATTGATGGTGCCTATGGAGAGAGGAAACTATTTCCTAAATCTTTTTATATAGCTCATGGTGCTAGGCTGGAGTTGGGGATAAGTGCGATGAGAAACCTTGTGCAGGTAACTTTCATTACTTTGCATCTGAGCATATGCTCCTTTCTATGACTCCAACGCAACACTGTTAACTAAAATTAGGAAGAGAGCGAGCAGGTTTGGTGCAACAACATATACAGTCTTGGTCTTGCTAATTTTGAGATGCCTGGAGGAAATTCAGATGGTCTATCTCATGGACAGTTAGAAATATAGCTTAGAGGCTCCAGGCACAGGTCTGAGCTGGAGATAAAATTTTAGAAATCAACAGAATGTAACTTGAGGCACAGGCTTTGGACTCAGACAGATCTAGTTTTAAATCCTAGCTCAGACACTAAGGTTTTCCCTATTTGTAAAATGGGATAATACCTAACCCAGGATCTTTGTAAAGAGTTGATGGAAAAAAGTAAAGCACTTGGCACATTGTCTGAGCTTACTAAGTGATAAAATTATCATTAGCTATTATTAGATGACAGTACAGACATTCTTAAGAAGAAACTCCTCTATAACATTTTTTTTTCTTGGAATTCATTTAAATGCTATCGGACATGAATTTAAACAGTAGCCCTGTAGGTATGGTTTGGCACCTACAAAGCAGCATTGTGCATGTATCCTTAGGACCTAAGTGTGCTTTAGCACTGGAAATGGAAGATACAAGGCATGTCAGGGGCTTCCCAGTAGGCAACTTGTGTCCAGGGCAGCAACCTAGTTACAACTTACTCCCTACCCCCCTTAAAATAAGCATTATAGGGAAAGCAATATCTTCTTTTTCCATCTTATGCTGCTTACACAATACTTTGGTGTTAAGTTCTAGATAATAGAACAACAGTTTTATATTTGTCCTTGTAAATCAATTTATCCACAAATGCATGACCTTTTCTAAATACTTAGCCCCTATTTTGGCCCATAATTTGATTTGATACATAATTGTGGATTTAATTTTGTTGTAAAATGGCACATCATATGTACTATGTACATACTAACTCTAATTGCTTCTACTTGATGTTAGCTTTTTAAGCTGCTTAAGTAGTAGGCTCTGTCTACAGCACATGGGAAATCAAGAATGGATCTTTAAAAAGCAACAAAATGATAAGAAAAACAGGCCCCATGAGGAAAGTTAAGGAGTCACCAAAGTTTATCTATGTAAGGCCACCAAATTGACCTGTTTGATCAGGTTGAAAAATAGGTTTGACTAGTGTTTCCCTGTTTTGCTGGTCTTAAAGACCTCACCTAGCATTAATAAATAAATAAACCAGCAGGATTAATTAGCTAGTACCATTCTTCAGATAATTATATATTATGATAGATTGCATGCAAAGAGAGTCATAATAATTCCTTCCATTCCTAGAAGCACACTCCTTTGCAATGTGACTTTGCAGATCCTCCCATCAAGAGGGGGAGTCTATCTCACCCCTTAAAAGGCATTTGTGCTGGCCTTTGACATGCTTTGACTAAGACAATGTGGTGGAAGTAAGATCATACAACTTAGGAGGGTAGGGCCTCAAGAGATCTTGCAGCTTCCACTCTCTACCCTCTTGCCATGCTGCCACCATGTGAAAAAGCTCAGGCTAGATACCTTGAGGATGAAAGGCTACAAGGAGAGAGAGGTTCAGCCAACAGTCAACACCAACTGCCAGCCATGTGAGTAAGCCGCAGGTTGAGCCATCAGATAGATGACTGGCAATAGCTGCATGAGTGGCCCAGGCAGGCCAGCCCAAATTACTGACCTACAGAACTGAGAGCACCATTGATTCTGGGGTGGTTTGTTATGCAGCAGTAATGTCTGTCCATCCATCCACCCATCCATGCATCCATCCATATTTAGATATGGTAGTGTTCCCCCACCTTGAAGATAACAGAAAACGATTTTAAACTGTAAAAGGAACTTAGGTTAATCATGAGGGTGTACTTTCAGACTTTAAGGATCAAAAATGCTGTTATAATGCATTGTTTAGGTTGCTGTGGTGAAAGGAAAGGCAGATGATTTTCTGGGATGGTTTGTGTGTCGTGTTTTTAAGAGGGAGGGCAATTTTAGATGATGTCCAAAGACTCATTAATCTCTAGAATTCTGTGAATTTTCAATTAAATTTTTGTAGTGTAGCAGCTCCATTTCTCTTTCATGAACTTGTAGATAGCATTTTAATACCTTTGCCAACTGGGAGGATCTACTGGCTCATCTTTCGCTTATAATGTAAAAATGCAGATCCATAACAGCTACGGTACAGTGTAGGGAAAAGAGTGCAGGGAATACAGCGTAATAGCTAATAGTTCCAGAACCAACTGCTTATATCAAATGCTGACTCTTGGCTGTGTACCAGCTGTAACCTTGATGAGTTATCTAACCTCTCTTTGCCTCAGTTTTCCCATCTGTAAAGTGAGAGGATAAAAAACTTTATTGGACTGATAGGATTAAGTGATTTAATACCTGAGTTTAAAACATATTAACTACCCAGTACATATCAGACATTAGTAGTAGTATTAAAAAAACCTGTTGCCGTCGAGTCAATTCCAACTCATAGTGACCCTAAAGGACAGAGTAGAACTGCCCCATAGGGTTTCCAAGGGGTAGCTGGTAGATTCAAACTGCCAACCTTTTGGTGAGCAGCTCTTAACCACTGTGCCACCAGGGCTCCATTGTTATTATAGTAGGTAGTAATCTGGACCTGGACCCAATTCTGCTTCTGATTGACCTTGGGTAAATCACTTAACTTCTCTGGGTCTCGATTTCCTCATCTACAAAATAAGGTTTTCTAGATAACGTACACGGTTTCTTTTCAGCTTTAAAATTCTATCATTCAATGTACACTATTTTTTTTGCCACATGCACAGTCTAATCTTGTCTCTAATTTTTCAAAGATTGTCTAAAACGTTTTATTTTAGCAAGCAACTTGAGGACCCTCATGTAATGGCCACTTTGGAGCGTAAAACTGCATTTACTCACAAAAGATTTCTAAAGAAATTTTATTCACATCTTGTAAGCAAACATAACTCTCATATACCTGAAGCAATCTTTTCAGGTTTATGAAAATTTATAACTGTACATTCATCTCTACCTGTGATAAATATGCTATTATATATAATATAATATAAAAACTTGGAAAGAGTCTCCCAAAACGAAGAAAACATTTCGCTTCAAATTTTACCACACAAAGATCTCCACTGTTAATATTTTGGTATGTTTCCTTTCAGTCCTTTTAAGCGGCACTCATACTGTATATTCACCTTTGTACTATATTATTCTATAATTTTCACATTACAGCCTTGACTTTTAAAATTAATGTTTATTTTTTCTGCTTATAAATTTTGTTTAATTCAGAAATTTCAAAAAGTATACAAGCATATAGAAAATATTAATCACTCCCCAAACCAACCCACTGCTGAAATGCCACATTACAAAAAAAAGATTTTTTTTTGCTTAAGCATCATGTACAGTTAAATATTAAACAAAATGTGATTTGTATTGGGTGCATAACAAGCACCCAATATCTTACTTGGATGTTGGATGAAGCTTCTTGACAACGGGGCAGATAAAAACTATCATACATTTTACTTATGTGACTGGTTACTGTGTGTGTAGAATGTACCGCACGTGGAATTTTTTTAAAAAGTTGGTAACTTTTCTATCCCTTTCCTGTCAGTCCCATAATCAAGCTGCTACAATCCTCAAGGCCTATGCAAAAGCGCCATTCAATATTTTTATAATAATAACAAATTTATCAGCTTATTGAACCTACTACAAACTTTCCTTCGAATTTCGAAAATGGGTTCCAGGCACTCAGTTTTTGTCTTCCAAAATACAAACAGAGCCTAGCTATTCAACGAAACCACGAGGACCCACAAACTGGCAGCTTAAGTTGGACTACCGCCGAAGTTTTCAGTGAATCTAGGCGCAGGTAAACACGGAAAACAGCGTTTTTCCTTCAAATGTCCAGACCGACAGTGGGCACATGTGCTTCGGGTTGCCAGGATTAAGAATTCCGTCCAGCGAGCGAGGGAGAAGGCGGGGAGGTGGCTCCCGGCGCCGCACTAGAGGCGCGTGGATCGCAGGGTTTGACAGACACCTGCGATCTTCGCGTATTTTCCAAGCCAGACCAAGAGGAGGGAAACTGCGTGCCGCCCGCCTGCCCAAGCTTCACTTTCAGGTTTCAAAAATAGCGCTACTTGAATACACAGAGGTCTACACTTTTCCTCCCAAGGGCCGGATAAAAAACTTGGAAAACGTTCTCCTTTCACCATGTATCAATGCACCTTTTTGAAATGACCACTGCTAAGGGCTTACAAACTGGCACAGCCTCTCCCCACAGCGCTTCTCCAATCCTCCAGCGAGGTGCAGTACCACCCACGGAACAGCCAGAGGAACAGTTTGGTTGCTGAGCAGCAAGTCTCCAGGACGCAACGCCGCAGAAGCCCTCACACCTCTCCGCGCGCGCACCCCGGGGCTCGGCTCCCCAGCGGTCGACTGGAGACCCCCGGTCCCTGGCCTCGCCTGCCGCGACGCCACCTCTCCTCACAGGCGGGGGGGGGGGGGGGGGGTGTAAGCAGCTGGGCGCATGCGCGCGGCGCTACCAGGCGTGCCGGCCACACTGCCCCCACCCACTCGGTGAGCTTGTCACTTCCTGCCCTCGCCCCATCTCCGTCCGGGGTCAGTCAGTCGCTCCTTGTCGCTGCCGGAGAGTCTCTGCTTCCCCCTTCCTCCCCGCGCCGCGGCGGTAGCTCAGGCTCTTTGGGGAGGGGGTGACAGAGGAAGAGAGAGACGGACTTAATAAAGTTTCCTGAAACAACAACTTCTACCACAAGCGGTCCAAGGGGGGCGACCCCTGGCCGTCTCCGCCCCTCTCAAGCCTGAGGGAACGTTGCAGGTGGAGCGGCGCCGAGGGAGCCGCGCTCGGAGGCAGCCGTTGCCGGGCAAGGGGCGCCTCAGGTCCTGCCCGCTCGAGTTCCAGCCCCTTCGGCGGCGGCCGCGGCTGCTGCGGGGCGGTTCCTCCTGTCAACTGCCTGCGTCCGCGCGCCTCCCGCCCGCCCGCTCCCAGCGCGGAGGAACGCCGTGAGCCACCGCCGTCGTTCGGGCCGCCAGGGCCGCAGTGAGCTGCGGCGCTTCCGCGTCCGGGCCGGCGGGGACTCTGGGAGCGCCTCGGGCCCGAGCGCCGGTCCCCTCGCGTGGTCCGCGGAGGCTGCGCCAGGTGGGGCCCGGAGCCGCCTCCACGCCAGCCCGGCCCCGCGGCCCCGGCCTGCCTTCCTTCCGCCCGCCGCCGGCCCGCTCTCGGAGTTGAGTAAGTTGGGCGCACTTGGCGTGGGGACGGGGCTCGGGCTGGGAGACCCCGACGCACGTGCGTGGCGGGAGAGCAGCGCGGGCCGGCCAGGCGGGAGCCCACCTCGGCCCGCTGCGCCCCGCGGCGCCTCCCCGCGCGCGCTCGCCCGTCCAAGACGGCCAGGCCGTGGCCGCCCACCGGGCCCTCGCCGTGCGCGCCGGAGCCTGCGTTTCCGGGTAGGGAAGGACCTGTGCGTGAGTGTGTGCTGGAGAAGTCTTAGTGCGTTGCCTTGCCTTGCGTTTCCTAAGAGGGAGGTGCGGGTCTGTGGGGGGAACGCGGGGGCCGGGTGAAGGAATCGTATCTGGGAAATGCAGCCAGAGCCCCGCCAGGAAGTTCAGGGCGAGTGACGGGTGTGTGCTTCTTTCAACAGCCGAGCCGCAATGAAGAGCTTCTTACAGTGAAAGCAAAGTAGGTCGCGCCCACTGAAAATGCCTTTAAGGGACAAATACTGTCAGACTGACCACCATCATCACGGATGCTGTGAACCAGGTACACCCCTCCGCTTCTGCAGTTACCTTGCTCTCCGTCAGGGCCACTCTACCTTCTGTTTCCTTCCAGCTTTCTTTTCCTCCTGACCAAGAGGTCATTCCTAAAGAAGCAGGATGTAATTTTCCCTGGCATAAAACCAGTTATGAAGCTAAAAGCTTGTACAAACAGGAGGTCTCCTTTGCTCGATCCCTTAAAAAAAGGACTGCAAGGGTCGCCTTAAATCTTTTCCATCAGATCATTCAGTCCTGTTTCCTTTTCTTTCAAGGCTGCTTGCAGTTAGTAGTATACTCCCATGCTCTGTGGATGTTCAAAACTTTTAAGAAAGAGAAAAATAGAAGACTAGCATTTATGTTCGTGAAAATGGTCTCATTAAAACTTAAAAACAGGAAAAGTTTTTTATGCATTTTTATCAGAAACTATCTCTTAATGCCTAAAAACGAGTGTAGTTGGGGTTAAAAAAAGTTTTTTGAACCTCACTTGTTTTGAGGGTCAGGTTTTGCTAAGTGCAACCTTTTTAAAATTTTCTTGGACTGAACATATTGTACTGCAAAATAAAAAATCTTCTATTTAGATAGAATACCTAAGTATTTTAAGGGTATTTTGTTCAGTGGGACTTTTTTTTCTGAGTAGAATTTATGAAGTGAAAAAATTGCTTTTAGGAGTCTTAAAGAGTATTTAGCAAATTTTAGTTTGAGAAATGTGTTATATAAACTTTTGACAGTTTTTCTATTTAGAACTTTGATGTGCTTTGTCACAAACATTTAAAGGTACAGCTTAAAAGAGAATCATTGAATACATACTGTCATTAAAACAAATAAAGGCTCTTCTAGTTCAAAAGAAGGTGTTTACTTATTTTGACCTAAAAGTTATTAGGACTTTTTATACTTTTGGTTGCTTTTTGTAGGACTGTTTTAACTGTACTAGTGTACTAGGTATTATCACAGTAGAGTTCATTTTAAGTTATTTTTTGATTAATAGGAAAAAATGGCAGTGGTAAAGAGGTAGAACTTCCATTTTCAGAGGACTTTGGTACATATGAGAATACAATTTGTATTAGGACTCTGTCCCACCACACTTTGCTGAGATCAGTAATATCTCACCTCAACTCAGGGAATCCAAGGATGGAATCTAGTTTCTTTTCAGTTGTCCTCTGCCCCATCTAACTTTTGGAACCCTTTCACACTGAGTATTTTGTGTATTTGAAGTGAAGATATTTATTTATGTTTTACCAAGTTTTGAACAGAGTTTGCTAGTTTTGAAGTACAAAGTGCTATCTTGGAAGTACAAAGATGTGAATCCTTTTTATACTTGTGTTCCGCTGAACTTTTATTCCAGGTTTTTTTCTGAGAACATTTCATTGAAGTCAACTTCTGTAAGTTGAATTAGTGTATGAAATCATCTTATTTAGGAAGAAGTTGATTTGTTCATTTATTTATTCATTTTTTTTTTAACAAATTATTATTGAGCACTTAGTGGTGCTGGACGGGCATGGTCCAAGGCAATGGGGTTATAAATGGTGAACAAGCAGAGTCTTCCCTTCACAGATCTTACGGCTGCAAAGACACAGACATAACCAAACAAATAACCAAGGTAATTTGCGGACCTTACCTTAATTAGTGTATTCTAGTAGTGGCACAGTGGTTAAGAGCTATGGCTGCTAACCAAAAGGTTGGCACTTCATATTTACCAGTTTCTTGGAAACCCTATGGGGCAGTTCTCCTCTGTCCTATAGGGTCTCTATGAGTTGGCATTGACTTGAAGGCAACAGGTATTGACTACAGTTTTCTATGGACTTGAATGCCTTTTAAAGAGGTTTTCCAGAACTTTTTAATGTGTTTTGGAACTTTTTTGTTTCTTTTTCCTCCTCCATTAACAAAAAATCAAATGAATTGCATTAATTTAAAATTTTCATCTTCTTTTTGCTAGAAACTTTGTCCATGCAGTTTTCTTTCTAGATTATCTGGTCAAAAATAGTTATTCTTTGTTTTTTTTAGCTAGAATTAAACACTTTCTAAGGTTTAGTCCTATCCTAATTCAGTGGAAAGCTAGAACTTTGTTAACTTACAGAATTGTCATTATTTCAGAGGAAGGCATGTGTTGAATGTTTCTAGGACTTGAAAGGAATTATGTTATGGTATGATAGTTTTAAAAAGAAGTGCCCTCAGATGGAGGGAAGAAGAAGAAATGATATTTGAGGAATTCTTTTAAAGGACTCTGATGAGAGGTGGTCCTCTTGTGAATTATGGACAGTAGTTGGTTACTTGGATGAGAGTGGTGTATTTCTGAGGAGAGTGTTGGGTCTTAATGGAATGGGACAACTTGTAGTTAAGGGTGGTGTTACAAGCCTATCAGTGTATTTAAAGTATATTCTTCTTATGCTTTAAGAATGTTTTTTATTGCAGGAATTTTCAAACCTTCAGAAGTAGAGAATGGCATTAGGAACCTGATGTAGCTATCACACAGATTCATCAGTTGTCAATATGTGGACAATCTCTTTTCATCTCTGTTCCCCCTTCCCCACAATTTCCTTCTCTACCCTCTAACTTTCATAAAGAGAAGGCTCTTTTAAGGGGCTTGTTTTAAGGAGAGACTCTTATAAAAGTAGATATTTTATTCTGGGAAGTGTGTTTTTGGAAGGATGTAAGGAAAGATGTTAACGTCTGATGGTATGGGTTTTTTTGATAGGAGGAATGTGTTGTCCTCTTTCTAAATGGTAATGTAACTTAGATGGGTCTGAACTTGGGAGAGATGATAGAATATATGAGGGAAGCTTTTATTTATTTATTTTAAATTATACTTTAGAAGAAGGTTTACAGAGCAAACTAGCTTCTCATTAAACAGTACACATACTGTTTTGTGACATTGGTTGCCAACTCCACAACATGTCAGTACTCTCCCCTTCTCGACCTTAGTTCCCCATTACCAGCTTTCCTGTCCTGAGGGGAGCTTTTTTTTTTTTTTTTAAAAAAAAAAAAAAAAAAAAATATATATGGTTTTCTAGGTGAGAGTATATTTTCAAATGAAGAAAGAATCCCTTTTTACAGTGGGAGCTACATGCTAAGCTAACTTTGCATATAATTGTTTTTTACAGTGGGGCACAGCTTAAGCTAACCTTGAAGCTGTTTTGAATGTTGTCTCAGGATACATGTGTGTTCTGGTGGTACCATTGTTCTGAGGGTGATGAGTAACACAGTTTTGTTCTAGGTTATAAATTAGGTGTTGTCATGTGGAAATGGAAGTTGGTGTACTGTAGAAGGTTTTCTGAAGCGTGTATTTAAATGAGAAGAGGGCTCTAACAAGAAGGCCCCATTTTATCATTATATCCCTCCCTTACTTATTACTTTTTTTTTTTTTTTTTTTAATTCTCCCTTTCTGGAATTCTTGCCACTTCCAGAGCCAGACCTTGAAGTTTTTAGTTCTCTTACAATTGTGTAGGTTCTCTCCCTTTCTTTTGTAGGTTTTTTTTGATAAAACAGTTGTCAGTGCTATAGTGCACAAATACTAAAAAGAGATCCATCTAACACAAATAAGCAGTATCATCAGTCTATTTACAAACTTCTGTTATTGTTTCTCTAAAGAATTGAATTCTGCTTTTCCTAGATTTTGACAAAGATTTTTCAGTTTTTGGTGTTAGGAAAGCAATTAATTTGTACATGTTGATGATGATGATGATAGAATGTTTACTGAGCACTTACTATATCCTAGGTGTTGTTTTAAGCAATTCACCCGCATTAACTCATGTAATCTTCACACGACTCTATGATCTGGGTACTTTTATTATCCCCATTTTAGAGAAGAGAAAAGAGAGATCAGAGAGTTTGATGTACTTTAGTCGCATCTAGTGAATGGCAGAAAAGACATGCAGGCTGTCCTGGTCCAGAGTCTGTTCTTAATCGATGCAGGGTAGCGTCAGTAACAGATGTTCTCAAGATGAGTTGTGTGTGTGTATGATCTTAATTCACTGAAAATGTCCCTAAAGTGTCTCTTAAAATGGGGAAATTTTAGCTTAATAAAATAAATTGGTCCTGAGACATAGTTCTTCCTGTTTGTGTACCCCTGAGTACAAGACTTGAGGCATAAAGGGGGAATCCAAGGCCGTGTCTGTTTACATGCACAGCAGGCTTTAGCCCCTTCAAGCCGAGGCTCTGAAGCAGTAGCAACACGCACTACTGAAGTAACCCTCCTTATCTCCTCACACAAAAGAGGTGGTTTGGGATCTGATGAGCAGAACGTTATAGCATATTTTAAAATAGATTTCCTCCACCACGGCTTTCCCTCCTTATTTAATAACTGAATGAAAAACTCAATTTTCCTTTTGTTACTTTGTTTCATACTACCATAATCCAATTTATGATATATTTATACTACTAATCTGACGATTTTGGAAAGTAGGGATGATATAGACTTTTGCAAATGAGAAGGAAATTTTTTTATTTTTAAAATGGAAATGTCTTTGCTTTTTATAAAAAGATGAATAGTACAGAAATGTGAGGCAGAATGTAAAAATCACCCTGATATAACCTCTGTTAAGTTTTGTTGGTATTCTTCCAGACTTTTTTGTGTTTATATTAGCATCTGTACATACACACACTTATACAAATAAACTTCTGTTTTTCTGTGTCTGTCTAAATGTGTGTTAATATAAATGGGATCATACCGTTCTGTAACCTGTTTTTGCTGTGATCTCGTCTAGCCCCTACTGAGAGACTTTTAAATTGTTTGAAATTTTTCTAAATTAAATACAGTGCTGCAGTGAACATTCTGTTACATCCATCATTGTGCACTTGTCCACTTGTTTGTTCAGTGGTTTTTGAGTTTTGTTCGTAATTGCTGAGAGAGCTGTACCAGATTGTCCCAGAGTTTGGAATGGTTTATGTGGTGTCGCTGGGCCACCATTGCCCTAGGATTTTAGTAAATATAGTGGTTCCTCTTCAAGGGGAATAAAAAGGCAAATGTGAGGAATGTGTACTAAATAAAACTAAAGTAGTGTAAGGCCTTTGCATTTGAACCTCAGCTCTAGTCTTAAGTAGCCTTAAATTTGCCTTGAATTGAGAATCATTTTAATTGTTTTATTTTCTCCCATTGTTTCATTTTGCGTTGTAAAGATGATGGTGCGTATTATACAAGTGTAACTATAACTGTCATTAACATAATTGCTAGCAAACCATTGTTTTACTTCAGTAGTAAATGATTTAAATAACCCTTTTTTTGGGGGTTTGGGGTGGGTGTTTGTCTTCCATATAGTTTATATCCTGGAACCTGGAGATCCTCCTTTGTTACAGCAACCACTACAGACATCCAAATCTGGCATTCAGCAAATAATTGAGTGCTTTCGATCAGGTATGAATGTTTCAGAATATATTTTTGAATCTTCACATAGTAGTTTAAAAACTATCTAGAAGTCCTTAGAAACACTTTTTAAAAACTATTAAAATGTCTACATTGGTTTTCTTTATAGAATACATTCAATTGTCATATTTTGAAACAGTGGATGGATAAATATTGCCTTGGTCTAGAGATTCTTTTTCAGTGTTTTTTATATATATGTTAATTTAAAAATAAATGTATTTAGCATAAACCAAAAAACGAAATCTGTTGCCACTGAGTCAGTTCTGACTCACAGGGACCCTATAGTTTAAAGAAGTACATTATGCGGTATATTTGGTGGTAAATTGCCTCTTCCCTTTTAAAGTCTTTTGTTATATTTTGGCATGTTTTTTTATAAACTCTCAAAAGACAGTAAATTATACTGGGTCTTTATAAACTCTGGCTCAGTAGATTATTTACTCAGAATGTCTGAGATGTCACTTGTTCTAGATTAATTGCTTCATCATTTTTTTATATAACTCACCTTTTGCTGCCTAACCCTGGAGTTTCTGGAGTTTCAATATCTTTAATGGAGCACAAGATAGAAAAAACTTTACTCTTGTCTTGATATCTTCAGATGTATTTATTTAGCTTTTTTTTCCATTATGTTCTTATAAGAATTGGATATGATAAGTATATTTGTACAGTCACAATCCAGTGCTTTAAAATAGACGTTGCTTACTTACTACATATAATGATTGAGAACTGTTAGAACTCCTATGTTACCAGTAAGATCTTAGGTTGCTGTGATTCTTATGATCCACTTGTCTGTCACTTGTAGATTTGGCTTCTCTGACGTTATAAGCTATTGAGTCAAATGTGAACAAGGGACAAAGTTGACTGGTAGACACCTCATTGATATTTTAAAGCTTACTATCTTCATGAACAATTTCTGAGGTTCAAAGGAAAAGATAATTTAATGTACTCATTTATATTGATGAGAAACATTTTGAGGTGCTTGTGTTAAGTCGTTGTAAAGGGGAATGGCATATATGGTATTTGCTCTATTTTAGGATTCTAAGAAATAGGATGTCCCTTAATCTATATTAAAAAGCTTTTTTTTCCTCTGACTTTCAAGATCTATTTCTTAGACTTTTCATCTACAGTCTTCATGGCATTACTTTTATGTATATTTAATCCAGTAAGTATTGGGTGTGTATCATGTGCCTGTCCTTGTGTTGGATTGTGATGTAACCTACTTAAGCGTGTTTTTTGTTGTTGCTTGTTTTTTACTTGTAGTAATTGCCCTTGGTTAACAGAAATAACAAGAAGGTAAATTCTCCCACAATAGATACAGTTAAAGTCAGACTTCTTAGGGGCAATATTTAAATATAATACATTTCTAGCATAGCAGAAGAATGCTGTAGTAAGAGTTTGTTTTAGCTACTTTTAAAATAGATACAAGTTCTGTTTGTTTTTGCATACCATGGAAATGAGGGTACTAGCTTTTCACATCTAGTAATATGCCTTGCTATAGGTTTCTTTTTTTAAACTTAAAGTTTGGAATTAGTAAGTTTATTTTATACTGCTTCAGTTTATTATATACTATCATTTGATCAAGAAGGTTAGAATTTGCTAATTCATAAAAAATGCTTTTTCAGCAAGATCCTGTCCCCAAAATATGTGTGTTTTTTAACCTTGGAATGTAACTATTTAAAAATTGAGTTCATTGTTTTCTTGTTAAACCTGTTACGGTTGAGTCAGTTCCAACTCATAGCAAACCTATAGAACAAGGTAGAACTGCCTCATAGGGTTTCCAAGGAGCGGCTGGTGAATTCTAACTGCCGACCTTTTTGGTTAGCACATGAGCTTTAACCACTACGTCACCAGGGTTCCGTTTTCTTATTGCACTGTGGTCTTACCTGTTTTCGCTGTTTACCATTTCTTTATTATCTAAATTAAAGAAGAGAGACTGTGGAATGGTGGATCTGAAGTGGTATAATTCCAAAGCTATTTATGACCTTTTGAAATATGTTCATTTAAAAAATATTCCAAGTAAATCTACCATCTGAGTTATTTTTGATTTAGGCAAATTCTGAAAAAAACTATTCATTTTAATTTTTTAAGTACCCAGTGGAGTCGCTGGGTGGCGCAAATGGTTAATGCATTTGGCTGCTAACTGAAAGGTTGGAGGTTTGAGTCCACCCAGCCACCTTGGAAGAAAGGCCTGGTGATCTGCTTCTGAAAAATCAGCCATTGAAAACCCTACAGAGTGCAGTTCTACTCTGATGCACATGGGTTCCCATGAGTCTGAATGGACTCTACTGCAACTGCTTTTTTTTTTTTTTTTTTTAAGTCCCCAATAGTTTAAATTAGAGTTGATTCAGAAACATGCTGAGTGGTTCAATTTTGGGTTAAAAAAAAGAATTATTTTACTATGTTAATGTTTCATAACTAAGAAATTTTAATTTTTTCAAGATACTAAGGCCCTTTAGCCTTGAGGTGTATTCAAGCGCAGTTAACTGAAACCTCAGGGAGGATAAGATAGAAGTTTAGGTCATATGACCTAGGGACTAAGGCCCCTTCTAACCCTGAGGCTGTTGGTTCCTTTCTGTCCAATTCTACTTCCAAGCACACCTTCAATGACTCATCTCTTTCCTGACACTTCCCGCTGCACCTGGGTCACGTACATTACGTTTCAAGAACTGTGCTGGTGGTGCTGTATATCTTTGTTAGCTATTTGAAGATAGAACTCTGCAGTCCATGCTTTCACTTTTGTTAACCTACAGAGGATAAGTCAGGTTAAGTAGTAAATGTGTTAGGATATCTACCTTTATCTTCAAGTAGAGGTAGTTAGCTTCACCTACTGCATCATCTCTATTTAAGTGACTCACCTTCCCTTACCTACCTTGGGATGTCCATGATCTGGTATTAATTCCTACCCAGTCTGAAAGTTCATGAAAGGCCTCTGTTTGTGGAAGGAGTTGACTCGTTCAGGGTCCCCCCCATGTGTGTTTGTACTGATGGCATGACCAGTTTTGACCCATTCTCTTTGCTTCACACTTCAGCTTTTATTTGGGGCTGTGTTCTTGGCTTTAAGTTGCAAATCCTTCTTGACCTCTTTATTTCTGACTATTTGACTTACAAGTGAATTTCAATAGATTGTTATCTTTGGAATAAGTAATTCATACCTGTGGTTAAAAAGAAAAAGAAAGTACTAAAGGGTATAGTGCGAAAAGTAAGTTTCTTTACTATTCTGTCCTCTAGCTCCCCTCTGCTCAGGCACCCCTGCCACATGCTTGGTGTGTCTTCTTCCAGAGGCCTTCTATACGTATACAAGCATTTATCCCTCATTTTCTTCCCAATACAAATGGTGGCAGACTCTACCCACTTATGCACCTTTGCTTTATTAACAGTAGATTCAACTATTGTTTGACATCAGTCCATAAATAGATGCCTCATTTTTTTTGAAGGCTGCCTGTTTTGCCCTGACCTGCAGATGCTCTGCTCAGACTTGAGACCTACTGTTTGATCTGAATCCCTGGCGTCCTGTACTTTTCTGACTGGGTCCTACCCTTTGCTGGAGCCTTGCTTTGGCTGTGTTAGTCCTTCTAGGATCACATCTGTGACTCAGTGTCTTAAGTGTTCTTCCTTTATGTTAACACTTGTGGTTTATCTTCCTTCCTCCCTGACCTCCCTCCCTCCCCTCCCTAAATTAATATAAAAATTTAGATAATAAAAGAAAGGCATACAGCCATTAGATATTTATTAAAATTTATTTATTTGAGCTTAGTAGTCTTTCTTAGTTTCTTAGTCTTCTTGTAGAGGCAAAGGAGCTATAGAATGCCCTTAGAAGCAAAATGGTGGAAAAGAGAAGGATAACCACTTCATATGATCTTTTATGTGAAATTGACCTCTTCTTTTAAATTCACAAAGTATATATTATAAAAAGCTAATTTTTACAAAATAATTTTTTCAATATAGTATGGTAAAAAAAGCTTCTACCTTTATAATAGACTACTATTATGCAAGGAACTATATAGCTTCTTTGAATGTTAGTAAGGAATAAATTGTAAGTGTTCTTTTACAGTAGTGAAAAATGTGACTTAACTTTTTAGTAGTGAAAAAGTATAATATTTGCTCTTGTCAGTGTCATAAACCTAGGTTTGGTGCTTTAACTTTTTAGAAGCTTTTTTTTTTTTAAACTAAAAGCAACTTGAATTGCAGTTTAGGGAAAGCTCTGATTGGATGATGATGATGGTGCCTCAGTTGTGACTCTTTAGGCAAAAGCCAACGATGGAGTATGCTTTATCTGTAATCCATTTGAGAGTCCCATACAATAGAATGGGTTTTTTCTGTTTGTTTGTTTGCTTTTAGTTGTTACATAGTGATTATAGGAAATTTAAAATGGGATTAGGTATTATTTGGATGAATAAGTAAAATGTAAATTTGTTTGTTTGATTTTTTCTTAAACATTCAACTTCAAAGCATGTCATCCTGGGCTGTGTTCATAGCAGAGTAGCCATTTATATTAGTCTGAATTTTTCAAGGGCACAAACTGTGTGTGTCACTTCCATATCTCTAGTGAATAGTACTGTACCTGGTATTTAATAAGTGCTCAATAAATGTTTGTAGACTGAAGTAAAAGATTCACCGAGTAGGCATTGGCCTAAAATAATTTATTCTGCTTATACATTTATTGGCATATGTGGCAGGACTCCATAATTAATGTAACTTTTTAATCAGCCCTTCTAGATGGTGGTTTTCAGATAACAGTTTCAATTTTTTAAGATTTTCCAACTTCTTACTGCTTTGTGTATTTATATTAAGGAACACTTCCTTAGAAATTTCCTTCATATTGGTGTTGAACTTCAGAAAGATTTGACAAGGATCATATAGATTCACTTGCAGTCTGTATTGGGATGGTATTGTGGTTAAACAGTCATCCTGAAGAAGACTGACTCATCTGTGAGCCAACAGTAGGCAAGCAGTGTACCATTGAAAAATCATTACTAGCAAAGCTTAAAATTGTCATTGACCAAAATGTCAGTGTATTAAAGAAAAAATGAAGGCTCGCTTTGTCTAGCATAGATGGCTTAGAATTAATATCATGTCATGTTATAAACTGTCATCCAACCTAATGTAAAATTGACTACTGGATTCCTTTTGAAAGAGTCTTTCAAACATTGTCATCAGTACATACAAAGTACTTACTACTAATGAATAGCACAAGATAAATCCTTGATGATCTTTAAGTAATTTTTATTGAGCACCTATTATGTATGAGAATCTGAGATATGCATTAATTCATCTTTAGGCACCAAAGCCGTACTCTTTGGAGGGCTGAGGTTTTGAAACATACTGATTGATGATCTATTTAAGCAATAAGTGGGTTCTAAGATAATTTAATAACCTAAGGCAAGAAAAGAATTATCAGTGTAGGAAAAGGAATAATTGGGAGTAAAGCAGCATGGCTCTCCGTTTCTCAGCATCAAGAGATATGGAGAGGAACTTTATGTTGCTGTCCAGTGACCAACTCTGTTGCTGCCTCAGGTGACAGAAAGTTTGACTGTTGTTAGAGGCACAGTTGGGTGGATGTGAGTAATTGTTAGTGAGCAGAGCAATCAGGTGGCTAATTTTGAATAAAGCTATTATGTCCCCATGAGAAAAACATAACAAAACCTTAAATGGTGACTGGCACTAACTTAGGGAAAACTTTAATTGTCTGTGTTTATGGAATGGGACATACCTTTTTTTTCCTATTTGTGAAATATGTAAGTAGCATTAGAAAATGGTTAAGGTCCATTTTCTGACTCCCCAGGTAGTTTCACATGGAGTAAAACATCTTATTTGTAGAGAAGGTTCTTGTACGTAGAGAAGGCTCTCCCAATATGTCCTGAGGCCTGAGAGGGAATGTGGTGGTGAGCATCAAAGATATCTTTTCTGTCCACTTAGAGCTTCCAGTTTAATGGGGATACAGAGAAGTAACTAATTACAAGATAGTGGGATAAACTAGTATAGGAGAAGTATAGGGTACCATGGGAATATAGGTGAAGAGTTCTTAACAAAAAACAAGGGAGGTCAGAGAAGAGGTCCTGGAGAAGTGACTTTTAACTTGGGATCTGAAGTATTACTAGAAGTGAGCCAAACCAGGGAGGGGGAAGAATGTTATAGACAGAGAACAGCATAGGTGAAGGCCTGAAAAGTGAGAGTGAATGAATGTGTGTGATAGAGCACACGAGAGCGAGCGCTTGCGAACTCATGCACATTTAGTATATTTGCGGAACTGAGAAAAATTTGGTATGCCTGGTTCAACAGTAACTGTGTGTGGGGTGGGGAGGAGATTACTAATCGATAAGAGTGATCAGTCAAGTTTAGAGCCAGATGCTTTTATTTTTGGATGCTTTTTGGGATCAAAGATACGCTTCTTACTGAATATAACTCTGTAAGACTGAATAAGAAATTGAATTTTTTTTTTTATGACAGAACCCGAAGGGTGCAGTCTTATATTTTTACAATTAAATGTTTCTTATGTATAAACTCATGTTGTTTACAGATTATTTTATGCTTTAAATTTGCAACTGTGTACTTCCTTTTTAAACTTTCAGTTGAATTAAATTCTTAAGTTAAACCTAGTTCAGATTATTTCTGAGTTCTTCAGTTTTTTTTGACTGTCTTTAAAGACAGAGTTGAATCTTTATTAGTATGGGTTTATTAAGTCTTTTAATCAGAGTTAAAGTGTACATAAATTTCCTGTGTTTTCTTCCTACTGACATTTGATTCTCAACGACACTCCCAGAGAACTATGTGTAGATCAACCTGAGAGGTTTATCCGAAGCGTTTCTGTCATCAGTCTACCTCTCATAGTTTGTCGATCATTTATGAGGTTAACTGTGAACTAAATGGATTAGCAACCTTTTGCCAAGAGAATTTATAATGTAAAATGGAATACATATATATATACACACACACACAAGTGAATTTACTTTCATATAAAGGTAACACATGGTATTCTGTGAATCTTTTTAAATTTCTGTTTTGTGACTTTGGGTTAATACGTTTAGTGGAGTAAACATAGATTTAGATGGGAAATGGTGGAAATTATTTCATTATATATTTTCCCCCCAATAGAATAATTTATATTTAAATTTTAAAATAGTTTTTTTCAGGTACGTAATTTAATTTTCTTGGGATTTAGGTTCATGTTTTCCTTTGTAATTCTTCAAGATAGGTCTAGTTTGCTTTGTTTTGTTTTACAAGGTGGATAAGTCAAAGTGCAAAGATTATTTAACTCCTTAATGTTACACAACTGCATACTATCAGAATTGGAATCTCTAAAGACTTGAAGTTCTAGTAATCCGGTAGTCAATCTGTTTGCAGTAGAATTTTGACTACAGACCTATCTTCAAAATGATGATGAAATAATACTTTAAAAATTAAATGTTAACAGGTTTTAGAAGATTGAATCAGAAATATTTAACTTTTATAGACTTTATAATATTAATTATAATACTGCTGTTGTTTATACTTTGTTAGTAGTCCCGGAGCTTAATAGTAAATAAATGTTTGTTGAATGATGGAACACTTTGTACCTAGAGAGTCTTAAAGGGTTTTTTTTAGGGCATGCTGGTTTTTTCCTTTTTAAGTCAGTATTATTATCATTTTTATACTTGAGGAAACTAAAGGCACATTAGTTAGTAAAGCACTGCAGATCAATTTCGTCGACTTACCTGAGGCAGAGACCTAGGAAGCGGTGACAAAACACCTTCCATTTGTGTATTATTCCTGGTGGATATTTTTATTTTAAAGATTGGATGCTTATTGCCATTTGTTTTGCCTCTACCTTTTGATTTTCCGTCCTGATGCTTAGATTCCCTAGGATCAGTGGTTCCCAAGTCTGACCGATCATTTCTTCAGCAAATACTTAGAGCATTGCTAGAGCTGAACACTGTAGTTTTAGATAAAACAGGCTTTGTCTCGGCTGCTCTGGAGTTTGTAATCTAGTGGAGAAGATAGGCATTAAACTAATAATTATATCAATATTGATTGCAATTAGGTTAAGTATCTTGAGGGAGAAAAACTTTGAGTAATAGTGGTATCAAGAGGCTAAACAAAATTCAGAATTACCTCTCATATGGACAGGGATTCTCTGTCATCACACTAAATGGCCATAATCCCATGTTGGCCCAGAACCTGAAGTAGTTTGAGCTGAATTTAAAAAGAACAGTCACAGGCAATCTTGTGATACAGTTTGGACCTTCTTTAAGCAATCCTCCATTAAGGAATGTTTTGTAAAACTCCATGTTCCCTTCCTAATGCAGACAAGAACTGGACGAATCAGCCAAAAAATTTGGTGGGGAATGGTGGAGGAACATTTGATTTTTCTTTCTCACTCTAGATCTGTTGAATAAGAATCTCCAGAGGTGTATCATGTATGTCTTTATTCTTAGGTCATTGTGGTGATCATCGAGATTTCGGAACCACTACCTTGGAATATCCTAAGAATTGACTGGCAGAACAAGGGCATCAGTTTTAGCCGGCCTAACAACCAAACAGTAGTAGGATTTAGCTTAGTGCTTAGTTTTAAATGTACTGTGACAGAAGTTGGCAATGCCTAGATTTTGTTTTCAAAGAGTAACTGCGCTTTTGAATTGTCAGCAGTGGTTTCACAGTTTAAAGGTGCATGCTAAAGTTTTCTTTTGCATTTTCTTTTTTCCCTCAGGAACTAAACAACTTAAGCATATTTTATTAAAAGATGTGGACACTATTTTTGAATGTAAATTATGCCGCAGTCTCTTCAGAGGATTACCAAATTTAATTACCCATAAAAAATTCTACTGCCCACCAAGTCTTCAGATGGATGACAGTAAGTTTTATTGATGTATTCAGTAATGTATATTGCAATTAAGTATTCTTACACTACGGTTATATATTTGCATTAAAATTGTATCAATAGCTAGTTATAGGTAATTTAATGATGGAGAATAAATACTTGACTCAATGTTACGTTTAGTTTTCTACAGAAGTACTTTTATATCAGTGCTTTCCACTTATGTTTTCCTAAGGATATCATGTAGAGGTTAGACTTATGAGTGTGTTTATTTAAAATATTAGGTATTGGTTTTGATTGTTTATATGGGCTATACACTTTATATTCAGGATATTTGTAGGTTTAAAATATTTAATGCTGTCTTGAAGGGGCAATTTCTTGGTATTTTTCCTCTTCTGTAACAGCTTGTTAACAGATAACAGTTATTTACTTAGATTCTCTTTAAGTAAATGAGAAGGTTGGAAATACAAGCAAAGAATGAATAAGTGAGTGATTTCTTGGGAATGGTGGAGAGCATTAAATCTTTATTAATCTTCTGTTTTCTGGATCTTTCTTGATTCGAAGATGTTTTGTTCTGAGTGAAATTTAGTTAGATCAGTCATTATATCAGAAATTTAATTGTGTCACAGGCTAACTTGAGATCCAAAATAGCTTATATGATGAAAGCAGGTTGTAGGTCAATAAAATCTTTGTTGACTCAAGTGTTTGTTGAATTAAGTGTATTTATTGTATATATATGTTTAAGTAGCAGTATATATGATAATATTATCTTCTTGCTTCAGAGATCCTAAGAATTGATTAAAAATAGCAATTTGTTTGAATATTTTAATAACTAGTAGGTTACATTCATTGTTTCTTGTCCAGGAATGTAACTGTTTGTGGACTTAACAAAATATAGAACTTAGTTTGATACCATAGTTGCATTGTGTGGATTTTGTACTTTTTTCAACTTAACTTTTTTGGGATAAGGAGGAAATGCAAACTCCAAATATCAAAAATACTGCTTTAATTATTAGTGTGAAAGTGGTTTAAAGTATATTATAGATTATAGATGAAACAAAAAATTTGTATTTGTCTGGAAGCTTTTCCTACTACAGTTTAATCTTGCTATACTTAGTTTTATCATTGAGTTATAAATTTAAAGGCAGTCTGTAGAGATTAGTTTCAGATCTAACTTTTTAATTAAAATATTACTGGAAAATCAGTTTATTTTCTAGTAGTTAATTCTTTGTTATCTTTTAGTTATAGGATTGTCTTATAAAGGAAATAGATAAATAGGTTGCTGGGTTATTGTGCACTTAGCAATACTCACTCTAGAAATACCTCTGTGAAAGTGCTATGCTTTTTAGAGATACTACCTTTATCCATTTTAGAAAAAGAAAGGTTAGTAGACTATAAGAACTATAACGATTCATTTCTATCAGATTTGGCGCTTTTTTATTTGTAGCTAGATTTCAGAGTTGTATGCACAAACATACCTGGTGTTAGACAACTCTGTTACAATGGGAATATTTGTTTGTCTATATAGGGTGTGATTATTGCATAGGTAAATAAAACTAGCTCTGTTTTTGGAATAAATTTAGTTATACCTTAATCATTTGTTTTAATAGAATTGTGTCATGTTAAGAAGGCATGTATAGAACTGAGTTTAGCAAATAATTTCTGTACACCATTCCACTGATATTTATATATTCTCTTACAAATCTTTCTTTTAAACTTTTTATGCTCTTTCATTATCTAAGGTGTTCAAATTGTCCTCACACAATTAGGCTAAGTTATTTATTATGGATAAAATTAATAGGAATGTTGTTATGTGTCCATCCCCACCCCTGCCCAAAATAATTTTCACTGAGGTAGTAACATTCTTCATGATGTTTCATATATTCTGGGTTATGAGAACTTGGGGTTGCCTTTGCTAGTTTAAAACTTTTAGACTGAAAATATGAATTATTATTTTTATTGTTCAGGACACCTTTGTACTTTTTATTTTATATTAAGAGCATTTAGAAATGAAAGTAGCTCTTCAGATTGCATCTGTTTCTTAACATTTGAGTACTATGATGAGAATTTTAATTAAAACAAATTCTGGTTTAGTTACCAGTATTTTTATTTTCATAAAATACTAAAAAATAGGTAATGCTCTTATGAAAATAAATATGAACCAGTAATATACTTTAAGGTAGAGGTTCATAATATATTTTAAAATATTAGCGGGCTGGAACAGGCTAATTATTTCAGATTAAAATGTTGTTTTTTCCTTAACAGACCTTCCTGATGTAAATGATAAACAAAGCCAAGCCATAAACGATCTCCTAGAAGCCATATATCCAAGTGTGGACAAGCGAGAATATATTATTAAGCTAGAACCCATAGAAACTAATCAAAATGCGGTGTTTCAGTATATTTCAAGGACTGATAATCCCACTGAAGTTACAGAGTCAAGCAGTACTCCTGAGCAAACAGAGGTTCAAATGCAGGAAATTAGCACTGAACAGTCTAAAACAGTACCAGTTCCAGATACAGAGGTGGAAACTATAGAGCCCCCTCCTGTTGAGATAGTTGCAGATGAAGTTGTAGTTACACCTGATGAACAACCTCAGGAATCACAGGCTGACTTGGAAACTTCTGACAGTTCTGATTTTGGTCACCAGTTGATATGTTGTCTTTGTAGAAAAGAATTCAATTCCAGACGAGGTGTTCGTCGTCACATTCGAAAAGTACACAAGAAAAAGATGGAAGAACTGAAAAAGTACATTGAAACACGAAAGCATCCAAACCAGTCCTCTAAAGGACGCAGTAAGAATGTTCTAGTTCCATTAAGTAGGAGTTGTCCAGTATGCTGTAAATCATTTGCTACAAAAGCGAATGTAAGGAGGCATTTTGATGAAGTTCATAGAGGACTAAGGAGGGATTCAATTACTCCTGATATAGCAACAAAGCCTGGGCAACCTTTGTTCCTGGATTCTGTTTCTCCTAAAAAATCTTTTAAGACTCGAAAACAAAAGTCGTCTTCAAAGGCTGAATACAATTTAACTGCGTGCAAATGCCTCCTTTGCAAGAGGAAATACAGTTCGCAAATAATGCTTAAAAGACATATGCAAATTGTACACAAGATAACTCTTTCTGGAACAAACTCTAAAAGAGAGAAAGGCCCTAATAATACTGCCAACAGTACAGAAATAAAAGTTAAAGTTGAACCAGCAGATTCTGTAGAATCTTCACCCCCTTCCATTACCCATTCTCCACAGAATGAATTAAAGGGAACAAATCATTCAAATGAAAAAAAGAACACACCGGCAGCACAGAAAAATAAAGTTAAACAAGACTCCGAAAGCCCT
Organism: Dugong dugon; assembly: GCA_030035585.1. Classification (NCBI taxonomy): domain Eukaryota; kingdom Metazoa; phylum Chordata; class Mammalia; order Sirenia; family Dugongidae; genus Dugong; species Dugong dugon. The sequence continues at coordinate 113,853,191 of CM057468.1, read as the reverse complement.
AAATCAACTAGTCCGCCTACTGCAGGTGGCCAGCAAAAAACCAGGAAACCAAAACTTTCAGCTGGCTTCGACTTTAAGCAACTTTACTGTAAACTTTGTAAACGTCAGTTTACTTCCAAGCAGAATTTGACTAAACACATCGAGTTGCACACAGATGGAAATAACATTTATGTTAAATTCTACAAGTGTCCTCTTTGCACTTATGAAACTCGTCGGAAGCGTGATGTGATACGACATATAACTGTGGTTCATAAAAAGTCTTCCCGCTACCTTGGGAAGATAACAGCCAGTTTAGAGATCAGAGCTATAAAAAAGCCCATTGATTTTGTTCTAAATAAAGTGGCAAAAAGAGGCCCTTCGAGGGACGAAGCAAAACATAGTGATTCAAAACATGATGGCACTTCTAACTCTCCTAGTAAAAAGTATGAAGTAGCTGACGTTGGTATTGAAGTCAAAGTCACAAAGAACTTTTCTCTTCACAGATGCAATAAATGTGGAAAGGCATTTGCCAAAAAGACTTACCTTGAACATCATAAGAAAACTCATAAGGCAAATGCTTCCAATTCACCCGAAGGAAACAAAACCAAAGGCCGAAGTACAAGATCTAAGGCTCTTGTCTGGTGAGGAACAGTTACAGAGTTTTGCTTTTTCCCCCCATCGAACTTAAAAAAAAAAATCATTTGACCATAATTTATAGCTGGTTCCATTTTAATACATGTTTGCTTCCATATATCTTATGGCAGTGGGAACTGCAAGAGTAATGTGCATATTGCATTTACCTCTTCAGTGACCTTTATTCCAGTGGCTTGGGAACAAAAGTTAACTTCTGAACTTATTTTCCACAGGACAATGCAATATAGTTATAGGTAGATGGCACAGGGTCAGTGCTTTCCTCTTAATATTGTAAAATGTATCTATTTACATTGGCTTATGTTTACAGTAGAAATCTGTTTAACTAACTTTGCACAGGTTTAATTTGATCCAGCAACTTAGTCTACTAATTAATGCATTGTAGGAAAGTTAAATATATTAGAATAAATTTGTGAAGGCGATAATTATAGAAGAACTCTTTTGAGGCACTGTAATTATTGTAAAAATCTGTGATGGCTAAATAAAGTGCTGCCTCAGGGGGAAAAAAAAAAACCCCGAATTAGAATGATTAGCATTATTATTTACGTTTAACATAGTGCTTCTAGGCAGAGGGGGAAACTTGGTAAACAAAAGTTGGGATTGTTTTTTTTCTTTCTCCTTGGGAGTATGTGTTAGTTACTGTTTTTTAGTTTTGATCTATGAAAAAGATTATTTAGGCCCCAAATCCTCATATTTTTTCCTTTTTTGTTTAAACGAACTTTGGTGATCATTTTAGCATTGCTAGTATTATTAAGTAGGACTTCTTTGTGGTTGTTGTTGCAAGAAAAGTATAATCCCTACAGGGAAGAAAGAAAAATATTTTTTAGAAGATTTTGGAACAAATGTAGATTTAAAAAATACGATATAAAATAAAGAATAGATTCTTATACTTGTTTTTACAAGTTTATATATATTTTTAAAGTTTACCTTTAATACTTGCCCCTTGTATTAAGACATTTAGTGTATCTAAATGAGTATTAAATTAGCTTTGGATTCAGATTCTAAAGCAGAGTACTTAGTTTGAGTGCTGAGTAGGTTAAATGTGGTTTGATAATCACAAACTTTTCTTTGTGCAGAAAACTTAAGATGAAACCATCCTTTAGAAGTCATTTACTGTTGTATAATTTTAAAAACAAGGTTTTATTGGTAAACTCAAAAGTGTTCCATTTATTCCCATTTCTCCTCAGATAACTTCAAGTGATGTACGAAAAGGTTTGGAGTTCATTTTTGTGGAAAGACTTTAAATTGTTGTTAGAACCACTAAACGTCTTCAAATGGTACTATGAGGAAAAAGAGAAAACCATTTTCATAAATATTCAACTGTAACTGCTGTTTTCTGACTAAATTAATAACCATCTGACCACTTGTCTCTGAGGCCCTCCCTGCCTCTTCCAGCACTTTCAAGTAGCTGTGACATCAAACATACCGTCATCACAGTCCATCAGCTAACTACCCTTGACCTTGCGCATTTGGCCTACCATTTCTAACAAAAATACCGCAAATTCTGTTTTCTGAACAGTTTGTTGAGTAAAGCAATCACCAACCTGAAGAAAATATCACCACTGGTGATTTTTAATTGACACAGGCTTTCTATCATAGGGATTTTAGCTTTGTTCCACTTTATTTGGCAAAATTTTCATCTTGATTGTACAGATACATATATTTTCTAGTTAGTCTATGATAAGAGCAAAAGGCAAATTAGTCTCAACACATTATGAATATTTAGCTTACTAAATATTTGTGATTCTTTTCACATCCATTTATTCCTAACTTATTCTCCAGCACTTAAGTGTTTGAAAGTTTCAATCTAGAGAAGATGAGTTCCAGTTCATTTTCATGCGTGGATCATTACATTTTTCATTTGTTAACATCTGAGCTTTTGGTGAAAATTACATTCCCCTATTTTCCTTTAAATTTTATACACAAGCACTTTAATGATAGATGCAACTTAATTTTTCCAGTTTTTTTTTTTTTTTAAAAAACCCACACATTTCCTAATGTTAATATGAAGGTAATAAATAACTTACTTATGTTTTATAGATGCAGACAATCCATGCACAACCACTTCTTATGATACTAGTGTATTTCCTTAAATATTGCTAAAAAAAGATGGAGTAGAAACTTGATTTTTTTTTTCCTGTCCCAGAGTAAATCTTAAATGACCACTTTAGATAATATTTGATTCCTACTGTAAAACTTGGAGAATAATGAATTCTTGTCCATTTTTGTAATCAGGATTTTAGGAAAAACAAGTCCATTTATCTTTATGAAATTTTGGGCAGGTTTTTGTGTACTAATATTTTGTACTTTTTAGGGAATATTTTATTTTTTAGTAATTTGTGTCAAATTATAATTTTAAAAGGTACAGCAGAAAATATACCATGTTTTTATGTAGGTTCATACCTGTATTTAGGAGGGACTCTGTCCATCTTACATACTTTTTGTATAAAATTTTAAAATGTTGAAGATCCACAAGGTCATAGTAAAAAGCTTCTATAGCTAGAAAAACATTTACCCTTCCTAGTGCTTTGCACTAAAATATACTGTGAAAGGAAATTAGAAGGACTGTAACTGTTGCTGGAAATGTTCTATATTGAATGTACATGCTCTTGTTGGAAAAATGTACTTATATGTGATGGAAATAAACCAGACTCGAAATTATTTCAGCTAAATGTGCTTCAACAAAGGTGCACTGGTTGAAACTTAAATGTTTTATTGTCAAATTTAAAGTTATTCAGTGACTATGAGCAGCTACACTTGAATTATATTCTGATAGTTTTATTTTTAAGAATTAGAGTAATAATTTCTCTTTAATTTAAAAGCAGATTTACTTTTCCTCATATGGAAAACTTGTACTTATAGGTCTAACTTTAAAGATTAATAGTGTAATATATTTAGGGAACAAAATGTGTAGGTGGTATTCCATTTATAAACCGTCTTCATCAGTTGCACATTATTAAACCTCTGTGTTTGACTTTTGCAAGGTGTTATCTTTTATGCATTCCTACACACAAGACATATTCCAAAGAAATTTTCCAGTCTTAAGTACCTATAACCAATGAGAAGATACGAGGATTCCTTAGATATCTGGGGGAGCTCTTTGCTGCATCCTCTCGTGTACGTCAGCCTTTTCCTCTCTGCTTTACTTGTTAAATATTGTGGGAAAGAAAGAAAACTGGTCTGCTCATGGAGGAGGGGAGCCCAAAAGCTGAAATTCCCTTACCCCACTCACGTTTTTCCATGGGGCTGTTCAGAGCGTATTTCCCCTGTAATAATTCTAGGGCCACAGAGCAGGAATTTCGAAGGAGGGAATGAGGGTTCCAGAGACTGTCAAAAGATTTCATCTGGGTCATATAGAAAAAAAAAAAATAGCACTGTGTCAGGACTTGCCTATATTAGAAGTGGCTGTAGAAATTAGGAATATTTTTTCATAATAGCCAAATTAATGAATCACAGAAGACAAGAGTTAGAAGCAGTGGCATTACACTGGGACCAGTTTAGGAAGGTAAATGATTAGATATTATTTGTTCTTCATATTCCTTTCTGGTCTGCATCTTGGTTTTATTTTGGTTCTTGAGCTCTTTCATCTCAGAGGCTAAGGTTTGAGGCCTAAGAAATTTGTGCCAGAATCTTTTCTGCATGTAGGCTACGTAAACAAATATTTACATGCCTTTTTGTTGTTGTAAGGAGGGTAGTTAATCAAAGAGCCATCAGAAGTTGCTTATTTATATTAAGACGTATCTGTGGTTATAGATTATATCCACCTTTACTGCTGTTTGATCTTGTCAGAGTTTTTTATGGAATTCACCTTATCTAATAGACTTTCCACTCTTAAATGTGATGAAAGAGGGGAAACAATAAGTATTGCTTGCACTTCAACTTCATAAGTTTAGATAGTATAAGTGAGAACTGGATGAGATATGGCTAACATTGGATAGGTGTTCATTAGAACATACACTATGTTTGAGTACACAACAGCAACTTTTTTCGTTCATAACCTCTTTTTTCCTCTTTACTCATTGCTTTAAAAAGAGAACCTTTGAGGAATGCTTGAAGTACATATCCTTAATATTTAGCCTAGTTTTGTGTATATGTGCAAGTTTTTTGGTTGACAGATTGCTTTTATTGTCAAAAAATACCTTCACATTTTTAGGAAAATGTTATGTTGCTTTGTGGTTAATAGGCTGTTCCACTCAGATGCTTTAAAGAGCCTGTGGAGGCAGTAGTGGGGAGCTTTTTGGTTTGCTATGACGTAAGGCTTTGGGATAAAAAGGAATTTCCCCATAGGTATTATGGCACATAGGTATGGCGGTAGGCACAGTAGATACCAGTTCCTGTTGTGAAGTTGCAAAAGATCTTTTCAGAGAGCGTGGCCATTGAAAGTAAGAGAGAGACACTTCTAAAAATTTAAGAAATTTGGCCTCCAGGTTTTCTCTAGCACAAGGCCTTAGTTTGACTTGTGTAAGTTACTTTTCTAATGGAACTCATAGACTGTGAGGATTATGGTTTAGCCATGACTCTCATAGTTGATCTGAAGCCTAGCTATAATGTATGTCAAGCATCATGTTGGCTGTGCTGTTAGAATTCTGTAGTCTGCTAGTCCTCCCCCCCCCCCCCCCACCAAAGAAACCTTGGGATTTAAAAGGAGTAAGGATCTTCAATGTTTTCTAAAGTATTAGGCACATGGTAGAATGCAGGATAAAACAAATTTCCATTAACTTTTGGCGTTCCTAACTTTCTGAATCCATTCTTCGTCTTTTACAATTTGTTTCTGTAACCTTTTCTTCTGACTTCTGTTCTGAGCTTCCAGCTCTTGTCTTACCTTGTTTTCTCTTCTGGTTAATTAGCAGAGATTATTAGTACCAACATAACTAAAAACATGTTTTGGGAGGAGGGTGAGAGGGTGGAAAACGGCTCATTTTCTTCCTGAATCTTTATTGCCGGACACTGGATTTGGCAGGTTTATTGCTTTAAACTTCCTTCTCTACATCTTTCCACCACTGCCACACGACAAGGAGAGGAGAACTTAATAGAAGACCACAGGTGCATCTCACGGGGAAATGCCCAAAGTTGGAGTTTTGCTGTTTGTGCCCACTTAGCAGAATTAATTTGCTTGACTGTATATTTTTGAGGTCAGGGACTGTGTCTTGATAATTTTGTATAGTGCCTAGCACTCTTTGATGTATACACAGGCACTTTAAATAAATGTTTGATAATGACACTAAAGGAGTGGCCTTTTCCGTCGCAGAATTGTACTATCATATACTTTGAGACGCTAGGTCTTCATTTCATCAGTATTGGTGGATTTCGCTTATTTTAGAAAATACCACCAGTACTAGATGAGAGTTTGTGAAAGTAAAGAGAATTCTTAGTAATAGCTAATAATAATGAACATTTGTGGTGTGCTTGTATGCCAAGCCCTCTGCTAACCCTTTGCATGCGTTATGCCCCTACTCTTACCAGCAGTCCTCTGAAATAAGAACTGTTACTTCATTATTTCTATTTTATAGAACAGAAAATTGAAGCTAAAGAAGTTCAGTGATTTACCCACGTTCACACAGCTAGTAAACTTAGCAGAGCTGAGACTTGACACTAGGTCTGACTCCAAAGCCTGTGCCCTTAATTAGTACAACCTTACATTTGCACATTTTACAGTTTGCAAAGCGTGTTCATGGCATTACCTTATTGGTAGCTAGGGTAATGATCTGGGACCAGATAGTGAAATGTTTGGATTCACAAATTACTTCCTGTGCGACCTCGCACAAGTTACTTAAACATTCTGTGCCTTAGTACCTCATCTGTTAAATGGGATATTCCTTACCTCAGTGGATTGTTTGGAGAATAAAATGAAAAAATACACGTAAAGCACTTAGAAGAGTGTCTGGCATGTTATAGTAAATGTTAAATATTCTTACTATAAGTGATTGTGCAAAGCATACTCAAATGTGGAACGTTTTTATTACCTATTAAAGTTAAGTTTAGGTGGAAATTTGTACATTAAAAGATAGAACTTTGTTGTTACACATCAGATTTTAACTGCTGCTTTTGTATTGGAACAGTGAAGACAATCTGTATCATTATTTGCTACCAGTTCTCTTCTGATTCAATAGTAGTTTATCGTTCTTCACTTGCGTTTTTCAGTTGTCTTGAAAAAGACATTAGGCAGCACATTCATTGTAAGTTAGGCTTTGTTTTTATGGTTACTTCCTAGAAACAATGGATAGGAGCTCTGGTGGTGCAGTAGTTAAGCGCTCGGCTGCTAACCAGAAGGTCAGCAATTTGAACCCACCAGTCACTCTGGAAGAAAGATGTGGCATGGCAGTGGGTTTTGGGTTTTTTTCCCAGAACAAGCCGTCAGTCTGGAAATTCTCATTAGTATCTGTCGTACTGTAGCACAATATTTTGTTACTTTTGGTCATGTGTAAAATGTCTTCATGGAACAAATGTTATTTGAGTAATATTGCTGAAATATTTTTGTAAAACAAAAGTGGGTACGCAGCACTATTGAAAAGAAAGCATTCAGTTACGAAAAGAATGGATTCTTGCGGAGCATGATTTAGGCAGAGTCAGGAGTTCTTTGGTGAATGTGTCATGAAGAGATAAGAAGAAACAGCACTCATTAAAAGTCTTGCCAGTGGTTTCCATTAGTGGCACTACTCCAAATTTCAGCTGGGGCCCACATATGTTAAATTATCTGCCGAGAGACTACCCATACACCTGGCTGTTCGTGATCTTGCTTTTTTAACGATAGGGTGATGACTTTGGAAATTTTTGTGTTTAGGGACTGGTGAAATTTGCATCACCATAGAACCCTCGCCCCTAGGTTTGGTTGAACGTTTATATCGTGCGCTTCAGAGCTAGTGCTGGGGTCTCTGCCTTGGTTGTGTGGCTTCTTAATGATCCTGATACTCAATTGCTTGTGTCAGGCAGGTATCTGGAGCACATTCCTGACACACAAAAACGCTGTGTTTAAGCAGTAAAATGATGCGGTTGAAAAAACCCAAACCAAAATAACACAGACCTTTGGATGCTTGGGCAACAAGAACTTGCAGCCAACTGGGTGTCCTGCTCTATATAATCTCACACTTTCAAAACTGGAGCATGTAATAATGTTATATTCAGATGGGAAATTATTACACCAAAATTAACCCTAAGTGCATAGAACTTTCATTACAACTCAGGTGTTGAATATTGGTTCTTAATCTCTTCTATCTGTGGGATTATTTGGAAAATAAATTAGCTCTGAGAAATGAAACTGTGGCCTTCAGTCAGGCTTTATTCTCAGCTGTGCAAAAGTATTTTTTAAAAAGCTAAGATACTTCTTGTGTAGATAGGTGCTTTGGTAGACCTGAACCCCAAAGTGCCTGCCAGTTACAATTGGTAGCTTTTATTTTGGAGGGGAAGAAAAAGCAAGGGATATGTTTCTTTTAGGAAAGAAATAGTGAAGCACTAGGAACACAGTGTGCATAGTGGTTGGATTATGTGGGAAAAAAATCCACTCTTAGGGAAAGGATTTTTATGTAGTTTCCTTTAGTCTTTGACATGCAGGTTGTTAGGGAGGAAGATAATAGTTTTATATAAGCTTCTGTAAAAGAGCAGCCATGTTGTTTTCATTTATTGAGTTCCTTGGAATGCAGCATACTGGGCTATTTGTAGATGTTTTTTGAGAATTTCTGAACTTCATTCTCCTTTCCTTTGTATGGGCAGGCTTGGCAGTGATAAAATATAAGCCAATGGAACTGTCATAAAGATGTACAACACAGTGAAATTTATAAGTATTCTTCAAGATTTAGATCCTGAAATTATACTTTCTCAAAACATTTTCATAATTTACCAATTTGTCGGTTCTTTCCTGGCTGTCTTTACTGCTGTTGGTTCTGGTGATTCTAAGAGAACAAAATCACTTATTTGCAAGCAAACTCAGACGCAAACAGTTTTACACACAAGAGGAAGAAACTTTTAAAGGAGTTGGTTTTGTTTCCTGTAACTGCTTTGGCTCTCTTTTTAATCTGTAAGTCCACAGTTGTAATGATATCAGAGTTGTTCATTTTTAAGGGTTAGGATACTTCTCTGAAGGCCTTTCTCTAGAACACTTACTTAGTGCAAAGGAATACAATGTCCTCGAACCACAGATGCTACAAGGTGGAAGTGAGACCCACTGTGCCTGGATTGCCAGCCACCACCAGCTTGCCATGTCTACTAATTGCATATGCACCCATGTATATACGTATTTTGCTAGACTTATTTTGTTGCAAGCAGAGTTTTACTTGGTCATTAGCTAGTAAGAGGAGGTTTATTATAAGGCTTTATGTGGGGGAATAAGGAACATAGCAATGACCAGGCCTTATAGGAATCCAGCAGTAATTGTTCAACCTGGCTTCACCATATAGATTTCAACTAGATGTCATGGAGACTGGGGAAAACAAAAATCAATGCAATTCTAATGACTGCTTTTAGCAGCCAAAGTATTGCTTCTCTGCTGCTATTGGCCCTTCTCAGGTTCTGCTTTTACTTTTTTTTTTTCCTAACTAGTTGCCTCACACTGTATCTTCTCAATATGGTTGTAATTGCCTCATTGCTCATGCTGCCTGCTTTTCTGTGTCTTTTAGCTACTTTCCCTTCCCATACAGTTTGAGTTCAGTCGCTGTAAGAGAGAAAGTCTGATTGGGTCCATTACGTACGTTCCCTGTTGGTTATGGGTGATCATGGTGGCAGAGTCCAGTGGCATAAAACATAGTCCTGGACTCAATAGAAGGAATCTCTTGGTGGGGATCTTTTAAGGGGTAAGGAGCCCTGGTGGCGCAGTGGTTAAGTGGTCAGCTGCTAACTGAAAGGTTGGCGGTTTGAACCCACCAGCCGCTCTGCAGGAGAAAGATGTGGCAGTTTGCTTCCATAAAGATTATAGCCTTGGAAACCCTATGGGGCAGTTCTAATCTGTCCTTTAGGGTCACTATAGTTGGAATCGATTCAACGGCAACAGTTCATGAAGTCCTTGAATGTAATAATCTTTTCAGTAGCACATTTCTCTTCGTTTTTAAAGATGATAGAATTGAAGGCAACCTAGACTGTTAGTGGACTAGACTGTTAATCAGTGCAGAACCAATATCCCTTTACATACTGAGAAAATGTGAGAAATGTGTTTTGTAATTAGCTTCTGCAGTTCCTTTTCAAAACTGCCTGGTGTCCTTTTCATCTTGGGCTTTGTAGATTCTTAGCCTGGAGTTTTCACTCAGAAAGCCATTCCATTTCCTGCAGCAGCACCTTAGACCATTCCGTCAGGTGCTGATATCTTCCAGACACCCACAGTTCTGCTGCACAATTTGAGATGGTGATTTAATGCATCCTTAAAGTATTGCTCCTGCTTTTCTCCTTGTGTTTTCCATGTTTTGGCTTACTCTGCCATAGCGCCTTAGGTCCTGTCATTCACTCTCAGTGATAGGCTCTTGAGTGTCCATCATGTGCTTGGCACCATCCTATTCTTTTGGGGAAGCAGAATCACACAGCAGTTAAAGCAGAGAATTTTAAGTTATGCAGACCTGGGTTCAAGTTGTGCCTCCTTTATTTATTAGCTATGTAGTTCGGGAAACTTAACTTAATCCTTTCAAGTTTCTTGTCTGTAAAATGATGGTAATATTAGAAACTACCTTATAGGTATATTTGTGTGAATTTATAAAGGTTTAATGATATATTGTACATAATATACTTAGCACAATGAATGGCTCAAGTAAGAGCTTAATATTTATTACTGTTGTAGTGATCACTAAAATTGGTTATCATTTTGCTGCTGAAGTACCTTCTTGAAAGCACTTAGTTTCTGGTTATCTTGCTTTGCCATTTGATGTCCGTTGCCTTTTTGTTGGCATTAATCCAGCCGTTTAATGGAAGGTCAGATGGAACATCTATGATAAAGCCAAGGTACACAGCAATTTATTAAGTTTGAGTATATCATTACTTTGTGGGCCTTTAATCTGTGCAGGAGTTTGATGCCATTTTCGACAGCATCTTTTGCTAACTGTTTAAGAATTTGTTGATGGAGTTTTTTGATGTAATTGTTACTTATTCGTGATTACTGTCTTAATGAACAGTATATTGTTTTGAGTAGTGAAATTTAGATTTCAGGTTTTTTTTTGTTGCTTGTAAACATTAGGCTGTGGGTACATGGACACATTCTGAGCCCCTTACGAGCAAGAATTATATCTTTTCTTTGTATTATCAGTGCTTTGCAGTGTACCTAGCACGTAACAGGTGCTAAGAGAATGTTGAAGGAAGGAGGGTAGGAGCGTGACATCAGTTATCTTCAGCTTCACTTGTCTGCAGTCTGTCTCTGTTTATACTGCTTTTCCTGTTACCTCATCTTCTAATCTGTATAGCTTCTCTACCTGTGAGTTCATCTTGGTTTCTGTTACTCATGGTTTCTGTTTCCTGCCTTCCTTGTGTGATCCTCCTGGCTTCTGCCATTGCTACTAGGTAATGGCAACAAATTCAAACTCATAGGAGTGCTGTATTGATGGTATACCTGAAAAGTACTCCATAATCAATCACACACTGTGTGAGTGTGCAGTGAGTGATTTTTGAATGATTCTTTTTAAGATTTACGTTGGTTTAATTCATGCCTATCCAGTTCTATGAAATGCAGTTCACATTACACTTTATGTTCCACTTCCAGATCCGAACACAGCAAGCATGCAATCCTGTGTCATTTGTGTAATCTTAAGAATTGGAATTGATTAATTATATTACTTCATTTATCCCATTCCCACATTGCCTGCTTCAAACCTTTCATCTCGTCCTCAAGCCTTCAACCCCATTTTTGCTTCCTTGATAAGAGACAACCTTGTTTATATCTTGGCAAAAGTAGAGGATATTTCTTCATGTTCCCCTTGCACATCAGAATTGTTTTTTGTCTTCTGTTTCTGTTTTGGTTCTTTGGAGAAAGAGGCATCCTTCTTTTCCAAGTCCAACACTTCCATCCTTGCCTGTCTGCTTCCTTGGACTTTCCTCAGACAACCCTTCCCACCACCACATCTTCACCATTTACCAGCTCCTCCCCAGCAGACTAGAAACACTCTCAAATTCCTTTCAGCCAAACTAAACTTCCCATCCATAGTACCTCCAGTCTAGTTACTGCCATCTATTCCTCTTTCCTTTGACTGCTAAATTTCCATGCATACACTGCATTGTAACAGTCTAGTTACTAGTCTTCTCCATTGGACTACATGCTCTTTGGAGATCTGTATCTCTATCACCATTGATTCCCCAGGACCTAGGATAGTGCCTGACACCTAGTAGACATTCAGTATTTGTTGAATGAATGAATGAACAATATAGAGCCACAGCCTGCACTTCCCCCTCCCATTCACTCCTGAACCATCTGCATTTCTTTTTTTTCCTGCCCTTATATTTCTACTGAAAGTTTGAAGGTCATTAATGACCACATAAATGCTAAATCTAGTGGCTTCTCACTTTTTTTTTTTTTTCCACACTTTGACCTCTCTGCAACCATAAATGCTTAGAAATTTACCATTCCCAGACTTTCATGGTAACTTAGATATAACTTGGTCATCTTGGGCCAGTCTCAGCATAGTATTGCATCCGGAAGAAGTAGACAAACCCAAAAGCCTTTGGAAAGTAATGGTCCTCTTTACTGAAATCTTCTAAGGATGTGGAAATGTAGAATTATATAAAGCTCAGGAAACTTTATATCTTTATCTTCTTTATCAGTCTCTCTTCCCAAATCCTCATACAGCTTGGCAGCTCTCCCTCCTGCATCTTTCTTCTGTAGCACTTCCCCAAAAGCCTTCTGTAAACTTTCTACCCAAAACCTTGTGTCCGCTTTTCCCATCTTCTGGATCTCTTATATTCTTCCAAGCATAAGTGCCCTTTCCTATCCAAAAGGTCGCCGAGTGGTGCAAGTGGTTTGTGCTATTAAACTAATTATTGGCAGTTCAAACCCACCCAGCAGCAACATGGAGGAAAAGCCTGGTAATCTACTTCTGTAAAAGTTACAGTCAAGAAAACCCTATGGGGCAATTCTACTGTGTGACACATGGGGTTGCCATGAGTTGGAATCGATTCGGTGGCAGTGAGTTTCCGATTTAAATCACTTTGGTCTCTCTTGGCTTCTTCTAGTCTTTTCTTTACCAGTTACCCTGCTCAGTGTTCTAAACATGCAGGAATATTCTCTTGATTTCATCTGGTTTGCCCTTAACTTTCTTTGCCTGGTTTTAGTTAATCTTAAAGCCTCAGATCAGACACTGCTTCTTGCAGTGAGCATTACCTGACTTCCTAGGTTGGACTGGGTTTCCCCCCACTCGGTGTTTCTGAAGTGTCCCATCTGTAGCTATACTGAAATTATCTATTTGTGTCTTCAATAGTCTCTACACGTCTTAAAGGTAGAAATCCTGCCTTTTCTTATACCCCTAGCATCTGGCATAGTACCTGGAACATGGTGGAAGTTGATAAGAGTTGATAAATGTTTATTGAAGGGATGCTCCTGTGAACTCTGATAATTCTTCTCTTGCCACTGACATTTCTTTTGTTAGTAGGGCTTTAAATATGGATCCAGGTTTCCTTAACCGTGTTTTTCTTTTTGATCTCCTCTGCTTCCACTTCTCACTCCTGTGAGGATGATCCTGGACCTGGTTTCTAGCTCTGGCTTTTCTCCTGATTATGAGACCATTTGTTTTCAAAGTTGCACATCACACATCTCCACGTGGATATTTCTCTGGTGTCTTAAATGCTACTAAAATCCAGTAAACCATACTTATCTTCCTTTTCTGGCTTGTTCCTCCCTTCTGTGTTCCCTGTCTCCATTACTCACACCCCTCGCCTTCCTAGGCTAATAAGAAACCTGGAAAATACCTTGACCTCTTTCTCTCTCACACATTCTTTATCTAATCAGTGCCTTTCCGTCTACCTCTGAAGATTTCTCCCACTGGACTCCTCTTATCATCTCCACCTTTAGTCCTCTTGTTTGGGCTCTTGTTTGTCTCTTATCTACACTGTAGAGTCTCTTAACTGACCTCCTCTCTAATTTGTCTTCCATGCTGCTGTCAGAACTGGCTTTGTAAACCACAGATATGTTGTTACTGTATGTTTATTGCTTGACTAACCTACTCTCCTACAGGTCTCAGTTTAAATGTCACTCATAAATAAAGACAATCTAAAGCATGACTCCCTTGTAGTTCTGTTTCATGTTCCTTTCCTTATTGTCATCTAATTCAGTTTGTAATATGCTTATATTTGTGCTTTGATTTGTTGAGTCTCTCTCTCCCCACTGGAGAGCTTATGTAAGGGACAGGGAAGCTTTATGTAAACCCTGTGCTTAGCACAATGCTTGGGACACAGTAGTGCTTAAAAAAATCTTGTTGAATGAATAGATGGTTGAAAGCTTATCAGTACAGGCAGACAGCTAGGAGATAGCAAGGGCAGGGAAGTTACAGGGTTCTAGAGTCTTTCTAAGTTCTCAAGGTCCTTGGTCTGTAGTGATAGCTTTCTGAAGTAGTACATAGGCTATTAACTTCTGCCTTTTGCATTTATTTCCCTGATGATGCGAGTCAACAATTACAGTCGCTCTTTATGCAGGTGCGGTGGACGTTTCTTAACCAGAAGATGAAACCAGGTTTGATCATGAATCAAAGCAGATTCAGTGTCATACTTGTTTCATGGAGTTAGTTTGCATCTCTGAGGAAATTCTGATGGAGTAACAGGTCACTAGACCCTTTTCCTGGTCTAAAAATGATCTCCGAGCGTTTTCTTCAGAAATCTTTGGGAAAGATGGGTCTTAAGCTGGGGCTTGAAATAATTATGGCTCTATAGAATTGGGTATTCCTTAAGGTTGGAGGCCTCCTATTATATGGAGCCTTCAGTTTGCCATTTGTCCAATGTCTTAGGAGCTAATTCTATTTAAATTATTTCAGGTAACAGCAATTTTCCCGTAAGTTCTAAAGCTTAAAAAACAAAACTATGTTGAGTGGAGGTCTTTCCTTCATAAACCAAACTTGTTCACCCAGAGTCATCAGGAATGGGTTAAATTTAGATCATTTGGAGTGAATAAATATAAATGAATGTCTTCATTTAGTTCACGGGCCGAATGTAATTGGCCTTTAAATTTTTTTTTATCCATCCACTTATACATTTATCCATCTGTCCACACTTGAACAACCATGTGTCAAGGACTGTACCAGGCATTTAGGAGTTAAAGAAAAATAAGACTTGGTCACTGTCAAGAAGTGTATTCTAGATTCTGTTTTTATGTCTGCCACCTGAGCTGTATAGTCAACTATCTATTGGATATTTTCATGTGAATACTTCTCATTCACTTGTGTCAGAAACTGAACTTGTCTTCCCTTCAAACCTGTACTTCCTCTTAAAATCCCTTTCTCACAAAAATGTACAATCAGCTACCTGATTATTCAAGCCAGAAATAACAGGAGGCATCCTTGGCTCCTCTCTTTGTACCTTTACCCTCAACACACACTATTCACTCATTCTCTTAGTCTACTATTTCTACTTCCTTAACATCTCTTGAATCTGCCCGCTGCTTTTCTTAGATCCACTGGCCGTTCCTGAGTTTGGTCAGCTTTTTCTCATGCTCGTACTAATATAACAGCTTTCTAACTGATCCTTCTTCCACTTTGCCCGTCCCCAAAATCTTGAGCCATGCTTCGTCTTTCCCTAATACCTGTTGCTTCAGCTTTGAATGTCATGTGTATTATCCACACCTTCTTCTTTCAGGGCTCACCTTCTCTTAGAAGCCTTCCCTGTTTCTCCAAGGCAGGATTAGATGGCTCCTCGATGCACTTCATCCTTATTTATCAGCGATTACCATGTTTGTGATTGTTTATTTGACTCTCCCTGCCTAAATGGAAAAGGCCTTTAGAGGGAGGGCTGTGTTGTATTCAGTATCCTCAGTGCCCAGCACAGCACCCAGTATGTAATATGTCATCAGTGGACATTTTTGGAGGAAATGAGTTTTGGATTGAGACTGTTGGTTAAGTGATCTGCAGAACGGGTTGAGGAACATGCCAGAATCAGTCTTCTGTGCACATTATTGAGGAAGGCAATACTCATTAATATATTTAACTCCTAATTTAATTTATCCTTTAAACATACACTTTCATACTTGGAACACATGCCTGTTGTAGTAACCACTGATGTTGATAAAGTATTTTTTTTTTATATTTCAGTTCATATGTTTTTGAATTCTTAATTTAACTTTGCCACTGGTTGAACTGAGTATTTGAACGGGTGATAATATGAATGAAGTTCAACTCTTGGATAACTCTTGCCATATTAATTTAATTAATATACAGTATTAATTAAATTAATCACGGGCTCATACTAGTAGTACTCAAATGTATTTTATCCCAAAAAAGAACCAGTTTGGGTCTCTTTGGAGAAGGGCAGACTTTTGGGCTGGCCTTCTCAACATTTCTGTAGAGAGAAGTTATTGAATTTCCTACAACGATTATATGTACACATATAAATTGATATTTGTTTTACAAAATGAAGTATCTGAAATGTTATGAACACATCAAATCTTACTTTAAATGTACTAGAGCTCTGGTGGCTCAGTGGTTAAGAACTTGGCTGCTAACCGAAAGGTTGGCAGTTCAATCCACCAGCTGCTCCTTGGAAACTCTATGGGGCAGTTCTACTCTGTCCCATAGGGTCTATGAGTCAGAATTGACTCGAGAGCAACAGGGAGAGGGATTTATTTAGTATTGAAAGGAATTCTGTAGTGAGTACTTTGGTAAAAGCAAAACTTCCTTGGTTATTGTTGTGTTGTTAGGTGCTGTTAGGTCGATTCTGACTCATACCAACCCCATATGTGACAGAGTAGACCTGCTCCTAGGGTTTTCTTGGCTTTTATCTTTATGGAAGGATCCCTGGTGGCATAGTGGTTAAGTGCTCGCCTGCTAACTGAAAGGTCGCGGTTCAAACCAACCAGCCACTCCATGGGAGAAAGATGGTTGGTTTGAACCCACCAACCTGCTTCCATAAAGATGACAGCCATGGAAACCCTATGGGGCAGTTCTACTCTGTCCTGTAGGATCACTGTGGGTCAGAATTGACTCCATGGCAATAGGTTTTAATCTTTACAGAAGCGGATCGCCAGGTCTTTCTCCTGCAGAGCTGCTGGACAGGTTTGAACCATCAACCTTTTGGTTAGCAGTCAAGTGCTTAACCATGTGCGCCACCAGAGCTCCTTCTTTGGGAATATGAATTCAAATCACCTGTGAAATTTTGGAAAACTACGTATGTGTAGGCTTAGTCCAGATTTATCATAATTCCTGAGGGTAGGGTCTAAGCTTTTATATATTTGCTACAATTCCCCCCAGATGATTTGTTGGGCAGCCAGAGCTACTTGGCTGTATGAGCCAGAGCATCTCAAACCGTAACATGCGTAGTGGTCATGTGGAATCTTATTAAAATACAGATTTTGACTAAGTAGGACCAGGTGGGGCCTGAGATTTTTCATTCCTAATAAGCTTCCATTTGATGTCTCTGCTGCTGGTCTGTGGTCCAGACATGCAGCAATCACCCTGTAAATAATAACCCTCTACATTTTTTAAGATTTTTTTTCCCCTCAGTGGAGCATACCTCCCCCTACTATGTTTATTTTATAAGATGAGTTTCCTGGGCTTCAGATCCAATCTAAAATAGTTTTGTTTTGGAGATTCTCTTTCATTAAAGTTTCAATACACAGAGGACCAGCCTTTGTCCTTCTGCTCTTCCATGACCATCAAGTATAAGATAAGCGTGAATTTGAAAGTAATTTCTCATTTCGGATCTTCCTGTCAGCTGTGGTCCTTTGAGGTCAGATCAAAGACAAATACAGGTAGAAGCAAATTTAGAGCAAATTGCCTCTTAAGAAAAAATAAAACTCAACCCTCTGACTATTGCAAGTGCTTTATTTGTATAATACGATATTGTTAGGAGTAAGCATGCTTCTCAGTTTTTAAAAGGCATTAACCGGCAAGTAGTTTTGTTTTTGACAACTCTAAAATGAAGTTTGGTTGGTGCATATGGTTAACGCACTTGGCTGCTATTCGAAAGGTTGGAGGTTCAAGTCTACCTAGAGTCACCTTGGAAGAAAAGCGTAGGGGTCTACTTCTGAAAAATCAGCGATTGAAAATCCTGTGGAGCACAGTTCTACCCTTACACACGTGGGGTCGCCATACGTTGGAGTCAACTTCACAGTAGCTGGCTTAGTGTTTAACTTCTCTCATCTGGTGGTTGGTTATTTTTTAAAGTAATATTTTTTTCCAAGTCCTCTTCATTGTGATTTTTAACTTGATATGTTCAGTATATAGGTAGAAATAGTTTTATAGCCTCTAAGTAACTAAATTATCTTTGCTACTAAGAATTGAGATTAATCTGAACCTTACTGGGGTTGATCATTGGACACTGAAGGGATGCTGGGGATATGAGAGCTTTGCTGATGTGATTATAGTTGTTTGGGAGACTGTGGGGTGGTAGCACCTAGATTTGTTTACCTGTTACTGATGCATAGGTGGTGCCATAGGCGTGCAGGCAAATAGGTATTTGCTAAGATGGAATTGACCCAGATCCCTTTTTAGCCTTTTGAGTGATGCAAGCCTTAGTATTACATGTTAATTAAAGTGTTTATTACTTCTAGGACTCGTGTTTGAAATGAGGTATGTATTTACCTTTTGAAGATTGAAGATTTCAATTGAACAAACTTTAATTGAATAGAAGATGAAAGAAATTGTTTAAAAGTATTATCAGGGGACAGATTGTAGCTCTGGTGGCCCATTGGTTAAGAGCTATGACTGCTAACCAAAAGGTCGGCAGTTTGAATCCACCAGCCGCTTCTTGGAAACCCTATGGGGCAGCTGTATTCTGTCTTAGAGGGTTGCTATGAGTCGGAATTGACTCGATGGCAGTGGGTTTGGTTGGTTTGTTTTTTGGTTTGGGGACAGATTAATACTAATCAAGTAATTTTTATTTTCTGTAGAGCTTGTTCAGGTATATCAAAAGTCAAAGAATTTCATGAATGTTCTTCAGATTTCACGTGTCTTAGGTTGACTTGCTTCATTCATTCAGCAGACATATTGAGCTCCTGCTTTGTGCTAGCCACTGAGTTAGATGCTAGGGTTATGGAGATGAGCAACACAGTTCCTGCTCTCAAGTGCTGTGGAGGAAGAACACATAATGACACAGAAGCAGGATATTAACGCACACAGAGGGGTTGGGGACGGCTTCTCATAATTTCTAAATTCATTGTTGAACTGACTTTTGAAAGGGTTAGCTAGGCATAAAAAGTTTCTAGGTACAGAAACATGAAACCACATGTCGATTAAGGGAAAAATATGAGACAACTGGCCAAATTAGGAAAGTTCTGTGTACCATCAGTCATTTGCACCCTATTTTCAGCATTAGGGGTAGATGTTGAAGGATTTTAAGCAGGGCTATCTGGTAGCATGCAGGAGATTAGATTAGGGGGTAGAGAGACTGATGGCAGGGAAATCAGTTAGGAGCCAATTCATAATCTAAGTGAGGAATGATACAGGCTTAAACTCAGGTAATGACTTTGAGACTATAGAGAAAGATATGATAGTTATTTCAGAAGTGGTAGTTTCTAGACAGTGGAGATGAAGAAGAAATCCAGTTTGATTCCCAGGTTTGGGCATTCTGGCTGGGCAAGTGGGTGGTACTGTTCTTCCAGATGGAAGATGGGAGGAGGAGCACTTTTCCAGGTGGAAATGTTGAATTCAGTTTTAGACGAGTTTGAGGTGCTTGTGGAACATCTCATTGGTGATACTCATCAGTAGGAGTAAGATATACGAGGATGGAGGCCTGGAGGGATATTGCCCAGGGGCTAGAGATTTAGGAGTCATTAGCATACAAGTGATTGTTGAAGCTCTAGATTTAGAACTTAGCGGAAAGAATAAATAGAGTCAACATATTCTACTACTACTTGTATTCTTTTGGTTTATTATGTAAGTTAGGGCAGTGCCTTCCTATTTCAGTTTTTTATTTGGGAAATTGATGCTGGCCAGCATTGATTCTCTGTGTGTGTATAAAATATATAACATCTTTTTGATATTACTCTTATCTGAGAAGTGCTGGATAATTAAATTGTAGTTGGAATAGTATCAGGCAATGTGAACTGATTAATGTGTCATAGAGACCTTTTGAGATAAAACCTATTTAAAAAGATTATTTTGTTGTAATGGACCTAATCTAGGAGAATAAAATCCAGATAGAACCTGACATAATCCATGTGATAAACTCAGATGATTTGGTATCCGTAACAATATTCTAAGGGAAAAGAAAAGATGCTATTAAAGGTTGAACAGGTGAATGAAATAAATTAATTTTAGCTTGCTGAGATGCAGTTTTTGGACTGGTGAATATTTAAAATAACAGTTAATAAAAACTAGGTCCTGCATTGTCATATATATTCCTGTGGTCCTCGCTGATTTCTCCCAGTTTTTTTTCACCTCCTTTCTGGAGGGAGGACCTAACAATAAAACTTTATCTTGCCATCAAGATAACCAGTGTAGTTCAAGGGGAAATTTTTGTCACTCTAGAGTCTGAAATGAAGGAGCTTTTTCACCCTACCCAGGACAATGGATGCTTATGAGGGTATTCAGAATGATTTTTAAGAAGTTAGCCCTGCTTGGGATTGAAGTCAGTGATTTAATAGAGAAAGCATAGGTCTGTATACCCTTTGAGCTATCCAGGTTTTTTATTAACTTTTAAAATCTGCCTTTAAAGGGAAGAATTCCCTGGGAGACTTTGTGTGTCAAGTTTCAGTAGAGTAAATTTTATGGATGAGTTATGAACCTCTAAAAACTGAAGTCAATAATAGAAATGCTGATAGACCTCAACTAGAATAGCAGAGCTATAATAAAACAGCTTGGTGTTATTCCCTTTGTGATCTTGAGTAAAATGACCCCCCCACAAAAGCTTTTAAAGTTTACCTTCTAATGCTTTGAAAGTGGTTTCTTTTTCTTGTTATTTCATCTTTAACTTATGCAATAATAGGCATAGAAGACTAATACCTGCATCAGATAACACAAGGCACAACTACTGTAGCGCCAAATTGTATTAAATCATAAATTTTAACTAATACCAATTTCAAATCTTCCCCTTTGAATAAATTTATTTAAGCACTGTTTTTTTTTTTTCTCCTAGCAAGCCTCTATATATCCAGTCACACCTCAGTAAATTGTTAAGAAATTATTGGTAAAGGTATTTAGGCTTTTGACAGATTGATTAAAAAAAACAGTGGAATGAAATTTTAGAATATATGTTTTCTGCATTCAAGATTTCATTTATTTAGTAGCCTTCTTTATATTTGTTGATATTCTTTTTTGTCCAACATTTTAGAGATAAATTTTGTTTAGAAGTTTTTCTTACAAGATGCATTACTACATAACCAGTCATCCCCCTGCCACATACACTCTTTATCCATGTAATAATGAATACTTTGAATTTGTATTGTGTATTTTGTTGAAAATTAGCAAGTGGTTATAAATTATTCCTTAAGCTTTTGCAGTGTCACTAGATCACTGAGAGATAGAGAATAGGTTTGTTTTTTTTTTAATTGACATTTTTTCAGGTAGTAAAAACTCACAGCACTCTGTCAACTTGGCCCAATTCATAGACTTAATCAATGGAAAAGTAAAACCAGCATATGTTGATTTCCTGGTTTGGTGTTTTTTGGGTGGAGCAGACTCTGGAGTATGAAGGTTGTGATAGGAAATGATACTAGGTTCCTTTAAGAAGATACTGGAAGAAGGTTACCAAACATCCTGCATAAATATGATCTTCCCATACCTTGCCACCCTGCCCTATTAAAAGTTGCGTCTAGATATATATTGATCTTGTATTTGAATTTGGCTAGTTACTTTTGATCTACCACTAGCATCATCACTTCTATGTAGTTTTCTGTAAGTTTGGCAATCCAGTGTTTGAAAAGTAATTTCTAACCTTTTTGGCCAAGGTTACTATTTGGAGTCAAGGTATGGTTTGTATGCCTGCCTTTAAAATTCCCTAATTAGTTTTTACTTTTACTTTCATATATATATAAACCTTCACTTCCATATAATCATCAACCCCTCATCCAATCTGTGTTTTTCAGATCTGATCTCTTCCTTGAGTTTTACTTGTCTGTTTCCAGCCACACATGTAACGCTTATATTTCCTTGTTTATTCATTCACTTGTTATATTTGTTAAACACTTACTGTGTGCCAGACCCTGACAGCCTAAAACTTAGTATGCATAAGACTACAACTAAATTCATTATCCTACTTCATTTTGCTTATTACACAGACTTCAGGGTCCCATGTCTTCTGTGAATCTGTTCTTGACAGCTCCAACCCACAGTACCTCCTTCTCTGATGAACTCTCAACATTATCTCAGCATTTACTTTTCATTCTTTGTGTCATTATGGCATTATTATTTCATTACATTGTCTCTGTGATTGGACCCTAAGCCCTTTGAGACCCAAGGTGGACAACATGTAGGGTAACCAGTGAATGGATTGCCAGGCCCATCCCCAGTCTCCCTAGCCCCCCAGTGCCTGCCAGATCTGCTTGCTTGCTTTACAGTATTCTCTTCATGTCCTATTTTTACTGATCTGGTAATTCTCTTGCTCTCCTCTTGATTGTCTCTGGTTTTATTAGTATCTTCTCTTTATGAAGATTGTGGATGATACTTAGGAGATTCTTAGGCTGATTTTAGGGGCATATAGATGTGATTTTTCAGCTTTTTTCCTACCTCAGTATCCGTTTTTAAATTCTATCACAAAAAACCCTATAGTTTTTAACATTTATATTCATTTATTAACATGTGTATTGAGAATCTATATCTTAAAAACAATAGTTTGGATAGATAAAAAAGAAGAAATTAACCAGATTTTTACTTTTGATAAAGAATAAAAAGAAACACTGTCAAGTTCACAAATCTGAATTTCTTCCAAGACTCTTTTTACTACACTGCTTTTACAAGTGGGAATGGAGCAGACAGAAGTGTAAATAATAGTTAACGTCATGCTAGGTAATTCACTGCAAATTAAGGCTAATGTATTGTTTCACCATTTACTTACTTTATCACCTGGCATTTTGCATATTTCTTTTGAGCCATAATCCTGTTGAATCATAGATGAGGACTCTAAAGATTTAGTGTAACCTCATTTTAAAATGGAGAAAATTGAGGTAAGTGATTGCAGAAGGTCACACGTGTAGTTAATGAAGGAGTCAGGAATATTACTATTATTATTTTTAATTGTTGTTGAGAATATAC
This sequence comes from Dugong dugon, assembly GCA_030035585.1. NCBI lineage: Eukaryota > Metazoa > Chordata > Mammalia > Sirenia > Dugongidae > Dugong > Dugong dugon. The sequence continues at coordinate 113,830,278 of CM057468.1, read as the reverse complement.
ACAGCAAAACATACACCAATTCAACAGTTTCTGTACATGTACAACTCTGACACTGATTACGTTCTTGAGTTGTGCAGTCATCCTCACCCTCGTTTTCTGAGTTGTTCCTCCCGCATTAACATAAACTCACTGCCCCCTAGGGTTCCAAGGAATATTATTTTAATAGGTAATAACATGTACATAAAAAAGCAGTAGAAAAGTTGTACTGTGAAAGGTAAGTTTTCTTCCTACCCCATCTTGCAGTTCTTCCATTCCTTTCCCCACAGGCAACCAGTTGTATTTCTTGTGCCTTCAGGAGTTGGCTTATGTATATACAACCATGTAAGTGTATACGTTTCCCTTTCTTCATGCAAACGGTAGTATATTATACAAGCTTGTTTAACAGTATGTCTGGAAATGGTAGAACCCAAATCTTTTTCATTTCTTGGTCCATGAACTTTCTATTTACTACGCTGCCTGTCATGTATACAATCGGTTTTTGTTAATTTGAATGAACAGAGTATTAAATTATTCTTAGTTTCCAGCATATCATATTGAGTACCTCATGTGCAAAATAAGGTAGCTTTTCACATTTCTTTCAGAAAGAAAGGGATCATGCTCATTGATTTACTTGACGATAAATGTTGAATTTAGAAAATAAGTGAAATGTATATAATAACTTATTGCTAGTTGCGGAAAAAAAAAAAAAAAGTGAAAAGCTGATTGGGATATTTTTTCCATTTGAGAAAGAAATGGCCAAGGAGATTTTCAGGGAACTCATTTACCTTTTGACTTGCGTAAAAATCTTTATGATCTGTACAAAACAGTTTAAATATGTCAGGACCAATGAAGAGCAATGATGTTATAAATATCAAACCACAGATGTTTTATTTTGTAAATTTTTTATTCTCCATCCTCATTTGCAAATCTCAGAAATAATGTTGCATTTGTTTCTCAAAACAGTTTGTAACCATATATTTTAATCTTCTTGAAATGACTGATGATCACCGGTATAAAAAAATGCACTCTTAATTTTGATCATTCTGGCTTTATTTTGGCCAAATTATTTTTTAGATATTAATGAGACCTATTAGAACTGCTTGATTTTAGATATTATGCACCAAATTATATCACAAAAGATAACACCATTAAAAAAAAATGTGTCCCCTGCCAAAAGGCCATGATAGGACTCACAGAAGTTAGGTATTTATCTTTGATTTGTACTTTAGAAAATTAGTTAGTAATCCTTCATTCTTCCTAAAGATGGCAGTACCTCTCAATGTATTATTTAGTGGGTAATTCTGTTTGAAAATAGTATCAATTACAACTCTTAACCATTATTGGCTGGAAAAAAAATAATCAGACTAAAAGTATATTTTCATAATATTGTCAATAATAGTTAAAAGTTAGTAGTAGAATATGGAAGGTTGTATCCTTGTGGTTCATAGCACTACTGGGCTTTCATGTTTTTTATCCTCAACCTTGGACACAGGGTCCTTACTGCATTCTGACTTCAGAATTCTTCAAGTCATGTTATGACTTACTCTATTTATAGGTATCTCTCCTATAGTGATGTTATCAGAGCATAAAAACAGACCAGAAAACCCCAAACAAAAACAACGCCGCCAAATAACCACATAGTGTGTATATATGTGAACATCTGAAATGTTTTGGGATTTACTCTTTGGTAAAAGTTTATATGTCCAAGTTCTCGTTGAACTTCTGTTTTTTGCTTAGGTGGCTAATTCTTTTAATAAGCACAATAAATACTTACTGGTGCCATTAAGAAAAAAAAGAAATCTTTACTCTTCTCTGCTGAAAAAACCGAGAAGCTCTAAATTCATAAGGTGTTTCTTTGGAACATGGAGAAACAATGCTGTATTTTGTTCCTCCTTTTTCCATCATTTTCATTTCTAATTAAATGGTTATGTCTCCGGTGTGTGTGTGTGTGTGTGTGTGTGTGTATAAAATCACATGGCACAGTATTCAAAGAAGGTGAACAGCCAGACAGAGAACAGGCTAATTTGGGCAGGCTTCACAGGTAACTTTGACATGGCCACTACTTTCTATACATGGACCTGATTATTGTTTCATCTAGAGAGGTGACTGGGAGCTAGCGGACTGTGTCGCCCTAACCAGCCTCATATAGATTCTGGTGTACAAATACCACAATGCCAGTTCTTTAATTTGCAAAGAGAAGTGGCTTCTGACGTTCATGGTTCAGTGCATTTTCTCCCAGTAGGCAAATCTACATGGAAAACTAAATCATAATCAGAAGATTGCAGGATGAGCATTCTGTCAGCTCCCAGTGACCAATGTCAGCAAGCTCTGGTAGTGTGATGCATTTCTTTCCTATTGGAATATACCTAACACTCAGATAGTCCTCAGTTTTCAGAGCAGTTTCCTCACTTTTCTTTCTACTAGACCACCCTTTCTACTTGATCTCTTTTCTTGTAGAGGTGTTATAGACAATGTCCTTTCTTTTATGCATTATTTTGTTTCAATTAGGGTTTAATAAAATTGACTTTTATTTAGCAAAATAGAGCTAATGTATGTAAGACACTTAGCCCAGTGCCTGGCTGTTATTAGGAAGTGTAACTGGTTTTGAGGTCACCTGGATACTTGTAGGTGTCAAAGATAATCTTTTGGGCCATTTCTATAGAAGACTTATCTCTCACAATTTGAGTTTTTAAAATTTCATTCTTAGAGGGTAACCTTAACATTGAATCTGTGGGCTAACAAGAACAATACCTTTTGGCTCCAGATGTGCTATTTTGTTTTGGAGATTTTGGTTCTTTTTAAATTTCAGTTTCTTGCTCCGAAATATTCCTTTCTGCATTGTCCCCCATCTGTAATGTGAATCTCTCAGAAGAGATGATTTCGAAGTTACCATCAAGCTCTAGAATATATTTAATTTTATATTTTACTTGAGTATGTGATGTAAGTTGTAACCCTTTCTGTCTAATCATGCTTGCCTTCATTTCAGGCTCTGCTTTAAATTCCTTACAGAGCATAGAGTTATTTTGAAAATAGTAGCAGCATCTGAATCCTTAGAAGAAATAGTAAGATAGGTACAGAATCGAGGGCAGTGGTTGAAAAATCCAGGGGTGGGTGTTTGATGAATGTGAATTCAGCACTCAACAGTGATATTACAGATCTGACAAATACATAATTGACAAATCAAAAACTTTGTGAAAATTAGTACAGAAAGGACTGAGTCACTCGGTCACTCCTGCAGCAGTAAGCATTGTGAGCCGCCTTTTCTCCATCCATCTGAGCAATGAGTTATTCTTTAAGAGTGACAAGATAGATTTGGGGAAACAATGGAGGAATTGACAGAGTTCTTTCTGGAGTTTGTAAAAATACAGATATGGGGTGTGTTAGAAGCTGGTGGTCTCAGCACCACGCTTTGAGTACACTGTCATAGATAGTAACTGTTGTAGGAGTTTGGAAGAGGGCTAAATCATTTCAGACTACAGTAATCAGGGAAAAACTTAATGAAAGGGACTGGGATTGGTCTGGGTCCTGAGGGATGGGCAGCATTTGAATAAATGGAGAGGAGGGAGAGAACATTTTTGATGTGTGAAATGGTCAGAACAAAAGCACAAAGCTGGAAATAATAGTGTAAGTTAGGGGAGTGGAGAGTCCAATTGTTTGGCTCAGAGGTTCTTAAACGTGGTCCATTGAAGAAGACTGAAGCAGTGTTGTCACCAACTCAGGAGCTGGAAAAATGGGCAGCTGTGCCGTTTCTCTTTAGTGTGCAACTGGATGAAACTATTGATGCCTAAGTGCAGCCAGCTTCACATTTTCATGTGCTCTTTGATGCCATCAAAGATGAATTCCATTTTAGAACCCCTTTTGGAAACTGGAAAGACTGTCAACATCTTCAAAATAACTCCCTCCCTCCCTCCCTCCTTGCTGTCTCCCCCCCCCAAACAAATACTCAAATGAAAGGAAAAAAAATCCTCGCCCTCTGAGGGCAGATGGTGCACCTGTGATGTCAGGCACACATTGTGTTTCTGCTGTGATGAGAAAGGATTGCCACGCATCATTGTGCCTCATTACTTTCCATATCAGCAGCTGTCACCACCTTTCCAAGGGGTATTGCCAAGAAATAGGAACAGAATATGACGTTTTCTTCTACTACACAAAAATGTGCTGGCTTTCCAGAGGTCTTAGTTGAACTCAAAGGCAGAGGAAATAATGTGATTTGACTCTAACTTGAAAGTCTTAGAGGAATTTGGTGTTCCAGCACACAAAGCTACCTTCAGCTGGCAAAGCATTCTATGGAATTCTGAGTTGGTTCTTTGTATCTTTGTGAGTCAAGGATTTCAGCACTTGGTGCCATCGTGCGGGGTGGGGTGAGTTGAACTTGATTATCAAAGATGACGTATGTGTTGCTCTGCCAAAGGCCATACCATAATTTCAAATCATTTAAGCCAGATATTTAGATTTATTCTTGAGCAGTCAGATTTATTTAAAAATTTTTTGCAGGAAGTGGTCGTTTTTCTTTCAAGGAAAAAAACATGAGGGAGGCATAATCTTTTATAAATATTCTTCATATTACTGCTTACGTTCAGGAAATCAGTTTCCAGTGCAGTGAGTAAGTATATGATGTTTGCATTGCTGTGCATGTTCCTGGAGGAGGAAGTCCGTATCTTTCATCAGAATCTCAGACTGGTGGTCTTTGGCTCTCCTGAAAGGTTAAGAACTTTTGATTTAGCTAGTGCAGAGGCAAGAGAATGGATGAATTTGAGCAAAGGAATGACATGAAATTAGGAAGCTAACCTGAAGAATATGGGAAGGAGAGCTTTGGCAGGACTGCAGGGTAGTTGAGGGGTTCATGTTAGCCAGTGGTATGTGAGTCATTCTTATAATCTCAAGGTAATTTTCTAGACAGAGCTTCTCAAAGGTTGGAACCAAGTGTTTTCTTTTTTGTCCCTAGTGTATAAGCACAGTGCCTGAGACATAATTGTTGTTGTTAGGTGCCATGGAGTCAGTTACAACTCAGCGACTGCTGGGTTCTACGCCATCCTCACAATCTTTGCTATGTTTGAGCCCACTGCTGTAGCCACTGCATCAGTCACCTTGTTGAGGGTCTTCCTCTTTTTCTATGACACTCTACCAAGCATGATGTCCTTCTCCATGGACTGGTGCCTCCTGATAACATGTCCAAAGTATGTGAGATGAAGTCTCGCCATCCTTGCTTCTAAGAAGCATTCTGGCTGTACTTCTTCCAAGACAGATTTGTTCGTTCTTCTGGAAGTCCACGGTATATTCAGTATTTTTTGCCAACACCATAATTCAAATGCATCAAGACCAAAGAAGAGACGTAATAGGCACTCCAAATACATCAAATTGAAATCACTATGGATAACGAAAGCTGGATTATAGCACCAATAATAAGTGCTCTTGTGTTTCATCTGTATTTAATCCTAAGTTAAATCATTTGATGAATAATAAGGTTTTTAGAGAACATTTCATAAAAAGCTCTCATGTCCTGGAGCAGTTGGTTAACACAAAGTTTTGGCCTCTTAAGTTTTGTTCTCTTTGTACATTTTAATTATTTTTGATAAGTTTTGCTAAAGGTATGCCTCCAGACATGATAATTTTATCCAGTACCTTCAGAGGGACAAAAAATTGCAGGATGGCTGTGATTGATTGATTAGGTCATCATCTATTTAAGCAACATTCCAATAAACATCTAACCTTGGATTCACTCATCATTAAAATCAGCCTCACAAGTCAGTGGTCACTTTGGCTTAAAACATTTATGTAACTTATATCCCCTTTCCTCGCTTATTGACATGATTAGGTTCCAAATACCAGGTTGTTATGTGAAATTGGTGTTTTGCAAAAGTGGAGGATGACCCCATCAGATCACAAAGTGGAGGATGACTACATCATTACATAACTGCCAAGTTACATCATTACATAACTGCCAAACCACTGAGAATCATGGTTCAGGGAAGTTGACACATAATCATCAAGGCCAGTGTTAACTCTTGCCTCGAGCCTCGGTGTTCATTACTGCCAGACGTATGTTGTCAACGTGCAAAATAATTGGATAGTAGAATTTTTACTATTGTCATAAATGTGAACTGTTGGATAATGAGATGGTCGATTAGTGAGAAAGTATAATGGATCGTCTATCACTTTAATAACCAACCTTGGAACCCATCCCATATGTAATATTAGTATAATTTTATTATCATCTTTATGCATTTTCCTGGGGAAAGGTAGGAAAGCAGACTGCCTACACATTAATAACTGTTAACATTTTATATTTTTTATGATTGGAAGGCCAGGATTTTAAGTTCAGACTCTTTAGTTCCTTGTAATGTCTTAATTTTGCTCCCACTATTTTACTTCATATTACAGCAAAGAGAAAATTATTGAACTACTGTAAAACATTGGTGATAATGTTACCTAAAACATTTGTTCCAAAGCATGGTAGATTTTTCTGTTTTTAGCAAACTTTGTGTTCCCCGGTCTGTGAAGATTATAAATCAAATTAGGTATGTCAGAAGCCCAGAAAAACTTTTTTTTTTCCTGAAATAGAAATGATTAATAGAGTAAAATAAGTTATAACTTCACAAAAGACAGTGATTTTGATTGACTGCATAATGTTTAAAGGATAGATTGCTCTATAATACTGTGATTTACTCAGAATCTTTGAGGAAAATAAATTATTTCTGTGGACCATTCATTCATTCTTTAAAATCCTTTGATGTGCCCTAGGTGTAAGGTACTTTCCACAATATGAAATACTAATCTGCATAAATTTAAATTGGGATAAGGATAGAATAGGTACATGAAAATGGAGTAAAATTCCTTTTATTTAAAAGTAGCTTGTATTTTCATTATAAAAAAATATGCTTACTGTATAAAATTTAGAAAACATTAATCATAATAATAAAAAAAGATCCCCTGCAGCCTCATCACCTGGGGATAACCACTTGACATTTTGTTGTGTTTCTCTTATTTTATACATGTGTGGTGTGGTGTGTGTGTATACCCATGTAATACTCAAGTATACACACAACCATTCACACTAGAAATGGGATGAAACTGGTGAAACTGGTTTTATTCATTGCATATAGTATAAATACTTTTCCATATTATTAAGTATTATTTCACAGCATTTTAACAGCAGGTTAGTATCCACTATAAGAAAAGGCTACATCTATTTAACCAACACCTTATATCGTTAGACATAGGATATTTCCGGTTTTTCTTTTGTCGTCTTCTTTCCCGCTCTTAAAAAATTTTTGTTTTTGCTATTAATAGATACTGCACTGAATACCCTGTAGGAAAATTTTGTATGTATTCATGTTTATTCCTTGAGGTACATTTCTAAAACGGGAATTTCTGGGTCAGAGAAAACCAAAAAACCAAACCGACTGCCTTCGAGTCAATTCCGACTCGTAGTGACCCTAGAGGACAGAGCAGACTGCCTCATAGGGTTTCCAAGGAGCGGCTGGTGGATTCAAACTGCCGACCTTTTTGGTTAGCCGAGCTCTTAACCACTAGGCCATTTGGGTCAGAGAGTATGGCAGCATTTTAAGGGTTTTAACACATTTTCTAAGTTGCCTAAAAACTGTGTGAAATGTCAATTGCTGTTTTCCTCTGATCAACAATTTTGTCTCAAACGTGTATCTGACGACCTATTGGGCGAAAATGGCCTTGCACTGTCGTTTGGTTGTGGTTCTTTGATTAGTAAGGAGGCTCCGGCGCGTTTTCCACTCGTTTCTAACCGGCGTTGTCTCTGTCTTTCTTCCCTGGGACCCTGCGCCCGTGCGGGCCGAAGCCTCGGGAAGCCGTCGCCCCGCAGCGCCGCTGCCCTGCGCCCGGCCGCCCCGGGGAGCCGCTGCCCGCCCGCGGGCGCCGTCACGACGCGCCAGGCCGCTGCCAGCTGCCGCGCCAAGCTCCGCGGCGGGGCCGCCCGGGAGCGCCAGCACGCGGCCCGGGGCCTGGGCCGGCCCGCCCCACCGTGAGCGCCGTCCCCCGGCCCCCGGCGGGACTGCGCCCACTCCGCGCCGCCGACGAACCTCAGGCGCCGCCAACCCGGCGGAGCGCACGTCACCCCCTCCGTGCCCGGCCTCTCCAACCCTCACCAAGCGCCCAGAAGCCCACTCTGTCTCAGCGACCTCCCTTATCCTGCGCTTATTCTCACGCCTTTTATCCCTTTGCTTTCACTGAACCTGGTTTACCCCAGAACCCTTTCCCACGAAGCCCCTCAAGAGGACCATGTGCCTTAGGGCCCGTGGATGGGGAACATGGCCTCTTTGCTAGCCATTGCCCCGCGCAAAGCATTACTTCCTCCCTCCTTCCTGACCAAACCCCCCTTCTTTGAGAATCATACCACTGGAATACCATCCTCTTTTCCTCTTCCTTGTAATTCACTCAGTTCCTAATCAGTTTTTCGTTGTTAGTTTTTCAAAGACTAGTTTCTAACTTTAGTGTTCTAAACCTCAAATCCTGCCTGTCATCAACATGCTAGTCACCAACCCAGCCCCCCGCCCTCTCCCCCGCTCCAAACACACGCTCTACAGCCATCTGCCAGAAGATTGTTTTAATACTGTACTAATCCCCAATGACACAACCTGGGGCTGTGTAATTCACAACTGTGGTTGAACTTGAACTCTGCAACATCCAGTCCCTTCCTTCTTCTAGCTTCACCTCCAATTACCATTTCTTCCCATGGCCATTTCTTATCCATATCCAACGTTGTAAGATGTTGGTTAAATAGATGTAGCCTTTTCTTACAGTGGCTCTAGACTTTGTCATCATTAGAAACTGCGTCACCTCAAGAATCTTGTCTGTGGTGACTAAGGGGGCGTTCCGCTCAGATCTCCTTCAGCAGAGAGAACAGTTGGCTGACGTTCCCACTGCTGCCCCAGCGGTGGGGATCCACCACTGGGCTTGTGATAGGAGACGCCTTCCCTGGCTACTCCGAGTCAGTGAATGAACACATCAGGGTTATTAGTGATGGCGTGTACCTGTGAGACTCATGAGACGTCGTACATCTCTAACGAGCAGATTTAGCCTGGGGAATCCTCAGCAACCTGGTTAAAAACTTTCTTAGAACTGCTGTGGTGAGTCCCTTCTTACCCACTTCCCTTTCCTTCCCCCCTCCTTTCATAGATATCAGACCTACATTATGGTATGACCCTCCCCACCCCCCCCCCCACTGCTTTTTTTATCCTTCACAGGTCTTCCCTCAAACTATTGTACGATGAATCCCCATCCTGGTGTCTGATTCTAAGACTTAAACTAACACTTTATTAGACATTCCACTCTTTGATCACCATCTTTCTATCCTGGATCTCTCGGTCATTGACACAAGTCTTCAGCGTAATTGAAACAACTGGCTCATTGACTTCATGTTTTTACTATCCATCAGCCCCTCTCTTGGCTTCACTTCCTTCCTCGTCTAGCCTAGGTTCCATGGTTCATCATTATAATCATTCTCCTTGATATAAAGTCCTCTCAGCACTCTTGACCTTCAATTTCTTTCCTGAAAAAAATCCCAACGCTGGATAAACGTCGCCACCTGCTTTCCTTGGGCCTGACTGGGACTATTGAAAATCACGTAACTCAGCCAACTAGTTTCACTTTTAATTCATTATCTCCAACTTCAAACTGGTTCTATTGTTCCCGCATTACTTTCTTTTTCCCACTTCTAAAACTACTGTTTGTCTTTCATCTCTTGTCAAAATTTTCTCATCCCCTCCTCCCTGTTCACTTCCTATTTCCCTGAGAAAATAGGAGATACTATATAAACTTCCTCATCTTCCCACCACATTGCCCACCAGCCCATCTTCCTTTCTGTGAGGATAGAGAAAGCCTCAAAGGCCAGCCTCCCCTCTTGCCTTTTCAAGGATTTTTCTTCCTTTCTGTCTTCTGCATCATCAATCTTTCCCTTTCTAACGGATCCTTCTCAACAGCCTTCAAGCATGTTCCGGTATTCTCCATCTAACCAACCTCTCTATTGTGCACATTTCCCCCATATACTAGCCATTTCTCAGCTCTCCTTCACAGCCACGCTTCATAGTTATCTCCTCTCATCTTTTCACTCTTCACCTCGCAAGGATATGACTCCCACACCACTGAGTTCATGCCCTCGTTGAAGTCACTAGTCTCTTCCATATTATCCAATCCAGAGAGTACTTTCCTGTCCTCACCTGGACCACTCACTGCTTCTTTAAATGTTCTCCTCTTCTCATAACCGAGAGACTCTTCTGGCCTGGTTTTCCTCCCGCGTCACTGATCACGTCTTGGTTTTATATCCCATCTTCTGCCTAACTTTGAAAGGTTGAGGTTTCTCAGAGCTCCATTATGATCTCTCTTTTCTTTCTTTATTCTCTCCCAGGATGATCTTATCCATTTCCATGGATTTAAGTACCATCTTTATGCTAATGAGTTTCAAATTTATGTTTCCCACCTAGACCTTTCCTATAAGTTTTAGACTAATATATCTAACTTCTTGCTCAATATTTTTCAGATGACTCTTAGATATGTCAGACTTAACATGTTTGAAATCTAATTCATCATTCTTACCTTCAAACTTATATTCTTCTATCTTTCCCCGATCTTCCCTGTCACAGTAAGTAGCACAACCATCCAACCATTTACTCTTGTTGGAAACCTTCTCATGTCCTCTCCCCTGCATCAAGTGAACCAACATGATCTATCAGTTTTATCCCCAAAATGTATCTGTAGCCTGTTTTTCTCCACTTCCAATGCCATTATTTAGTCTTGAACATTGTGACAGCCAGTCTACCTGGTCTCTCTGCTTCCACTCTTGATCCGCTTGAATACGTTCTTGGCAGAGTGTTAACCATGACCATATGTGTGAATCGAATCAAGTAAAGTGTTGCTCATAGGATAAAAATCTAAACCCTTACCATGGTTCGCACAGCCCTGCAGGATCCTTACCAATTTCTCCATCCCCATCTATGCACCTCTTTTCACTGCCCACTATGACATAGCCACACCAATTCCTCCAACTTGCCAAGCTCTTTTCTGCACCTCAGGGCCTTAGCAAATGCTGATGTCTCTGCTTAGACTGCTCTACATGGCCACCCTTTCCCCATCCCCAGCTATATCCTTTAGACAACAGCTTAAATACAATGTCTTGATAAAGGCCTGCCTGGAGCACCTGATTGAAAGTAGTCCCTCTCCTCTCCTTCCATTTGTAATTGCAGTCCTTTATTTGTTATCCTTCATTACTCTCATCCCTTATCTCAATTTGTAACTATTTATTTGTTTATTTACCTTCTTATTTTTTTCTGTTTCCCATACTCGAATGTATGAAGTCAGAAACTGTGACTGGATGTTTAGATTCTTCAACATTGTATTCCCAGCCCCCAGCACAATATTTGGCACATATTAGGTGCACAATAAATATCTTTTGAAGGAATAAATGAACGCATCGGCTAATTTTTCTGTTGGGGATTCACTTTTTATTGATTTGTAAGTGCTTTTTATATTATCAAGACTACTAACCCTTGTTTAGTCTATATGCTGCAGACATTTAGCCCCTTGTCATATACATACCAACTTTATTCATGATGTCTTTGATATACATAAAAATGGCATTTTTCATTTAGATAAATCTTTTTCTTCATGATTGCTGATATGTTTAAGATTTTCTCCACCCCAATGCTATATAAATATTTACCCACATTTTCTTTTAATTTTTTAGATTTAAACTCTTCCTCCAAATGGATTTTATTTTTTATATAGATGTGATTACAGGCCTAAATTCTTATTTAGTTGTTGCATCACCATTTATTGAAAACTCCCTTTTCCACTGTTTTGAAAATTCCACATTTATCAAATATTAAATTCTTACATGCACTTGGAGTGGTTTCTGGATTTTTTTTTTTTTTTCATCCTTCTGTATTCCTGAACCATGGTGTTTTAATTGTTGCCATTTTATAATTTGTTTACTGTGTGATACAATTTTTAATATGGTAAACATTACTGTTCTTTTACAAAGTATTTTTGGCTGTATTTGTGCACTTATTTTTCCAGATAAGCTTTAGCTATATTTTGGTCAAGCTCCAAAATAAATTCCATTGACATTTTGTTTAGAATGTTTTGTCATTATAGAATAATTGGGGAAGAATTGCCATCTTTGTAATATTAAGTTTCCCATTCAGAAACTTGGCACATGTCAAAGTTATTGAAGCTTTCCTTTATGTTCCTTAGTAATCTTGTAGGTCTTGCATCTTTATTTTTAATTAGATTTCATATCTTTATTGCTTTCGAGTGGGATCATTTTCCCATTTTGTTTTATAATTGTTGTTATTTGTGAGGTCAAGCTATTGATTTTTGTAATTGGTAACTTTTCCAAACTCTCATTAATCCTCCTAGTTGATTCTCTTTTAAGTAGACAATCATTTTAAGTGTAATTGATGATAATTTTCTCTCTTCTTTTACAATATTTATACCTTATATATTAGAAAAGTGATGGTGATAATTTTGCTCTTATTTCTGACTTTTTAGGAATGTCATTAGTATTTCACCAGCTTTAATGTTAGTCATTGGACTGAAACAGAGGTCTTTATCATGCTAAGGAAGTAGTTTCCTGGTTCAAGTATACTAAGCATTTAATTGGGAGTGGCTATTGAATTATATGAAACATATCTGGGCAACTAGAGATGGCCATATGGTTTTTTCCCTTTAGCCTATTTATCACAATAAATTATATTAATAAATCTCTCAATATTGTATTATTCTTGCATGAGGTGTATCCTATTTCATCATGGTGGATTTTTTGCTCTTTTAGTATAATAATGTTGAATTCAATTTCCTTACATTTTATTTAGGATTATTGCATTTATACTCATGAATAAGATTGGGCCATGGTTTTTATTCTATTTTTACTTCATTCACTTAAAAAAAAATGAATTTTCCATCTTGTTTTATGCTCTAGATTAGTAAATAGTATAGCTATTGCCTAGGCTTTAAAAGTTTTGAGGGACTCATCCATAAAATTATTCAGGCCCCAAGTTTTTTTCTGGGTAGGTGAGTAGAAAATAATTATTTGAAAACTTAAAAATTTTCTTCTGTGGTTTTGATCTAGATAGGTTAACTACTGCTTCTTGAGTATCCATTATTAAAATGATATTTTTAAAGAAAATCATGCATTTTCAAAGAATTAAAAAATTTATTAGCAGAGTTCTACATATAATTATCTTATAATTAAAAATAGTTTTCTTTGTATCTGTGGTTATATCCCCTTTCTCATCCCTAATCTTTTTAGTTATATTTTTTCCTCTCTTTTATCAGTTTCCAGTATTTTTAAGGAACCAACACTTAGATGTGTTATCAATTCTATTTTTTCTATTTTCTACATAATTAATACGTTTAATTTTCATTAATTCCTTCATTCTTAAGTTTATTTTGTTTTTTTCTAAATGTTTCTTTGTAATTGATTGCTTAGTTCATTTATTTTTATTTTTTTCTTATTTAATGATAAGACACTTAAGGCTACAAATTTACCTCTGAGCACAGCTTTGGCTGCATCCCAAAAGTTTTGGTATGTAGTCACTTAATTGTTACTATTTAAAAATAATGAATTATAATTGCTGTTTTTATTTTTTGACTGGTATACTTAGAATAGTGTTGTGAGGTTTTTGTTATTGTTAAACCTGCTTTATTTTTAATAAAGAATAAATTTATTAATATTTATGTTGCTATTTTAATAAAAACCTAATTTTGTTTGGAATAAGTGAAATTATCTGTGAAGTGATCTTATCTGAAGTTATATGCAAGCACTAACTAGATAGTATTCCTTATTACAAGATCTTACCCAATAGTGCCAGTTAATGGTGACTGTACTAATTACTGACAACAGGGATTTGATATAGTTAATGTTACTTATTTACTAGAATTGTGATGTCTATGTAATGTCCTAGTTACCCATGAAAAAGCAAGAAAGAGCTTTAAAAATATTTATTGCATCAAAAATCTTCAGGTAATATATTACTGAAATAATCATCTAATAATGAGAAAAAAATATCAAAGTATATGGAGTCAAAAAGGGTTTGAATATGGGGAACATGGACTTAGTCACAACATTTTGGCATTAGAACAATTTTTCTTTTAGACTCGGCAAAAAGTATTTTTAAAAATATTATTTTCTATAATTACAAATGTGATGCACATACATAAAAAGAATAAAAATTACCTATAATTCCATTACCCAGAGAAAAACACTGTTAATATTTTGCTATTTTTTAAGTAGACTGTTTCTGTAGCTCTCTCTTTTTTATAGAATTGGGCTCACATTGTTTTGTATTGTCTTGTTTTATTTTTTTCTCTTATTATTTGTGAGCATTTCCCTATAATACAAGGAAGTGGAGATGGTTGGGAATTAATTTATTCCATTATTAGTGACATAACTACTAACATTTTCCTGCCGTGGTTTCTATTGCCCAGCCTGCTTGCTTTCTAAGCCTGGTCCTTTAAGACTCCCTCGATATCCTTCCATTTAATTCCTTTGTTCCTTAAACCAGCCATCAGTGGTTTCTGTCACTTGCATTCAAAAATTCCTACTGATACAGTGTTTTTACTTTGAGTGGTAGCATTTGCAGAATTCTAGTGTCAAGAGATGTATCATGCATGTGTGTGTATGCATGTGTGTGCGTGCACACTCATGCACACACCATACGCATTGGGGAAATATCACATACTTTATTTGCTTATTTGGAGCTCACAGTCCATACTCTTATATTAAAAAGGAGTTTTGCATTAAAGAAAAAAGAATGCTTTAAAAAATGTATTTCAAACATTTCATTATGGAACACTTTTCTCTAGTAGGGCCTGTTAATATTTAAAAAAAAAAACAAAAAACTCTGAGAAACACTAGTTTTGTTTATTAGCTTAGCAACATCCTAATAACTCTATGTTTGGCTTCCACACATTAGTATTAAATTGAATTAGCATTACTAATACAAGCCTCAACTGATTTAGCATCTAGTATAATTTGTTTTTCTGGTCCTCTTGTTGCTGTGTATTGAAGGGTCCATCCCAGCAATGCCTGTGGGTCTGATCTCAGGATTGTCCTTAGACCTAGCAAGAGAGGCTCTGCTTTGGGTTCCATGTTTTATAGAGCCCTCCTTTGTTCACTCCTGGTCTGTCAGGGTGAAAAGTCTGTGGAGCCAGGGGAATACGTCCACCTGGAACCTGAGCTCTTTTCTTTAGACTACATTCTGGCTGCCTGGGACCAGAATTCCCAGCCCAAACAGCTGCATAGCCTCTTGAGATGTATCTTATTGTGCCATCAGCTGAGCACTCCTAGGCCCAGAGGGTGGCCAAATAATGGCTATTTGCAGGGTGTGGACACAGCTTGGTTCTGCAGGCTGGAGAGTCTCCACAGGTGCATGTTAGGCCCCTCATAGTGTAGGGTGCAGCTGAGAGCATGGGATAGGGATCAATTCTTACCAGGCCAGCAAGTTTCAGCATGGGACTCTGAGGAATCCAGTAATTCTTCATTTGAATGTGAACTAGAAAATTATGAACATCTATTTGTCGGCATTGAATAATAGGATATATTTTAACAGTTTGTTGGCTTCCTTTTACCTTTGAAATACTTGGACATATGGAATATAAGCCTCCATCTTACTCTTGCCCCAGCTCCTGAAGATGTTAGGGATGAGATTGGTACTTGGAGGGCTAGAAGAAAAGCTGTGATCCTGGGGGCAGTGGCACATTAGAGGTTTTGGGGCCTCAGAAGAAAGTGGTTGCAGGGTGCCTCTGGGGTGACAGAATCCTGGGTGCCATGACACTCAGCCTGGATGGAGCCCTGAAACTTGGCATGAAGCACCAAAGCCTAGGCTTCAAATGGACCACAAACTGGACAATGAATATTCTCAGCAGAGGCTGGACTACGATGGACTGCACCCCACACCGTGAGGGGCCTCATGTGCACCTATAGGGACTCTCTAGCCTGCAGAACCAAGCTGTGTCAACACTCCACACCTTACCCAACTCCCAGGCTCTACGGAAGCCTTCAGGATTCTTCTGTGCTCAGATTCGCTTGCCAAAACATGACTGACTTTGATTTTTTTCCCCCACACTGGTGAGTAGAAAGTTTAGAATCAGATTTAATTTTACTTAGAAAAGTAAAGTAATAGCACATCTTTTACACCTGAGGGTGGTGGTCGGAGAGTCACACTAAGTAAATTGTAACAAGTGCAAATGGTACAAAACAAAGCACAAGATGGTGTGAAAGAGTATGAGGGACTTCCCTTGGCTTGGAAGTTCAGGGAAAGTTTCTGGGAGAAATAAGATTAGCTGAGCGGTAGAGAATGAGCAGAGATGTCAGGGACAGTGTTCAAGATGGGGAAAAGAGGAAGCAAATTGCAAACAGAAGGCCTCATGAGGATGTAGGAAGGGGAGAGAAGGTGACAAATTAGAACGGAATAAAGGCCTGTGTAGTTTGGGAGTTGAAAGCAAGATGGAGGGTGTGATGGGATATCTTGGTTATTTAGTGCAGCTATGACAGAAATACCACAGGAGGATGGCTCCAACAAGCAGAAGTTTATTCTCTCACAGTCTAGTAGACTACAAGTCCAAATTCAGGGTATCAGTTCCCAGGGAAGGCTCTCTCTTCTCTGTTGGCTCTGGTGGAAGGTCCTTGTCATCAATCTTGCCTTGGTCTAGGAGCTTCTCCATGCAGGATCCTGGATCCAAAGGATGAGCTCTGCTCCTGACGCTGCTTCCTTGGTGGTATGAGGTCCCCCTGTCTCTCTGCTCACTTCTGTTTTTTACATGTCAAAAGAGATTGACTTAAAACACAACCTAATCATGTGAATTGAGTCCTGCCTCATTAACACAACTGCCACTAATCCCACCTCATTAACATCATAGAGGTAGGATTTACAACACATAGGAAAATCACATCAGATGACAAAATGATGGACAATCACACAATAGTGGGAATCATGGACTAGCCAAGTTGACAGATATTTTTGGGGGACACAATTCAATCCATAACACAGGATAAGACTGAAGAGGTATGTATAACCCACTTTCATGAGCTTCTTCAGGAAAACAACCAAACAATGGCTTTTGTCTTCAATGAGCTCATGGTCTAATGGAGAATAAATATAGTAAGAAAATAATTCAAACACAAAGAAGTAAGTGCTACACTAAAGATAGGCTCACTGTTATTTGGAGCTTGGGAAAAAGAGAATTTAAATATTGCCGAGTGAATCAGAGAAGGATTTGCAAGGACTTGAGTGCTTGAGTTGAAACTGAAAGTTGAACAGGAGTTTTCCAGTAAGCACAGGGGTCATGGAGGGGAAGGATAGTCCCAGCAGAGGGAACAGCAGAGGCAAAGGCGTAGGAGATGGAAATAATTCAGCATGGTTGGAGGAGATGATGTGTGCCTTGTTAAAGAACTTGGATGTTTTACTCTGGGTGATGGTGAGTCTTTAAAGACTTATTAATAAAGGAATGGCATGATTAGAAAGATCATTCCAAGAACAAAGTGGAGGATGGATTTGAGGGACATGAAATTGAGGCAGAAGAATATGGTAAACATTTATTACCATGATATAAGTTAGAGGTGGAGTTCCTAAAAAAGAAAATTTGATAGTAGGATTGGGGAGCAGATGGGTTCAAGAGATATTTCAGAAATGGAAGGAATCAAAAGACTTCTCCCAGATCTTTGCACCTCACTCTCATTGGCTTCAGGCAACCTGTATATTAATACTAGACCATTCTGTAAAAGAGAGAAATCTGATGATTCCATTTACACTGATGTATCAGTGACTGATAACAACTCAATATTCTTTCCCACATGACTTTGAGTTTAAAATAGTATGCCTGAAATGGACAATGAGTGTGTTGAATGATGGAATTTCAGATACTTTGGAATCTTGATAGGGAGGTAATTATTGAGTGGAGGAAGGACAGGAAGAAGAGGTTTATTACGTTCCTTAAATCATTGATTCTCAACTGGTGGCAACTTTGGCCCATGCCCCCACCCCCAGGGTACATTTGGCAATGTCTGGAGATAACTTGGGGTGGGGGTGTTAGGGCCTGGAGTTGATGAATGCTGGCAATAGTATGTAGAGGTGAAGGATGCTGCTAAATATCCAACAATGCACAGGACAGTCTCCCACAACAAAGAATTACCCAGCTCAATATGGCAATAGTGCTGAGGTTAAGAAATCCTGCCTTAAAACATTATATGGATGGCTCTACATTAAGGCTTGTCCTATCTCTAAGAGTCACATAATTATTAGGTTGAACAATCATAACTTGAGGGATGAAACCATAAAGCAAATTCTATTCTGGTTTCCAAATGTTCCTTTAGAAAGGTTCTGGGGGGTTTGTTTTTGCCCCTGGCCTTGGATAAAAATTTGGGCAGACCTCAGGAATTTTCTGGTCATTGTTATCCAACAAAAAAAGTTCTGATGTTCAGTTAAACTACAGAATACGTTCTCAATTCAGTAATTAAAATGTCTAATCCCCTGTAACCATCAAACTTGATTGAAAGTTGAGCCTTCCCCCTCCCCAGCTTGGAGAAAGCTGCAGTGGAGGAAGAGAGTGTGATAGGCTTCTTCCCTCACTCCCTGGTTAGTGCTCCTACTCCACTCCTAGCTTGCCAAGGCTTTGGGGTTGGAGCATGGGGCAGGCAAGAGGAAAAGCAGTTAGGAAAGTTCTTACTGGACTGATAGTGTAGTTAGTTGGTGTGGGACTTCCTGGGCCTGGCAGGTGTTTAAAGCTGATTTTGTCTCTTTTGATATTTTTTGGGGACCTCTCACCTACAGTTCCCTTTTGTGAGCGATACAGTCTCTGCTGGCTCAGGGCTTCTCAAACCATCTATGGTGAATGGCCAGAGTTTTTGTTTTGTTTTTTTTAATTTCCAATCTGCTGTGGACTGATACTTTGAAAATACACAATAAAAATGAATTACTAGAAAACTGTAATGAGAAAAAAAAAAAGACACAAAATATTAGCCCACATTTTTTATTATCACATTCATTGGACATAACAGTACTGTGTCAAACTGCTGTAACCATTTCTAAAAGCTTACTTTCAGTTTTACTTTCCATTGTAGACCGGTAACCAATACTCTGGACTGCCCCCAATCCTCAAACCCACTGGAAGAGGACTGAGCTAGCTCACTGTTTGCTCCTTCCCTAGTACCTGGGAGACGGTGACATTTGGCTTTTCTTCTCTGAGGCTTGTCTGCCCCTCACACTGAATTCTTTCTCTTTCTTACTCACAGTGCTCACGTCTGCTCCAAGGAAAACACTAAGGTAACTTTTGCCCTGACATGCTCTTAGAAGACAGACTACCCAACAGGGTCATCTCTTTGACTCACCTTCCAGCTGCTACTCAGCTATTCTCCTCAGGTGTGGTAGGCAGAAGATGCCCATGTCCTTATCTCTGGAATCTGTGAGTATGTAACTTTACAATGCAAAAAGGACTTTGCAGATGTGATTAAGTTAACCCTTAAAACCCATTGCCATAGTGTCAATTCCAACTCATAGCGACCCTATAGGACAGAGTAGGACCACCCTATAGGATTTCCAAGGAGCGGCTGGTGGATTTGAACTGCCGACCTTCTGATTAGTAGCCTGAACTCTTAACCATTGCACCAGCAGGGCTCCGTGATTAAGTTAAAGGATCTTAAAATGGAGAGTTTATCCTGGATTAGCTGGATGGGCACAATGGAATCACAAGGGCCCTTGTAAGTGAAAGAGGGAGGCAAGAGAGTCAGAGAAGATTTGACAACAGAAGCAGAGGTCAGAGTGGTGAGCCAAGGAATGCAGGCAGCCTCTGGAAGCTGGAAAAGGCAAGGGAAGTGATTCCTCTCTAGTGCCTCTAGAAGGAATGCACCCCTGCTGACCTTTTATATTTATCCTAGTGAGGTCAGTTTTGGACTTCTGACCTCCAAAGCTGTAAGATGATAGATCTGTGTTGTTTGAAGGGACTAAGTTTGTGGTAATTTGTTACTGCCGTGATAGAAAACTAATACATCAAGCGAGAGTCAAATCCCAGGTCACTGTGTCCTCCAGATTTAAGAGACACGTAATTATTAAACTGAGTGGTCTCTTTAAAGTCCCTCTACGTTGACTTGTCATAACTCAGTTTCAGTTTCATTTTTAAACATCACGGTGCTTGGACGCTTGGCCTAGCTCCCTTGAAACAGCTTTATTGCTTGTTTGGGGGCAAAAAATTTAAAGCCTCAACTTTAACTGTCAGTGCTTAATGGCTAGTTTACCAATTCTGAGGTGAATGAAAAAGGTTTCCAAAATTACAAATCTTAAATTTGCAGTTTTACTTTTATTCATTCTTTAACATCATTAATTGTTTCTAACTAAAAGGGATATGCAATTAGCAATTTCATTTATTTGATTGCTTTAATAATTTTCTCTGACACTTTTCTTTCATCCATATATTGTAAGGTGCTTTGTAGAAATTAGATTTCATGTAAATAATATAATTAATCCTCCTTTGTAGGTTTTTGTTTGTAGTATTAGTAGAAACCTGAAAATGATACACACAAACCCAGGTTTACTAGGATAAAACAATACTTTAAAGGAAATCCCAATTTGTTGTACATTGTCTGATATAGTGCTAAAAGATGAGCTCCTCAGCTTGGGAGGCACTAAAATAAGGTGGAGGAAGAGCTGCCTCCTCCAGTAGGGTTGAACTTAATGACATGGATGGAGTAAAGCTTTTGGAACCTTCATTTGCTGATGTTGCATGACTCAAAATGAGAAGAAACAGGTGCAAACATCCATTAATAATTGGAACATGGAATGTCCGTAGTATGAATCTAGGAAAATCAGAAGTCATCAAAAATGAAATGGAACGCATAAAGATTGATTACCTAGGCATTAATGAGCTGTAATGGACTGGTATTGGCCATTTTGAATCAGACAATCATATGGTCTACTATGTTGGGAATGAGAAACTGAAAAGGAATGGCATGATATTCATCATCAAAAAGAACATTTCAAGATCTATCATGAAGTACAACACTGTCAGTGATAGGATAATATCCATATGCCTACAAAGAAGACCAGTTAATACAACCATTATTCAAATTTATGCGCCAACCACGAATGCCAAAGATGAGGAAATTGAAGACTTTTACCAAATTCTGCAGTCTGAAATTGATCAAACATGCAATCAGGATGCATTGATAATTACTGGTGTTTGGAATGCAAAAATAGTAAACAAAGAAGAAGGATCAGTAGTTGGAAAGTACGGCCTTGGTGACAGAACCAATGCCTATCACATGATAGAATTTTGCAAGACCAAAGACTTCTTCATTGCAAATACCTTTTTTCACCAACATAAAGGAAGACAATACACATGGACCTCGTCAGATAGAATACAGGGATAAAATCGACTACATCTGTGGAAAGAGACGATGGAGAAGCTCAATATCATCAGTCAGAACAACGCCAGGGACTGACTGCGGAACAGACTATCAATTGCGTACGTGCAAATTCAAGTTGAAGCTGAAGATAATTAAAACAAGTCCACGAGAACTCAAGTACGACCTTGAGTATATCTCACCTTAATTTAGAGACCATCTCGAGAATAGATTCCATGCATTGAACACTAATGACTGAAGACCAGATGAGTTCTGAGTTAACATCAGGGACATGATACATGAAGAAAGCAAGCGGTCATTAAAAAGACAGGAAGAAAGAAAAGACCAAAATGAATGTCAGAAGAGACTCTGAAACCTCCTCTTGAACGTAGAGTAGCTAAAGTGAATGGAAGAAATGATGAAGTAAAAGAACTGAACAGAAGATTTCAAAGGGTGGTTCAAGAAGACAAAGCAAAGTATTATAATGAAATGTGTGAAGACCTGGAGTTAGAAACCCAAAAGGGAAGAACAGTCCGGCATTTCTCAAGCTGAAAGAATTGAAGAAAACTTCAAGCCTCGAGTTGCAATATTGAAGTATTCTATGGGCAAAATATTGAACAATGCGGGAAGCATCGAAAGAAAATGGCAAGAATACACAGAGTCTCTGTACCAAAAAGAATTGGTGGATGTTCAGCCATTTCAGGAGGTAGCATATGCTCAAGAACCAGTGGTACTGAAGTGAGAAGTCCAAGCTGCACTGAAGGCATTGGCAAAAAAACAAGGCTTCAGGAACTGACGGAATACAAATTGAGATGTTTCAACAAATGGATGCAATGCCAGAAGTGCTGACTTGTCTTCTCCAAGAAATTTGAAAGACAGCTACATGGCCAACTGACTGGAAGAGATCCATATTTGTGGCCATTCCAAAGAAAGGTGATCCAACAGAATGTGGAAATTATTTACAATATTATTAATATCACACACATGTAAAATTTTGCTGAAGATAATTTAGAAGCAGTTGCAGCAGTATATCGACAGGGAACTGCTAGAAATTCAAGCCAGATTCAGAAGAGGATGTGGAATGAGGGATATCAGGGATGTCAGATGGATCTTGGCTGAAATCAGAGAACACCAGAAAGATATTCACCCGTGTTGCATTGAGTATGCAAAGGCATTTGACTGTGTGGATCATAACAAATTATGGATAACGTTGCGAAGAGTGGGAATTCCAGAAAACTTAATTGTGCTTATGTGGAACCTGTAAATAGATCAAGAGGTAGTCATTGGAAGAGAAAAAGGGGATACTGCATGGTTTAAAATCAGGAAAGTTATGCATCAGGTTTGTATCCTTTCACCAAACTTATTCAATCTGCGTGCTGAGCAGATAATCCAAGATGCTGGACTATATGAAGATGACCTTGGCATTAGGATTGGAGGAAGACTAACAACCTGTTTTATGCAGATGACACAACATTGCTTGCTGAAAGCAAAGAGACTTGAAGCACTTATTGATGATGGTCAAAGACTACAACCTTCAGTGTGGATTACAACTCAATAAAAGACAACAAAAATCATCACAACTGGACCAATAAGCAACATCATGATAAAGGGAAAAAAGATTGAAGTTGTCAAGCATTTCATTTTACTTGGATGCACAATCAATGCCCATGGAAACAGCGGTCAAGAAATCAAAAGACGCATTGCATTTGGCAAATCTGCTGCAGAAGACCCCTTTAAAGTATTTAAAAGCAAAGATGTCACCTTGAGGACTAAGGTGTGCCTGACCCAAGCCGTGGTATTTTCAATCACCTCATATGCATGTGAAAGCTCGACACTGAATAAGGAAGACTGGAGAAGAATTGATGTCTTTGAATTATGGCGTTGATGAAGAATATTGAATACACCACGGACAGCCAGAAGAACAGACAAATCTGTCTTGGAAGAAGTACAGCCAGAATCCTCCTTAGAAGCAAGGATCGCGAGACTTCCTTTCATGTACTTTGGACATGTTATCAGGAGGGATCAGTCCCTGGAGAAGAACATCATGCTTGGTAAAGTAGAGGGTCAGCGAAAAAGAGGACTACCCTCTACAGGATGAATTGACACAGTGGCTGCAGCAATGGTCTCAAGCCTAACAACGATTGTGAGGATGGCACAGGACTGGGCGGTGTTTCATTCTGTTGTACATAGGGTCGATATGAGTCAGAACTTATTTGACAGCACCTGACAATTTGCTGTTGTTTTACTTACCTGACTCTCATTGTTCTGTGATATAAGATTATTTATCATTTGCATGATAAATCAAATGGCCTAATGTTAATCTTCTGCAAGCACTTCAGCTATTGCTATGTGATTCCATTTTTTCAGTCAGTACAAGCTCTGTGTTTGATTAAAGTAGGCTGAGACTCAGAAAGAAAGAACAGTGAGGGCAAGACTTAAAGTGCACAGCCCTCAGAAATGTTTGGACTCATATTTCATATTGTAGATACTTGTTGAGAGATGTAAGACTGCACATTATACTCAATAGAATGTCAGAAATTGTTTCTCTTGATTAATTGCCCAGGAAATATCTCTAAGTAATTGGATGATTGCCCTCTTGAATATGACTATTTCTAGTAGTTGCTCACATGAGCACTATATCATATGCATAAAAGCACAGGAACCAAATGAGGGACTAGAGATACGTAGCTCAAGAAAATCTATTATGAAAGGACTGGTTTTCTGGCTGAAGCACAGCCTTAGACTAATCATACTTTTTCTTCTTTTTTAAATGTTACGCTTTCTTTAGAATTTTTTCTCTAGGACTTCTGGGTTCTCATGTAAGTTCAAAAGATGATAAGGGAACTAAATGAGGAGAAATGGTTTGCTTTTGAGTTGTAACCTTTCTGGAGCCTCATCAAAGACACTTACTTCATTTTGATCGAATAAGTTAACAGAAATGAATGAAGAGAATTGAAGTACTAATGGAAAAAGAGCAGGATTTAATAGGATAAGCAGAAGATTGGAATGTGACTCTGACATTTAATAGTTTTTGGTCACAGACACTACTTTATCTGCTGATGCTGACTTCTTTGTTATGAATAATGTGGAACCTTTGGAACTCATTTAACTCGGTGTTCTTGGAAAACATAACCTAATAAAATCAAAACGCTCTTAAAACATAATGAGGCATAGGAAGCCCAGCTACTTTGTAGGTTGTGGTTAAAAACCAAAAGGAAGCTAAAGTTCACAGTTGGGAACAACAAAACGAAACCTGGAATCCATCAGTTAGAGCACTGCTAATACTTCTATTTTCAAGTATATTTATTTATTTTAAGTAAGATTTTCCTTCCCTTCTATTACTTGGAACCCTGGAGTAATCAATAATTATTTAAATATCTACTAGATCTGCATCTCACATCTTTTTATTGTAGAAATGACAGCATTATCGATACTTTTCTAGGGTGCCACCAAAAATCATGTTCTACGTAGTCCTTTAAGTTAAAAAAATTCTCTTTATCAATAGAAGAATAAACATAACTCTACTTAAGGTCCAATGTTCTTTCCAACAATGTATTTGGTATTAGTCCCATTTTAACAGGAAAGAGAACAATTTTAAAGATAATTTTAACTTATGTACAAAAATGATCCCTGAAATGACAGCTGAATTCACTGTTCTCAGAGAGTCTGTAGACTCTGAGGTGATAAGCCCTGGCACTCCCAGGAATCAGGGTTGTTCCGTACCAGGTTTCACATCCTCATCCATTTGTCGATTTTTTTTTACATTTTATGATCCCTGATATTGGTAGCAATGGTGAGGTAGTGTCATGGGCTGTGTACGAACACGACCATGGATTTCCACATAGTCCTCACATCAGTGAAATGATCTTTGTTTCTGGTACTATGTGTTGAGTTTAATTGCTTTAAAAATGTCTTCAAAACCCTTTCCTCTGTAGCACTGCAAAACCTGCAGGTCTATGTCAAGTCACAGATATGGCAGGATAATGAAATTTCGAAGAGGGGATAGGTAAAACTATGATTCCTATGCTTAGTGCACCTGGTAGTCCAGGGTAAGAATGAGTGCACCTCACCCAAGTGCAGGATCCAGGATGAGTAAACCTCATGCAAGTGCAGGATCCAAGATAAGAATGAGTGCATCTCACTAAAGTGCAGGATCCAGGGTAAGAATGAGTGCACCTCACCCAAGGGCAGGATCCAGGGTAAGTGCAGGGTGACAGTTTGTATTTCCAACAGACACTTACTCTGGCCAATTGCTTACCTGGATATGGTCATCTGTGCAGCTCATCAGCTGCCCAAGCACAGTGTATGGTTGACTTGATATCATGCTGCAGCAGAATGCACTGGTGTGGTGTGGACAAACACTATGAAGGTCGTGTGGAGGTGACCGGAGAGACATACCAGCTGGAAAGCATCAACAGTTAGCCTACTACCTTCCCATGCTGTTTGGATGTGAGCCTTGCCAGGACCCCTTTGAATTTTGAGGGGATCTGAGGATGGGGGACTGTCCAATCCTCACAAGTACCAAATGAGTCCCTGGTTATAATCCAGAAAGCAGTGAATTCCATGCAGAAGTACATGGCAAACATATTGTAGGCTGGATACTTAGAAGAAAGAAATAATTGAATACATAATGAAAAATGTAACGCAAGGCATGATGGGGAGTCCCTGGGTGGTGCAAACAGTTAACATGTGCCGCTGCTAACAGCTGAGGTTGAAGGTTCAAGACCGCCCAGATGTGCCTCAGAAGATAGTCCTGGTAACCTATTTCTAAAAAAATCAGCCATTGAAAACCCTATGGAGCACATTTCTACTTTGATACACATGGGATCACCATGAGTCGGGGACCAACTCGATGGCAACTAACAACAACAATAGCCATGTTCCTCTCCCTAATGTTGGGATGTTGGGATACACATCTTCTGGGTAGACCTGCTACACCCCAGTTTTCCTTCTTCCCACAGAGTTCTATTCTCCTTCCGGTTCCCTGCTTGTGGGGTTTTGATTTCTGGATACTTCCTACCAGGGCTTCAAACCAGTTCAAATCAGTTCAGTCATGGCTGATGAAGCAAAACAGGAACAGACTCAAATTTTTACAATTTGTGTGATCCAAAACGATAACTGGGATGGGAAAAATTACAAGTCAAAGCCCTGGAATGGGAGACTTAGAAGAGGAGCAGTGAGCCTTTCAGAAGTCTGATGTGAGACATTAGATTATAGGCAGGACTGTGGAGGGCAACACACATTCAACAGCGCAGTCGGCTGCCATCTTTGAGCAGGGCACTGCTATTTCAGACTCTGCTCAAAATCCAACTGGGCAAGAGATTTGGTTGCTATGCAACACATATGCTGCCCTTGTTTTCTAAGAGGGAGGTTAGGTTTCTATCAGGGCTGTGACCCATAATTCTTCCCATTCCAGTTATTGTTTCGGTTCACTCAAATTTAAAAAGTTCAGGTCTTTTCCTTTTTGCTTTCTTGGCCATGACTAAACCTAGAAGAACTGGTTCGAAGCCCTGCTTCCTACTCACTCCCCAGCACTGGAATGTGCTGTATGGCTTGGCCTCTCAGATTCTCAGTTGTTCCTGATGTAAGTTTCTTGGGCCACTAAAATCCTTTCTCGGTTGGTCTCACTTGTGTTTCCTCAAGTCTCCTGAATTTTCCCACTGCTGTCAGCATGGAATGACTCAGCTTCCACAGCCCACAGCAGCCACCTAAGACTGCCAGTGGAGGGAAGAACAAGGTACGAATCTAGATGCTTAGTCTACGCAATGCCGCTTCCTGATGACTGTGTGTGCTTGGTGGTGTGAGGCATGGTGACATCTTATTTTTTCACTCTAGGAATTGGAATGTGGGATTTATCCCACAAGGAGTAAGGGCTGGCCTATTGGCATTGTAGAGTGGGAAGAACATTGATCTGGAAGTATGGAGACTTGACTTCTCGCCCCACTCTTCCACTAACTACCTGTATGCCCCTGGATGGGTCACTTGCACTCTAGGCCTCTGCCCCTTCCTCCTTCTTTGGGGGTTGAATTCGGATTCCAAATGTGTAGATCAGTGTCTGATTCCAAGTGACTGGTGCAAATCCTGCTCTACCGCTTATTAATTATATGACCTTAGGCAAGTTATAAGGAGCCCTGGTGGCACAATGGTTAAGCTCTTGGCTGCTAACCAAAAGGTCAGCAGTTGGAACCCACCCAGTGGCTCTGTGGGAGAAAATACCTGGCTGTCTGCTCTTGTAAAGTTATAGCCTAGGAACCCTTTGGGGCAATTCTACTTTGTCCCATACATTAGCTATGAGTTGGAATTGACTCAACAGCACATAGCAACAAACAGGCAAGTTAACTTATATATTTTTGAAGCTTTAGTTTTCTTTATAGAAAAATGGGAATAATAATAATAGTATTTATCTCTTAGGGTGATATTGTGAGTTGACTTGTGTCCCCCAAAAGACACATTATACCTGTGAATGTGACCTTATAAGAGTCTTTGCAGATGTAATCAAGTTAAGATGAGGTCATACTGGATTAGGGTGGGCCCTGAGTCCAATGACTAGTGACTGTATAAGGAGAGAGAAATTTGGAGACAGACACATACGGGGAGAAAACATCCATGTGAAGAAAATGGCAGAAATAGGAGAGATGCCACTACAAGCCTAGGAAGCTAAGATTGCCAGCGACCACGGCAAGGAAAGATTCTCCCCTAGGAGGGAGCACGGCCCTGGCGACACCTTGATTTCAGACTTCTAGCTTCCAGAACTGTGAGAGAATACATTTCTGTTGTTTTAAGCCACCCAGTGGTACTTTGTTACAGCAGCCTGAGGAAACTCATACAGGTTGTTTTAAGGATTAAATGAAATGAAGAAGCATGTAAAGGCCTTAGCCCCAGTCCTGGTACATAGGAATCCTCAAATATTAGGTGCTACCACACAACGCTACTGCTCTGCCTCCTAGGAGAAGCTGGAAGACAGTTGTGAATATATTTAGCTACACCAAGGGCTTCGTATTTCTTTCTTTCTCTGAGAGAGACTTATATTGTTATTTTTTTCAATTTAAATAAAGTTAACTTAGGTATTTTCTCACTGACTTAGAATTGTTAGATGTATTGGCAGTAACTTCAGGGTGTATGCTTTCTTTTAAGAAAACATATTGATTTTTCAGAAAGGATATTATGTTAAAAATAAGGATCCATTTTAATTCCACATTCTCTTCATGATCTTTCATCTTCTAAAGGCTAAAATCTTCATATTCTTTCTTCTGCAAGCCATAATGACTAAACTGAAAAATCAGTTCTTCCTATGATAGGAGAAGAAGGACTGTTATTAAGAAGTAAAGAACAGTCTGTGGACAGTATGAGCAGAAGATCCATGGAACCATCAGAGATACTGTTAGTTCCTTACTAAAAACTAAACCAACACCTCAAGCTGTTGATGGTGAACATCTATGGCCCATCAGAATCAATCGCCGAGATACAGGCAAATGCCCACCAGCCTTAGCTCTCAGCACCTCTGCCTCTTACTCTCCATTCTTTAAAAAACATGAAACTCAAACTATTAATCCAGTTAGATCAATGCAGTATTAAAATAATAATAATTCTGGTACAGATATCCCATGTTTTTTGAAAGTTTGCTTTACACCACTTCACTTTTAGGAAAGACCTACTTTAGTGCCTCTTTTCGCTAACTGAAAGAAACCCAAAGAGGATTTTTGCTTTTATAAAAAAAGGCAAGAAGCAGAAATAGTGTTCAGCATTTGTTTTCCAGCAAGCTGTTAAAGAGGCAGTGTGCACCCTGAGCAGCAAGAGTGGCATCGCCAAGCTTCTTCCCTGGGAACTATACTCAGCATCTCAGTATCAAGCCGCAGTAGCTTTAACGTAATTTTAGGCTTTATGTGTTATTTGGTATGATTTGGAAGGTTATTTTTTGGATCTGGGAAGTTTCCAAAAATTTTCCCATATAAATTAACGGTGCTTACTTCTTTGCTTTACGCCATTTTGGCTTACGGAAGTTTTCATAGGAACGTTCTATTTTCGGTTGGTGGGCGAAGCCTCTATAAGAGATTAGTTATCCAATATGCTAAACTAATGAGAAATATTTAACCAGAACTTTTAGAAGGCAAAAAGCGCAAATTTTAATTCAAAAGTTGAATTATATTTATAACATAGACCAGTTGCTGTTGACTTGGTTTGGACTCATGGTGACCCCATGTGTTGCAGAGGAGAACTTGACCTTGGCTTCCCCGTTACCAGCTTTCCTGTCCCCTCTTATTCCTGGGCTGGTGTGCCCATTAAGTTTCGTTTTGTTTTATGGGCCTGTCTAGTCTTTGGCTGTAGGGTGAACCTCAGGAGTGACTTCAGTACTGAGTTAAAAGGATGTCCAGGGGCCATACGCTCAGGGTTTCTCCAGTCTCTGTCAGGCCAGTAAGTCTGGTCTTTTTCTGTGAGTTAGAATTTTGTTCTACATTTTTCGGCTTTGTCCGGGACCCTCTGTTGTGATCCCTGTCAGTGCAGTCGGTGGTGGTAACTGGGCACCACCTAGCTGTGCTGAACTCAGTCTGGTGGAGGCTGTGGTACTTGTGGTCTCTTAGTCCTTTGAACTAATCTTTCCCTTGTGTCTTTGGTTTTCTTCATTCTTCCTTGCTCTAGACAGGGTGGGACCAGTGGAGTACCTTAGATGGCCACTTACAAGCTTTTAAGATTCCAGACTGTACTCACCAAAGTAGGATATAGAACATTTTCTTTATAAACTATGTTATGCTAATTGAGCTAGATGTTCCCCGAGACCATGATCCCCAGGCCTCAGCCCAGTAATTTGGTCCCTCTGGGAGTTTGGATGTGTCTTATGGAGCTTCCATGACGTTGTTTTGGTCAAGTTGTGCTGACTTCCCTAGTATTGTGTACTGTCTTACCCTTCACAAAAGTTATAAGAACTTTTGTTTTCTTTAAGCTGAGGTATAATCCATACTGAAGGCTGTAGTCTTTGCTCTTCATCAGTAAGTGCTTCAAGTCCTCTTCCCTTTCAGCAAGCAAGGTTGTGTCATCTGTATAACACAGGTTGTTAATGAGTCTTCCTCCAATCCCGATGGCCCATTCTTCTTCATATAGTCCAGCTTCTCGGATTATTTGCTCAGCATACAGACTGAATAGGTATGGTGAAAGGATACAACCCTGACGCACACCTTTCCTGACTTTAAACCACGCGGTATCATTTTGTTCTGTTCGAACGACTGCCTCTTGATTTATGTACAAGTTCCTCATGAGCACAATTAAGTATGCTGGAATTCCCATTCTTCACAATGTTATCCATAATTTGTTATAGTCCACACTGTCGAATGCCTTTGCATAGTCAGTAAAAACAACTAAACATCTTTCTGGTATTCTCTGCTTTCAGCCAGGATCCATCTGACATCAGTAACAATATCCTTTCTTCTGTGTCCTCTTCTGAATCCAGCTTGAATTTTAATGGCAGTTCTCTGTCAATGTGCTGCTGCAACCGTTTTTGAATTACCTTCAGCAAAATTTTACTTGCACGTGATATTAATGATATTGTTCAATAATATCATGTATGGCATGAATTATTCCTATGAGACAATAGTTATGAAAATAGACTTTAAACTTTGGTAAAAAGAAATACATAACTCTAGCAATAAATCAAAATGTAAAACTCAATGTGTTTCAGAGAGGTCAGCAAGTCAAAGCTTTGGTTCTAACCACAGATATAATATCTAGACCAATGTTCCTAGCAGCATAGTCCACCAGAAAGCTGAATGAGATGATCAACAGTGAGGTTCTTCTGGCAAACCAGTTTTAAAGTTAGAGATTTTAAAATGAGACTCACAAAGAGGACAGATGACATCAGAATTCCAACATTACGTCTCTAAGCCAAGAAATGTCTGTAATTGCTCATATGTTGCCTACCCCACGCTCATTACACTAGGTAGTAGGGATAGAAGACAATTCCTACATTCAAAGAGTTTTACAATTTATTAAAGACCAAACTTAAATACAAAGCTTGTGTGGTTTAGAGACTGGCTCTAAACCCAGTTATTAGCTGTGTGATCTTTTTTAACCTGTCTATTCCTCAGTTAGCTCATCTGTCAATGGGAAGAATAATGGTGGTTATCTCATAGAGTTGCAAGAATTAAATGAGTTAATCTGTATAGAGTGACTAGACTAGTGCTTGACATAAGTAAATGTCCAATACGTGTTAATTATCGTTCATATGAAACGATCCTGCAGAGCATTATGTTTCACACTGTGTGAAAGAAGAAGAGAGGTAAAATGAAAGGCTCTGAGCTGTGTCAAAGCTACTGCCTGGAGAGATCAAGGAATTAAACAACTTATTTTCGGAAAGAAGCTAAATTTTGTAGTTGTTAAGATTAAATATATGCCTGCAAAATGAAACATTTCACATGTCAAGACAGTATGCACTGTAGATTTCATACTCTACTCAACACGTTCTTCCCTTTGAGGAAAGACAGCCAATGGAGAAGACCTTTGTACTTTGACCATTAAAATCTCCAGGGTGTCAAGCCCCAGAACTAGTGTGATAAAGATGCTCCTCCTTCCCTTGCCCACCACATCCTTGTTGTCACATTGGACACATGTGGCTGGCAACAGGCTCTCTGCTGTTCACTGCAGATCAGGAACACTACTTGATTACTGAAAAACCAACTGCCATTGGAGTAAACTCCAACTCATGGACACCCCACGTGTGTCAGAGTAGAACTGTGCTCCATAAGGTTTTCAATGGCTGATTTTTTGGAAGTAGATTGCCAGGACTTTCTTCTGAGGCACCTCTGGGTGGACTGGAACTGCTAACCTTTCTGTTAGCAGCTGTGCGCTTAACCATTTGCACCTGGAATGTCAGCTTGGTTACTAATTCATTTTATTTCAATTTTCTAAGCAACTGATTAGATTTTTCTAAAGATTTTACCACTAGTAACTCTGAGAACATACAGGGTAAAACAAGTGGGGAAATCCACAGTTAAAAAGCAAAAGCCTGAAGTTTTACAAAGGAAATGTTCCTCTTGGGGAACACTATGAATTTCGAATTCCTAGCCTACAGCAGAAAGAGAGGTGAGAAGAGGAAAAAGGGGAATGCCCTGGAAACACATAATGAGTGTTTTGTTTGTGGCAGGCTTGATACTCAAGTAGTTACAAAAGTCAAGTGGGCAAATACATACAAGGTAGCTCAATCACTGTCAAGTAGCATCCTCTTCCTCCTCTCCTCCCCTTCTCCCTGGCTGTGATCTAAGTCCCTGGGGCTGATCCGTTGTCTTGGCGTCAGGGGACGGCATCTAGCTGTCCTCCTCCTCTGTAGGCATCTATGTCTGTGTGACTCTTCATCTCTTCTCCTAGGCAGAGGCCACACATGGTGAATGTTCCTGAGAAGTTCAGAATCTCTCTGTCTAGATTTGGTCTCCACCATGGTTCTTGCTGGGGCTTGGTACTCTTGAGAGTCAGCCACATCCTCCTGGTCCCTGGTGTCCACCTACAGCCCCAGCTGGGAGTCAGCTTGCCTGGAGCCATTGTTCCCCCTTAGCAGATTTGCTGGCTCTTAATTCTCTGCTGCCATCAATGCTTTTCCAGCTTTCTCCAAGAATTGAGAGAAACCTTGGGCCAGGTGGGGGAGGGCATGCCATCTAAGGCCTTTCTCTGCTTAGACAGTCAGCTGTCAGCTTCTACAGTCTTGCAGCCCATGCTGGTGGGGGAGTGTGCTGAGGCTGCCTCCTTCCAGAGTTCTAAGATGGCAAACCAGCCACAACTCCCCTTTGATCTCATACCCCCAACCTACAGGGAAGTTCCTATTGCCCACCACCCTCTCCTTGCACCTGAGTGTTTATCCATGGGACAGGCAGGGAGCAGTGTGTACCCCCTAGGGCTGTCATGAAATGGTCCTGCCCTGTGCAGGGCCCTACTCACAGCAGAGACAGCAGAGACAGCATTTGTGTATTTATTATGACCTTTTTAGGGCAAAAGGAAGTGATATGTCTTGAGGAAGGAGGGTTTCTTTTTTTTCCCCTTAATTCACACAGACACCTATGGACAAGTGGTGACCCAGGCACCCAGGCCAATGTGGAAGCCTTTCCCCTCCTCTCTCCAAGCCCTTCTCCTCCAGCCTCCTCTTTGTGTGGTGGGAAATTGGCTCTTATATCAAAACAAATGCTTCCCACTCTCTGGTGTATTGTTTAAACACCATGCTTAGAGTCCTCCCAACCTAGCTCTTGGTATTCAAGATCTTAAAATCCACCCCTTTCCCCCTAAACTTTTTCTCTCACAAGTGTCTGACACTTAAAATAGAAGCCAGAGCTTTCAAAGCTCCATTTTGGACCTCACATCTGGAAATTTGACTCTGTGTGCGTGCTGAGTTTCAAGATGGGTAAAAGGAAAAACGTTCTTGGTAGTAAAAAAATGAGAAGCCACAGCTCTTGGCTCAGGGAGATGATAAAGAAACCATATGATTCTCCACACTTGTTGAACCAACTGGCGAGAAGGACTGAGGGAGACCTTGTCCAGCATCTGGTGGACAAGGGGTCATGTGTGGTTGGATGGTGGGATGGCAGGAGGGGGCTCCATTTTTCTACGTCTCACAGAAGCTCGTTCAGAGAGGGATAGATTTGGACCAAGAATTGGGAGCTACAACAATGATCCATCTCAGTTCAAGTTCTGTTTAAGACCACCAGGCCTGACACACAACCAGCAGCCTCTGGAAAACAGCCATGTGTGACAGCCAGGTTATGCTGCTGGTGGTTATTGGGAACAGGCTCTTTCTGAGCACAGGTACAGGCAGAGGGAGATGCATGGAGGAACAGCCATCAACAAACACTAGAGCTTGTTACTGTTCCAGGGCTCACCAAGGGACATATTAAATGTGTACACGGGATAGAACAGGCAGCAGGCTACACTGACCTCTTCTGACCTATGGGAAACCATACCATCAGAAGTTTGTTTCTCTGAGGGGAGGCCAGTGTGATATAATCACCTCTCTACAATACCTCTGCTGAAGCACTCCCAGCTCCAGCGCTGCTCATCTTGCAGCCTAGGTTTGTGAAAAGTGTGGTTCTGCTTCCTTCATCTTTGTTTTCTCTGCTTTGTTGGTCACCTCCTACCTTACAACCAACTCACACAGCTAAGCTGCATCTCCTGGCCATTCCACCCCCATACCAATCTGGGAGGGAAGTGGGGTTTTAGAGCCTCATTATTACCTATAATTCCAGGGAACTGCAAAAACCCTGCTGTGCTGTAACTAAGGCTTGCTGCATGTACAGAGCA
Organism: Dugong dugon; assembly: GCA_030035585.1. Taxonomy (NCBI): domain Eukaryota; kingdom Metazoa; phylum Chordata; class Mammalia; order Sirenia; family Dugongidae; genus Dugong; species Dugong dugon. Next base: position 113,795,672 of record CM057468.1, on the reverse strand, counting down.
GTCTTTTAGAGAAGTTAAAGATTAAAAAAAAAATAAAACCCAGCAGAAAGCCTATCATATTTTAACTATGGTTTCTGCAAGTTTTCTTTCTATTAATCTATGAATACAACCCTCTAATTATATGACTTTAAAGGTACATATTTTAAAGAGTAGCTAGAAGGTCAAGGTTAGCCTTCCCTTCTACTTTATTTAGGGATGCTAAGTGCATTGTGAATCTTTGCAAGGACAGTTTTCATATATTGCTGCCCTCTGAGCACATGTCACTGGAGTCCCTTATTGGGGAGATGTTCCCATCTGAGCCTCATTTTATTATTCTGGTAGCTGCAACTGCTTGCATGAGGAAGACAGAAGAGATGAGAACTAATACACATTGAGTGCCTGCTATGAGTGAGCCAGTGTGTTAGGTGCTTAACTTTTGTTAGCTTATTGATGACCCCCAACAACTGGGTAAGGTAGATATTAGTACATTCTGTAGGTGAAAAAAAGGAGGCTCTGAGAAATTAACTAACTGGATCAAGGTTACGCAGCTAGGAAGTCATATATGAATTCAGGACTGTCTGACTCCAAAGCCTACGATCTTTTTACCATGTTATGTGGCTGTGATGGTTAATTTTGTCAACACAGCTAGGCTATGGTACTTAGAGATTTCTTTCTTTTCTTTTTTTTTAGAGTTTTTCAAATTCAGTTTCCTTCATAGTTATAAAACTAGTTGCTGTTGAGTAGATTCCGACTCATAGCAATCCTATAGGACAGAGTAGAACTGTCCCATAGGGTTTCCAAGGAGAGGCTCTTGGATTCAAATTGCCAACCTTCTGGTTAGCAGCTGAGCTCTTAACCACTGCACCACCAGGGCTCCAAATTATTGATTTCATGTTGGATGAGTTGTGTTTTTCTAGGAAGTCCATGTTAAATTTATGTGTATAGAGTTTTTTTTGGTACTATTACATTATTATTCTTTTGATGTCTGCAAGGTCTATAATGATATCTCCCATTGCATTCCTGATGTTGATAATTTATTTTTGTTTTCTCTCTTTTTTCTTTGTCAATTTTATTGATCTTTTCAAAGAACCAGCTCTTTGTTTCATTGATTTTCTCTATTGTTTTTCTGTTTTCAATTTCACTGACTTCTGCTCTCTTATTTCCTTTCTTCTCCTTGCTTTGGGCTTATTTTGCTCTTCTCCTCTTTCTAGGTTCTTGAGGTGAGAGCTTAGTTTACAGACTGGAGACTTTTCCTCTTTTACTAATGTGTGCATTTAGTGCTACACATTTCCCTCTCATCACTACTTTTACTGTGTTCTATAAACTTTCATACATTATGAGTTCATTTTCATCCAGTTCAATATATTTTTTAATGTCCCCCAACACGTTCTCTTTGACCCCTGGATTATTTTGATGTGTGCTGTTTAGTTTCCAAGTGTTTTGAGATTTTCCTGTCATCTTTCTATTACTGATTCTGTTCTGATTACAGAACATACCCTATATGATTCCATTTCTTTTAAACTTGTTGACCTTTGTTCCATGACCCAGGAGATGGCCCATTTTGGCATGTGTTCTGTGAACCCTGAAAAGAATGTGCATTTTGCTGCTGTTGGGTGGAGTATACCACAAATGTCAATTAGATCCTGTTGGTTGATATTGTTGAATTTTTTCTATAGCCTTGTTAATTTTCTGTCTAGTTGTTCTATTAGCTATTGAGAGAGTGATGTTGATATCTCCAACCACATTCATGGATCTATCCGTTTCTCCTCTTGGTTTTATCAGTTTTTGCTTCACATGTTTTGCAGCTCTGATGTTTGCTATGATTTATTACATAGCATTTATGATTGCTATGTAATTTGGTGGGTTTCCCCCTTTATCATTATATAAAGCCCCTCTATATCTCTGGTAATTTTCTTTGCTCTGAAGTCTACTTTATCCAGTATCAATATAGCCACTCCTGCTTTCCTTTGATTAATGTTTCTATGACATACGTACATTTTTCATCCCTTTACTTTCAACTTGCCAACATTATTCTATTTGAAGTGGGTTTCTTATAGATAGCACATAGTAGGGTCATGTCTTTTAATCTACTCTGCCAATCTCTGTCTTTTAACTGTTATATTTAGATTATTTACGGTTGATGAAATCGTTGAGACATTAGGATTTAAGTCTGCCATTTTATTTTTAGTTTCAGCTTGTTCTCTGTTTTCTTTTTCCTGCCTTCCTGTGGGTTATTTGCCTTGGGAGAGCAGATTTTGTCGGGGCTTTTTTACCTGCAACCATTTGTGTTTCTGGGTTGCTGGCTTCTCCAGCTCCAAGTCTGTGATACATGAGGCAAAAAGAAAACCCAGAGAACCCAACATTGTGTCATTCCTTGCATTTCGAGGTCCTTGCCTGTTCTGTCTTATTCTCTCCAACTCTCAAAATCTTTTTTTTTTTTTTAAAGTAAAAAGAAAGTTTTATTTGGCATATATTCAAAAAGACAAAAGTGGGAAGCAGACAAGCAGGCTGTTAGAGGCATGTCTGCCTGAGTCCAAAGAATATTATAGAATAGGCAAGAGTGGGAAAACGGACAAACATGCTGCCACAGCCATGTCTGCCCGAGTCCCTCAAAATCTTCTTATGTTTATATGTAATGCCCAGGTTTTTCATTGTACTTAGTGGGAGCAATTGGGAAAAATAAGTCTATTCCGTATTCCTGGAACCACAAGTCTTCTACAAACTATTTTATCACAGAAAATGATTATCTGCTTAATGCACTGAGTAACTAACATGCTCCTGAAGCATGTGCCGGGGAGTGAGAGTCTTGTTTCCTGGCGGGAAGACCGACCAGTACACAGCTTTCCACAGAGCAGTAGGGCATCCATAATAAACCATTTCATTAAAAACTGCGAAATACTTACATTGCCTTTTGCTTAATCTAAATAACCAACATATGGCTATCGCCTGTCTTGAACACACTGATGGTAACTAATTATAACATTATCATTCATGTTCGTTTGTTTGTTTGCTTTCCCTGTAGCAGAAGGAAAGCGCTTCTGCTTTTCAGGTTTCATAAATGGGCAAAGTCCCTGCACATGCTTCTCTGCCCCGTCCACGAGCACACTCCGCACTCTGACACTTGAATATAAAGCTCCAAAACACAGAGTGTTTACTCTTTCGCTTTCCTCACCACAGGAAACAAGAAGAATTTACAAAGAACCTGTGGTTCTTGGCCTTCTGCCCAGGTGCATGGCTGTAGAATCATGGAACTAGTAAGTCTTAAGTTTGCAATGTTCTGGACAGAAATTCCTTCTTCTAGCTTCTTACCACTCTCTATCTCCTACAAAATAAAAGTTATAGGGTGCAGTTAACTTTTTCTGAAAGCCTCTCAGAATACAGAATAGAGCTGAGAACTTGTAAGGGACCTATTAACTCTTTTTAATGTTTAATTCAAAATGGGATGTTAATGTCTCCTGTTCTTCTCTTCTCCATATTAGCAAGGAAACTATTTGCTACCAGCTTGTCAATGGGTATACCCTAAATTTCTATAATACAGAGTTCATTCTATAGCATTGTCTTTTAAAATTATAAACTCCTCAAGTATTATAGTTCAATTTAATCCAGTAATGGTTTATCCAGGATCTCTAATGTGTTAGGAGTCGCTGAGACACACAAATGGTTAAGTGCTCAACTCCTAATCGAAAGGTTGGTGGTTTGAACTCACCCAGGGGTGCCTCAGAAGAAAGGCCTGGTGATCTGCTTCCAGAAGATCACAGCCTTGAAAGCCCTATGGAGCACAGTTCTACTCTGTAGAACATGGGTTTGCTATGAGCTAGAATTGACTTGATGGCAACTGGTTTGGTGTTTTGGTTAGATAGTATGTTACAGGCTGAGAGGAGTGAAAGATCAACAGGGTGTATCCTTGTCCTCCAGGGGTGTATAGCCTGGTAGGCAAGAGAGATATGCAACTAAAAAATAATTCTGATACATGGAGAATTTTGTAAGTGCCATAATGAATGAAAAGGTATGATGTCTGGGATTTGCTTGGGATTAGATAAAAAAGCTGGTCCATAAACTGATAATCGTGGGGGCTCTTCTTTAAAGCAGAAGTTCATATTGTCAGAAGCTGCAGCACAATGAGAAGAATAAAGGCTAAGAAAGAGTCCTAGACTCAACTGTTAGGAAGCAGAGGCGGATTAACCAATAAGCAAGGCACCTACATGCTTTCATTAAGCAAGGTATGCACTGGCTTACTTGTGCTTACTTACTAATCTGTAGGGCACAATTTCACGTGAAATTGTGTACTACAGCTTAGAAAGTAAGCACAAGTAAGCCTGTTGGTACCTTGCCTATTGAGTAATCCATCCCTGCTAGGAAGTCACTGTGACCTCTAAGAAAGCAGATTTTGCAGAATAGTGAAGAGTCCGGTGGGTGGGAGTGGAAGCTAGATTGCAAGTCTTTCAGGAATGAGAAGTTAGGAAGTTCAAGAGCAAGTGCTATCATGAGAATTTAATGGTGAAGGCAAATAGATCTGACAATTAAATCATGGGAAAAACATGCACGCACTTTATTTGACAAATTTATGCAAAATAAGTCCAAGTTTAGGGGTTTTTTTTTGACAGGTAACGTAATATATAATTATAGAAGTGAATCTATACCTAGAAAAATGAAAGGATATTTAAATACTGAAAGTACTTACTTTTGAGTTTCTTAGAAATTTGTCAACCATTGCATATATATGTATATTAACTTTTCATTTTGAAATAATTTCATCCTTATAAAAAAGTTGCAAAAGTCATTCAAAGACTATCTCTAGGCCTTTCTTTCAGATTCCCAAAAGTTTACACCTTATGTAATGATAGTACGGTTATCAAAATCAGGAAAATAACATTGATACAAATTAATTAATTAATATATACAGACTTTATTGAAATGTCATCAACTGTTCCACTAATGTTCTTTCTGGTTCAAAATGTAATCCAGAATCACATGTTACATTTAGTTATCAAGTCTCCTTAAATCTGGACCAGCTCCTCGGTCTTCTCGATTTGCATCTGTCTGATATTTCCTCATGATGCATTCGGGTTATGCATCTTTGGCAAAAACACCACAGAAGCTAAGTTGCTTCCTTTTCAGCACATCATGCTGAGAGGCACATGGTATCAATTTGTCTTATTGCTGGTGGTGTTAACTTTGATCACTTGCTTAAGGAGCTATCTGCCAGATTTCTCCATTGTCAAGTTACTTTGTCTGCAACTGTAGTTAATAAGCATCTTATTTGGGGATCTGGAAAGATCTTGTCTTGCATTTTACATTTACCCACTGATTTTGGCATTTATCAATGATTCTTCCCTGAAACAATTATTACAGTGGATCATTCCTCCATTCAACATTTATTAGTTGGAATCTACTGTAAGGAAGAGTTTTCTGTTCGCCCCCACTTATTTATTATTTATTTATTTATGAATTTATTTATATCACTATGGACTCTTGGATTCCTATTTTAATCTGTATGTTATAGTCCATTACTATCATTTTGTTGTTGTTGAAATTGTCTCATATCTCACCATTGGGAACCCCTTCAAGTTGGCCACTGTGTCCTTTTGATGTATTTGCAGTTATTCCCTTTTGAAACAAGGAAATGCTAAAAATATTAGTTCAGATGCTGAGAAGACACAAATCTGGAGGATTCTGGAAGCTCATCTTTTCTCCTGTTTTAATAGCTTAGAAAGAAGCTGGTTCTGTGGGGTCAAGATGGTGCCACAGAAGAGCAAGCCATGCCAAAAACTGCACTCAGGAGAGGCCCCCTTCTGACAAGCCCATCTTGTCTACAAGGAAGCTCCTATTGTTTCATAGGTGTCCAGGTCTTGGCTGGCCCCTTCAGTGCCTCTGTAACTATGTAAAGATGCCCAGGGGCAGTGCAATTTCCGTAGTGTGAGCGGCTAGCAGAACCCAAGACTGCCTCACTGCAAGATAGCAAGAGGATGGGGCTCATAACCTCTGCTGATTCTTTCTCTGTAAGCTTTTCTTAAAAACCTTATTTTACATTATGTGGTGTCCATGGCCTGTTTTCACAACAGAGTCCCCAGTGCAACCCTGTCATTTAGATCTATCCATGTAATTATTTTATTTTAAAGAATGTTAAAAGTTGCCACATGATGAAATTATTGTATATACTTTACCAAATACATACACTGAAGCTCCAAAAGGCTCAACAATATTAAAAATTCTATACTGATTTACATTATTTCTGCATTTTTATGGTATAAAAATGAACCACTACTCAAACATAATATTGTGAAAGAGTGAAAAATGGATGAAAATGACAGTAAGCAACAATTAACCTGAGTAAAATGTATAATAAAAAATTACCCAGTTCAAATTAAGGTTTTGGTGTATTTTAAATTAGATTATTTCGAGCATAGGCTATTAGGAAGCAAACATCAGTGCAGATTTACCAGTTTGTATGATAAATGTTTAATTTAATTTAATCGCTTTTAATTTTTCTTTGTTTATATAATAGGGCTTCAGTTTTGCTTTAAGAATTAAGAAGCTAGGATCACATAACAATTTCTTTCTACTTGAGATTGTTTAGGGTCTTGATAACGCAGTGGTTAAGAGCTCGGCTGCTAACCAACAAAGGTCAGCAGTTCGAATCCACCGCCTGCTCCTTGGAAATCCTATGGGACAGTTCCACTCTGTCCTATACGGTCGTTATGAGTTGGAATCGACTTGACGGCAATGTGTTTGGTTTTTCAGTTTGGTTGAGAATGTTGATATTTTGTAAGGCCTTGCTTTAATTTCTCAAGTGCCTTACAGACCCTTATAGACTAACTGCTAGAAAAGGACACCATGTTTGTTAAAGTAGAGGGCCAGCAGAAACCCTCAATGAGATAGATTGCCACGTGGACTCAAAGATACCAGTGGTCATGAAGATGGGCAGGACTGGGCAACATTTAATTCTGTTACGCCTAATGAAGCTGACTCAACGGCAGCTGACAACAACATAGATCCTAATGCATATGTTGTACTATTATTGTATAACAATTCTGTGATGGAGGATCCTGAGACTCTTGATGTTTAAAAGAAGGCAGAGACTTTGTAAGGTGAAAAGAGGCAAAGGGATATGCTTAAAAGGAAAGGTGGGAAAGAAGAAGGCTATTTCAAGGAGGAAAATTTAACATCTACTCAGGATCAAAATCATAATCGGTTCTGGCAAGGTTGAAAGTAGAGAATGCAGAGTCTCAAATTTTAATTAAACTATGTATTATATAAGGAGCCCTGGTAATGTAGTGGTTAAGCACTCGGCTGCTAAACAAAAGGTGAGCGGATTGAACCCACCAGTCACTCTGCAGCAGAAAGATGTGGCAGTCTGTTTCCCTAAAGATTTATAGCCTTGGAAACCTTATGGGACAGTTCTGCTCTGTCCTATAGGGTCGCTGTAAGTTGGAATCGACTTGATGGCAATAGGTTCGGTTTGGTATGTAGTATATGCAGTGGTATAGCCCAGTGGGGTTGACTTGAGGCTTTGCAATCAGACAGACCTGGGTTTAGTCCTGACTGTGAGAGGCCTGCTGATCGACTAGCGAAAAATCAGCCATTGAAAACCCCATGGAGCAGAGTTTTGTTCTGACACACATGGGGTCACCATGAGTTGGAATCACTCAACAGTAACTGGTCGTGGTGGTGGTGGTGGTGGTGGTGGTGGTGTGACCTCAGACAAGTTCCTGGGCCTCCCTGAGGCTTATGTAAAATGGGCAATGCTTGTAGTACCAAACTGGATCATACTCATAAATAGCTTAGCACAGTGAGTACACCATAATAAGCCCACTGTAAGTGTGAGCTGTTGCCATTATCTGACACCAAACAATTGGGCAGTCATTTAATTATACAATTTAATATCAGTCTGAGACTGTTAGAATGAAAGTGATGCCAATAAAAATGATCAATAGTTTTGTGATTTTACAGAAACATGGCGCGGGCTCCAGTTACGTACATAAATGAATCTGAGATTTTAAAAGCTCCCTGCCTCGGGCATTCCCAAGGATCCTGCCTTACGTATATCATAATTAACTTAGTTGTAACCACTGAGCTGGAGCTGTGGCTTCATTAATGCCTGAGAAGCTGACATTTAAAAAACGTGCATGGAGATTAGAAGGTGGGAGAACATTGCCAGTGACCGCAGGACTGTTGGAAATTGCTACCTTTTCTCATACGAAGTTTGGCCCCTTGAAGTTAAGATGAATGTGGGTTGATTTAACATGCCTGGTGGTGTCATTTTTTAGCTGTTTCTTAAGGTTTTTGAAGGCTTGACTTTAAGCTGTAACTTTAAATCCCGTGGGCCAAGCAAATGCTTTTGGGGACTCGTTGTGAGTAATGTCCTCCTGTAGCCTAGGCCATAATTTATCAAATATTGCTCTAGTGGCCTGGAAGAGGTAATCTATCTCTGAGTATGCACATGGAATGTACATTAATGCCAGAGGCTCTGGTTCAGTAACCAAAAACATATTCAGAGCTTAACATGAAAGTCCCAATGAGAAGTAGATTTAAATAATATCTAGAGAGCCCTCCTCAAATCAGCTATCTATCAGCCTCCAAGATGTTGATGCCATTCATGCTCAGAACAAAGCTCTGTCTCCACTCATCTGGGGTCAGGATTACTACTCACTGTAATTTTCAGTAAAACCATTCATGTCTTTGCTTTGATAGTAGTAACTGTAGCCGAGTTCCGGTGGTCTGAGTTGTTTGAATGTTGTTGCAGATGCCTATGTTGTACTTGTTTTAGGGTATTTTTGGATCTTTCCGTGAGTGCCCCCGAGTCATTGATTTAGGCTGATATTTCCTTGGCTAGTGTTTAACTGCTCTCACCATTCCTAGAAATATTTGAAGCATGGCACAGGCATGGCCAGGCCAGCTGCTTTGTTATTCTTTCCCCCACAAAAGTATCAGAACAACAGCTCAATTAAGAGGAAATGCTGACTTTTATTTTTATTTGTTGTTGTTGAAAATATCAGCAAACATACACTAATTCAACAATTTCTACATTCACAATTCAGTGATATTGATTACATTCTTCAAGTCATGCAACCATTCTCACCCTCCTTTTCCAAATTGTTCCTCCCTAGTAACATAAACTCACTGCTCCCTAAGCTTCCTGTCTGAACTTTCCCATTGCTGTTGTCAGTTTGACCCCATATGCATGGTCAAAGCAGACATTCTTTACTAATTAAGTAAACCTATTGTTTGGCTTAAAGAAGTCTTCAGGGGATACTTTTGGTTTAAGTGTTAAAGATTATCTCAGGGCAATAGTTTCAGGGGTTGATCCAGGCTCAATGGCTCCAGAAAATCTGGATTCCATGAGAATATGAAATTCTATTCCTCATTTTCATCCCTTTTGATCAGAATTCTTCTATAGGATCTTTGATCAAAACATTCAGTAATGGTAGCTGGGCACCATTCTGTTCTGGGCTCATGACAAAGGGGCCATGTGTTCATGAAGGAAATTAGCCACGCAGGAAATGATAAATTTTAATTTTATTAATCTTTTCATCATTAATACCTGACCACAAGTATAATGGTTGATGCCTTAGGGGAGGGACAAGTGCAGAAGACAAATTCCTGACTTTTAACTTCCAAGATAGTTTCCCAATATCTATGGCAGAGCAAAGGCTTTATTTATTTTTTTAGTTTCTGTATGTTTACTGGAGCTCTGATGGCGTAGTGGTTAAGAACTTGGCTGCTAACCAAAAGGTTGGCAGTTCGAATCCACCAGCAGCTCCTTGGAAACCCTATGGGGCAGTTCTACTCTGGCCTATAGAGTTGCTATGAGTCAGAATTGACTCAATGGCAATGGGTTTGGTTTGTTTGTTTTTGGTAGATTTACTTGTTTATGTTATTTCATATAAGTGAGAACATACAATATTTGTTTTTTTGTGATTGACTTGTTTTGTTCAACATAATGTCCTCCAGGTTCATCCATGTTCAAAGATGTTGTGGGAACTAATTTTTCTTTATCACTGAGTAGTATCCTATGTGAAAGCTGGACAATGAATACGGAAGACTGAAGAAGAATTGACGCTTTTGAATTGTGGTGTTGCAGAAGAATATTGAATATATCGTGGACTGCCAGAAGAACCAACAAATCTGTCTTTGAAGAAGTACAACCAGAATGCTCCTTAGAAGCAAGGACGGTGCGACTACATCTCACGTACTTTGGAAATGTTATCAGGAGGGATCAGTCCCTGGAGAAGGACCTCATGCTTGGTAAAGTAGAGGGTGAGAGAAAAAGAGGAAGACCCTCAACAAGATGGATTGACGGCTGCAACAGTGGGCTCAAGCATAACAACAATTCTGAGGATGGTGCAGGACTGGGCAGTGTTTCGTTCTGTTGTATATAGGGTAGCTATGAGTCGGAACCAACTCGACAGCATTTAACAACAGTATTCTATTGAAAGCCAAGGATTTAAATCTCACAAGTCCAGGATTCTTAAAGAGAGAAGGTGTTTTGAGTACCAAAAGTCTAAGAGACTGAAGTATTTAGAGCACAAAGTTCATGCAGTAGACAGCAGAATTGGAAACATGGCATGAGGGTGACAGAGAGTTCTTCCGAAAAGGTGAAGAGGTAGATGCTGGTGTGGTTTGGGGAGAAGGAAGACCCACCTCTCAGTCTGCACCATGGGCTAGCAGCAATAATAATACCCAACACATAGGCAGCACTTACCACGTGCTAAGCATTATTATTCTAAGTGCATCACGCATTTTAAATCATTTAATCTTCTCAACAACCCTATGAGATATATCCCATTTTGCAAATGCAAAAACAGAGGTATAAAGAAGTCAAGTGACTGGCCCAAGGTCACATAACTGGGAAGTGGCAGAGCCAGTGTTTGTACTCAAGCAGTCTGGATCCAGAGTCCTTGTTTAGCAATGACCAAGCTCTGGGGTGAGGATGGTGGGAAGCTCAGATTGGTTTGGAGGGGTTCCAGAGCAGGGAAACCTGTGCCTTGCTTCTAGGTAAAGCCTGAGGGTGCAGCAGACCTTGTGAGCATATTGTAGCAGCAACAAGGCAGCCCAGGTGAGTCTAGGCCAGAAGAGCTTTGATAGAGTCTCCTGCAGCCCATAAAAGGCCCACAAGAATTTTCATTGTTCCTAAGAGGGCTATGGAACAGCCTGAGAGAACAGTGATGAGGGTTCATTGTCAGCAGGGGCAGCATGGAGAAGCCAGAGGTCATAGTGGACCCAAGCACATGGGCAGGGGATGCACTGGAGATTGAGGCTAATGACCAAAGGCCAATGGGTGGAGGTGCCCTCACTGGAAGCTGGTGGAGAGGCTGCCTCACTCCCCAGTGTCTAGACACACAGAAACCCCCAGAACTTTGTTGCCCTCCCAAAAGAATGAAGGGGAAAGGGTGAAACCCCGAATTTGTCTGACAACATCCCTGAAATGACTGAAGATTCACTAATTTCAATTAGTTTAAATTGGGAATGTTCACTTTCCTGCTACAGAGAAGACTGGGAGCTCAAGATAGAAGTGAAAAGTTCAATTATGAAAATGTAAAGGCTATATTTGCATTCCCGGCTATTGGCTTATAACAACTGTACTCAGTACATAATTCTTCGGAAGTAATATAAATTCTACACAAGAAGCCACTATATGAACAGGCTTTTTGTCATGTTTTCAAATAGAAAGTATTCGCTGTTGGAGTGGGGGAGACGGGACAGACTCTCAACACCTCGCTTCCCATTTCCAGTACTGACATAACTTCTGGAAAAACCATTTCCACTCAATTGCATTTGCTTTTCCACGAGTGGAAAGCAGTTAAGGGAAATGAAGAACATTTCAGTGCCAATGTTATACTGGTTACTGATACCGAATTATTTCTGTATTAGGAACACTGGGGTCCATATTGTGGCAGTAAGAGTAGTTTATGCCCCATCCATGGATGAGTCTAATGTGTTGGTTTATGGACCTTGCATTCCCTAGAGTGCCTTATAAATCGAAGTTGTTCCCAAGTGCTCTATTTTACGTTTGGATCTTGGAGTGAGCTGGAAAATCAAAGGAAAAAACACACACAGGCGCAAAGAGGTACCTGGTTAATTATGTGTCTCAGGAAAAAGATGTGCTCTATTTCCTTTTCCTGCTTCTTTTGTAAAGCCTTTTTTTTTTTTTAATTGTGTCAGAGAAACATTTTTTGATTCCAAAGGGGCTTTTATTATTTTGAATAGAGATGAGTACAATACCTCAATAAGAATTTATTTGCCTTGAAAAGAAGTTTAAATGGCCAGAGTGGGCTCCTGTGCAAAGAACAACCACATTCTTACTGCTACTACTGTCCTTTAATATTGATTGAGAATCATCAGTGCTAATAGCTCTGTTTCAGGCTTCACACATAATTATTTCTCAGTTTGCTTTGTTAGTAAATGAACTAACAAAGCAAACTCAGGAGTATGTTGGAAGTATTTTTCCATCAAAATGATCTTCACTGAACTGACCTACTGGAGGCATCAAGTTGTTCTGTGATTCTACACTTTAATTTCTTTCTCCTTGCTAAAATGGAGAGAATACCTGACACAGACACTTACCACAGAGATACCAGAGTGACTGGTGAGTTATTACCTGAAAAGTACTTTAAACATCTTAGGAGAAAAGAATTGTAAAACGTAGAGCAGCATTACTTTCACATTTCCAAAGACAAGAGATTTCACCACATAACATGTCTTCCCAGGTCTCCCACTTAGGACAGGAAGTGGTGACATGTTTTTCAAAGTCTCCTGAAGGCACCTCATGTTTTTTCAACATCTCCTCATCTTAAACCCACAGAGCGGTCAGCAGGACCCAGGAGGTGGCGGCAGCCCTCAGCCTGTGACACAATCTCAGCGTTTTAGTTCTCTTGTCTGTCAGCTTAGAAAACGTAGTTCTCAGGATTGCCATAGGGAATAAGTAACCAGAAAGACTGGAAAACCCTTTGCAAATAAAAAGGGCTGCATGTAAGTGAAGACTAATACTCGGGCACATGCTCTGTGAGTTCAGAGATGGGGTATGTGTCTGTTCAACCCTTCATAAAGAGGAAATGAGCGTGTTGGCTGAGCTGAAGCCGTCTACAGCTTTTAAGGCGACAGCTGTGAGATACTTAAAAACATATGCTGCTCTACATTTTGACTGCGTTTGACACTGCCAGATTGAGGATTTGAGATGAGTTTCAAAGAATTTCCATAGCGTTTCATATTTAGAAGTCTTTATCATGAAGGACACCTCATTAACCTTCTATGCCTAGTCACTCTACGACATGGCTGCTATGGAAAATTCTACCAAAAGAGGAGTGTGTCCAGGGGCAGTGTGTCCAGTGTGTCAGGCGACCTGAGCTTCCTGGATGTGTCAGAGCTTCTTCAGCCTGCAGCAAGGACCACTGTAGTCCCAGGCCAGCAACAGGCTCAAAAAGGTAGCACAAATCTGAACATCATTAGTGTGGAGGACTATGGCTCATTTTCAATTCCCTTATGATGCTATGTTGTTGTTGTTAGGTGCTGCTGAGTCAGCTCTGACTCGTAGTGACCCTATGTAGTATGGAACAAAACACTGCCCGGTCCTGTGCCATCCTCACAATTGTTGTTATGCTTAAGCTCATTGTTGCAGCCACTGTGTCAATCCATCTCATTGAGGGTCTTCCTCTTTTTTGCTGACCTTCTGCTTTACCAAGCATTATGCCCTTCTCCAGGGACTGATCCCTCCTGACAACATGTCCAAAGTATGTAAGATGTAATCTCTCCATCCTTGCTTCTAAAGAGCATTCTGGTTGTGCTTCTTCCAAGACAGATTTGTTTGTTCTTTTGGAAGTCCATGGTGTCTTCAATATCCTTCACCAACACCACAATTCAAAGGCATCAATTCTTTGATCTTTTTTATTCATTGTCCAGCTTTGCATGCATATGATACAATTGAAAATACCATGGCTTGGGTCAGGCACACCTTAGTCTTCAAGGTGACATCTTTGCTTTTCAACACTTTAAAGAGGTCTTTTACAGAAGATATGCCCAATGCAATATGTTAGTTGATTTCTTAACTGCTGCTTCCATTGGCATTGATTATTGATCCAAGAAGAATGAAATCCTTGACAACTTTGATTTCTTTGCCATTTATCATGATGTTGTTTATTGGTCCAGTTGTAGGGAATTTTGTTTTCTTTATGTTCAAGTGTAATCCATACTGAAGGCTGTAGTCTTTTACCATGCTATCAATACAATAATATTTTTTCCATTATGTTTCTTAAAGGTTGGAGGCACACATTGTCTACATTCTGGAAAGGTAGTCAATGCCTGAGTGTTACGGTTGCCTAATAAACCCTGAAGAGCAGACCACCGTTGATGAAGAGCAGACGCAAACAGGTGTTTCTTCTCTTTTGCACTTTTAAATCCCCAGTAGCATTGATGAAGATAGTTTTGTTTCATAGCTATCAATTAGGAGCATGTCTGATGGATCAGCTGAGTTCCAGAAGAATTACTCTTTAGCTATGTGTTAGATGGTGATTCCGACAGCAGACCCTGGTTGACCAAAGGCCTCTCTGGGAGGTCCAGGCTGTGCCTACCAGGCTTATATTTACTTGAAAGCCACAGCCTTGAGCCAAAGAGGTGAGTCACTGATCAGTCAGTCATGGGACCATCAAGCCAGGAGAAAAGGGATGAAGTGGTGAGGAGGCAGATGGGCAGGTACACCGAGGTGCCAAAGCTGACACCAGGGTGGAATCAAATGTGAGGATGGGGAGAAGATGCTGGAGATTGGGTGCCAAGATTAGTAGGAAGCACGGGTACAGAGTAGGGTAGCCCAATACAAGACGTATACATTGAATACATCAGAAATGTGGCCAGTGGTGGGATAATCAGTTGTCGCTGAGATGACTCTGACCCATGGCGATCCTTGTGTGTCAGAGTAGAGCTGTGCTCCATAGGGTTTTCAATGGCTGATATTTCAGAAGTGGATTGCCAGGCCTTTCTTCTAAAGCCCCCCTGGGTGGATTGAAACCTCTAACGTTTTGGTTAGCCGAGCACGTGAATCTTTGCATCACCCAGGGACTCCAGTTTTGGGATAGGGGGAAGGAAACCGAAATGAGGGACAGGGACACAATTTAAAAGTAAAATAAGAGAGAGATTTTCCTGGAGCCAAGGAAAGCAATATGCCATGAACTAAGGAATATGATTAACTCAGTCCTCTGCTCCTGAGGTTTCCCAAAGAAGAAGGAATAAAACCACCTTCAGGATGCTGGTTTCTGGCCCCTGCATCCTTTATACATGCAACTATGGGTGCTCTCCGTGAGTGGGGCCTTGACGTTTGGGTTCCCCTGCACAGGAGAGGAAGAAGCAAACTCTCTAGGACTATGTCTTACACGTCACCCCTAAGATAAGATAGCCATGAAGTAGTCACTTTCTTTTGTTCTATTAAATATTCTAAACCTCTTGTTGTTCTTTGCCTAGTGAGCTCTGACTCATGGTGACCTCGTGTATAACAAAACGGAACACTGCCTGGTCCTGTGCCAATGTAAACTCAATACCCACTAAAACATCAGGACTTGTTCTACTAGCTGCAGCTCTGTAATGGAACTAAGTGGAACAAGCATAGGATTTAGACAAAATAACTAATCAGAGTAACATGTCTATTATTTTTGAGGTTTTTCTGAAGCTGCTTCAGATTTGAAAGGAGAGGTGAAGACATTCATTTAAAAAAACCCAGAAAGATTTCAAATGGCAGGTGAAGACTCACTAAATAACATATTAATATAATGAGTGGGCAGAGAACTAACACTTGAGTTGGGTTAGAAACATATGGGATTCTATCATTTGAGGGTCGGAATCCATCTCCTTCATTATTAGTGCCTTCCAGGATTCTTGGAAGGACAATTTTATCCATCCTGTCCATTTTTTCCCTTTCACCTCTTCCTGTTAGCCCCTAGGACAATCTGGGTTATGGAGAGAGGTACATGGGAGTCAGAGTAAGATAAGGGGCTTCTTTTTTTGGGCTTAAATTGACTTAATTTTTTCACTTCTTCCCATTTCAAAACATTCAAAAACGTAAGCAAACTGAAAGCCCGTTTGGTGACACACAGACAGTATTGTGTTCTCTTATTTGATGGATGTGATGGTCTTTTCATGTTTAGGTTTTGTCCCATGGCAAGTTGACATTTTAATACCAAGTGATATTTTCCTCCCACTCTTTGCCTTATAACTGGAAAAGAGTATCTTTTTGCAAATACTTAGATATGCAACATTTTGGGAAGGGATATTGGATCTAACCCTACCACAGTTTTCGGCATGTATCCTTGTTTTTCCAAATCTGTGAGAAGCTAAAAGTGACAAAGTTTGTGTTTCAATATCATAAGGAATCAAACATGGCGAGATAGAAACAGTGATGCATAACAGTTTCAGTCCTGGGAAGATGGAAATAGATGCTTCCAGTCTGACAAGGCCACCAGAGCAGCTAATCAGATTCAGGTGAGCCTGTACCCAATGCTTGTGTTTCTCCAGAGAAAGAAATAAAGACATGATAGATGGCAGCCTCAGATTACTTGGTGGCAAAGCTCTCACTGGGTGGCAGCTTTGGATGAGCTGGATTAATTTTTGTGCCTAATTTCTATCATTCTTTGTCTCATTAGGCAAATGTTCTGAATTTCTGACAGAGAGTCAAGAGGCTAGTTGAATAGGGAGGTGAGATGAGGGTCAGGATGGGAACACGCCAATACTGATTAGTAAGTAATGTAAGTTAAGGTAACCTAGCTGTTCCAGGCCACACTTATCATTAGGAAATGAACTCCCCCTGCCTGACTCTGGTAAATAAGAGCCTCTAAAGGTGACCTTGTGTTACTTCTGGGCGTTGCCCTGAGGGGTGTTTTGAGCATGTCTGTAGAGTAGCCTGGCAGCGGTGGTCACTGCACCTTCCATTTGGATCTGCTCCATTCCAACCCCAGGGGGTAATGTCACTTGGTGACCCCTCACTGCCTCCATGTCTATCACAAGAGTTCCAGTGCCAAGTCCTGACTGACTCCACTTGTTTCCAGTGCTTCTGGAGTTTAGAGCTGCCTTCTTTAAGGGGCTGGAGAATGGCCCCCAGTGCTCCACACATGTCCCCTGGGCCATGAAACAGCTCTGCTGGTCTGGAGCTACAAGTCTCTCTTGAACTCTTCAATCAGTTTTTTGGCTTTTAGGAAAAGATGGTCCCTGGTTGTGGTTCGAACTTACCCAGTGAGACCACGGAAGAAAGCCTGGGAGATCGGTTTCTGTTAAGACTGCTGTTGCTGTTCTTAGGTGCCCTCACGTCCATTTCAACTTGTAGCAACCCCATGTGACAGAGTATAACTGCCCTAGGGGGTTTTCTAGGCAGTCATCTTTCTGGGAGTAGATTGTCAGCTCCTTCTCCCGCAGAGGGACTGGTGAGTTCAGTTAGCAGCCGAGCACTTAACTGGTGCACCACCAGGACTCCTTTCCTTTAAGATTATAGCCAAGAAAATGCTATGGAGCAGTTCTACTCTGTAACACATGGGGTCACCATGAGTTGGAATTAACTCCATGGCAATGGGTTTTGGAGTATGAGAAGGAAGGGGCAAGGGGGCAGAGGGAACAGGTATCTTACCCTTTGCTCCTCCCTCTTCTTTCCTTTTCTTAATCCTCCTCCCCTCCCACCCCACCCATGCTCGCCCAGGTAGAAAACGTAAGTGTTCTGCTTAATGCCTATGAATGGACCAAAACAGGTACCGAGGTGGGGAGATAGTTCAACCAGGAGAAGGAGTCGAGGTTTGGCTGCACTCAATGCACAAGGCTCTCCTCAGCCAGGTGGTAATATTGTCAAAATTAGCTGGCACATAGACAGATACTATCTGGATCCCATCAGTTTTTTCTCCTTGTTTTATCTCCTGTGGCCTCTGTGGTAAGATGGACTTGTGGGCACTCCCTGCTTTTGTCTCCTGAAGTTTTTGAAGCCGAGAGGAACCTGGGGTCAGTCTCTGGCTGGCAGATAGAATCATCTCCTCACTACCAGTTGCCTTTGAGCTGATCCCGACTTAGGGCGACCCCATGTATTACAGAACAGAACTGCTCCACAGGGTTTTCTTGGCTGGAATCTTTACAGAATCAGACCGCCAGGACTTTCTTTTGCGCCACCGCTGGGTGGGTTTGAACTGCCAACTTTTACGTTAGTAGTTGAGTGCAAACTGTGTCACCCAGGGACCTGACAGTTCACTAGAGACCTGCTCAGGCCCGGGTCTTGAGTGTGTGCAAGTGAGTGTGTGTGTGTGAGTGTGTACACGACTGTGTGTGCATGTGTGTGTGTGTGTTGGGGTCTCTGAGGCTCTCACACAGTCCAGGGCAGCCCAACAGGAACTCGGGCTTTTGAAAAAACAGAGCAGACATTTGCCTTGCAGGCCTCCGATCGTGTCTGGCCAGATGCAGTGCTGGAAGCATCCAGACACCTTGATGAGATCTGGCAGGTACAAATATTTCTGAAAGCATGCTGAAGTTACTTAAGTAAATAAACTTGTCTGGCATCTAGGGAATGCTCTTTTATGGAAAATCAATAGGCTAATTACTCTTAGCTATTTAGATAAAGGAGACTCCCAAGGACAGATGCCTACCTGACAGCGTTTTGTTGGATTACTGCATCTACTTAACGGTAAGGAAACAAAACTTCCTTTAAAACTACAGGCAAATTTCGCTTGCTCTTCCCTCAATAAGAGAAAAGTGATACAGCTGGAATTAACGTCTACATGTTAATTTCTATAGAAATGTATGGTTGGCAAAGCTCATTCCAATCCACAACCCTGTTTAATCTTTACAACAGCCTTGCTTGACAAGGAGGAGCAGGGCCACCAAGGGATTTGCCCAGGATCATACAGCCAGCAGGGAGCAGAACGGGAACATCCGCTTTCAAATCTGATTTCATGGTTCTTTGGTGCATCTTAAACTTAGAGTGAACTTGAACAAGGTCAATGTAAGGTCCTTAGCGCTTCCAGGACTCCTTAAGGCCTCACATGCACAAACATGAAACATCTTATTTCTTGATGAGATTACTTCAGCACCTTCATAAGCCTTTCTGTTTCTATGGGAAGCCCCACCCAAAATCTATCCCTCTCTCTCTCTTTTTCTGTGAAAATTTTGAGATATTTTTATTATTTTGTTTTTGAATTATTTGTTTATGTGTAACTCATTTAATTTTAAGGGTAGCTATCATGTGGTGCAAACAGTTAATGTGCTCGGCTGTTAACTAAAAGGTTGGCTGTTTAAGTTCACCCAGAGGCACTTCAGAAATAGGCCTGGCAATCTACTTCCAAAAAAATCAGCTGTTGAAAACCAACAGCACAGTCCTACTCTGACACACATGGGATCACTGTGAGTCGGAATCAACTTGACAGCAGCTTTTTTTTTTTTTAAATGATGTCTTAGCAAGCACAGTGATACTCAAGAATTCTTGCAAGTGAGAAAAATCTATCCTACAAGTAGTTATAAGGTGTAACAAAGATGTGAAGTGTATTAGATTTAATAATTAATAGAACTTATATAATGCTACATATGGTAGACATTTTATTAAGTATTTATTTAGATATTACAGTTTCATATTTTTTAGAAAGCACAAACATTTTTACAGGTCTTCAAAAAGTACATCAGCAGCTTTCACATCTGTATATTCGGTATAATAATAGTAGCTACCTCATAGGACCCCCACGCATCTGTCAGTTTGCTGTACTGTGGGGGCTTGTGTATTGCTGAGATGCTGGAAGCTATACCACCGGTACTGAAACACCAGCAGGGTCACTCATGGCGGACAGGTTTCGGCTGAGCTTCCAGACTAAGGCAGACTAGGAAGAAGGACCCGGCGGTCTACTGCGGAAAAGAATTAGCCAGTGAAAACCTTATGAGTAGCAGTGGAACGTTGTCTGATATAGTGCCGGAAGATGAGCCCCTCAGGTTGGAAGGCACTCAAAAGACGACCAGGGAAGAGCTGCCTCCTCAAAGCAGAGTCGACCTTAATGACGTGGATGGAGTCAAGCTTTCAGGACCTTCATTTTCTGATGTGGCACAACTCAAAATGAGAAGAAACAGCTACAAACATTTGTTAATAATTGGAACGTGGAATGTGCAAAGTATGAATGAAGAAAAATTGGAAGTCGTTAAAAATGAAACGGAACGCATAAACACTGATATCCTAGGAATTTGTGAGCTGAAATGGACTGGTATTGGCCATTTTGAATCAGACAATCATATGGTCTACTATGCGCAGAATGACAACTTGAAGAGGAATAGCATTGCTTCATCCTCAAAAAGAACATTTCAAGATCTGTCCTGAAGTACAATGCTGTCAGTGATAGGATAATATCCATATGCCTACAAGGAGACCAGTCAATACGACTATTACTCAAATTTACACACCAACCATTGAGGCCAAAGAGGAAGAAATTGAAGATTTTTACCAACTTCTGCAGTCTGAAATTGATCTAACATACAATCAAGATGCATTGATAATTACTAGTGATTGGAATGCGAAAGTTGTAAACAAAGAAGAAGGATCAGTAGTTGGAAAATATGGCCTTGGTTGATAGAAATGATGCCAGAGATCACATGATAGAATTTTGCAAGACCAACGACTTCTTCATTGCAAATACCTTTTTTCATCAACATAAACGATGACTATACACATGAACCTCGCCAGATGGAATACATAGGAATCAAATTGACTACATCTGTGGAAAGAGATGATGGAAAAGCTCAATATCATCAGTCAGAACAAGGCCAGGGGCTGACTGCAGAACAGACCATCAATTGCTCATATGCAAGTTCAAGTTTAAACTGAAAATTTAGAACCAGTCCATGAGAGCCAAAGTACGGCCTTGAGTATATCCCACCTGAATTTAGAGACCATCTCAAGAATAGATTTGATGCATTGAACACCAATGACCAAAGACCAGACGAATTGTGGAATGACATCAAGGACATCATATATGAAGAAAGCAAGGGGTCATTAAAAAGACAGGTAAGACAGAAAAGACCAAAATGGTTGTCAGAAGAGACTCTGGAACTTGTTCTTGAACGTCGAGTAGCTAAAGCAAAAGGAAGAAATGATGACGTAAAAGAGCTGAACAGAAGATTCCAGAAGGTTTCAAAGGGTGGCTCGAGAAGACAAAGCAAAGTATTACAATGACATGTGCAAAGACCTGAAGATAGAAAACCAAAAAGGAAGAGCACGCTTGGCATTTCTCAAGCTGAAAGAACTGAAAAAAAAAAAAAAAATTCAAGCCCCGAGTTGCAATATTGAAGGATTCTATGGGAAAAATATTAAATGACGCAGGAAGCATCAAAGGAAGATGGAAGGAATACCAAAAAGAATTGGTCGACGTTCAACCATTTCAGGAGGTAGCACATAATCAGGAACCAATGGTACTGAAGGAAGACGTTCAAGCTGCATTGAAGGCACTGGCGAAAAACAAGTCTCCAGGAATTGATGGAATACCAGTTGAGATGTTTCAACAAACAGATGCAGTACTGGAAGTGCTCACTTGTCTATGCCAAGAAATTTGAAAGATAGCTACCTGGCCAACCGGCTGGAAGAGATTCATATTTATGCCTATTCCCAAGAAAGGTGACCCAACCTAATGTCGAAATTATCAAACAATATCATTAATATCACACTCAAGTAAAGTTTTGCTGAAGACCATTTAAAAGCGGCTGCAGCAGTACATCGACAGGGAACTGCCAGAAATTCAAGCCGGATTCAGAAGAGGACGTGGAAGCAGAGAAATCATTGCTGATGTCAGATGGATCCTGGCTGAAAGCAGAGACTACCAGACAGATGTTTACCTGTGTTTTATTGACTATGCAAAGGCATTTTACTGTGTGGATTACAACAAATTATGGATAACATTGCGAAGAATGGGAATTCCACAACACTTAATTGTGCTCATGGGGAACCTGTACATAGAACAAGAGGTGGCCGTTTGAACAGAACAATGGGATACTGCATGGTTTAAAGTCAGGAAAGGTGTGCATCAGGGTTGCATCCTTTCACCATACCTATTCAATCTGTATGCTGAGCAAATAATCTGAGAAGCTGGATGATATGAAGAAGAATGGAGCATCAGCATTGGAGGAGGACTCATTAACAATCTGCATTATGCAGATGACACAACCTTGCTTGCCAAAAGTAAAGACAACTTGAAGCACTTACTGATGAAGATCAAAGACCACAGCCTTCAGTATGGATTATACCTCCACATAAAGAAAACAAAAATCCTCACAACTGGACCAATAAGCAACATCGTGATAAATGGAGAAAACATTGCAGTTGTTAAGGATTTCATTTTACTTGAATCCACAATCAAAACCCATGGAAGCAGCAGTCAAGAAATTAAATGATGTAGTGCATTGGGCAAATCTGCTGCAAAAGACCTCTTTAAAGTGTTGAAAGGCAAAGATGTCACCTTGAAGATTAAGGTGCCCCTGACCCAAGCCATGGTGTTTTCAATAGCTTCATATACATGTGAAAGCTGGATGATGAATAAGGAAGACCAAAGAAGAATTGATGCCTTTCGATTGTGGTATTGGCGAAGAATATTGAATATAGCATGGACTGCCAAAAGAATGAACAAATCTGTCTTGGAAGAAGTGTGACCAGAATACTCCTTGGAAGCAAGGATGGGAAGACCACGTCTCACATACTTTGAACATGTTGTCAGGAGGAATCATTCCCTAGACAAGGATATCATGCTTGGTAAAGTAGAGGGTCAGCAAAAAAGAGGAAGCCCCTCAACAATACGGATTGACACAGTGGCTGCAACAATGGGCTTAAGCATAACAATGATTGTGAGGATGGCGCAGGACCTGGCAGTGTTTCATTCTGTTGTACATAGGGTCACTATGAATCAGAATCGACTCAACGGCACCTAACAACAACAACCTCATAGGAATGTTATGAGAATTAAATCAATTTCAGTTAATAAAGTTCTCAGAACAGTACTTACGACATGATAGTGCTCAGTGGTGACTGTTGTTGTTGTTGGGTGCTATTGAGTCAATTCTGACTCACAGTGACCACATGTGGTAGAGTAGATAGAACTGCCTCATAGGGTTTCCTAGGCTGTAATCTTTACAGAAGCAGATTGCCAGGTCTTTCTCAAGTGGATCCTCTGGATGGGTTCCAACTGCCAACCTTTTGGTTAGCAGCCCAGAGCTTAACAATTGTGCCACCAGGGCTCCTCAGGGATGATTAGCTACTATAATTATTCCCATTAGACAAAGAGCTCTCATTATACATCTCACCACAGAAGAAGTTTTTAGGGAGCCAGTAATTTGACAATTTGAATCCTAATATGATTCATGGCTACTAGTTTATTTTGAATATCCAAATAATTTTGGAATAAAGCTCTTAAGAAATTATATGGTTTAAGAGAAGCCAAATTATAGCAAAGGATATTAATGAAATTATTTTGGTGAGAAGCAAAAATCACCTCTTTCCAGTGGGAGAGTAGGTGGTCAAAAGCATGGTTGTCCTGTTTCAAATCGTGGCTTTGAGTTTATTGTCTGTGTGATCTGGAATAAGTTACTTGAGCCCTTTGAGAGTCCATTTCTTCATCCATAAAGTGGTGATATTAATAGTGTGCACACTGATGGTCAGATGAAATGAGATGGTGTCCAAGTGCTTAGTACAGTGCCTGGCGTAGAGTACTAGTCAAAATGCTGGTTATTGGAATTATTATTGTGAGCTCAGGGCCCAGAGACTGGTCCCTTCCTTAGCCCAAACAACCCTGATATTTGCTCACCCTCTTTATATCTCCCATGTGCCAGTGCTTTGCAACTCTTTAACATCCATGCCTACATTTAATTTAAGAAATTCACCCCCTCCCCTTTTTTGAGATTCTGATGTACTTCCTTAGGGGTGAACCTCCATTTAAGAATCACCGTATATTCTGCATATTTCTTCCAGCCAAGAAAATGCTGTCAAGCATTGGTTTGCTTTCTGTAGTTTCTATTATGGAAATAAGTTGTTGTTGTTGTATGCCATTGAGTCAGTTCCAAGTCATAGCGGCCCCACGTGACAAAGTAGAACTACCCATGGGGTTTTCTAGGCTGTACTCTTTATGGAAGCAGATCACCAGGTCTTTCTCCCACAGAGCCGCTGGGTGGGTTCAAACCACTGACCTTTGGGTTAGCAGTCGAGCACTTAAACTTTTAGCCACCAGAACACTTTATGGTATGTGTGTTACATAAATATATACCGTATTTTTATGCAAATAATGCTCACCCTCTGTGTTTGTTTTCTGGCCACGCCCTCCCCCCTCCAGGCTTCCTCACAAGCACTGCCATGCCAGTCCTCTTCCAAATGTGGCTGTAAAAATTTAGCATAGGGAGCTCATGAAAATACCTCACAGGGGGGAAGGTGCAGCTGGCAAATAAACGCAGAAGGCGCACGTTATTTGCGTAAAAGTATAGTATGTATATAAATAAAGTTTCTCTAATATAAAACATTTAAAACTCTACAGCTACATTTTCTCATCTCTCCATGCAGTTTGTCTGAAACATAACTGACCTGTAGGAGGAGACATAGTGGGAAGGATACTATTCAGTTCAGTCAGCCATAGGTTGAAAATAAAACCCCAAGTTCTCCCAGGTAATTTACTGGTTATCTGTGGGAAAAACACATACATATGTAAATATATATTTATAAATATATCTATATATACATATAGGTACATATACACATGTATATATAGATGAGAGGGAGGCAGTTGAAGAGTTGTCTCAACAAATTTAGTCTGTATTTTAATGCATAACTAATACTGTCATAAGTCACTTGTTTGAACCCTTTTGTCAAGTTATCTACTTTTCATTTAAGACAAATATATCTATCTTGATAATAAATTTAATTTCTATTAAATATTTTTCTTTTTTCTTTGTGTAATAGTTTTCCACTTCAACACCAACTTCTTTTATTTAAATGTGAAATTTGTGAGTCAAACGTGGCAAGTGGTATAAAATGCAAAATTGTCCTCCATTCATTACACTGTGGTTTTATTGGTTTCCATAACAGGCTTCATGGTGGGGAAGTATTGACTTTAAGTCAATTAATTCAGAAATGATACCTATTTTTAACACACAGCACTGGGGTCAACCTGTTCTATGGCGCACTACTTTTGAGCGTGGGTGAACCTCAAAGAAATTTTGTAAGAACTGAAAATTTGAGAATGGGGCTAAAAGAAGCAGGTAGAGATTTATACTGGTAGGAGAGATTGGAAGGTGAAAGAACGTTTTCTGGAGAGGAGGAAAGGGAGAAGTCATGGCTTCATGCAGAAGAGTGGGCAGAAAATAAAGGTATATTGGCATTAGATGCCCAAGCAGCATAATTAGATCTGAATTGCACAGGATACTGAGGTATTGAACCTATGTTAGTAGTTCCAGAAGACTGTCAAAGGATAAAAGTGGTTAATTGGTTGCAACAAGCCCTCTGTGCTTAAAAGCCACTTTCAACCTGGTGTAAAATACTATACAGCTCAATGTAGGATGTGTTTCTGAGTCATTCCCTAATATATTCTACACCATGGAAGAAGTTTTCTGCTCATGAACTTCTACAGATTTTACATTTATTTGTTTATGCAACAGTTTTCTGAAAAAAAAAAAAAAAGGTGTAAGATAAATTTGCATAATTAAAATAATTTTTAAAACATTAGAGAACTCTCAATTTAAAAAAAATCAAATAATGATTCCTTGATTTGATAATTCTGTAAGTTTAACTATACCAAAGCTGAAACGTATTGCCATCAAGTCGATTCTGACTCATAGTGACCCTGTAGGACAGGGTAGAACTGCCCCATAGGGTTTCCAAGGAGCGGCTGGTGGATTCAAACTGATGACCTTTTGGTTAGCAGCCATAACTCTTAACCACTGTGCCACCAGGGCTCCAAGTTTAACTATACTAGGTTTTAAAAAGAGGTAAAACACAAAGCAAAGATACAAGACCTCTGGGAAGAGATAGTGAGACAACAGAAGAATGTTTAAAATGGTCATAAATAGGGGAAAGGGAAGATGCACACACACATTGGTTGGCATGTGCAAAATCTCTCTGAAAGATACACAAGAAACGGAGAACATTAGTTGCTTCTGGGAGGAGAATAAAATGGATAGGAGACAGAGATGGAGAAGATTTTTCATTGTATCTCCTTTTCTAGTTTTTGAATTTTGAACCATGTGGACGTGTTATCTACTCTTTCTCCACAAAAAAGGATGATAAAGACTTTTTTTGGCTTCAGTACTAGATGCTATTTGGCTTTGTGATAAAAAACAGATCATTCAATCATTTACCTGTAAGTATTTACTGGAGGAGTCCCTGGGTGTTGCAGATAGTTGACATGCTTGGCTTCTAACTGAAAGGTTGAAGGTTCGAATCCATCCAGTGGCACCTCGGAAGAAAGGCCTGGTGATCTACTTCCCAAAAATCAGCCATTGAAAACCCTGTGGAGCACATTTCTATGCTGATACAGGAGTCAGAGTTGATCAGACAGCAAGTGGTTTTTATTTATTGGATGTCAGCTACTGTTCCAGGCACTAGGTTGATCACAAAAGACCTCTCTGAGGAAATAACACATGAGCTGGGACCAGCGAGTGAGAAGAGCTGGGGGTACGCTGTTTGAGTGGTCAGTATGTGTGTGTTTATGGCGTGATGTGCATATAAGTACATCCCTCCGACTCTGGTCCCTTCACCATTGATCCACGTCTCTGGGGAAGGCAGGATCTGTATTTCACTGGTGGGCAGACAGCTGTGAACTATCAAGCCATATCTGGATTTTATGGGTGACACTCTCAGGACGGCTGCTCCATGTAGCTCCTATGTACACGGAGAAGGAGCATCTTTAGTCTCCCCTCAGAGAGGCAGAACCGCGGTGTTCCTCCCCAGCAGCCAGAGAGGAAGTTCACAAAGGAAGAGAAGAAAGGGAGTTCGGCCTCATGCTCAGACTCACCTGTATGGATGCTACCTTTGTATGGGGTAGGGCATAGTCCACATTAATTTGAGGATTTTGGAGAGATTTAATGAGACGAGGTGGGTTATGGAAATAGCTGGCAAAATAATGCTTGTTGTTGTTGGTAGCTGCCGAGTCGGCTCTGACTCATGACAACCTCATGGACAACAGAACGAAACGCTGCCCTGTCCTGTGTCATCCTCACAATTGTTGAGCCCATCATTGCAGCCACCATGTCAATCCATCTCATACAGGGTTTCCCTTGTTTTTGCTCACCCTCCACTTTACCAAACGTGACGTCCTGTTCTAGCGATTGGTCTTTTCTGATGACATGTCCAAAGAAGCAAGTCGAAGTCTCACCATCCTCACTTCTAAGGAGCATTCTGGCTGAACTTCCTCCAAGATTGATGTGTTTGTTCTTCTGGCAGTCCACGGTATAGTCAATATTATTCACTGACACAAATTATGCTGGAGGTACTGATTTTTTTGCCCCCTCCTCATCAATTTCAGAGTAGGTCATGTAGGAATCATTTGATTTCGAATATAGTCCCCCTTTATTTAGCAACCTATCACATGTCAGGTACTTATCTAAGTGCTTCCATATATTCATTCATTTAATTCTCTCAGCATCCTTATTACTGTTTTCATTTCACTGACAATGAAACTGAGTTACAGAGAGATTAGGTGACTGGCCCTTGATCACACAACTCCTGAGCACAGTGCTGGGTTTCAAACCCGGGCAGGCTGGCTCTAGAGTTCCTTCTTTGGGTTCATCCATTTCATGCGACTACGTTAGCAAAGGAATACATTTACATGTTCACATTTTCTCTCTCAAGGAATTTCAGTCAATCTGAATACTGATGTAAATATCCTTAGGAAAATAATAATTTAATAAGAGTTAGTGCCAGCATTTAGATTACATTACAATTAGAAGGGGGATAGAGAAGGAAGTTTATTAGCTTGTATGTTCAACGAGAAGATCTGACCTGGCTTAATTCAATTTTGCAGATGAATCAAAAAAAGGAAATTAACACAGAGTAATATTTTATGGCACTCCTCTCTTATTAGATAAACATATTAACATAATGCAATTTTGCCCTATTTGGATACAAAAGTTTCACAGTTAAGCTCATCATACAGACGCTGTGGAACAGGGAACAGAGGGTGATGAGCACAAGGTCCTCATTCACAGATAGCCCAGCGTTTATCTGTGCCATGGGACAAGTTTTATCTTATTGCACCATTACATTTTTTCCGGGCAAGATTAGCAAGTACAATGGCCTATAAAGAAAAATTAACTTTCAGTAAAGATATCAAGAATGAAGTAAAATATGGGAGGTGACTGCCCTTGCTGCTAGATCCCTGAAATGTACCACAAAGTTCTAGCAGTAAACTTCCTTAGAAACACACACACGATTTCTTTGCTCCAGCTCTTCCCCTGCCTGCAATGCTCTTCCCCTAGCTCTGTCCCTCCCTTCCTTCCTTTCCGTCCTTTCCCTCCCTCAGGTCTCACTTTCTCAGAGCCCTACCTAGACCTGCTTCCCACCCGTTATTCTGATCCATTTTCCCCGCTTTTATGTTTTCTTTTTTCCATTACATATATCAGCTCTGGTGGCACAGTGGTTAAGTGCTCGGCAGTGTAACCAAAAGGTTGGCAGTTTGAACCCACTAGCTGCTCCGTGGGAGAAAGATGTGGCAGTCTGCTTCCATAAAGATTATAGCCTTGGAAACCCTATGGGGCAGTTCTACTCTGTCCGGTAGGATCCCTGGGAGTCGGAATGGACTTGATGGCAATTTTTTTCTTTTTTTTTTAACCCATGGTATAATTTACCTCTTTATTTATTTTTATGATCTAGCTCCTCTTTCTAAAATGCAAGCTCCATGAGTGCAGGGATCTTTGTTTCTCTCACTGATGGACCCCAAGGCTCTAGAATGAGTGCTCAGTACATAGCTACCATTTGCACTGAGTAGACCCCAACTCATGATGACCCCATCTGTGTCAGAGTAGAACTGTGCTCCATAGGGTTTTCAGTGACTGATTTTTCAGAGATGGGTTGCCAGGTCTTTCTTCTGAGGCACCTCTGAGTGGACTCAAACCTCCAACCTTTGGTTAGAGCTGAATGGATTAACCATTAATGACCCAGGGACTCCCAGTGCATAGCTAGTGCTCGGTAAATACTAGTTGAATTAATTGAGTAACCACATTACAGAAATTATTATTTTTGGTTCACTTATGTTCTTTTATTAAAAGAGTTGGCATTTCAGAGGAGTCTAATATATTCCAATTTAAACATTTAATTTTAGGTTCTTGTTATCTTAACCAATGTGCAGTTAAATTTAAAAAAAAACAAACAAAAAACCACAAAAAACCCAAGCCTGTTACTGTCAATGGCAACACTATATGTTACAGAGTAGAACTGAGTTCCATAGGGTTTTCTTGGCTGTAATATTTATAGGAGCAGATCGCCAGGGCTTTCTTCTGCAGCACCACTGGATGGGTTCGAACCACCAACCTTCTGAGTGTAAATTTTTTGCACCCCCCCAGGGACCTCTGCAGTTCTACGAGCATAGTTCAATGAACCATCGTTACTCTAGTAAGCTTCTAGGACTTGTCCTCTTAGAAGCGATGTTGGCAGTGTTGCCAAAAGATTTGTGGGTGCCCCATGTATTCAAAGAGTGAGAGTATTCTCGACCTTCAAGAGCATATCTTTATTTGAGAGAAAATGATCTTTAATTGTCATTTCATCACAGGGGTTCTTGAAACTGATGTCTTCTTGACATTTCTCTTAGGGCAATAGAAGGAGGATCCTTCTTGAATGATGAAGTGAAAGTGGGGATGGAAGAGCCCTTTGCTGTTCATGAGTTGCTGAGGCAAAGAGGTCTCAATCCCTGGGGTCAGCTCTGCTCCCAGACCCTGTGTCCCTGGATGATGTCACTGCCGGCAATGATTAATGAGTGTTAGAGAAATTATCTGTAATCTTCTTAATAATCCCGAAGCACTATGATTCCCACTTAATAGATCAGAAAACTGGAGCTCATCGAGATTAAGTATCTTGTCCCAACTAAAAGGTGTGGCCAAGAGCCAGAGCCAGGATTTGCACCCAGATCTGCCTGCTGCCAATTCCAGCATACTTTCTTCAGGGCCAGCCTCACATCCTCTGAAGGGGGGTATCGTTAATAAGGACAGACTGGGTTATGGTTTGTCATGATGTGGTGGAGGTGACCTCACACACTGAGAAAAGCTTATATATATATTTTTGTGATTTTAGACTTGAATATGACCTTGTAGTTTTGAGGTCTAGGGGGTGGGTATTAAGAGAGAAGGGATGTTTCCAGAAAGCTCAATTACACATTCTTGGTTTTGCATGTAAAATAATCTAATCTGGAGAGGAAAGACATGGGATTAAGTAGAAGTCGTAGATCAAAAAGGAGCCATAGTGGTGCAGTGGTTAAGCGCGCTTGGCTGCTAATCGAAAGGTTGGCAGTTTGAACCCACCAGCCCCTCTTCAGGAGAAAGATGTGGCAATCTATTTCCATAAAGATTTACAGCCTTGGAAACTCAATGGGGCGGTTCTACTCTGTCCTATAGCATCGCTGTGAGTTGGAATCAACTCCATGGCAATGAGTTTGATCTGGTTTTGGTTTGTAGGCCAAAAAGGAAATGTAGAAAGCAATATGACGTTCAGTTTTGTTTCTATTTTTAGGTTCTATTCACCCAACGTCTCTTAAGATAGTGTTTCTCAATCTCCAGTGTGCCTAAGAGTCTCCAGGGGAGTTTGATGACCTGCTTCCATAAAGATTACAGCCTACAAACCCTGTGTGGGCAGTTCTACTCTGTCACATGCGATCCTATGAATCTGAATCAACTGGAAAGCAGGTTCCTAGATGGCACTCCAGAGGTGCTGGTCGGGTAAGTCTGTGGGCAGGGCCCAGAAATATGCATGCTAAACATGCTCTTCAGTGGTTTAGAAGCAGGTGAGCTAGAAGCCATGCCCAGAAACCCTGCCCTAAGGCTTGTAAATGAAGAAAAAGTAGCTTAATACTTGGTGAGTCCCAAAAATGTTCAATGTTTCAGTTTTAATCTCTTTGTCTAAAAATGGAGGATTCTGTCAGATTAAGACATTCAAATTGGCTTAACTGCTCTCCCTAAGGAGCCTTTGCCATTTGGCCGGTTAGTGATTGGAACCAGCTCACAGGGACACGGTCCTTGGGTGCAACATGCCTTCTGACAATATTCGTTGACTTAAAATGCAAGTGTGATGCAAACCTCTTTTGAGGAGCTCTAGGTAAATGAAGTATCACAATTATTTTCACCACTGTAGTTTAGTTTAAACTGTAGATTCTTAAGCTTCTGTATCCCTAGGTTGCTTTCCCAAGTCCCACAACTTATGAGTTGTCTAGAGAAGTGGAGGTGTCCCTGGGAGGTGCAAACAGTTAAGCTCGTTGCTAACTGAAAGGCTGGAAGTTCAAGTCTACCCACAGGCACGTTGAAAGAAAGGCCCGGAGACCTACTTCTGAAAAATCAGCCACTGAAAACCCTATGGAGCACAATTTTGCTCTGACAACTGGTTGGCTGGCTGGTATATGTTTAAGACTTGACCCATTGCCATGACTCAGAAAAGAGTATAATCATGGCCGATGCCAAGTCCAATGGCCTTGGCCTTCTTGTAGGAGTTCTGTGGTGGGGTGGGAAAGATTGGGCTAACATCAGGGAGCCAGTCTTCTACTCCAAACTCTTCTTCACACTTACCAGGGAAATCTGGGCAAGTCATTTCCCCTGTCTGGGCCTCGTTTTTCTCACCATGATATGAAAGGTTTGATAAGATCATCTCAACATTTTCTTTCATTCCCCCCAGCTCAGTGATTCTAGGTCTTGTCAAAATTTGTGCTATTTAGACACAATATTCCTGTGCTTTTTTGGTTTTGTTTTGTGATTTTAATTCTGTTCCTTCATTCTGGAGTGATTTTCTGGCCTTCCTTCCTGCCTTATCTCCCTCTTTCTTTCCTCTTCTCTTTTTGTTTTCTTACACTTTTGTCTCCTTTCAAAGCCAGTCCTTATTAATTCTGGAAAAAATTCCACTTTGCCCCACCAACACTTTAGAACTTTCATAAAAGAAAATCTAGCTCCAGCCTCATACCCCTAATTTTAGCTTATGTGTGAGAATGTGCCTGTCTGAAAACAGCTCCTCAGAGGGAGCCACACTGACAAAATGGCTGCTCTTGTCAGATGGTACGATAATGGCCTGTATACTCTGCTGGTTGACACAGGGCAGCCCCTGAGGATGTGATCATATCTACATGTCTGTCTGTTTACTTGGGAGACAACAAAATGCTCACCTGATGAATTTAGACTTGAGCACAGTGAATTATCTAAATGTTCTTATCATAGGACACAGTTTGCCTGAAATATTTACTGATCTGAGGGAATATTTTGGCTTTGCATAAACATGGTGGTGGGGAAGAGGGCAGCCCCTGCTAACTTGTGGTGGCTGGAGCACCATCCAGCGACACCCAGGTACCTCTGGGAGTTTTCCTCCTCAAGGCACTTCTGTGACATCAGCCTCCTTGAGCTGCCACATCTGACAGGATCACACCTCAGAGTGCAGCAGCTCGAGGCCCCACACATGGCACTAAAATAGTATCAGAATTGAGGTGAAAGATTTAATTCTAGAATTTTAAAATCTAGTCTTGTTTTTTTCCCCCAAAGTCTGAGATCAAGTTGTTACTTATTGTCTTTTTTTTTTTTCCTGCTGTCAGTAAAGCTCTTTACTGTTATTCATCAGGATATAGTAACATATTTGTGATACAAAAACCCAGAAAACCAAACCCATTGCCTTCCAGTCGATTTCGACTCATGGCGGCCCCATGTGTTACTGAGTAGAACTGAGCTCTACACAGTTTTCT
The DNA here is from genome assembly GCA_030035585.1 of Dugong dugon. Lineage (NCBI taxonomy): Eukaryota > Metazoa > Chordata > Mammalia > Sirenia > Dugongidae > Dugong > Dugong dugon. The sequence goes on along the minus strand of CM057468.1, from coordinate 113,762,829 downwards.
TGGCTGTAATCTGTATGGAAACAGATTGTCAGGGCTTCCTTCCATGGCACCACTGGCTAGGTTCGAATCCCCAACCTTTTGGTTAGTAACCGAGTGCAAACCTCTTGCACCACCCAAAAGAAAAGAAAAAACCAACTCGAACCGATTCCAACTCATAGCTACCCTACACGACAGAGTAGAACTGCCCCATAGGGTTTCCAAGGCTGTAAATATTTACAGAAGCAGATTGTACTACATCTTTCTCCTGTGGAGCTGCTGATGGGTTTGAACTGCTGACCTTTTGGTTAGCAGCCGAGTACTTAACCACTGTATCACCAGGGCTCCTTCCTTGCATCACCTAGGGACCTATATTTGCAATATAGACTACTTAAGTCAGTTTAACACTAAAAGCCTTTCCCTTTACTGACTTTATAAGAAATTACCAATCTAGAGGTCACCTACAGAGATTTTAAATTTAGTTTGGATTTGACAGGTCATTCGACGTTTCAATTGGAAACTTGAACTTTTTTGGAAAATCACCTTTTCCTCAAGGAAGCATTTACTAACCAGTGTGCCTGTCCATCCTGTTAGCCAAGCACAACATACAGAGACTCAGCACAACCATTACCATTCAAAGCAGTTTTCTATCAAGGGTCATAGGAAGGAAAAATCTATTTGGGTGTCACATAAATTAAAATTAACTTAATTAAGTTACAAAAAAAACATATAATAAATAACCATCTGTCAAGGTTTTTAATTTAGAACAGGAAGTAGGAAATTCTATTCTGGAAGATCAGCAAATAATAAATATCCTTCTGTTCTGTAAAATGTCACATAAGGAGTGAGGACTGACAGAAATGGACAAAAGAAGGATATGAGAAGAAAGGAAAATGATAAAGAGTGGAGCTTGGAGACAAAGGTAGAGAGAGAAAAGTACAGGTCCAGGATACAGAGACAGGGACATCCCTGGGCCAGTCTGAGCACCCCTCCCAGTTTGTAAGAACATGTCCCTGGGAGAAGATGACCAGAAAACTAACCAGTTGCTGTGGAGTCTTCTCCAACTCATGGTGACCCCATGTGTGTCAGAGCAGAAATGTGCTCCACAGGGTTTTCAATGGCTGATTTTTTGGAAGTAGATTGTCAGGTCTTTCTTCCGAGGTGCCTCTGGGTGGACACGAACTTCTAACCTTTCAGTTAGCAGTTCTAACCTTTTGATTAGCAGCCAAGTGCATTAACCGTTTGCACCACCCAGGGACTCCAGGGAATATTACTCCTTCTGTATCTTTTGCTTACATCCTCACTTTACATAGTCCTTTACGGGATCTAGACCTGCCTTTCAGCCACTGCTGTGCGCACGGTCCCCTCTTCTGCCCCTTTCCAGGTCCACTGCCGTGGCTGCACCACTCACCACAGCTGTTGGGCAGCCCTGTCTATCTGCAGCCCCTGGTCTTCCCACCAGCCTGCATACTCACCTCTACCACCACTTACTTTCCCATTCAAATAACTGTGCATGCAAACCCTGACCCTGGCATTTCTCCTGAATTCTACTTCTCTGTCTCTGAAAAGTGAGCTGGGATTCCTCCTTCAGTTCTCATTTAAAGCAATAAAAGCAGATGGCTGGAGAGTCTTTCCCTGGACCTTCTTTTCCCTCCTTCTCTCTCTTCCTCTGATCCTCTTTAATTCCCTTCCTTCTTCTCTTCTTCCCTCTCAAACTCTTCTATTCAAGCAATGATCATGTCTTTCACTCTTCCTCCCTTCTGTATTTGGATATAGAAGAAATGAAGCGAAAGAGGAAGAGGAGAAGAAAGGGAAAAATAAAATTGCTTTCAGGGACAGGCAGGAGAAATGCTCTGGAGTGCTTTGTGACCATCCAGAAGTAAAAGGATAAAATTAAAACTGTTAAAAGGCAATGGCATCCCTGATCACTGTTGTCTCTCCACCTCACAAACTTCTTTTTCTTCCTTTAGAAGCAATAATGTGCTAAATCTTGGTTAACTGAAGAGTGCTTTATAAATGGTGGATGCTGTCCCTTGCTGAACACTTGTTCTGAGTGCCTGTTCTAGCTGTAGACTGGAATGTTTAATGCATTACAAGCCCCCCCCCCCCGCCACCCGCCCATAGAATCTTCAAAGCAGCAACTACAGACTCACCTGTGGTAGGCAGACTATGACAGAGCTCTGCTTCCTGGCAGTCACACCCTGTGTCATCCCTCTAATTCCCCTGAGTGCAGGCTGGGTCTAGTGAGTCACATCTAATGAACAGAACATAGCAAATGTGATGGGTTATCACTTTCAAGGTCAGGCTACACAAGACTGTGACTGCCATTTTCCTGGCACTCTCTCACTTGCTCACTCTGGTGAAGCCAGGACCAGGTTTCGAGCTGCCCTGTGGAAAAGCCCACGTGACAAGGAACTGAGGGTGACCTCCAGCCAATGGCCAGAGAGGGACTGATGCCCTCCATCCAACAGCCGGTAGCCACTGAATGAGTGTGGAAGTGAATCTTGCTCCAGTTGAATCTTGAGATGACTGTGTCCCCAGCCAACACCCTGACTGCAGTCTTGTGAGAGACCCTGAGTTGGAAGACCTAGGTGAGTCACGCCTGGGTTCCTGCCCAGCAGAAACTGAGGTAATATATATGTGCTGTTTTAACCTGCTAAGCTTTGGGGGTAATTGTTATGCAGCAGTAGACAGCCAATATACTGTCTTTCAAGTGAACTCTTCCTTTAACAGGGTCCTTTTGGTATGCCAACACCCTTAGGTGGGATGCGTGATGGCTTACCTTTAACCACGTTTTACATCTAGAAAATTAAATTCGAGTAAGATTCTTTGGAATTACACAGAAGAGGGAAGCTGTGTTTCCCACAAGCCCTAGAATATACTCATTATTTCTTCTCTAGCCATCCTTCTAGACCAGCTTGGAAATCTTCCCAAACTTCTAGAGCACCCTAATCTGACCCATTCAATTTAGCGTTGCTTGTTTATCTTCCTACGCTTTCTCTCTTATGGCACATCTGTCAGGCTGGAAGTATGGTGACTGTCGTATGGTGTACATTCATGGCCGTGACTTCACTTGGGTCCCTGCGCATATGGTAGGTAATCATGAGCTTCTTGATTATTAATTTTGGAAAGGATCACATAGCTTATCTGGACTCATTATTGAGTGCCTGCTCATTTGGATAGTTCTGTTTGGTTCTTAATGTCTGGTCAGTTGAAAATAAGGAGCAAAGCAAGCCAAAATATTCTGTCACTAATGGTCTCATGAAACCAGTGCTCATTTCTGACATCAATATTATCAAAAGAAGTTTTTGTTATGAGCTTAAATTCATATAAAATATAATAAAAATTGTTGTCTAGACAGTAGCCACTATCAGCTAACATCTGTGCTCTTTCTATTTACCAGATATTGTGCTTCTAGAGGAACCCAAATGAAGCCAGGAGGGATGCATGGACTCTCTCAGGGAATCCCTCTCGTGTCTCCTGTATGCTGTGGGGGTGAGGGGTATGTCGTTGTCACAAACCTCATTGGCCCTGTCTGCCTGTCAACAGTCTGACTTGCTTCCAGCAGACAATGCTTTCATAAACCAGAGGAAAACCCACACGATACACTCACCACCACCTGCAGATGGTCCAGCAGGGAAAATACTGTCTTCATTTGCAGAAGAAACAAATCCCACTCCCACTTTTCCTTGTCAGCTTGGCTCCACATGGGAGCTTCATGCTGTCGATTTTCCTCTCGGTGAGTAGCCTGCAAAGGTTCAGAGCCTTAATGATTCCAGGAAAGCAGGATTTGTGGCGCAAATCTCCATGTGTTGAATACATACACAGCTTCAGTTAAATGGACCCCAAACATATGGCATTGTTTTCTGCATTTTCTAACACATGGGCAATTTCTCACGTTTTAAATCAACTGAAAATTGAGAAGATTATAGGCAAATCTTCTTGGAGGATTAACCACTAGAAAATATACTTGGTTTGCATAAGTATTTGGGATGGGATGGATGAGGAGGTGAGATACTTTTCAAAGATGCATTTCATCTTGCAGAGTGTGGTATCCCAAGGAGAGGCCAGGTGGGTGATTATGGGGCTACCTGCTCATCTGGACAGTCGGGAGGGTGGTGGTGGTTTGGTGGTAGAATTCCTGCCTTCCACGTGGGAGAGCTGGATTTGATTCCTGGCCAATGCACCTCAGACACAGCTACCACTTGCCTGTCAGTGGAGGGTGCACATTGCTATGATATTGAACAGGTTTCAGTGGAGCTTCCAGACGAAGACAGACTAGGAAAAAAGCACTAGCAATCTACTTCCGAAAATCAGCCAGTGAAAACCCTACAGATCACTACGGTCTGAACCTGTTATACATGGATTGCCATGAGTTGGGGGTCGACTGGATGGCAGTTAACAACGACAACTGGACTGTACTCTCTCCTGATGCAGACTGCAGCAAAGGGCAAGCAGCCATGGTGTTTGGGCCTGATAAATAGGGGTTGTACAGCCAAGTGCCCCCTTCATGTGAGCCTTACTGATGGGGACCAGTGACTCTTGGAGACAATCTCTCTTCCTGTGTCTCAATGTTGCTATCAATCCAGGTGGATGATAACCTGTGCGTGAGCCCATGCCATTTGCTCAAACCCATTGCCGTCGAGTTGATTTTGACTCATTGTGACTCCGTGAGTAGAACTGAGCTCCGTGGGGTTTTCTTGGCTGTAATTCTTACAGAAGCAGATTGCCAGGCCTTTCTTCCATGGCGCTGCTGGGTGGGTTCGAATCACCAACCTTTCAGTTAGTAGTCGAGTGCAAACCATTTGCACCACCCAGGATCTATGTCATTTGCTCAGAAGCTACAAAATAAAGTCACTGAGAACACATATGAATATGCAGAATGGCTCTATTCCCTACCAACCAGATTCCATGGAGGATTCAGGTGATGGCCCCATTCTGAGCATCAAGAGTTAAGAGGACACAAAACCAAGCACTGGGATTGTCTTTTCCCTAGGAGAGATCAATTCTGCTCATCTCTCAGAGGGCTGCACCACAAAAGGGCAGCCATGTGTACCAGTCCTCTGCAGGTAACGATCAACAGGGAGTAGGAAAGCAGGCTCATTAGACATTTCTCCCCAGAGCCTCTCACTCAGCCTTGTCAGGCCTCCAAAGCCACACCGCTTGTGCGGTCCTCATTATTGGAAAGGGCCCACCAGAGCACCGGGTGCTGCCTTCCTGGCTGCCCCAGGCACCAATGCTTCTGGGCTCACAGCTGGCCTCTAGCAGACCCTGGGGACCAGGGGTAGTTAGCAGTGCTGTGCTCTCAGGGGCTTTACAGGCATCCTCTGCCTGCTCTGGGTTCGTGTCTCTTTTTTGTCCCCAACATATTAATACACATGTGGGATACTAATATGTTAATCCACACCACCCATCTGTCAGTTTGTTGTACTGTGGTGGCTTGCGTGTTACCATGATGCTGGAAGCTACTGTATTTCAGATACCAGCAGGGTCACCCATGGTGGGTAGGTTTCAGCAGAGTTTCCAGACTAAGAGAGATTAGGAAGAAAGGCCTGGTTACTTTGGAAAGTTAGCCAATAAAACCCCTCTGGATCACAACGGAATATTGTCTGATATAGTGCTGAAAGATAAGCACCCTAGGATCATGAAGATGGCACAGGACTGAGCAGAGTGTCTTCCTGTTATCCACAGGCTGGCCTTGAGGTGGAGCCAGCTGGAAGGCAACTAACAAGAACAGAGTTTACAAAGGGACATATTCATACACCTACACTACCTCTGATAATGCTGGAGTTTAGGGGTGCGGTGGGCTCCTGCTGTAGGAACCAGGCTGCTGAGTTTACATTCAAGTTACTGGAGAAGAAGACCAAGGGAGCTCTTCCAGAGCCCCCAAGCTTCGTATGCAGACATGATGGAGCATACACAGCCCCAGCTCTGTATCAATAAGGGGTTCTTCCCTCTTTCCTCCGTCCCTGCTCCAGGCTGCTTCAATGCACAAGAATTGAGGTTTCCTATATAGCAACGTTTAGGGGCAAGGGCCCCAGCCTATTTCCTTTTTCCAAGTCCTCCTTCCTCCCTTCAGATGGTTGTGGCCGTAAAGGAAAGATTCTGCAATCAAACAGCCCCTCATGTAGAGAAGGGTGAGGAAAGGGAAGAGACTAGGAAGGGAATGAGGGGAGAAGAGGTCCCCTGGGCTGGAAATCTGTAGATTTTTCTGAGTAACAAAGGGCAAGGGTGGCTTTATGAAACCTTTTCCTTTTGGTAGTAGGACAAGAAGGAGACAGCTGCCTCCTCAACGGAATCTTCACACGATAGCGCCAGGCTTGAGAAAAGGACCCGAGGGAAGCAGTATGTATGGGGCTTGCAATCACGGGTTTTGAAGCTAGACGGCTCTAATGTTTGGTTCTAGTACATTTCAGCCGTGCCTCTAAGCCTAGATTTCTTTCTTCACCTGTAAAAAATAAAAAAACAAACCCACTGCCTGTCAGTCCATTCTCACTCATGGCCACCCCATGTTACAGAGTAGAACTGTTCCCTAGGGTTTTCTTGGCTGTAACCTTTTCCGAAGGAGCCCCGGTGGCTCAGTGGTTAAGCCTTGGCTGCTAACCGAAAGGGGTTCAAACCCACCAGCCCCTCGAGCAGAGAAAAACGTGGCAGTCAGTTTTCATAAAGTTTGCAGCCTTGGAAACCCTATGGAGGCAGTTCTACTCTGTCCTATAGGGTCACTATGAGTCTGAATCGACTTGAAGGCAGTGGGTTTGTTTTTTGTGTTTAATCCTTTTGGAAGCAGATGGCCAGGCCTTTCTTCGATGGTGCCTATGGGTGGGTTCAAACTGCCAACCTTTACCTTAGTAGTGCCTGTGCAAACCGTTTGCGCCACCCAGGGACCTTCTTCACCTGTGGAGTGGGCTTAATGGTTGTAACCACCTCAAGGTTGGTTTGAGAAGAAACTCATATAGGATAAGCAAAGTACAAGAACAGGATAATACCAGATGCCTGTGCAGGGTTTATGTTCATGATGCTTAGGAAGTTGAAACTCATTGCAAGGATGCCGAAAGGGGGAAGAGGGCGATTAATGTAGAGCCTTCCTCACGCTGGGTCTGTCCTCTCCTTCCCCATCCTCGCTATCTCGCTTCCACAGCGGTCCCACGCTGGCTGACACTCCCTTTCCGGCTCACCCGGCAGCGGCGCGGGCTGTAGTTGCACATGGCCGCCTCTAGATGGAACTTTCTCACCAACACAAGATCCGGCCGTGCGGTCGCTGGCGCGGCCCAGCTTCCCGGGCGCGGGGCCGCAAGCGCTCTCCCTCTTCCTTCGGCCCGGCGGGTGCAGGGTAGGGGTGCCTGGGCGAGTACTAGTGGCAGGGGGCACTGGGCGGGCACATAGACCCCGGCGGGTTTCCACCCGCTGACTGCGAAGGGAATCCCGTGGTTTCCCGCAGAAACCCAGAAGCCTCGCCGCGCGGTCCTCAGGAGTTCCGTGCCCCGCCTCTTTGAATTATCTCAAACTATCGGACCCCGTGCCCGCCCGCGCCCCTCTGGGCCTTGCGACAGTCAATGTCTACCCTCATACAGACTGTCGGGGCTCGGAGGATGACGCCCCTATACTCGAGGCCGGGGGCGAGCCGGGCAGCACCAATGGCGCACAGCTGCGGCGCAAACTTTGCAGGGTGTCGCGCGCGTGCGGGCTTTACTTTGCGCATCCCCGAAAAGACAGTGCGCAGCGGGCTACTCGTCGTCCCCCATGTATTATTCATTGTGACCCTTCTCAGAGATGTGCTCACTAAGAAGGACACGGGACTGGCGGATCCTGACCAATGTGCCCGGTGGTCTTCGCGCCGCGCCTTCCCGCACTAGCCACGGTCGCCAAGCAGTCGGGGCGCTCAGCGCCTTCACAGCCATGTTCCTCCTTTATACGCACCCACTCCTGCCTCCCTTCCCCCAGTCTTTGCGTCCTCTCTCTCTGGTGGGGGCGGGGAGGGTGTGGTGATTTTCGATCAGAACTATTGACATCTGTGCTTTCCGCGTCGGCTGGGGCTGCGGGGATGGAGCGCGCAGGGGGACCCTCCGGCGAGTCTCCCTCTCCTGGCCCGCGCCGGTGCAGCTGGGTGACAACGGGATCCAGGGGCTCCCGCCCCGCGGGGTGCCTCCTCCCGCATCCCGAGGTGACTGGCTGGCGCGAAGCGATTGGCGATCCCGAGCGCGTTCCGAACCGCAGATCCCCGCGCCGCACCGGGTGAATGGCCGCGGGCGGAGGATCGGGAGGCGCCGGGCGCAGACCAATCGCGGCCGCCGGTGGGAGTATTTGTTATTCACATGGAAGAGACTTGGCGCTGGCTCGGCCAGCGCAGCCCCCTTAGCCCCGAAAACAGCTACAAGTGCGGCCGCGGTGCACGCCTCGCGCGGCGGCGGAAGGAGGCGCTGACATGGAGCTGCGGACCCCGCGGGCTTCCTCACCGCGCCTTCGGCGGGGAGCTGGGTAAGACTTGCCGAGCCGCAGAAGGAGGCAAAGCGGAAATCAAGTGCCGAATCAGAGGGAAAAGAACCCCCACTCCCCAAATTCCCCCTAAACGCCCTGCCGGCTGCAAAAAGAGGATTCCCTCGATTTTATTCCCCTTTCCGTTTTCTGCCCTAAAGCTATTCATTGGACAGCCTGGCGCACTGTTCCTTCTCACATCACTTCGTGATTTGCTTTTCCAGGGCACAATAGACAACCTTGTGCCCCAGAGCCTGGGCGAGAACTGGCGGGTGGAGGTGCCGGAATGGGGGGCGAGGGTCTGGCCGGGCATTGGCGCTTGATTGGGTGTCTGTTGATTTTACGTTGCAAAGAACAAGGCAGCCACCCCTCTTGTCTTCTCGTGATTATATCCTAGTGAAGAGGGTTAGAAAAGAGTCAGGCTTTGCTTGGAACTCACCAGGCTTGGAGATGTGATCCCCCAAAAGTTTATTTGGCGGATGGGAGAGCCGAGGGTGACGGGCAGGGGGCAGGCGCGCCTAGGATGTTCTGATGGGGCGGACGGCGGCAGGATTTTAGAGCATTCCTTCTCGGATCGCCTGCCCCAGGTGACCTCCTGGAGCTGACCTGGCGGTACCCGGAGTTGCCCCGCTGAGATGACGAGGTACCTTCGTTGTGCGAGTCGAACGGGAGGGATTTCCGAAGCTAGAGGCTTCCGGGATGAGTTGGGGTAACCCCTGCTTTCTTGAGTCTGGAGCTGGAGGGCTGGCTAGCCAGGATCTAGGGAAGATGGTGATCGAGGGACAAGCCGGGCTGTGTGGGGGTACCCGAGACGCCCCAACCCCACACAGCGCACATACCGCCTTGAGTTTGCATTCTCCGAGTGCACCCCGCCAGGTTGGGATCCCCGTCCCTCCCCTCCCCCCTTGTGGCTTTCGGGAAAGCACTGGAGTTTCCTGTCTTGTTGCGGGTGGGAGCGGGGCGAGGGGGGAAGGTCTGGGGATCTTGAGTTTACAAAGCAAAGGCGAAAGCTCCTCCACAGCTTCTCTGAAGCGCCCGCGCGAGCGGGGCCCCAGGTGCGGGCTAGCGGACGCGGGGCGTGGGCGCTCCGGCCGCCAGGTGTGGCGGGGGCGGAGGCTGGGTCCTCGGGCGCGCCGGGGACTGGGACGAGGACCCAGGTGCTTTTCCACCGCCCTGAGCTCTTACCCCGAGCCCGGGCTCAACAGCCTGAAGGACGGGGAAGAAAAAGGAAGATGCGGCCAGGAAGAGGGGAGCGGGGCGAGGTGGGTGGCTGCAGGCAGAATTAGAGATCCCTCCCAGCTACACCAAGAGCGAGCCCATCTGCTCAGCCAAACAGTTCAGAGATCCCTAGAGATTCATACAGTTGATGAAAATACAACAGAATCACTCTCTCCCCCCAAAATCAGTCTGTCTGACAAGCACCCTTGGTGCAAAAGAAATGCAGAGGGGCGTGCAACTGCGCAAGACAGCACCCCCGCGCTTCCCTGAGGAATTGCTTCCCCGTTCCCCAAACTGCAGAGCCTAGGGTCAGAGAGTGTATGCGCCCCTGGGATAGTGGCGGTGAAAACAGACCCACCCGCTGCAGCAGCACAGACCCCTCAGTCCCTGAAGTGAGCCCCGCTCCGGGAGGGAATGCCCTTTTTGCCATTTGGGGATGATCGTTTTCCTCAGACCTGAAAACGTGGGAGGATCGCGAACACCCAAGAGTACAGTGCCACCTTGGCCACTGCGCCGATTGAATACAAATGCTGATGACTGACATTTAGACCTGCAAAACAAGGCTGGTGGTGGAGGTATTTACAAGAAAAATTATAAACGGGAGACGTGCATTCCGATGAAATCTTCTATTTTGCTTGAAGGAAAAATAAAGAGAAAAAGAGCCACCAGCGGGTAGATCTTGGACAAACGGCTTATTGCACTTGACTGTAATCCCCATTTTCCGATATGAAATTGTTTGTCAATAATTGCAAATGGCTACAAAAAACAATTTAGTTTACCTTGGTCACTTCTTGTGAGTAATGTCTGGAAAGATAGCTGAGGAGACGGAATGAGCTCTGTGAAATTTATTCCCTGCTTCTTGAAAATATGTGGCTTGATAATCTTGAAGAGAACAGCCTTATCCATCAGGGAAAATGAAACAAGATGTTTAAATGCAATTTTCCCATCTCAGAGTCCACTGCAGGTTGTACCATACCTGAGACAAAGAGAGAATCCTTGCTTTTAAACCAGGAATGTGTTGAGAAATCGAGAGGGGAGGCTGTATTAGGAGAGGATTTATTCAGAATAAAGAAGGTGTGAGAACACAGCTCTAAACTATTATTTAGAATCAATTGCTTCTATTTGGTTTCTGCTAGCTCGTTCTGCCCTGCCATGCCCCCCTTGGTAAGTTATGGCTGCTTGAATAATTAGAAAACCATCCAGATCCAAAAGTAGTAGAAAGAAGAGCTGAGCTCCAGTGAGTGCAGGGGAAAGTTAGAGGTCTGGAGAGAGGTGCTCTTTTCAAAGTTGACTGGGCAGGTTGGAGCTGCTGCAGGGCTTGTTTGGTATTTATGCAGCAAATAACCCAGCTGACATTCACGATGACAGCATCGTGTGCCAATCTTTGTGTAAGAATGTCCCATTGTCTTCAGGGCATGAGGCACAGAACACTCTGCACAGATGCTTGTGATAGCATGGATGTTTTTCCTTCTAACTTTCTTTCCCACTGTCTTCCTCCTGTAGTCAGAATGCCCAACATACAGACGACTTTGCTTTGGTCTGTGAAATCTACTTGTCCTAGTCCAGTGTCTTAAAACAAGATGCTGCTGCCATGGATTTATCTCTTAACTAGACCCACAGCAAAGACCTGGCCCATCTCCCTGTCCGTTGGGCAGGCTGGCTTGAAAAGGTTCAGGAAACTGTTGCCGTTTCCTTGATAGGATCTGATTGGGCACCACCAGGCAAAGATTCACGCAGGAAGTTTGCCCGGGAGGGACAGTCATTCCAAATGGTTCATAGTGCTTCCATCTTAAGAGTGGGTTTTCTATCTGCTAGGATTTCAGATTTGGCTTTTCTTTCTTGTTTTTTGGCTCTGAAAAGTATTTTATTTGATTTTCATTTCTCTTTGGTGCTTTGACAAGTTGTGAAGAACTCACCCACTCCATGGCTGGGAAAGGCCTCGAACGTGATGTCATCTCTCATCCCAGGATCCACTTTATGAGTGGTGGGTATGGCCATTGGAGTGATTTCAGGGGCACTCCTGAGAGGCTGTAGCTCCTTGCTTTGGCTTGTTACATATCCAGTCTTAACCATTATTAGAGGCACATCTTTGTTGAGGAAATTATGGGTCTCCTAGGAATTGTCCTAAAAATGTGGACGTTCCAGTTAGGGTATGACAGTAACACATCTTCAAATTTTGATACCCACTAATGAATCCACTCACTTCTCACTACCTTCAAAGGTAATGAGAGAGCAAAGTCTTGAGGTTGTGACTCATAGGACACGTCAGCACTGCGATAGGGAAGGAGACAGGGGACCCAGGTATGGGGGGAGGGCAGCAGGTGAGCAGAAGCAGGGAGTTGTCCGAGGGGCCCAAGAGGAGTGTGTGAGCTTACTGGGCACATGTCTTGCCAGTTTCATACTTTTTCAGGCAGGATTGTGTCTAAAGATAGAGCTTTGCTGGGTGTCTCTTGGCTAGCTTTCCTAGTGGTAATGATTCTTAGTGGCAGAAGCTCAGCAGTATGTTCAGCTTACAGCTGAGGAAGGTTTCCTTTTGTCTTGCTTCCACTACAGAAGAGTAGCTCATCATCACTTCCTCCAGAATAGTCCCTTGGATTCTCCAAGGGTTCATGACCATCAGCTCTCCATGTGAGATATTGCACTTCCATTGACTTTTCCTCTTGTGTCCTTCTTCCAGTTTCCCTTCAAGCTCCTCACTCATAACACGGGCTCTCCAGGGTTGATTCCCTGGACGCACGACTGTTGTTAAGGTCTGATCAGCCCTGAGTGTGCTGGAAGAGTGGCTTTCTTGTGTCTTCTAAGTACAATTCACCAGTAAAATATTTTAGTTCTAGGACTCTTTGTTAAACTAATAGCATCCGTGTATGTTCTTACAGCACTTGGCAATTTAGAAAGTATTTTTACACACACTATATTATTTGATTTTGCAACTCTGGGAGGTGGGCAGACATCATTCCCCCTTTTAGAAACAAAGAAACTGAGACCAAGTGAAGTGACTTGGCTAGTGCCATTCAATGAGTACTGGGGGAGGGAGATTAGAATCAGGGTCTCCTGACCCCATGACCCAACCCCCAGAGTCCTCTTAATCAAATCAAGGTTAACTCAATATCCACCACAATCCCTAGCACCCAGGAAGCAGCAGACCTGCATTTGAATCTGGACTGAGGCTTTAGACACAGTCACATAATCTTTCAATTTTCAGGTTCATGATTTACCAATTAGGGGCCATGATGGTGTTCTTAGGTGCTGTTGAGTTGGTTCTGACTCATAGCGACCCTATGTATAACAACAGAATGACGTTGTTTGGTCATGTGCCATCCTCACGATATTTGAGGCATGTTTGAGCCCATTGTTGCAGCTACTGTGTCAATCCATCTCGTTGAAAGTCTTACTGTTTTTCCACTGACCCTCTACTTTGCCAAGCATGATGTCCTTCTCCAGTTCGTTCTGGTTCACATTCCTGCTGGGAATTTGCATTTCTAACAGGTTCCCAGGCCTTGCTAATACTGCTGGTTAGGGACCAATTCTGAAAACCACTAGGAGACCAGTGGTTCTCAAAACATAAGAATCATCTTGGGGTATCGTTAAAATGTAGTTTCTAATTCAGTATATCTGGGGTGGAAATGCAAATTCTCAGCAGCGGTTCTAACTAGAAAAACCGGTTCAAAAACTTGCTGATAACATGTCCAAAGTAAGCTAGATGACGTCTCACCACCGTTGCTTCTTCTCCTTTTTAATTTTATTGTGCTTTAGGTGACAGTTTACGGCACAAATTAGTTTCTCATTCAAAAATTTATACACAAATTGTTTTGTGACATTGGTTGCAATCCCTGCGTTGTGTCAGCACTGTCTCCCTTTCCCTTTCTACCCCAGCTTCCCCGTTGTCTGTTCATCCAGGTTTCCTGTCCCTTCCTGCCTTCTCATCTTTGCTTTTGGGAAGGTGTTACCCATTTGGTCTGGTATGCTTGATTGAACTAAGAAGTACGTTGCTCACGTGTTATTGTTTATTTATAGGCCTGTCTAATCTTTGGCTGAAAGGTGGACTTTGGGAGTGGCTTCAGTTCTGAGTTAGCAGGGTGTCCAGGGACCATACTCTGAGGTATTCCTCCAGCCTCTGTCAGACCAGTAAGTCTGTTTTTTTTTTTTTTTGTGAATTTGAATTTTGTTCCACATTTTTTTCCTGCTGTCTGGGATCCTCTATTGCGATCCCTGTCAGAGCTGTCTGTGGTGGAAGCTGGGCACCATCTAGTACTTCTGGGCTCAGGCTGGTAGAGGCTGTGGTTCATGTGGTCCATTATTCCTTTGGACTAATATTTTCCTTGTGTCTTTGGCTTTCTTCATTTTCCTTTGCCCTAGACAGGATGGGAACAATAGATGTATCTTCGATGGCCACTCGCAAGCTTTTAAGACACCAGACGCTACTCACCAAAGTAGGATGTAAAACATTTTCCTTATGAACTATGTTATGCTAATTGACCTAGGTATCCCCCAAGACCATGGTCCCCAGCCCTCAGCCCCAGTAACTCAGTCCCTCAAGGTGTTTGGATGTGCCTAGGAAGCTTCTATGACTTTGCCTTTGTCAAGTTGTGCTGACCTCCCTTATATTGTGTGTTGTCTTTCCCTTTGCCAAACACTTGTCTACCGTCTAGTTAGTGATTTCCCCTCCACACCCCTCTTCTCCTTTGTAATCATCAAAGATTGTTTTTTTTTTCCTGTGTGTATACATTTTCTTGGGTTTTTATAATAGTGGTCTCAATAATTGTGCTTTTGTGATTGACTTATTTCACTCAGCATAATGCCTCCAGATTCATCCATGTCATGAGATGTTTCATGGATTCATCATTGTTCTTTATTGTTGTCTAGGGTCACTATGAGTTAGAATGGACTCGACAGCAACCAGTTTGGTTTGGAGTATTCCACTGTGTATATGTACCATAATTTGTTTATCCATTCATCTGTTGATGGGTGCTTAGGTTGTTTCCATCTTTTTGCTATTGTGAATAATGCTGCAGCGAACATGGGCGTGCATATGTCTTTTCGTGTGGCGGCTCTTATTTCTCTAGGATATATTCCTAGTAGTGGGGTTGCTGGATGGTATGGTGTTTCTATTTCTAGCTTTTTAAGGAGGTGCCACATCATTTTGCATAGTGGTTGTACCATTTTTTTATTCCCACCAGCAGTGCCTAAGAGTTCCAATCTCCCTGCAACCTCTCTAACGTTTGTTATTTTCTGTTTTTTTGATTAGTTGCCAGTAATGTCGGGGTGACGTGGTATCTCACTGTAGTTCTGATTTGTGTTTCTCTAGCGGCTAATGATCATGATCATTTCCTCATGTATCTGTTAGCTGCCTCAATGTCTTCTTCGGTGAAGTGTCTGTTTATATACTTTGCCTGTTTTTTAATTGCATTGTCTTTATGTTGTTGGGGTGTTGAAGTATTCTGTAGATTTTAGAGATTAGACAATTGTCGAATCTGTGGTAGCCAAAAAAATTTTCACAGTCTGTAGGTTTTGTTTTTGCTCTTTTGGTGAAGTCTTTTGATTAGCATAAGTGTTTGATTTTTAGGAGCTCCCAGTTATCTAGTTTATCTTCTGGTGCTTCTACATTGTTAGTTATGGTTTGTATTGTATTTATTCCATATATTAGGGCCCCTAGTCACCGTCCTTGCTTCGAAGGACCATTCTGGCTGTATTTCTTTCAAGACAGATTTGTTCGTTCTTCTGCCAGTCCGTTCTTCACCATGATACCAGCCTTGTATTTGGAGAAGGAATTGAGATAATGGCATATTGTAGGCATTTAATAAATATCGGTTTCACCCCCTTGAATCTTTTATGTGACTGTATTATAGAAGTGGCTTCTCATTACTTGAAATATAGTCTCTTTATGCAATAGCTGTGCACCTGGAAAAAAAAAGTGCACAAACGGAATTCTACTAAATCAGATTGTATTTTAAATGCGCCAGGGGATTTAGCTATTTAAAGGAAACCTGTGGTGAATCCGTTTGTAATGCAAACAATCACCTTCTAATTTATCTATTTAGTAAGTTGAGCTTCTCATGCATTAGATTTTCTTAATACAGGGCTTGCTTGTATAGAAGAGCTCCACAACCCTTCCTCACTGATGGTGAAAGAGCTGTTTGGCTTGCAAATAAAATCAGAGTTACTGTGTTTGGTTCGCGAAGCCTTGCTTTGATGTTTGAGCTTAATCTCATATTCCCTCATTATTAAATAATGGAATCTCAGAACTGGAAGCTGGAAGATACCTTAGAGACCACATGGTCCAGCTCAGTCTTTTCACAGACGAGGAGACAGAAGCCCACAGAGGTGAAGTGGCATGCTCAGTGTTACCAGCCAGTGACTGTCAGGATTCAGTTCCAGGCCTTGTTCCAGGAAAGAGCTCTGTCTCCCCATCCTCGTTCTGCTGCCCCTAAGAACCCAGAACCATGCACACATGTGCATCCTGGGAGATGATAGAGAAATAGGATGTTTTTTCTAAAACCACCAAATGGAGCTGCACGTGTGGACAGTTTCAAGTGAAACTACTGGACTTACAGTTTTGTGAGCTGATGACAGTGTTCATCTGAGCCTGAGTATTGGTGGAAGGTGGCATGGGAATGCTCTTTGGCCTTTTTTATGAGAAAAAATATAATCTTGGCTATGTTCTTCAGCAAGGACTTTACCATATCATGTGCTAAAATAGTAGGTTTGCTAAGTGCTGGAGGAAGACATGGCAAGGGGCCCTGAGAGACCGTATGTGTGTAGGAGGGTTCACTTTCATCGGCATCAGACTGGTGCAGAAATCTGATTTTAAGTAGAGGCGCTTGGTGTCGCAAATGGTTAACTGCCAGGCTACTAACCAAAAGGTTGATGGCTCTAATGCACTGAGAGGTGTCTTGCAGGAAGGCTTGGCAATATATTTCTGAAAAATCAGCTATTGGAAACCCTGTGGAGTACATTTCTACTCTGAGACACATGGGGTCACCATGAACCAGAATTGACTCAATGGCAACTGGTTGGTTTTTGTTTGCACACACTGTATTTAATATTCTCAACCCTTTGAGAAGGAGCCCTGGTCGCACAACAGATAAATGCTCAGCTGCTAATGGAAAGGTTGGCAATTGGAGTCTACCCAGTGGCTCTGTGGGAGACAGATCTGGCGATCTGCTCCCATAAAGATTACCCAGTGGAGAAATTCTACTGTCATCTGGGGTTGCTGTGAGTCGGAATTGACTCAGTGGCACTCAACAACAGCAACCACCCTTTGAGAGATTCAGAAATCACCCCTTTCCCTGAAATGCCCCGGGTAGTTCCTTCCTAGTTAGTACATTGTCTTGTTCCTAACGAACTAACTGTTGAAGTTGTGCACATTCCTGAAAGATTTCAGTAGAGAGGAGGGGCTGGGGTTTAAGCAGCGTCCTCACTATCACTGGGGCAGCCACAGCTGTCCCTGCAGCACTGGGGACTTTCTCAGAGGACGGGACTCACCTTTGTATGTGTGTGTGTCGGGGGTGGGGGGTTCTGAGGATTTTGGTGGTGGTGCCACTCAATAGCTTCTGAGGTTTGGACCAATTTCCACCTCTCCTGGCCTTCTTTTCTCATTTATACAAGAGCTAATGATTGGTGTATGAAAATTCAGTGAGATACTCTGCTAGGTACTTGAGGCTCTGGTACAGAGAAGGTACTTAGTAAAAAGAAGCAGAATTCGAGGCTCTGGCCCTTAAAGACTGTCCTTACTAGTGGGCTTTGAGGAATCAGCCAGAGCTCTGTGAACACCAGTTGTCCTTGAGCCAACGCCAACACTTGGCGACCCTGTGTCTGTCAGAGTAGACCTGTGCTCCATAGGGTTTTCAATGGCTGATTTTTCCGAAGTACATTGTCAGGCCTTTCGTCTAAGGAGACTGGGTGAAATCAAACCTTCAGCCTTTTCATCAGCGGCTGAGTATGTTAACCATTTGCACCACCCAGGGACTCCAGAGCACTGTTAGGGAGCCACAGACTCAAGTTCCAGCCAGGGGCCCCACTCCCCAGCAGACCGAGGCCCTCTAGATGGCTGATGAAGTGCTAATGATGCCATATATTAGGTGCGCAGGGAGGGAGTGAACAGGAAGGGCCAGAAAGATTTAGTAATCCGGTTAGCTTCCTGGCAGGCCTGCCCTGCCCATCCTGTGGGCTCAGAAGTTGGGCAGAGCCTCTGTTCCCCACCTCGGTCGTATTTTTAGGAGTGCAGACCTCACAACTCCTTGAAGAAGTCCATCGGCACAGATGAGGTTTGTACCAAACCTCAGAGGAAGATCAGTTTGAGAGAAAAAGTGTTTTACTTTAAACCACGCCCAGAACATGAAGGAGAGCTGTTTGGATCTATAGCACAGAAAGGTCACTGACTCAGACTAGACCAAGTTTGGACTGAAGCTCACAAGGTTTGTCTAGGAGCCAGATTAGACAATGTACGATTATATAATGAAACCTAATTGATGTGGTTTTAAGCTAACTGTCAAATATATATTTTTTAAAATTCTTTAGAATTTAAAAGGGAAGCTAAACCTTCCAGCAGTCAAGAGTCTGATTTTTGTGACAGTGTATCAGATTTTGAAATAACTGCAGTATTTCAATATTTTGTAAGTAGCTCTGATTTTATTTTTAAAGGGACAAACAAGGTTCAGTAGATACCCTACCAACAGGGCAAATAGAGAAAATGTTGCTCGGCTTTAGTAACAAATGAATTACAGGCGGTGTTAGCAATGATAGATCTATTCACTGAGTGGTTACCTTATCAGATACGATGCTTTGTATGCGTTTGGTAAGGCAGGTCCTGTCTCCTTTTTACAGACAAGAACACCAGCTTTAGAAAGATTTAAAACAAACCAACCAACCCGTTGCCGTCGAGTCGATTCCAACTCATAGAGACCCTATAGGACAGAGTAGAACTGCCCCATAGAGTTTCCAAGGAGCACCTGGTGGTTTGAACTGTTGACCTTTTGGTTAGCAGCCATAGCACTTAACCACTACCCCACCAGGGAAAGATTAAGTCCCATTAACTCTATATTGCAGGAGAGGAAACTCAAGTAAAAATTCAAATCATCTGTCCAGGAAATAATAATCTGAACTGAACCTCTCGTTTTCCATTTAATTAATTCACCTACTAAACAAAACTGATTCGTGTCTCAGTGCTATTCATCCCCCAGCCTTTCCTTAAATTAAAGCTCAAAACAGACCCATGAGATGCTAAAGATGTGAAAAATTATTGCCACCACCACCAATTTTAAAAGCAACTCAGTTTATTACTTCCAGGAATGTACAACAAGTGGAACTAGGTTGAGTCCATATGAGTAGGTAAGGATGATTTGTGATTAGCAGATGGACTGTTTTTATGTTCATTTATAATTGAAAACCATTTATTCTCTTCAGTGTTTTAAATACTTGGGAGGTGGCTTGGTGTAATGAAGAAAGAACTGGCCTTTGGAGACTAGCAGACTTAGGTGCTCCTCCTTTTTCCTTAAGTATTTCTCTTTCAGCTTATGTCTTACTTACCTAGTGCTGCTGTAACAGAAATACCACAAGTGGGAGACTTTAAAGGACAGAAATTTATTTTGTCACTCTTCTGAAGGCTGCAAGTCCAAATCCGGGTCTAGGCTGCGTTGATTCCTTCCTTGGCTCCTTGGCTTGTAGACAATCCTCACGTGGTGTCTGTCTTGCCCCGTGTGTGTGTGCACGTCTAGTCTGCTCTTTTGATAACTCAGAGGCCGTTAGGTTGGGATCCACCTGGCACTGATACTGGCACAGGGCCCTGGTGGCACAGGGGTTAAGGGCTTGGCTGCTGACCAAAATGTCGGCGGTTTGAATCCTTGGAAACCCTACGGGCAGTTCTGCTCTGTCCTATAGGGTCGCTGTAAGTCAGAATCGACTTGATGGCAAGGAATTTTTTTTTTTAATACTGGCGTGGCCTCATTAACGTAACAAAGAAAACCCTATTCCCACATAGAATTGCATCCACAGGCACAGGGGTTAGGATTCCAATACGTGTTTTTTTGGTGGGGGGGGACACAGTTCGTTCCACGGCACCTTATTTATCCAGTTATTCTGTGCTTTCTCAGAAAGAATATGCTAAGGGTCAGGCCAGCCATGTGGGCGTGGTCTCAAATTCTGAATTAGTGGTCGGAGTTAATGAAGTTTTACTATAATGTAACAGGCCTTCCTCGTGAAACTGTAAAACACAATCTTACTTCTCTTAATAGGTGAGTGGTATAATTTACATGATTTCACCCAGAAAGTCAAGTTGACTTTCCAAGTGTTTCTTTCTATGGAATACCTACGCTCAGGCTGTGGGTTAATTGCAGAGTTTCTGAGGGAGAAGCAGCTGCTAGGACGATTGAGTGTGAGGGCATATCAATGGGAAAATCAGAAAAGTACTAAGTATTTTAGGAAAGACAGGAAATCCAGGGTGTAGCTGTGTGCCAGGAAACAGGGAAACTTGTCATAGGCAGAATAGACTAGAACTATCTCTGTGGACAGGCTGCCAGAGGTACACTCAGAGATACAGGGCAGTGCCTCCTACGGTCCTCTTCCCTAAGCTAATAGTGAAAAAAGATCAGCCTTCTCTGAAGGCCTTGGCCATACACTCAGCTGTCCTCTAGGGAGGCGCCATCCTTCCCTTTGGGACAGGAGGAACGAAAGAAAATTTTACAAATTGGAAATTGAACAAGTGAATGGAAAATACAACCAGATGTTGGTTGGCTAGGGTACAGGAGAAGGTCCAAATTTCAGGTTCCGAGTTCATATATAAATAGATTAGAAATGAGAATTAGATGAACCACCTTGCCAAACTAAGTTGGCGCTATTTATTCTCTTAATTATATGTGCATTTCAAATCTCTGATTCCCTTATGTTAAGTCAGTTTTCATTTTCTGTTTAATCTCCTCCAAAGTCCTCTGAAAGAACCTCATGGAATTCTTTAAAAATAAAGTCCTTAGAATAAACTTTTTCTATAGATATGGGGGTAGATTCTTTCACTCTCGCTTATTTCTAGTCTTGATGAAATAGCTCTTTTTCCCGTGAGTCAGGCAAGATTAACAAGCTCTTCACTTGATCTCCTGCTCTGATCTGCTCCTAGTGATTGTAGGATCAAGGCTTGTTCATTTCAGAACTGTGAGAATACCCATTGCTTCCACCCCACAAAGTAACAGGAAATATGACAGTGGCAATAGGAATATCTTCACACATAACCCTCCCTGTGTGTTTAATTTTCAAGTCTTTGTTTTGTTACCAGAGAATAATGAGATAATTTATATGAAATAGCTGACATTCTACGTTCACTTCTTTCACAAGCTATAAAACTTACACATTTTGGGCTCCTTGTGTGGATTTCTTTTGGTGATTGAATAATCATTTTTTCCCTCCCTGGGAAATCTGAGGCACCAAAAAGAATGTCATTAACAGATGACTGGCTTGTTGACTACACCACAGAAAATAACCTTTCATTATGAGTTTGTGAACAAAATTTAAATGCTAAATTCAGGCAGCTGGAAGAAGTAAAAACAGATTTGAAAAGACATAATGCTGTCAATCATAGGATTTTTTTTTTTTTAACCTTCACCAAAGTGGTAAATAAAAATACCTTTTGGCTTGGGAGAATCAGCCTAGTTTCTGATACTTTTCTGTTTCCCTTGCTCCAAAAGTCATCCATCTCCCTGTTAGATACAGTGCAACCAGGTGCTCAAAATCACAGGGGGCCACAAAGAATGAGTTTCTTACGGAAAAGAAGAAATTAAAAAAAAGAGGTTGGTGTAACAGGGCTTAAAAATATAAAAAATGTTGACTCATTGAACTGAGCCCTTGTTTTTTTTCCTTCCCTCAACCCCCTACAGGAATAATTCTGCTACAGGGCTGACTTCAAGGACATGAATAGTTGACCTCACCCCAACACCGGAACCTCAGATGTCATTCTGACTCTGCCACCATTCCAGGCAAGTTGACTTTCTATGGAAATAAAATTGAACCTTTGGAGTCTGATGGACATTCATTGTGACATTCAAATCCAGAAAACTTGCTGAAACCTACAGAGCCTTTTCCCCATGGGGCCTGATGGTAGCCTCCGGAAGGTACAGCCTCAGGTGGTCCCCCTTTCTCTCTGGCAAGAATAAACTTCGGGTCTTGGATTGCAACGCCACCTGTGGGGAAAATGGTATGCGAGGGAAGGCGCTCAGCCTCTTGCCCGTGTTTCTTCCTCCTGACCGCCAAGTTCTACTGGATCCTCACCATGATGCAAAGAACTCACAGCCAGGAGTATGCCCATTCCATACGCATGGATGGGGACATCATTTTGGGGGGTCTGTTCCCAGTCCATGCAAAGGGAGAGAGAGGGGTGCCTTGTGGGGAGCTGAAGAAGGAAAAGGGAATCCACAGGCTTGAGGCCATGCTTTACGCAATCGACCAGATTAATAAGGATCCTGATCTCCTATCCAACATCACGCTGGGTGTCCGAATCCTTGACACGTGCTCCCGGGACACCTATGCTTTGGAGCAGTCGCTGACGTTTGTGCAGGCTTTAATAGAGAAGGACGCTTATGACGTGAAGTGTGCTAATGGAGACCCACCCATTTTCACCAAGCCCGACAAGATTTCTGGCGTCATAGGTGCTGCAGCGAGCTCTGTGTCCATCATGGTTGCTAACATTCTAAGACTTTTTAAGGTAGGTAAAGGCGTTGTCTTTCTGACCATTGTGGAAGGTTAACAAATTGACTCCAACTGCAGGTTGAAGAAGAAAGTGAAGACGGTCAAGATGCTTCTAGACCCTTCTCATTGTCACCAGGTTCCTCAAATGGGAGGTTCTGTGTCCAGGCTTCTGCACATGTTGATTTCGTTCCATTATTTACAGTTAATTAGATTAACTGTGGCTCTGTTTTTTTCCCTAAACAAAGAAAAGTGATAATTTCGGATGGGTCCTCAGCATCTTGGGATATCCTCCTTACTGAGGCTCGTTTTAAATCAAAGCCAGTGTTTTTAAAGGGTATAACAAACTCTTAGCACGTTTATCACTCAGACATCTCTATGGTATTTGTTATTCTTGAGGTATAAGATAATTTACTTGGTGAAACTTCTTTAATGTGGGATGCTCTGTTTTCACCTGTGAGGAGAAAACAATACTCATCACTGTTGTGTAGACGTGAGTGACCCTCTGGGAGATAAGAGGGCCATAAAATTGCCAGATGTATTATAGTTAAAATAGAGCAGAACCTCATTAATTCACACGGCTCTGATGCAGACTCGGAGTAATGATATATAATTCTTATTGAGTTGAAGTTCAAATCTAGCAGGTGAAGTCAAGACTTTGATTTAGTTTTGATAATCTATTGCCTGTAGATTGCATTGATATATTAAAAACTATTGGCAAGACGAAATAAGTAAAACACGTTGAAAGGTGGTAAGTGTCATAATAAAGTTACTGCAACTCACTATTTTTCACTGACTTTCTCCTCTTATTTATTATTATCCGTTATGTGATCTTTTATAAGGAGCCCTGATGATACAAACCGTTAAGCACTTGGCTGCTAACCTAAAGGCTGGTGGTTTGAACCTACCCAGTGGCTCTGTGGGAGAAAGACCTGGCGATCTGCTTCTGTAAAGATTACAGCTAAGAAAATCCTGTGGGGAGGTTCTGTTCTGTCATGTGGGGTTGCTATGAGTTGAAGTCAACTTGATGGCACCTAAGAACAACAGCAATCTTTTATAACAGACATAATCTTGAAAGTAGTAATTTTTTAATTGAAAATACTTTTTGCTCTGATTTCTTACTCAGTGGGACGTGACTTTTCCAACTCATTTTAAACAAATGAGGGTTGTGTTTTATATTGTGAGAAACTATATTAGGTTTAGAAATCTTAAAAGAATATGGAGAAGTTGGACAGATGACAGACAGTGTGACAAAAATGAACACAGTGATGGAAAGCTCATGGCACAAAAAAGATGAAAGGAATTGAATAAAAAACTCTGGGTTAGGTAATAGCTTGGGGGACCATGTAGTCTGATCAACTTCTTGGGCTGGAATTCACCTCTTAATGGATTCACTTAGTTTAGAGGAGGCTAAGAGGCAGCTTAAGGTCCCTGGGTAGCCCAATCGGTTTGTGCTCAAATACTACCCTAAAGGTTGGCAGTTCGAACCCACCCAGCAGCACCACAGAGGAAAGGCCTGGCAATCTGCTTCTGTACAGATTATAGCCAAGAAAACCCTATGGAAGAGCTCTACTCTGTAACACTGGGGTTACCATGAGTCAGAATTGACTTGACAGCAATGAGTTTTTTGTTTTCGTTTTTGTGTTTCCTGAAGAGGCAGCTTCATGGCTATTTGCAGATTGACGAAATCTTCTTAGATGGGGAGGTGCTGAGCAAAGCTCTCTGTGTCTAAGGGGTACTGAAAAGGCACAAACAGGCTCCAGGGAATAACGGAGACGTTTCAGCAGGACATTAGGAGAAGCGTCTTGGTGATGAGAAGGACAGAAGATTAAAACAGGCAGCAGCCAAGAGGGCTCTAATTCTCCATCTCCAGGAACCTTCACAGAAACTAGGCAGTTGTTAATTTCTCTTGGGTTAGCTGAGCCCTTGCCTGAAGGCAAGATGCAAAACCAGGATCCTCCAGCTTTTCCAATACAATGGAATCTAGGATTTCTCCTAGCTGTCTATATGGAATTCTGTGCTCTAAGGAATTTTCTGCTCCTGGCTGGTGTCCAGCTCCAGCTACTTTCCCAGCGCTTTCTCTCTTCTCTCCCTTGACCTCCCTCCTGCCTGCTCCAAAGCATCTCTGTTCTATTCTTAATCCAGCTCTTCTGGTTCAGCAACATTCCCTGTTAGAGAAGCGGAAGACCTTGATGAGAAGCTTCTCCTGTGTGTTGCTGTTAGATGCCATCGAGTCAGTTGTTGACTCATAGTGACCCTACATGACATGGTAGAACTGCCCCATAGAGTTTCTTAGACTGCAGATCTTTACAGGAGCAGATCGCCAGGTCTTTCTCCTGCTGAGCCACTGGTAAGTTCGAACTGCTGACCTTTTGATTAGCAGCTGAGCACTTAACCACCATGCCATCAGGGCTTCTTTCCATCTACCCTTCCGTTATACATTAATTCTGATTCCCACCAATCCCATCTAATTCCTACCAATCCCATCTGCTTCCTGTAGTCTCGTGCCCAGCCAAAAGTAGGCAAGGATTTGGGGAAGGTGGGAGTGGAGGAGATAAAATGTTTATCTGAGATTTTCAAAGCTTGTTTATGTTATTTTTACCACAGATTCAGCAATAAGACTGCTGGGTTGTTGGGTGGATTTAACAAGATAATGCAGGTGAGGGTGTCCTCCAGGATGTGATTGTGTTTTTTTGCCACTGTGGGCTTCCTTTTCCTTTAACCAGTAAAACCAGTTGCCACTGAGTTGATGGTGACTCATGGCGACCCCATGTGAGTTGGAGGAAAGCTGTGCTCCGTAGGGTTCTCAGTGGCTGATTTTTTGGAAGTAGACCGACAGGCCTTTCTTCCGAGGTGCCTCTGGATGGTCTCAAACCTCCAGCCTTTCTGTTAGTAGCTGAGCGTATTAACCATTTATGGCCACTCAGGGACTTTTCATTCAGGCTTTTATTTTCGTGCAGGCTGGACCTGGCTTCTTTCTGCTCCATTCTTCTTTCACTGACTGACCAATTCTTTCCTTACTGTCTTGGGCAATTCTGGAGGGCCCCATCTGTCTGGGTGAGGGAATTACCTCTGACCTTTTGGACAGAGTCTGATGCTCTGGGCCAACTCTTGAGACACTCGCCAGCACCTGAAGGGCTGCTCTTGCCACCCTGGACCAAAGCAGAGGGGTGGGTCAGTTTTAGCCGGGAGTAGGGGGGTGTTCGTTGGTAGATGTCATGACTGACATGATTGGTGTACTGGCATGCGATGAGCATTTCATGTGTGGAAGCAAGTGCGTGTATCAGCCAAATCACCATGCTTGAAACATTTGTCTCTTTCAAAAGTGAGTGAGAGGGCATAGGTGCTCAGCCCATCTTCCAGCGAAATCTGGAATCACGTGACTGTGAGTTAGATAATTACAGCATCATTGCTGTGCTACTTTCTCTTGATGATTTATATGAGACCTCTGCCAGCACTCCACAGTGTGTGCGGATGAAATGATGATGGTCGTTCTGCGAGTAGAAATTCACCCATTCTATGTTTCTACTCATATGCTGGGAATGATGTGAAATGTTAGAACACTTATCAAAGGAATGATTAGCAGACTAATGCATTGGGAGTTGATTTACACTTCCATTTTGAAAAACAATAGTTTACTTAAGACCAATGCTATGACTTTGACTAAGGTGGCTATTTAGGACAGCTTTTCGGAGTTTGTTCTAGGGGACAGCATAGACCCATAGAAACCAGGAGCTCATGAAGGCAGAGCATCTTGGTTTGAAAACATACAAATGATTAATCTTAATTATAAGGAGTGTAAACAATATCTTAATTAATGGATTTACTCGCTGTCCTGCTCACCAGTAAACATTAGTTGGGGTTTTTAGAGTGTAGCTGGATCTATATACATTGTTAGGTGCCGTCGGGTCGGTTCCGACTCACAGCAACCTTATGTATAACAGAAAAAAACATTGCTCGGTCCTGCATCATCCTCATAGTCATTGCTGTGTTTGAGCCCTTTGTTTCAGCCACTGTGTCAATCCATCTCATCGAGGGTCTTCCTCTTTTTCACTGACACTCTGCTTTACCAAGCATGATGTCCTTCTCCAGGGATTGTTCCCTCCTGATGGCATGTCTAAAGTACATGAGATGAAGCCTCGCCATCCATGTCTGTTCTTCTGCAGTCTATGGTATATAACCTCCAAGCAAGTTCTCAAGAACCTATATATACAACTGAAATGTTGGTGGTTTGAACCCACCCAGAGGTATCTCGAAGAAAGGCCTGGTGATCTGCTTTTGAAAGGTCACAGCTATGAAAACCCTGTGGAGCACAGTTCTACTCTGCACACGTGGGGCTGCTATGAGTTGGAATCGATTCCACGGCAGCTGGTTTGGTTTTTGGTTTTACTATGTAATTAAAATTATATAGAAAATATTTGGGCTGAAATCAGATATAATCTCTTAGTTCTTTTTCTGGACAATCCTGGAAGGAAAAGCTGTATCTTCACCTGCAGGGTCTTGTGAAGGAGACAAAGCCCTCCAGACCATCCCATCTTCCTCTTTCTGCGGCCTTGTCCCTCACACGGCAGCCTCCCTTGTACCTTGTGTTCCTCGGTGTTCTCCCAGGCTCAGCCTGCTTTCAGGAAAGGAGCTATGTAGGATCACTCATCTGCAATTAGAATGTCTGTGTGTAGTCGGAGGAGGGTTTTACATTTAGCGGGATCACTATTTGTGGACTGAAAAGATCTGTCTCCCTAAAGGAGATTCAGGCATCTGTAGGGGAAGGCCGTTTAGCCCCCAGGGACTGACCTCGTGGGTGCCCCTTCTGCTGCCTGGGAGCCCAGCTGGCCCTGCTCATTGCCTCTAGCGACAAGAGGTGTCCTCTGTTTCTCTTCCTCCCAAAGCTCAGAAGCAGCTAAGAAAACTGGCCCCTTTAACTTCAAAGGAGAGTTGGAAGACGAGTGGAGCCAGACACCACCCCGGACAGAAGATGCTGTGTGGCCTCAGAACATAGGGCCTGAACGCTCTACAGGCCAGTGGTTCTCAAGCCCAAGTCGGGGGTAGGCTTCTCACCTGTCGCCTCCTCTCCAGAGGCCTTTCAAATGATGGCACCCAGAGAGTGAGTGTGTGCCTTCCAGCCTTGTCCTGAGAACTGCTTGTGTACTCCCTCAGGTGTACTGGGAGTGGAAAATGGTTGGGAGCCACAGAACAAGACTTCATTGATCCGAACTTTTAGAGCCCTGGTGGTGCAGTGGTTAAGTGAATGGCTGCTAATCAAAAGGCTGGAAGTTCAAAAACACCAGCTGCTTCTTGGAAACCCCATGGGGCAGTTCTTCTCTGTCCTGTAGGGTCGCTATGAGTCGGAATCAACTCGATGGCAATAGGTTTGGTTTTGGGTTTACTGTGCCTCATGGGGCAGTTCTACTCTGTCATATAAGGTTGCTATGAGTCAGAATTGAGTCCATGGCACACAACAACAATTATGCCTTAGGGAGTCCCTGGGTGGTGCAAACGATTAAGAGCTCAGCTACTAACTGAAAGGTTGGTGGTTTGAACCCACCCAGAGGCATCTCGAAGAAAGGTCTGGTGATCTGCTTTTGAAAGGTCACAGCTATGAAAACCCTATGGAGCACAGTTCTACTCTGCACACATGGGGCTGCTATGAGTCGGAATCGATTCCATGACAGCTGGTTTGGTTTCTGGTTTCACTCCTTAACACACACGCACGCACATCATATATGGGTTAACATGGGCGCAGAGTGGCCCCTTAGGTGGTGGTTTAAGCTGTGCATCAAGTTAATGGTTTCAGATAATATTAGTATCAGTTAGTATAATGTAACATGTAACTGCAGAATAGCAAACCCAGAACTCTGTTCCATCCTACACAAAGGTAGAGACGCCACCTCATGGCTCCGGTATTGCAGAGGGACCATTGAAAAGAGGGGTCCAGCTCTCAGTCAGAGATTGTGTAGTTTCAAAAGAATTAAAAAGAAAAATGAAGAGATCTTTTTGAAATGTTGACTGGGAGGCCCTTAATTTAAATTTGTTTCATAAAGCAATTTTGAGGAATTTGCATACGTTTTATAAAGAGCTCACCATTCCCCCCTTTTTCAGAACGTTTCCACCCCTCTCCTTTAAGTTAGAGCAAATCTGTTCTGCACAACACTAATCCTATGTCTTACTTTGAGCAGAGACTGAACCGTCTAAGTTAAAAATAGCACAGTGATGTTTGGAGGTTAACTCACATTACTGTGCACAAGAATGCATCCATGTTAGAAAAGGACAGTGTCACACAAAATTTCTCTCTTTTTCTAGTGAACTTTGATTTTAATTTTCCACTCTTGAAGCATAGAGGTTAGATCGTCTGTTATGTATAGTTCCCTGAGCAATCAAATGAGACTCTTAAGCAGAAATCCATTTGTGAGTGGGCTAGATAATTTCTCCCCATGTGGAAATATGCTGGTTATAAATGGCAACCACTGATCTCCATGTTAAGTAAATGAAGTACAGCGAACCCCCTGCTATGTTTGTGAAGATATATTTTCTTCCAAAAGACTCTACCAGTTGTAGCAACCACTTCCATAAAGCTGAGAGCATCTTTCAAGTTATTTATCACATACAATAGGCTTTATTAACTGCCAATTATGAAAGGGTAAATCTGCCATATTCAGGATCCTCTAGTTAGATGGACAGATAAATGAGCCCAATCAATAAACTCAACAGGAGGTAATACGTGAAGTCTTATTTGATGGCAAATAGATAATAGAAAGAAAGGTGGACTCCTTCGGCCAATCCTTTACTACTGTAATAAGCTCTAATTTAACTTTGGTAAGGAGCCCACTCAACTCGAGTGAGAGATGGTGGGTAGTGTCTCGAATAGCAGCCAAAAGCAGGGCCACTGTGGGGAGAATGGGCA
The DNA here is from genome assembly GCA_030035585.1 of Dugong dugon. Taxonomy (NCBI): domain Eukaryota; kingdom Metazoa; phylum Chordata; class Mammalia; order Sirenia; family Dugongidae; genus Dugong; species Dugong dugon. The sequence goes on along the minus strand of CM057468.1, from coordinate 113,733,602 downwards.
CTGCCCGTGGTCTCCCGCACTTAAACTCACAGCCAGAGATACTTCTCAAATAACCCGGATCTGGTAACATCACCCCCTTCTTGGAATTCTACTTGCTATCCATTACCCTCCAAGAATGAAGATCCTTCTCTACTCTGGGGTGTTTTTTCTCATTTCCCTTGACTATATGTAACAAAGCAGCATCCTCCACTTAACTTCGTCTTAGCATTTAGCTCGCTCCATTGCAGCTGTTTATTTACTCATCTGTATCTCCCACCAGGAGTCTCTGGGTAGTACAAATGGGCTAATGCACTTGGCTGCTAAGCTAAAGGTTGGTGGTTCAAGTTCACCCAGAGACACCTTGGAAGAAAGGCCTGGCAGTCTACTTCTGAAAAATCAGCTATTGAAAACCCTATGGAGCACAGTTCTGCTCTGACACACATGGGGTCCCCATGAGTGGAACTGACTTGATGGCAACTGTTTTTTTTTAATCCCCTCCTAGACCATAAAGGAAGGAGTCCTGGTGGCATAGTGGTTAATACTAACTGAAAGGTGTTGGTTTGAACCCACCAGCAGCTCTGCAAGGGAAAGATGTGGCACTCTGCTTTCGTGAAGATTACAGCCTTGGAAATCCTGTGGAGGAGTTTTACTCTGTCCCTTAGGGTCACTATGAGTTGGAATCGACTTGATGGCAGTGGGTTTGGTTTTTGGTTTTAGACCATAAAGGAGCCTTCCTGGCACAATGGTTAAGCACTTGGCTGCTAACCAAAAGGTCGATGGTTTGACCCCACAAGTGGCTCTTTGGGAGAAAAGACCCGGCAATCTGCTCCCATAAAGATTACAGTGTAGAAAATCCTATGGGGCAGTTCTATTCTGTCCTGTAGGGTCTCTATGAGTCGGAATAGACTCAACGGCACCTAACAACAACAGCAGCAATAGAGCATAAGGTCCATGAGGGCAGGATCCATGTATACATGGCTTGTTGAAGTATTCCCAGTTCCTAGCATGGACCTAGCCTGGAAACCCAATACATGTTTGTTAAATGACTGACTGAATGACCCTTCTCTCTCTGCTCCCTCCCCTCACCCCAACCTTAAGTCTTGGAAATAATAATGTGTTGATAGATAAGACCAAAATAGAATTTTGTTTATTTAACTTTTGTACTATTTTGGAGAAAGGAACAGAAGGAGGGAGAAGGGGAGGGAAAAGGAGACATGAGATATTTTGGGAGTTCCTATCTTCCTGTGCTTCCTCCTTTTCATATAAATTCACACTACTTTCTCTAAACAGATTTTTAAAATTAAAAATTAAATACATAAAATACATGAGCACATTATCATTTTGAACGGTTTAAGCAATGAATAAGTAAATAGTGTAAAATGGAAAATCCACTTCCAAACACTATTAATAAAATTACACACACACACACACACACATACACAGTTTTACTGATAGAAATGTGTCTTGTGACTTTCTTTTTTCCTTAATAATGTATCTGGAAGAGATTTCCATGTTAGTTAACGTAAGTCTACCTTAGTGATTCCCAACCCTGCCTGCTCATTAGCATAACCTGGAGAGCTTTTAAGAAATCTGGATGCCCAAGCCCTATCCAAGACCAGCGAGAACAGATGTTTCCTGGTGGAGTCCTGGCATTGATATATTTTAAAAGCTTGCCAGGTGACTCTGACATTTGTCTAGGATTGAGGACTAGAAGACTTTATTTTTAAATGGCTGCTTGGTTTTTTATTATGTGGATAGACCATAATCTATTTAATAAATCCTTTACTGGTAGGTTACTTCCTTTTGGTTTATTTAGACCATTTATAATTTGCAAAATAGTTAAAACAATGTTAGAACCTCATTCAAACACTACTAGCTCTAGAGTGAATTTTGGTATAATACAGCGTTCTTGGACCAATAAACGAACCAACTGCTGTTGAGTTGACTCCAACTCATCGTGACCCAGTGTGTGTGATAGTAGAACTGTGCTCCATAGGATTTTCAATGGCTAATGTTTTCAGATGTAGATCACCAGGTCTTCCTTCCAAGATACCTCTGGGTGGACTCGAACCTTCTTTTGGGTAGCAGTCGAGCATGTTAACTGCTTGTACCACTCAGGGACTGGACCAACAAAGTGGCTAAAGTAGTGAATTATCAAAAATGATTGCTGTAAGGCCGACCCATACAACCAAGGCACGCATCGCAGGCCGTGGCGTTTCAGGACATGTACTAACTCAGGATCCATGCAGTGGTCACAGCCCAGCCCGTTTAAGGAGCTCTGTGACTCTTGGTGGAGTGAAGCAGGTTTTAAAATGGGCAAATTTAAATGAAATCTTTCTTTCCTTTTTCCCTAGCCGCCGAATGGTTTGAAATCCTACAGTGAATACTGAAGACATCTTAATGCCTATCTTTTGCGTGGCTTTAAATAATGAGGTTGCTTTGTAAGCAGTGAGAAGTCTTCCCAAGAGAATGGCTTGTGACTGGATGCTATGTATTTATTGCTTAAGAAATTGTCTGAAAACCTTTCTAGAACAAGTCAGGGTATATGTAAATAAATGAATGTATTTGAAGAAGGATAATACTGTGCTCTTCTTTCTACTCACTTATCTTGAAGACTGCTGTGGTTTTGTTTGGTTTCAACACGTTTCTCCTCAGACTTTTCTGAAGGTAGCTTCTCACAACCCAAGGTTGCACCTTCCTAGGATGACTTAAAACCTGAAGGCTTCACAGTGGTTTTCCAATGTTTTTCATTACTGTTGAGTCGGCTCTGATCCATGGCATCCCATGTACAACAGAATGAAATGTTACCGATCCTGCACCGACAGCATGATTATTGGTATGCCCAAGTCCACTTTTGTGGCCACTGTGTCTTTTGAGTGTCTTCCGAGTGTCTTCCGACCTAGGGGGCTCACCTTCCAGCATATAGGACGATATTCTATTGTGATCTCTAGGGGTTTTGCTGGCTATTTTTCAGAAGTAGAACACCAGCCCTTTCTTCCTAGTCTTAGTCTGGAAGCTCCACTGAAACATATCCACCATGTGTGACCCCACTGGTATTTGAAATACTGGTGGCATAGCTTCCAGCATCATAGCAACATGCAAGCCACCACAGTAGGACAAACTGATAGATGGGTGGTGGCCTCAAATTTAGCATGTATCAGAATCACCCAGAGGGCTTGTTAAAGCACAGATGGCTGAGCTCACCCTCAGAGTCTCTCATTCAGTAAATCTGGCATGGGGTCTGGGAACTGGCCTTTCTCACAAGTTCCCAGGTGATGCTGATGCTGCTGGTTCGCAGACCACACTTTGAGAACCACTGCGCCATAAGAATCACAGGCTGGCTGACTTATCAGGTCAAAGTTCGCAAACCAAAATATGAGATTTAACGGTGTTCTGTCTGGCAGCAGTCTCTTTTCTTTTGACTCATGCCAGTTGGATTTAGGTTCGTATTGGTCATAATCACAGCAGCTGCTGTCTGGATCTATTTTTAATTGTGTGCCCTTTTGGAAATTGTGTTCCTTATTGAATGATGCATAGCGCAGGAGTAACGATCAGCGTAACGGTCAATTGAACACGATCTCCAAGGCAGGGTCAGCCAGATGACCACTTTTACTCATTTTTACTACCTGAGACAATATTACAGCTGATCTAAGAAACTTAGCCTGTAAGGTACACATCAGCTGGGAACTGAGAACAGCAAGAGACCAAGGAGGCTGTGATTTGTCTCAGCTACCAGCAATTTGTCTGCAGAAACCATGACAGCTACCTCCTGATTCCCATTATGCAATGAGATTGCAAATAACATTCCACCGCGGTCCTGATTAACAGGCGGTCACAAGAGGCCCTTCCTTCCCCACGGTGGGGAAAGGGCCTATTTACCCATTTAATTGATATAATACATTCTCTGGCAAAAGACAGAGACATCTCTTTTAGCTGTAATTAGGGATTTTCCTGATCCCTAAATACTCTTAACAACATAAAAATATACATGTCATCTTTATGTATTTTAAATATATAATGAGATCCAGGTGGTTGGGGTGAGAAGAGGTCCAGGCATAACCTTGTCCACAGCCACCTTTATCTGTTTCCGGTATGAGGCCAATCTCGGTTGCTTTTCTCCATTAGGCCCAGCAAGCTGGCAGGCACGGGTTCTCAATGTTGGCCAATATCCTCTCTCCAGTTCTCTCCCAGGCTCCCACTAGTCTTGGGGAGGCTGGGTTGCTTGGTATAATAGAGCCTGAGACCTACTAGTCTGCCCTAGCTTCAGAAAAGCTACAGATCTGTCTCTGTCTCCCTTGCTGTTCCCAATGTGGCTCGCTTGGGACTTGTCTCCTTTGGGACTTGTTGATGGTGACATATCCTCGCTCAAGCATCCCACTCTTGCGTCCCTCCCTGAAGAGTAAGAATGAACTAAAGCTTTGATTAATGCTTGTACTATTTCTAACACTTTGTTTACTGTTGTAGTTTAAGTGAAAGTTCACATTTCAAGTTAGTCTCTCATACAAAATTTATACATACATTGTTATGTGACCCTGATTGCTCTCCCCATACTGTGACAGCACACTCCTCCTTTCCACCCCTGATTTCCCACGTCCATTCAACCAGCTCCTAACCCTCTCTGCCTTCCCGTCTCACCTCCGGAGAGAAGCTGCCCATTTTATTTCTTACACTTTAAACCTAAGTATTTACATTACGGTGATTCTATATATTAGACTTCTGAAAGTAATTATCATCTCAACTCTGAGATGCATTTATATTATTTATGGAACAAATGCCATATCATGCAAATGCAGATTTGTCATATAGATATTTGTGGCTGATAGATATTTGTTATTATCAGGAGATGCCTGATCAGATTACTGATTATTGCAATGCATGTATCTAGTGGTGCCGATACTCTTCTTTTGAGTAAAACAGATTGTTAGGAATTATATGAAATAGGTGAGGGCTCTGGATTCAGACTGCCTGGGTTCAAATTCTGATACAGTCCTTACTAGCTGAGTATAAGTATTCAGCTAGTATTCAGCAAGATAGTTAATCTTTCCAAGCCCTAGATTTGTTATCTTTAAAAAGTAGGTAATAATAATACTTCTCTTATAAAGTCTGTAATGAAGATAAACGAGATAATGTCCACGAGTCCTAAGCAAAATCCCTGGTACATAGTGAGCACCATAAATGTTAGTTATGATGATAATGAGGGGAGGACATTGATGTCCGCCATCAGTAGGATATTCATTATGAGAGGTACCTCCTCTAATTTCTCAGCCATTCATACTGACTTGCCCTATTTTGTGAATAATGGCAGGTTAGTGTTAAAGGTGTAGTCATTAGCCAAGAAACAGAACAAATCAATAGGTCCACATAAGCTCTGGCATGGAGCAAGGCTATCTAGTTTACCTGAGATTCAGAGTTGAGACTGGGACCTCACAAGCACCATGTTCCAGCCAACTGAGCTAAGAAATTAGCATACTCTTGTCCTGTTCAAGGAGTCCCTGGGTGGTGTAAATGGTTGGCGATTCGCGTCCACCAAAATCTGCCTTGAAAGAAAGGTCTGCTGATCTACTTCTGAAAAATTAGCATTGAAAATCCTATGGAGCACGGTTCTACTCTGACACACGTGGGGTCTAGGTGGATTCAAACCTCCAACCTTTCGGTTAACAGCCAAGCACTTAACCATTTGTGCCACTGAGGAAGTCCAGTGAAACAGGTAGGCAGATAATATTCAATCAATCTACCGACAGGTGTTTAGTCAGTATTCTGAAGGGGTATACATTCTACTTGATGTTCTAGAGGATGCTGTGAAAGAAGTAGAAGATTCTAAGCTTTCACGTCACTTAGAATCTAGTTGTGGAGAAATCACTAACATAAAATAACAATGGACAATATAAAGCAATGTAATAAGGGCTACAGTGTGGTGTTAGGGTTCAGAGGAAAGGTCAGCTTCAGGAGCCTTCATCCAAGGAAGTGGCAGTTATCAGCAAAGTCTTCCTGTGGAATGTGGAATTGGGCTGGGTCTAGAGGGATTGGTTCCTCTTGTTGTTGGGTGCTGTCAAGTCAATTTCAACTCATCAGTGATCCTATGTGATAGAGTAGAGCTGCTCCATAGCATTTTCTAGGCTGTAATCTTTACAGGCGCTGATCACCAGGTCTTTCACCTGAAGAGCTGCTGGGTGGGTTCAAACTGCCAGTCTTTTGGGTGGCAGCCCAGTGCTTAACCTTTGCACCACCAAGAGGGAGGGGTGTGTAAGCAGAGAGGCCAGGAGAGGAGGCAGGCTCTTCCAGGCAAAGGGGATCCTATGAACCTTTGACCAGCTACCCAGGTCATGTTCAACTGTGATCACTTAAGGAGTCTTCTTGAAGGATTCAGAATAAGGAGGGGTGGAGGGCTATGTTCCCACCTCCTACTGAACACAAAACTGGGGGCCTCAGTCAAAATCCCCAGCATCCTGAGGTCAGAATGCTGTGCCCTGTCAGCAGGGGTATGAAGGGTTGAAGGGGGTGAATTGCTGTGGGATTTATGAGGGATTTAAGGAAGGAGCTAGTGGACCCAGGAGAGGCCCCTCCTTCACTTTACACTTTGAAAATCCATGTAACTTGAGGTCAGAATTTTTTTTTCATTTGCTGCATGCAAATCTTTACCGTTTATATTGTTCTCATTGAACATAAGATACACACTGAATTGCAGAGAGAGAAGTTAAATGCATTAACAGTGAATCAATTTTCTTTTCCTTCTGTAGGGTTTTTTTTTTTTTTTTAATTTTTAAGATTTTATTGTGGTAAAACATAGCAAAAGATTTTTTTTGACAATTTAACCATGCAGTTCAGTGACATTACTTCCATTTACCGTATTGTACAGTTACTGTGACAATCTCTTTCCCAAAGTGTTTCATCACTCCAAACAGAAACTCAGCACCCCTTAAGCAATAACTCCCCATTTCCTTACCCCTCCAGCCCCTACTGGCCACTGATGTACTTCTGTCTCTTTGCCTTTGCCTATTCTAGATATTTCATGTAAGTGGGATTATGCAATATTTGTCCTTTGTGTGTCTGACTTATTTCACACAGTCTAATTTTTCAGGGTTTACCCATGTTGTAGCATGTATCAGAACTTCGTTTCTCTTGATGGCTAAATAATATTCCGTTGTTCAGTAAGGTGATTTATATGCCTCATTCCAATAAGGAAAGCCACCATCCTTGGGGAGCTCATGGCTTCCTTCTGTCCCCTTGGCCCTTGAGTAAACTGGGTGGGAGTAATCATATCTGCAATTGTATCTGTATCGCAAGGTGCTCATAGACCCCAGTAAGGCAGACGTTTAGAGAATTTACTGTTTTCTAAGTGTAAAGTATTTTTGAATGATTTAGAAATAGGTTCTGTATTGAAAAGGGCATAAATGATTATTGTTCTTCTTAATGCTATGGTAATTTAACTTGTAATTTCCACTCTGTAACCTCACCGATTTAAATGGGAGCCTGATGAGAGATGTCTTCTTGTCTTTGAAACCACTGAGATGGAATTTTAAATCCTTGGATTTTTTCCCCCTTCTGCCTGAGGAAAAAAGATACTGGAAATTCCATTTTTCACTTTGGATTACTTTATTTCATTTGTATTCATATAGCTAAATCATCTAGTGGGTTTTGCTGGTGTACGGATTAATATTTACAGGTAACACTTCGCTGAAAATAGAATAGATTAAGTGGAGAATATTTTTCCCACAGCTTCCTTCTCTAACCAAAGTAAAATTGCCCAGCGCCACTCCTTAACTGAATGTCCCATTTGTCACCCCCATGCTGATCTGAGCCTGGGAGTGGGCAGGGCTGAGGGCCAACAGGCCAGTTAGGATGGGTTTAGTACAGGCTGAGAGAATTGGGATTTTATGTTTCAGCTTTCTATTTACCTTTCAATATTTCTCTGAATTATGAGGAACTAAACTGGAAACCTGTATTTTTTTTTTTTACTGTAATTACAGTTAAATTTCAGCCTCTACTGATCAGCATTATGCATAGCAGGCAAGAAATATATATTTAGATATTAAACCAGTGATCTAAAGTAGTGTAGATAGTAGTGCAGAAGTGATGAATAAATACTATTTTAAAATCTTGTTTTTTAAATTTCATGATGTATGAACTAATAGCATTAATATTTCATGTTAGTAAAGTGGTACAAGTTTAGGATTTGAAGTAAAATACATGTAAAACTTGTAAATAATGCTGATCACTACATGGTGAGAATTATCCCTAAAAACAAATCTACACCCAATTAGAAAACGGTTCTTATGAAGGAAAGTACACAATTTTGCATTGTACTTTGTTTTGAACGACTCAGGATTAAATTTAGTAGCAGAGTTCTATTGTTTTCAAATAGAATGGATCATACCCACTGATGGACATTTTAAAGATGTTCTAAGAAGCTCGGCACAAAATAGTTTATTTTTTAAAAGAGATTGTTCTTCCTAGTTCCCCAAATACTTGGAATTATAGAACCTTAGAGTTGAAAGGAATTTTTGAGGTCTTCTATTATAGCCTTCCATCCAAAACAAAATCTCTTCTCTTGAGACCCTTGATAGGGGGTGGATGCTGTCTTTGGTTGTTGTCAAGTTGATTCCTACCTGTGGCGACCTTATGTGTGCAGAGCAGAACTGCTCCATAAGGTTTTCAAGGCTGTGACCTTTTGGAAGCAGATTGCTTTGTTCTTCTTAATTGTGTTAAACATATCCGCCCCCTTGCAACCCTATCATACAGTGATCTTGACGGCAAGAAACATGTCTTACTCATTTTTATATCTCTTAGAGCACCTAGTATGGTCCTTGGCACACAGTAGGTACCAAATGTATGCATCCTGAATTAATTTATTGAAATACTTTCAGGGATGGGTTGTTCATTATCTCACAAATTGATCCAGTCCATTTTGTAATTGTTTTTCTTTATTCAGACCTGAAATCTTCCTCCCTCTTTGAACATGCAGTTTTAGGAATGGCTTTACTCCCAGAAAGGGTAGAGATGCCCACCCAGCCAGCTTGACCAGATGAAGCAACCCTGGTGCTCAGAGGGAAACAGATGTCGTAGTCAGTCATTTCTACCCATTGGTCCTCATCCTGTCTTCTGATGCATCTGCTTTTCATGGGACAGTCCGTTAACTATTGGAAGACTCCTGTTGTTCTGAGTTGGGGTTTCCAGGCTAACCATTCCTGGTGCTTCATCTTCTGATAGTAACAACACAAGAGCTAGTGTTTATCGAGAACGTCCTATATGCCAGGCACTGTGCCAGACGCTTAACTTGCCTGATCTTATTTGGTCTATACCACAATTCCATCAGATAGGCATGATCTGGAAATGAGGCTTATGTAAGGTTATCCAGCAAGTTAAGTTGGCCAAGCCATATTCAAACCAAGGTGAAAGAGGCTCTAAAGTCCATGTTTTCAACCACTGCTTTATAATGCCTTTTGTCTGGTATGATTTCAAATCCTTTGTTATGGTTTCCTTCCCTTGAGCACACCTCTGCTATTAGTTTAACCCTATTCTAAGTTAAATGACAAATCCTTTTAAAAGGATTTGTTCTAAAAGATTGCCTTTGAGCAGAAAAGTTAAGCCCTTAACACAGAGGACTGTGCTCTTCAGTGTGTAGGTGGCTAGAATGGCAGATGGGCTGGTCATTGCATCCACAGTGGGCAGTGGTCTCAATACAAGGATTGAGTCTGACTGATCATGACCATATGTGTCTTCCCAGTTGCCAGAGTGGCCACATGGCTCCCTGGGAAATGCTGGGAAACTTGGACTCCTTTAGCAGCATTGATGGGAGCCTCCTATGGTTCCAGATATTTTCCAAGGAGGATGCTGGGTGGGAAGAGTTTGTGTTATTACAGATGGTCAAAGTGGTTTATGTATCAGGAAGTTTTCCATGGAAGGACTAATGCATCCAAAATTGTTTTCTGAAGTTGATGGCAGGATGTGGTGAAACTAATTGGACTTTAGGAAAACACTGAGAAAATCAAAATAAATAAATGTAGTTTGCGCCTCCTCCTTTCCCAAACTAAAATATGGCCCATGACAGCATTTCCTTAGCATGTGGGATCCAGTTCTAGATCAAATGGAGAGATGATAAAATGAACACATTTGTGTTAAGTTTCTTTCATTTACTTCTCATTTCCATTAGAGTCTAGACTAGAATGGTTGGGTGGAAATATTGGGACCAGGGTTGTACGATACTATCAATGTCAGAAAGAGACCATTCATTCACATATGTGGGGGGAGATGAGAGTTCTAACCTCATTTCCTATACCTTGGCAGAGGAAGAGAATGGGGTTCTTTTAGCCTCTTTTTGGGTGGGCTTGGGCAGCAGGCCCACGGGCCCGTCCGTTATGCCAGCCCCAGAACCTCTGGATGCTGCTTTTGTGCTTTTCTTTGTCGTTATACAGGCCCCGGAGTCCCTGGGTGGTGAACACGGTTAATGCACTGGCTGCTAACTGAAAGGTTGGAGGTTCGAGTCCACCCAGAGATGCCTGGGAAGAAAGGCCTGATGATCTACTTCCGAAAATCAGCCATGGAAAACTCTGTGGAGTGCAGTTTTACTCTGACATACAGGGGGTCACCATGAGTCAGAGCTGACTCGAAGGCAAAACTGTTTTTTTTTTTTTTAATTATACAGCCCCCAGCCCTCCTCTGTTAACCTGCCCTGTTATCCCACTCCCTGGCCTTTTTAAAACTAAGCTAATAATCTGTACTTTGAAAACATTTTTGATCTTTTTAGAGTTTCCTTCGGTTTTCCTATTAGGTCAAAACAGCTTTTCATACCTTTTGTTTCCATGGCAATGGATTCCAGGACTACTTTAGAAAACCTCTGGCTTCATGTGCCGGTGGAAAGTTGGAGTGTTGTGGACTAACACAAGGCACACCAGCCCACCTGTAAGGGGAGCGCGAGCCCGCTAGAAGTGCTTTAGATCCACAGCCACTTAGTGGTGGGAGCTTATTTTTTACCGCAATCAGCAGAATTTGGAAAGCGAGTCCCGCATTGCAGGCAAATGGCTTGGGAGCATTAGCATGAAATTTAGTGTTCACTAATCAGCTCAAGGCTGAAGGAGCCGAATTAACTGGAGGCATTAATTTCGAATGAAACCGTATGTAAGCAGCATGGAACCCTGTTCCAGAATTTTTAGCAACCTGCCTGAGTTTTTACAAGGGCCAGGTCTGCTTTTGGGAGACTGAAGGAAGAAGCGACAGAGGAGGGGCCTCCTTGGGCTCTTCACCTTTGGGTGAAAGGATGATTGTTTTCAAAAACTTAGGAGAATCTACCTGGCCTTGTCTACAAACACATCTTCTAGGAATCTAGGGTACAGATCAGAACTCAATAGAAAAATCTATTAGAGGGTGGTTGGCTAAAGACTGGGCAGACAAAAAAAAGGAGAGATTTCCTGGAAAAAATGGAACTACTTTCACAAAAATCTTTAGGTTTCTGAGTACGTGAAAAGAGAAGGTGTAATCTGGTGACCAGAGTCGTCTACCCTGACTCTGGCCCCCCCAACCCTGCTGTATCTTAAGAAGAGCAGGAGAGACGAGAAAAGGCAGGAGGAAGGGAAGAGGAAGACAGGGTGGCAGGCAAGACCAGAGGTGTGTGTCAAGTTGTTTGTGCCTGTATAGAAGGAGAGAATGAATAAAGCCCCTTTTATCCTACTGTGGATTTTAATATTTAAAGTTATGAGAGCTATTATTGAGAATATTAAGACGTTTTATGTTGAACTGATTAAAATTACATTTGGAATAATGAATGACATAGAGTGTACAACCCCTCCTTCCCCACAGACAACTTTTTCTTTTTTAAGATCATAAAAATCATAAATAATGTTAATGGAAAGTTTTCAGAAGCATTCTTTGGGGAGACACAGGGTTGGGATGGGGGGGGGGGGGCAGAAACATAGGGCCGGAAGGTTCTTTGAAGTGTGACTTGGGCACTCACCGCCTCCCTGGAAAGATAGAGGACTCCTGCCCTAGTAAAATTAAAGGGAGGTTGAACTACTCTGGAACTCAGTATCATTTTCTTTTTAATATTTCTAAGACTGAAGATGCCTTGAAGTAGGTCTTTATATCTGGTAGGCAGAACTTACCAAGGATGAGTGATTTTGAACCCAGATGATTTCTATAAACATTTAGGGCACAGCTCAAATGATTGCACTTGCTTCTCTCTCTTTCCCAAGCTGTATCAGACCCTTGTCACAACCATCTTGTTGTCGTCGTTAGTGGTTGTCCAGTTGGCTCCAACTCATGTTAACCTTTTGTATAACAGAAACGTTTTCTGGTCCTGCACCATCTTCATGATTATTGACGTGCTCAAGTCCATTGTTGTGGGCACTGTGTGTTTTGAGTGCCTTCCAACCAAAAAAAAAAACCCAACCAAACCCATTGCCATCGAGTCGATTCCAACTCGTAGTGACCCTATAGGACAGAGTAGAACTGCCCCATAGGGTTTCCAAGGAGCAGCTGATGGATTCAAACTGCTGACTCTTAACCACTGCCCCACCAGGGTTCCTTTCCGAACTAGGGAGCCCATTTTCCAGCGCTGTATTTGACAATCTTCTGATGTGATCCATAGAGTTTTGGTTGGCTGAGTTTTATAAATAGAACCTTAATACAAATGTCTTCCTAGTCTGTCTTAGTCTGAAAGCTGTGCTGAAAAATGTCCACCATGGGTGACTCTGCTGGTATTTGAAATACTGGTGGCAGTTTCCAGCATCATAGCAATATTCAAGCTGATACAGTATAACAAACTAACAGATGGGTGGTGAAAAGCCACCTTAGTTCTATATATTTTTACCCCCGTGTAGGTCACACACAAAGTGGGGCTTGTGACTTTTGTAATCAGAATGTGAATGTACCATCTTCCCTTAGAAGGGAGCCCCCACAGTGCTGAAGGTTAGACCCAAGCCTTGTCAAGGAGCCCCTTCTTTGTGCTGGCATGTCCAACACTCACTAGCCCAGCATAATTCCCCAGGCAAAGCTCTTTGGAAGAACCTGGTGGGTTCCTCCCCTTGTTTCTACCCTCAGTGCAGCCCACAGCTATAGGATATGGACTGTGCTCCCCTGAAGAGAAGGATCTAGTTAGCTCTGGAGTGACCCTGGCATAAGAGATATAGATGCCTCCACTCCACTCCACCCCACCTGTCAGCCTCTTCTTTGCCACCAGGATGACTTTTTCCTGCTTTCTTCTGTTTGCTTGAACATTTGTAGGATCCTATTTTGATTGATCTATAGTGTTTTGCCACCTCCCATCTGCTGGTTTGTCATACTGTGGTGGCTTACATGTTGCTACGATGCTGGAAGCTATGCCACCAGTATTGGAAATACCAGCAGAGTCACCCATGATGGACAGGTTTCAGCAGATCTTCCAGACTAAGACAGACTAGGAAGCAAGGCCTGGAGATTTACTTTTGAAAATTAACCAATGAAAACCATATAGACCACAGAATATTGTCCCAAGACTTTGAGTCACTTACTTTGGACGTACTTTCAGGAGAGACCACTCACTGTAGAAGGATATCATGTTTGGTACAAAGTGGAGGGCCAGCGGAGGCGAGGAAAACACTCAGGGAAATGTATTAACACAATGGCTGCAAGAATGGACTCAGACATACCAATGATCATGAAGATGGTGCAGAATCAGACAACATTTCTTTCTGTTTTACATGGGATCGCCATGAGTGGGAGCTGAGTTGATGGCACCTAACAACAACTATGTAGTGTTTTGGAGTTTATTTTTTTATGTAGCTTTTTTAGTGGTTGCTTAAGTATTGCATTATATATATGTAATTTATCATAGTCTACTAGCGTTGATGTTTTACTAGTTCTGGTGAAGTGTAGAAACGTACTTCCCTTTTTGTCCCTTTACTCTTCCCCTTTTATAATATAATTGTCTTAAATATTTCCTCCACGTACACTGAGAAACACATTAGACAGTCTCACAACATTTGCTTTAGTCGTCAACTGAATCTAGAAAACTCAAGAGGGGAAGGACGGACAGTCTGTTGTATTTACCCATGTTTTTGCTCTATCCATTACTCTTTCTTCTTTCCTGATGTTCCAAGATTCCTTCTTTTAGCTTTCCTTCCTGTTTAGAGAACTTCCCTTAGCCATTTGTTTAGGGTAGGTTTGCTGGAGACAAATTTTGTTTCATCTGAGAGAGAGAGTCATTCCCGAAGGATATTTTCTCTGAATATAGAATTCTGAGCCGACAGTTCTTTTCTTTCGGTACTTGAAAAATATGCCACTTCTTGCTGGCCTCCTTGGCTTCTTATGAGAAGTCCACTGTCATTCAAATTGTTTTTCTCTATAGTTAATGCATCATTTCTCTCTGGCTGCTTTTAAGATTTTTTTCATTGTCTTTAGTTTTAAGAAGTTTGACTATGATGTATTTTGGCATGGATTTCTTTGAGTTTATCCTATTTGGGTTTTGCTTACACTCTATAATCTGTAGGTTACATCTTTTGCAAAATTTGAGAAAATTTCAGCTGTTATTTCTTCAAATACCTTTTTAGCCCGCTTGTCTTTTTCTTCTCTTTCTGTGACTCTGATGGACCCGAATGTTACAGTCCTACGTGTCCCTGAGGCTCTATTCATTTTTTTTCAGTCTGTTTTCTCTCTGTTGTTCTATTGAGTAATTTCTAGTGCTCTGTTTTCAAGTTCACTGATTCTTTCCTTTGTCCTCTCTGTTCTGCCTTTGAGCCCACCCACTGAATTTAATTCATTTATAGTTTATTTTAGTTACAGAATTTCCATTTGGTTCTTCCTTATATCTTCTATTTCATTGCTGAAACTTTTTTTTGTTTGTTTCAAGAATGTTTGTAATTGCTCATTGAAGCTGATACCACCCTGGCTGGCAGGGGGAGGAGTGCCTCATTAGTACTTCCCACATGGCCTGCCAGGAAGGAAACTACCTCTTCCAGGAAGGGCTGGTGAGGGTGGAAGTCTAGGCTCCCCACTTGACTTTTTGCTGGTGTCGGCTAGGGGTGGGACTGTAGTTTATGTCTGTAGTTTGTGGCTGAAGTAGAGTGGTTATTGTCTACAAGTTTTCTGTCTTGCTAGGCCACCCCTTTCCTGATTCTTTGTCTAGAAAAATATAGAAAGAGGTTTTTTTTTTTTTTTTTTTTTTTTCTATTCCCATTGACATTTCCAGGTTTCTGAATTCTCTAGTATCTAGTCTGGAATATACGAGAAAAAAGAAAACTGAGGAACTAACCACTTGGGGAGTATCATTCCTTGGGTCCTGAGGTCCCTAACCTTCTCGACACCTTCAGAGTCGTATGTTTGCTTGTTTTTTTTTTATATGACATCCAGGGTTTTTAGCTGTACTTAGTGGGAGGAATAGGGAAGAGTATGTTTACTCCTGCCAAAGTCCCTTTTGATCCTCATCTTTATCTATACCTGATAGTGTTATATTGCTTCAGTCCCTCAGAGTCAGAGAACATGCTTGCAGGAACATCCAATAATTCTGTAGGAAGCTTAGCTTGTAACAGGAACAGGAACAAAGAAGAAAGTTTCTGCTTGGAACAGGAATTGCTACAGGGTAGACCAGCCTCATGCATAGCCATTACCCATCTGTCATTGGAGGCTTGTGTGTTGCTATGATGCTGAACAGGTTTCAGTGGAGTTTCCAGACTAAGATGGACTAGGAAGAAAGGCATGGTGATCTAATTCTAAAAATCAGTCATTAAAAACCTTGTGATCACAATAGTCTAATCTGCAGCTGATCTTGGGGATGGTGCAGGACTGGGAAGCATTTTGTTCCATTGTGCATAGGCTTGCCATGAGTTGAGGGCTGACTTGATGGTAGCTAACAATACCCAGCCTGAAGCCCTGGAGCAATAGCAAGGACAGTTTGGTGAAGTGGACTCATCACATGTTTCATAGTTAGACAAACCTGGGTTCAAATCTTGGTTCTACCACCTATTTGTTAAATAACCTTGATCGAGTTATTTAACTTCCCTGAGCCTTATTGTCCCTGCCTATTATGAGGATGTGAAATGATGTATTGATAGTACCTGGCACATATCAAGTGCTGAAAAGGGATAGCTATTATTGCTACAAAGCAGGTTATGAATTCTCCAGATAGTTTGTCAATAATCTGAACTTTGCCAGGAAAGAAATAAGTCCAAATTCATTTTCTATGATGCTGTTTTATGTAAACAAGTCATGGTCAAATAATAAGGCCTGGAAATGACAAGCCATCCTAGCCGAAATACTGAATTTAAGTAAGAACATTAGGCAGAACGTGGAGCCAGGACAGTGGTTCCTCTGGGAAGTGGGGCAGAGTAACCAGATAGCAATGGTGGTGTCTTAGTTATCTAGTGCTGCTGTAACAGAAATACCACAAGGGATGGCTTTAACAAAGAGAAATTTATTCTCTCACAGACTAGTAGGCTGCAACTCCAAATTCAGGGTGCCAGCTCCAGGGGAACGCTTTCTCTCTTTGTCAGCTCTGGAGGAAGGTCCTTATCATCAATCTTCCCATGGTCTAGGAGCTTCTCTGTGCAGGAACCTTGGGTCCAAAGGACACGCTCTGCTCCCAGCACTGCTTTCTTGGTGGTATGAGTTCCCCCTAACTCTCTGCTCTCTTTTATATCTCAGAAGAGATGGGTTTAAGACTTAGTCTAATCTTGTAGATCTCATCAACATAACTGCCAATAATCCATCTCATTAACATCATAGTGATAGGATTTACAACACAGGAAAATCACATCAGATGACAAAATGGTGGACAGTCACACAATACTGGGAATCATGGCATAGCCAGATTGATCATATTTTTTGACGACACAGTTCAATCCATGACAGATGGCTTGCTGTTGATGTTATGCTGTGATGAAGCCCCCATTCTGGTTTAAAAGATTTCACACTGTAAGAAGCTGGGTTTCCAGCTGGTTCATTTGTGTTTGAACCCCTGCTGAGAATTTACATTTCTAACAAGTTCTCAGGCAATGCTAATGCTGCTGATTAGGGACCAGTTCTGAGAACCACTACTAGAGCAACGGTTCTCAAATTTTATTATATGTAAGAATCACTTGGGGATCTTGTTAAAATGTAGATTCTGATTCAGTATATATGGGGTGGAAATGTAAATTCTCGGCAGGGCTTCAAACCAGAACAAACCGGTTTGAAGGCCTGGTTCCTAAGAAGTTTTTGAGCTGGGTTAATTTAATGACTGAGTTCTTATGGGACAGTGTCTCTTACCCATTTAGCCTTGTCTAACAAGGCTCCAGACAGTTTGAAAGGGAGGAGGGCCCTCTAGCTTGTGCAGCCATAGGCAAGTCCTGCTGAGGAGGGAGCTGCCTGTTTGTGTGGGATCCGCCATGTTCAAGTGCTGCCTGCTGGGTTGACCTTTCTGAAGGTGGCACCAGTTTGCTGCGTGGTCAGCAGATCTGTGGTCTGCTTTGTCTCCTCTCGCTGGAGCTTTAGATGGATGTGGAGACCCACAGGTTCATCCCTGGATTTGAGCGAGGGCAGTGTGGCAATGCTGCTTTTTCTGCAGACTTTCCTTTCTCTGGACTCTTGAGATATCCATGGTCATGAATAGTGGCTCATTTAAAATCCTATGCCTGAGTCAAAAATAGTTTTATTTAGAGAGAAAAATGAATAATTTGAGCTACCTTAGTAAAAATATGACTTATGGAATAACTTTGGTCACAAGAAAAGAAAGTACTTGTCCGTATTTTTATAGTTTGCTCTTGCTGCCGCTGCTGACATTCTAAGGATGCAGCTTCTTCCCTGGCTGTGAAGTCACCCAGACAGATATAGCCACTCGCTAATAATGATGATTGATGTTCGTCAGAAAAGTTCCTTTTGTCAAGAGGACTCTTGGAAAGCAGGTTATAAAGAGCAGTACTCACCACCTGAAAGCATTTGTTATTACTCATGCTTTGATGCACCAACACATTGTGGTCTTAGCATAATGAGAGCTAGGCTTGAGGAGTTACTGCTACAACCAGCTCTCACCTGCTAAACTATAAAGACAAACTATTTTGAGGATTAAAGGATGGAATCCCTTTGTGCTTTGTTAAAGCAGAACTGAAAGGTTCATAATGACCCACAGGACCATTAGGAGGCATGAAAGGAGAAAAGAAGCAGCCAGGCTGAAAGTGTTCCTTGCTAGATGGGGGTTGATGCCCTTTGAATGTGTAAGTTCAAGTAATGTGCGATCCTTTATCTCCAAAGACAACACTACTGGCCCACTGTCTGCAGAGCATGTGCTGAGGGCTGTTTTCCAGCAGAGGGGATGGATTCTCTTCAGATCTGTTCCATCACGCTTGCTGGCGATCTCCTTTGGGAAGAGGAACGTGCAGGGAGGAGCCAGATGCCTGGGGAAACGGAGGCTGGGTGGGAATGACTAACGCTTATTGAGTCCTTGCACAGTGCCAGGCTTCCTTCTAAATATTTCACATGAATCACCTCAGTAATTTTTCATGACCACCCTAGGAGGTGGTTGTTGTTAACTGCCGTTGAGTTGGCCCCTGTCTCATGGCAACCCCATGGACAACGAAATAAAACGCTGCCTGGTCCTGTGCCATCCCCATGACTGTCTGCAGATCAGACTGTTGTGATCCACAGGGTTTTCACTGGCTGATTTTTGGAAGTAGATCATCAAGCCTTTCTTCCTAGTCTGTCTTAGTCCAGAAGCTCTACCAAAACCTGTTCAGCATCATAGCAACATGTAAGTCTTCACTGACAGATGGGCGGTAGCTGTGCTTGAGATACATTGGCCGGGAATCTAGCCCAGATCACTTGTATGGAAGGTGAGAATTTTACCACTGAACTATTGTTACTGTTGGGGCAAGAAAGGAGGTCAACCAGAGAAGCCTGGTACAGGTCATGGCACGTAATAAACACTCAATAAATACCAGCCATGATTATTGCTGGTGTTTTGTTTTATTTTTTCCTCAGATCAGAGTGATGCTGACAGGTGGTTGTTCTCTATTTGAGGATGCCTAAGAAAGCATTGATGGCCTGGTGGCACAGTGGTTAAGAGTCTGGTTGCTAACCAAGAGGTCAGCAGTTTGAATCCACCAGCTGCTCCTTGGAAACCCTATGGAGCAGCTCTACTCTTCCTGTAGGATCGCTATGAGTTGGAATTAACTTGATGGCAATGGGTTTGGTTTCTTCTTTTTTAAAAGAAAGAATTACCTGGGCATTTTTGTGAGTGATGCAGATTTCTGTGCTCCACTCATAAGATTTTCTAATTCATTGGTTCTGGGGGAGCAGTTGGATTCCTGGGTGGTGCAAATGGTTAAGTGCTCAGCTACTTACCGAAAGGTGGGCAGTTTGAACCCACCCAGAGGCACATCAGAAGAAAGGTCTGGTGATCTGCTTCTGAAAGGTCATAGCCTTGAAAACCCTATAGAGTGCATTCTGCTCTGCAGCACATGGGGTCAACATGAGTTGGAATTGACTTGACAGTAACTGGTTTGGTATTTTGGGGGAGTGATGGATAGCTGGAGCCAGGAACCTGGGTTTGTAACAAGGGCCTCAGGTGATCTGGAATGGGTGATCTGCAGATCCCACAGCGTGAAGCCTTGTGGTGTGGGAATCACAGATCTGACTTGGACTCCCTGCTCTCTGCCCATCCTGGCAGAGTTAGCTGACCATGGGAGGCGTACAGAAGGTTTTAGATTTACCACAGCCCAGAGCTACATTTCATAATTGATTTATGCATTTAGCCATAATCGAGCGAGAGTAGAACACAGATATTCTGTAGACCCTCTCTTAATCATTAAAAACAAAAATAAACCTGCAAAAACAAACACAGAAAAAACCCCTGAAAACCCTCCAAAAGGAATCTCTTAAGTTTCACAGTTTCAGTATCAGCAGTTTCAGAATGTGTGCTGAGAAAATACGGGAATGACTGATGGACCTTCGGAGCTGGAAGAGATTTTAGAGGTCTGGACTCATGTCCTGGTTTCCCCTGGGTGGTGGAGGGATGAAACGATTTGCTTAAAAATCAGACAATTAGTTGGTGGCAAAGTTCACACTAGGACTTAGATAACTGAACCCCCTGGCCACTGTGGACAAGGGGCCAGCACATGAACCCTGTCCCAAACCTTCTGGCAAGTTCTGTGTTTCTGAATTTAGGGTGTGTTATGGATTGAATTGTGTCTCCCAAAGATATGTGTTAACCTGGCTAGGCCATGATTCCCAGTATTGTGTGGTTGTGCTCCAGTTTGTCATATGATATAATTATCCTATGTGTTGTAAATCCTAACCTCTATGATGTTAACGAGGCAGGATTAGAAGCAGTTATGTTAATGAGGCAGGACACAACCTACAGGATTAGGTTGTATCTTGAGTCAGTCTCTTTTGAGATATAAAAGAGAAGCAAGCAGAGAGGAGAAGGACCTCATGACCACCAAGCAAG
Source organism: Dugong dugon (assembly GCA_030035585.1). NCBI lineage: Eukaryota > Metazoa > Chordata > Mammalia > Sirenia > Dugongidae > Dugong > Dugong dugon. The sequence goes on along the minus strand of CM057468.1, from coordinate 113,713,237 downwards.
AGGAGCCAGGAGCAGAGCTCATCCTTTGGACCCAGGGTCCCTGTGCTGAGAAGCTCCTAGACCAGGGGAAGATTGATGATGAGTACCTTCCCCCAGAGCTGGCAGAGAGAGAAAGCTTTCCCCTGGAGCTAGCATCCTGAATTCGGACTTCTAGCCTCCTAAACTGTGAGGGAATAAATTTCTGTTTGTTAAAGCCATCTATTTGTGATATTTCTGTTATATCAGGACTAGATAACTAAGACAGAGTGTGTGCTCTTTCTTAGCCGGGATGCTTTTCTGTACCCTGTCCAGCCAGTAATTGCCTACTCATTCTTTAGGATCTTCTGTTTGTAGCCTTTTCTGTGACAGTGTCCCTGCCTGTCTCCTGTACTTGCTCTCAACAGAGTTCATTACTCCCCCTTTGGCCACTACTGAACCTTATGACCTGTATTGCACTTAATTGAAATTATTTGCTGCTTGTTGTATTTCCTGAAATGCAATCAGATGGCACAAACGGAGTCACACTTGCAGACATCATTGACCACTCATTCATCAAATATATTAATGGAGTACCCACTGTATTTGCCAGGTGCAAAGTATAGACTTAATGAGAAAACACATAAATAATAGATTAATAAGATACTGATATGGACTATGAAGAAAATAAAAAATAAGATGATGGGATGGATAAATGATATGGTAGGGGGCTCCCTTTGACTGGACTTTCAGGGAAGAGCTTTTTCAAAGGGTCTCTCATTTCAGCTGAGACCCAGATGATGAGATGTGGGATCCATATAAAGGTCTGAGAAAAGAATATTCTAGATGGGAGGAAGAGTATGTGTGAGAGAGCTAACGTGAGAATGAAGTAGGCTTCTTTGAAGAATGGAAGGAAACCAGTGTGGATAGAATGGAATGAACAGGGAAAGAGAAGTGTAAGATGGGGACTGGGAGACAGGAAGGGCCAAGTCTCTCAGGGCCTTGTAGGTCACAGAGGAATTTGCATAATAATCTAGGGATAATGAGGAGCTATTGGAGAGGCTTGAGCAGGGGGTGGCGTGATATAATTCACATTGTTAACAAATCACTTTGGTCTCCTGAGCCTGGACTTGTCCTCAGATTCTTCTTGACACAATGCTGCAGGTGATCTCCACTTATCGATCAATTTGCACATAAGGAAAAAAACCCTAAAATCTTCAGACATCCTTGCTAAAATTTTTGAGGGCCAAGTTCATGTTTTAATCTCTTTTGTATGTCTAGCACTTTGCACTGTGCCTGGCAAAGAGTAGGTTCTTGGTGAATATTTGTTGTATCATTGAATAGTTTCTGAATTACTTTGTCTTTTGGAATGAAAAAACGGCAAGTTTCTCTCTATGGGGTGACTTTTTAGCAATTCATTAAACAGTAGGTGGTAGCACATTGTATTGTGATTGCTAGAAAAGGACATCATGGTTGGCAACTAACAACAAAGCATATTATGAAAATTGATTGGTTGTTATTCCAACTTAGCTCACTTATATTTTAAGTTCTATAAAATTCAGACATAGTTAATCTAGGAGGTAACAGAGTGAAGCCTCTTCAAAGCCCCTGAAGTTACAGTTATATTGTTTCACTAGCCTTTAGGCATCAGACAGAGAAGTCCAGGTGGACCTCTGCCTCTGGTATTGTGACAGACTGATATTCTGGAAAACTCTCTGATTACACACACTGAGAAATGCTGGATATCATATAAAACACCACCTTTTATGTAGCTGAGCTCATAAAAATGGAAGGGAAATCTTCCGGGGCTAAAAGTGAAGATAGCTACCGCTGGGGTGGAGGCACCTGAGCTGTGGGCTGCCTTGGAGTTGGCTACAGATAACAGAAACCTGGAGCCTTGGTTCTTAACTGCCACACAGGGGGGCGGTGTGAATTGGGGGACAAGGCTTTGGACAGTACAAGGTGGGGAGTTAGAACTGATCAAGAGCCTGCAAAAAGCCAGGAGTCTTGAAGATCTGCATCCTCAGTGAAAAGATGGATGAGAAAAATCCATCTGCTGGAAAAGAGTGTTGCTATGAAAAATTGCCTGTGTCAACCTTGCCTGGGAATGGGAGAATAAAAAGAGTCTTTCCAGACAATTCTGACCTTAGAAGGGCTTGGGGGTTAAATTTACATTATCTATGCTATTCAGGGAACCTCAAACTAAAGAACAAAGTCGAGATGATTCCAGTGTGAGAGAGGGTCAGCATGCCTGACAAAATCAGATGAGAATTCTCTTTGGAGGAAGGCACCCACAGCTGGGACTCCTTAGGATTCACACAGATTAAAAGCAACCATATATGAGTTCTCAATAAAAAGCTACCAATTACACAGAGTAAACAAGCCATCAGTAGAAACAACAAACCCGGCTGACGGACATTTGGGTATTTTCCAGCTTTTGGCTTTTATGAATAGTATTGCTGTGACAAGTATCCATTCCTGTTGGGTGTATACCTGGGAGTGGAATTACTAGGTCATAGGATATGCCTGTGTTCAGCATTAGTAAATGCCACCATTTTGCAACCTTTTTTTACTCCCGGTGAGCTCTTGTGTGGAAACTCTTCAAATACGACCATATTCAAAATGTCAAAACAAAATAAAGATGCAAAGCCAAATGAAACGGATGGATTCACAACAGATTAGACCTCATGAAGAAAGAATTAGTGAATTGGAAGATAAATTTGGAGAAATTACCTAGAAAGTAGTACAGAGAGAAAAGGATTGAAAAAGAGAAAGAAAATAAGGGACATAAAGGATAAAATTAGATTCAATTTATGTCTAATTGAAGAAAGTGCAGTGGAATTTAATCAGAGAGCCTTAAAACATCTCACTCAACATTATCCAATAGAAATATGTCATCTACACAAGTAATTTAAAATTTTCTAGTATATATTAAATACAATTTATTTAATCCATTAAATAGAAAATATTTTTATTTCAACATGGAATCAATATAAACTATTAATGATATATTTTACATTCTTTTCTTCATACTAAGTTCCCAGATCTAGTGTGTTTTACACCTACAGCCCATCTCAGTTTAGACTAGCCACATTTCAGGTGCTCAATAGCCACATCTGGCTCATGACTACCATATTGGACAGCAAAGATCTAACCAGTGAAGATGTATAAAGGGAAGAGAAGTTGACTGTAAAGGTTACTAGGGATTGGGGGAGTGAGCCAGTTGAAGCCAAGGGCCATGCCTTGAGAGTGGGAGGGATGTGGGTTAGTGTAATGCCACAGTGGCTGCATTGGGGTTTGAGTTCACACATATTCATATCCCTCTCTACACTTATTATACCCTTCAACATCCACTGAATTGCAAAATTACAGCTGTTGAGTAGTTCGGAGCAATAGTAAACAATAGCTTAGTATAAGAAGAGAAATATATCTGTTGAATTTACAGAGGGGATTTGGAAGCTCAGAATGTAATTACCCTCATGAAAATTTGACCAGGAGCCTAACGTGAGCATGTCTGACATTTACATCAAAGTTCACTCTATGGATTAACAGAAGCAGGCAGGTTGGAAGTGATTTTCAGTTTTTTTTCTTTTTTTTTTTTTTTCATTTTTGGCTGTAATGATACGAAAACTTGACAATGAATACGTGTAGGTTGTTACCTTGGGTTTTATGTGTCATTTGAAAGATAGCACCGTGTCCTAGTGTGCTCACACAACACAAAGGCTATATTATTAGGCTCTGAATCAAATACCATATAAACTTGCCCCCAATAACCTTCGATTTCCTGGGAAATTCTATGTTTGGGTAAGATACATGAGTGCAGTCAGTGTGTTCAGCTGCTTAATGGTTCCAACAGCTTCAGAAGTGGTGAAGCCAGGCCCTTAGAACCTCTGTCTAGCCTCTGCTATTAGAAAAGTAGTAATGGAATTGAAAATGTATTTTTGTCCTTAAAAACACCTCTAAAGGGCTGTATTTATTTGTGTAATGATCACACCTTTTTTGCTGGCTCTGCCAGTCCAAAAATAGGGGTGTGACGATCATGCAAGGGACACGATTACATAAAGTTGTGATCTTTATGATGGAAAAAAATTCTTCTTTTTGCCGTACTCTAAGTATGGGACTGACTCAGCCAAGTTAATGCTGCCACTATATTTGATTATGGGGCCAACAGAAAATTACTAGTTTAATTTAGTAATCCTAAATACTGGAATATAGTGTTCTAGAAGGTTGTACGTTACTAACTTTGAGATACTCTTTATATTGGCGTTCAGAAGCTTATGAAACAATCTCAGTCTACTGCAGCACGTATTCCAAGTTGATCTTTTTACAGCATATATGAAAGCACACCCATTGGGATGTTGAACCCGTTGCACAGTGGTTAAGCACTCGGCTGTTAACCGAAAGGTTGGCAGTCTGATCCCCCAGCCGCTTTACAGGAGAAAGATGTGGCAGTCTGTTTCTGTAAAGATTTACAGCCTTGGAAATCCTATGGGACAGTTCTACTCTGTTCTATAGGACCGCTGTGAGTTGGAATCAACTCGATAGCAATGGGTTTATTATAATCTGTGAAACCAAAGAGCACTTCTCATAGCCAGTGGCAGTGTCTCCCTGGTATTATCAGATTGAGTTTACTAGCGATGCTGAAGATGATCCAGTGGAAAGAATACTAGGCCAGGAGTTGGCATGTCTGAATGTGTGACGAGGTGAAAGTCACTGGTCACTTTACTTTTAGATGCTTTTGCAATGGGAAATATTCTTTGTCTACATTAGGACTAGAAGCAATCTTTGCGGTCATTTGTTCTCACTTTATAAATACAATTCTAGAACTTTCTAAAACATTTTGACCAGTGATCATTCAGCTTTGGTTTGAATGCTGGGCCAGAGGTTATTCCCTTACGACATTGATCATTCCATTGTTTGATATTTCACAGAGTTAGAAAATTTTTCCCGGTACTGAGCCAAAACCTTTTTTTTTTTTTTTTAATATATATTTTATTGTACTTCAGGTGAAAGCTTACAGAGCAAATAGTTTCTCATGAAATAGTAGTACACATGTTGTTTTTTGACATTGGTTAACAACCCCACAACGTATTAAGCCTCTAAATTCTCAACCTTTTTTTTTGATGAAAATTACAGATGGCCAAAGATACACCGTTTCAAAAATTTCTACATTCACAGTTCAGTGACATTGACTACGCTCTTCCAACTGTGCTGTTATTCTCACTTAAGATGAAGGCTTACAGAAAAAATAGTTTTTCATTTAACAATTACTACACATGTTGCCCTATGACAATGGTTAACAATCTCACAGCACATCAAGAATATCCTTACTCCACCTTGTATTCCCTATCACCAGGGGGCTTCCTTGTCCCCTTCTGTCTTCTGGACCTTGTCAGTGGACTATTGTACCTCTTTAGTCTCATTTGTTTATTTATTTATTTATTTATTTATTTATTTTTATTTTATTTAAACACCATTTCAAAACTTTTTACTTACACATTTAAGTGATATTGACTATGCTCTTCCAATTGTGCTGCCATTCTCGCCCAAGATGAAGGCTTACAGGACAAAACAGCCTCCCATTTAATAGTTACTACAAATGTTGCCCTATAGCAGTGGTCAACAATCTCACAATACATCGACAGTGTCCTTATTCAATTTGTGTTCCTTATCATCAGTTTCCTACTCTCCCTCTGCCTTCTGGCCCTTGTCACCGGACTCCTGTACATCGTTAGTCCCATTTAGTTTTACTGGGCTGTCCATTCCCAGGCTTAACATCGAACCTTGAAGGTAACTTCCCCTCTGAGCTGAAAGGGTGTCTGGGGGCCACACTCTCGAGGTTTCTCTAGTATTCTTTAGGCCAGTAAATCTGGTCTTCTTTTTTTTTTTTTTTTTTTGGGAGTTAAAATTATACTCTACATCCTACTCCAGCTCTGCCCAGAACCCTCTGTTGTGATCCTGGTCAGAGGAGTCATTGGTGGTAGCCGGGCACCATCCAGCTGTACTGGGCTCAGTCCCGTGGAGGCCTTGGTAGCTGTGGACCATTAGTCCTTCGGACTAATCTTTTCCTTGTATCCTGTTCTCTTCGTTCTCCCTTGTTCCCGAAGGGATGAGATCAGTGGAGTATCTTAGATGGCCGCTTATAGGCTTTTAAGACCCCAGACACTACTCACCAAGGTAGAATGTAGAGCATTATCTTTATAAGTAGTGTCATGCCAATTGAGCTAGATGTTCCCCGAGATCATGGTCCCCAGAGCCCTCCGTCCAACAACTCAGTCCCTCGGGGGGTTTGGATGTGTCTATAGGGCCTCCATGACCTTTCCTTGTGCAGGTTGTGTTAGTTTCCCCTGTACTATGTACTATCTCATCTCTCACCCAAGTTACCACTTACCTATTACCTATTTAGTATCCCCCCCCCCCCAATCCCTGGTAACCAACAAGGATTGTTACATTTTGCATGTGAATTTTTTCATGGGTTTTTACAATAGAGGTCTCATACAATATTTGTCCTTTTGTGATTGACTTATTTCACTCAGCATGATGTCCTCCAGTTTCATCCATGTTATGAGATGGTTCACCGATTCATTGTTCTTTCTCATTGCATAGTACTCCATTGTGTGTATGTACCATAGTTTGTGTATCCATTCGTCTGTTGATGGACATCGAGGTTGTTTCCATCGTTTTGCTATTGTGAATAATGCTGCCATGAACATAGGTGTGCATATGTCTATTCGAGTGATGACTCTTATTTCTCTAGGATATATTCCTAGGAGTGGGATTGCTGGATCGAATGGTACGTCTATTTCTAGCTTTCTGAGGAAACGCCATATCATTTTCCAAAATGGCTGTATCGTTTTGCATTCCCACCAGCAGTGTATAAGAGTTCCCGTCTCCCCGCAGCCCCTCCAACATTTGTTATTTCCAGTGTTTTTGATTCGTGCCAGTAATGCCGGGGTGAGATGGTATCTCATTGTGGTTTTAATTTGCATTTCTCTAATGGCTAGTGATCGCGAGCATTTCCTCATGTGTCTGTTGGCCATTTGAATGTCTTCCTTGGTGAAGTGTCTGTTCATTTCCTTTGCCCATTTTTTGATAGGATTGGTTGTCTTTTTGTTGTAGAGGTGTTGGATTTTCTTGTAGATTATGGAGATTAGACCTTTGTCTGACTTGTACTGTCCAAAAATTTTTTCCCAGTCTGTAGGTTCTCTTTTAACTCTTTTGGTGAAATCTTTTGAAGAGCATAGATGTTTGATTTTTAGAAGATCCCAATTATCTAGTTTATCTGTTGGGTTTTTTGTGTTGATGTTTATGGTTTGTATCCTGTTAATGCCATGTATTAAGGTCTGAAGTGTTGGTCCTATTTTTTCTTCTATGAATTTTATAGTTTGAGGCTTTATATTCAGGTCTTTGATCCATTTTGAAGTAGTTTTTGTATATGGTGTGAGGTATGGGTCCTGTTTCATTTTTCTACAAATGGATATCCAGTTTTGCCAGCACCATTTGTTAAAAAGACTATCTTTTCCCCATTTGATGTATTTTGGGCCCTTGTCAAAAATCAGGTGACCGTAGGTGGATGGATTTACATCTGAGTTCTCAATTCTGTTCCATTGGTCAATGTCTCTGTTGTTGTACCAGTACCAGGCTGTTTTGAGTACTGTAGCTGTATAGTAGGTTCTCAAGTCAGGTAGTGTGAGTCCTCCAACTTTATTCTTCTTCTTCAGTAGTGCTTTACTTATTCGGGGTTTCTTCCCTTTCCATATAAAGTTAATAATTAGTTTTTCCATCTCTTTGAAGAATGTTGTTGGTATTTGTATCGGAATTGCATTGTATTTGTAAATTGCTTTAGGTAGAATTGCCATTTTCACAATGTTGAGTCTGCCTATCCATGAGCATGGTATGTTTTTCCATTTATGTAGATCCCTTTGGGTTTCATGCAGCAGTGTTTTGTAGTTTTCTTTGTATAGGTCTTTTATATTCCTGGTCAGATTTATTCCTAAGTATTTTATCTTTTTAGGGGCTATTGAAAATGGTATTGATTTCCTGATCTCCTTTTCATCGTTCTCTTTACTGGTGTATAGGAATCCAACTGATTTTTGAATGTTTATCTTGTATCCTGCTACTCTGCTGAATCTTTCTATTAGTTCCAGTAAATTTCTCGTGGAGTCTTTAGGGTTTTCTATGTATAGTATCATATCATCTGCAAACAGGGAGAGTTTAACTTCTTCATTACCAATTTGGATGCCCTTTATTTCTTTCTCTTGCCTTACTGCTCTAGCGAGAACTTCCAGCACAATGTTAAATAGGAGTGGTGATAAAGGGCATCCTTGTCTTGTTCCTGTTTTCAGGGGGAATGTTTTCAGCCTTTCTCCATTAAGAATGATGTTGGCTGTTGGTTTTGCATAGATGCCCTTTATGATGTTGAGAAATTTCCCTTCTATACCTATTTTATTGAGAGCTTTTATCAGGAATGGGTGTTGGACTTTGTCAAATGCCTTTTCTGCATCAATTGAGATAATCATGTGATTTTTTTCTTTCCTTTTATTTATGTGGTGGATTACGTTGATGGATTTTCTAATGTTAAACCATCCTTGCATACCTGGTATGAATCCTACTTGGTCGTGGTGTATTATTTTTTTGATATGATACTGAATTCTATTGGCTAAAATTTTGTTCAGAATTTTTGCATCTATATTCATGAGAGATATTGGTCTGTAATTTTCTTTTTTTGTGATGTCTTTGCCTGGTTTTGGTATCAGCGTTATGCTGGCTTCATAGAATGAATTTGGAAGTGTTGCTTCCTCTTCTATGCTCTGAAATAACTTGAGTAGAACTGGTACGAGCTCTTCTGTAAATGTTTTGTAGAATTCTCCAGTGAAGCCATCTGGGCCAGGGCTTTTTTTGGTTGGGAGTTTTTTTATTACCTTTTCAATCTCTTCTCTTGTTATGGGTCTGTTCAGATTTTCAATATCACTTTGTTGTAGTTTGGGTAGGCCGTATGTTTCTAGAAATTTATCCATTTCCTCTAGGTTTTCAAATTTGTTGGAATATAGTTTTTCATAATATTCTGTTATAATCCTTTTTATTTCAGTTGGGTCTGTTGTAATGTCCCCCATTTCATTTCTTATTTGGGTTATTTGTGCCCTCTGCTGTTTTTCTTTTGTCAGTCTGGCCAGTGGTTTGTCGATTTTGTTGATTCTTTCAAAGAACCAACTTTTGGTTTTGTTGATTCTTTCTATTGTTTTTCTGTTCTCTATTTCATTGATTTCTGCTCTGATCTTTACTATTTCCTTTCTTCCAGTGGTTGTAGGCTTTTTTTGTTGTTCTCTTTCTATTTGTTTGAGTTCTGTAGTTAATGTTTTGATTTTGTCCCTTTCTTCTTTTTTGATATGTGCATCTATTGCTATAAATTGTCCTCTGAGGACTGCCTTTGCTGTGTCCCAAAGGTTTTGGTATGATGTGTTTTCATTTTCATTTGATTCTAGGAATTTTTTAATTCCATCTCTGATTTCTTCTATTACCCATTGATGTGTAAGCAGATTATTATTCAGTTTCCATGTGTTTGATTTTTTTTCCTTGCTCTTTCTAGTGTTAATTTCTACCTTGATGGCATTGTGGTCAGAGAAGATACTGTGAATTATCTCAGCATTTTGGATCTTGTTGAGGATTGCTCTGTGGCCTAAGATGTGGTCTATTCTGGAGAACGTTCCATGTGCATTGGAAAAGATTGTGTACTTTGCAGCGGTTGGATGGAGTGTTCTATATATGTCTATGAGGTCCAGTTGGCTGATTGTGTCCTTTAGGTCTTCTGTATCTTTGCTAAGTTTCTTTTTAGTTGTTCTGTCCTTTACTGAGAGTGGTGTGTTGAAGTGTCCTACTATTATTGTGGAACTGTCAATTTCTCTTTTCAGTGCTGTTAGAGTTTTTTTTATGTATTTTGGAGCCCTGTCATTGGGTGCATAGATATTTATTATGGTTATGTCTTCATGATGGATCATCCCCTTAATCATTATATAGTGTCCTTCTTTGTCTTTTATGGTAGATTTTGTTTTAAAGTCTATTTTATCTGAGATTAGAATTGCCACTCCTGCTCTTTTTTGATAGTTGTTAGCTTGATATATTTTTTTCCAACCTTTGATTTTTAATAAATTGACATCTTTGTTTCTAAGATGTGTCTCTTGTAGACAGCAAATAGATGGATCCTGTTTTCTTATCCATTCTGCCACTCTCCGTCGCTTTATGGGTGCATTGAGTCCATTTACGTTCAGTGTAATTATTGATAGATGTGAGTTTGTTGCTGTCATTTTGTAGTGTTTTTTTTGTGATGCTGAAGTTTTCTTTGTTCTTCTTACTCTCTTGTGCTGAGTTCCTTTTGTTTGTGGATTTTGTGTTCATTTCTTTTGTTTTCGTAGGTTTTGTTTTTGTTGAGACTTTATGTTTTTCGTCTTTATTTTTATGAGTTGGTTTGTTAACTTTTTTTGTGGTTACCATGAATTTTACCCTTATCTTTATAATTTTGAAGCAGTCTACCATTACTTGGTATCGCCTTGCCTTCTTCTCCTTTAGAAGGTTCTATACCTATGCCGTTTGTTCCCTCTTTCATTGTTTTGATGTTGTTGTCATCCTTTGATTGATTTCTCTGATTCCCTGTTGTATATCTTTTGTTTTTGGAAAGTCGTCTGTAGTTCAGTTCCTAGAATGGTATCTGGTTCATGTGAACCTGCATCCTAGGTCCTAGGTCCTGCCTGAGGGCTTAAGCTGTTTGTCCTCAGATCGAAGAACTCCCTTTAATAATTCTTGTAAGTTTGGTTTGACTTTTGCATATTCCTTTAGTTTCTGTTTATCTGGAAATGACCTAATTTCACCATCAAATCTGAATGAGAGTTTTGCAGGATATATTATTCTTGGCTGACAATTTTTTTCTTTCAAGATTTTATATATGTCATCCCATTGCCTTCTTGCCTGCATGGTTTCTGCTGAATAATCTGAGCTTAGTCTTATTGTTTCTCCTCTTTATGTGACTTCTTGTTTTTCCCGAGCTGCTCTCAGGATTCTTTGTTTGTCTTTAGTTTTAGCGAGTGTGAATATGATATGTCTTGGTGATTTTCTTTTGGGGTCTCTTCTATATGGGGTTCCGTTGAGCTTCTTGGATGACCAGCTTTTCATCTTTCATGATATTGGGAAAGTTTTCTGTCAGCAGTTCCTCAATGATCCTCTCTGTGTTTTCTGTTTTCTTCCCCTGTTCTGGTATGCCAATCACTCGTAAGTTTTTGCTTTTAATTGTGTCCCACATAACTCTCAGGGTCTCTTCATTTTTCTTTGTTCTTTTTTCTGAGTTTTCCTGAAACAGAGTTGTATCCAAGTGTTTGTCTTCAGTTCCACTGATCCTGTCTTCCATGGTTTCAAATCTACTTCTCAGCCCTTCTATGACACCGTCCATTTCTGAAATCTTGTTGTTTATCTTTTGGATTTCTAATTGTTGTTTTTGTATAATTTCGAGTTGTGAATTTATTTTGGCATTTTGTTCTTGCATCATCTTCCTGAATTCTTCCAATTTTTTGTCTGTATTTTCCATAAATTTGTCTATTTTTTCCTCATGTTTGTCAGCTTTTTGCCTCAGTTCTTGGAAAATTCCGAGTATTAGTGATTTGAGTTCCCTATCAGGTACTTCTAGTGCATTTTCTTCCACAGGAGAGTTATCTGGTGTTTTAATTTGGACGCCTATTGGAGCCATCTTGTCTTGTTTTTGTAAATGTTTTGATATTGTTTGCTGTTTTCGGGGCATTCAGTAGATATTTCTCTCGTTTATTGATTGTAGATTTTTTTTTTTTTTTTTTCGTTCTTGTGGTACAGCTGGGCAGATCTAGTTGAGGAGGAGCCACTGGGATGGGTTGCTTGTGGCACTCACCGCAGCCACCAGGACGGTCGGTAGTCAGTGCTGGGCAGGTTCCAATAGGGTGTGCCTGCACCGCTTGGTGATGTGATGTCTAGTGCACGGTGCAGGTAGGTAGGGTGCAGCGGGAAGATGGTTATGTGTGAAGCTAAGCTGGATATGGGAGAGAGGAGAGAGGAGGAGGAGCAAAAAGCGTACAAACATAAAAGAATGCTAGGGGAGTTTGTCGTTGGAATGTACAGATGAGAGACTATGGGATGGAGGAAACCAGAAGGGGGAAGAGAAAGAAAAGGAAAGAATGACCAAATGAAAATCAGAAAAGTTAAAAAACTGCAAAGTTCCCTGGGATCGCACCGATGCAGCTATGAGGTCTGGGGGAGTCGGTCTCAATTTTCACAGCTCAGCCTGGCCAGAAGGTACAGAGGCATACATCGCCTGGTATTCAGGGATCAGAAAGAGAAGGAAGAGATAGAGGGACAAGAAATTAAGCAATGAAGAAAGACAAAAGAGAAAAAGAGGTAAAATATGACAAAACTAATCAAAAAAGGAAGAAAAATAAAATTGAGAAAAAAAAAAAAAAAAAAAGGGCAACACCAGCAGTCAGTGCCTACAAATGGGACCCAGAGAGCCCCCACTCAGGGGCGCGAATTCCAAGAAGCCGATAGTCTCGGGGTTAAGTGACCGTGGCCACGGGAAGCAGAGGGGCCAACGAACAAAGGCCCCAGGATCCCACCCGCGCTGGAGCCCAGACCCGGAAACAGCCACACGCCCGAACGCAGCCCTACAGCCCCGCAGGAGAGAGCAGAGACAGCACCCGGACCCAGGCACCCAGGCAAAAGGAGGGGGAGGCGGCAGAAAAAGGTCCGCTAGGTGCCAGCAAACGGCTCCCAGAAAGCCCCCAGCCCGGGCGCGCGGAACCCAAGCACCGGCGCCCCCCCGCCCAGGGACCCCGGCCACGGAAAGCAGAGGGGTGAACGAACAAAGGCCCCGGGATCCCACCCACGCGGGAGCCCAGACCCAGAAACAGCCACACGCCCGCACGCAGCTCCACAGCCCCGCAGGAGAGAGCAGAGACAGCACCCGGACCCAGGCACCCAGGCAAAAGGAGGGGGAGGCGGCAGAAAAAGGTCCGCTAGGTGCCAGCAAACGGCTCCCAGAAAGCCCCCAGCCCGGGCGCGCGGAACCCAAGCACCGGCGCCCCCCCGCCCAGGGACCCCGGCCACGGAAAGCAGAGGGGCGAACGAACAAAGGCCCCGGGATCCCACCCACGCGGGAGCCCAGACCCAGAAACAGCCACACGCCCGCACGTAGCCCTACAGCCCCGCAGGAGAGAGCAGAGACGGCACTCGGAACCAGGCACCCAGGCAAAAGGAGGGGGAGGCGGCAGAGAAAGGTTCGCTAGCTGCCAGCAAACGGCTCCCAGAAAGCCGCCAGCCCAGGCGCGCGGAATCCAAGCACCAGCACCCCCCAGCCCAGAGACCCTGGCCACGGAAAGCAGGGGATCCCCAGCTGAGGCGGAGAGGGGTGGGTGGTGGGAGAGCGCGCACCGCAGTTTACCGGTCGTTCTGTCTCCGACCAGATGCTCTGCAAGGCTGCTCTCCCGTTTGCTGGTCTCCGATAGGAATCCAAGATGGTGGATCCGCGCTGCGTTAGCTGGTAAGGAATCTCTGCCTGAGTCTCTCCTCGCTCTCCGTTCTCTTTTAGTATTCTCACTCCGTTTGGTGTTTGGCTGAGTTCTTTATCTCTTCATTTGGTGTTCTAGGGTTTCAGGATTGTTGATTCTCTGTTAGGCTTAGTTTTTCGGATCTTTGCTGTGGAGGGACGGCGTGGTGTTTCTGCCTAGAGCGCCATCTTGCCCCTCTCTTCGCCAAAACCTTTTTAGCCGATGTCTAGCTAATAAGGGGCTTGTGGGAGATAAAAGAGATCATAAATGTGAACTTTTTAAAAACAGAGTAGAAAGAAAAAGTATGTAAATTTATGCCACTGTGGTTCCTGATGTCAACTACATGAATGGACCTAGTCTAAATTCTAACACTGAAGTTCTTGCTTTTCTTTCAGCAATTCCCCAAATGGAAAGAATCAACATTTTTGTGATGTGGCTTCATAATCTGGTCATTGAGCTACTGTTGTTTTGTCCTGAAAGTAGGGTAAAGAATCCTGCCTCCCTAGGTTAATGAGGAATCCTCACATTTTAAAAAGCTGGTTTAGTTCTTATCATCAGAATTGAATGTTCAGACTCTTGGATAGGAATTACTTCACTTCTGCTGAAGAGCTTGCTCACCAGGACACGAGAGCTTTCTAGCTTTCTCTAGTGCAGGATAGTGGGTGAAATTAAACACACTGGGGAGATGCTTCTGGTCTTTGGGCTATCCTACAACCATAGGGTGTCCCTCATTTGTGACCCTGGTTATATGGGAAGTTGTTGTTAGCCGCCGTTGAGTTGCCCCTGACTCATGGTGACCCCATGCACAACAGGATTGGAGTCCTGTGATCCATAGGTTTCATTGGTTGATGTCTTGGAAGTACATCGCCAGACCTTTCTTCCTAGTCTGTCTTAGCCTGGAAGCTCCACTGAAACCTGTTCAGCATATAGCAACACGCAAGGCTCCACTGATAGACAGGTGGTGGCTGTACTTAACGTTTATTGGCTGGGAATTAAAGCCGGTGAGATGGGATGTTGTTGTTGTTGTTGTTAGGTGCTGTTGAGTTGGTTCCAACCATAACAACCAACCCTAAGTACAACAGAACGAAACACTGTCCAGTCATGCACCATCCTCACAATTATTGTTATGCTTGAACCCATTACTGCAGCGACTGTGTCAATCCATTTCTTCGAGGGTCTTCCTCTTTTTTGCTTATCCTCTGCTTTATGAAGCCTGATGTTCTTCTCCAGGGGCTGGTTTGTCCTGATAACATGTTCAAAGTATGTGAGATGAAGTTTTACTATCTGTTATGGATTGAATTGTGTCTCTTATCAATTTAACTAGGCCATGATTCCCAGTATTGTGTGATTATACACCATTTTGTCATCTGATGTGATTTTCCTATGTGTTGTAAATCCTTCCTCTATGATGTTAATGAAGTGGGATTAGAGGCAGTTATGTTAATGAGGCAGGACTCAATCTATAAGATTAGATTGGGTTTTAAGTCAATCTCTTTTGAGATATAAAAGAGAGAAGCAAGCCGAGAGACATGGGGACCTCATACCACCAAGAAAGCAATGCTGGGAGCAGAACGTGTCCTTTGGACCTGAGGTTCCTGCACTGAGAAGCTCCTAGACCAAGGGAAGATTGATGACAAGGACCTTCCTCCAAAACCGACAGAGAAAGCCTTCTCCTAGAGCTGGCACCCAGAATTAGGACTTCTAGCCTCCTAAACTGTGAGAGAATAAACTTCTGTTTCTTAAAGCCATCTCTATTTCTGTTATAGCAGTACTAGATAACTAAGACACCATCCTTGCTTCTAAGGAGCATTCTGGCTATAGTTCTTACAAGACAGATTTTTTTCATTCTTCTGGCAGTCCA
Organism: Dugong dugon; assembly: GCA_030035585.1. Classification (NCBI taxonomy): domain Eukaryota; kingdom Metazoa; phylum Chordata; class Mammalia; order Sirenia; family Dugongidae; genus Dugong; species Dugong dugon. Next base: position 113,697,868 of record CM057468.1, on the reverse strand, counting down.
TGGTATATTCAGTATTCTTCACTCATTTTTAATTCATTAATCTAGTATTTGTTGAAATTTCTTGGTGCCCAGCACTGTCTTAGAAGCCCTGGTGGTGCAATGGTTAAGCGCTCAGCTGCTATCCAGAGACTTATGATTTGAATCCACCCAGCAGCTCTGCAGGAGAAGAGACTTGGTGATCTGTTCCCATAACGATTACAGCCTAGAAAACTCCATGGGGCAGTTCTACTCTGTCACATGGGGTCACTAGGAGTTGAAATCACCTCAGTGGCACCCAACAGCAACAACAGCAAGCACTGTCTTATCTGAGGAAGCTCTAAACTATCCTCTTCGACATGATGTCTCCAGAGAACTTTTGATGAAGGTGGAGCTATTCCAGGCTAGCTGGGGAGGCCCAGAGGACCTAGACCTGGACCTCAGTGGATTTCCCCAAGCCTTATGGATCTATTTTGTGGAGGATTCTGGGACCCTCTTGATTCATTCTACTCCTGCCACCCTGGAAACTCTGAATCTAGCTCTGACAGTCTGGAATTTAGACTTGGGCTGAGAAGGGCAAGTAAGAGAATAGCAGACCCAGGCAGAGGCTGCTGTGTTCCCAGGGGTTTCTTCGGGTAGGTGCCCTTCTGTCATCTCGGTGCTCCCCTTTCACTTAACAGGCAACAGCTGAGATCGTGGCTGGGCTTTATATTGGATGGCATGCTCTTGACTTTGGAAAAGGTGGTGGAGTGTTAACAGTGTCCTTTCCAACTTAGCACTTGGCCCTGGTTCTAGCATCATTTCTTTCAAAGGGATGCTAGGTATCCCTGCTCCTTATCAAATGAGCTTTCCAGGTTAATTTACTTCCCCAGCTGTCTCGGAGTGCTGACTGAAGGCGTAGTGTCTTGTTCGAGGTGCTGAATCTTGTTAGGGGTAGAGAGAGTGGAGCAACCTGACCTATATTGAAACAAACACAGAAGTCACTTGGCCCATGGTTTCTCGGCTGTGTAGCAGCACCTCCATTTTAGTCATTTATATCCCTATTAGACATTCCAAAGTAAAACTTCGGTGGCAAATGGAATTGGGAACTGTGTATCCCCAAGGAAAAGCCTGCTATTCAAAGCAAAGCTCAAATAACAGGAAAAAAGAAATTCAGGCTGCCTGCACGCCGGAAAACTTGATGCTGTTCTCTAATGAAACGCCTGAAGACAAGTGACTGCCACAAACAGAGGCAGAGTGAGGTGGAGTGGAGGCTGGTAATAATAGATGAAGTCAGGTGTACTGAATCTTGTCAGTAAGCGTGCCTGGAGAAAGTGGCAGATCTGTGAGATTTGAGAGTAATAAGCAAGGAGATAATTATAAAAGCTTCATAATTATTTGTTTATGGGTCTTCCTCCCCAGGGGATCATTAGTTCCCTGAGGGAGGTGGTATAGCAGAGACAGGCTGTGGAGTCTTAGTGTTTGGTACCAGTATTGCCTCCCTACTCATGATCCAAGTTACTCAACGTATTGTTGCCTTGGTTTTATCATCTGTAAACCAGCCATTGTAACAGCATCTTCCTCACAGGGTTGTTGTGAGGATTGTCAAAGGCAGGTCAAGGGCTTGGTGCGGTAGCTGGAACCCAATACTTCTTACATGTTAAGTATTATTAAACCAGTTGCAGCAGAGTTGATTCCTACTCATGGCAACCCCATGTATTGCGGAGTAGAACTGCACTCCATAGGGTTTTCCATGGCTGTGACCTTTCAGAAGCCATTAGTAGGTTAGTAGTTGAGCACTTAACCATTTGTACCACCCAGGGACTCCATAAATATTATTATCATCTATATTTCCATAGCTCGGAGCAGTACCTGGCTCACAGCCAACATTCAGTAAATGCTTGTTGAATAAACAAGTGAGCATTTATGATTAGTGTTTTAATAAAAGTTTCGTCTTCATTTAATTACTTTTCTCCCTTGCCAGTTAATATTTGATGTACTATTAAGGTATACAAAGGAGCCTGGTGGTGCAATGGGTAAGCACTCAACTACTAACCGAAAGGTGAGTGGTTCAAACCCACCGGCTGCTCTGCAGGAGAAAAGACCTAGCAGTGATCTGTTTCCATAAAGATTTCAGCCTGGGAAGCCCTACGGGACAGTTCTACTCTGTCCTACGGGGTCACTGTGAGTCAGAACTGACCCAATGGCACACAACAAAAATAACATCAAGACATATGGAAAACTTGGAATAAAGATTCTGAAAATAATGAGGGATAAAATGTGTAGATTTTAAATACAAATATTTTCTCTAAACTAAGGATATAAGCGGGGTCTAATATACGGTATAAATAGACTACCAAACATAACTAAAAATGCACAAACAGCAGAAGATGTAACTAGATAAATGGGACCTCCTAAAAATTAAACATTTATGTTCATCAAAAGCCTTCTCCAAAAGAATAAAAGGAGAACCTACAAACTGGGAAAAAATTTTTGGCTACAACATATCTGACAAGGGTCTAATCTCTAAAATCTATATAAAACTTTAACAACTCAACAACAAAAAGACAAACAACCCAATTAAAAAATGGGCAAGGGAACAACTAGATGGTTCCTGGCTACCACCACCAACTGCTATGACAGGGATCACAGTAGAGGGTCCCAGATATAATTGGAGACACATGAAGAACAAAATTCTAACTCACAAAAAAAGACCAGACTTAATGGTCTGACAGAGACAGGAGAAACCCTGAGAGTATGGCCCCCAGACACCCTTTTAACTCAATCCTGAAGCCACTCCTGAAGTTCACCCTTCAGCAAAAGATTTGACAGGACTTTAAAACAAAACAAGACTGTATGGGCAGACCAGCCCAGGAGCAAGGACAAGAAGGCAGGAGGAGACAGGAAAACTGGTAATGGGGAACCCAAGGTTGAGAAGGGGAGAATGTTGACATGTTGTGGGATTGGCAACCAATGTCACAAAACAATATGTGTATTAATTGTTTAATGAGAAACTAATTTGCTCTGTAAACCTTCATCTAAAGTACAATAAAACGATTAAAAAAAATAAAAAATGGGCAAAGGATATGAACAGACACTTCACTAAAGAAGACATTCAGACAGCTAACAAACACATGAAGAAATGCTCATGATCATTAGTTATTAGAGAGATGCAAGTCAAAACAACAATGAAATACCATCTCACCCCAAATCTCACCCCAACATTACTGTCACTAAAAAAAAAAAACAAAAAAAAAAACAGAAAATAACAATTGTTGGAGAGGTTGTGGAGAGACTGGAACTCTTCTACACTGCTGATGAGAATTTAAAATGGTACAGCCGCTCTGGAAAACGATATGGCACCTCCTTAAAAAGCTAGAAATAGAATTACCATACAATCCAGGAATCCAACTCCTAGGAATATATCCGAGAGCAGTAAGAGCCATCACATGAATAGACATATGCATACCCATGTTCACTGCAGCATGATTCAGAATAGCAAAAAGATGGAAACAGCCTAACTGCCCATCAACAGATGAATGAATCAACAAACTGTAGTACGTACACACGATGGAGCACTACCTAATGATGAAGAATAATGATGACTCCACCAAACAGCTCACAACATGAATGAATTTGGAGGACATTATACTGAGTGAAATAAATCAATCACAAAAGGACAAATATTGTATGAGGCCACTATTCTAAAGAAACAAGAAAAGATTTACACAAGTGAAACAAACAAACAAACAAAAAACACCTTTCTCTGATGGTTATGGGGGCGGGGCGTGGAGGGAGGGAAAATTACCAAATGGATAGAAGACACATGTTAATACTGATGAAGGGAAAGGCAACACACAATATGGGGGAAGTTAGCAAAACATGACCAAGGCACGGGAGGACACTGAGAGGAACGCAAGAACCAAGGGCAACAACCATAATTTCTATAGCACAGACTGTCCTGTAACAACAGTATTAACAAACACTAATTTACAAATTGATACATAGCTAGATATGACAAATATGACAAGAGGTGTGGGAGGGTATAAGGGAACTCACCTATCTGCAGATATAAGTTTGGTGGTGGGTATTTCTACGTACATAACTGTAGGTGATGCTTATATATCAATATAGACAATAGAGCACACATGGGCCACTGTCAGGGAAACTTCTGAGACATAACTGGACATCTTACGGGATGAAATTCCTAAGCTGAAAGGCAAAGGACCATAGACTTGGGGGATATCACCATCAGTTGGCACAACATAGTACATAAAGACATTCCTAGTTTGGTGAGTAGCATCTGGGGTCTTAAAAGCTTGTGAGTGGCCATCTCAGATACGACTATTCGTTTCTTACTTTTCAGAGCAAAAGAGAGTTAAGAAAATCAAAGACTTAAGGGAGCAATTAGTCCAGAGGACTGTTGGCCCACGTGAAGCACAGCCTATATGACCTTGAGAACTGAAGAACTAGACAGTGCCTAGCTACCACTACTGATGTTTCTGACTGGGATCAGAACGGAAGGTCCCAGACAAAGTGGGAGAAAAATCACAGAACAAAAAATCGAATTCACAAAAAAGACCAGACTTACCAGTCTGATAGAGACTGGTGGAACCCTGGAGACTATGGCCCTAAGACACCCTTCTGAACTGGAACTGAAGCCGTTCCTGGAGACCACCTTTCAGCCAAACCCAATAGACAGGCCCATAAAATGAATGACAATGCCCAAGAGGAATGTGTTCCTTAGAACAATCTGTTATATGAGATCAAAAGGGAATATTTGCCCAAAAGCAAAGATGAGAAGGCAGGAAGGAGTAGCAATTCTGGAGGAAAGGAAACAGGGAACCTAGGACAGAAAAGGGGAGAGAGCGGCCACATTGTGGGAAATGGGACCAATGTCATGGACACTTTGTATACAAACTATTGAATGAGAAACGAATTTTCTATGTAAACTTTCTCCTAATGCACAATTAAAAAAAAAAAATTGAAATCGTAATATATTAGTAATGGGAATGTAAAATGGTACAGCCACTTTAGAAAACAGGCAGTTCCTTAAAAAGTTAAACATAGAGTTACCCGGCAATTCCACTCCGAGATATATACCCAAGAGAAGTGAAAGTATATGACCACACAAAAACTTTACATGAATATTCATAGCAGCATTGTTCATAATAGCCAGAAAGTGGACACAACCCAAATTTCCATCAACTGATGAATGGATAAAGAAAATGTAGTCTATCCGTACAATGAAATTGTATTCGGCCATAAAAAGGAATGAAGTACTGCTCCATTAAAAAACCATCTGTATGAGACCAAAAGGTCAACAGTTACTCTAAAGCAAAGATGAGAAGACGTGAGGGACAGGGAAATCAGAGCACTGGAAATGGAACAACCGGAATGCAATTAATGAGAATGTTGACACATTATGAAAAATGTAACTCATGTCACTGAACAACTTGTGTAGAAATTGTCAAATGGGAACCTAATTTCCTGTGTAAGCTTTCACCAAAAACTCAATAAAATATTATTTTAAAAGGAAGAATATAAGAAGCATTTTTATAAATCACACCTCTATTCCTTCTATATACGTTATCATTTTGCAAATATGAATTAGTATCTAGTTAGCCATCATTCTCCTTAGGTCTGTTTCTCCTCCTGTGTTTAAAAGATAGCTGCATCCTCTCCAATGTCTAAGCAAGAGATCTGGAAGTCATCTCCATCTGCTCTCTCTTCCTCATTCCCACACCTATTCATATTCATGGACATATAAGCCACGTCCATTCTGCCTCCCGATCAGCTTCTGAATCTGTCTTTTGCCTCTATCTCTGCTATTATTGCTCAGCTGCTGTCATCTCTTGTCTAAATGTCACAGTGCTCTGACTGATAATTAAGGGAAAAATCTTCTAAGAGTATCCTAGGCAATGATGGTTAACCTGTTCAGCTGCTAACCAAAAGGTTGGACGTTTGAGTCCAACCAGAGTCACGAGTCCACCCAGAAGCACCTTGGAAGAAAAACTTGGCAATCAACTTCCAAAAAATCAGCCATTGGAAACCCTATGGAGCACCGGTTCTACTCTGGGACACATGGGGTCTCCATGAGTCAGAGGTGACTTGACAGCCACTAGCGCCGGTACCACAATCCTACTTATTTGTTTACATGCTTCCAGTCTGTCTCCTCCTATCCCACCCCCTTAAGTGAAAGCACCATGTTGAGGAACTTTGTTTTGTTCTCTGTTGTATAAGCTTCCAGAACAGTCCATGGCACACAGTAACTGCTCAATAAATATGAATTGAATTGACTGAATGAATAACTCTACCGTCACTACCGGGGAAACAACTTACAGGGTCTGCTGTTCTGGTGCTGTATGATTCTCACTGAAGAAAGAAGCTAAGGTAAAAACACCAGGTGTCTTTGATTGAATTGTGTTCCCTCAAAATATCTGTCAACTTGGCTGGGCCGTGATTCTCAGTATTGCATAATTGTCTGCCATTTTGACATCTGATGTGATTTTCCTATGTATTGTAAATCCTACTGCTATGATGTTAATGAGGCAAGATTAGATGGTTATGCTAATGAGGCAGGGCTCAATCTGCAAGATTAGGTTGTGTCTTAAGTCAATCTCTTTTGAGATATAAAAAAGAGAAGCAAGCAGAGAGACATGGGGACCTCATACCACCAAGAGTCAAGAGCCAGGAGAATAGCGAGTCCTTTGGACCCAGAGTCCCTGCATTGAGAACGTCCTTGACCAGGGGAAGATTGATGACAAGGACGTTCCCCCAGAGCCAACAGAGAGTCAAAGCCTTCCCCTGGAGCCCTGAATTCAGACTTCTAGGCTCCTAGAGTGTGAGAAAATAAATTTCTCTTTGTGAAAACCATCCACTTGTGGTATTTCTGTTATAGCAGTACTAGATAACTAAGACACCAGGCAAAATAGCAAAATAGAACAACAGTCCTTTTTGTTTGTTTGTTTTTGGTTCTGTATAGTTAGGAGCAGCACGATTTTGTCTTTCAGAAAACCAGCAAATGGGAAGGTGAAGGTTATTGAAAACACGTGGGGGCTGCTAGCATGGCAGCTGTCTGTGGGACCCTGTAATTGCTCTAACGGTAGTTATCTAGGCTCAGCCTGCAAAGGGGAATGGAAATGAAGCCATTTGTATAGAAGCTCCATTTGGCAAAGAATAACAACGTATTGATCCCGCTGTCCAGGAAGGCCATGTTTCTTCTCTATGTCTTTTCATTCCTTATCTGGGCTGAGTTGAGAACACAAATTCTACTCAAATGCATTAACAGCTTTCTAATGTAAGCCATCAGTCACGAAGAAATGAGAAGAATGGTCCGACGCACTAAGGAAGGCCAGAGTTTCAAGCTGCTTCATTTTACCTGATATGTTACAAAAAATGAAAGAGAAACCCTGCACTAATGTCAAATCTGAGCTTCCCTAGTCCAGGTTTTTCAGTACAGCTGAATAACATATTAGTAAGCATATCTAACTAGCAAATGTGATCAGGAGCCTCATGGGAATACCATATTTTATGATATTTTACAAAAGTAACGTGTGCATTGTACGTTTTTGCCAACTGTGCGACACTCCCCCACCTCCCCCACAGTTTTAGTAAGCAAGCTATGCGGGGGTTGTATGCGTGGGCATGTTATTTACGTAGGTGCATTATTTGTGGAAAAATACGGTAAAGACTGAAAAGTGCCTTAACTAACAGCTCTAAAATTCACAGATGGCAAATCAAGTAGGTCTGTTTATCACCCTCCCAGCACTCCATAAAACGCACATCCGAGGGCTAGGAAGTTTCTAATGGCAACCGCTGCACTTTTGGAAACCTCTGTGGAACTCTTGATTCTCCGATAGTTAGCTCTTCTAGTGTGTTTTTGCAGAACAGGGGGAAGCTGCTTTCCTGACCCACACAGCTTCTGTACAATAAAACTGTGAAGCCATTGTGTGTTGCCAGGAGTGTCTGAGGGCAAAAACTTGAAAGTCAGATGTATATAATGTACTAGAGATTGTTATGCCATAGACTAGGTTTCATAAAGTCTTGCAGAAATAGCTTGATATAGAATATTACAGAATATTAAAGGCTGCTTTCTAGTGTTTGGGCTCTTGCTGTTGATAATTTAGAGACTATTATGTGCATTTACTGCATGGCTTAGGGTGCCACACTTTATGCCATGGAGAAATGTAAATTCTACAATTAGGACATTCCTTTTCTAGTTATGGAGTTTCTCCTCTTTCTGTCTCCCTCTCTCTCTCTTCTGCCTCCCCTCCCCTGTCCCCTTTTCTTCCTTCCTTAAACCAATTCATGCACATTTCAACCCTCTACAACCTGTCTTAGTCCCCTTATGCTGCCAGAACGGAGATGCCACAAGTGGGTGGCTTTAAAGAACAGAAGTTGATTTTCTCACAGCTCAGGAGGCTGGAGGTTTGAGTTCAGGGTGTGGCTCTAGGGGGAGGTCCTTCTTTGTATCTTGCAGCTTCTAGTAGCCGGCAATCCTTGGAGTTCCTGGGCTTGTAGATGCAGCAGCCTCTGTCCTTAGATACAGTCTGTCTTTGCCCGGTGTCTGTGTGTCTCAGTGTCTAATCTGCTCTTTTTATAACTCAGAAGTGATTAGATTTAGAACCCATCCAACTTGAGTCTGACTAGCATAACAAAGAAAACCCTATTTCCAAACATGATTACATCCACAGGTTCAGAGGTTAGGATTACAACACCTATTTTTTGGGGGCCACAGTTCAATCCATAACACAACCCCAAATTTAATGACCTGTTTTCTTAAATATTTGTTATCTGATACAAAAATCTAGAAATGTACTTGATAATATTTATCTACCCATAGAATAAATATGGTAATTCCATGTGTAACATGGGCCTTCATTAGATGTCCAGTTATATGTTGAGTCATGTTTCCTGAAACATAATTCATGGTGAAAACCTGATATGCAAGGTTTGGCCTCTAAGACAAGTCTTAGGTCTGTCTTCTAACTGAACATGAGGAAAGTGTCTAAATCGTATAGTTCTCAAAGCACTGGCTTCAGTGAGCTAAAAAGACAAACGTATTCTGGAGATGAAGATTCTGGATCTCACCTCTGTGTATCACCACTGAAGTCACAGGGATCTCAAAAGAAGATAATGGCTGATTAATTTTTTAAGAGGGCTGGAATGAAACAAGGCACATTTGAAGAGGTTCACGATTTGATATAAATGAATGAGTGGATATTTTCCTTGTGCGGAAGTGGACTTCAGAGTTATGTAAACTTGGGTCCAAATTCTAGCTCAGCCATTTACTAGGCCTTGTGTGACTTTAGCTACTTAAACCTCTCTGTGTCTCAGTGTCTATCCTGGTAAAATGGGGATTAGTAATAAGTACCTAGGTGGACTATTGAAAGAACTAGGGACATGCATGGAAAGTGCCTAGTTACCTGGCACCCAATAGGCATTCAGTGAATGGTAGTTATTAGCAGTATTTATTTGCAAATGAGCAAAATGGAGAGCTGGAAGGAAAGTTCAACCTTTGTGGTGAAGTTTAGAATATTTATGAGACAAAACTGGTGGTGTTAAATATTACATACACATACAACACACACGCACAAGTGCACACATACACAGACATTCTCAACCAGAGTTTGTTCCTGAGACACCAGATCCAGGAAGGCACCTTTCGCAGTGATTTTGGTGTCCCAGTGCAGGTACAACTACTTAAAGGCAGGGTCAGAATCCTGCATTCCCTTAATGCTTCATCATGTAAATGGAATATGCATACAAACGTTGGTTGGTTTGAAAGTTTGAAGTATGTTCCCCAGATAGCCCACATTTGGGGTACTGTAATTGTTCTTTCCACTTTTCCTTCCTCAAGGTTATGACAACTTCTTTTCCTTCCTGCTTGTTACTTGGGGAACACACACACACACACACCCTAGGAGAAGAAGGGGTCAACCAGTTCCTGGGTGGCCCTTTTTGCATCCCTGCTCTTCTTCTAGGGATGATGGAGTCCTTTCTAGACTTCACCCTCTTGGCCCTTATGGAGAAGAAAGAATAAAAGTTGCAGAGGGTTACCATTTTTGAGGCTGTTTAAAATGTGTTTGGGTAAATGTTGTTCATACTACCATAATGTTTCCTCTATTTTCACAGTTGGAAAATTTTATGTATTTTTGTTGCAACATGAGGAATGACTTCAAAGTAATAAACCTCGGGCCCCTTCGTGTGACATGCTGAGTGGCTCTGGGTCCTTCCGGGTTGATCCTCTTACCAGATCCCCAAGTCTCTGCTTTGACTTGATTGTCAAGGGCTTCATAAGATCACTAAACATATGTTAGCAAATCTGGACCCTGAATAATGATCTGCCCTATAGTTTAAAGATTTAGTAGGAAGGCATAATAGGGAAGGAAGAATGGAAACAACGTGGACTCGGACACAATCAGACTTGAGCATTGTAGCTTTGCCAGTTGAGCATCCCAGCTCTGCCACTTACTAGCTGTGTGACCCAGCTTAAGTCACTTCATCCCATTAGTTCCGTTGGTGCACTCATAGCACATTGGTTAAGCACTTGACGGCTAACCGAAAGGTTGAACCCACCAGCTGCTCCGGAACGATTACAGCCTTGTTGTCTTTACTCACCACTTATACTGGGAGCACCCTTCCGATCTGCTTCTGTAAAGATTACAGCCTTGGAAGCCCTATGGGGCAGTTCTACTCTGTTCCATAGGGTCAGTATGAGTTGGAATCATCTCAATGGCAATGGCTTTGGTTTGGTTTTCACTCATTCTTATAATGGGAATAATACCATTTACACTTACCGTAGAGTTTTACATTAGAATCAAATGAAGTAACTGATGAAGCGTTAAGCACGGTATCTAGCACAGCAGGTATTGGTAACAGGTAAGCTTCTCTCAGGAGCCCTGGTGGCGCCGTGGTTGCACTTGGCTGCTAACCTAAAGGTTGGCCGTTCAAACCCACCAGCTGCTCATCTGGAGAAAGACGTGGCAGTCTGCTACCGTAAAAATGTACAGCCTTGGAAACCATGTGGGACAGTTCTCCTCTGCCCTGTAGGGTTGGTGAGTTGGAATTGACAGGACAGCAATGGGTTTTTGGTTTTTTGAAGCTTCCTTCCTCACTCCCTCACTTCACCTATGAAAAGAGTAATCTCCCCTGCCCCCTTCTTAGGGTTAGTGGTGAGGATTTGAATTCATGAGCATCAAATGCGACAATACCAAAGCACTTTGTAAATGTAACAATGTCAGCATAAGCAATGGAAACGACAGAGTTTATGATCTTAGATGTGACACAGCTTTACACATACTGAGAAGTTGGTGAAGATTCTGAATTAACTTTGACTACCTTAGAAACTCCTTGGTGATGGGGAAGTGAGTAGTTTTTGAACTCAATACTTTCCCGCATTTAATTGATTAGAATTTTGCATAATTGAAAATGATGTAAAGAAGTGGTTTTAACTTGAAAATAGAGATTAGTAACAGGTCTTAGAACTTTACTGAAATCTTGCTACAAGCAGAAATTAAATGTGACATTATCTACATGTAAGAACTGCCAAAGTATTGGTTATTTCTGGAAATCCATGTAAGGAGGCGGGATGAACTCAGTGCCTGGGGAAAGCTTTGAGCTTGCAGTTAGTCCCAGCCATTTGTTTAATTGGTGAATTTACATGCACCAGAAAAGGGGAGGGGGACCCACTGAAACTCATAGAGAGATTTTCATGATGGAAACTGCCTTCTAAATAAAAGTCACGTTGGGTGTCCTGACCATGGTTTTACTCCCAAACAAGTTTGGGCTGTCATGTAGGCTGCAGTAGACAGGGAAATTCAGCAGGTTTGGCCACTAGCTAGGTTAGCTTCAGGCAGGGATTCTGTCCTTCTTGGTGACCCACCAAAGGAGTTCCTGGGTGGTGCAAAAGGTTAACATGCTCAACTGCTAACCAAAAGGTTGGTGGTTCAAGTTCACCCAGAGCTGGCTTGGAAGAAAGTCCTAGCGGTCTACATCCAAAACACCAGCCATTGGAAGACCACAGTTCTGTTCTAACACACATGGAGTCTCCGTGAGTCAGAACTGACTCTACAGCAACTGGTGTTTTTTTTTTTTTTTTGGTTAAACCATCTCCCCTCACCCCCACACCAAGTCTATTTTCTTCTTGCTATCTTATCTCCCCAAAACCTCTCCCAGGATCCCAGTGGACATTTGTTGAGTCAATGTGTGGTTAGATATTGAGTTGATTCTTCCTGTGGGAATAGAAACATACGTCCAGAAATCTAAGTTACTCCCCAGTTCTGTTGTTAGTTGGTTCCGACTCATAGCGACCTTATGTACAACGGAATGAAACACTGCCCAGTCCTGCACCATCCTCACAATTGTTGTTATGCTTGAGCCCATTGTTGCAGCCACTGTGTCAGTCCATCTCATTGAGGGTCTTCCTCTTTTTTGCTGACCCTCCACTTTACCAAGCGTGATGTCCTTCCCTAGGGGCTGGTCCCTCCTGATAACATGTCCAAAGTACGTGAGACGAAGTCTCGCCATCCTTGCTTCCAAGGAGCATGCTGCCTGTACTTTTTGGCCTTCTGGCAGTCCGTGGTATATTCAATGTTCTTCTCCAATACCGTAATTCAAAGGCATCAATTCTTTGGTCTTCCTTACTCATTTTCCAGCTTTCACATGCATATGAGGTGACTGGAAACACTGTGGCTTGGGTCAGGCGCACCTTAGTCCTCAAAGTGACATCTTTGCTTTTTAAGACTTTAAGAGATCTACCCAAGAAGATTTACCCAATGCAACATGTTGTTTGATTTCTTGACCGCTGCTTCCGTGGGTGTTGATTGTGAATCTAAGTAAAATGAAATCGTTGACACCTTCAATGTTTTCTCTGTTTATCATGATGTTACTTATTGGTCCAGTTGTGAGGATTTTTGTTTTCTTCATGTTGATGCATAATCTTTACTGAAGGCTGTGGTCTTTGATCTTCATCAGTAAGTGGTGCTTCAAGTCCTCTTCACTTTCAGCAAGCAAAGTTGTGTAATCTGCATAATGCAGGTTGTTAACGAGTCTTCCTCCAATCCTGATGCCCTATTCTTCATATAGTCCAGCTTCTTGGATGATTTGCTCATCATACCAATTGAATAGCTTTCCCCAATTCTAGCTCTCTGTAAAAGACCAAAGAAATGCACAGGTTTTGGGTGGGGTGGAAATCTGGCTAGTCTTTCCATGTTTCCCTGAGCTAAGCCTCACAGAGCCTGTGGTTAGTCCACACCAACACTTATTTCTCCTCTAAGAGAAATGTCCACATGGTATACTTCTACATGCAATTTACAGTGCTCCTGGTTATTTGACATACACCCACAGAAAGCAAAGCTGAACTTACATATTCTAAAATACAATAGTGTCATGAATAGTATTTTGTCTGAAGCCTTTTTTTTTTTTTCCCCCTTTAAAAATCTCTTTTGGCTTAAAATAGGCGCTGTCTTTGTGTTCCTCTGGCTAGTTAAGATCCCGGGCAGGTTTAGACTGGGGGAAAACGAGGAGAATGGCTTGTGCTTTTCTACGTGGAGACACAGTTTGCATCGTTTTTAACAACAGGCAGCGTGGTTTCAGACAAGGCTGTGGAAAGGTAGTGAGATGGTTTCAGGCCAGAGTGAAAAGAAATTCTGTCCTCACATGCTTCTCCTCTCCCGTGTGGGGAACACTGAATTAAAATCATCTTCTGGAACTGGGTGCAGTCATCATCCTACCAGTGAAACCAACATCCAAACCTGCAGAACCTGCTTTCATCACATGCAATCTATGCAAAGATTTAAAAGGCCCTGCTTTTCGTGTTACACAGAGCTGTGCATCTGTAAAGCAGGGGCTGTCTATTAGCGGTAGTTTCAAGTACTTTGTCATTATTTGTAAACTTGCAGTGGGCCTGATGCTTTTCATCTCACTTCATCTGAAAGCAGTTTTGTTTTTGTTATTAGCTATCTGTTCTGTTGGCCACCCCATGTATAACAGAACGAAATGTTGCCTGGTCCTGCACCATCTGCGTGGTCATTGGTATGTTTGAGCCCGTTGTTGCCGCTGTTGTATGGTACCTTCCTACCTAGGGTCTCATCTTCCAGCCCTATATTGGACACTTTTCTGTTGTGATTCCTAGGGTTTTCATTGGCTCATTTTCAGAATTAGATTACCAGGCCTTTCTTCCTAGTCTGTCTTAGTCTAGAAGCTTTGTGGAAACCTGTCAACCATGGATGACCCTGTATTTGAAATACTGGTGGCACAGCTTCCAGAGTCATAACAACATGCAAACCACCACAGTATGACAAACTGACAGACGGGTGGTGAAAAGCAATTTTAATATCTGCTTAATAGGCGTTGAAGGGGTTGTCCATTGGCAGTCATCATTAAACAGTATTGAGTTGAAAATCCATCACAGGGTATGAAATGAAAAATAGAGTACTTCTTCAGTATTGAATGATACAAGCCAGAGGTGAAATCCTAGAGTAGGATAATGGACCAAAAACATTCACACAGTATCTCAGTGAAACACCCAGTACCAACAAAACTAGCATTTATGGATGGAGAGCCTCCTATGTACTTGGTGCTTTACCTGAATTAATCCGTTTTATCTTCTCAGCAGTTCCACAATTGCTATCAGTCTCATTTCAGAGGACACTGCTGTTCAGATGGGCTCCGTCACTTGACTAAGGCCCCAGAGTAGATGTGAGATTCAAGTTCAGAACTGTTGGAAGGTTGGCTTTGATCAAGTTTGAATGCATCGTGTTGTGAAATAGAGTACCTATTGCTTAAATAAATCTATCTACTTGGCAGTCAAGAATCAAGGAGAACTTCACCATGCCCAGATAAGCAAAACGATCTCTTTTGGTGATTACACATCTAGAAAGCAAAAGGCATACACTATAGACATGATTTGGAGTTTGGATTTCAAATACTTACTGCTAAACAAATGGTGCCAGGCCCACATGTATTATTGCCCCGAGGAAGTGAATTTATAGAGTATAAACGTTTCCTTTGCCCACTTTTCTGTGCTCCTAATCTCTTAATGTTAACTGCACCTGGAATTATAACAATGAAGAGCAATCTTGTTCTCCCACTTACCTGATGCCAAGTTTATATTCAGTTCCCCTGAAGTGTTCGATAGTCTGTTCCCACAAAAAATGGGCAACATCAAAGAAAGTGGTGGCACTTTCTATAGTTTTACTTCCTACTGTTTGCTCCTTTCTTGGAGGGATGTTTTCCCTTAGCTGTTCTTCCCTTTTCTTTTTCTGACAGACATGTTTCCTTTCTCACTGAGGGAGGTGGAAGAATCTGTTTTTGTTCAGTGACAACAACAAAACATAACAAAACAAAATGCATGTACAAATCAATGAATTTTGAGTTGTGAAGCAGGTTAGGAAAAGTATTGTTCCTCTGGTCACAATTCTCTCCCTCTTGCTAGGATGCCCATTAAAAAACAAACAAACACAAAAACCAGTTGCCTTCAAGTCGATTCCAGCTCATAGTGACCGTCTAGAACAGAATAGAATTGCCCCATGGGGGTTCTGAAGCCGCAAATCTTTACAGAAACAGACTGCCACGTCTTACTCCGACGGAGTGGCTGGTGGGTTCGAACCGCCGACCTTTCGGTTAGCAGTCAGTTAGAAGCACTGCGCCACCAGAGCTTCTTCAGGATGCCCATAGTGATGGTGAATTAATGACCCCTTGGAGATGAAACGCTTGAAATAAAAATCAAAGTATTGGGCCCTTCCAATTTCTTTGACAGTTGTCTATCTCTATAGGTTGTAGAGATTTTGTGACAGTATCATCTTAAAAAATCAGTTTACAAGGATATATAAAATTAAGTAATTTTGCATGTGATCATTTAAAAATGGATTTAGATGCCTCTTTGGAAATGGGCTACACATCCTGGGAATTTGTTCTAAGGAAGTAATCCTATTGATGCAAAACCAACCAACTAAACAAACAAACAACCACCATCAACTCCACATGCTTAGAGATGCTATTGTGATAAAAACAATCTAGATACAACCGAAAGGTCCAAGAATAGCACAACGAATTCGTAATTACTTATTATTATAACACTAACACTTACAGAGTGCTTATCATGTACTGAGCACTGTTCTAATCATGTTCTGTATATTAACTCATTTAATCCTCATGAAAATGCCTTTTGAAAGGCTTTCATCATTTCCTGGCTATTATTGCCCCCCCACCCCTTTATGGATAAGGAAACTGAGGCACAGAGAAGGTAAGTGACTTGTCCAAGGTCAAATAGCTACAAAGTGAGAGAGATGGGGTTCAAACTCAGGCCACCTTGCTTCAGACACATTTGCTCTAATGTCTTCAAATTACAATAAACCAACAGACAGGTTTATATAACAAATGATAATTATGAAGAAAGTATAACAGCGTGGAAGCATGTATGAAAAGATGTTAACAGCCAAAGAATACTTGAGTACATATGCTGTTAATACACAATATCCATGGAAAAGTATTATGCAGTAATAAAGTGGTGGTTGCCAGGGAGTGGGAAATTTCCCCTCAAAATTGAATGTTATATTGTCTCATTGTAAATAAATAAAGCAAATTATATTATAAAGCACTCATTTTCTATGTTTTTAATCTATTTTGCTGCTAACACCTGTAAGTGACATCATTGCATATATTCCTCTCTAATTAAGACTTCATGGTAATTGTTAAAAACAGCCTAGGGGCAGTGTCTGATTTCCTCCAACCCCACAAGAGGGAAGGAGAACCAAGACTAACAGTGCAGGGCTTTTTCCTGTGAGGTGGGGGTCAGACAGGCCTCCTCTCTCTACCATCTTTGCCAATTCTGACACCAACCATCCCTGCCACAGCACTCTCTACTTTTCTGCTGGGTTTGATAATTCATTGCAGTGGCCACACAGAACTCACAGACCAGACTCACAATTATGGGGTTTATTGGGGAAGTAACAGGTTACAATTCAGGCCTGATGTTGGCCGTGTTGATTCCTTCAGAAGACTCTGGGAGAGAAACTGTTCTGTGCCTCTTTCCCAGCTTCTGGTGGCCCCAGGTCTTCCTTGGCTCGCAGCTGCAGTGTCCTTCCTCAGACTCCTGTCTCTGTGTATCTTCTCATTTATAAGAATACCGCTTACAGACGATTAGGACCTACCCTACTGCAGTATGACCTCATTAACTGATAGTATCTTCAAAGATCCTGTTTCCAAACAGGGTCACATTCACAGGTTCAGGGGTTAGAACTTCCATGTATCTTATTGTTTGGGGGGCAGGACACAATTTAATCCATAACGTGGTCATTGGAGGTGTCTTTAAGACCCTTCATGTACCGCAGTCACAGATGTGTCCTCTGAGGGACACGTCCTCTGGGAAGTTAAGATTAATGCAGAACTTGGGGTATGTGACATGGTACACTACTCTTGGATAGTCCATCAGTTTCACACATGTAAAGAAATATACTCAATGGCCATAGAGTTTCTCTGTCTTTTAGCACCACTCATTACAACATGGAATCTTGACCACAGGTCAAGAATGTATCCTTTCTCCAAAATAACCACACCTGATAGAAGTGCCGTCAAACATAGGTGAGCTACAAGGCAGGTGTTAATTCTGTATCCTAGTGTTAACTTTATAAAGGGCCTTTGTTAGTTTTTCTGTTTTAGAGACCCGTATTTTGCTTGAAGCTTGAAGTTGTCTTAGTTATTTCAGAGTTTTCGATTCTTATCACTACAACATACTGAGAGTAATGGCTTTTTTTTTTTTTTTTTGGTTTTGACATGCAAAATTAGCATAATGTGAACTACAAAATTAATCTTCTTAGGGAGAATTGTGTCATTATGATCATCATCATAATTGCCAGTTATTGAGAGGGAAGAATGTAGCCATCTCATCTATTCTGTGATTAATTAATCAATTAATTGCTTTATTCAAGGAGAACTCAAAGGGACATCCAAAGCATTGTGAAGGCTTCAAAGGAGCAGAAAACAGTTTTTATCCTGTAGAAGGCACAGTTCTGTCGGGGAGGAAAATCACATTTAAACAGAACAAACAGAAAATAAAAGAACGGACATTTGTTAACAAAGCCACTGATGTGAAATTTCCTTGTTGTGAAATTTGAATATTGGGAGACACACAGCACGACAGTGACTTGGGTGGGCAAAGTCAGGAAGACAAGGCTTTTTATAGGGGAAAGTACTGAATTAGATCTTAAAGAAAGTGATGAACATGAATGAGTGGAATGGAAGTTCAAGCTTTCATTGTGAGAAGGACAGCAGAGAGATGTAGGCAAGGACGACCCAGGTCAATGCGGGGTCCCCGTCCAAAGACCAAGCCTGGAGCTATGTGCAATGAGATCACTATTTGATCTCACCACGTAGAAAGCCTGATAAAGTTGTTGTTAGGTGCCGTCCAGTCGATTTCAACTCATAGCGACCCCATGTGGTAAAGAGTGTAACTGCCCCATAGGGTATTCTAGGCTGTACTCTTTATGGGAGCAGATTGCTGGGTCTTTTCTCCTGCAGAACCACTGGGTGGGTTCGAACACCAACCTTTCAGTGAGCACTTAACTGTTGTGCCAGCGGGGCTTCTGATAAAATTCCAAAAAAAACCCCAAACCCATTGCCTTCAAGTCGATTCTGACTCATAGCAACTCTATAGGACAGAGTAGAACTGCCTCATAGGGTTTCCAAGGAGCAGCTGGTGGATTCAAACATGTCAACCTTTAGGTTAGCAGCCGAGCTCTTAACCACTGCACTACCAGGACAGTTAAAAATGAAGCTATGTTTTAATGTTTTATCATGGAAGTGCAAGGAATTCTTCTGTTCTCAGACTGCAGGAGAGAATGTTAATGGAAAAATCCTTTATCTGGGCCTAAAGTGATAACTTGGAGTATGTATCCATCCAGATGACTGACTAACCTAGATCATCTAAACACCAACCAGTGGAGACTATTTTTATTTGCTCTTTTAGATTGCTCCAGATTGAAGCAGTTATGAAAATTTTTGCTGTGTAGACCTTGTTAGAGACACGTGTTTTATGTAAAGATTAGTGAAATGTTGCCTTTTCTTCCCAGCACAAAAAGGAACTTCGTTATTCATTTGTTTATTAGATATTTGAGCAAAAATAGATTGAGAACCTACTAAGTGCTGGCACCTTGCTAAGTGCTATGTATTTATCTGAAGGAGCCCTGGTGATGCAATGGTTAAGCTCTTGACTACTAACAGCTGAGCCTTTTGAACTCACCCAGCTGTTCCCTGGGAGAAAAGACCTGAAGATCTGCTCTTGTAAAGATTATAGCCTAGAAGACACTATGGGGTAGTTCTACTCTGTCCTATAGGGTCATTATTGAATATGAATCAGAATTGACTTGACGGCACACAACATCACGTCCACATGTATTTATTGGGATGAACCAACAATATGGTTGGTCATGCCGCTTAAAGTTTAGTAGGAGAGAGAGGCAATAAATGAGCCATATAAACAAATACATTGTTGTTGTTGTTAGGTGCCCTCAAGTCAGTTCTGACTCATAGCAACCCCATGTACAACAGAACAAAACACTGCTTGGTCTGTACCATCCTCACAATTGTTGCTATGCTTGAGCCCATTGTCGCAGCCACTGTGTCAATCCGTCTCCTTGAGGGTGTTCCTCTTTTTCACTGACCCGCTACCTTACTAAGCATGATGCCCTTCTCTAGGGACTGGTCCCTCCTGATAACACATCCAAAGTATGTGAGATGAAGTCTCGCCATACTCATTTCTAAGGAGCATTCTGGCTGCACTTCTTCTAGGACAGATTTGTTTGTTCTTCTGGCAGTCCATGGTGTATTCAATATTCTTTGCCAACACCATAATTCAAAGGCATCCATTCTTCTTTGGTCTTTATTCATTGCCCTGCTTTCACATGCATATGAGGTGATAAAAACACCATGGCCTGGGTCGAGTGCACCTTAGTCCTCAAAGTGACATCTTTGGTTTTTAACACTTTAACGAGGTCTTTTGCAGCGTGTTTGCCTAATGCAATGTTTCGTTTAATTTCTTGACTGCTGCTTCCATGGGTGTTGGTTGTGAATCCAAGTAAAATGAAACCCTTGACAACATTAATATTTTCTCCATTTATCATGATGTTCCTTGTTGGTCCAGTTGTGAGGATTTTTGTTTTCTTTATGTTGAGGTGTAATCCATACTGAAGGCTGTAGTCTTTGATCTTCATCAGTAAGTGCCTCAAGTCTTCTTCCCTTTCAGTAAGCAAAGTTGTCATCTGCATATCACAGTTTGTTAATGAATCTTCCTCCAATCCTGATGTCGTGTTCTTCTTCATACAGTCCAACTTCTTGGATTCTTTGCTGAGCATACAGATTGAACAAGTATGGTGAAAGGATACAACCCTGATGCACACCTTTCCTAATTTTAAACTATGCGATATACCCTTGTTCTTTTCAAACAACTGCCTTTTGGTCTATGTACGGGTACAGCATGAGCACAATTAAGTCTTCTGGAATTCTCATTCTTCACAATGTTATCCGTAATTTGTTATGATCCACCCAGTTGAATGCTTTTGCATAGTCAGTAAAACACAGGTAAACGTGTCTGGTATTCTCTGCTTTCAGCCAAGATGCATCTGACAGGAGCAGTGATATCCTTTGTTCCACATCCTCTTCTGAATTCGGCTTGAATTTCTGGGAGTTCCCTGTCGATGTACTGCTGCAACATTTTTGAATGATGTTCAGCAAAATTTTACTTGCATGTGATATTAATGATATTGTTTGATAATTTCCTCATTCTGTTGGATCACCTTTCTTTGGAATGGGCATAAATATGGATCTCTTCCAGTCGGTTGGGTAACTATCTTCCAGATTTCTTGGCATAGGTGAGTGAGTGCTTCCAGTGTTGCATCCATTTGTTAAAACATCTCAATTGTTATTCCGTCGATTCCTGGAGTCTTGTTTTTCACCAGTGCCTTCAGTGCTGCTTGGATTTCTTCCTTCAGTACCATTGGTTCTTAGTCATATGCTACCTTCTGAAAGCGTTGAACACTGACCAATTGTTTTTGGTACACTGACTCTTTGTATTCCTTCCATGTTCTTTTGATGCTTTCTGCATTGTTTAATATTTTGTCCATTGAATCCTTCAAAATTGCAATTGAGGTTTGAGTTTTTTCTTCAGTTCTTTCAGCTTGAGAAATGTCGAGTGTGTTCTTTTTGGTTTTCTAACTCCAGGTCTTTGCACATGTCACTACAATACTTTACTTGTCTTCTTGAGCTGCCTTTTGAAATCTTCTGTTCAGCTCTTTTACTTCATCATTTCTTCCATTTACTTTAACTACTTTATGTTCGAGGGCAAGTTTCAGAGTCTCTTCTGACATCCATTTTGGTCTTTTGTTTTTTTCCTGTCTTTTTAATGACCTCTTGTTTTCTTCTTGTATGACATCCTTGTTGTCATCCCCTAACTCATCTGGTCTTCAGTTATTAGTGTTCAGTGTGTGTCTCAGTCATCTAGTGCTTCTCTAACAGAAATACCACAAGTGGATGGTTTTAACAAAGAGAAATTTATTCTCTCATAGTCCAGTAGGCTACAAGTCCAAATTCAGGGCATCAGCACCAGGGGAATGCTTTCTCCATTGGCTCTGGAGGAAGGTCCATGTCATCAATCTTCCTTTGGTCTGGGAGCATCTCTGTGCAGGAATCTCAGGTCCAAAGGACGTGCTCTGCTTCTGGCACTGCTTTCTTGGTGGTATGAGGTTCCCACTGTCAAATCTGGCTTACATAAAACAGCAATCACAGCAGTCTTCAAGGATGCTGGAGCTCCCTTCACAAATTTGTTCCTTACAGTTGTGGTAAAAGGTGTGTCCTCTGGATGCTCCATGTGTGGGTCTGTGGGTCTAAGTTGATAAATCCACTCTAGCATGCCAATTTCCCTAAGCCTTTGGATACCTTCTTCTACAGTATACCAAGGCAGGTCTGGTACTTCAACTTGATTTAGTGTCGGCCACCTCATAATCCATGCTTCAGCAATCCAACCAAATAAACTATTAGATCCTTTCCTAACTTCTCTAGCTGAAACATTGAAGGAACAGTCTGTGCTCAGTGGACCCATATCAATAAACTCAGACTGATCCGTCTTTATGTTACTTGCACCATTATCCCACACCCTTAATAGCCATTCTGACACATATTCCCCAGGTTTCTGTTTGTACATGTTAGAAAACTCAAGTAGTTCTTTTGGAGTGTAGTGTACCTCCTCCTGGGTCACACTTTGTACTTCACCTTTTGGGGCTCACTGGGACTTAAGCCTAGTTATAGGTCTAGAAGCCAGAATTGGTAGTGTGGAATTGTTTTGAGAACATTCAGCATTATCTTGTAAAGCATCTGTCTCAGGCAATGCTCCAGGCAATGACTCAGGCAAGTGCTCTTTAGAGGCAGCTGGGCTAGGGCTAATCTCCTCAGCTGGGAGTGGAGGGGCTAATGGTTTTTCTGGGCAGGCTGGTTTAGCAGACAAACATGAAGTAATCTCTTCAGATGGAACTGGTTCTGCTGGCAGGAGTGATTCAACGGAATTTACAGGCTCAGTGTCCCCAGCTCCCTGATTATCTGCCCATATGTCCCCATCCCAAGTCTCAGGATCCCATCTCTTCCCAATCAATGCCCTTACTTTAACCTCAGACACCTCTCGAGGTTTGCAATTGAGCTGGCATTGTAATTCAGCCACTCTTACAGTAAGACTCTGGGTTTGGTTTTCAGCAGTTTCGGCTCTGTTACTGCAAGAAATAAGGCTTTCTTTCAAAGCACAAGTGGAAGCCTTGAGGTCATGTATGCGGCACTTGAGCCTTGACTCTGAAGCCCTGAGCGTATCCCTTTCCTTCATCAGTTTGTCTAGCCAAAGTAAGACAAACCAACCAGCTTCCTTATACTTCTCATTCTGACAAAGCTGTAGAAAGATACCACACATGTGTTCACCCTGAGCCTCACCTTTCACCAGTACCTGGTCTACCAGTGGTGACATTTTGAGTATTTGTATCACCACCTCGCTCCATGGACTAGCAGTGACCTCTTTACTGCTGGAAGCAGAGTCATCAATGTCTTTATGACTCACCAGACTTGAGAATCAATTTAGAAAACTCATCCTTACAATTTTGTTTCTCTAGAACCACTCCCGGTACCAAATGTCTTAGGCTGGGTTCTCTAGAGAAGCAAAACCAGTAAAGTGTATAAATATATATATATAGAGATTATATCAAGGAAACAGCTCACGTGATTGTAGAGGCTAGAACGTCCCAAGTCCGTGGATCAGGGTAGAGGCCTCTTCCAAGTCACACAGCTGCAGAAGCTGGCAAGCCCAAGATCGGAAGGTCGGAGAGCAGGGCTCCCGCTCACAGTTCGATGAATCCCAGGTTCAGCAGATAAGCTGGCAGCTCAAGTCCTAAGAACGGGAGATGAGAAGACAGGAAGCAGCCGCAGGATCCAGAGAGATCAAAAAGCCAGAACGTCTGCTTATATACAGATGCAGGCCACACCCCCAAGGAGACTCCCTTTCATCTGATTGGCTACTCACAGTATATTCAATCATGGGAGTGATTACATTAAAACACGAAGAATCATGGCCCAGCCAAGTTGACACACAATCTTAACCATCACAGTGTGTCAAATCTATTCTTGAGATTGTCCCTAAATTCAAGTAGAACATACTCAAGTTCGTATTTTGGCTCTCGTGGACTTGTTCTAGTTTTCTTCAGCTTCAGCTTGAACGTGCATGTGAGCAATTGATGGTCTGTTCCACAGTTGGCCCTTGGCCTTGTTCTGACTGATGGTATTGAGCTTCTGCATCGTTTCTTTTCACAGATGTAGTCACCTTGACTCCTGTGTATTCCATCCGGCAAGTTCTGTGTGTATAGTCACTGTTTATGTTATTGAAAAAACGTATTTCCAATGAATAGGTTGTTGGTCTTGCAAGATTCTGTCATTCGATCTCTGGCGTCATTTCTATCACCAAGCCATATTTTCCAACTGCTGATCCTCCTTCTTTGTTCCAACTTTCACATTACAATCAGCAGTAATTATCTAGTAATTATCAATGCATTTTAATTGCATGTTTGATCAACTTCAGACTGTAGAAATCGGTAAAAATCTTAAATTACTTCGTCTTTGGCATTACCGGTTGGTGTGTAAATTTGAATAACAGTCATATCAACTGGTCTTCCTTGTAGGTGTATGGATATTATTCTGTCACTGACAGCCTTATACTTCAGTACAGATTTTGAAATGTTCTTTTTGAGCATGAATACAGTGCTGTTTCTCTTCAGTTTGTCATTCCTGGTATAGTAGACCATTTGATTGTCTGATTCAAAATGGCCAGTACCAGTCTATTTCAGGTCACTAACGCCTAGGATGTCAATCTTTATGCATCCCATTTCATTTTTGACGACTTCTAATTTTCCTAGATTCATACTTTGTACATTCCATGTTCTGATTATTACTGGATGTTTGCAGCTGCTTCTTCTCATTTTGAGTTGTACACATCAGCAAAAGGTCTTTAAAGCTTGACTCCATCCACGTCATCTTAATGACTTGGTTGACTCTACTTTGAGGAGACAACTCTTCCCCAATTGTATTTTGACTGCCTTCCAATCTGAGGGGTTCATCTGGCATTATATCATACAGTATTCCACTAATATTCATAAAGTTTTCACTGGCTTTTTTTTTTTTTTTTGGGAAGTAGACTGCCAAGTCTTTCTTCCTAATCTATCTTAGTCTGGAAACTCAGCTGAAACCTATCCACCATAGGTGACCGTGCTGGTATTTGAAATACTGGTGGCATAGCTCTGAGCATCACAGCAACATGCAGGCCACCATAGTATGATAAACTGACAGATAAATGGTGATAAAAAGACATAAATATCAAATAATAACAAATTATGTTCAATGATTGCTCCATGTGTTTGTTTACCATCAAAACATCAAACCAGTTATCATCAAATATTTTCCAACTCATGGCAACCTCCTTATGTGTTTGAGTAAAATTGTGATCCATGAATTTTTCAATGGCTGAATTTTCTGAAGCAGATTGCCAGTCTTTTCTTCTGATATACTTCTGGGTGGACTTGAACCTGCAACCTTTTGTTAGCTGCTGAGTGTGTTAACTATTTGTACCACCCAGGGACTCCTTTTTTTAAAGAGGGATCAGCCAATTACTGCCAGCATGGTGCCTGTTTTTCTAAAGTTTTGCTGAAACCCAGTGGTAAGAATTGAATTGTGTCCCCCAAAAGACATGTTGAAGTCCTAACCCTTATACCTGTGAATGTGACCTTGTTTGGGGAATAGGATCTTTCTTTGAAGATATTATCAGTTAAGTCATACCAGAGTAGGGTGGGTCCTATCCCTAATCCCTCTGAGTGGTGTTTTATAACAGAGAAGAACAGATGCAGAGACAATCACACAAGGCGGGGGAAGACAGCATATGAGGACCCCGACTACGAGCTAAGGAATGCTGAGAAATGCCTGAGTCTACTAGAAGCTGGAAGAGACAAGCAGCTTCCTCTAGAGCCCACAGAGAGAGAGCATAGCCCTGCCAATGTTCTGAATTTGGACTTCTAACCTCCAGAATTTTGAAACAATAAAATTTTGTTCTGCAAAGCCACCCACTTTATGGTATCTTGTTATGGCAGCACTAGGAGGCTAAGCCACCCAGCTGTAGCAGTTACTTTAGATTTTGTCCGTGGCTCCTTTTTCATTACTGTGGCAGAGTGGAATAGTTGTGACAGAGACTTTATGGTCCGCGAAACCTGAAATACTTACTATATGTGGCCCTTTACAGAGAAACTTTGCTGAGCCCGGATTTACTAAAACCAAAACCAAACCTGTTGCCAGTGAGTCAATTCTGACTCATAGCGACCCGGCAGGACAGAATAGAACTGCCCCATACACTTTCCAAGGAGCGGCTGGTGGATATGAACTGCGGAGTGTTTGGTTAGCAGCCTGAGTTCTTATCCACTATGCCACCAGGGCTCCACACCATTTAAAAATTGAGGAGACATTCTCATTTTTTATTTGATTAGAGTCTCAGACTGTCAACGTCTAATTGATCACCCAACACACTCCATTATAGAGATGAGGGGTCTGAGATCAGAAGGATGACGTGAGTGGTTCAAGTCCCGCAACATGTCAACGGCAGCCCTTGGGCTCAAACCTCATTTTCCTTTTCAGTGCTTCATCCAACATATTAGAAGGATGAATACCTGCCTCCCTATATTTAATAGTTATTTGGATTAACTTTTGTGAATTGCCTGGTTGTGCCCTTTGTCTGCTTTTTAAAAATAAGGATGTTTACCTTTTTCTTAGAGAACTTTAAGAACTCTTTATGTTCTGAAGATGTCAATTCTATGTTAGAAACATATTTTCCAATTTATCTTCTGTCTTTAAATTTATGTTATTATTTTTTGAACTTACAGAAGTTTTACTCAGCATGTAGTCAAATCTGTGACTCTTTTGGTTTCTTTATATTCTTAAGAACCCCTTGTCCACCCCCAAATATCTGCTTGATGATGCCACAGTGAGAATCCTCGGACCGCCCAGTACAGCTGATTTCGCCAGCTGCTTGTCTAAGCGAGCCAAATGAATGGAAGCATGTGTAGTCTTCATATTGGCTTCCATAATCCCAGCTCCACCGCCTCACACCATCCTTCTATCCCTGACCTCCCTAGGAGGTAAGGTTTTACAAGAATCTCCTCTACGCATATCCTGCAAAGCTGAGCTGCTTTTCAAGGCCCGTCTACGCTGTATCCACCAGAAATTCCTAACTTCTGGCATGTGTAAGGTGCCTGTCTTAGTTAGCTAGTGCTAACTAAGAAATACCACAGTGGGTGGCTTTAAAGAACAGAAATTTATTTTCTCACAGTTTAGGAGACTGGAAGTCCAAATTCAGGGCACCAGTTCTAGAGGAAGTCTCTCTCTCTGTTGGCTCTTGGGGAAAGGTCCTTGTCTTAGCTTCTGTAGCCCTGGTGTTCCTCTGTTCCTTGGTGATCTTCACGTGACATCTGCCTTCCCCCCATTTGTACTAGTTTGTGTCTATGCTACTTCTTATAACTCAGAAGTGATTAAGTTTAGGACACACCCTACACTGATAGGGCCTTATGAACATAACTAAGAAAGCCCTACTCCCAAATGGGATTATATCCGTAGGTGTAGGGGTTAGGATTCCAATACATATTTTGAGGAACACAGTTCAATCCATAAAAGTGCTTTTCCTTGGTTTCCCAGCATGAATGCAGGCTCTCCTCTCCTGCTCTCCCACCCTCTGCCAACCCACAGCATTTTTACATATTTTGTTTGTCATTTCAGTTGGGCCCTGAGGGCAGGAGGAGATTTAGACACCTGTGTACAAATCACCATGTTATCTGGAAGTTCCTGGAAAACATGGCTTGATTGATGTTTATTAATTTTTTTGATAGAAAATTCTGTTCAAATGATTTTCCTTTATGTAAGTATGACTAAGGAGTAATTTATGCTGATTTCCTTGGGTGTCTTGCCAAAGTCAGTCTCATTACTTGGTACTCACATTTTCCCATATTCCATATCATCAGTCTATCAGGAAAGCTGATTAAACGAGGGATTTAGTATCACTTTTTATGGATTAACCATCAAAGATATTGTTGAAATGGGTCCATTTTCCAAGTGTTATTTATGTCCCAATTTTAAAAATAAAAAGGATTTGATCCTTAAGCAGGAGTGCCCCAAAGCCAGCAAGGGTGTCTAACATTTTAACTGTGGTTCAGAAGGAAAAAATAACCTTTAGGGCAAAGAAAGTTGATACTGAGTGGAGGCTTTTTCAAAGTCTTCTACTATTATATCAGAAACTGTTAGAAATGGAGTGGACATTTAGAAGGTAACCTGGTCTAACTCCCTGGTATTAGTAATAGAGTGACGATATAGCACTAAAGTTTGCTACCAGCCGTACATTAGTTTACTTACTTTTCACCATAATCCCATAAACGTTACTGTCATTTTACAGATGAAGAAACCAAAGTTAGGGAGATTAATTAACTTGTCCAAGGTTGTACAGCAAGTAAGTGTCAGATGATGTCTGAACCTAGATTTGTTGAACTGTGATTCTAAAGCATATGCTCTTCACTATTAGCCTCTATTGCTACATTGTACAACTGGGAAAACTGAGGCAGAGATAAGTTAAAGTTACTAGAAGCATCGGACTAGTTACTGGCAGAGCTGGGGCTAGAAGCTGCAGAGTCCTTGGAGGAACTCAGAGCTCGTAGGTCAGCTGGTGGTAAAAGACGGTGCCACTTTCTCTGGGTGCCGTCTGTCACCCGTGGGGGCTGCCTGTCTTTGAGGAGAGGGCTCATATGGCTTGCCCATGCTTCAAGTGTAATTCATGTTATGACAGGGATGAGATGTTAATGCTCTTGGAGTCTTAATTAAGTCGCATTCTTTCTCTGTTTCGGTTTTCTGATGCTTGGATCAATGATGAAAATGTTTCTGAAAACAGATATTGCAGAGAAAGCTTTTTCTATGGTCTGTGCTCAACTTTTAGAAATGCAAAGCTTATGGAGGCAGCTTCCTGAACTATGATAGTATTGCTTCCGCCCCCCCACCCCCCCACTGTCTTTCCTTGTAAGTCTTGGGATGCAAGACCGTAATGTTTGAGGAAGTGATTACTAGGATATATTTTGTAACCACAGTTCTTGACTGAAAGTATTAATGATTGTTCAGGAGAAGCTACTACCTCACTCTTAAACCTCAGGGAGACTTTAGAGGCCTCTTGAAATGGCCTGTGAGTGTGGCTTCAAAAGAGAAATCAACACATCCGCTTTCAAGTTTTGTGTTGTGTGAGGGATCCACTCCCAATAGGCAAGGTAGATTCTGATTGAATTTGGTTCCAACAAATGATGAAAATTTCAAGCTTCACCACACCCTGAGACACCTGCCTGGGCCAATAGTGTGAGATTTTCCTCTTGCATCAACTAGTGCTTTGACTGAACATTGACTGGGGTTATGGCATTTACATTCTCTTGTAGGTATTTCAATTTTGTTTGAAGATTGTGTGTATGATGACATAGTATTCCTTTTGTAATAAGAAAAATATAAAAAGTATTATTTTTATAAATATAAAAGTGATATAATATTAAAACATCAAATATTGAAATATTAAAAATGTAGAAAATCTTAAAAGAATAACAAGTTTGTGTAATGCCGTTATCCTGAATAAGGCTTGCTGTTGGCTATTTAGGGACATAAATGAAAATTCTGATATGGTTTTACCCTTATGAAATGTATAACCTATTAGGGAAATAGAAGCCCTAGTGGTGCAGTGGTTAAGAGCTGGGCTGCTAACCAAAAGGTTGGCAGTTCAAATCCACTGCTGCTGCTTGGAAACCTTATGGGGCAGTTCTGCTCTGTCCTATAGGGTCGCTGTGAGTCTGAATCAACTCGATGGCGACGGGTTTGGTTTTTCATCATTAGGGAAATAGTGAATACTTTTGTAAATCATAGGGTAGGTGTGTGAATGATTGTTATTGTTGGTAGCTGCCGTTGAGTCAACCCTGACTCATGGTGACCCTGGCTCATGCAGACCCCACGTACAACAGAACAAGATTCTGTGCCATAGGATTTTCATTGGCTGATTTTCAGAAGTTGATCTCCAGGACTTTCTTCCTAGTCTGTCTTAGTCTGGAAGCTCTACTGAAACCTGTTCAGCATCATAGCAACATGCAAGCCTTCATTGACACCCATGAGGTGCATTGGCTGGGAATCACAGAGATAATTAAAAGCTGTAATGGCTCTAAGGGGATCGCACTCAGCTTGGATTGTGGTGCTCAGGGAAGGTTGGGGGAGGGTGTAGCTTAGATTCTAAAGGCTAGAATAAAACACAGGCATGGAGAGGCTTAAGGGTGGGAAACACGAGGTGCATTTAGGGGATGCGTAGGTCAGTGTGGCCAGAGTAGGGTCAGAGTGGAGCGTGTTCACATTGGCTGGAGTGTAAACAGGAGGTGCTCACTGTCTGCACTCCAGCCTGATACCTCTTCTCTAGCACTAGCCTTTGGGAAACTTCAAGTGTGATTAGGTGTTTTGTTTTAATAATATGAAGAACGAGAGGATGGCAGCCCAGTCGCCATACTTGCTCAGAACATGACCTTCAATTGCTGCACTTCTAGGGGTTCCTTTCCTGTGTACAATATGAAACGCTCCCTGGCTTGGTGTCAAATATTTTTTACGTTTCTCAGACTTCCTTTCCTTTGTAAGTCTTGATGGGCTCCCTGAGACTTGTGATAAAGAGCAAACTTAGCAGTGAAAACGGATATGTCATAAATTAGCGTGCAGAAGCTCAGGGAGCTTTGTTTGGAACAGTCTGGAATCTCAGCCCACGCTTTGCAGTATCTCCCAGAAACAGACTTTAGAGTTCAACTCCCTAGAGAAGCCACTCCCGCCACCCCCCTTCCTGGGGAATTTGGGGGAAAAAAAAGCAAATGGACTAAAATTTAAATGAAGCTTTAGTACCTATACTGCACTTTGGGTTAGCTATTCAAAAATAATGATGCGTAATTTGGCAGCATAAAACATATGTTCCTCTTTTAAGTATTTGTTCTATTTACTTCCTCCAAGTTTTTTATTTGAAAAGGTACTTCACATATATTCTGTGCCTCAGATAGTATTTCCTAATCAGAATATTCTGTGGATCTTTTCCTGTTGAGTTTACTTATGATGTGGCAAACCATTAACCGTGGCAGCAGTTGTTAAACACCATTTTACAAAAGAGCGAAGAGAAACGTTTCGTCAGTTTGAGACCACAGATTGAAACATATGTGCAAAACCATGAGTTTCAATAAACGTGACATAAGTTAGCAGAGCATGGAGAACAGAAGAATGGAAAATAGTGTCCCTAAATCAATTTAATGTAACAACCCCAAACAAACAACAGATTGGGCCTCTTCAGCAAAATACACTAGAAAAATGGAGGTTGTCAGAAATTGTTCACAGTATATTATTCATCAAATTGTAGAGCAGATTATCTGGCAGAATTAAGTACAAAGTCAGTTATGAGAAATTTGGCCTCTTGGTAGCTAATGTTGAGAATATTACTTACATTAACAGGCAAAATAGGCTGGCAGTACACATGCGATTATCTAAATTTCATAGACGGAGTTCTGCCCATAAATCTGGGTAATGATGGCATGTTTCTTATGGGACTACATTACCTTACGGGTTTCCATAATTGTGTTGAATAAAGAGAATGTCCACTTGAAGAACAAAACATCAAAGTGATGACTACTAGCTGGTAGACAGGCAGCAGGGCTCTGGACTTGGACAACTAAAGAAACTTTCCAATTAACTATAAACGGATGTAATTTGAACACTGATCGCTTTTGTATTCATTATATTATCCTGAATGATTTCATCACTAGAAGGTTAAGAGATAGGAAATTAAAGTACTCTCCTTTTTCATATGATCAAAACAATGTAGGTAGTTAAACTGTCAAATGTATTGAACCCAAAAATAGAGATTTTGATTTCTGTAGAGAAGTAATTTCATTTTAACC
The DNA here is from genome assembly GCA_030035585.1 of Dugong dugon. Taxonomy (NCBI): domain Eukaryota; kingdom Metazoa; phylum Chordata; class Mammalia; order Sirenia; family Dugongidae; genus Dugong; species Dugong dugon. The sequence goes on along the minus strand of CM057468.1, from coordinate 113,666,372 downwards.
TTCTTCCACTCTAAAGCTTCTGATATTACAGAGTGAATGAGCCTTGGTACTGAAGTTAATGAGTTGGTATTTCCAAAATATAAACCTACATAATTGAATCAGATGAGAAATACAAATCTAGAAATTAGGATGTCAAACCTTTTTGCCTTTGTTTTATTAAAACTGTTAAATGGAAGCCTTTATTAAATTTAAACTATCTAAACAAATTTATAATTTGTTTATAATCTTTGTTATGTCGGATGAGATATTTAAATTCTCCTACTCTCTAAAAGTTAGAAAAATTGACTGTTGTCGTAGACTTATGAAAAGTATAATGCTTTTATGAGCTCGTACAAATGTTTTGTCAGGCTTTGTGACTGAAGAATGCCCAGAGAGGAAAAGAAATCCATTCCTTCTCAGCGTAAGTGTTACTTACATCGCGCTAATATTCAACTAATTATAATAACGATAAGACTGGAGTTCAAGGAATAATATCTGAACTAGGCATTTATTAGATAAAATAGGCACCTTCTTTCAGGTTGGTTACCCAGTGGTGTGCCCTCAAGTTGATTCTGACTCATAGTGGGCCCATAGGACAAGGTAGAACTGCTGAAAATCTTTATGGAAGCAGACTGCCACATCTTTCTCGCTTAGAGCAGCTGGTGGGTTCGAACTGCCAGACTGTTCGGTTAGTAGCCAAGTGCTTAACCATTGCACCACCAGGGCTCCTGATATACATAGTTGAGTACCTGCAAATATGTCTGGGTTCCAACCTTGCAAATCGAAATACTGTGCTTTTAATTTTTATGTAAAGATATTGTGTGACTATGCCATTGGCCTCAGTTCTCCGTCTCTCTCTCTGTCACTTCTTTTGTTGTGTAACTTTTATAGTCCCTTTCCCCCGAGGGTGGAACATAATTTCTTGTCTTCAGGTTTGGCCACATAGCTTGCTTTGGCCAATAACATGAGGTAGAGGGGAGAGTGTGCCAGCTCTGAGCTTAAGCCTGTGCGTTTCCATTTGCTAGCTCCTCTTGCATTGCCATGAAAACATGCCTGGGCTAGTCTGCTGGAGGAGGAGGGGCTGTGGAAAAGAGCTGAGCCACCCCCTTGCCCTAGCCAAGGCCAGCTGATGTTAGGCAATAATTAGCAGACCCACAAACACATGAACAAACCTGGCCAAGATGAGTAGAGCCATCTAGTCAACCCCTAGCTGTCCCAGGCATGAACAGTAAAGAAATAAATGCTTATCATTGTATGCTACTGAGGTTTTGTGGCTGTTTGTTACGTGGTATTATTATGACAGTAGATAACTGATACATCACTTCTGCTGATCTACCATCAGAGGTCCAACTTTGTGGACTTGTATTTTTCTAGCAGTGGGAAGGGGTCGCTCTAAGTCGGTTGCTGTCTTTCAAAAGTTCTCGTAGTTGTATAAATTCAAGAGGGGGCTAATTGGCACGTGGAGTCACAGAAAGTTCACTGTAAGGCTCAGTAATTCAGGAGCCAGACCAAGATGTAATCTGTGACCTTGACTTCCTTTCCCCTGCAATGGCCAATTTCACCTCCCTATCTTTCCTTTTCCTTTTTTGCTCAGCAAATAATAATTAAACATTTATTTAGTGCATACTATGTGTCAGACGGAGCCCTGGTGGAACAGTGGTTAGAGATCAGCTGCTAACCAAAAGTTTCGCAGTTCGAATCCACCAACCGCTCCCTGGAAACCCTGTAGGGCAGTTCTACTCTGTCCTGTAGGGTTGCTATGAGTTGGATTCGACTCGACAGCAACGGGTTTTTTTTTAATGTGTCAGACAGTTATTGTGGGCTCACACGGACCAGGCTGAGAAAGGATTTGCAAAGCGTCTTTTGTTTGAACAAATTGAGAAGAAGAAATTTAGGTAAAGCATCAATTTGGGGATATTTGATTAATATTCAGGCATGCGATTCTTATAGCAAAAGAAGGAGAAAGGAATAAGCTGGACCTGCTGAACTGGGCAAATGAGACAGAATCCTGCAGCTCCTTTATCAAACAGAATATAATGATGCCCCCCCCACCCCGGGCAGTTTCTAAATAAAGCCCCTTCTTGGTGCTGGAGATGAATCATACTGCATTCATGATAAGACACTTGAGAATTACTGTTGTTTACAGAAAGCATCACCAGCAGCAGAGTTTAAGAATATCCCACTGTTAACACACAAACATGTTTGCAGTGATGAGCAATGGAAAACAGCGAGAACCCGCTGAGGTCTGCACGTCTTCCTAATGTGCCCTGTGGACTCCTGTTAGGTGGCAGGAAGAAAATGCCACCACCGGAAAGAGAACACTGAGGGTAGATGTTTGACTGCAGTCCAAATCCCTGTAAGGGCTCTTTTGAAGCTTCTAACATTGATGGCAGTTTTGGATTTACAATAGCATATAAAAGCCTGGGCGACGTAATCCATGAGAAAATAAAAGTTCCTTTCACTACTTTGGAGGCTCAGTGTTCATATTATCATTTAAGATGAACTTCAAGTCCATTGTTTGGAAGTGTGGCGAGCTGATTGGAGGAGAGTTGTTGTCAGCTCAGCCCTGTGGGTTGATGGGGGAGGCTCTGCCAGGTCAGTGTGAGTGAGTGTCCCCAGACTGGGCTGGAGGTTTGGACTGATTCCCTCGATGAAGTGGATTATTTGGTTTAGTAACAAACTTTGCTTGCTGTTTGATAAGCACTGTATCAGGCTTGGCTGAAGGTGCCCTTGATGGATGGATTGGGGAAATTAAATAAGGAACAAGAACAAGTGACAAAACCCAAAACAATGTCAGATGTAGGGTATGTGCAAAATAACAATCTCATCATATACAGAATAATAAAGCACAGAGAAGGGTAGATTCATTCAAGATGGCTTTCTGGAGGTGAATGTCGGCCCTCACACAGAGCTCCAGATGAAGATGATTGTCTGAGAGTCTGTGATGAGGGCTCCAGACGGGGCCGTGACATTGACACGGGGTACGGTGAAAAGCATCTTGGAACTCAAGTAGCCCCTCACCCTGGAAATACTCTCCAGGCAGAGCAAAAATCTTCCTAACCTGTGTTTCGTTTCATATCTTTAAAGAAGAACTTTTCACTGTTACTGTTGAAAAGGAAGTATCATCATTTAGGGATAACTACCTGGGTTTGGTTCTTGGCTCTGCCAGTTACTAATTGTGTGACTTGGGCAGGTTATGAACATCTGTCTCCCAGTTTCCTCATCTATAAAATGGGAGCAGCCATCTAAGATACTCCACTGTTGTCACCCTGTCTGGAGCAAGGGAGGATGAAGAAAACCAAAGACACAAGGGAAAGACTAGTCCAAAGGACTAAAGGACCACAAGTACCACAGCCTCCACCAGACTGGGTCCAGCACAACTAGATGGTGCCCGGCTACCTCTGCCAACTGCTCTGACAGGGATCACAATAGCGGGTTCCAGACGGAGCTGGAGAAAACGTAGAACAAAATTCTAACTCACACACACAAAAAAAGACCAGATTTACTGGCCTGACAGAGTGGAGAAACCCCGAGAGTATAGCCCATGGACACCCTTTTAGCTCAGTAATGTAGTCACTTCTGAGGTTCACCCCTCAGCCAAAGATTAGATAGGCCCACAAAACAAAACAAGACTAAAGGGGCACACTGGCCCAGGGGCAAGGGCGAGAAGGCAGGAAGGGACAGGAGCGCTGGTCAATACGGAACCCAAGGTCGAGAAGGGACAGTGTTGACATGTCTTGTGTGGGGTTGGTAACCAGTGTCACAAAGCAACATGTGTACGAATTGTTTAACGTGAAGCTAGTTTGTTCTGTAAACCTTCATTTACAGTACAAAAAGCAAAGAAAAAAAAGAAGTTTCATAAGTAAATTAGCGCAGAGTTTTAGCCTTGTAAGTATATTAATACATGAAAGCTGGGTTTAGAAAAAATGTTTCTGTTGTTATGACTGACTTCAGGGATATTTTTATAAAAACTAAATTTCTGCTTGAAACACTCCCCACCCCAAAATAAATAAATACATAAATAAATAAATAAAATGGGATCATCAATAATGCCTCTGTAATTGGGTTGTTGGGAAGATGAAGTGAGCCTTACTTTGAAGACCCCATGTGGAAGTACTCAGACATGTTAACTGCTATTGTAGGTTTAGAGACCCTGGGTGGTGCAAACAGTGAACACGCTTCAGCTGCTAACTGAAAGGTTAGAGGTTCGAGTCTACCCAGAGGTGCCTTGAAAGAAATCCCTGGTGATCTACTTCCAAAAAATCAATCACTGAAAATCCTATGGAGCACATTTCTGCTCTGATGCACGTGAGGCTGCCATGAATTGGAATTGACTTGAAGCAAACTTTTTTTTTTTTTTTTTTAAATTGCAGACCAAGAGCAGGGACGTTTTTTCTATCCCTAGGACTTAGCACTGTGCTCTTCCCTTTGGGGGCACTCAGTATATGCTAGATGGATATGTGAAGGAGAGCTGACACAAAGGGGCCATGTCCACAGCAGGATATTACACGAGACCAGATGAGCTCAGTGGAGGACTAATAAAATCATAGCTAAAAGAGACCTTCAGTGTTGCTTAGTCCCATTCTATTATCATTTTTTCAGGTGAGAAAACAGGTTTGAGTACATTCATGTTCATCTGCGCCACTTGAACGTGGCAAACAGGAGAACGATATGAAGATACTGTGGTTGAGAAAAAATCGTGCTTGGGTGTGGAAATGAAAGGCATCGAGGAAGTGAGAGCAGGAGCCGTGGGCTCAGAGGCCTGTGGTGGGTGGAGATCTGACATGGAAGGGGCTGTGAGGGAGGGAGAATCCTGAGAATCATGGCAAGGAGGGGCTAGGAGTTTATGATTTTGAAGAGAGAAGATGAGAACACCAAATGCAGATATATGACAAAGGAGTTAGTGCCAGTTACGGTCCATTAGCTAGTGGCTTTGGAGGATATTTGGGTGCACTGCAGTTTGCTATTTGTATGGAAAACCCTAAATATAATGTTCTGACTTCAGGGATTGGACACTCACTTTGATTATACAAATAGACATCCAGTTCCTCTTTCAAATTAGATTAAAACAAAACAAAACAAACAACCTCTGCATACTTTGACATGAGCATTCTTTAAAAAATAAATGCTCTCTCAGAATAGTTTGGCTTGGCATTGGAAAAAACAAGCATATATGTGTAACATCTCAAGGTACACGGTGTTGAGGTTATCATAACCTAGATGTTTTGATATTAAATGATGTTCTTTTAAACAGCTTGTACTTGTTTTTGTCAGAAAATATGACTTGGAAGGCAGTTCTGGGTTCGGTAATAAACACTGATTGGGTCCTTATTGTGTGTTCTCAACTAGGGTAAGGTGATCAACAGATGTTTATTGAGCAGTGGGCTAGAACTTGGAATAAAAAGGTGACCCAAACTCCCTCCTTGACCTCACTGTCTGATGGGGGAGACTATGTCCTTAGTAACGGGGGCCTCCCTGAATTGTGAACACTTGATGTTTCTTGGTTGTGCATAAGTGTGGAAGCCAACTGCAGTGTCTGTGTTAACATAACTCCAGTTGTCAACCCCCTACAGATTCCTATACTTTTCAGATCCCTTACCTCATGAACCGCTCCCCAGATGCGGTCCCCTTATCTAAGCTTCTGTCATACAAACCATCATCACATGATAATTATATGCTATTCAAGTCTACCCAGAGGCACCTTGGAAGAAGGGCCTGGCAGTCTATTTCTGAAAAGTCAGCCATGGAAAACCCTATGGAGCACAATTCTCCTCTGACATACATGGGTCTCCATGAGTCAGAATGGACTCGACAGCAACTGGTAATGTACACAGAGGGTAAGGCAAACAGAGAGGAAGGCATAATAACTCTTGGTGTTGGAAGAAGGCTTCACAGGTGAACCCTATTTACCCTTGTTTTGCATAAGTAAGATCCACTTCATTAAAATTGAAAAGTATTTGTCAGCAAATTAGTATATCTCATATTTCCTTTGTGTGTACATATTTTATTCCTGTATCCCCTACAGTCTAGGCAGGTAAAAGGAAGGGAAGTATAAACAGAGAATGTTTCAAGGTGTGTCAGGGTTAAGGGAAACCAGAAAGTGTTGGTGCAAAAGCAGAGAATGATATTACCACTAGGGCTAAAGGTACATGGGGACGGGCTATAGGACATGGCTATGTGACAGGAGCTGTGGCCTTTGGTAGAGGAAGATGAACATTGTCCACCCACGGCACAGCAGGAAGGGCACTAAGAGAATAAATTCTTCCCCTCACTCTCCTCCAGTCCTCCAATTTCCTGCCACTCGGCCTTCACAGGAAGCCTGAGAGCAAGAGACCACAATGTCAGCCCCTGGGGCAGGGTGGAAAGTGGAGAATATATCTGGAGAGGCAAAGGGAGGATGTCCAGCATAATACCTGTTACAGTTCTGGGTTCAAACCTTCATATATGACCATGTCTAATCAAGACATGACTCTGGGTGGTGCAAATGGTTAATGTACTGGGCTGCTAACCGAAAGGTTGGTGGCTCAAGTCCACCCAGAGGCACCTTGGAAGAAAGGCCTACCAGTCTATTTCTAAAAAATCAGCCACTGAAAATCCTCTGGAGCACAGTTCTACTCTGACACATATGAAGTCGCCATCGGTCACATTCGACTCAATGGCAACTGGTGGTGGTGGAATCAAGACACGGGGCCATTTTCCTCCAAGATGATCATCATAATACAAATGTATTTCTGATTTATAACTTATCTAATTGGTTTTTGTTGCCCAGATATTAGCTTTGGTCATTTCTTTAGCCATAGTTTATACATTTTCTGTGTCTGTTTTCCATATCACCCCCTTCACCTTCTGGCCTGGAGCTCTTTTTGTTTTGTGCTGTCATAGCATACTTACCATGATACCATATTCTCCACAGTACAAATATATACATAAGGTATTTCATTTCTCTCTTTCCCCCCGAAGGCTCAAATCAGTGTACATTATTAATTAAGCTTCGAAATACCCCAGTGAGATGGATAGTAATGCATACATAATGAGAAGATGACAAGAGATGGCAAATTATTAAGATGATTAAATAAGTAGGAATTTTTACGTGTACAGGAATGAAAGATTAAAACACACCACATTGTGTACATAGATCCCTGTTCAGATCACCTACTCTCTCGAAATTACCTTGCCAGGCATCCTGGAGCCCCTTCTTCTTGGTAACCCCCCCAAACACAGCAAGGTCTCTTGAATGGTGTCCCCTGAGCTGATGAACCTAGCCGAGCTCTGTGCATGGGTGGCCATTTGGGTAACAGAATGAGATTTGACCACATGACACCTTAAGTTCTACTTGGTCCCACCATGTGTCTTGTAATACCGTACCATCCTGTGCTACCATCAAGCAGTTCTCCCATTAAGGAATCACCACTTGGACCAAAGCTTTGTCTTTTGAAGGCCCCTGCTGCTATGTCTCAGAGAGTTAGTAGTACTTAGAACATATTAAACACCTAACTATGGATCCTTGCCATCATAGTGATAGAGTCCTGAAGAAATAGGAGCAATTGGTAATTCTGATGGATGAGTAGGTAATTACAGGGGCTGTGCATGGTGAAGGTGGGCTGGGTTAGGTGGTATGTTGAGGGAACGTGGACAGCTAGAAAACATAATGAGGACACTGTATGTTTAGGGTGGGGCGGGGGGGGAGGAGTTCCAGAATTAAACTCAATTTGCTACTCAGTTGTGCCTTAAGTAGCTACAGATTTTTTTTTTTTTGCTGTAAAGTTCAGTGGGTTTTGACAAACCCATAATGTCATGTCTCTACAATAACAGTATCATACAGAATTGTTTCACAGCCCTAAAAAATTCCCTGAGCTTTACCTATTCAACCCTCCTTCCCCTTGCAACCGCAAATCTTTACCTATTCATTTATTTTTTGCCTTTATAGTTTCGCTTTTTCCAGAATGCCATACAATTGGAATCATACATTATATAGTCTTTCCAGAATGGCTTCATTCACTTTGTAATCTGTGTTTAAGATTCATCCGTGTCTTTTCTTAGTTTGATAGCTAATTTCTTTTTATTGTGTAGATGTACACCATTCACTTGTTGAAGGACATCTTGGTTGCTTCTAGTTTTTGGTGATTACAAATAAAGCTGCTATAAACACGCAATTTTTAATACGGACATATGTTTTTAAATCAGTTGGGTAAATACGTAAGAGTGTGATTACTGGGTCATATGTTAAGATGATTTTTAGCTTTATAAGAAACTGCCAAACTCTCCTCCAAAGTGACTGGACCATTTTGCATTCCCAACAGCAGTGAATGAGAGTTCTTGTTGCTTTACATCCTTGCCAGCAGTTGGTATTGTCATTTTTTTTTTTGTACTTCAGCTATTCAAAGAGTAGGTCATGGAATCTCATGGTTAATTTCAGTTTGCAATTTCCTAATTACAAACATCTTTTCAAATGCTTATTTGCCATCTATATGTCTTCTTTGGTGAAGTGTCTTTGTGACCCTTTTTAATTTCTGGTATTGGTAATTTGTATCTTCTTTTTTTTCTTGGTTAGCCTGGCTAGATATTTATCGATTTTATTGATCGTCTCAAATCACCAGCTTTTTGTTTCATTGATTTTCTCTATTGTTTTCAATTTCATTTATTTTAGCTCTAATTTTTATTATTTCTTTTCTTCTTTTGCTTGAGGCCTAAATTGCTCTTCTTTCTAGTTTCCTAGGGTGGAAGCTTAGATTATTGATTTTAGACAGCTCTTCTTTTCTAACATGTCCATTTGATGGTATAAATTTTTCTCCAGGCAGTTCAAAATATTGTTTAATTTCTTTTGAGAATTCTTCTTTGACCCATGTGTTGTTTAGAAGCGTTGTTTAATCTCTCAGTATTTGTGGATTTCTCAGCTCTCTGTCTGTTAGTGAGTGCTAGTTTAACCACTGTGGTCCGAGAATACACTTTGTATGATTTCTATGCTCTTGAATTTGTTGAGGTATGTTTTATGGTCCAGAATGTGGTCTATCCTGGTGACTTTCTGGAAGCAGATCACCAGGCCTGTCTTCTGAGGCAACTCTGGGTAGGTTCAAACTGCCAACCGTTTGGCTAATGGTTGAGTACTTAACTGTTTACACCACCTAGGGACTCCATTGTAGTATGTATATTCCTAAAATATTAGGAAGATTATAAAAAGAGGCTGAAGGGTGGCACAGAATACCTTGGAGTTTCAGAGGAGGGAAACATCACATCTAGATGGTGAATCAGGAACGGCATCAGGAAAGAAAAAGATTTGGGGAAGCTTGGAAAGGTGGATAGGGTTTGACATGTAGAGTTAGGGTTGGGCAGTCTGGGTTAAAGCATTATAACAAAGGCCCAGAATTAGGAAAGGGAGAGTTGAATGTCCTGAAATGGCCCCCTTTGGCGAGAGTAGGGTAGGAGTAGTAGGGTGGAGTAAGGTAGTAGTGGGATTTCCAGCTGGAGGCAAAGTAGCTTCATTTACAGAGTCTGGAAAAACAGGCTGTGGAATCTCTGCTCTGTACCTGTGCCTCTGGGATTGTTTACACATGAGGAAATTATCCTTGGGTAGCTGAAGGGGCAGATTTCTGGGGTTGAACTAATGCCAGAGGACAGACCCTAGGATCAGCATGGATAACCAGATGGGACTCCGCTGCCCATCAGGCCTGATATTGCTGTTGTAGCAAAGGTTACTATGCACAAGGTGCTTGCCTTATCGTCTCTCTCAATGAATTTTTTAACCCCACTTTATTTATTTATTTTTGCATTTCTGATTTTTAAATAGAAATTATGGAAATCAAATTTATTTCTTTTTAGTAATAAGTAGAAATTCGGATATAGTTAATACCATAGGAATACACCAACCTTTTGAAAGTTAGAATGGGAATGTGAGAAAGGAGAATGTTCTAGAATTGAAGTGCTGATTGAGATATTCTCAGGACGGTTCCCTTTTTTCCTAGTGGGCTTTAGGCTCTTAGTGGCTTGTGGTCTTAACTGCCTGCATTCTTCTTCCCTTTCAGAAATCTACATCTTCTTCTGGGCTTTTTCTCTTCTGTTTTATAGAAACGTACTTCAAGGAAAGGAAAAGACATCAGCCATTTATACCTTAATGTAAATCTATCATTTTTTGCCTCCTGGTTGTACTTGAATTTTAAGAGTAATCTCTTATTGCATAACCTTTACCTCTGTTAAAGATGTCAAGACATCAGTGTTCAAGTGGGTAAGCTGTGTGGGTGATGGACAGACAAGCTTCCTACAGCCCCTAAAATTATGTATAATTATATCAGATGTTATATAGTATGATATACATCAGATATAATTATACCAAATGAGACTCACCTGGGTGGAAGATGTCATATGTGGCTGACCAGTTACGTTCAATACGAAGCTCCCTCTGAGTCCATAGCTGACTGTCCTGAGGGAAGGAAGGCATTTGTAATACAAAGCATTTTCAAATCTGGGCATCAGAAGTACGGGTTGACACACTGGGAGATTACCAGCTCAGAGCTGTAGGCACAGGCGAGATTCTTGGTGTTAGCAAACATCAGAGAAGGCTTATTTAAAAAAAAAAAAAAATTCTACATTGTTAGTATTTTTACATATTTGCTCACTCCTAGCCTCAAATCCAATCTTCAGTGGGAAGTATGGGTTCAAGTTGGCACCTACTTTGATGGTTTTCTCTTGCTTCTGACAGTGCTATCCTTTGAGTTTTAAAAAGAGTTGAGAAGTTAAAAAACCCACAGCCTTCCATTCTGACAAATATTAAGAAATTTTATTGACAAAAGTCTGGGAGAGTGACTGTACTAATAGTCTTAAAAAAAAACAGTTTAGGGACCAGGGGGACCAGACCAGTTAGACCACCAGGAGGCACCTTTAGTCACTGCCTGTCACCTCTTCTGGGAGTTCTTAGGCAGAACCAACGCACTTGTCTGCTAACTGAAAGCTTGTAGGTTCGACTCCACCCAGAGGTGCCTCAGAAGAAAGGCCTGGTGACTTCCAAACAAATCAACCATTGAAAACCGTATGGAGCACAGTTCTACTCTGACACACATGAGGTTGTCATGAGTCAGAGTGGACCTAAGGGCCATTGGTGGGCTAGGTAGCTCACCTTTTCTGGAGGTGAAGGTTAGGGGCAAGTGCAGGACCTTAGAAGGCATTCTCTCCTTTCTGCTCAGAGAGTGGGTTGGCCTGAGGTAGGAGCTGACTCTGGTCTCAACTTTTAATAGACAAACCCTCCTGGAGTCTCCTCGCCTCTGCTTTCCCACTTCATACACGGCTGCCGTACTCATCTGGGATGACTTTCCTTGCATGCTACCCTGCACACATTCCTATTCTGTAGTTACATGCTGAAATGGGGGAAACACAAATGGAAGAGACACAATGACAGGACCTTATGTACATCTCAGGGTGTACATTTGGCATCTGTTTGTGTTGTAGTCAATTGTGGATAGAACGCAAATGTAGAGTCAATGTCTAAATATTGAGTGGTGTGTGTGTGTGTGTGTGCACATTTCTGGGGTCCTTTCTTATTTAATTGTCCGTTTCCAAAAAAATCCACTGTTGTCAAGTCAATTCCTACTCATAACGACCCTATAGGATGGAGTAGAAGTGCCCCATAGGGTTTCCAAGGCTATAAATCTTTACGGAAGCCGACTGCCACATCTTTCTCCCGCAGAGTGGCTAGTGGGCTCGAACTGCCAACCTTTTGGTTAGCAGCCGAGTGCTTTAACCACTGCACCACCATGGCTCCTTAATTGCCAGTTAATTATCAGCTAATAAGGGATCAATTAATTTACATGAAAAAGTTAATTTTCATAGGTTAAACTTCCAAGAGCAATTTGTAGTTTTACAGGAGACTCATGAAGAAATTAAATGCAAAATAATTAATCTCAAATGGTAAAATTTTGGCATCAGGGCAGTGTCTGAAGAACCTTGCCTGAAGGACACTGCTTCCAATTCCAGGAAAGTGTGCACCTCCAGGAGGGATGCAAAGAAGAAGTAAGGGAAGAAAGGGTTCCTAGCAAGTCACAGCTGATGGATCAATCTTGGTGACGAATGGGGGCAGATGTCTTAGCTGCATCACCCCCACATTCCTCTAGGCAGCTGGAGGGCTTTTAAGGTAGTTACTTCACTCATTCTGAGGTTCCCACCACCACCACCACCAGTTGCCATGGAGTGGATTCTGACTGTTGGCAACCCCACGTGTGTCAGGGTAGAACTGTGCTCCATAGGGTTTCCTTTTTTTAACTCTATTTCTTTAGCTTTTTTCTTTCTTTTTTTTATTGTGCTTTAAGTGAAAGTTTACAGCTCAAGTTAGTTTCTCATACAAAAATTTATACACACATTGTTATGTGACCCGAGTTGCTATCCCTATAATGTGAGAGCACACGCCTCCTTTCTACCCTGGATTTCCTGTGTCCATTCAACGAGCTTCTATCCCTTTCTGCCTTCTCATCTCACTTCCGGATGGGAGCTGCCCATTTAGTCGTGTGTATCTATTTGAACTGAGAAACACACTTTTCATAAGTGTCATTTTATGTCTTATAGTCCAGTCTAATCTTTGTCTGAAGAGTTGGCTTCGGGTATGGTTTTAGTTCTGGGTTAACAGAGAGTCCAGGGGCCATGTCTTCTGGGGTTCCTCCAGTCTCAGTCAGACCATTAGGTCTGGTCTTTTTACTAGAATTTGAGTTCTGCACCCCACTTTTCTCCTGCTCCATCGTGGACTCTGTTGTGTTCTTGGTCAGGACAGTCATTCCATATGGTTTTCAATGGCTGATTTTTGAAAGTAGATCGCCAGACCTTTCTTCTGAGGCACCTCTGGGTGCACTTGAACCACCAGCCTTTTGGTTAGTAGCCAAGCCGGTTAACTGTTTGTACCACCCAGGGACTCGCATTCTAAGGCTGCTCTTTTAAAAATCATAAGCTGGATCATGTCACTCCTCTGCTTAATGCCCTGCAGTGGTCTCTCTTCACCCAGAGGAAAAGACAAGGTCACTTGAAAGCTAAACAAAGCTCTGTACAGTTCCCCTCTCTTTCTCCTTGCTTCACATTGGCCTCCTTGTTCTTCCTGGAGCGAGCATCCACGCCCCTCCCCAGAGCTTTTGCACTGGCGATTTTCTCTGTCCAGAATGCTCTTCTTCCTCTGTCCACACGGCTAATTCTCACCTCCTTCAAGTCTTTGATCAACAGTCATCTTCTCAATGATATAATAACCACCCTATTTGTCTTAAGCTGGGTTCTCTAGAGAAGCAAAGCCAGTAAAGCGCATATATATATACACATAGATAAAAAAAATATATATACACATATATATAAATATATGTGTGTGTGTATATATATATATATGTATATATATAAAGAGATTTATGTCAAGAAAACGGCACACACGATCGTAGAGGCTGGAACATCCCAAGTCCATGGATCCGGATAGAGGCTTCTTTCAATTCACATAGCTGTAGGGGCTGGCGAACCCAAGATCAGCAGATCAGAGAGCAGGGCTGTTGCTCACAGGCTGTGAAGATCCTCAAATCCCAAGACTGGCAGGCAAGACCACAAGGCATCTCCTGATTCCTGTAGCTGCAGGGGCTGGCAAACCCAAGATCAGCAGGTCAGAGAGCAGAGCTCCCGCTCACAGGCTGTGAAGGTCGAGGAATCCCAAGATCAGCAGATAAACTGATAGCTCAAGTTCCAGGAACCGGAGGTCAGATGCAGCTGCAGGATCTAGAGTGAGCAGAAAGCCAGAACATCTGCTTATATTTGGATGCAGGCCACACTCTCAAGGAAACTCCCTTTTAACTGATTGGCTGTTGTTATCGTTAGGTGCCGTCGAGCCGGGTATGACTCATAGTGACCCTATGTACCACAGAATGAAACACCGCCCAGTCCTGCGCCATGCTCACAATCATTGTTATGCTTGAGCCCATTGTTGCAGCCACTGTGTCAGTCCATCTTGTTGAGGGTCTTCCTCTTTTTCTCTGACCCTCTGCTTTACCAAGCATGATGTCCTTCTCCAGGGACTGATCCCTCCTGACAACGTGTCCAAAATATGTAAGATGTAATCTCTCCATCCTTGCATCTAAGAAGCATTCTGGTTGTACTTCTTCCAAGACAACTGATTGGCTCCTCACAGCAAATTCCATCAGGGGCATGATCACATATAAACACTGAGAATCATGGCCCAGCCAACTTGACACACAATCTTAACCATCACACTATTTAAAATGGCAATCTCCTGGCACTCCTGAACCCCCCACCATGCTGGACTTAGCCTTTTCTCCAAACTACTTATCACCGTTCAATATACTATATCCTTTACCTGTTCAGTGTGTTTATTATTCATTGCCTGTGCTCTTCCACTATGGTGCAAGCTCCCGAGGACATTGAGTTTATCCCAGCTGTATTCCTGGTGCCTAGATCAGTGTATAGTCCAATGCTGGATGTTGTATTGTTATTTATTGAATGAGTAAGGAGTGAACGTGTGAATGAATGCATGCATATCTTGGTTGTTATTTTCCCTCTTTTCTATCCCTTTCCTAGGAGATGTTTTCTTCTAGTTGTCCTGCAATTCGTCACCCTGGGCCAGCTCACAATCTTGATGCCTAATTGTGCTGGGCCTGAGACTCAGACAAAAGATCAGAAAGTTAGAAACAATCTAATATAACCCAGGAAAGCCAATGGTGTCCCTAGTGTATTTACACTCAGAACACATCATTTTTTAATCCTCCTCTCCTCTATATGACAAAATCAACTTCAAAATTATTTTATAGAAAATGGAAAGAGCAATAATAATGGCCATAAAAGAAATGCAAATAGTACTAAAAAACCTTTTTTATTGAATTTAAGGTATATAACCATGCCAGTAAAAATAAAAAAATAAGTAAGTGTTATGTACAAAAAAGGAAAACAGATAAAGGATCAATACTTTTTAATTACATTAATGTAAATTTTTGAAGAAAGGGAACTTTTATTGGTCTTTCATAGTGACAAATAATATTGCAGTTTAATGTTAAATAAGCATAACTGAAAGGAAGAAATGCCAGTTTTAAAGATGCTATTGGAATTCAGTGAAATAATTTATGTATGAAGTAAAATTTGCACTTACCAAACAAAAATATTATACCTTGAGGTTCCCACTCCATTTCATTGCTTTGTGCTTTTTAACCCAAATAGAAACTCCGGTGGTCCTGGGGAATGAAATAACTCCAGTTTGTTTCTTCTTTGCAATCAATATCCTATCACTGGTTATTTCGAATCTACTGTTTGAATGCAAGAATATGAGTACACGGTTGGACACACAGACTGCCTGCAGTGAGCTGGCACTTACTTATGGGATGGACGTGTGTATCTGAGACTTATGTGTCAGGGGCCAACTGTATACATCGGAGTTCTCTGAGTTAACTTACTCGTAGAATAGATGGTTGTTGTTAGGTGCCATCAGGTTGATTCCAACTTACAGCGACCCCACGCGTGCAGAATAGAACTGCCCCATAGGGTTTTCTAGGCTGTAATCTTTATGGAAGCAGATTGCTGGGTCTTTCTTCCATGGAGCCACTGGGAGGGTTCGAACCACTTCTCTTTCAGTTAGCAGCCAAGCACTTAACTGTTTGCACTACCAGGGCTCCTTTTTATAGAATATAAGGACTGTTAAAGGATGAGTAGTAAAAATGTGCTTATTTAAGTTTAAACCCATTGCCCTTGGGTCGACTCTGACTCATAGTGACACTATAGGACAGAGGAGAACTGCCCCATAGGGTTCCAAAGAGTGGCTGGTGGATTCAAACTGCTGACCTTTTGGTTAGCAGATGAGCTCTTAACCACTGCCTGCTAGGGATCCACACATTTAAAGTTTACATATATTTTATTGAAACTCAACAGTAACCACAGCAATCATTTAGAACTTATACAATAAAATATTTTTTTGGGGACTGGAGTATTCTATCATGTACACTGTTTAGAATTGCTAGTGCATGGTGATGACAAAAAGCAGATTGGTTTTTGATCAGTTTTAGATTGGATCTAAATGCTCTACAGGCAGGGCACCCCCTTTCTCCTCGCATCTCGGTCAGACTCTTCCCCCTTTGCCACCTTCAGTATGCCACAGGAAACACCAGGCCTTTTAAAATCATCAGTTACCAGATTTTAAAAGGATGTTTAGAGTTAATGATCTTCTTCTTTTAGTAAACTTTCAATTTTGTTCAGTTCATGCCTATAGATCATAATATTTAATCTGAACACAAAAGAAGAAAGAAGATCTTTCGCTTTGATTAGAGTAAAGTGTTGTATGGAAGATTACAGTGTATGACAATGGAGGCCATGAGAAGATAAGCTGATACTAACTTAACACGTTATTTGGGAAGAATATTCCACCACCGCTTGCTATCCAGTTGACTCTGACCCATGACAGCTCTGTGTGTGTCAGAGAAGAACTGTGCTCTGTTAGGTTTTCAGTGGCTCATTTTTTAGAGTAAACTGCTGGACCTTTCTTCCGAGGTAGCTCTGGTTTGACTTGAACTGCCAACCTATCAGTTAGCAACTTAAAAAAAATTTTAAACTGGACAATACTTTTAAAAAATTAAAAAAAATTAAATAGACTATTTTTTAGAGCAATTTTAAGTTTACAGAAAAATTGTGTAGGAAGTACAGAGAATTCCCATAATCTCCCTACTCCCCCCTGCAGTTTCCCCTATATAATCTTATATTTGTGGGATACATTTGTTATAATTGAATATTTATACATTATATTAACACAAGTCCATAGTTCTCATTAGGGTCCACTCTTTGTGTTGTACAGTCCTAGGGGTCTTGACAAATGCAATGTCATGTGTCCACCATAACAATATCATGCAGAATAGGTTCACTGCCCTCAAAATGCCCTGTGAGCCACTTATTCATTCTTCCCCATCTCCCCAGATCCCATGGAAACCACTGATCTCTTTCCTGTCTCTATAGTTTTGCCTTCTCAAGAATGTCATATAGTTGGAATCAATATAGGACGTTTTTATGAAGAAATCTGTGTGTAAGGATGTGAGAGAGCAAAAGGCTAGAGCTCTCCGATACCTTCCCTGCGATGTTTTAAACTCATGTGGTAATGAAGTTGGGTGATTATTATTACTGAGAAGAAAGCAGTGTTTTCTCTCAGATCAGTTCTCCCCCTTTTTAATATTTTAAACATTTGGTGTTGCTCATGCCAGGATGCTGACTGCACAGGCGGTTGTGTTCCATCCTGTCCTGGCACCTGGGAGCATTTGGATATGATCAGCTGCTCTTCGGATGATGGCTCGATCCCATTCCAGCCCTCACGTGGGGCAGGAAACCAGATGAAAACCAGGCCGGTTCTGTGTGGCCCTCATTCATCACAACTCCAGAGAACAGTTTCATTAATCTGAGTTGTTGGGTTCCTGGCAAAGAAAGGCCCTAAATTTACGTGGTCTTAAGTGAATTCCTTAGAAGTTAATCTTGAGAATTTAATTTCTAAGCCTTTTATGTTTTCTAATCTTGAGTGACTTTGGGCTCTGTGGGTGAAGAAGATGAAGGAAAAGAAATCAGCAGAGCAAAGGAGCAGGTGGGAAAGAGGAACGTTCAATAGCCCGTGTTTATTGCTTCACAGGGGGAAATGTCCAGGCACTCAGGGCTGAATTGTCCACTGTTACTTTATGTATCGAGTAATGTGTTTTTATAATTCATGCCATAACCCACTTACAAAGGACTCATCAGGTGACTATGTTCATTACTAGAATTTCTTTCCCTTGGTGGAAAAATAAGCATCGTATTTATCTTCCTGAATCTCCCGGCACTTTCTAACACAAATCCTTATTTTATTAATTCTCAGCTACTGAAATAGTCAGGAAAATGAAGGCTGGGCTGTTGGATCATGCTACCTCTCCTCCTATCCCTTCGTCCTATTTCTCCAATTCTTCCCCTTCAATCGGTGTCACCTCTCACCTCTCTCTCCCCCGAACACACACCTCCCCGGGTTTTGCGGCTTCTTTTGGAATCGCCTCTCCCTTTGGCTATATATGGGAGTGAAGAGAGGGAAGAAGGGAGAGTAAAAACGTGGGAGAAGATGAAACAACTAAGTGACAGTGACCCTGCTATAAAAGGAAAGCGAGTGAAAAATAGCATGAAAGCAGCTTAGAGGTGTAATTCAGGCTGCAGGGAATTTCTTAGGGAACAAAAGTGAAGAAATTAAAAGGCCAAGCCTGTGAAATTGCAGAAACAGAAGAATCTGTCAACAGTGTGAAGAAGTTGTGATGACAAAGCACTGTGTTTGATAAATTAGGTCAGTATGCAAAAGACAAGGTGGCAGAGATGATACCCTTTAAAATGGCAGAGATACAGTTCGGCAGTAGATTTGTTGGACTCGTGGTTGTTAGCTGCTGACAAGTTGGGAGTCGGCCCCCAACTCATGTGACCCCATGCCCGATAGAAAAAAATGCTGCCTGGTCCTGTGCCATCCCCCTGATCGGTTATAGATCAGAACATTGTGATCTATGGGGTTTTCATTGGCTGATTTTCAGAAGTAGATCGCCAGGCCTTTCTTCCTACTCGGTCTTAGCCTAGAAGCTCTGCTGAAACCTGTTCAGCATCATAGCAGGATACTTAAGGTTTATAATATGAATTTGACCACTGGACAATCCTACCAACTCAGGTTGAGATTCTTGATTGTCATGACTACTTGGTTGGAGAACATATAGTTCCCAAATATTTGTAGCCTTTTGATATCTATCTAAGAGTCTTCGCCTAGGCAGTGAACGAACTCAGCTCATTGCTGCTGAGTCGATTCTGACTCTTAGCGACCCTATAGGACAGAGCAGAGCTGCCCCGTAGGGTTTCCAAGGCTGTAATCTTTACAGAAGCAGACTGCCACATCTTTCTCACATGGAGATGCTGGTGGGTTGGAATCACCAACTTTTCACTTAGCAGCCGATTGCTTAACCACTGTGCCACCAGGGCTCCTCTAGGCAGAGCACCTGTATTAAAAATGAATTCCAATATGTGCCTTATCATCCAAATGTCACCTTCTTAGAGAGGCCACCCCAGGCCACCTTATCTACAAATAATATCCTCCATTATTCATACTCTGGTTTAGTTTCTTCATAGCACTTACCACTATTTCAAAGCTAATATGTATCTGGGGCTCTGGTGGTACAGTGGTTAAGCATGTGGCTGCTAACCAAAAGGTTGTCTGTTCGAATCTACCGTACCCTCCTTGGAAACCCTATGGGGCACTTCTACTCTGTCCTGTAGGGTTGCGATGAATTGGAATCAACTGGACAGCAATGGGTTTGGATTTTTTTTTTTTTGGTTTTAAAATATATCTGTTTATTTCTTTATCATCTGTCTCTCTTGCTAGAAAGGATGCTCTAGGAGGGTGGCGGTTTTTTTTGCTGACTGTTGTTTCTCCAGGACTTAGAAAAAAACCTGACATACACTGGAAGCTCAATATATATTTGCTGAATGAATGAAAACAATAGTAGGCAAAATTGATTGAATGCTTAGAATCAACATTCAGGTAACATTCAAACCTCAAGTAACACTCAGTACCCATTTGACCCTATGAAGTACGTACGGTTATTAACCCTATTTTGTAGATGGTAAAACTGAGGCACTGAGAGGTTAAGTAATTTTCCCAAGGTCACCCAGCGACTGGTGAAGCCAAGATAGTGATTCCTAGGAAGGAGATATATTCAAGACAGACTTTAAAGAAGAGGTAAAACAAGCTGAGTTTTGAGATGGGTGAGTGTTGACGTAGAGAGAAGAAAGGCCAGGCACTCAAAGGTAGTATGAGGAAAAGTGCATCTAATACAAGTATAAATTTTCCATAAATATTTGCATAAAGGTTTGCTGTATGAAAAGTGTATGAAAGCCAGTCCAAGCTTGAACATGAATAAATTATTCAATTTCTAGAAAATGAAAAAAAAAATTTGTAACTTAGACCTTTTTTGAGTCAGATTGAGTTGTTCTCCTAGTTAAGGTGATCTACTGAGTTTTACAGAGCCCCGGTGGTGCAGTGGTTAAGAGCTTGGCTGCTAACTAAAACTTCAGCCGTTCGAATCCACCAGCTGCTCCTTGAAAACCCTATGGGGCAGTTCTACTCTATTCTATAGGTTCGCTATGAGTCGTAATCGACTCAACAGCACACAATGACAACAGCAGTTTTACTGCCTATTCCGAGTTTAAAAGGATTAAACCCACTGTCATCAAGTCAATTCCAACTCACAGCGACCTATCGGACAGAGCAGCACTGCCCGTAAGTTTTCCTAGGCTGTAAATCTTTTATGGAAGCAGACTGCTACATCTTTCTCCTACAGAGTGGCTGGTGGGTACAAATCCTGACCTTTTGGTTAGCAGCTGAGCACTTAACCACTCTGCCACCAGGGCTTCTTTTTGAAAGGACTACAAACACATTATTTGGAAACCTTGTTTTTTAGGGCTAGCTCAGGCAAAATTACATAATAAGCCATGTTAATCTTGCTGATGTTCTCTAATCATTTTTCTTCTACTTCCGTATCTATCTGGGTCCCCTTGGGAAATCCTCAAAAGGAGTGATTAAAAAGAGGATTTTTTTTTCCCATTAAAAATCTTTTTTTTTTTTTTTTATGGTGGAAAATTTTAAACATATGCAAAAATAGAAAGAAGATTATAACGAATACCGATGTAGCCATTACCTAACTTCGTCAGTCACCAACTCATGGCCAAATAAGTTTCATCTAAATCCTGTATACTCCCCAAATCTCTCAGTTATTTCAAAGAAAATCTCAGTTATCATATACTTTTATCCCTAAATATTTCAGGATGTATCTCTCAAAGACGGAGAACCACTAAAAATGTAATCACAATGTCATTATCACAACCAAAGAAATTAACAACAGTTCTGAAGAAAGTTGTTAATGAAGAATCAATTTATTTACAAAGGGTTAAAGGCTGAGGGGAGTCCCTGGGCAGTTTACACCCTGTGAAAGGTTGGAGGTTCATGTCCATTCAGAGTCACCTCGGAAGAAAGGCCTGGCAATCTACTTCCAAAAAATCAGCCATTGAAAATCCTATGGAGCGAAGTTCTCTCTGACACACATGGGATCCTCATGACTTGGAATCCACTCAGTGACAACAGGGAGAGGTTGAGGGGAATCAACAAAGGATAGTGAAGCACTCAACAGTTAGCAACAGTGGGGAGCCGCTACCACCTCTAGGCTTGAAGAGAATTCTAGAAGACCTGTGGCAGCAGGAGAGGTTTGCCTGTGAGGAGCTGTGGTCTTCAGTAGGGAAACATAGCCGTGCCAGCTGGGCAGGGAGAGAGCGGCGGCTGTAAACATGTCAACTTTCTCTCTTCTTACCCTCTCATTCCTGGCTCATACTTCCCGCTGATGAAACTCAACAGGAGGCCAGAGGGCAAGGGCAGTTTGAGATGGTGCCTGGAGGTCAGCCTCCCAGGCCCAGAACAGAATGGAGAAGGGTAGGGAGTGGATTTGGAGCTGTGCCTGGTCTCCCTCTGTGACACACACCTGCTTCCAAAGATACCTTCAGAAGCCTGCTTTCACCACTCAGCATCTGGGCTCCTCCCACCACCCACATACTGAAATTAGATAATCTACTCAACATGGGTAAGCCCCCCGGGGTTAGATAATTTGGTAAAGAAAGGCCTTTCCCTTTTCCCTCCCAAAAGCATTCCCGTTCTCAGCTGATCTTGATGCTATAAAACAGAGCTGTATTTCAGTGTACTAGCCTCAGACATTGATTAATCAGGGCATAAGGAAGCCATGCTGCCTTTTGAACTTGCTTTGCTTTGCTGTGCTCCAATTAGGTTTAAAAGATTTAGATGAGAAAAAATAGTTCTGGTTCATTTAAGAGGAGCCTCCAGTAAGAGGCAGTTTTGAGTTTGCTGTTGGAAGCCAGCAGGGGTTATAAAATCCAGACTCTAGTTAAATAAATCCTTTCACTATTAACTCCCTCGTAAAACAGGAGGGAGGAACCAGAAGGATGGTTAGTGTGGCAAAAAGAGGGGATAGGATTTACTTACAGTTAATACTTGATTACCCAGGCAGCCACTCCCTGATTGGAAGAAAGCCATCTCAGAGTCCTGATTAGATGGAAGAATGAGGCTTGGGGTCTTCCTTTGTGTGTCTTTCTCTTCTGGGCTGGGAGAAAAAGGGATCAGGAAATAGGTGTGTAGGGCAAAGTAAGTTGGGATTGCCCCTTAATCGAGGGATTGGAGAGAGAGGAGTAGCGGCTGAGAGAGGAAGGCTGCCATATCATTGGTGCCCCGCCACTGGAACTAAGGTAGACAGATAGCTGGTATCAGGTTGGCCCTGACTCATGGCGACCTTATGAACAACCCAACAACATGTTGTCTGGTTCTACGTCATTCTCATGATCACTGGCATGTTTGAGTCTATTGTTGCGGCTTTTGTGCCAATCCATCTCACTGAGGGCCTTCCTCACCCTCCTTGGCCCTCTGCTTCACCAAAGACAGTGTCTTCCTCTAGTGATTGATCCCTCCCGATGATGTGTCCAAAGCAAGCGAGTTGGACAGTGTTTTGTTGTGATCCATAAGGTTTTCACTGGCTGAGTTTCAGAAATAGATTGCCAGGTCTTTCTTCCTAGTCTGTATTAGTCTGGAAGCTCTACTGAAACCTGTCCACCATGAGTGACCCTGCTGGTATTTGCAACTTGCATCACAGCAACATAGAAGCCACCACAGTATGAGAAACTGACAGACGAGTGGTGGAGAACTGGGGTAAGGGTGCCAAAAGGCTCAGAGCCCCCGAGGCTTTTCAAGCTGCAGAGTCCGCCTGGATCTCCTGCTCTGCACAGCCTGGAAGGCTGCAGGGCACAAGAGCATTTTAGTTTCGGAAGAAAACCAGCGACCTGGGGCCACAGAATTTTTAGACTCTAAAGGGATCTTACATATTAAATATAGTTGAACTCTTTTATAATTGAGGAAATAGATCAGAAGGGTTAAGGGACCCATCAGGGTTGACACAGGTAAGGATGTTGCATGAGTGATGAGTGATATTGCATTTCATCTACTCAAAACAAAGCCCAGTTGTCACTGAGTCGACTCTGACTCATGGTGGCATGTCAGAGTAGAACTGTGCTCTGTAGGGTTTTCAGTAGCTGATTTTTCAAGGTGGATCACCAGGCCTTTTATCTGCAGTGCCTCTAGGTGAATGTAAACGTCCAACCTTTCAGTTAGCAGCCGAGCACATTAACCATTTATATCACCCAGAGGCTCCTCATCTGTTCTAAGACACACACTTTAACAGTCTTATGATCAGAATGTCTTAGAGTTGATGTGACCAGAAGATACTGAGTTACAGTTTACTTGGTAACATTTTTCCCTTCATAAAGACACATAAAATAATGAGGTATCCTACAACCAGTGGTCCTTAGATTCATTGCAGAGTGGTCAACAGTGGTAGCATAGTGCATTATTCTGCCGGTGCTCCCTTTCAATCCTGCCCAACACTACGACTGTTTATTCATCTCTTACAGAGATTTGTTACCTAGTTTATTAACAGATTTTTTTTTTTTTTTGGGTAGAGAAAGCACATTCAAGTAAAGAACTGTATGTTTTCTTTCAGATACCAGCTGTACATGTTTGGAACATGTCTACCAGTTCTGCCTAAGAGCATTGCTACTACCACAGTAGCACACGTGTGTGCACGCACACACACGCGCGCACACGTGCACACACGTGCACACACACACGCGCACACACGGACACACACATCACTTCACAGCAGCCTAATTCTAACGTTGGCAACCTTCATTTGCTGCCCTTACTGTAGATGGCTGAGACTAGGCACCGGGGCTTGGTGGTGATTGGGGTGATGGAGTGGACTTTGCAGGAATGTGGATTGTGACTGGGTCTAACAAGCTCGGAACAGAAGACTGATTCCGTCTCCCAGCTGCTGAAGAATGGGTATGCCTCTGATCTCCATGTCTCAGAGACCGGTGTTCGCGTTTGCTCTTCTCTTTTCTTCTAGATCTTGGTCTCTCTCTCCTCTTTTCTTTCTTGTCTCTCCTCTCAAAGGTCAAAGGGGCAAAAGGGTTGATTTGATAAGGAAAGAACCATTGTAAGTTTCACCATCCTCGTATTTCAGGTTTACGGTTCTTAAAAATCTGTGTGTGAACTAAAGGCCACGGTTAGATTTTGTTTTTTTGCAGGGGAGGTATTTTCTAGAAAAACAAACATTTTTGTTTTATACAAAAATCTCAAGTTCATTATAAAGAATAATTTATGCAAATCTGAAAAGCATGAGAAGAAAGGGAAAGAGAATACCTCGAACGCCATCATCTGGAAATAACCAGTTAACCTCGGCAGATGTGTCCTTCTCTACACGTGTATGCACGGGAGGTTGGAGTGTGGGAGACCTCCTGACCGCCCTCCCCCCACGTCTCAGATGTGATCCAATTTTCTGGTTCCTGAGAACATGGCGAGGAGCACGGGTCTAAGCCAAGGTAGGCACAGCTGTTAGACTGCCTGGCCTCCACTCTCACCTCTGAGTGGGGTGTTGCTCAATGTCCACCTGGTTGGGGTGAGCTCCATTCCATGAGGGATCCCTGCAGGCTTCAGATCCTCCCACAATTCCTCCTGTATCCCAGAAGCTTCTTCTCTTCTGCCAGAGAACTAGTTTTCTCTCAGCAGCCTTTCCACAACTCCCCAGAGGAGGGAAAAAAAAGATGACCAGCCTACTAAGCTTGCCTCTCTCCAGATTTATTATGATGTGAGGGCTCAGGATTTAGTAGCTCCCCAGTGTAGCATGCGAGGGCTGTGTGTATGTGTATGTGGTGTGTGTGTGAGGGGGCGTCTGAACTTTCTTACACAGTGCCACTCTGTTCCATTCTAGAATCTTCTCTCTCTTTCCTCATCCGCTGTTTTCCGAGGTAACAGCCTCAGGTTGTGGCCCTATCTTTATTTACCATCTGCTGCTGAATTTTTGTTTTACTAGTTTTTAACTAGTTTTGGTTTGTTTCATTAAGCTTGGGTAGAGGGAGATGACCGGAGCCAGTTTATTCTGCCATCCTAGCCTGGAAGTCCCATTGGCAGATATCTGTGCCCAGTTTAGTGAGGGTTTGGAAAACGTAATAATTGCTCTTCCCTCTACGAGGAGGTCGAAGTATCTGAGAGTGTATAATGCTGGCTGGGGTTTCATCTGAGCGGGAGGTGTACATGTGCTTCTTGTCCTTTGTTAAAGTACTGGATTGGTGTTTTCTTGAAATAAATGCCTGTTAATACTATTTTCTAAAATACCATTTCCTAGTTTTCTCATGCTTAGCCAGTGCTTTTTATAAAATCTCTCTATTAAATATGTACTTTTATATTCCATTAGAGTATTTGTTCTTTAGTTTAGTTTTGCTTCCCAACTGTGGAAGTAAAATCAATTTTCAGAATCATCTTTTATTTGCAAAAACAACCAAGTAGCGTGCTTCAGACTTTCAAGCGTGTTTTATTGCACTTTATCTCAGTCCTTGGGGGAGGGGAAATCCAGCATCTGGCTTATCTCGTTTAAATTTGTCAATGTTCTAATTTAATAAAAAAACAAGTCTTCTTTATCTTTGATCTATTTGCCATTTAAGTGACATTAACCCTCATGAAAAACAGTGTAGAGATCAATGGCTCTCTATGTGTGCACTGTTGGAAAGGAAAAGAAAAAAGCCCGTGGCAAAATGACTACAATCTGATTTACTAAATGAGGACTGTGTTAAGGAGATGCACACAATTTAACAATTACATACTAAAATTTTTTTAAGGTCACTTTTCAATCCCCTCTTTTTTTTCCTCCCAGAGACTTAAATGGTTTTCCACCTCCTAGGTTCATTCTGGCGTGTTTGACAACTGTTTTAAAATCATAGGCCAAACGTTTGAAAAACTACCTCGTTAATGGCATACGTTTAAGGTTAGTGGTGGGTTTGTCTAAAAGCTCCACCTGTATTTTCTTTTCTCCCCATAGCCTATGGAACAATTAATTGGGTCATCTTTAAAAGTAGGTGCTGGTAGCTAAACTCAGCATAAACTCAGACAGTGCTTCCCTTCTGTTAATTTTCTGTGCTTACACATACTTTGTCTTGCATCTTATTATCAAGTGGTGACTAAAAGGCTTAACTTAGATAAGTAATTTTAGACAAGAGAACCTGTATGTAGATCAGATTTGTTATTATTAGTTCACACACAAAAAAAAAAAAAAAAAAAAAGTCTAGCAGAATACCCAGGAGAACTGAGAGGAAAGCCTTCATTTTCCTCTCCACGGGCCTGTTCCAACTAAGCAGCTGTATGCGCACGTACAAGCCCACGCCTACCTAACCAGACCACAGGAAAGCACATGCCAGCGTCTTTACTATGCCTAGCTATTGTGGAATATGCTTTATGGCACATTTGGGGACCAAGAGGTTTTGGATCTAGGGAGAGTTCTGTATGCTGTCACTTTAGTCCAAGATGAGGGCCCTTCAGGAGACTGAGACACAGACCGGGAAATGGACGCAGACAAAGAACAACCACTGTTGCCACCAACTCTCACCTTCCATTCGATAGATCTGCCAATTCAGTTCAAGTGCAGCCATCACCCATCTGTCAGTGAACGTTTGCGTGTTGCTGTGATGCCAAACAGGTTTCAGTGGAGCTTCCAGGCTAAGACAGACAAGGAAGAAAGGCCTGGTGATCTACTTCCAAAAATCAGCCAGTGAAAACCTGATGGATCACAAAGGACAGATCCACAACTGATCATGGGGATGGTGCAGGACCAGGCGGCGTTTGGTTCTTTTGTGCATGAGTCACCATGAGTTGAGGGCAAATCCATGGCAGCTGACAACAGCAACAACCACTGGGGGGCGGTGAAAAGACCAGGAGGGGCTAGTCAGTCATTTTGGTGGTATGGATGGGATGTCACGCCTCCCACCCAGATGTGTGGACAACCACTGGGTTCTTGAGTCTGGGCTGGACTCCACTGACGAGGGTGGACGGTAGAGGTGTCCTTCTCTGATCTGGAAAAGACAGTCTGTGACTCGCCTTTCACAGGCTTGCCCTGGGTGCTGTCCCGGTCCCTCCCTGGTCTGTCAGGCTTTCATCCCTGACCTGGCACCAATGGTGCTTTCTCTTGAGATGGGATAACAGCATCTCTGAAAACAGCAATTTTAGGGGTCTTAGACCTAGAGTCCCTGGGTGGTGCAGATAGTTAGAACTTGATTACTAACCGAAAGGTTGGTGTTTGAACCCACCCAGTAGTGCCTCAGAAGAAAGACCTGGTGATCTGCTTCCAAAAGGTCACAGCCTTGAAAACACTGTGGACCACAATTCTATTCTGTGCACATGGGGTCCCCATGAGTTGGAATCAACTCGACAGCATCTTTTTTTTTTTTTAAAGACCTGATGAGGTCTGTGTTTATTTGTACAAACTCTTGCATTGTTATCTTATAGTTTTAAAAATCTGTTCTAAAAAATGCCAGTTGTTTTTTACTTTCAACCTTAAGTCATCTGTAATGGTGTTGTTGGTTTGTTTTACTCAGATCTCAGGTACCAAAATGAAACCCTTTGCCATCAAGTTGATTCCGACTCATAACGACCCTATAGGACAGAGTACAACTGCCCCAATAGAGTTTCCAAGGAGCGCCTGGGTTTTGAACTGCTGACCTTTTGGTTAGCAGCTGTAGCCCTTAACCACTACTCCACCAAGGTTTCCAGTCTTGGTACAGAGAGTTAAAAATCATTCTCCTAGTTCACAGCACGTTGGCTTCATTGATTGGAGCCAGCCTTCTTGTTTTATTTTTTTTCTTTCTTCTTCCCTGATCACTGCTCCAATTCCCTTCTCTCTCTTAGCACGCATGCTGATGTCTTTGATGTGTGCTCTTAAATATGTGTGCCATGTTGCTGTGTGTGTCATGAATGCTCGGTTAGGCTGCAGTTACCACCAACTTCCTACATTTCAGTGTCAACCACAAAGGTTTCTCACTCATGCTACATGCTTGCTGTGGGTTGGCTGAGGCTCTGTTCGAAATCACGGTAGTTATTAGACCTTCAGCTAATCTTGTGAGATAATTTAGTCATAAAGGAAAACATATATTACTGTATCAAAAATTTGCTTTTTATATTTTGGCAGTGGTATTTCAATACAAATTTTATGATTTTTATTTGTTTAAGTTTATGTATTTTGCTTCCTGTATTTAAAGGCAGTATTTTAGAATGGGTCCATAAGGAGGAACCAGACTGCCAAAGGTGTCCATGGCAGAACAAAGGTTAAGAACTTTGGGTCTAGAATAACAACTAAACAACCCATTGCCACTGAGTCGATTCTGACTCACAGCGACCTTATAGGACTGAGTAGACCTGATCCAAAGGGTTTCCAAGGAGCAGCTGTTGGATTTGAACTGCCAATCTTCTGGTTAGCAGCTGAGCTCTTAACCACTGTGCCACCAGGGCTCTTAGAATATTAGTCCTTAATTGTTTTATATATAATCTCTTTTTTAAGATAATAAATTTCGGCTCTTTTATATTTATTTAGATATATAATCTCTGATCTCTTTTCTCTTCTCTCTCTTCCCCCTTCTCTCTTCTCTTCCTTTCTTTCCCCTTTTCTTATCTTCTCCTCTTTTTACTCTTCCCTCTCCCTTTGCTTTCCCTTCCTCCTCCCTTCCTCCCTCCTTCCGTTCCTTTCTTTCTCCCTTCCTCCTTCCCTCCCTCCCTTTCCTTCTTTCACTGGTTTTTTAGACCCTTTAATCTAAGCTCTTTTACCTTTTTTAAATTCTTAGAAATTTTCAGTAATTATTTCTTCAACTATTTTCCTCCCATCTGAGACTCTTACTAAAGAGATGTGGACAACTGTATTTGCTTCATATCTCAACTGTTACATTTTACATCTCCTTCTTTCCCACTGCCTTATGGGAGCATTCCGGGATCTGCTCTTCCAGTTTACTCAGTTGTTCTTTGGCTGTATCCATTCTTCTATTCATTAAATCTGTGGAGATGTTGCAACTTTACATTTTTATTTTTTTATATCCAGTATTTCTATTTGTATCTTTTTGATGACTCCTTGTTCCTGCTTCATGTTACCAGTATCCTCTCTTCCCTCTTTGAAGATATTTATTCGGCTGCCATTTTTCTTTCATGCTCAGTTACTACTAGTCTCATTCTCCCCATGGTCTTTTCATTAGGTTTTCAGATCCATACACTTTTTGTATGTGGCTTCTCTAGGGTTGGACTAGGGGAGGAATCCAATAGGTGTGCATGCAGGAAGAAACACCTGTGATATTTATACATAATAGTCATCATACATAAACAGAATTTCACAGAATTTCTGATTGAGTTGAGTTTTCCAGTACATGATTTTGTGAATGAGAGGTGAGGGCTTTAGTAAACACTTACTTTCTCTCAGAAATTCCTCTTACTACGTGACAACCCTATAGAAATTCATTGTTGTTGTTGTTAGTTGCCATAGATTTGGTTTTGACTCATGACAACCTTAGACATAACAGAAGGAGACGTTGCCCTGTCCTGCACTATTTCCTTGATTGTTGGTATGTTTGAGTCCGTTTTTGTGGCTACTGTGTCAGTCCATCTCATTGAAGATTTCCCTCTTTTTCGTTGACCCTCTGCTTACCAAACATGATGTCTTTCTCCAGCAATTGGTCCCTTCTAATGTTGTGTCCAGAGTAAGCAAGAGGAAGTCTCACCATCCTTGCTTCTCAGGAGCATTCTGGCTGTACTTCCTCCAACACTGATTTTTTTTGTTCTTCTGGCAGTCCGTGGTGAATTCAATATTCAACCTCAGCTAGAATCAGCCACGTCTTATAACAGTGGGCATTGTTGGTTATCAAACATCAGTCAGCCGCCACGAGTGCCTTGATTCCCAGTTTTCCATCCCATTCCCCGCCTTGTACTGAGCTGTGGCTCAGCCTTCTGTTGTTTCTTATGATATCAAGTTAAGAGATCACTTGGTTTACTTTCTTGAGTGCAGATTCCCACAGATACGCAATAAAAGTGAGCATAAGAAGGACGGGATTAATTTCTTTATATCTTTCTCTACTTCCTTAGATAATCCAACATGTGATTCCAGCTCATTTATACGTGCATTTTATAAACATTTAGAGTATAATTTTGAGGTCCCTAAAGGACAAAATTGGTGAATAAAACTTTTGTGACCCATACTTGCCACTTCATTCTAGATAACTTCTTTCTGCTCTTCTCCTTTTCCTTCTTACGTGGTATGATATGGTCCAATAACTACTTCGGTCTACTTGGTAACACAGTTATTCCCTCCCCAAGTACAGATGGTTCAGGGAGGTATCCAGCTCATGGATGGGGGAAACTCCACATTCTGTGACCTCCTTAGTGTACTTGTTCAATTAAGTAACTATTTTGGAAGATATTTTATTATAAATGATGGATGACGGTTAAGTTATGTAGGATGAATCAAAGAAAGAACTGCATCTGTTTCAAGAAAATAAATTTCCCCAAACAATGGAGCTGTGATTTTAGAGAGTATACAAGCACCAGAGATGCCATGCTGGCTGAGATCAGACCGGGATGTATCCTGCTCAGCGCTATGGCTGTGTCAGGGATACAGGTGGCATTTTGTGGATAAGTGTGGGGTATGCACCCTGCTGACAAGGTAAATAGCCCTAATTTCTACTCAATGACATGTTGGAAACACATCCTGGATTATAACAAAGTCCTTCCTGGAACCTACTTATATTTTCAAGTCTGTACCAATTCTTAGAATAAAGAGTTTTGTGTTTACCTCCTGCTGTGTAAAGTAGCACTCCCTTTTATTTATTCTAAAGTCACCTTCCTCAGGCTTCGAGGGGTGCCTCTAATTCTAATACTCCTGAATTTGGAGAACGAGCAGAGTCTTATCTCTGTAACCCCCCCGCCCCATGCCTTTGTAATAATTTAGGCATCTTTAAATTAGTATCGATCTTCATGTTTCTGGACCATTTGAGTTCAAAAACCGATAGAGCAAAGTCATTAGTATTTATTTAAATTATTTTTATCTTTCAAAAGTTTTATTTAAAACCCGGTAGTGCATACATTAAGGAGCCTTGGTGGTGCAGTGATTAAGAACTTGGCTGCTAACTGAAAGGCTGGTGGTTCGAGCTCTGCGAGAGAAAGATGTGGCAGCCTACTTCTCTAAAGATTACAGCCTTGGAAACCCTATGGGGCACTTCGACTATGTCCTACAAGGTTACTATGAGTTGGAATCGACTTGATGGCAGTAGGTTTTTGGCTTAGTGTATATGTTGCATATGGTTCTGAAATTACTATTTTTTTTTTCCTTAAAGATTTGGTCTATGGGTTGGAAAAAGGAAATGCTAAAATGAATTGACACTGAGAAATATCCATTTGTTTGCAAAGTAGATGAAGGATAAGAGTCGATTCAGCAAACACACACTGAGTGTCAACTAGATGCCAGTCACTTTTCAAGTCATGGAGAGCAAAGGTTGAATTAAATATGGGTCCTGTCAGGCACAAGGTGTGTGCAAGGACAGAAAAGGGGTAGTTTTCTCTCCTTAGGGAAGGGGGTAGGGCAGGCTTAGTAGGGGAGGTGACACCTGAGAAGGAGGAGTGGGAGTTTTCAAAAGACAGTGAGGAGAGGAAGTCTTTCCCATGAGAGAGAACATCCTCTACAAAGCGTGGAACTCAGAACAACATCATGAGGTACTTTGGAATAAGTACGTTGATAGCTGCTGTCAAGTTGACTCTGACTCATAGCTACCCTACATTCAACAGAACTAAACACTGCCCCATCCTGCATACTTTCATGATTGCTGGCATGTTTGAGTCCATTGCTGTGCCTATTGTGCCAGTCTGTCTCACTGAGGGTCAGGGTCTCTCTCATCCTCGCTGGCTCTCTGCTTCACCAAACATGGTGTCCTTCTTCAGCGACTGATCCCTCCTGACAACATGTCCAAAGCAAGTGAGTCGGACAGTGTTCTCTTGTGATCCATAAGATTTTCTTTAGCTAATTTTCAGAAGTAGATCGCCAAGCCTTTCTTCCTAGTCTGTCTTAGTCTGGAAGCTCTGCTGAAACCTGTCCACCATGGGTGACCCTGTGTGTATTTGGAATACTGATGGCATGGCTTCCAGCATCACAGCAACATGTAATCCACCACAGTACCACACGCTAACAAACAGATGGTGGAATTTGCAGTGTTGTTAGGTGCTGTAGAGTTGGTTCCGACTCATAGTGACTGTATGTACAACAGAACAAAACACTGCCTGGTCCCGCACCATCCTCACAATCGTTGTTATGCTTGAACCCATTGTTGCAGCCACCATGTCAGTCCATCTTGTTGAGGGTCTTTCTCTTTTTCCCTGATCCTCTAATTTACCAAGCATGATGTTCTTCTCTAGGGAGCGATCCCTCCTGATGACAAGTCTGAAGTATGTGAGACAAAGTCTCACCATCCTCCCTTCTAAGGAGTATTTTGTGCTTCTTCGAAGACAGATTTGTTTGTTCTTCCGGCGGTCTATGGTATATTCAATATTCTTTAGCAACACCATAATTCCAAGGCATCAATTCTTCTTTGTTCTTCATTATTCATTGTCCAAGTTTTGCATGAATAAGAGGCGATTGAAAACACCATAACTTAGGTCAAGTGCACCTTAGTTATCAAAGTGACATCTTTGGTTTTTAACACTGGAAGAGGTCTTTTGCAGCAGATTTGCCCAATGCAATGCATCATTTGATTTCTTGACTGCTGCTTCCATGGGCATTGATTATGGATCCAAGTAAAATGAAATCATTGACAACTTAAACCTTTTCTCCGTTTCTCATGATGTTGCTTATTGGTCCAATTATGAGGATTTTTGTTTTCTTTATGTTGAGGTGTAATCCATACTGAAGGCTGTGGTCTTTGATCTTCATTAGTAAGTGCTTCAGCAAACAAGGTTGTGTCATCTGCATATCGCAGGTTGTTAATGAGTCTTTCTCCAGTCTTGATGTTCTGTTCTTCTTCATATAGTCCAACTTCTCAGATTATTTGCCCAGCGTACAGATTGAATAAGTATGGTGAAAGGATACAACCCTGACATACACCTTTCCTGACTTTAAACCATGCAGTATTGAATTTGGAATAGCTGGAGCATAATGTGCAGGGATGGAAGCAGCAAGATGCAGGAGGGGGCTACAGGTGCATGGCAGAAAGTGGATCCTGAGAAAAAGAGCTAGACATGCCCTGCAATTTTTTTTGGTCTGAGTTCTAGGGAAGAGGGCCCTTTGCAAAACTGCAAAGCTGGACTATCAGAATAATGGACTCCTTTAAAGCCTTTTCCCAAACTCCAGGCTACCAAGCGTAGTTTCTGTTGAGAAGCAGTGACATGTGCTGCTACTGCTGATTCCCTTGGTCTTGTTTCTGGAACGTCGCAGCCCTCAAGCTGGCTTAGAGCAGAGGTGATGGCGGCAGCATCTAATCCTCACCCCCATGCTCCCCAGGTGTCCTGCGCTTGGACCTCACTCCTCTTCTGGCCTTCCCTCTACAACTCACCCACCTGGAAGGCAAAGTCCAAGCCTCACGTTTCCCTTTATGTGTATGTTGGACTTCACTTCCAAACCAATTGTGCTGTACAAACTTCAAAAGACCAAACCTT
Organism: Dugong dugon; assembly: GCA_030035585.1. Lineage (NCBI taxonomy): Eukaryota > Metazoa > Chordata > Mammalia > Sirenia > Dugongidae > Dugong > Dugong dugon. The sequence continues at coordinate 113,632,816 of CM057468.1, read as the reverse complement.
CCTACTATTTGTTTAAAGTTTGTTTATACTCATACATCACAGACATTTGCCGTTTCTATTGTTGCAATGTGCTGTTGAGTTGATTCTCACTCATAGTAACCCTTTAGGATAGAGTAGAACTGCCCCATAAGGTTTCCTTGGCTGTAATCCTTATGGGAGCAGATGGCCAGGTCTTTTCTCCCTCAGAGCGGCTGATGAATTAGATCCGCTGACCTTTCAGTTAGCAGCCGAGCCCTTAACTGTTGTGCCACTAGGGCTCCTTTTCTAGTTGAGTTCAAATAACATTTATGAGCAACTCCTTTGTGCCATGAGCTGTGCAAGGTGCTGGTGACACCAGATGAATTAAGCCCTGCGGTAGTCCAGCCTAGTGGGGGATGCCACAGAAATGGATTGGAGAACTGGATGTCCCTATCAGCCCCTGTGGAGTGCATAGGTTTAAGCGTTCCACTACTAGCTGGAAAGCTGGCGATTTGAACCCACCCAGAGACGTCTCAATCTGCTTCCAAAAGGTCATGGCCTTGAACACCCAATGGTGCAGTTATACTCTGCACACATGGGGTCGCCATGAGTCAGAATCCATTGGACGACAACTAACAACAACCATAATAGGTCATAATCACCAACTTCAAATTTCTTGATGGTCCTCTATCCATTTCCCAGGATTGCTCTACCACAGTCTACAGTGAAAATTGCTCTACCACAACCCCTAGTGACCAGTTTAAATCACCACTCTCCCCAACTCCCCTCTCCCAACAAATGACTTTCTGCTACTTCACAGAGAACATGGAAGCTATCTGACCGGAACCGTCTCAACTTCCACCAAACCTTTAAAGTAGCCTACAACCAACCCCCTTTGCTCCTTCCCTCCTGCTCAGGTGGGAAAGGCCCACTATCAAGGCTGCAGCTGTGGTTTGGATTAGCTCTTCTCCCACATCCTCATAGTCTCTGTGCGATCAGTAAAGGCATATGTCTCCCCTTTATGTACGACATCTCTGACCGGCAAGGACACCAGGATTGCACTTGCACCAGCTTTGTATGGCGCCTGGATTAACTGTAACTTCTTGCCTGCAAGAAGTGCTTCTGATGGCCGTGAAATAAGCTTTTCCCGTGGACTATAAATATAAAGTGAGCCTCACACTTCATTAATGAATCCTTCCTCTCAATGTCCCAAGCCATCTAAATGCTAAATGCTAGTATTTCACAGTAGAGTGTACGACCTTTTATGTAATTTACCCTTTAAATAAGTGGCTTATGGTCTTGTGATGAATGTGGCCTGATGTTCACATTGAGAAAACGGGAAGGTGTTAAATTCCTTAAGAAACCCCAGAGCCTTAAGGAGATTTTTGTGATTCATGCTAATAAGATTGACTAATAGAATGCCTATAATTTAATTTTGACTGACAAATGGTTCCAAACTGTTAAGAACATAAGCGGCATACAGCAGTTGAACTATAGCTCTATAAAACATGTGTGCAAAATAATTTTATTCATGGTTTCCCCCTTCGGAAAATTTCTTTGGGGATCTTTTAATTGTTTTCTCTAAGAGTAATCAGCTATGTTTCCAGTTTAAAGAAATACTTGCTGTCTTACAATACCTGAGCTCATTTGTAAAGAGAGCTCCAAGCAAACTCTCAAAGGAAAAAAAAAAAAAACAACAAAAACTACCTAAGTTTACTTAGGCTGACCTTCCATTGGGACCAGTTGTTGATTACTGTGGAGTTTGAATGTGGAGATGAACTAAAGTCAGATTAGATAGTATGTGGACCTCACTGAATATACAGTTTAACTCAAGTGTCTTTCAAAATAGAATGAAGTTGTTAATCTGTTTGCTAGGATATTTCCTTTGTCATAGTGCTATGGATTGGAGTCCTAACCCCTATACCTGTGGATGTCATCCTGTTTGGAAATAGAGTTTTACTTACTATGTTATTTAGATCACACCCAAGTAGGGTGGGTTCTGAATCTAATCACTTCTGAATTAGAAAAAGAGAAGAATGGACAGAGACACACACAGGGATAAGAAGAAGACAGATGATGGAAACAGATGCATCTACCAGGATTGCTGGCATCTACTGGAAGCTGAAATAAACAAGGCAAGTCCTCCCTCTAGAGCCACACCCAGAAATCGGACTTCTGGCTTTCTGAATTGTGAAGCAATACATTTCTGTTCTTTAAAGCCGCCCACTTATGGTATTTAGGTTATGGCAGCACCTGAGGACTAAGGCACATAAGTACTCAATAATGATCATCTCTTGCTTTTAAGGTAAACTGCCCTCAGTGTTGTCTCATGCTTACCAGCTTCACTCTGTCTGCCCCATCTTGCAATGTTTGCTCATCACCATCCTCATCACCGCCACCATCATCATGATCTTTGTCAGAATCTGAATTTCTACACTGTGCCAAATGCTTGCCCTCCATTGTCTCTTACCCTTAGGCCAGCCCTATAAAGTAAGTATCATGCTTATCTCACAAATGAGGAAAACAAGGCACATAGAGGTTATCAAACTTGGTCAAGTTTGCTCAGTAAGTCGTAATGCCTGCATGGGAACGTAGGCCTGGGTGGCTGAAAACATTTGTTCCATCCCTCTCTGGTCTGTCCGTGTGCCCCACCATCTTCCCTGTCCTTAGTTTCTATACTATATTTGTTCACTTTTTCCCTAACGTGGTAGGAAGTGGAGGAAAGATAGCAGTTTCCTTATTTTCAAGATTAGAAATAAACATGAAAATGCAGCTATTAGTAAGTGAGAAATAGAGTAATATTAAAGTGGCCTAGGAACATCTAATCTAAAAAAAAACTTTGATCTGAAGAATTAAAAGGCTTTGGAATGCAAAAGAGAAACTTGTAAAATTCCAGAACATAAAGTATAATCTACAATGCATAAACTGCCAAGAGAAGAAAAGGATAGCTTCCAGCTTCCTACAGGCCTCTCAAGGTAACATAATTCCCCTTCATCAGGCTTGGGATCCATAAACTAAATGGAAGCAGCTTTTTTCTATAAGCTTCCTAGGCTTCTTATCATAGCGAAGATCCTTTTCATTGAGATGCTCTATAAATACACAAGCTCAACTTTTAATTCTTCTCGATGCGTATTCCTAAAAGCCCCATTTAAAAAAAATTAAAAAATAACAACAAAAAACAAACCAGTGGATTCTGACTCATGGTGACTTCACGTATTACAGAGTAGAACATGATCCATAGGGCTTTTTCTTTCTTTCTTTTTTTAAAGAAGTTCCGAGAGTTAAAAGTCCAAATCAGGGTCTCGGCCATATTGAGTTCTTCCTTGTAAGTAGTCCCAGGTTTTGCTTGGTTCCTTAGCTTGTAGATGATCCTCACGTGACATCTGTCTTTCCCATCTGTGTTTGTGTCTCTGCCTAATCTGCTGTTTTTATAACTGAGAAGTTATTAGATTTAGAACCCATGTTACTTGGGTATGATCTAAATAACATAACAAAGGAAACTCTATTCCCAAACAGGATTACACCTACAGGTGTGGGAGATGGGACTCTAACACATATTTTGGAGGCAGACAATTTAATCCATAACACATGTCATATGAGGAAGGAGCAGTATGGTATCACTGTTAAGAACATAGGCTTCAGAGTCAGGTTCCTGGGCCCAGGCCTTTCTTCCAATTTTCCTGTTGGTGGGTTTGAACCACCAACTTTCAATTAGTAGCTGAGCCCTTAACTGTTTGTGCCACCCAGGGACTCCAAAAGCCCCGTACCCAAGTCCGTTGCCGTTGAGTCAATTCTGACTCACGGCGACCCTGAAGGACAGAGTAGATCTGTCCCATAGGGTTTCAAGGCTGTAAATCTTTACAGAAGCTGACTGCTGCATCTTTTTCCCATGGAGAGGCTGGGGTTCGAACCAGAGACCTTTGGGTTAGTAGCCAAGCTCTTAATCACTGCACCACCAGGGCTCCTTAAAAGCTTCGTAGAGAGCCATAAACCAGGGCTTCCGACCAGTTCATTCAGATTTGAATGCCTACTGGAAATGCAAATTCTCGGTAGGCATTTGAACCAGAATGAACTGGTTTGAAGCCCTGCCATAAACTCAGAGACTCAGAGAATATGTGATGATGTTGATGATAATAAGGACAAAGTTGCAATGTGACCAACACCTTTCAGAAACTCAGAAGATCAGCTGATGTATTTACTGCTGCAAATGTTGTAATGAGGCCTTAGTTTGATGTGGCTTTCCACAACCCCTTATGATTGGATTTTCTGATGTTTTTCTTTTATGGCACAAAGAGATATTCTGAAGAGATAAGCTACTTCTTGCCAGGTGCTGCTAGTGGGAGATTTGCTGGAAGTGGTAGGTATATATTTATGCTCGGGGGTGACTGGAACCTTTGGATGATTGAGTTTATTCTAGAAGTGTATAAGGTGTGTTTTTCACTAGGAAGGTCAAGGCTGGAGAAGGACTCTGGACAGCACAACCTCCAAGGATTAAAAGAGACCCTCAGGCTGGGCTGAGAGACCTGAGAATATCGAATCTCCAGTACTGCTGTCGTAGTAAGGCCTGACCTCCCACAAAGACCTTGCATACCAAGGAGGCAGGTGGCCACCTGATGCCAGCATATGTTATTCCCCAAGGCAAAGTGCTTCATTTTTACGAAAACCTGATGTTAATTGTCAGGTAGAACACTTATCCACTGGGGATAAAACCCACTTTGTTAAGACAGCATTCCATGATGCCAGTCTTCTTAGGCTCACTGTGATGGTGACCTTGTTTTAGAGGTAGAGTCTACCTCCTTCAGATATGAGCGTGTAGTAATATGTGAGGGGTTCTTCAGTTCTGGACTTCATGAAGCCAACAAAAGGGTTAATTGGAAATAATAGAGTTCACACTGTGTCATGAGAACTTTATACATTTTACTCCCTTTAAATAGAAGGAGGTGGTAGAGAATAGAGGTTAAAAGTACAGACCTTGGAGCCTTGGAATCCTTTCTGTCTGGAATCCTTCCAGTTGTGTGTCTTGGATGAGTTTCACAGTCTTTTCACTTTTTCTGTTACCTCATTGGTAAACCAAAAAAATCCAAACTTATTGCTGTCGAGTGGATTCCAACTCATGGAGACCCTATAGGACAGAATAGAACTGCCCCCATAGGGTTTCCAAGGAGTGGCTGGTGGATTTGAACTGTGGACTTTCTGGCTAGTAGCTGAGCTCTTAACCACTGCGCCACCAGAGCTCCACCCCATTGGTAATAATACTTACTGCCCATTACGGTTGTGGTGATCAAATGTGATAATGTTGGTGATGTTCTTATCCTGGTGCTTGACACACCAACTCCACACATAGACGAGAGCCAGTGGATCTCTGATTTAAATTTCTAGTCCCTTCCCATGAAGACCTGGGCAGCCCTTTAACTTTCTCTTCTTTTCTAGTCTAGTCCTGGTGACTCCCACCTTCCACTGAGCTCTTTCATGTGTCCATGTGCTCCTGTCCCACTGTCTGAGGACACACTGTGTTTTCAGGGACTGCCTACCTTTGCAGTCCTTGCTGTTTCTGTGGCTCTAAATCAATGCCTAGTACCATTTTTTTTTTAGCGATTGTTTTCCATGGAGATGATTTGTTCCCTCTCATCTGAGCCCTCCATTCCATGTCTGTCTTCTTTCCTGCCTCACTGAGGCAATGAGAAGAGTATTTCAAACTCTTGGTAGAAGTTGCTTCCTAATTCATAGATTTGATTGAGCAAAAATAAGGATACCTGTGTTGACTCCTCTCCTTTGTTGCAGGCATTCAAGAGATATTCCTTGTAGATGATTTGATGCCTGATATAGGTATGGTCAGTGCTTCTCAAACTTTATTGTGCATACAGATTACCTGGGGAATGTGTTTAACATGCAGATTCTGATTCGGTGGGTCTGAGGTGGAGGCTGGGACTCTGCCTCTCCAGTGAGTTTCCAAGTGATGCTGGTCCATAGACTGTACTTTGAGTAGCAAGGGACGGGCCACATTATTATGTTGAATAGTTGAGTTCCAAGATAGGCAATAATAGACACAAGGTCTACTAGAACAAAAGAGTTTTCTGTTCTTCTCTGTGCTAATTTTCATTTACTTAACTGTGTTTTAAAGCTACATTTGGGGCACCAATAATATGAAAAGCCCTGCTATTCCTTCTCTGAGTAAATAACAAAAGAATATATGCTAAAGTCTTGACAGCACAACCACACGTGGGCGTGTAAGGCTTCAGGTGTTACAGATTAAAGGAGAAAATGTAAAATTGGGTTGGGTTAGTGAATTCAGAAGCACTTCTTAGAAGAGTTGTTTTGGGCCCAGTTTGAAAGATAAGAAAAATGTGGCTGGAGGATGTTAGAAGGATATTTGTGGATGCACACATGGTTATGGACTTAACTAGGGTAATTTGGGAGGGGTTTGTCCAAAGCAGAGATCAGAGAGAAATGCAACTCATCTGTAGTTAACAGAGCTGCTCAAGAGAGAGTGTGTTGGGAAACAAGTCTTTAATGTAAACCCAGCCTTCCCACCCTCACTGAGTGAGATCTGCCAAAAGACCCTCATCCACAGCACGAGGAAGGCAGAATCCTTACTCTCTGTGTTTCTGCCGGGACCCTTGCACCTTCAAGTTGGCCTGGTGGGCAGGAAGGGCCTTCAGACCCCTTGGGAAACATTAACTACCTCTCTCTGATGGTGTGTATGGGCTGCCCAACTTCCACTCGTTGGCTTATTCATCCTGTACGTTCAATATGCTTGAATTGAGTGCCTACGTATACTTGCGTCTTGTTTAAGGGTGTGCTGATTGCATGTTTGCAATTAAATAGCAACAACAATAGTATACAGAAAAGCACTATCTAACTTGGAGACATGCTTCCCCCAGTGACTGCCAAAGACATCTAACTTCTCACATTGCAGGAAGACAATGGTGTTAGGTGATGACGTGTTTCAGATTTCTCTTTTCCTTTAATTTCCCCCACCAAACCCCTTTTTAAGGCGAAGATCCTTTCTTTGAAGAGCAGCCAGAGGTCTTCTTTTAGGCCATGAAAATCCCTTTCATAAGGTGTGAGGACTGCAGGGGCGAGAGGAGGCTAGAGAGTGACCCAAAAATTAAAATGGGATTTTTGAGTAACTAGACGTAAACAAGGAAAGGTCCCTGGGTGGTGCAAATGGATTGTGCTTGACTGCTGACCTAAACGTTGGTGGTTTGAACCCACCCAGTGGTGCCACAGAATAAAGGCCTGGTGATCTAATTCTGTAAAGATGACAGCCAAGAAAACCCTCTGGAGCAGTTCTACTCTGTAACACACGGGGTCACCATGAGCTGGAGTCGACTCGATGGCAACAGGTTTGGTTTGGGTAAAGGTGAACAGAGAGATGTTTGTCATTAGTAACCCTGGCTATGTCCTATTGAAACTGATACTTCCCTTTGGTGAAATGTCTGGGTAATTGAACTAGAATATTGAGTTCGAATCCTGCAGATTGAAAAATAGGGATTTCAAGGGGACCACGCATGATGGTCATATCCTTTCAGAATTCTCAGCCAGGGGGGAACACTTGTAAAGTTGGAACTGATGCTCCCTCTCTCTCCTCTTTCGATCTCTCAGTCCCTGGATTTCTCAGCCTCCCTGTCCTTCTGCCTCACCCGGCCCTGAGACTCCCGTTCTTTTACTGAGAGTTACTTTTGCACCGAGAGCGGTTTTGAGTTTCTTCAAGCCATATCTCCCGAACTGTGTTGCCTTCCAGAAATTTCCCCGAGAGACCACAGAGCACCATAAGCGTCTCCCGCCCTCTCTTCAACGAGAGTGGCTCCCCCGTGTCGTGTGTTGTTTCCCAGGGGCCTGCACGCCTTGCAGCGTTGTGTAGAGTAAAACGGAGCCCACAGAGGCTCACTGTCCTTAAGGCCCATTCATTACTCACGATTAAAAAGCAATTAAAACAGCGGATTAAGCAAGAGATCAATAACTTTTTAACTCCAGATATGACTTGCTAAACAAACAGTGTTTCTCTCCTGCACACGCTTTCCTGCTGCTCGCTGAGGGTCCATTCTGCACCTGGACTCCAGAGAGGCCCAGAGTATCCACCACCGCCAGACTTCTGTCTTGCCATAGCTCATCCTGTAGCAGAGACCAAGAAAAGGTTTCTCAAAGTGAATTTATCTTATAGATCCTGCTCTTTTGAAAGTAGGTTTGAAGATAAAATACAGGACAGCCACTTAAATTTGAATTTCAGGTGAGCATTGAATAACATTTAGTATGATTTATGTTTCATGTAAGGAGTGCTGGTGGCACAGTGGTTAAAGTGAAAGACTGCTAACCGAAAGGTTGGCAGTTCAAAACCACCAGCAGCCCCTTGGGAGAAAGATTTACAGCCTTGGAAACCCTATGGGGTCACTATGGGTTGGAATAGATTTGGTGGCGGTGTTTTTTTTTTTTTTTTTTTATGTTTCATGCAATATGGGATGAAAGACAACAAAAATGGAAAATTATTGTTTATCTGAAGTTCAAATTTAATTAGACATCTGTAGTGGGCTGAATGATGCTGCCCTCCCAATAATGATATATCCATGTCTTAACCCCCAGAACCTGTGAATGTGACCTTATTTGGAATAACGGTCTTTGCAGATGTAATTCAGTTAAGGATCTCAAAATGAGATGATCCTGGATTGTCTGGGTACGTCCTATATCCAGTCACAAGTGTTCTTCTAAGAGACAGAAGAGAAGACTCAGACACAGAGGACAAGGGCCCGTGCAGAGACTGGAGTCATGCAGCCTCCAGCCAAGGAGTGTCTGGAATCTGGAAAATGCAAGAAAGCATTCTCCCCTAGAGCCTCCAGAGAGAGCAAGGCACTGCCCACACCCCAATTTTGGAGTTCAGGTCTCTAGAACTGTGAGGGAATACATCCTGGTTGTTTTAAGACACCAAGTTTGCGGTAATTTGTACGGCAGCCTTAGGAAACTGATACAGCATCCTAGCTTTTGTTTGTTTATTTTGTTTTTTGTGAAATCTGTCCACCCTTAGAACTGTTTTATTAAAAATTCAATGCTAATTAATATCTTAGGCATATTTTTCCATGCTAACACTCCACTCTGTTCCAAAGTGTTGAATGGCCTGTATTTCTTTTCAAACATAAAATGAATCAAATCTAATTTGGTTCTGATAGATTAATAATGCTGCTTGACACAATTAGCTATCCTGTAGTGTGTTGCAAAACCCAAAACAAGTATCACTGAACTGTAGTAATATTAAAACTGGATATTATGGAATTGAGTTGCTAAGCTTGGCAAAGTAGTTTGTTAGGATTTAATAACCAGGCATGAATCTTTAACTGTAGGATTCAGTCTGTAAGTACATTGTTGTTAGTTGCTGTCGGGTCAGCTCTGACTCATGGCAACTGCATGTGTAACAGAACAAAACGTTGCCCAGTCCTGCACCATCTTCATGGTCATTTGTTTATTTAAGTCTGTTGTTTCAGCTCTTGTATAAATCCATCTCTTTGAGGATTTTCCTTGCCTTTACTGGCCCTCCACTTTACCAAACATGATATCCTTCTCCAGTGATCGCTCCCTCATGATGACAGGTCCAAAGTAAGTGAGACAAAGTCTCAGACAATAGGGTTTTCACTGGCTAATTTTTGAAAGTAGATTGCCAGGCCTTTCTTCCTAGTCTGTCTCAGACTGGAAGCTCCTCTGAAACCTGTCTACCATGAGTGACCCTGCTGACATTTGAAATACAGGTGACGTAGCTTCCAGCAACACACAAGCCATGACAGTAGGACAAACTGACAAACAGGTGGTGTATAAATATTTTAGTACCATGATTTGCCCAGCACATAAACAAGTGCTTTGAAACATTTAGTTACTATATGACTGCACTGTTGCTTCCATACTTCATGAATAAAATAATGTTCCTAACATTGAGAAATTTTACTTGGAAAACTTATTTGCAGTTATGACTTTATGACTATGTAAGTGAATAAGAGGGAAATGTCCCTGATCATGGGTAGTTGGAAGTCACTGTTTTCACGAGGATAAATACTTAACTAGAATCAGAGGTAACAATAATTTCCATCAGGCTGTTTACAGTCTAGAAAATTAATTAAAATGTCATATGTTTAATTATCGTTCGTTGCCCTTTAATTAAAATGTTAACGGAATACATTTGTATATGCAACATAGTCAGTGTGTTGACTTTTTGACAGAGGCAATGACAGTGTTTTCTACCTTCTACATTCAAATGTTTAATTGTTCCCTTAAATATTTTAGAGAAAAGATGAGTATATTTAAGCAACCTGGGAGCATAGATTGAACAAACCTTTTTCTTCTAGGGCTGTAGATAGCAGATCTATAGGAAATCAGCTCTTTAAGCAGCAGAAAGGAAATCACTGGAAGTATGCATGTTAGTCTTGAATTTGCATATGAGAAAAAGGGACAAAAATTAATCAGCCATAAAATATCCATTCAGAGTGACATTTGTAAGTAAAGACATTGATTATGAGGAGATGCTCTTTAAACATCTTCTCTGCTGACAGTCAGACCAGGCTAAAGAATGAGAGAACTTTTATATTCCTTTATATTGATGTACACGTGACCTTTTCATCTGATGGACATTGGAGTTAGCCATTGAAACAACGTACAGGATTGTGGTGCAAGACTGGTTTGAGTTTTCTTTTTAACAATGGTTATGATTTCTTTTTTTCCGTGCATACCTCTGGATCCTGACTTCTGCACAGTAAATAAACATGCTGGTTGCGTTTTGAAAAGCAAAGCATCTTGTATATCAGCATAAAAACAGAATGGTTCCTTTCCAAATAATTTATGATGTGTAATTCTTTCCAAAAGCAGCATCAGTGAGGCAGTACAATCCACTGGGCACCCATCAGCAAATGGAGCAGTCAGGGAATGGAGGGACAGATGATGGAGTGGACGGAATTCTCTGCCCTTATGGACTCTCCAGTTTAAAGCTTTCTTTCCTCTGCCTCCAGAACTTTTTTTTTCTTCTTGATAAACCCTAAGACTTTAGTGTTTGGTGGAATGAGATGAGTTAGTGCTTCTCAGGAAGTGAAAATCGTGGGAATAACAAATACATATTGTATTTTATTTAATGCCCTTGTTGTTCTAAGTGTTGTACTTAAAATATCTCATTTAATCCTCCGAATGGTCTTGTGTGTGAGTACTATCACTATTCTGATTTTGTAGATGAGGAAACCGAGGCGCAGCTTTCCCTGAGTCAGACAGCCAATAAGCACTGGGGCTGGGAGTTGAGACCAGGCATTTGGGAGCCCGAGTTTGCCCTCTTGTCCTCATTCTATACTTATGGATGTTAAAAGGGCTTTAGTGCAAGACATATTAAAATGTTTTGAGCAGCTACATATTTAAACCTGTTGCAGCAGAACATCAGACTGATGGAGGTAGTTCTCCTGCTTGTGCTGACACTTCAGTTTTAAACCTAATGGTTTATTTATTTGGGATTTATGTTTATGCTGTTTTTAGTTGCCCTTGAATCCTTTCCAACTCATGGTGACCCAATGTACAACAGAAGGAAATGCCGCCAGGTCTTGTGCCATCCTCATGATCGCTGGCATGCTTGAGTCCATTGTTGCCTTCCAACCTAGGGGGCTCGTTTTCTGGCACTATATCAGACAATATTCTGTTGTGATCTGTAAGGTTTTCATTAGCTAATTTTCAGAAGTATATCACCAGGTCTTTTTTCCTAGTCTATCTTAGTCTGGGAGCTCCACTGAAACCTGTCTACCAATAGGTGACCCTGCTGGTATTTGAAATACTGGTGACATAGCTTCAGCATCACAACATCACAGCAAGACACAAACTACCACAGTGCAACAAACTGACAGATGGGTGGTGGTTTTTATTTGAAGTTTTCCCAAATGATGATTAAAATATTAAAGAATGATCAAGAGCAAACAAGGGAAGCATAGGCTTGTAAAGCTTAGCCTTTTTGAGAATGTTGTTGTTGTTGTTAGGTGCCGTCGAGTTGACTCCGATTCATAGCGACCCTGTGTACAACAGAACGAAACACTGCCCAGTCCTGCCTCATCCGCACAGTCATTGTTATGCTTGAGCCCATTGTTGCAGCCACTGTATCAGTGCATCTCGTTGAGGGTCTTCCTCTTTTTCACTGACCCTCTACTTTCCCAAGCATGATGTCCTTCTCCAGGGACTGATTCCTCCTGATAACAGGTCCAAAGTATGTAAGATGAAGTCTCGCCATCTTTGCTTCTAAGGAGCATTCTGGCTGTACTCCTTCAAGAGAGATCTGTTCGTTCTTTTGGCAGTCCATGGCATATTCAATATTCTTTGCCAACACCATAACTCAAAGGTGTCAATTCTTCTTCAGGCTTCCTTATTCGTTGTCCAGCTTATGGATGCATGTGAAGCGATTGAAAACACCATGGCTTGGGTCAGGCCCACCTTGGTCTTTGAGGTGACATCTTTGCTTTTTAACACTTTAAAGAAGTCTTTTGCAGCGGATTTGCCCAATGCAGTGTGTTATTTGATTTCTTGACTGCTGCTTGCACAGGCATTGATCGTGGATCCAAGTAAAATGAAATCCTTGACAACTTCAATCTTTTCTCCCATTATCATGATGTTTCTTATTGGTCCAGTTGTGAGGATTTTTGTTTTCTTTATGTTGTGGTACAAGCCATACTAAAGACTGTAGTCTTTGATCTTCATCAGTAAGTGCTTCAAGTCCTCTTCACTTTCAGCAAGCGAGGTTCTGTCATCTGCGTATCACAGGTTGTTAACGAGTCTTCCTCCAATCCTGAATAGAGAATAGTTTATCAATTTTCTGTAGATAATAGAACCTTCTGTCCTTAATGGGGAAACAATCTGTAATTCTGTGCAGCTTCATGGCATTAGAATTTCATCTCTACCTCTTACCTTCTGAGTGATCATGGGCAAATTACTTAATCTCTTTAAGCTTTAGTGTCTTCTTTTACAAAATGCAGGTAATAATTCCTCACAGGATTGTTGTAAAGATTGAAGATAAAGAGCGTAACACAATGTTGGGTTTATACTAGAGACCCGCTAAGTGTGAATTACAGCTGTACAAATTAAATAAGCAAATTATCATGTTGAGAAGGTGTCGAATTGGACATTAGCTAATGCTAATTGATGTCTCTAAAGAGATTTAGGAAGAATATATATAGATACGTTGTTTTACTGGCTTAAAAGAATAGGCTATCGTAATTTCAATGGTTTGCTCATCCCTGGCAGTGAATATTTGTTAAAAATTAAACTGAAACTTCTCCATCTGTTACACTGCTAGGGAATATTCACTGAGTGTTGGTCCATTTTGCGTGTTCCATCCCTCTGATAGCCTTATTTATTAGAAATACGGGAAAGAGACAATGAGGGGGAAAATGCAAAAAGGAGCAAAGAGAGAATGGCTCCAAGAAGCCAAGTGTAACCTTGAAGATGGTCTTAGGAGGGGCCCTGGGAAAGGACTTGGATTGTTCTTCCACTTCACTGCTTTCCAGGGCTTTCCAGTATGGCAGAGCGATTATTGGATGTGTCTCTCCTTGATGGAGACTCCTGGGTGGTACAAACTATTAAGCCCTAGGCTACTGACCAAAAGGTTAGTGGTTCAGATCTATCCAGAGGCTCCTCAGAAGAAAGTCCTGGTGATAAGCTTCTGAAAGATTACATGAAAACCCCATGGATTGCAGTTGTCTGCACCAATGAGGTGACTGTGAGTTGGAAGCGACTCAGTGGCAGCTGGTTTGGCTTGGTTTTCTCCATGATGGAATGGTGGAGAGAATGTATGGGCACCTCTTGACTCCAAACAGTTTCTTTCATACTTTTTCTATTTAGGACTTCCACTAAGAAATAACATTTTACATTGCTGTCTAGCCTGCTAGTATGTAAGCACCATGAATGCAAGGATTTGTATCTGTTATAGTCACTGATGTGTGCAAGCATCTAGAACAGTACCTGGCAATACTAGATACTCAATAAATGTTTGTTGAATCCATATATATATGCATACATAACAAAAGTTTCATTAAACATTCTTATACTTGCTATTGCTTGCCATGCATTCTGAAATTTTCTATTATATTCCATACAAAGAAACAATTGTAGTCAAGATCTACTGTATTTTTATGAAAATAATGCACACCTTCTATGTTTGTTTTCCAACTGAACCTTCCCTCCACAAGGTATTTTCATAAATGCCACCGCTATTCCAAGTTTATTTTTGCATGTTGCTGTAAAAAAAAATTAGCATAGGATGCTTACGAAAATACTGGATCAAGGGCGTGGCTGGCAAACAAAAGTAGAAGGCGTGTTATTTGTGCAAAAATATGGTACTAAATCAATTTCAGTACATTCACTGGGGAGAGAAACGTAATAGGCCATTCTTGCCAATCTTCTGGATTATGCTGTGCAAGTTGAAAAACAGTACTTGTCCCTGGGAGTGATTGGGTTTCTGTGTAAATTGGCTTGTGTCATTGGGACTTAGCTTTCTTACCATCACAATGCCTCATTTAGTTCATTTCACTACCTAACCCTGCTACAGGCTGGTAAAAAAATTAAAAAACAAAACAAACAAAAAATAACCATTGCCATTGAGTCAATTCTGACTCATAGTGACTCTGTAGGACAGAGTAGAACTGCCTCATAGAGTTTCTGAGGCTGTAAATCTTTACAGAAACAGACTGCCACATCTTACTCCTGCAGAGCAGCTGGTGGGTTTGAACCTCCGACCTTTCGGTTAGCAACCTAGCGCTTTACCACTGCGCCACCAGGGGCTCCCTTGCAGGCTTGCAGAGTAAGTCAAATAGTACTAGGGGTTCTCCTGCATCTTCTGGGGAGTTCCGAATGCTATACTCTAATGGATTTTGTCCTTGTGAAGTAGAGCAAGCTGTTAGGAGTTGGTAGGTGATCTGCTCCTGTAAAGATTACAGACTAGGAAACCCTATGGGGCAGTTTTTACTCTGCCACATGGGATTGCTATGAGTCCAAAATCGATAGGAGGGCAGGCAACAACAACAGCCATCTAACTAGGATGGTCTGGGCCTACTTCTCTGAGGAGGCAGAGAATTGGGAAGGTCCTATTCACAATGAGTGTACCTTGATTCCTGCAGACTCGGAAATTAAAATTAATTACTAGATGGATTTTGACACTTTTAAGATCTTTTCTTTTTGTTTCTGATTTCTTGCTGAGTTACCTGTGCTTAAGTTTTCTACTCACTGTAGGTATGAAGAAGAAAGGAGATGAGGTAAACAAATTGATGCAATTAAGAGTTTGGATAGGTGTGAGAATTGTGAAAGTCATTCATTTCCTGAGAAAAATATGTGGGAGTATATATATTGGGAATAAAAAGGATAATGTATTCAAATATTACGTTCATTGTGAAGGAGATCTGGAGATGCGGTTTCTGTTTTCTAATCTTCACTCCTGTTTTGAATGCCCTAGCCAGAAAAAACAATATCCTGGCTTAAGTTTTGAGTAGAATTTGAATAAACTATTTAGAAAAGTGAATTAAATATTAATTCTAGTGTCCAGTCTAGTTTGAGTGCCGTACCCTAGCCAGGGTACTACAGTGTCACTAGAAGAGACCCGGATTTGGAAAGCCCCCATTCACATGGGTGGACAGGCGTCGGGGGGTGGGTTACAGAATGAGACTGACAGGCTGAGGATGAAGACCAGGGGGTTGAGGAGACCACAGGTGGTATCCAGTACAGCCGCTGGATCTTTAGGTGCAAGGAAGTCTAAGGAACAGGTGCTGACAGGCCATGGAGGCACGTGGATGGCCAACTCTGAAGCCGGTGACATTCGAGATTCCAAGGAGAAGACAAAATAATATTGGGCTAATAATTCAGTCAGCAGCCAGTTACACACTCAGGGTGGGGACTGGCAAGAATATTTCAGGGTCCTGATTCTAGAGGGAGGAGCCTTGGTGGCACAGTAGTTAAAGCGACTGCTTGCTAACTGAACGATGGTTCAAAATCACCAGCAGCCCCATGGGAGAAAGATGAGGCAGTGTGCTTCCGTAGAGATTTACAGCCTTGAAAACCCTATGGGGTCTCTGTGAGGCAGAATCAGCTCGATGACGGCAGTGGAGTTTGGTTGGATCCTAGAGGGACTGGTATCATGAAACCCATTATCAAGAGTGTAGGAACAATACTGAGCTTAAATGATCAACACTGGGTGATAACTGAGACTGTCTCCGATCAAGGCACACACCTAGTTTTAATTGTTAAAACTAACTGGGTCACAGTAGAATTGGCAAAAGTCGTGTGATAGGTATATTTACAACAATGACAAAAAAAAAAAGAGTAGCTGCTGAGCCTGCTTTTTACAACCAAGAACCTCATGGGATATGGTTCCTTGGTTTGGAGGTTTAGGGTCATGATTTCATGAGCCATCCAAGTTAATTGGCCTAATAACTTGTTTAGTGCTTCTGTTCTACCTCCTAGTTCATTGTGTAGTGTGCCTGGGGTCTTAAGAGCTTGCAAACGGCCATCCAAGTCCCGGAGCAGTAGAGGAAGAAAGAGAGTCAAGAATAGGAGGAGGATATGGAATGTGTGGCCTACCTGCCTCCATGAACAATTGCCTCCTTTGCCATGAGACCAGAAAAACTGGATGGTGCCTGGTTGAACATTTTGACCAAAGGTTCTATAGAAGAATCCTGATCAAAAGAGGGAAAATGGAAAACAGAATTTCAAGTTTTCATGGATTTCAGACTTTCGGGAGCCATTGGGGCTGGATAAATCCCTGAAACTATTGCCCTGAGATAATCTTTAAACCTTCAACCAAAAATATCCCCTGAAGTCTTCTTAAAACCAAACAATGGTTTAGCTCAACTAGTAAAAAATGTCTGCCATGAGCATTGTGCTCTTTCAAGGTCTATCTATATAGGCTCAGATAGACAGCGGTAACTCAAAAGATTAGCTAGGAACCTTTGGTTGCAGTGAATTTATGTTAATGGAGGAGGAACAACTCAAAAAAGGAGACTGAGAATGGTTGTACAGCTTCAAGAATGTAATGAATGTCATGAAATAGTGCATGTAGAAATGGTTGAATTTGTGTATGTTTTGCTGTGTATATTGTCAACAACAACAACAAAATAAAATTAAAAATAAAACAAAACAAAAAGCAGTGTCACAAGGATGTGGTTTAATAACAAACAGCAGGGATGACTTGACCGTGATTACCAGAACACTATGAGGCTAGCGTCCCTCCATGCCAAATCAGGACCAGTCCCTGAGAGACAGCTTGGAGGTGAGGGTATATGTAGCCACAGAAAGGCAAGATGGAGAGATGGAAATCCGGCAGGGCCTGACAGAAGGAGTCCCCTCACACTTCTTCCAAGGGCATTTTAAATACAATAACAACACCAAGGCAGTTTGAAGTCAGAATCACAGAAGCTCATAGCAACATGAGTATGAAATATCTTTTAAATAGTTGCGTGGCAGTCCAGAAGTATTACATTTACCTTTTAAAAGCCATTGATAATACAGCAATTGTGCAGATATAACAGTAGTTCTCAGCTGGGGATGATTTTGCCCCCCAGGGGACATTTGACGATGTGTGGAGACATTTTTGATTCTCACGACGGGAACCTAGTGGGTAGAATCCAGGAATGCTGCTCAATATCCTAAAATGCACAGGGCAGATCCCCCCCACCCCCTCTCACCCTCATAAAGACTTATCAGGTTGAAAATATCAACATGCTGCGGTTGAGGAAACCTGAGACAGAGTCATATTACTACTACTTAGTCTTGATTGAGCAACTCGATCCATTCCTGGGTGCACGTAAATGAGTTCTACCTATGTTGTTGGCAAACCATGACTCTCCTGGAGAGTAAGTTTGACTAGGAGGATACTGCTACTCAACCACCAAGCAGAGCAGGGCTAGCCTTGATGACATCCCAGCATTCACCCATGCGCCTGTGAGGGATCTGTGTTTCCAGCCTGGGTGGTGGGTAGTTACTGGCTGCAGCCTGGCTTCCTGAGATTTCATGTAGTGTGTTGACTAGAGGGCCCTTGACCTTTCCAGCCACTCTGGCTTTTGCCCTTTCTGTAACTTGTGATGAAAAAAGCCTAATGTTAAGGAGTTGAGTATTTCTTCTTTCCATGAACGTTTGCCCATTGCCCCAGTCTTGATCTCCTGTGACACAGGCTTTCCACGAGCTACAGAGATTTAGGGCAGATGGGGAAAAGGGATGGCGACCAAGTACTTGGAAGGGAAGGTGCAGGTGAGGGGCTGATAATTACCTTGAGAAGATTCGTGGACTTTAAAACAAGCCACTGATTCCAAAGCTGAAACTTAAATTCCTTGTTCTGGAGTGAGGGAATATTGCTTGAATAATACATGTCGGGATATTTTTAAACCGATAAGGTTATTTAGACTTGCGGTTTTATCACTGATTTCTCCTTTCTTTGTTTCTCCTTTCCTTTGTTGCTTTTATGACTCCATTATTCAAGATGGCACCAAATTGATGTGCCTGTTGTGAGTTACAGTGACGGGTAAAGTTTGCCTCGAGGCCTGACGCACTCAGGTCACATTTTTGGTCATCTTTCTCTCGTGGAAGGAAGAAAATGAGTGATCAATAGGTATGTGAGCCATTTCAAGGCAGTGACAAACTTAGCATCTAAACTGTGGAGTACCGATTCAGGTAAGAGGTTTCTGGAAAACGCACAATCAAGACACTATGGGAAGAACCCCCGAGACTATGGCCCCGGGACACCCTGCTAACTCAGAACTGAAGCCATTCCTGAAGCTCACTTTTCAGACAAAGATTAGACAGGCCTAGAAAACGATAATACACGGGAGGAACGTGCTTCTTAGTTCAATCAAATATACGAGACCAAATGGGCAACTCCTTCCCAAAAGCAAGACGAGAAGGCAGGAAGGGTCAGGAAAAGCGGATGAATGGACATGGAGATCCCAGGGTGAAAAAGGCAGAGTGCTGTCGTATTGCGAGGATTGCAACCGATGTCACAAAACAATTTGTGTATAAATTTTTGAACGAGAAACCAACTTGAGCTGTAAACTTTCACCTAAAGCACAATAAAATTAAAAACAAAAAACAAATGAACAAAAAAACCTACAGGATACACCACTCTCCCCACTGTCCACCAAATCTGGGGGGGTGGGCTGGAAGTCAGTTCAGCAAGGTGGTAGAGTTTGTGGGCTTTAGGGTCGGACGCCCCTGGGTTTGACCCCCAGTTCTGCCAGTTATTATCTGAATGAACTTGTTGCTTAACCTTTGTTTCCTTGTCTGTAAAATGATGAAACATACCTCAGATAATTGTTGAGAGGATTAAATAAAATAACATATATGGCTCTGACAGAATGTCTATGTAAGTAAGGGCAAAACTGTTACTTGTTTTTGTTATTATCATTGTTATTGTTAATTGTACTGAACTATCCATAGTCTCCATTCTGATGTTTTTGTCACTAAAGATAGAAAAAGACGCCCTGGTGGCACAAAGGGTTAAGTGCTCAGTTAAGTGGTTAAGTGGTCTGCTCTAACCAAAATGTGGGCAGTTCTCCAGCGACTGCATGGGCGAAAGACCTAGTGATCTGCTTCTTAAAGATGACAGCCTAGAAAACCCTATGAGAAAGTCTCTTCTGTCACATGGGATCACTATGAGTCAGAACGACTCGGTGGCAACTGACACAACAAATAGAGAAAAAAATCCAATTGCCATAGAGTTGACTTTGACTCATGGCGATCTCATTTGTGTCAGAGTAGAACTTTGCCCCACGGGGTTTTCAGTGGCTGGTTTTTTGGAAGTAGATCGCCAGGCCTTTCTTCTGAGGTGCCTCTGGGTGAACTGGAACCTCCAAGCTTTTGGTTAGCAGCCGAGCTTGTTAACCTTTTGCACCAGGGTGGGTGGGGCTGTTGGACGCTCTTTAGAGCTTTTCCCCACGAAAGATATTTTCCTTTGGGTTTTCGCTTCCAATTGCTTAGGGGTGTATGTGTGTCACAAATAAAAAATTTAAAATTTGTAGTGATGTAGCTTGAATTCCAAGAGATAAATGATTCATTCGCTTCAGTATTAGTTATTATAGAATGGAAATGTGACTCCATTAAAAATAGTACTTAAAGACTAAGTAAGCCATTCCAAATCTTAACCTTGTGATCAATCAAATGATTGGAAGCTTTCCACATGTTCATAAAAACAAAAAGCCACCAAGAAAATCTGCTTGGCTGGGCTCAATATTGAAGGACGGAGCACTGATTCTCCACCTTGAATGTGCGTCAGAATCTCCTGGGGGCTTATGAGACACAGGTTGCTTGCTAATTGATTTGACTCTGTAAGAGATAGGAGATATTCAGGAGTGCCTGGGTGGTGCCAACAGTTAATCAACCTGCTGCTAACCGAAAGGATGGAGGTTCAAGACCACCCAGAGGTGCCTTAGAAGAAAGACCTAGCTATCTACTTCCGAAAAATCAGCCATTGAAAACCCTAGGAGCCCAGTTCTACTGTGACCCACATGGAGTCGCCTTGAGTGGAATCGACTCCAAGTCTGGACTAAATAGTCAACCATGGTGCTTCTCAGAAGCCTCTGGGTTCATGGGCCCAGGGGCATGGAATAAAACAAGGAAAGACTTCAAATGTAAAGGTGAGCGGGGCGGGGGGAGGATGGGAAGGAAAAGTAGATCACATGGCTTAATTTTTTTGGAAAAGGTAGATTGATAAAAGGGCTTTGCAGCTCTGCACTGTGATATCGTAAAGGTTAAAGCTCAAGAGTTGTGGAATGTCCTTTGTGCTCCATTTTTGGCACACTTTGTAGGTAGCAATTGGAGGTACAGTTTATACCTGTGACTAGTTTGGGGCATCGGTTTGGAGAATCAGAGAGAGACAGAGAGAAGTACTGAAGTAATCTGGTTTCTGCCAAATAGGCTCTATCTTGGCAAATTGGTAAACGTTAGGATTCTGTTTTTAAAAAAAGAAATGAACTTCAGTAGCTCCTATATGAGTTTAGTGCAACCTCTCTTCCATAACTTTCCTGTGGGCTTACGAGATGGCAAAAATATTTTTCTCCACTTTGCAACAAAGAATTGTAAATAGGGACTATTGCTTCTAGTCAAAAATCAGTTATCCTCATTTTCTAACCAGAAAGTTTATTGCATTTTGCATCAAGAAGGAAGCTCACTTGGTGCTCAGGACCCACAGTTCTGTTATTATTTTTAATAGACAAGCAAATAAGTTTTTGGAAAGGTACCCAGCAAACCCAAAGATGGAAACACAGTGAGAAGATTTTAAATCTCAAACTTTAAACTGAAAAACAACAGCTGATTGCCACAGCTAAATATGTTTCCACCTACATAGGTTTAAAAAAAAAAAAAGAGGGAGAAAATTTAATAGGTTAAGAATGAACACTCTTCATTTTATGTTTGATTTATTTGATAAAACATATGAATATATATATTGTTGTTGTTCGGTGCTGTTGAGTTGATTCCAACTTATAGCCACCCCATGTGACAGACCAGAACTTTCCCATAGTGTTTCCTAGGCTGTAATCTTTACAGAAGCAGATTGTCAGGTCTTTCTTCTGTGGAGCTGCTGTGCGGGTTCGATTCACCAGCATTTCAGCTTAAAAATCAGCCCAGTGCTTAACTATTGTGCTACCAGAGCTCCTTATGAATGTACCCAAACCAAAATCCCATTGATGTCAAGTTGATTCTGACTCAACGACCCTATAGGACAGAGTAGAACTGTCCCTAGGGTTTCCAAGGCTGTCATCTTTACAGAAGCAGACTGCTACATAGTTTTCCCGTGGAGCAGCTTGTGGGTTTGAACCACCAACTTTCTGGGTTAGCAGCCAAGTGCTTTAACCACTGCGCCACCAGGGCTCCTTTATGAATATATTTAAAAAAACAAGAAACCAAACCCGTTGCTGTCCACTTGATTCTGACCCATAGCGACCCTTATATAGGAGTATAAAATGTATTAATATGTAATTATACATAATATAAATGTACTAATACACTCATCAAATACGAATTGCAGTTGACTGATTTCCTTCTCTATGTCATACGTGGTGCTGGATCCTGAGGTTACAGAATTGACTATGACACAGCTCCTGCCCTTAATGGCCCATAATGGAGGGAGGAGAAGAGAGCATGAGCAGAAAATGACTACACAATGTGGACTGTAGAGATAGCCACATATTATTATTCACATATGATGCTTTCGCAGAGGGTGTAACCTGTGGCATTGTGCCGGAGATGTGACATATATGGTAAGTGTGTGTGTGTCAACTCCAATTCTTACGACAGACCTACTTCTACCCCCATTTTACAGATGAGGGAACCAAAGCTTAGACAGATTTAAGTTGTTCAAGATCACTTAGCTAACGTTTAGCAAAACTGAGATCTGAACTTGGAGGTTGGAATGACCTTGAAACCTATGCTCTTTGTGTTATAATGCTGTGATTTTTTACCATCTGATCTAATTCTTGTATAATCCTGTCAAGCTTAGTTGTAATTATTCACCTATCCTGGTAGATCTGGAAATCCTCTTAGATTGAAAATATTTTAGAAATTGCTTGTATGTAATGGGGAGTTTTCTCAGGAGTGCAATATTAAAAAAGAGAGCTAGAACCCATAGTACTCTCAGTGATGTGAACCTTACTGCTTAGCACACATTTCTTTGGGAGGAGGAAGTTGAAGGTCCAGTACGTTTCAAATAATGACGCATCCTCCATGTTAAATGGATAATAGATTGGCCCTTTAAGAGATGTCCACTGCCTGTGCACATACATGCTTATAGAAATAGCTAGTCAGTTCTCAAAGTGCACAGTAGAGGTGGACACATTTTCCCTCAGTCCTGAGTAAGTTTTGTAGTTGATCTTGGGTATTAGGATTTGAAATATTTGAATTCCTTTAGTGGAAAGGGAGAAATCTCTGATCTGTTACAACTTAAACTAAATTTATGTTTTAAATATCTTCAGATTTGATGTTATAAAGGTTCTGCCAGGTTGTGCTTTATAACACACAGTTGAATGGTACAATTATGGATTCTAGCTTCCTTCCTGAAGGTACAATGAGTACAACACATAATCCATTCTGTCATAACCTGAGCTACTGGACGTGATGCTTCTGGCTGTTAGGGGTAAATCATATCTGAGAATGAATCAAGGCTTGTGCTTTTTGCAGTATGCTGGATTTACTCATTTCACAACTACCTTCCTTAAATCCAAATCTGATGGAAGCTGTTCATATTAAATTTGATAATCCCAACTCTAGCAAGTTACACAAATTATAAAGTTCCTTTGAAAATTCTATGACATTTGTGTTATTTTTGTGACATTTTTTTATTAGATACCCATACTTAGCCATCTGTCACTGGGATTACTTCATGATTTATGACTGTTATTGAATTATTTCAGAATTCAGTGCTCTTGCCTGATTTTAATTTACTGTTTGGACATTGAAGAATCTAAGATTGATGAATAATCTTAGTTTTTCAGTTGAATTCACTGAACTTTTGAGGAATGCTTATGATGTGCACAGCATTGTGCAAGATGTGGTTGGTTAGAAGAGGAGAAAGAAGTAATCCTCAGCCTCTAGACGTTACTGCATGTTGAGATAATAATAGGCAAGATATCTGTATTGGGTATTTCCTCTGTTATTTACCAGAGAGAGACAACCTCCTTGGAGCAAGCCAAGTGGAAAAAATTACTTACCTTATTATGCTTAAATTTTTTGGGGGAATAGGAATAACAGTCCTCCATGAATATAACCATAGTCTCTTTGCCATTTTTGGCACACTTATTATGTGTGACTAGTTTGGGGCACACTTATTAATGCCAGCTACTTCTAACAGGTTCGTACCTGGTTCTTTTTTATAAAAAAATAAATTACTCATTAATTTTTTTCTTTCCCTTCTCTGACTTTCTAAGTGATCTCTTCCATTCTCCTGGTTTATTCCCATGACCAAAAGCAGAATAGGTTGATTCTGGAGGGACGGGTGGGAAAGATCAGTTGGAATTAGTAAAAAGTCTGTATTACGAATATTTAAAACTTCGGTTTCATTATTTTCAAACCTGTGTAATACTCAAACAATGCCTAAAAGGAATTGCTTGGACTATTTTCAATTAGAGGTTTCTGTAGACCTGCTTTAATGAATAGCTAAAAATGATTTGTAGTTACTTTAACATAACATTCACATTTATTTTTTATGGAAATGGGCATTCTTACATTCCTTAAAATAGTTTTTTTTTCTTTTGAATAGATTATTGTTTTCTGAAAATGTTTCCATCCTATTAATTTACTAAGTAAACTGTGCTTTTAAGAATGAATGATAAAAACATTAAATCAACCCCACATCTTCTCTAATTCCAAATTAGTGAAATCTGAATCAGTTCTTTTATTAATATAACAAGTTATACCAATGATGAGTTAAATATAAAAATCTCTTTTATATTAAATTGTCATAACATGAAACTTCTCTCTGAGCCATACATTTGATGTCTTTTAAAAATATTGTTTATGAAGTTTGTGGAAATGTTAGCTTGTTAAAATGTCTTTGTGAAAGTTTCTGACTTACATTTAACAGACCCAGAGGAATGCTAGATGAAATTTGGGTAGACTCTTCACTTAGTCTGAAATATTTTATATGTCCAGAAGATACATGTCTTGCCTGCATTTTATAGTGAAGAGCTTTAAAAAAAATTTTTTTTTTCATATGGAAGAAAATGCCTATCAATTAACAGAGCAGATGTCACGGGCTTTGCTCTGATGTTTATATAAAATTTTAAAATATGGTAGTGGGTTGAATAATATTGCATTTTAATTTTCATTTGTTCTCTTTAAAATCATTTTGACTTTCCTACAATTCAGATTCTTTTTAGGCATTTATCTTTGATAGCAAAATGTTTTTGTTCACCCTGAAATAATCCCACTTGGTTCTCACGCTTTCTTCATTGACTCATAACAGGTTTTAAAGCTAAATCAGTCCCATTGGAATTTATGTAATGGTGGTTTATCAAGTCGAGGTGATATTTCATGGAGGTGAGATCTGTAGCAAGATGTGACTGTGTTTTAAATTGATCTTTGAAGTGTTGAACAACTGTATCTATTGCAACATAGCAGGCATTTTCTCACCCCTTCTTTTTTTCTCAGTAATTTCTGTCATCTTTTCTTAAGGAAGCTTTCTAACCAAGCACAAATGTGTACTTAGCAATGACTTCTTGATTTTCCCACAAGTTAAATTGTTAATGGAGTGACTGTATGGTAATAAAATGAAATTATAATAATAGTGGCTAATGTCTGCTTAGTACTTTTATGCACTAGGCTCTATAATGAATGCATTAATTGTATAGTTTAAGTTAATCTTCATAGTTAACCCTACTTTTTGGATGGGGAAGTTGAGGGATAACCCTCTGAGGATGAATTGAGATGATGCTCAAGTCACTTAGACAATACTTGATGGAAGTAGGTTGCAAACCCAGAATTTGCCCAACGCCCAAGTCCACTTGCTTAATAACTGCATTTACCCGAGGAAAACCACTTCGCTTGGAAGTCCTCCTTCTTTAGGCACCTAGAACTTTTAGCTAGTCCTATGACCTGATAAATCAACTGTCATAGATTATTTATTAGCCGTTCTTCATTAGTGTTAACATCAAAGAGACTAAAGAAAACTGCAAGAATAGTAAAAATAAAATGCCAGTCAGTTTATCTGCTTGTTATTTGTTTTATAAAAGTTGGTATAGATGTGTGGGATTAGCTAAATGTTTAAAATACGTCAGCTAGTACTCTAACAAGGGCCATTGTTAGGGAGTGTGGGTCTGGGGGCAAATCATGGGTGTCCCGATTTCTCAAGTGAACACCTAGGACTCACCTTCTCCATCTATCCACTCCAGCCACAGAAGTTTCCCAGAGAATCCACACCCTTTCCTTGCTCGGGGCCTTTTGTTGCTGTTGTTGTTAGTTGCCATCCAGATGGCTGAGTTGACCTTGTGTATAACAGAACGAAACATTGCCCAGTCCTTTGCCGTACTGATGATCTTTGATATGTTTGAGTCCATTGTCATGACTATTGTGTCAATCCATGTCATTGAGGGTTTCCCTCATTTTTGCTGACCCTCTGCTTTACTAACTGTCTTAGGCTGGGTTCTCTAGAGAAGCAAAATCAGTAAAGCGTATAAATATATATATAGAGAGACAGAGGTTTATATTAAGGAAATGACTTACGCAGTTCTAGAGGCTGGAATGTGGGTCAGGCTGGAGGCTTCTCCTGATTCAAGTAGCTGGAGGGGCTGGTCAACCAAGATCCACAAGTCAGACAGCAGGGCTCTGGCTCACACATCAACCGGCAAGATGTCAGGTAGGCTGCTAGCTTAAATCCCGAGAACCGGGGATCAGATGAATAGGAGCTGGCTATAGGATCTAGTGCGAGCAAAAGCCCAAGAGCCTTGCCAGAAAGTCCACTTGTATTGGATGCAGGCCATACCCCCAAGGAAACTCCCTTTCAACTGACTGGCTACTCACAGCAGATCTCATCATGGAGGTGATCACATTATATCAACTCTCATCATGGAGGTGATCATATCATCATACGACTGCCAAACTATATCATAACTGCCAAACCACTGAGAATCGTGGCCCAGCCAAGTTAACACATAACCTTAATGATCACAAAAAAACAAAACAAAACAAAACAAAAAAAAAAACAACAAAACATTGCCATAGAGTTGGCTCTGACTCATAGTGACCCTATTGGGCAGAGTAGAACTGTCCCATAGGGTTTCCAGGGAACAGCTGGTAGATTCGAACTGCCAGTCTTTTGGTTAGCAGCCGACCTCTTAACCACTTGCCACCAGGGCTCCTTAACTGTCTCACCAACCATGATATCCTTTTGTAGCAATTAAGTCTTTCCTGTGCTGTAGAGTTGATTCCAACTCATAGTGCCCCTATAGGACGAGTAAAACTGCCCCATAGGATTTCCAAGGAGTGGCTGGTGGATTTGAACTGCTGACCTTTCGCTTAACAGCCCAGTTCTTAACCATTGCGCCACCAGGGCTCCATGTCCAAAATAAGTGAGCCAAAACCTCGCCGTCCTTGCATCTGAGGAATGTTCTGGTTGTATTTCTTCTAAGACTAATTTGTTTGTTCTTCTGGCAGTCCACAGTATATTCAATATTCTTCACCAACGCTACAATTCAAATGCATCAATTCTTCTTCTGTCTTCCATTTTCATTGCCCAACTTTCACATACATATGAGGCGATTGAAAAGACCATGGCTTGGGTCAGGTGCACTTTAGTTATAGAAGTGACAGCTTTGCTCTTTAGAACTTTAAAGAGGTGTTTTTGTAGATTTTCCCAATGCAATACATCATTTGATTTCTTTCTTTTTTTTCTTTTTTAATATTTTATTGGACTTCAGGTGAAGGCTTACAGAACAAATAGTTTCTCATGAAACAGTAGTACACATGTTGTTTTATGACATTGGTTAACAACCCCACTACATAGTAACCCTATAACTTCTCAACCTTTTATTTTTGGTGAAAATACACATAGCCAAAGATACACCGTTTCAAAAATTTCTACATACACAGTTCAGTGACACTGACTACGCTCTTCCAATTGTGCTGTTATTCTCACTTAAGATGAAGGCTTACAGAACAAAATAGTTTCTCATTTAACAGTTACTACAAATGTTGCCCTATGACAATGGTTAACAATCTCCCAACACATCAACAATATCCTTACTCAACCTTGGGTTCCCTATCACCAGCTTCCTTGTCCCCTTCTGCTTTCTGGCCCTTGTCGCTGGACTCCTGTACCTTGTTAGTCTCATTTGGTTTTACGGGGCTGTTCACTCCCAGGCTGAACAGTGAACCTCGTAGGTAACTTCACCACTGAGCTAAAAGGGTGTCTGGGGGCCATACTAGCGAGGTTTTTCCAGTCTCCTTTAGGCCAGTAAATCTGGTCTTTTTTTTGTGAGTTAGAATTATGCTCTACATTCTTCTCCAGCTCTGTCCAGAACCCTCTGTTGTGATCCTGGTCAGAGCAGTCAGTGGTGGTAGCCGGGCACCATCTAGCTGTACTGGACTCAGTCCGGTGGAGGCCTTGGTAGCTGTGGACAACTAGTCCTTTAGACTAATCTTTTCCTTGTATCCTGTTCTCTTCATTCTCCCTTGCTCCTGAAGGGATGAGACCAGTGGAGTATCTTAGATGGCCGCTCACAGGCTTTTAAGATCCCAGACACTACTCACCAAGGTAGAATGTAGAGCATTGTCTTTATAGGCTGTGTCATGCCAATTGAGCTAGATGTTCCCTGAGACCATGGTCCCCACAGCCCTCCGCCCAGCAATTCAGTCCCTCAGGGAGTTTGGATGTGTCTATGGGGCTTCCATGACCTTTCCTTGTACAGGTTATGCTAGTTTCCCCTGTATTGTGTACTGTCTCATCCTTCACCCAAGATACCACTTATCTATTGCCTATTTAGTATTTGTCCCCCACCTCTCCCATCCCTGGTAACCAACAAAGATTGTTGCATTTTATGTGTGAACTTTTTCATGGGTTTTTACAATAGAGGTTTCATACAATATTTGTCCTTTTGTGATTGACTTATTTCACTCAGCATAATGTCCTCCAGTTTCATCCATGTTATGAGATGGTTCACAGATTCATTGTTGTTCTTTCTCGTTGCATAGTACTCCATTGTGTGTATGTATCATAGTTTGTTTATCCATTCATCTGTTGATGGGCATCTAGGTTGTTTCCATCGTTTTGCTATTGTGAACAATGCTGCCATGAACATAGGTGTGCATATGTCTATTTGAGTGACGACTCTTATTTCTCTAGGATATATTCCTAGGAGTGGGATTGCTGGATTGAATGGTATGTCTATTTCTAGCTTTCTGAGGAAGTGCCATATCATTTTCCAAAATGGTTGTATCATTTTGCATTCCCACCAGCAGTGCCTAAGAGTTCCCATCTCCCCGTAGCCCCTCCAACATTTGTTATTTCCAGTGTTTTTGATTCATGCCAGTAATGCCGGGGTGAGATGGTATCTCATTGTGGTTTAAATTTGCATTTCTCTAATGGCTAGTGATCGCGAGCATTTCCTCACGTTTCTGTTGGCCATTTGAATGTCTTCTTTGGTGAAGTGTCTGTTCATTTCCTTTGCCCATTTTTTAATAGGATTATTTATCTTTTTGTTGTAGAGGTGTTGGATTTTCTTGTAGATTATGGAGATTAGACCTTTGTCTGACTTGTACTGTCCAAAAATTTTTTCCCAGTCTGTAGGTTCTCTTTTGACTCTTTTGGTGAAGTCTTTTGAAGAGCATAGGTGTTTGATTTTTAGAAGATCCCAGTTATCTAGCTTATCTGTTGGGGTTGTGCATTGATGGTTATGGTTTGTATCCTGTTAATGCCATGTATTAAGGCCTGAAGTGTTGGTCCTATTTTTTCTTCTATGAAATTTACAGTTTTAGGTTTTATATTCAGGTCTATGATCCATTTTGAAGTAGTTTTTGTATACGGTGTGAGGTATGGGTCCTGTTTCACTTTTTTGCAAATGGATATCCAGTTTTGCCAGCACCATTTGTTAAAAAGACTGTCTTTTCCCCATTTGATGGACTTTAGGCCCTTGTTGAAGATCAGGTGACCATAGGTGGATGGATTTACATCTGGGTTCTTAATTCTGTTCCATTGGTCAATGTATCTGTCGTTGTACCAGTACCAGGCTGTTGTGACTACAGTAGCTGTATAGTAGGTTCCGAAGTCAGGTAGTGTGAGTCCTCCAACTTTATTCTTCTTCTTCAGTAGCGCTTTACTTATTCGGGGCTTCTTCCCTTTCCATATAAAGTGAATGATTAGTTTTTCCATCTCTTTGAAGAATGGTTGTTGGTATTTGGATCAGGATTGCATTATATTTGTAAATTGCTTTGGGTAGAATTGCCATTTTCACAATGTTGAGTCTGCCTATCCATGAGCATGGTATGTTTTTCCATTTATGTAGATCCCTTTGGGTTTCATGCAGTAGTGTTTTGTAGTTTTCTTTGTATGGGTCTTTTACATCCCTGGTCAGATTTATTCCTAAGTATTTTCTCTTTTTAGGGGCTATTGAAAACGGTATTGTTTTCCTGATTTCCTTTTCATTGTTCTCCTTACTGGTGTATAGGAATCCAACTGATTTTTGAATGTTTATCTTGTATCCTGCTACTCTGCTGAATCTTTCTATTAGTTCCAGTAGATTTCTCATGGAGTCTTTAGGGTTTTCTATGTATAGTATCATGTCATCTGCAAACAGGGACAGTTTCACTTCTTCATTACCAATTTGGATGCCCTTTATTTCTTTTCCTTGCCTTATTGCTCTAGCTAGAACTTCCAGCACAATGTTAAATAGGAGTGTCTTGTTCCTGTTTTCAAGGGGAATGTTTTCAGCCTCTCTCCATTAAGAATGATGTTGGCCATTGGTTTTGCATAGATGCCCTTTATTATGTTGAGAAATTTCCCTTATATACCTATTTTATTGAGAGTTTTTATCAGGAATGGGTGTTGGACTTTGTCAAATGCCTTTTCTGTATTAAATAGAGATGATCATGTGATTCTTTTCTTTCCTTTTATTTATGTGGTGGATTATGTTGATTGATTTTCTAATGTTGAACCATCCTTGCATACCTGCTATGAATCCTACTTGGTTGTGGTGTATTATTTTTTGATATGATGCTGAATTGTATTGGCTAGAATTTTGTTCAGAATTTTTCCATCTATATTCATGAGAGATACTGGTCTGTAATTTTCTTTTTTTGTGACGTCTTTGCCTGGTTTTGGTATCAGCGTTATGCTGGCTTCATAGAATGAATTTGGAAGTGTTGCTTCCTCTTCTATTCTCTGAAATAGCTTGAGTAATACTGGTAGACGCTCTTCTGTAAATGTTTGGTGGAATTCTCCAGTGAAGCCATCTGGGCCAGGGCTTTTTTTGGTTGGGAGTTTTTTTTATTAACTTTTCAATCTCTTCTCCTGTTATGGGTCTGTTCAGATTTTCAACATCACTTTCTTGTAGTTTGGGTAGGCCGTGTGTTCCTAGAAGTTTATCCGTTTCCTCTAGGTTTTCAAATTTGTTGGAGTACAGTTTTTCATAATATTCTGTTATAATCCTTTTTATTTCAGTTGGGTCTGTTGTAATGTCCCCCATTTCATTTCTTATTTGGGTTATTTGTGTCCTCTCCTGTTTTTCTTTTGTCAGTCTGGCCAGTGGTTTGTCAATTTTGTTGATTCTTTCAAAGAACCAACTTTTGGTTTTGTTGATTCTTTCTATTGTTTTTCTGTTCTCTATTTCATTTATTTCTGCTCTGATCTTTACTATTTCCTTTCTTCTGGCGTTGTGGGCTTTTTTTTGATGTTCTGTTTATATTTGTTTGAGTTCTGTAGTTAATGTTTTGATTTTGTCCCTTTCTTCTTTTTTGATATGTGCATCTATTGCTATAAATTGTCCTCTGAGGACTGCCTTTGCTGTGTCCCAAAGGTTTTGGTATGATGTGTTTTCATTTTCATTTGATTCTAGGAATTTTTTGATTCCATCTCTGATTTCTTCTATTACCCAGTGATGTGTAAGGAGGGTATTCCATGTAGTTGATTTTTTTTCCGTGATCTTTCTATTGTTAATTTCTACCTTGATGGCATTGTGGTCAGAGAAGATACTGTGAATTATCTCAACGTTTTGGATCTTGTTGAGGATTGTTTTGTGGCCTAAGATGTGGTCTATTCTGGAGAATGTTCCATGTGCATTGGAAAAGAATGTGTACTTTGCAGCGGTTGGATGGAGTGTTTGTCTATGAGGTCAAGTCGGCTGATTGTACCCTTTTGGTTTTCCGTATCTTTGCTGAGTTTCTTCTTAGTTGTTCTGTCCTTTACGAGAGTGGTGTGTTGAAGTCTCCTACTCTTACTGTGGAACTGTCAATTTCTCTTTTCAGTGTCGTTAGAGTTTGTTTTATGTATTTTGGAGCTCTGTCATTGTGTGCGTAGATGTTTATTATGGTTATGTCTTCATGATGGATTGTCCCCTTAATCATTATATAGTGTCCTTCTTTGTCTTTTCTGGTAGATTTCGTTTTAAAGTCTATTTTATCTGAGATTAGAATTGCCACTCCTGCTCTTTTTTGGTAGTTATTAGCTTGATATATTTTTTTTCCAACCTTTGACTTTTAATAAATTCACATCTTTGTTTCTAAGGTGTGTCTCCTGTAGACAGCATATTGATGAATCCTGTTTTCTTATCCATTCTGTCACTCTCTGTCTCTTTATGGGTGCATTGAGTCCATTTACATTCAGTGTAATTATTGATAGATGTGAGTTTGTTGCTGTCATTTTGTAGTTTTTTTTTTTTGTGGTGCTGAAGTTTTCTTTGTTCTTCTTACTCTCTTGTGCTAAGTTACTTTTGTTTGTGGATTTTTTTTTCATTTCTTTTGTTTTTGTAGGCTTTGTGTTTGCTGAGACTTTATGCTTTTCGTCTTTATTTTTATGAGTATGTTTGTTAACTTTCTTTGAGGTCACCATGAATTTTACCCTTATCTTTCTAAGTTTGAAGCAGTCTACCATTACTTGGTATCGCCTTGCCTTCCTCTCCATTAGAAGGTTCTATACCTATGCCATTAATTCCCTCTTCTATTGTTTTGATGTTGTTGTCATTTATTGATTAACTCCTCTGATTCCCTGTTGTATTTCTTTTGGTTTTGGATAGTCCTCGAGAGTTCATTTCCTAGATTGGTATCTGGCTGGTACGATCCTGCATCCTAGGTTCTGCCTGTGAGCTGAAGCTGTTTGTCCTCAGATCGAAGAACTCCCTTTAATAATTCTTGTAAGGTTGGTTTGATTTTTACATATTCCCTTAATTTCTGTTTATCTGGAAATGACCTAATTTCACCATCAAATTTGAACAAGAGTTTTGCAGGATATATTATTCTTGGCTGACAATTTTTTTCTTTCAAGATTTTATATATGTCATCCCATTGCCTTCTTGCCTGCATGGTTTCTGCCGAATAATCTGAGCTTAGTCTTACTGTTTCTCCTCTGTATGTGACTTCTTGTTTTTCACGAGCTGCTCTCAGGATTCTTTGTTTGTCTTTGGTTTTGGCAAGTGTGAATATGATATGCCTTGGTGATTTTCTTTTGGGGTCTCTTCTATATGGGGTTCTTTGAGCCTCTTGGATGGCCAGCTTTTCATCTTTCGTGATATTGGGGGAGTTTTCTGTCAGCAGTTCCTCAGTGATCCTCTCTGTGTTTTCTGTTTTCTCTCCCTCTTCTGGAATTCTAATCACTGGTAAATTTTTGCTTTTAATTGTGTCCCACATAACTCTCAGGGTCTCTTCATTTTTCTTTGTTCTTTTTTCTGAGTTTTCCTGAAACAGAGTTGTATCCAAGTGTTTGTCTTCAATTCCACTGACCCTGTCTTCCACCATTTCAAATCTGCTTCTCAGCCCTTCTATGACATCATCCATTTCTGAAATCTTGTTGTTTATCTGTTGGATTTCTAATTGTTGTTTTTGTATAATTTCTAGTTGTGAATTTATTTTGGCATTTTGTTCCTGCATCATCTTCCTGAATTCTTCTAATTTTTTGTCTGTATTTTCCATGAATTTGTCTATTTTTTCCTCATGTTTGTCAGCTTTTTGCTTCAGTTCTTGGAGAATTCAGAGCATTAGAGATTTGAATTCCCTATCAGGTAGTTCTAGTGCATTTTCTTCCAGAGGAGAGTCATTTGGTGTTTTATTTTGGACACCTACCGGAACCATCCTGTCCTGTTTTTGTAAATGTTTTGGTATTGTCTGCTGTTTTCAGGGCATTCAGTAGTTATTTTTCTTGTTTATTGATTGTAGATTTGTTTGTTTCATCCCTTTTTTTAAAAAAAAATTTGACTGTGTCTCAGCCAGCGGACTGTGTGTTCTTTGTTGTTTGCGCGTCTGTGCGCTCAATACTTTTCACCTCCTTCTCCAACTGGCAGGGTAAGTCACTCAGGTATGGTATGGCAGGGCAGGTCTAGCTGAAGAGGAGTTACTGGGACGGGTTGTTTGTGGCACTCACTACAGCCACCGGAGCGGGTTGGTAATCAGTGCCGGGCAGGTTCCAGTAGGCTGTGCCTGTGCTGCTTGGTCGTGTGATGTCAAGCGCACGGTGCAGGTAGGCAGGATGCAGCGCGGAGATGGTTATGTGTGGAGCTAAGATGGATATGGGAGAGAGGAGAGAGGAACAGGAGCCAAAAACATACAAACAAACAAAAAAGAATGCTAGGGGAGCTTGCCGTTGGAATGGAGAGATGAGAGACTGAAATGGAGAAAAACAGAAAGGGGAAGAGGAAGAAAGGAAAAGAATGAATAAATAAAAATCAGAAAGGTTAAAGAACCGCAGAGTTCCCAGGGATCCCACCAGTGCAGCTCTGAGGTCTGGGGAAGTTGCTCTCAGGTGTTGCAGTACAGCCTGGCTAGAATGCGCAGAGGCATACAAAGCCTGGTATTCAGGGATCAGAAAAAGAAGGAAGGTATAGAGAGACGAGAAACTGAGCAATGAAGAAGGACAAAAAGGGAAATAGAGGGAAAAGAAAAGAAAACAAATTAAAAAAAAAAAAAGAACAAGAAAGACCCCCCAAAAAAAACAGAAAAAAAAAAAAACGAAAAAAGAAATGTCCTCAGGGATCCCTCTGCACTTCTGTGGAAGTTGAAGGGGAGTTCCTTGCCACGCAGCTCCACCTGGGCAGAAAGGGCTCCCAACTCAATAAAAGGAAAAGAAAACAAACAAACAATTCAAGACGAGCAAACGAACAAAAGCCCCGGCATCCCACCAGCACGGTAACCCAGACTGGGAAGCAGCTCCACACTCGAATGGAACTCCGCAGCGCCTCAGGAAGAAGCAAAGATGGTGCACAGAGCCAGGCACTTGAGCAAAAGGAGGGGGAGGTGGCGAGAGGCAAGCAAGAAATCAAAAGAAGCAGAAAAAAAAAAAAAAGCAACACCAGCAGCCAACAAATGGCACGCATAGAGCCAGCTAGTACGGGCTGGTGTTTCTGGACAAGAGACTGTGTCTGCAGGAAGCAGAGGAGGCCGAGTGTGGGTGAAGAAGGGTAGAGAGTGGGAAAGCATATATCAGAAATTGCTGGCGCTCTGCAGCCCCTCAGGAGGAAGCAAAGATGGTGCATGGAGCCAGGCACTCGAGTGAAAGGAGGGGGAGGTGGCGAGAGGCAAGTGAGAAATCAAACGAAGCAGGAAAAAAAAGCAACACTAGCAGCCAAGAAATGGCATCCAGATAGCCGCCGGCTTGGGTGTGTGGAATCCAAGCAGCCGGCATTTCCCGGTCAAGAGACCATGGCCGCGGGAAGCAGAGGAGGCCGAGCTGGGGTGAAGAGGGGTGTGGGGTGGGAAAGGGCACACCTCAAATTACTAATTGTTTTGTGTCCCGCTGGATGCTCTGTGAGGCTGCTTTCTCGTACCCCCATTTGCTGGTCTCCGATAGGAGTCCAAGATGGTGGATCCGTGCTGCATTAGCTGGTAGGGGACCTTTGCATGAATCTCCCTTGCTCTCCGTTCTCTCTCAGTTTTCTCACTCCATTTGGTGCTTGGCTGAGTTCTTTATCTCTTCATTTGATGTTTTAGGGTTTCAGGATTGTAGTATTCTCTGTTCGGCTTAGTTTTTCGGATCTTTGCTGTGGAGGGACAGCGTGGTGCTTCTGCCTAGAGCGCCATTTTGCCGGAACTTCCTCTCATTTGATTTCTTGACTGCTGCTTCCATGATTGTTGATCTTTAGACCAGCTCTTTTTTGCATTTAAGGCCCTTGTCCTCTGGCACTTGCAAAGCCAGGCTTCTTCTAGTCCTTCCAGTCTCAGCTTAAATGCCATCTCAGAATGGCCGTCTCAGATGCCTTAGCAGAAATGAGATTCCTCATTATCTCTCTCGTACCCTGGCTGACACTTTTACTAGCTGTTGTGGACTTGTTTGTATCCCTCACTGGATTCTAAGCTTCTTAAACCCTGTCTGTCTTACAGTGTGTCTCTAGCATTGAGCCGAGAGGCATGTGGTAAGTGCTCAGTAAATACTTGAGGAATGAAAGAATGAATGAATAGGAGAATGTCAACAATGAAAAGAAATAGCCAAAAGGAACAAAATATAGTAAAAGTAAACTTTTAATCAGCAGTCTGAGCAGATTGAATTGAGATGGGTAGCATTAAGGGATGCAGGGAGGAAGGATACTTTCCTTTAGCATGTGAACCCCAGATGTCCTTACCTTACCACTTTGAAACTGAATGGGAGTGTCACAGCCTCATCCTTTGAGAAACAGCTGTGCCTCAGTCACTTCTTTTATAGGGCAAGATCCTGATCCAAAATCCAGGCCTGAGATTTGCTGTATCCTGAGAAGGCTGTTTGCACCTTGCCAAAGATGGTGAATACTGGTCAGTGGTGCATCATGGATTTTAGTTTGTCCCTATTTTTTTTCTCCAAGACTGCAGAATTCAAAATAAATGACGTCTCTTAAAGTACTGTTCTTAATTATCAGAAATGTTATTGTTTGATTTAAAAATTAAGTGCTCATTGTTCAGATTCTCTCTTGCATTGAAGAGTTCAGAGCTGCATAGGTCCAGGGATGGAAGCATAATTAAACATAAACAACTGAATCCAGGAGACTAAGGAGAAAGAGAAAATGTGAAATAACAGTCATGTGGCCAGAAGTACTAGATACGCAACAAATTTCCTTTTACCACAAAATCACGGTGGATGGGATCAATCAGTTCTGTCTTTAAAGCCTGAGTTAAAAAAACACAGAAATGAGAATCATGCTAAATTTAATTGTCTAACAATATGTAAGTTGTATTATTATTTTAAGAAAGTGGGTAAGAAAAGAATTAGGAATTTGGGGCGGTGAGATACCTTAAGGCAGTGTCCCTGTGGGCCGGTAGGAAATGAGAAACTGATGTAAGGAAGGAGCCTTTGATATGCGAAGGTCCCTGGCCTGCAATAGGGCCACTTACATATGAATCTACTTAAAATGATAACCCACTTTTTAAGGTAAATAGTAAAAACCAACCAACAACCAAACAAACCAAAAAAGTTTGATCGGGGCTTTATCTTAAGAATCAAAACAAAAATTACACAACGAATTTCTCCTGAAACCCTTATGTGGTCTGCAGTTGTTTAAGTCTAACTGTCCCAAAGCTCATGTGTCCATGGCTTTGCAAATTATTCTAGCAGGCCTCCAAGACCACTTTCATTGACTTTATGGATTTCTGGATGTTTTGTAAGATTTGCCATTTCATCTTGCAGTTGATTTGCATTGCATTACTGGCTCTTGAGGAGTCCCTGAGCAGTGAAGATGGTTGAGCGCTTGGCTGCTTACCGAAAGGTTGGCAGTTATAATTCACCCAGAGGCACCTCAGAAGAAAGGCGTGACCACCTACTTCCAAAAGATCACAGCCACTGCAAACCCTATGGAGCACAGTTCCACTCTGAAAAACATGGGGTTGCCATGAGTCGAAATTGATTCCATGGCAGATGGTTTTTGGTATTGGCTATTGTAAGCAACCAGCAAGAGGCTGATTATAAAAATTTTGAGCGACAGGAAACTGAAGATTGGGGAGGGACTAATCTTCAGAGATCTGTGGATTAGTGAATATTTTCATGTTATGACAACTTTGTTTCTCCATGGAACCCTTTACCCAGGGGGCTTGCATAACACATGGACAGACTAGTAAGAACTCGTGTAATTCTGCCCCTAAACAGAAACCTTGTCCTGTCCTGCCATCATATCCTGCTACTAAGAAATGACTAGGAGATTGGGGAATTTCAAAATTATCCCGATTGGCTACTAGAGCATTCAAATTCAGAAAATTATTGTTTGATCCACTACTCTTTTTACCAAATAGCTGAAAAGCAATGTCTATAGAACTCAAAAGGAGCCTTGGTGGTGCAGTGGTTAAGTGCTTGGCTGCTACCTGACAGGTTGGTGGGAAGCAGCCACTCAGTGTCTTTTTGAGACGAAGACCTGGCGGTCTGCTCCTGTAAACACTGCAGCCTAGAAAACCCCACTACTCTATCATATGGGGTCACTATGAGTCAAAAACCGACTTGATGGCACTCAACAACAACATAGAACTCAAAACCATTTTGAAAGGAATCAAGTACAGTGGAACTGCTCATGTAATGCTTTATGATTAAAAGGAATGATTATTATTGTTTTCAGCCACTGAGCTTTGTGGTGGTTTGTTATACAGCAA
The DNA here is from genome assembly GCA_030035585.1 of Dugong dugon. Taxonomy (NCBI): domain Eukaryota; kingdom Metazoa; phylum Chordata; class Mammalia; order Sirenia; family Dugongidae; genus Dugong; species Dugong dugon. Next base: position 113,594,662 of record CM057468.1, on the reverse strand, counting down.
TAGAAAACTGATACTAGGATCATGCTGAAGGTTGCTCCACAGATTTCTCAGAGTTTAGAGAAAAGTAATCAATGTTTCAGTGCTATTGTATTTACAAATGAGGAAGTTTTCTCAGACTGAGTTGGGGTTCAGGTGTTGTTAGTAGAACAGCCTTCCTCCCAAGACAATTTCTACACTTTGATATCCTAAGAAATTTTGTCTTAAATATGGGAGGGAGTCTGATTGGGGGTAGGGCTTTGGAGGAGAGAGGTGACTGGAATTAAGGAGAGCGTGACATGGTATCTTCTTTTGAACCCTTGACTGGGTTTGAGCTGATAGAACTCAAGTCTTTGTAAGATTTTGGGCACCAGCTGTCTTAGGCTGGGATCTCTAGAGGAGCAAAGCCAATGAAGTGTATATATACATATGTACAGGCATACCTCATTTTATTGCACTTCATGGATATTGCGTTTTTTACAAATTGAAGGTTTGTCGCAACCCTGCATTGGGCACCATTTTTCCAACAGCATGTGCTCAGTTTGTGCCTCTGTGTCACATTTTGGTAATTCTCGCAATATTTCAAACTTTTCAATATTATTATTTCTGTTATGGTGGTCTGTGATCAGTGATCTTTGATGTTACTATTGTAACTGTTTGGGGGAGCCACAAACTGCACCCATATAAGATGGTAAACTTAATTGATAAATGTTGTGTATGTTCTGACCGCTCCACTGACTGGCCGTTCCCCTGTCTGTCTTCCTCTTCTCGGGCCTCCCTGTTCCCTGAGACATGACAGTATTGAAATTAGGCCAGTGAATAACCCTACAATGGCCTCTAAGTGTTCAAGTGAAAGGAAGCATTGCACATCTTTCACTTTAAATCAAAAGCTAAAAATGGTTAAACTTAGTGAGGGGGGCATGTCAAAAGCCGAGACAGGCTGAAAGTTAGGCCTCTTGCAACAAATAGGCAAGTTGTGAGTGCAAAGGAAGAGTTCTCGAAGGAAATTAAAAGTGCTACTCTGGTGAACACACAAATGATAAGAAAGTGAAACAGCCTTACTGCTGATGTGGAGAAAGTGTTAGTGGTCTGGATAGAAGAGCAAACCAGCTATAACATTCCCTTAAGCCAAAGCCTAATCCAGAGCAAGGCCCTAACTCTCTTCAATTCTATGAAGATGGAGAGAGGTGAAGAAGCTGCAGAGGAAAAGGCTGAAGCTAGCAGAGGTTGGTTCATGAGGTTTAGAAGCCGTCTCCATAACATAAACGTGCAAAATGAAGCAGCAAGTGCTGATGTAGAAGTTGCAGCAAGTTATTCAGAAGATCTAGCTAAGATAACTGATGAAGGTGGCTACACTAAACAACAGATTTTCGATGGAGATGAAACAACCTTATACTGGAAAAAGATGCCATCTAGGACTTCAATAGAGAGAAGTCAATGCCTGGCTTCAAAGCTTCAAAGGACAGGCTGACCCTCCTGTTAGGGGCTAATGCAACTGGTGACTTTAAGTTGAAGCTAGTGCTAATTTACCGTTCCCAAAATCCTAGGGTGCTTAAGAATTATGCTAAATCTACTCTGCCTGTGCTCTATAAATGGAGCAACAAGGCCCGGATGACAGCACACCTGTTTACAACATAGGTTACTGGGTATTTTAAGCCCACTGTTGAGACCTACTGCTTAGAAAAAAAATATTCCTTTCCAAATATTACTGCTCATTGACAATGCACCCGGTCACCCGTAAGCTCTGATGGTGATGTTCAAGGAGATTAATGTTTCCATGCCTGCTAACACAACATCCATTCTGCAGTCCATGGATCAAGGAGTAATTTTGACTTTCAAGTCTTATTATTTAAGAAATACATTTTGTAAGGCCGTAGCTGCCGTAGGTAAGTGGTTCTTCTGATGGATCTGGGCAAAGTATATTGAAAACCTTCTAGAAAGGATTCACCATTCTAGATGCCCTTAAGAACATTTGTGATTCATGGGAGGAGGTCAAAATATCAACATTAATAGGAGTTTGGAAGAAGTTCATTCCAACCCTTGTGGATGACTTTGAGGGGTTCAAGACTTCAGTGGAGGAAGTAACTGCGGATGTGGTGGAAATAGCAAGAGAACTAGAATTAGAAGTGGAGCCTGAAGATGTGACTGAATTACTGTAATCTCATGATAAAACTTTAGTGGATGGGGAGTTGCTTCTTATGGATGAGCAAAGAAGGTGGTTTCTTGAGATGCAATCTACTCCTGGTGAAGATGCTGTGAACATTGTTGAAATGGAAGCAAAGAATTTAGAATATTACATAAACTTAGTTGATAAAGCAGTGGCAGGGTTTGAGAGGATTGACCCCAGTTTTGAAAGAAGTTCAACTGTGGGTAAAATGCTATCAAACAGCATCGCATGCTACCGAGAAATCTTTCATGAAAGGAAGAGTCAATCAATGCAGCAATCTTCGTTGTTGTCTTATTTTAAGAAATTGCCACAGCCACCCCAACCTTCAGGAACCACCACCCTAATTAGTCAGCAGCCATCAACATTGCGGCAAGCAAAAAGGTTACGACTTGCTGAAGGCTCAGATGCTGATTAGCATTTTTTAGCAATAAAGTATTTTTTAATTAAGGTATATACATTTTTTTAGACATAATGCTATTGCACACTTAATAGACTACAGTATAGTGTAAACATAACTTTATATGAACTGGGAAACAAAAAAAAATTTGTGGGACTTGCTTTATTGCAGTATTCACTTTATTTTGATAGTCTGGAACCAACCCCCAATATCTGCAAGGCATATCTGTATAGAGAGATTTATTTCAAGGAAATGGCTCATGCACTTGTGGAGGCTGGCAAGTCCCAGATCCGTAAGTCAGGCAGCAGACTGGAGGCTGACTTACATGGTTGCAGGGGCTGACCAATCCAAAATCTGCCAGTTAGGTGGCAGGCTACAGGCTCATGGGGTTGCAGGAGCTGGTAAATCCAAAATCTGCATGTCAGGCAACAGACTGAAGGCTTCTCATGTTCCATGAACTGGAAGTCAGAGGATGATGAGACAAATGCCGGATCAGAAGGGGAGAGAGCGTGCTTTGCCAGAACATTCATATATGTATTGGATGCAGGTCACACCCCTAAGGAAACTCCCCTTCCTACTGATCCCAAAATGGAGTATGATTACGTAACATCTGCCAAACCACAGAGAATCATGGCCTAGCCAAGTTGATACATAACATTAACTATCACACCAGCATATTTCTTGGGACTCAGCTGATACAGTGTGGCCCTGAGTCTGTGAGAGGGCCATTCTTCTTACCTCTGGTGCCTGGTCCTGGAACCTTAGGACAGTAGTTTGGGAGAAAGCAGGGACAGTGGTTTTCTCAGTGTGGGCACTGCCACAGGGTCATGGGTGATGAGCATCTTTGCAATGGCTTCATGGGCAGTGGTGGATGGTCACAAATGGGAGTCAGCACAGAAGGAAAGACAGAGCAGTGGCCTTGGTTTACTTCCAGCACAGACTGGCTTATGGGCATACATAAGACATTTCTCTGGAGACCTCTCAAATGTGGTCCCAGGACCAGCAGCATCAGCACCACCTGGAAACTTGTTGGAGATACAAAGTCTCAGGACTTTCTCCAAAGCCAGAGGAGCGTGCTTTAATATAGACAGAGTCTGGGAGTATGGGGGAGTCAGTGCCTTGGGGGGCAGCACTCAACCAGTGGGGTAGGGAGTTAGTAGATAAATACCCCAGACTCCCATTCTTTAGAGGGACATTTCTGCATTTTACACAGTTCCTGTGGGTCCCCAAAGAATTGAGCCACAGATACCCATGGTGGTAACCAGGTAAAAATGTATTCATTAACTTCCTCACTCCTTCTCTTCTGCTTCCTGGTATCACCTCCTAAAGAAATTACTTGCACCTAAATCCTTGCTTCAAGCTCTGCTTGTGTTGGTGTCAGCTGCTGTCGAGTCAGCTCTAGCTCATGGCGACCTTACGTACAGCAGAACAAAACCTTGCCTGGTCCTGCAGCATCTTCATGATCACTGCTATGTTTGAGTCCACTGTTGCAGTTATTGTGTCAATCCATCTCCTTGAGGGTTTCCCTCATTTTCACTGACCCTCTGCCAAACATGATGTCCTTTTCTAGTGCTTGGTCTTTCTTGACGATGTCCAAAAAGTAAGGGAGCTAAAGTCTTGTCATCATCACTTCTAAGGCACATACTGGTTAAGACTGATTTGTTTGTTCTTCTGGTAGTCTGGCACATTCAGTATTCTTCACCAACACCACAACTGAAGGCATCAATTCTGTCTTCCTTTTTCATCGTCCAGCTTTCACATGCATACGAGGCGATTGAAAAGACCATGGTTTGCGTCAGGTGCACCTTAGTCAGCAAAGTGACATCCGCTTGTGGGGGGACCCTAAACTAAGATACCCACAAACACATCATTGGTCTGTGAGAATATTTTGATTTTTGTTTTGTATATTGATGTCAGAAAGTATTTTCAGGCTCCCTCCTATACTGAGGGACCATATGAGAGGGACATAGGGTCTTCGTCACCTTTGGAAACATCCAGAATGTTGCTTAGTAGGAGAAAAGACTACTATGATTCTGGCATAGGGAAAGTAACTACATTCATGATGAGGCTGTCAAGGGCAATCTTTCAGAGTGATTCTCTCATTGGTTTTGCTCCCCATGGCCTGAGAATTAAATCCCCCACTGTGTGCAGTTTACACTCCTTGAGAAGTTTAGTCTCTTGGCAAGCTGTACCTTGGCATCTCTGGATAAGGAAGAGAAATGAAATCTTTAGCAGTTTAGCACAAGTGTTTTTTGTTATTTTAACTATTTAATTCACGTGAGTATATTGTATTTTTACAATGTATAATAAAGCGATGGTTAAAATTCTACTAAAGAACAAGGAATTTGGTCTTATGCCCAGCAGTTTAGTTTCTCAAAGATATTGAATGCTTTTTTTTGCTTGAATGTAGGGGACAGCAGTTCAAAGGGAATGAATACCTTTATCATAAAAGAAGGCTAATAGCTAATAGCTGCAGCAGAGACAGGTAAATAGAAATGTTAAGTCTTGTTTATACCTCTACTGAAAAGGACAATAATTTATTTTGTTTATACTTATGATTCTGTGGATTTATTAAAGATGTCAGGACATGAAAATGTTGACTTTACCTGAATTTCTGCTGTGAAATACATGATGCAGGAAATTTTGGCATACTTATAGACATTCATACACATCATTTATTTGTAGGAAGAAATAATTCCAATTTATCATGGTGGATATGGTAGAGAAGGAGTCATTCTGAAGTCATAGGATTAATATTGATAGTACAGTTGTTATAGAACCTTCATTCATTTTGTTCCCCACTTCAATTTCCTTTTTCTGTGTACTCAGATACTAGCTATTGTTCAGCCCTTTGCTGTGTCTTCCGCTGTGGCAGCTGCCATCTAAAAGCTGATTGGGGAAGAACAAATTCTGAATGAGGATATAAAGGAAGCAGCGCATATGGCAGGGAATGCTTTTTCCCGGTTGTTACTGCAGAAGCTATGTGGTATGGTGGAAAGAATATGGTCTTTGGAATCAGACATCTTTTGGTTTAAATCTTAGCTCTTCATCCTTAGCTATATATAATCAAAGGAAAATTATTTAAAATTTTGAGTCTTAGTTTTCTTACCTATAAGCAAAGATAATAATATCTGCCTTGCAAGATTTCTGTAAAAGTTGTTGTTGTTTTGTTAGGTGCTGTCGAGTTGGTTCCCACTCATAGCGACCCTGTGTACAACAGAACGAAACACTGCCTGGTCCTGCGCCATCCTCATGATCTTTATTATGCTAGAGCCCATTGTTGCAGCCACTGTGTCAATCCGTCTCAATGAGGGTCTTCCTCTTTTTCTCTGATCCTCTACTTTACCAAGCATGATACTCTTCTCTAGGGACCAATTCCTCCTGATAACATGTCCAAAGGACATGAGACAAAGTCTTACCATCCTTGCTTCTAGGGAGCATTCTGGTTGTACTTCCAAGACAGATTTGTTTGTTCTTCCTGGCAATCCATCATATATTCAATATTCTTCACCAACACCGTAATTCAAAGGCATCAATTCTTCTCCAGTCTTTCTTATTCATTGTCCAGCTTTCGCATGCATATGAGGCCGTTGAAAAAACTGTGGCTTGGGTCAGACACACCTTGGTCCTTAAAGTGACATCTTTGCTTTTTAACACTTAAAAGAGGTCTTTTGCAGCTGATTTACCCAGTGCATTGTGTCTTCTGATTTCCTGAGTCCAGCTTCCATGGGTATTGATTGTGGATCCAAGTAAAATGAAGTCCCTGACAACTTCAGTCTTTTCTGCATTTATCATGATGTTACTTATTGGTCCAGTTGTGATGATTTTTGTTTTCTTTATGTTGAGGTGTAATCCATACTGAAGGCTGCAGCCTTTGATCTTCGTCAGTAAGTGCTTCAAGTCCTCTTCGCTTTCAGCAAGGAAGGTTGTGTAATCTGCATATTGCTGGTTGTTAATGAGTCTTCCTTCAATCCTGATGCCGCATTCTTCATATAGTCCAGCTTCTTGAATTATTTGCTCAGCATACAGATTGAATAAATATGGTGAAAGGATCCAACCCTGATGCACTCCTTTCCTAACTTTAAATCACGCGGTATCTTCCTGTTCTGTTTGAATCACTGCCTCTTATTCTAAGTACAGGCTCCTTATGAGCAAGATTAAGTGTTCGGGAATTCCCATTCTTCTCAGTGTTATTCATAATTTGCTATGATCCACACAGTTGAATGCCTTTGCATAGTCAATAAAACATAGGTATACATCTTTCTAGTATTCTCTGCTTTCAGCCAGGATCCATCTGACATCAGCAATGTCATCCCTCGTTTCATGTCCTCTTCTGAATTTGGCTTGGATTTCTGGCAGTTCCCTGTCAATGTACTGCTGCAACTGCTTTTGAATGATCTTCAGCAAAATTTTACTTGCATGTGGTATTAATAATATTGTTCAATGATTTCCGTGTTTTGTTGGATCACCGTTCTTTGGAATAGGCATAAATATGGATCTATTCCATTCAGTTGGCCAGGTAGCTGTCTTCGAAATTTCTTGGCATAAATGAATGAGCACTTCCAGCACTACACTGACTTGTTGGAACATCTCAATTGGTATTCCATTAATTCCTGGAGCCTTGTTTTTCACCGGTACCTTCAATGCAGCTTGGACTTCTTCCTTCAGTACCATTGGGTCTTGATCTTGTGCTACCTCCTGAAATGGTTGAAGGTCAATCAATTCTTTTTGGTACAGTGACTCTGTGTATTCCTTCTATCTTCCTTTGATGCTCCCTGCATTGTTTAATAATTGCCCTGTAGAATCCTTCACTATTGCAACTTGAGCTTGAATTTTTTCTTCAGTTCTTTTGACTTGAGAAATGCTGAGTGTGTTCTTCCCTTTTGGTTTTCTAATTCCAGGTCTTTGCACGTGTCTTTATAATACTTTGTCTTCTCGAGCCCTCCTTTGAAATCTTCTATTTGGCTCTTTTATTTCATCATTTCTTCAGTTCTCTTTAGCGACTCAACGTTCAAGAGCAAGTTTCAGAGTCTCTTCTGACATCCACTTTGGTCTTTTCTTTCTTTCCTGTCTTTTTAATGACCTCTTGCTTTCTTCTGGTATAGTGTCCTTGATATCATTCTGCAACTTGTCTGGTCTTTGATCATTAGCGCTCAGTGCATCAGATCTATTCTTTAGATGGTCTTTAAATTCAGGTGGGATATACTCATGCTTTGGCTGTCTTGGACTTGTTCTAATTTTCTTCAGCTTCAACTTGAACTTGCATAGGTGCAATTGATGGTCTGTTCCACAGTCACCCCCTGGCCTTGTTCTGACTGATGATTTTGACTGGTGTTTAAATACCGTGGCATAGCTTCCGGCATCATAGCAACACACAACCCCCATAGTATGACAAACTGACAGATGCATAGGGGACTGTAAAAGTTAGAAGTAATATATATATAATACATATATATACATACACACACGTATATACATATATATATATAAAGGTGTCTAAAAGGTTTACAATAAATTGTAAATATTATTACTGTTGATTTATCATGTTGAAAGGAGTTTTCAGATAAAGATGATATTTATAGCAAGGATGAGCGGGAAAACTTGGGTTTGGGCAGGTATCCTGGCTGATAAGTGCCAGGTTATACCGAAACCTTGGAATAAACAAAATGACTCAGACTGAAGGTCTTGAAATGTAACCTTACTGACTTTAAAGTATTATGATTCTCAAACATGGACAATGATCAGGATAGTCAGAGGACTCATATAGCAATACATATTCTTGAGCATTATCCCAGAACTGAATTAGAATCTCCAGGTATGGCACTATACATGGGGCTAGGGAATCTGAAGAAGGAGCCCTGGTGGTTTAGTGATTAAGTGCTTAGCTGCTAACCCACAGTTTGGCGGTTCGAACCCACCAGCCACATTGTGGGAGAAAGATGTGGCCTTCGACTTCTGTAAAGATTACAGCCTTGGAAACCCTATGGGGCAGTTCTACTCTGTCCTATAAAGAGGGTCGTTATGAGACAGAATGGACTCGATGGCAATGGTTTTGGTTTTTTTTAATGGGTTTAGGGAATCTGAATTTTTAAAAAAGTTGCTCAGGTGATTCTGATGACCAGTCAGCTTTGGGGACCACGCCTCAAGATTCAGATCCAGCCCCTTCAGGCCACCTTGGGGCATCAATGGGTAAGTAGCTATAACTTAGTCTTAAAACTCTTCTTTTTTTGGCAAGCATTATGCCTTTCTACTCTGAACAAAATTAATGTTAATTCCTTAATATCATCTAATACCAAATCCATATTCAGACTGCCCAAACTGTCTCAAAAATGTCTTTTTTACAGTTGGCTTGTTTGAATCAGTATCTAAACAAAGTTGCACATATTGCATTTGGTTCATAGGTCCCTTGTACTTCTTTTTATCACTGATTTTTTTGAGACATGGTGTCATTTATGCTGTAGAGTGTTCCACATTCTGAATTTGACTAATCATTTCCTCATGGTGTTGTTTAACTTGTATTTCATGTAAACTGGTAATTCAGTATGGAGGCTTGATTAGATTCAGTTTCAATTTTTTTTGATTATTACATTTATAATGTGTTCCTGGGTGGTACAAGTGGTTAAGCACTCGACTACTAGCTGAAAGGTTCACGGTTCAAACCCACCAGAGGTGCCTTGGAAGTCAGGCCTGGAGATCTGTTTCGAAAGGTCACAGCCTTGAAATTTCTATGGAAAAGGTCTACTCTGCACATGTAGGGTTGCCATGAGTCAGAATCCACTCAATGACTATAACTAACAACAAACATGTTCCAATTCATTATAGTCATTATTCTTTTTGGTGCAAATTGTCTCATCTTAGGTCAGTGGGAGCTCCTTCATATGTCCTTTGACACAACACTACTAGCCTTTGATAACGTCCTTACTTTCTGGAACAATAAGATATTCCAGGTTCATCTTGTATATTTCCTGTTGTAGATCTAGAATCAGCAATTCTTGTAAGGAGCCTAGCTTCATTTGAATTGGGAATGGTATTTAGAGACCACAATCTGAGTGCCATGTGTGCTTGTTGCTACTGTATAATCATTGCTTTTAGCCTTTTCAGCAGATAAAGTAAGGAAATACATATTTTTTAAAGAAAGAAATCATGAATTTAAACTGACGATTCCAATTCAAATTTAAGATTACAAGATTTTTTCTTAACTTGCTTGATTTTATCCTTGTTTCTCTTTTGTCTTATGTTGAAAATTTGAATCCCTTCACCTTAACTTGTATAATTGTATTCTCATAACCATTCTTCACCCACCCTCTGGTTAGCCCTGTATTGCAAGGGGCTAAGCCCTGCAGTCTGCATTTCTCTGGCTCCCCTTAACAGGTGGTATTTGTCAGTGGAAGGAACTGGAAGGAGATCTGAGATGGAAAGGGGAGAGATGTCAGATTGTTTTCCCCTTCCATCTCTGTCTTGGGAATCACCTCTGGCAGTAGCTTGTCTTCTCTGAAGCTTCAGCTCCCACTGACTTGCCATTGTTCCAGCTTTTATTGGGTAACCTTGGGACCTGGCTCTAATTATACTACCCTGGCTTAGGCATGGTAGTAGCTTCTTCTTGGTGCTAATCTTTGGGTTGCCTCAACTATCCTCTAGTTTTTTCAGTTCTTCTGTCACCTGTGTACCTAATTCCCTAAATCACAGTCTTTCTGTTTTAAATACTCAAGTGGTTTCTATTTCTTCATTAGATTTCTGATACAATAGTGTTGCTTAATCATTTAACATTTTATTTTACCAACAAAGTGTTGTGCATTTTTGACTACTTGGAGCTTGCAAATGGAATTCTGACAGTCATTATTATCATTAACACAAGTCATTTATTAATCATGAAAGTGTGGGTACCATTTCACACATTTATGGTTTCCTTTTAATCGCAGCTGTAAGCCTTTGTCTAATTATACTTCCCCCCAGCTCCTGAACTTCCTTTCCCACTGCTGTCACCCTACTTCAGGCCATTATGACAGTCTTCTTAAATTTTGCAATAACTTCACAGCTTATTTCTGCACCTTCATTCCTCCATTTTCCAAATCTATTTTAATACACGCTGTGAGACTTATTTTTATAAAGTACAGCTCTGATAACGTCACACCATCACTAAGAAAGAAAATCTCCTGTGGCTCCCCATCACCTACCAAATTAAGCACAAATTATTTGTATTGGCCTTCAACATTCTCCACAAAATATCCCCAAACTTACCGCTATGTTGAGTCTCTATTCATACATCCTGTACTTCAACCTTGGAAGTAAAAAAGTCATCTTTGACTTTTCTATAGATAGCAGAGCTAGTGAAGGGGAATGCTTTGTGCAGAAACCAAGTCAAATTAGGCTTAAAGGAAGTTAGCAAATTTGGGTATCATCGTCATAAGAGTGATTTCTTCTACATTTATTAGTTGGATTCTTTTATAAAAGATGTTCCCTCGTTAACTATTTGATTACTCTGGACTACTGCAGAGGCATGTTAAACACTTCATTTTCCCCCCTGTTTATTATCAATTTTCAGAGTAATGAGTTGGTGCCTGTATCAGTCATGGTTTTCCAGAGAAACAGAATGAATAGAATATATATTAAGAGATTTGTTTTAAGGAATTGGCTCATGTGATTGTGGGGGCTGACTGACAGGTAGAAAACTAAGGCAGGATTTCTATGTTATAGTTTTGAAGCAGAATTCTTTTTTTCCCCAGAAACAACAGTATTTGATCTTAAGACCTACAACTGATTGGATGAGGCCCACCCACATTACAAGGTTAACCATATCTACAAAATACCTTCACAGCAACACCTAGACTAGTGTTTGACTAAAGAACTGAACACTGTAGCCTATCCTGGAAACCCTGGTGGTGTAGTGGTTAAGAGCTATGGCTGTTAACCAAAAGGTCAGCAGTTTGAATCCACCAGGTGCTCCTTGGAAACCCTGAGGGGCAGTTCTACTATGTCCCATAGGGTCTCTATGAATCAGAATTGACTCAACGGCAGCAGGGTTTTTTTGGTTATATCCTAGCCAAGTTGACATAAAATTAACCCTCATAGTGCCAAAGCATCTTTCAATGGTGACTGCTATGAGTTAATTTGTTTCTCTTGAAAAGATAAGTTCAATTCTTAACCCCCCCATCTGTGAATGCAAACTTATTTAGAGATAGGGTCTTTGCAGATGTAATTAGTTGAGTTAACATGAGGTCGTGTTGGAATACGGTGGTCCTTAATCCAATATAACTGGTGTCCTTATAAGAAGAGGTGAAGAGACATAGAGATAGAGAGACACACAGGGAGAACACCATGTGAAGATGGAGGCAGAGAACGGAATAATGCAGCTACAAGTCAAGGAATGCCAAGGATTGCCAGTCATCACCAGAAGCTAGGAAGGAGGCATGGAGCAGAGTCTCTCTCAGAGCCCTCAGAAGAAATCAACATGGCCAACTTGCTTATTTTTTTTTTAATTTTTTTAAATTGTACTTTAGGTGAAGGTTTATAGAACAAATAGTTTCTCATAAACAGTCAGTACACATATTGTTTTATGACATTGGTTAACAACCCCACGACATGTCAACACTCTCCCTTCTCAAACTTGGAGGACCGTTTTCTTTTGGGTGAAAATATACATAGCCAAAGATACACCATTTCAAAAATTTCTACATATATAATTCAGTGACATCGATTACCTTCTTCCAGTTGTGCTCCTATTCTCACTGTCCTTTTCCAAATTGTTCCATCACCATTATCTTCAACTCACTGTCCCCGAGGCTTCCCATCAAACCTTTTGAGTTGCTGCCAACACCCTTATTTTGGATTTCTAGCTTCCATAACTATGAGAGAGTAAGTTTCTGTTGTTTTAGGCTACCTAATTTGTTACAGCAGACCTAGGAAACTAATACAGTGAACCAATGAATTTTTTAATATTATTATGAATTAATGAATCATTATATATTTGTATATATTAATATATTTATGTATAAATATATACATACATTTATATAAATATAAATAAATATGTATATTTATAGGTATATATAATATATATTATATACAATAATTAATATATTGTTACATATTTATTATGTATATTTATTTCATTGGTCAGTTTGTCATAATCTGGTTGTTTGCATATTGCTATGATGCTGGAAGCTATGCCACCAGTATTTCCAATATTAGCGGGATCACCCATGATGGACAGGTTTCAGTGGAGCTTCCAGACTAAGACAGACCAGGAAGAAGGACCTGGCGATCTACTTCTAAAGAAACTGGCAAGGAAAACCTTATGCATAGCAGTTGAACATTGTCTGATATAGTGAGGAAGATGAGCCCCTCAGGTTGGAAAGCACTAAAATATGACTGAGGAAGAGCTGCCTCCTCAAAGTAGAGTTGACCTTAATGATGTGGATGGCATAAAGCTTTTGGGACCTTCATTTGCTGGTGTGGCACAACTCAAAATGAGAAAAAACAGCTGTAAAAATCCATTAATAATTGGAACCTGCAATGTAAGAGGTATGAATCTAGAAAAATTGGAAGTTGTCAAAAATGTAATGAAATGCTTGAAGATAGATATCCTAGGCATTAGTGAGCTGAAATGGACTGTTATTGGCTATTTTGAATTAGACAATCATATGATCTACTATGCCCTATGCCAGGAATGACAAATCGAAAAGGAACAATGTCACATTCATCGTCAAGAAGAACATTTCAAGATCTGTCCTGAAGTACAACCCTGTCAGTAATGATATCCATATGCCTACAAAGAAGACCAGTTAATACGACTATTATTCAAATTTACACACCAAATATTAATGCCAAAGATGAAGAAATTAAAGATTTTTACCAACTTCTGCAGTTTGAAATTGATCAAACATGTAATGAAGATGCATTGATAATTACCAGTTATTGGAAAGAAGGATCAGTAATTGGAAAATATGGCCTTGGTGATAGAAATGACACCAGAGATCGCATGATAGAATTTTGCGGTACCAATGACCTATTCATTGGAAATGCCTTTATGCAACAGCGTAAATGGCAATATACACGTGTACCTCTCGCCAGATGGAAAACACAGGAATCAAATTGACTACATCTGTGGAAGGAGATGATGGAGAAGCTCACTATCGTCAGTCAAAACAAGGCAATGGGCTGACTGGGAACAGACCATCAATTGCTCATATGTAATTCAAGTTAGGAGCCCTGGTGGCACAGTGGTTAAGTACCAAGTGGTTAAGTTCAAGTTGAAGTTGAAGAAAATTAAAACAAATCCACAAGAGCCAAAATATGACCTTTAGGATATTCCAGCTGAATTAAGAGACCATCTCAAGAATAGATTTGATGCAATGAATACTAACGACCGAAGATCAGATGAGTTGTGGGATGACATGAAAGACATGTACATGAAGAAAGCAAAAAGTCATTGAAAAGACAGGAAAGAAAGAAATGACCAAAATGGATGTCAGAAGAGACTCTGAAACTTGCCCTTGAATGTAGAGTAGCTAAAACAAATGGGAGAAATGATGAAATAAAAGAGCTGAACAGAAGATCAGAGGGTGGCTCGAGAAGACAAAGTAAAGTATTATTATGAAATGTGCAAAGACCTGGAGTTAGAAAACCAAAAGGGAAGAACAGGCTTGGCATTTCTCAAGGTAAAAAAACCGAAGAAAAAAAATCCAAGCCTTGAGATGCAATATTGAAGGATTCTGTGGGCAAAATACTGAAAGACACAGGAAGCATCCAAAGAAGATGGATGGAATACACAGAGTCACTATACAAAAAAGAACTGGTCAACATTCAACCATTTCAGGAGGTAGTGTGTAATCAAAAACCAATGGTACTGAAGGAATAAGTCCAAGCTGCACTGAAGACATTGATGAAAAACAGCACCCCAGGAATTGACAGAATACCAACTGAGATATTTTAACAAACAGATGTGATGTTGGAAGCACTCATTCATTTATGCCAAGAAATTTGGAAGACAGCTACCTGGCCCACTGACTGGAAGAGATCCATATTTGTGCCCATTCCAAAGAAAAGTGATCCAACAGAATGCAGGAATTATTGAACAATATCATTAATATCACACACAAGTAAAATTTTGCTGAAAATAGTTCAAAAGCAGTTGCAGAAGTACATTGACAGGGAACTGCCAGAAATTCAAGATGGATTCAGAAGAGGACATGGAATAAGGGATATCATTACTGATGTAAGATGGATTTTAGCTGAAAGCAGAGAATACCCGAAAGATGGTTATCTGTGTTTTATTGACTATGCAAAGGCAATCAGCTATGTGGATCACAACAAATTATGGATAACATTGCAAAGAGTGGGAATTCCAGAACACTTAATTGAATTCCAGACCACTTAATTGTGCTCTTACGGAACCTGTACATAGACAAAGAGGCAGTCTTTCGAACAGAACAAGAGGATACTGCGTGGTTTAAAATTAGGAAAGGTGTGGGTCAGGGTTGTATCCTTTCACCTACGTATTCAATCTGTATGCTGAGCAAATAATCTGAGAAGTTGGACTATATGAAGAATAATGCAGCATCAGGATTGGAGGAAGACCCACTAACAACCTGCAATACACAGATGACACAACCTTGCTTGCTGAAAGGGAGGAGAACTTGAAGCGCTTATTGATGAAGATCAAAGACTATGGCCTTCAGTATGGATTACACCTCAACATAAGGAAAACAAAAATCCTCACAACAGGACCAGTAAGCAACGCCATGATAAACGGAGAAAAGATTGACGTTGTCAAGGACTTCATTTTACTTGAATCCACAATCAATACCTATGGAAGCAACAGTCAAGAAATAAAACGACTTACTGCATTGGGCAAATCTGCTGCATAAGACCTCTTTAAAGTGTTAAAAAGCAAAGATGTCACTTTGAGGTCTAAGGTGTGCTTAACTCAAGTCATGGTATTTTCAATTGCCTCATAGGAATGCGAAAGCTGGACAATGAATTAAGGAAGACCGAAGAAGAATTGACGCCTTCGAATTATGTTGTTGGTGAAGAATGTTAAATACACCATGGACTGCCAGAAGAACAAACAAATCTGTCTTGGAAGAAGTACAGCCAGAATGCTCCTTAGAAGTGAGTATGGCAAGAGTTCATCTCATCTACATTGGACATGTTATCAGGAGAGACCATCCCCTGCAGGACAACATGCTTGATAAAATAGAAGGTCATCAAAAAAGTGGAAGACCCTCAGTGAGATGGATTGACACAGTGGCTGCAACAATGGGCTCAAACATAGCAACAGTAGTGAGGATGGTGCAGAACTGGGCAATGTTTTGTTCTATTGTACACGGGGTTGCTATGAGTCAGAACTGATTCGATGGCACCTAATAACAATATATTTATATTTATTTTAGTTATTCTTCTTGATGCAGATTGTCCCATCGCAGGTAATGAGCCCACCTCTTGTAGATTTTAAAGCATAGAAATTAAAATAGATAAGTCCTTTAATATAAAATGACATTCACCTTTTATAGGCTTGTTTATTCTACTCTGAGCTCTGGATCCCTCTGGACTCATTATAGAAACAAAATGTCAGTGATTAAAGAATCTACTTACTCTCAAGGAAGGTCATCGACACTTCGTTTTATTGTTTCTGTGGGTTCACTTGGCTTTACTTTGTTCTCTGTTGTAGGCTGTATTCATTTAGTCATTCGTTCATTCTTTCATGTTTATTGAGATTTCTAATACTAGATTCTGGGGATACAGTGGTGAATATGGTGGGTAGGATCATTTCAGTTTCTTCTGAAACTTAATTCCAGCAGGAGATACTTTAGCCTTGAACAGAGAAGGAGCACAGCGTCTTTGATGATGTATAAAAAGGCCACTGTGGCTGGAGTGGGGAGACTAGAGGATGAATGAAATGAGGTTAGGAACCAGGTAGGGGCCAGGCCACACAAGAGCATTGTAAGGACTGCAGAAGGCCGCCATAATCAGATATGCATTTGGCTGGGATGTGAGAAATACATTGGAGGGACATAAGAATGCGTTCTGTGATAATGCAGATGGTCCCAGTGAGCGAGACATGATGGGGCGTAGGACTAGAGAGGTGCCCATGGAGATCAAATACATCACGATTCAGAGGCATTTTGGAGGTAAACAGATATCTCTGTCCAAGAGGTCTAAAAACATCTCAGAACCTGGTGATTGTATGAATATGAGAGTTGAAGGAGATGGAATTGGGAAAGCATATGCCTCCAAAGGTTTCAAAGAAATTGAGAAGGACTTGGTTTTGAAGGATGTGGACTGGGGTGGGAGGGGAGACCAGGCATTGATTTTTGAAAATCAGCTTTAGTAAAGAATAATTTACATATATTAAAATACATATGTATACACTTATGTAACCATCACTACAATCAAGTTATAAAACTTTCTGTCATCTAAAAAGTTTCCTTGTGACCTTTGCAGCCCCACCCCAATCTTCCACCCACTCATGTTGCTCTGGCCCTAAGCAATCCCTGAGGTGCTTTCTCACCAGTGATTAGATTTGCTTTTTCTAAAATTTCAGTATTGAAATTTGAATTCATTGAATCATGTTATATACTGTCTTTTGGGACTGGCTTCTTTTGATCAGTATAATAGTTTTAGATCCATTCATATTGTGTTTATCAATAGCTTGTTTCTTTTTATAGCTGAGTAGTTTGTCCTTCACCTGTTGATACACATTAAGGTCACTTTCAGTTTTTAGCTATCATGAATACAATATACACTTGAGTACCAGTCGTTGTTTGGAAATATGCTTTTATGTTTCTTTTGCAAACATATTTAGGGGTAGAATTGCTGGGTTGTATGGTATGTGCATAGTTAACTCTTGTAAGCAAACATATATACAAACACGCGTAAGAAGCTACCAAATTGTAGTCAAAGGTGGTTGTATCATTTTGTATTCCCACCAGCAATAGATGAGAGTTCCAGTTGCTCCATGTCCTTGTTCTCAGTTAGTATTGTCAGTCTCTAACTTTAGTCATTCTAGCAGGTATTTAGTGGTATCTCATTGTGGTTTTGATTTTCATTTCCTTAAAGAGTAATATGGTTGAGCATCTTTCTGTGTGCTTACTGGCCATCTTCTTTTCTGAATTTCTGTTCAAATCTTGTGCCCATTTAAAAATTTGGGCTATTTACCTTATTACTGAGTTATAAAAATTCTTTGTGGAGTCTCTAGGTGGTGCAAAGAGTTAAGTGCTTGACTACAAACTGAAAGGTTGGCAGTTCGAACCCTCCCGGAGGTACCATGGAAGAGAGGCCTGGTGATCTGCTTTGAAAAGAAGGGTCATTACATCTGTTCCCAGATACTCCATCATGGCCAGAAACACAAGTCTGTGCATTCAGTTTTGATCATGTTGAGTTTGAGTAGCTTTGAAATTTCTAAGTGGAGGTATTCATTAGACAGTTGGTGTTAGATCTGTGGTTTAGAAGAAGTATGGGCTGAAGACATATTTGGGAGTTGAAGTTATGATGATGGTAATTAAAGCCATAGGCATGGTTGGATATTGTCATCGGTGAGAATGAGAGAGAACGAGAAGAGAATTGGGCCAAGGGTCAAGCCTCAAGGAACTTCACTTTACATTTCAGACAGGAAGATGAACTAGAGGAGGTGACGAGGAAGGAGCTTCCAGAAAGGTAGGAGAAAACCAGGATAGCGTGGCTGCAGAAACCAGGGAAGGAGTAGTCAAGATTTGAATGCAGCTGATTCAAGTGAGATGAGGGCGGAAAATTGACCGTTGATTTTGTGGCGTGAAAAGCTTCAGTTTCAATAGAGCATTGGAGCAGAAGCAAGGTTCAGTGCTGAGGATAGCGCGGGAGGTAAGACAGTGGAGAGGTAAGTTTAGATAACAATTTTAAAAGTTTGATTGTAAAGAGGAGACGAAAGATAGCTTGGGAACTGAAGGTGGATGAGGGTTTGAGTATTGGTTTCTTTTCTTTCTTTTTTTAATGGTTTTGTTTTAAGATAGGAGAGGCTTGAATATGTTGAAACACCAGATGGAAGAACCCAGCTGAGCACAAGAAGTTAGTGATATGGGAGAGGGGGTTCATCGATAGTGTCGAGCGAACAGAGGCTGCATGGGCACTTCAGAGCATGAGTGGGACCTTGACCTTCTATAGCAAAAGCAGTATTTCTTTTTGCAACAGAAGGAAGCAGGGGAGAAAGGGTGCCCAGGAAGTCACATTTGTCAGTTTGATGATGAGAAATTGATAGATGTACTTAAGTGATGGCTTCTATTTCTTATGGAGAAGAAAAAGATATATTCCACAGAAAGTTTGAGAAATACTTGACCTGTATTGACATAAATCTGAAGAATTTTTGATGAAAATCTGGTAATGTTTAATCAGAAACCATGAACACAGTAATGTGATTAGGGTTGTGTAGGCATAGACATATTTGATGATGATCAGTTGTGAAGGGGCTCAGTGACCCCAGAAACTGTAGTATGGATGGAATGAGACCAACCCAAGCCAAGTCTATAGGAGTCCAGAAAGATGCCTGCCAAGTGATTAGGTCAGTGGTAGCCCCTAGCAAGGATGGAAGGCTGGAGGGAAAGAGTGGCCTCTTTGCCTATTCCATCCCCTGCTAAAGGCCCCTACTCAGCTCTCTCCTCTCTTCAGTCTTCTTTCCCTATTCCTTAGGTTCACTCCTGACTCAAGCCTACTTCTGCCTCCACTCCTCCTCTACTCTTCGTTTTCAAGGCTTATTTCTCATTCAGTATTTAACCCACCTCTCCCTCTTCTTGGCCCCTCTCCTGAAAATAGTCTCCTTTGTAATTATTAAAAATATGTTTTCCCATCTTTCAGTATTTCCATTTCCAACTCTCCTAGAAGTGGTTTTCCTCCTGCATTTGCTTAGCTGTCTTATAGTCCACCCTGTTGTTCCACTCTCTGTTTGTTTACAAAAGAAAAAGAGTCAACATTTTCAGTATTTTTGGTCCTACTTTAAGGTGGATTATATTCTTACATGCCATTTTGAGCTGCTTCAAATCTTCTCAAATTGTATTCCTTAGAACTTAAAAACTAAAGGGCATTAAAAAAGTGAGGTGTACTGTATTTTTACAACAATTAAAAAAATGAAGTGTAAGTTTGATAAATTTGAGGTTGAAATAGCATTAAAGAAACCCAGAAAGATTGAAAGCTTTTTTGTTTTGTTTTTTGCCTTTTTAAAATAGGGGACCCAATGATATTCACATATAGTTTTTGGCAAACCATTATGAAGACATTTACATATTTAGATTATTTAGAAAATTAGAGAGAATTAGAAAGCCAATAAATGTCTTCATATTTCTAAGTTGTGGTCCATGAAAAAGGAGTTAGCTCTTCATTAAAAAAAAAAAAGAGAAGTATATTTTCTTTAAGCACCAAAACTGTGGGAAGCCTTTGAGAAGCAGTTTCACTGGGTAGATGCAGATATTGAGTTAGGAATCCAGAGTTGTCTTATTGAGACTGTTGTTGTGTGCTGTCAAGTCAATTTCAACTCATAGTGACACTGTATGACAGAGTAGAACTGCCCCATAGGGTTTCCTAGGCTGTAATCTTTACAGGAGGTGATCACTAGGTCTTTTCTCCCAGGGAGTGGCTGGTGGGTTTGAAATACCAACCTTTTGGTTACCTGCTGAGTGCTTAACCATTGTGCCACTAGGCTCCTTTTTACTGTGACTAAAAACAACAAACAAAAAACAAACCTGTTGCCAGTGAGTCAATTCTAACTCATAGTGACCCTATAGGACAGACTAGAACTGCCCCATAGGAGCAGCTGGTAGATTTGAACTGCTGATCTTTTGGTAAGCATCCAGGGCTTGCTGTGACTGGTAGGGTGTTAGTCAACAACATATATGGATCATCCACTATGTACAAAGCACTTTCCTAGAACCTGCTAAAAAAATAAATGTCTATCCCAGAGTCTCAGCTCTCAAGCCTGCCCTCTGATAGGGAGTCAGCGTAAGGAATGAGTTTGCTCTTCAAACTAAGGTACAAGAAACTTCTTTCCTCTACATCAAATAACTCTGGCACAGAGCCAAGTTCACAAGGTATGAAGAAATTCAATCACAGTCATATTTGGTGGACTACCCTTCAGTTTCCAAGGCTACAGAGATGTTCGCCACAGAGAATACCCACTGTAGCTCTCGTGACCTATTAAAAGGAGGTGACTCCATTCCTCCCATGCCAAGCACAGGAAAGTGGCTTCTTTGATGAGGTTCCAGGTTTTGAGGCACAGTGCCCAGGCTTCACGAGAACTCACTCAGAGTCCAGATACTGGCCAGGCCCTGTAGGGGAACAAGCTCTCCATCATTCACCAGTCCTGGTGAAGCATCATTCCCTTCCTCCATTCCATTTCCTCCTTCTCAAACCTGCTCCTCTAGATAATTGTAGATAATTCAAATCCCTCTCCTCTAGCTAACTCAGCTTCACAGCCTCTGTAGGCCTGTTGTTAGTTGCCATTGAGTCGATTCTGACTCATGGTGACCTTATGCATTACAGAGTAGAACTGCTCCATAGGGTTCTCTTGGCTGTCATCTTAGAGAAGCAGATCACCAGATCTTTTCTTCTGTGCTTCCACTGGGTGGGTTCAAACTGTTACCGCAATAATGTGGATTGGAGCCGCCTGCCACAATAGCCAATTCTGAGACAGGGGTGAGGTGAGCAGGAAGAATTTTATTATATATCGATATATAGGAAACAGAGGGGAATAGATTCTTCCAAAAACCCGTCTCTCCCCCTGGAGATTGGCTGAAGGCTTTATAGGGACAGGATTATGGGTCTTAGAAGTTTGTGTTAGTTCCCCCTTGAGGTGGTGACATCCCAGATAAGTTAATCTTTTCTTGGGGATTATCTGGCAACATCCTGCTTTTCTTGTCCCAAGATGGGTGCTTTGTTCAGTTTTTCACTCCTAGATCATTATCACTTGTTTTCCACCCTCCAAGGAGGAACACTGTTAATCTTAAACTTTTTATAGAGACTGGAACAGAAAGGAAAAACAAGATCATGAGACAATGCAGGGGTTAGCAATGGGGAATAATAATAGTGAGCCGGGCCTATGCAGCCTCTTCCCAAACCACCAACCCTTAGGTTAGCAGTTGAGCACAAACCTCGACTTTGTATCACCCAGGGACCTTTCTGCAGGCCTAGACTCCTGAAAAAAAGGTCTGATCATTGTCCAGGACACACAAGCTTGATTGCTTGTACAGGGAACAGAAAGGAAAGAAAAAATTATTTCGTGTATCTCCTAAAGCCACAAGAATCAGACAGAAATTAATATTTCACTAAATTATCCTACTATAGATGAAAGCTATGAGAAATGTATTCATGAAAAAGTACGTTGTATCTTATACTTGATAGTCATGCAGCCTTGTCAGAGTTTCATTTTTAAAACACTCATCTGTTATTTTCAAATAAATAATAAACCTTTTACTGTCACAACACTGGATATGATGTATTCACTGGCCTATGGCTTCACCATGACTTTGTTTGGAAATAGGGTCTTTGAAGATGTTATCAGTTAACCTGAGGCCATACCAGAGTAGGTGGGTCCTAAACGAACCTGAGTGGTGTTTTCATAAAAGAGACACAGAGGGACCAAACCAAAACACAAAAGAGAGAGAGACAGAAGGAAAAAAAAGAACAGAGAGACAGACAGAGGGAAAAGGGCCGTTTGTGCTGCAATGGCAAGGTAAAGAATGCCTGGGGCTACCAGAAGCTCAGAGAGACAAAAACGTTTCTTTTCCTGGAGCTTTTGGAGAGATCATGGCCCGCCATTTCCCTGAGTTTGGTCTACTAAATGAACAAATCTGTCTTTGAAGAAGTACAGCCAGAGTGCTCCTTAGAAGCGAGGATGGCAAGACTTCATCTCACGTACTTTGGACATGTTATCAGGAGGGATCAGTCCCTGGAGAAGGACGTCATGCTTGGTGAAGTGGAAGGTCAGCGAAAGAGAGGAAGACCCTCAATGAGATGGATGGACATAGTGGCTGCAACAGTGGGCTCAAGCATAACAACGATTGTGAGTGTGGCGCAGGACCGGGCAGTATTTTGTTCTGTTGTAGGTAGGGTCGCTATGAGTTGGAACCAACTCGACAGCACCCAACAACAACAACAGCATAAGCCAACCAGTTTAAAGGATTTTGTTATAGCAGCCCTAGGAGACTAAGACACTCAGCAAAAAAATAAACAAACAAACAAAAACTATTGATACACACGACAGCATGAATGAATGAATACATCGGCGATGGCTGGTGGGGTCCAAGCTCTAGGTGAGCCATGAACCTGTGATCCCAAGGGAGTCATGCACGTGACCAGCAGCAGTGGGAACAGGGAACTATCGCTGCATCGTTAGGATCTGGAGCACTCATGGAAGGCAGGACTGCTGTAGAGTGAAAGAGGGATCTAAAGTGGACTTGAACTAGTGGAAGGTGGAGATGTCTAAGAGATGACTCTAGAGGTAGGCTCCCTCGGTTTGAATACCACTCTGCCAGTAACAATTTATGCGCCTTGGGCAAGTGGCTTAACCTTGCCAGATCAGAGTTTTCTCATCCATAAAAAGCGTATAGGGCCACACAGTTGGTGTTCAATACAACATGTTAAATAAATGTTGGCAAAACCAACCAACCAACTACACACACACACATACACACACACACACACACACACACACCCCATTTTGTGAGAAAAGTGTACAGATTGGATCTGACACCAGAGTGGTAAGACAGTCTCCTCGGAAGGAGATTGTGCATGGGGAGGAGGTGGGCAGAAAGACCTAGTAAATACACTTAGAGGAAACTTAATGAGCTGCCCTTTACGTGCTAAAATGATGCTTGTAAGAGGAGCATATCCTTGGAGCATTCTCCAGAATGTAGTGGGATCATGGATTCTGAGTCATTTAGCTTCTTTCCTCCACTTTTCCTATTACCCTAGATGGCCATTTAGGAAATCAGCTCCATGGTCTTTGGAGATGGATTCTTTTTTCCCTGTGTAAATGGAGCTCTAATTAAGACCTGTAACCTTACGTGTTCTCTGTTCTAATGTACTGAGTTCACCAGTTAAAACAGCTAAAAGGAATATAAAAATTTTAGGATATAAAAATTTCCAATGGTTTTGGTGCTGAGAATCAGAACCTGAATCCCAGTTGGAAGGTAAATAATGAATTGAAGGCCAGGGTATCAGTGAATGTGGGTCATCACTGAAAATCCAAGAAGTTGTCAACTGGGAAACTTAATTTGCACAGACAAATGTCCTTATCAACATTCTTCCTTCTTTGCAGGATTCCAGTCATGTGTTAGTGAGTGGCCAAATGCCAGTCTAAGTGGATTATTTGCCAGCTTAAAGTTTATTGACTTCCATTCGTTGGTTATAATTACTAACTTTTTATTTTTTAATGTTCTAGTGCTGACATGCTTGGGGGAAAAATTGAACCACAGCGGTGATTGCACAGCAAGGAAATCAGCGGAAGAGGAAAATTAAATGCTAGGTGATAGCTTGAAGTCAGCAGTGATGGGAATGAGTAGGTGGGAGAGTTAAATTTTTAAGTGATTTAGCAAAGGATGCTAAGAAAGTGCCACTGCGTCATTTTAGTTTTTCTATTACAACAAATCATAATTGATCTTCTTTTTTTTTGGTACGTAGGTAAGAAAAACACTTTACAAAAAATGTTCACTGTTCTAAGAAACTCATCCCACAGTTTGCCCTTCCTTTTGTTAAAAGAATACTTAGAGATAGATTTCATTTCAAAATCCCAACATGTTTGAAACCTTTGTTTAGAAGGTAGCAAAGAAGCGTTTTTTACTCTGGAATGTGGTGGAATCCTCGCAGTAGTAGTTAGAAATAATGAAATCAGGAAATGACATTCTCCTTGTCTCCCTGGGATGTGAGGTCACCGAACAGAGTTTTTAGAGGTAGACAGATCCATTTATTTCTCTATCTTCCTCTGGAGAGGTGCAGAGAATGTATATTATCTTGTAAGCCAAAAAAAGATGCCAGATTATCCTCTGGGGTTAGTTCTAACCTGCTTCTCACGTCTTTGGAAATCCTACCAAAGCCTTACTGCCTGAGTAAAAATGAAGAACGTTTCCCTCTATCTTTTCAATCACTTTTTACTTTCCCAAGGAAACAAATATTAGAGTTTGTAAGCAATATAAGTATATATATATATTTTTTTCCTGGGCCCTGGCCTTAAAGTTGTTTCTCTTCTATGGACCTAGTTTCTGTTGCATTCATTCATCCTTTCTCCCTCCATCTGTTCGTTCATTCCTGACCCTTCCAAGGTCAGGACTCAGAGAGATCTGTGAGAACGTAATTCTGGTTCCTGCTGATAACAGCATGTTTTATTTTCTTAAATAGCTCTAGTGTATGTGAACCCAGATTATGCATATGTTGTTGTTTAGTTGCTGTCAACTTGGCTTCGACTCAGGGTGACCTTATATACAACAGAACAAAACATTGCCTGGTCCTGCGGCATATTCATAATTGTTGGTAGGTTTGAGTCCATTGTTGTAGCCAGTGAGTAAATCCATCTCATTGAGAGTTTTTCTCATTTTTGCTGATGCTCTACTTTACCAACCATGATGTCCTTTTCTAGTGATTGATCTTTCCTGAGAACGTGTCCAAAGTAAGAAAGCTGAAGTCTTGCTATTCTGGCATCTAAGGAGCACTCTGGTTGTATTTCTTCTAAGACTGGTTTGTTCATTCGTCTGACAGTCCATGGTACATTCAATATTCTTGGCCAACCCCACAATTTGAATGCATCAGCTCTTCTTCTGTCTTCCATTTTCACTGTACAGCTTTCTCATGCATATGAGGCAATTGAAAAGACTATGACATGGGTCAGGCGCACCTTAGTCATCCAAGTGACATCTTAGGTTTTTTAAAATTTTAAAGAGGTCTTTTGTCACAGATTTGCCCAATGCGATACACTTGTTTGACTTCTTGACTGCTGCTTCCATGGGCTTTGATTGTAATGAAATCATTGACTTCACTTTTTCCGTCCATTATGTATATACTCCTTGAAAATAGTGCTTGTAAAAAGCATAGGGAATTGTGGTCATTGGATTACTGTTATTTAGCCGGTGAAAATTTTTCTAAAATTAAGCACCTGTCAATCAACCGCCCCTCCTCTTCACTTCTACAAATTGAGTGGTTTCCACATCTGGAGGAGGTTGGAAGTGGGAGGCCATCTGTGACTGGTGTCCTGTGTCCCTTCCCTTTTCTCCCTCATTTCTCATGTGTCAGCTTAATGGCACTTCCTCAGGGAAGCCTGTGCTGTCCCCCTGAACCAGGTTACTTACCCTGTTCCTCTTAGCAGCCTGTACTGCTCTTTCACAGCACTCACTGCAATTGCTGTTCAATGTTTATTTGGGTGATTGTTTATTTAATGTCTGTCTTTTCCGTTTGACCATATGCTCATGATAGTGGGAATATCATCAGCTTCTTACTCCCTATGCCCAGGGCTCGCCACTGTGTCTGGCACACATTGCTGTTGTTAGTTGCCATGGAGTTGGCTCCAACTCATGACAACCTTATGTACAACATAACAAAACATTGCCTGGTTTTGTGCCATCTTCACAATGGCACATCAACCCAAACCAAAAAACCAAACCCATTGCTGTTCAGTCAACTCCGACTCATAGTGGCACATAGTGGGAGCGAAATTTCTTGAATGAATTAATCAAAAGGTAATCATTAAAACAAAATTAAATTTAATTTAGCCACTAATCAGAAAAAGTGTGTGTATTCAATTAATATTTCAATTGGTATGCAATATTGTAAATGCACTGGTTATAATTTTCTAGAAATCATACAGTACTGAAATATGCGGAAATTAGAAAAAAAGTACAGTTTTTTTTTTTTTTTGTAAGAAAAGATTGAAGATCAAGAGAAGCCATAAACTAGAGTGACAGTAAAACTAGTTGGAATATTAAAATGCATTCCTTAAAAAATGAAGGTTTTAAACCCAAGGTTTTAAATTCAACTTGCTATTAGAGCTTTTGGGTAAATATGTGCAGGGTAGTTAGACTTAAAAATTCCCACACTACTAGTGACTTGATTGAGTATAACAACTCTTTCCCTTAGGAGCTGTTGTGCTTTCTCATTGTAAAATGTAATTAGCAGATGTAAAAAAAAAAAGATTTATTAATCTTATAGACTATAATTATGGTTGTTTTCATGTAAATTCTTTCATGTTCATGGTTTGCTTATCTTTCATTTTAAATAAATAGGTTAGAAGTCAAATGTCATTACCAATTTGATTAAAATCATCACACTTCTGTTTTAAATAGGACATTAGTTATTTTGTTTTCCAAAAGAAATTCTGACTTAATTGGCCTGGCTTTAAGATTGGAATTTTTCAATACTCTAAACCAAAATGTTTTAGTGTAGATGATCTGCCAAAAGTATTTGAAAGCATCGGTTTTAATGTAAGCAATATAATAAAAGGAGCCCTGGTGGTACAACAGTTAAGTGCTCAGCTGCTAAGTGAAAGGTTTGCAGTTCAAACCCTCCAAGTGGGTCTGTGGGAGAAAGATCTAGCTGTAGTCCATAAAGATTACAGCCAAGAAGACCCTTTTTGGGGTGGTTCTACTCTGTCATAGGAGGTTGCTGAGTTGAAATTGACTTGACGGCATCTAACAACAGCAACAGCAGCAACATAGTGAAAAACTGAACATCTGCATTTTGTTGTTGTCATTGTTACTTGCTGTCAGTTGGCTCTAACTTATGGTGACCTTATATATAATAGAGTGAAATATTGCCTGATCCTGTGCCGTCTTCACAATCATTGGTATGTTTGAATGCATTGTTGTGGTTCATTGTGGGTTCCCCTAATTTTCACTGACCCTCTACCAACCGTGATGTCCTTTTCTAGTGATTGGTCTATCTTGAGTCCAAAGTAAGCGAGCCAAAGGCACACTATCCTTGCTTCTAAGGAGCATTCTGCATAGCCATCCATAAATTTGCTCAAAGTTACTAATGATCAATGATTAATGATAGCCGGGCCAGATGGTCGGCTTGCTCCAGACGCTTCTCTTCTCTTCTGCCTTCTGCCCTCTACCTGGTGTGTTGGGGGAGGGGTCATCTGTGCAGTCAACACCAACAGGTCCCCTTGTCCTCTGGCTTCCAGTTGTGTTCAGTCACAGGGAGACCCAGCAGGAGTCAGGGAGGGAGGACAGGCCAGGGTATTATTTTGTTGGCTCTCTCCCTGTGGGGTTGTCAGGAGCTGGCCGTGTCCCTCCAGGAAGGTTATTCCTTTTCTTAAGGTATCATGACTGTTTCCTTCTCGTTTCCATAACTACCCATTCCCCAGACCCTTCAGGTCCAGCATGGCAACTGCCCCCTTCTGACTCCTACTGGATTACTAGATTACTACTCTCCACTGCTAGTCCCTATACGCCACCCATGTCTTGAACAACAAAAAAAATACCAAACCATATCCATTGTTATCGAGTCAATTCCAACTCAGAGTGACCTTATAGGACAGAGTAGAACTGCCTCACAGGGTTTCCAAGGAGCAGCTGGTAGATTCGAACCGCTAACCTTTTGGTTAGCAGCCGTAGCTCTTAACCACTGCACCACCAGGGCTCCTCTTGAACATAGTCCCTTAATTAACTCTGCTTGAGATACCCTAATTTTAGTCTGCCGTTTGCTTCCCGTTGCTTCCCTGCCTCATACAGTAACCTTGGAAAAGTGATGAGAACATGTACACTTCTGCAATTCAATAAAATATCCAAATGGGTCATCTAAAACCAAGAAATGACTCTGTAAGTACAATATATATTTATAATTTCAGGCATGCAAATATACAGAAATACACTCTATGTGTTGAAGAAAATGTGCCTTCTGTCACTTGGTCTTCTTCATGTTTGCCACTGAAATTTCAGATTCACCATCAGTGGCAAACCCTCTGAATTATTTATCCAGTACTGGGCATGGGTTGACCTTGACTCTCCCGTCTCTGGTTGACTTTAACTGTCCATCTTAAGGGGGAACGGTCTGCATCCTGGCCCGTAATGGAATTAAACTCATGACCTTAAACCTACTAAAGTTGTGTTGTACTCATCTATGCTAACTAACCACAGACTCTTTCGGTGTGGGTGAGTGTATAGAGTTTTGCTTAGTTTGAGTGAGCTGATGTATGGGAGAAGGATAAAAATACAGTACAGTGAACGGTGCAATGAAATCTCTTTCTCTTTCTCCATGGCTTCTATAATTTCCTGTTTCAATAGGCTTCCTCTCCTTTTCTTTTGCTACGTCCCTCCATGTATCAAAACCCAAAAGCTCATGCCCTCCTTTGAATCTACCGTGGGAACTTAACCGAGAGGGAAGACAAGTACAGAATTTCACATTTGACATTAAGTTGTGCAAATAGGAAGCTTAATAACTATCCACTAGGTGGGCAGGATTGTTCTGATCAGGTCTTAATTTGGAACGGAATAGTACTTCGTGGAGTTCCTGGGTGGTGCAAATGGTTAAGCACTCAGCTGTTAACTGAAAGGTTGTCAGTTCAGATCCACCCAGAGGCTCCTCAGAAAAAAGGCCTGGCAATCTACTTCAGAAAACGCAATCATTGAAAACCCTGTGGAGCACAGTTCTGCTCTGACACACATGGGATCACCATGAGTTGGAATTTACTCAACTGCAAGTGGTTAGTACTTCTTCATGTTTTTGGAAACAAACTCAGGATAGTCACCATTCTTCTTTATTATTTCACTCTTTGATTCTTCATTTCCTCCTCCTTTTCCCTCTCCTCATTCCATTTTCATGGAGCTGAGAGGAGCAGGAAAGCTCAAGGCTGTAGGGGAAGGAGGGTCAGTGGTGGGCTTTGACTTCTAGCTCCAGTTTCCTTTATATCTGATTTCTGATTATATGCTTACATCTCGACACAAGCAACTAGTAGTTTTTATACCAGAGAGCAGTCAAGTCTGAAAAGACAAGGTTAATGGCTGTAATCATTATGCTCTTTTGGTCCTGATTCAGCAGCAACAACAAATCCATCCCAGGGCCAGGTGACAGGAAGCTCTTGTAGTGATGGCTACTGTTGCTAAGGCCAGCATCACTGAAGAAGTGCTCAGACAAGCACGACCCCCTGAGGGATGAGCATAGCTTCAAGCTGATCTTCCCCTGGAGAAAACCAATGATGCTATTGAACAGCATGAAGAACCTACACCATCAACCTCCTCCACAATCAATGGACGAGGTTGTTTGCAGAGATGAAAAGGACAAAAACCTTGTTTGGCAGGAATTGAAGATGAAGATGTGTTTGACCCAGGGCTTAAATTGTCTTCTGTCTGCAAACCTCTACTCTTAGAGTTTGGAAGTCCAAGATTCGCAGAATAACTAGCTAAACATAGATCAAGTAATTATTTTTATTAACAGCTGGAGAGCACCAAGTAACTCCCCAGACACATGGCTGTCTGTTAAGAACTGGATGGGAGAAAATACAGCTTGGACCTGAGGCCAAAATGGAACCTTCCACATCAGATCTCAACCTTGGGTCTATACACAGAAGACTCTAAGTCATCAACCAGTGGCACACACTTCAGGTCTCTCTCACACACCTGGTGGCCAGTGGAATAGGAAGAGAAGGATGGTGGGCTTTCTCCCCCAGAAGGGAGGCCCTGCCTGGTCTCCTTACTACAGAGAAAAGAAGCCCAGGATGAGTGTGGGCAGGTCAGAGAATAAGGGGAGAGCCTGCTAGCCATTCTTGCCCAATAAATGTAGAACTCTGACCCCTGGTTCAGTAAGTAAGGTGTGGAAATCTAGATAGGAAATATTTGCTGTGGAACTCCTCAAAAGGGGTGGAGTAAGAGATAAGAATCTTCTTTTCTGCAGGCTGACGTGAGAATGCAGTGGGAGGAGAACGGATTTTTTCTAACCAAAACAATTATCAGGAAAATGGAAGCCAAAACGATTTTTTATGGAGGGTGTGATGATGAGTATCCTGAATTGTGCAATTAATTGTCTCAAATATGCTTTATTTGGGCAATGGAAATATGGCCTTATTTTAACTACACATCATATTCTTATGAAACCTCAGCAAAAAGAAAACGAGAAATGAAGACAAGCAAAATAACAGGTGTTTTTAGAGGATGCGATTTAATACCTTAAGGAACTGAAAGAGAGGAAAGGAAAAAAGTCATGTAAGGATAGTGGTAGAGAAGGCTAGAAGGAAAAGTGGGTGGAGAAGACTAAGAGATTAGGGCAGGGCTAGGGTGGGGAAGCACAGCCGTGGATTGTCCCTTTACAGAGACCTGTTGTAATGGGTGCATTACTCAGGCTTCTGGCACACTCAAAGGGGTAGTGGGAGAGAGGTTAACAAAAGGACTACTTATAAGGTGTGAGCATAGTTAAGGGAAATAATATGGGATGGTGAAGCACTCAGGAGCTAGCAACAGTTGGAAGGAGTCCTTAGGTGGCACAAACAGTTAAGTGCTCAACTACTAACTGAGAATTTTGTGGTTTGAACTCACCCAGAGACACCTTGGAAGAAAAGCCTGGTAATCTGGTTCTGAAAGATCACAGCCTTGAAAACCCTATGGAGCACAGTTCTACTCTGCAACGCATGGGTTTGTCATGAGTTAGAATGGACTTGAAGGCAACTGTTTGTTTGCTTTGTTTTATGAAGCACTCAGGAGCTGGCAACAGTGAGAAGGTCTTAAGGGACAAGGGGAGGGAGTGGTCAGTAGAACCTGATGCGTTTTAGCCGTGGGTGAGGTCTTAGGTAGAGAGACATCAAGTAAGTGGGGGAGTTGCTGGAGGAATGCATATTCCTGCCCTGCCATCTGCTACTGGTGCCTCCCATTGGCCAAACTCAACTGGAAGCTGCAGGCAAGGGAGCCTGGGTGATGTGGTTCATAGGGAGCAGTCCCCTAGGATGGAGAAGGACCAGGAGGGACCAATGAAGAACAGCCTGCACAATATTTTTGGTGGATTCCAGGGTATGAAGAGGCTGTCTCAAAATTTTTGCCACAATTTAATTAATTACTTCCAAAACGCTCATTGAGTGCTTGCACCGTCGGGTGCTGGTGATACCCAGTAAATGAAACATAGAGCTTGCCCCTGACAGGCTCATAAGTCAGCAGACGCTCATTATTTTCAGGCCAGATGATGGGGCCTATGGGAGCTAGGAGTAGCAAAAGACACTCTGCTTGATAGAGTTAGTGACAGCTTCCCCAGGAGGAGGTGAATGTTGAGCTGGTTAGTGAATTTGTGCAGAAGAGCACCAGGTGGAGCAGAGCAGACAGGGAGCAACATCGGCAAGGGTGCAGACACCTGCGGAGTGTGGTGTGTCTGTGAGGAAGAGAAGACAGGAGGTAGGAACGGAGGCTGGGGCTGGATTCTGGTGGTCTTTGTGAGCCACATGGAAGAGCTTGGATTTTATTCTGTAAGTGGGCAAGTGGCATTAACAGAAGCTTATAAAAGAGATTACTTCTTGGATGTGGGAAAGGTTGTGGGAACTGATGCAGGATGCTTCCCCAAGCTGCTGCTTTTCTCAGTACATTTTCCTTCTTTTTTTCTCTCACTTACCTCTCCCCTTCTCCCCATCTTCCTTCCCTCTTTTTGTTGTTGTTTCTGGTGGATGAAACCTCCAGGGTTGAGGGGAAGTTAAGGTGGCTTTGCTGATGTTGTTGGGTGCTATTGAGTCGATTTCAACTCATAGCAACCCCATGAGACAGAGTAGAACTGCCCCATAGGATTTTTTTGGCTGTAATCTTGACGGAAGTAGATCGCCAGGTCTTTCTCCCACAGAGCCGCTGGGTCGGTTTGAAGCATCAACCTTTTGGTTAGCAGTCAAGCGCATAACTGGTAGCACTACCAGGGCTCCTCGGCTTTGGTGTAGGAAAAAGAAAAATAAGCATTCTGGGTTGTTAAAAAAACTCCCTCTTCAATTGCCAGTAGGGGTTTGATTTGAGAACAGTGGAAATATTGGGGATGCTGGTGCAGAAATTAAAATGGATAATGAGCCAATGCTTAGTGGTCTACCACAAAAAATAAAAGTGAGATGTGACCTCATGACAACTTGGAAAGCTGTCCTGACATACTATCAGTACACTCTGGTGTGTATTAGTGTAGACTGAAGCAAGTCAAAAATTGAACGAGTGAAAATACAAGCATGTACTTTCACATTGCTTTCCTGCACATTGATCTGGAAAGATAAAACTATTTAAGACTTTGGGGAGAAAGTCCATTACCTAATTATTCAGACAACCATCTTCAATCTGCACTTTTATTTTATATACCCTTTACACCTGTTTAATTAATCCTAAATGTGATGCTGAGTGCTAATTAAACAGCCCTGAAAGTGACTGACTGGAAGTAGTAATTTGAGATAATGAGTTTTGGTTTCAAACACTCAGTTTTCACACTTTGTGTTCATTTTTAGAAAGGGGTGGATAATTATTATAGGCAGGGTGGGGGTTGCATAAGGTATTTTACTATTGGACTCTGAGTAGCTAAGGAAGTGGGAGGATTATTATGTATTCAAACAGGACAAGGAAATGGTATAGTGCTACAGAACTTGCTATAGGATGCCTCTCTATTCCCCCCCCCCCCCCGCCCCACATACACACACACACACGCCTTCTAAAGTGAAGGTCAGCATGCTGAATCGCTTTCATTAGAACATAGAAATGGACGAGCTCTTGATCTTGGAGAACGTTTTCCCTAGGAAAGGGTAGCTCTCACTGAGTCATCCCTTGTCTCTTTCCCAGGTCCTTTAGAAGCAAGCAAGAAAAAGTGAGCAAGGCCAAGGTTGGATGTGTGGTTTGAGATTTGGAGGAGTGTCCTTGCTGAGTGGTCATGTACTACAAGGGCACAGAGTCTAATTAAGGGAAGCATCTGTCCAGATAGGGCCAGTGCATTTGGCAAAGAAAGCAGAGGGCCAGGAAGGAGGCAGGTCAGATTGGCTTTCATGGTCCCACAATATTAATAAGTTAACACCATCTCCAGTAGGAGAATAGGACCAGGAAGAATTTGGGATTAATCAGGCTTGACTGCGTAATCATTGTTATAGGCAGTGGAGGTAGACACGGTTTCCCAGAAGCAGTTGCTCGTGTGACAGAGTGAACGTTCTGGTTGGTAACAGTTGCAGCACTTTGGAGAGCTCCAGGCACTTGGTTCTATGTCTGTTGCTTGGGTGACAGCCTTTTTAACTTGGGAAGTTGAGGGCCAGTTCACTGGATGGAGTGGACTCTCTAGACCCAGGGAAGGTTATCCAGATGTGGAGGGATTTTCAAAGATGCCAAGGGTGGAGCCAAAACCTTCCTGTGGATCAGCAATCGTCTGGCCCAGGGGTGGTGGGTGACTGATGGATCCCAGGGTGTGCGGCCCCATATGGAAAGATGGAATCTCTTTGACATCCGAGCACTGACACAAGCTGAAGAGCCAGTGCATTGTTTTATGTACGAACCAAACTTGCGTCTTCAACTGAGCCACCCATTTTGGGCATCTTGGAGCCATGTTGACCTCTGAGCTTCCACCCACACTGCAGCATGACAGCAGATGAGGAGTGATGGGGTGCACTCTCCCAAATTGCCCCTCTCCTCTCCCTCTTCATGCTTTCCTTGGGTGACCACATGCCCTTCCATGTTTTTAACTACCATTTCCATCATTTCCATTTCCCCCAATCTTTATTTCCAGTCTCAAAAGACTCTCTTAAATTCCATTTCCCAAATCTCATTGCCTACTTTTTAGTTGCTTTCATTCACCACGCAGAAACATCAAACAAGCAAATCAAAAGTTAGACTCATCCTTTTTGCCCTGAAAATCTTTTCTCTTCCTCTACCTGCCTTGGTAAATAGCAATACCACCTATCCAGCTGCAAAAGCCACAAAACTGAGTCATTCCACCTTTCTTCCTGTCACTTACACCTATACCTGTCTTTTAGACACTTTTAGTTTCTATCCCTGCCTTTTATCCCTCCGCCAATGCCTTAGTTCAGTTCTTATACTTTCTGACTTAGGTTCCTTTAATAGTTTTGTAGCTGGTTTTCCTGCATCTTATCTGGCTTCCCTTAATTCAGTCCCTCTTAAGGCATAGTATGTGGTCCACTGGAGGCATATTAAAATGCAGATTCCTGGACCTCTAGACCTACAGAACCAGAATCTTCGGGAATGGGACTACCAAGGTGCATGCTGAAATGTGAGGGCCACTGCTTAGGCAGTCTGCTGCTAACCAAAAGGTTGGCAGTTCAAATCTACCAGGCGCTCCTTGGAAACCCTATGGTTCTACTCTGTCCTATAGGGTTGCTATGAGTTGGAAATGACTCAGCAGCAATGGGTTTGGTTTTGGTTTGGCTCTCCACCAATGTGATCTTTCTAAAAACAAAAATCTGACCACATGCCACTCCCTTGATTACAGTCATTCCATGCTTCCTTAAGGCCTTTGGGATAAAATCCACGCTCCTTGTCATACCTGACTGACCCTTCACATTTGGGCTTCTGTTCCCTTTGCAGTTTCATTTCCTGATATTCCCCCCTTGGTAGCCTACATTCTGCCATGTGAAACTCTGAAATTCCTGGAGTTCACCATGCCCCTTCTTGACTCGATGCCTTGGGACATGTAGTTCCCTGTGGCTAAAATGTCCTTCCCTACCTTCTTCTCCAGACTCCCTGCGTCTTCTGTACTGCAGGCTAGCCTGGATGCCCTTATACTGGACTTCTTTCACATCCATGTGTTCTTCTATCACAGTGCGTTTCACTGGCATAGTAAGAGCCCTCACACTTGGATGTATGAGTGAATGCTACTTGTTGTTGTTGCTTGTTTTTGGTATTTGTGGCATGTAGTTAATTTCTTGCTCAGCTCAAATTTACCTAGGAAAACACAGGAATCCTAGTTTTGAAAATCTTCTCACAATTCACCCTATTTATGTAAGAATATAGTCTTTTTTTCCTAGAGAAGCGATGGTTTGGATTCCTTTTTTGTGATTTTATTTTGGAGAGCTTCGTAAAAAACATTTTTATTAGAGAATACGTGTTGGCTATTTTGAAATCTTTTTGGGATATTCAACGAGTGTATCAATAAGCAGTGAATAGACCTGCACAACTATATATTTAAATTATCTTACCGAAAATATAATCTTATGACTAAAATGATATCAAGTGTAAAAAAAAAACTCGTATTAAATTCCTGATTAGTCACTGTGTAGCCTTTATGTCCTAAGGCCATAGACAGTTTCAGAGGTGAACTTTTCTGATACACGTATCTACTAAACCTTAATTTCTGCCTCATTTTTTTTGCATCAGAACTTACCATGTATAGAATAAAAAAGCAACAACAACAAAACACACAAATGTTTTGCTTTGGCTTCAGAACCTATGGAATCTAAGGCAAAACTAAATCTTCTCTGTGCTTAGAATATTGTGCTTTGAAAGAAAGAGCACACGCAGACCTTTATAAAATACTTTCTAATTAGACTCGTGGTCACAAAAAACATATCTTGGCTTCAGGCAGGGATGTATGGTTTCTGGTACAGCTTTGGCTGTGTAGCCTCTTGTAACAATCCATCTCCTACAAGCTTCCTCATGGGTTGAAATGACCTGTCATTTGCTTTGCAGATACCTCAAATCAGCTATGCATCCACAGCCCCAGAGCTAAGTGATAACACCAGGTATGACTTTTTCTCTCGGGTGGTCCCACCTGACTCCTACCAAGCGCAAGCCATGGTGGACATTGTGACGGCGCTGGGGTGGAATTACGTGTCAACGCTGGCTTCCGAGGGGAACTACGGAGAGAGTGGCGTGGAGGCCTTCACCCAGATCTCCAGGGAGATTGGTAAGCATCTGTTTATCAGATCATTGTATGTGGAGGTGACAGGTTGCTCAAGTCTGAGCATCTTCAAGCTTTCTCTGACCTGTGTGGGACAATCTGATCTCCGAGAGCTGTCTGCCCTAGGCTGTCCACTCCAGAGGGAAGCCCGCTTTATTATAAATGATTTTGTTGTTCGTAGGTCTGCAAGGTGACACTTTGGTGCTAATTTAGGAAGCAGAGCTCCTGACTCTGGTAAACATTTTTTAAAGTTGTGGTTTGATGAGGGAGTTTGCCAGCACATTAGAGCCACTGTGAATTTGAATAAATGACATACTATTTGATTGTTTGAGATGGGAGTTTACATTAGCAAGTCATTAAATTAAAAAAAAAAAAAACAGCAGTGGAATTTAACATCCAACACTAGAGGGATTAAGACTAGTCATCATCTTAAAACAATACTGAAGTAGCCCCCAAGGCTATACTTAAGCGATATTCTTCTTGTCATTTTTGACTTTTAGCATTTTATTCTCCCCGTGAACTCTGAAGCTTACAGTGGGATGAAGGGCAGGATTACAAAAACTCGATTAGAACAACAAGTTTTGAGCTCTGTGCTTGGCTTTTTCAAGGTGTTTATCCAAATCTCTGTAGGCATTTCACCAATGTCTGTGTTTAGCCATAAGATAGTAATCCATTCCACTATTTGGGACGGAGGTGGGGTGGGGGAAGAACAACAACAACAAAACCGCAACATACAGTACAATCTTATTGCTAATTAGTCAACAATATATCTTTGTGGACAAAAAGAGGCATATTGTTGTTACTTAACAAATACTATTGTTCATATTGAGAATTACTGTATGAAATTTATAAATTTTTTCTATAAAAGTAATAGCAATATTTTCTGGAAAATTGGCCATTTTGCACTTGAACTTGAAGGAAGACGTTATGTTGATAATTTAAAGCTTCAACTCAGGAAAAGATCATAGGGGTGATCTAGGCTTAACCAGAATTACCAAGGACAAAGAGTCTAGAGTCATTGAAATAAAGAGTTTTACTTGAAAGACTTGCAGATGCCTGGGATCATTCTTCTATTAGGGTACATGATAGGGCTTTGAAATAATAAATTAATATGTACTAGATCAATATTTAGTATGTCTAACATTTGTTTTTAGTGATGAGCTGTTGCAGAAAATGTAGAAGAGACCTGGTCTTGTTGAACAGTTTTAATTGGTGTAATTGGATAACTGTTCACACCTGCTGTGTCTATGCAGCCATAATATTTACTCTCTGGAATTTTAAAGTATATTGCTGTAGCTATAAAAATTGAATTTTAAATTACGACGAATTATATTATCTTTGGATAAAATTCCCTAGTTTATCCTCAGAGGAAATGCCCACTCAAATGACAACAATGGCTTCTGGACACAGGGTTAATGCATTATTTAAGCGCCTGTTGTCTGTTCTCACCGGAGTGATAATTCAGCAAGAGTAGGAAACAGAGTACATATTGAAATGGTAAGTTTTCTGCAGTGGCTTTGCACATTCTTCAACTTTAGGGCACACTTGTGTGCATGAGACAGATACTATGAAGGTTTCAGTACAGGACATAATCTGCCAAATGTAAAAAAAAAGCATTGTTCTAAAAGTCTAGAGAGATTGCAATTTTCTTCTTGTGACTAAAATAAGAAATCTTCACTTTCACTTTTTAGGGAGCCTCACCATACTTTGATAACACTGTCACATACAAGGATTCAGATGGTGTCATTTATTATTCTTGTTCTTTCTTTGTCATTAGTATGGGAGAAAATAATTTGAGTGCCTTGTGTACCTCTTGATTAGGGCAACACGTTTCTTCTGTGTTGTTCCTTCAGTATTCTGGAACTTGATTGGCTGTCCATTCTATTTCAGTTCTCACTAAACTGGGGGAGTGGAGGAGGGATGGATTGTCAATTAATATACAGAATACTGAAAAGGCCAAATTAGTACCACACTGGAGTATGCCATGGAATATTTTAAATATCAAAATCCTCTCTCATTTTAATGACAAAGATTGTGTCTAGAACAAAAATAGCTGAAAATTAAAACTTTTACAAGACAATGATATTCATGGGAATGGCAAATGGTAGCAACTTAACCCATGCTGAAATTATCTGATGATGCTAATGAAAATTCATTAGTTCTGTAACATTTGCAGCTATTACAACACTGGTGACATCTCTGTCACTGTGGTAGAAGTATGTTTTTTAAAAAATCTTAGTATCTTGACTGAGAATGAGATGTATAGATTCATTCTTTTGGAGTGTCTGCCAATTAATGAAATTATTATATTTTCCCACCTCTTATAAATTGTCTTGTACGATGTTTGAAATTTCTCTCTTTAGCAACGTTGATTGCTAAGAAGTTTTAGTGTAAATTGAGGCTCCCTGTGTCTTGTCTCTGATTAACTCAGACGGATCATAATGGAATGATAGTAAAGGGAAAACCTGTTTAGGGATAAATTGCTTATATGGTTTGATTAGAACGTTTTTCATTTTAACAAATCTGAGACTCAGAGAAATGTCCTCTGTGAATCTGGGAGAGTGGAGTTTATGAGTGAATAGGTTAGGAGTGAATGCTGACCCCCGTGAACACAGACTTCGGGGATGATTCTTCTCTAGTCAAGATCCTTCTGAGGGAGAAAGTGCCAGAGATACTTGATAAAATAAAGACAAATAGTCCCATGATATGCTAAGTCTTATAGTCTCAACCTAAGGCATTTACAAACTATAGGAGTTTTACTGGAGAAGACAAAAAACACACTTGGAAATTAACAAACAGCACAATTTGGCTGGGGCATAGTTTATTTGTAGCTAGATATGGGAGACAAAGTTGGAAGGCTTGGCATAGACACAGTTGAGTATTTCAGCTCATAGAGTGATCCTTTTATGTTTGCGTTTTCTAGACAGTGGAGAAGGCTGCTGAGGAGGGGTGAGTCTCATTTGGGATTGCACTACCGAGAAATGGAAGATGGAGAGACCAACTGAGAGGCCATTCAATAGTTTTGGCCTGATGTTGTTATTAGTTGCCATCGAGTTGGCTCCAATTCATGGTGACCCCGTGTACAACAGAATGAAACATTGCTCATTCTTTCGCCATCTTCACAATTGTAGATATGCTCAAGTCTGTTGTTGCTGCATTGTATATTTTGAGTGTCTTCCAACCTAGGGGGCTCATCTTCCAGCACTATATTGAACAATATTCTGTTGTAATCCCTAGGTTTTCTTCTTTTTTAATTGTCCTTTGGGTGAAAATTTACAGAGCAAGTTAGTTTCCCATTCGATAGTTCAAACGTAAAGTGTTCCGTGACATTGGTTGCATCCCCCACAATGTATTGGCACTCTCCCTATTTCTACCCTGGGTTCTCCATTTCATTTCATCTGTATTTTCTGCCCCTTCCTGCCTTCTCATATTTGATTTTGGACAAATATTGTCCTTTTGATCTTGTATAATTGATTGCTCTAAGGAACACATTCCTCTTGGGTATTATTGTTTAATTTTATGGGCCTGACTGTTGTTTGACTGAA
Source organism: Dugong dugon (assembly GCA_030035585.1). Classification (NCBI taxonomy): domain Eukaryota; kingdom Metazoa; phylum Chordata; class Mammalia; order Sirenia; family Dugongidae; genus Dugong; species Dugong dugon. The sequence goes on along the minus strand of CM057468.1, from coordinate 113,554,809 downwards.
AGGTGGTCTCTGGGAATGGCTTCAATTCCAGGTCAGAAGGGTGTCTTAGGACCATAGTTTTGGGGGTTTTTGCTGTCTCTGTCAGACAGGTAAGCCTGGTCTTTTTTGTGAACTTAATTTTTGGTTCTACATTTTTCTCCCACTCTATCCAGGACCCTCTGTTGTGATCCCACTCAGAGCGGTTGGTAGTGGTAGCTGAAAACCATCTAGTTCTTCTGATCTTGGGGTTGTGTAAGCTGTGGTTCATGTGGTCCATTGGTCCTTTGAACTAATTTCTTCCTGAGTCTTTGGTTTTTTTCACTCTCCTTTGCTCCAGACAGGAAGAGACCTATAGTTGTATTTTAGATAGCTGCTTGCAAGCTTTTAAGACCCCAGACACTACTGACTAAAGTAGGATGCAGAACATTGTCTTTATGCACTATGTTGTGCCAGTTGACGTAGATGTCCCCCAAGTCTGCAGTCTTTTGCCTTTGAGCCTAGGAACTTTGTCCCGTGGGGTGTTTGGCTTTGTTTAAGAAGTTTCCATGACTGTGCCCCTTGTGTGCTCTATTCTCTATATTAATATACATGCAGCACCTACAATTATGTATGTAGAAGTATCCACAACCAAACCTGTATGCAGGTAGGTGTGCTCCCTTACACCCTCCCACGCCTCTTTGGCATACCTATCTACCTATGTATCCATTCATAAATTATTGTTTGCTAATACTATTGTTGCAGGGTTGTTTATGCTATAGCGTAGTTGCCCTTTATTCTTGCCTTCCTCTTATTGTCTTCCTTTGCCTTGGTCATGTTGTGCTGACTTCCCCCATATTGTGTGTTGCTTTTCCTTTCACCAATATTAACACGTGTCTTCTATCTAGTTAGTAATTTTCCCTCCCTCCCTCTCCCATCTCTGGTAACCATCGAAGAATTTTTTTTCTGTGTGTTAAACTTTTCTTTTTTTTTTTTTATAATAGTCGTCTTATACAATACTTGTTCTTTTTGATTGACTTATTTTACTCAGCATAATGTCCTCCAAATTCATCCATATTGTGAGACATTTTGCAGATTCATTGTTATTCTTTATTGTTGTATAATATTCCATTGTATGTATATACCACAGTTTGTTTATCCATTTATCCGTTGATGGGCACTTAGGTTGTTTCCATCTTTTTGCTATTGTGAGTAATGCTGCAATGAATGTGGGTGTGCATATGTCTATTTGTGTCACGACTCATTTCTTTAGGGTATATACTTAGGAGTGGGATTGCTGGATCATATAATATTTTTCTTTCTAGCTTTTTAAGGAATTGCCATATTGTTTTCCATAATGGTTGTACCATTTTACATTCCCACCACCAGTGTATAAGAGTTCCAATCTCCCCACAACATGGCCAATATTTGTTGTTTCTTGTTTTTTTGATTAGTGCCATTATTGTGGTGAGAGGTGTCTCACTGTAGTTTTGATTTGCATCTCTCTAACGGCTAATGGGCACAGTGGTTAAGTGCTATGGCTGCTAACCAAAAAGCTGGCAATTTGAATCCACCATTCAACTCCTTGGAAACCCTATGGGGGAGTTCTGTGTGTCCTATAGGGTCACTATGGGTTGGAATTGACTCAATGGCAATGGGTTTAGTTTTTGGTAATGGCTAATGATTGTGAGCACTTCATGTATTTGTTAACCATCTGAATGTCTCCTTTGGTTAAGTGTCTGTTCATGTCCTTTTCCCATTTTTTAATTGGGTTGTTTGTCTTTTAGTTGTTGAAGTATTGAAGTTTTCTATAGATTTTAGAGATTAGACCCTTGTTGGATGTGTCATGACCAAAAATATTTTCCCAGTCTGTAGATTCTCTTTTTACTCTTTTGGATAAGTCTTTTGATGAGCATAAGTGTTTAATTGTTGTTGTTGTTGTTGTTAGGTGCTGTCGAATTGGTTCCAACTCATAGAGACCCTATGTACAACGGAGTGAAACACTACCTGGTTCTGCACTATCCTCACAGTCGTTTCTATGTTTTAGCCCATTGTTGTAACCACTGTGTCAATCCATTTTGTTGCGGGTCTTCCTCTTGTTCTCTGACCCTCTACTTTACTCAGCATGATATCCTTCTTCAGGGACTGGTCCCTCCTGATAACATGTCCAAAGTATGTTATTTAATGTCTTGCCATCCTCCCTTCTAAGGAACATTCTGCCAGTACTTCTTCCAAGACAGATTTGTTTGTTTAATTTTTAGAAGGTTGCATTTATCTAGTTCATCTTCTGCTGTTTATGCATTATTAGTTATGTTTGGTATTCTATTTATGCTATATACTAGGGTCCCAAGCATTGTCCCTATTTTTCTTCCATGATCTTTACAGTTTTAATTTTTGTATTTAGGTCTTGATTCATTTTGAGTTAGTTTTTGTGTGTGGTGTGAGGTATGGGTACTGTTTCATTTTTCTACAGTTAGACATCCAGTTTTGCCAGCACCATTTGTTAAAGAGACTGTCTCTTTCCCATTTAATGGACTTCAGACTTTTGTTGAAGATCAGCTGTCCATGGGTGGATGGAGTTACATCTGAGTTCTCAATTTTGTTCCTTTGGTCTATGTGTCTGTCATTGTACCAGTACCAGGCTGTTTTGACTACTGTGGCTTATAGTAGGCTCTGAGATAAGGTTGTGTGAGGCCTGCTGCTTTGTTCTTTTTCAGTAATGCTTTACTTATCTGGGACCTCTTTCCTTTCTATATAAAGTTGGTGATTAGTTCTTCCATCTCATTAAAGAATGCTGTTGGAAGTTAGATTGGGATTGCATTATATCTCTAGATCACTTTGGATAGTATTGACATTTTCACAGTGTTAAGTCTTCCTATCCATGAGCATGGTATGTTTTTCCATTTATGTAGGTCTCTTTTGTTTTTTTGCAGTAGTGTTTTGTATAGATATTTTATGTCTGTGGTTAGATTTATTCCTAAGTATTTTTATCTTTTCTTGGGGTATTATAAATGGTGTTTTTTTCCTGATTTCCTTTTTGAAGTTCTCTTTATTGGTGTAAAGGAATCCAACTGATTTTTGTATATTGACCTTGTATTCTGCTACTTTGCTGAATCCTTCTATTAGTTCCAGTAGATTTCTTGTGGAATCTTTGGGATTTTCTGTGTATAGGATCATATCGTCTGTGGATATTGGCTAGACAGAAGAGGGGGTGCTGCTAGTCCCTGGGCCCCCACTGTCGGCAGCCAGGTGGAGAAGCAGGTGCTGCTGTTTTGCAGGCCCCCAGCGCTGGTGGCTGGGCAGATAGGCACATGCTACCAGTCCGGGGGTCCCTGATGTGAGTGGCTGAGCAAAGGGGCAGGCACAGCTGGTCTGTGGGCCCTTGGCTCAGGGTGCGGGGCAGTGGTGGGTGCTGCTGGACTGTGATTGTGTGTGTGGAGGGGTGGTGAATGGGGGAGGCACTGAAGGTCTGCGGACCTGCGGCTTGGTGGCAGGGGGTGTGATGGGTGAGATGAGTGCACTTGACCTTCACAGGGCAGGGAGCACTCCTGCTTGGCTTTAAATGTGGGTGCAGAGTCACTCCTGCTGAGCTGCACCAGATGATGGGGTTTTGGCTGGGAATGCTGCTTGCTTTGTCTCAATATGGCTTCACTGTGGAGGTTTGCCTGGCAGGGTGCTGGAAATCCATAAATCTACATGTCCACTGTTTTTGTATAGTCTCTCCTTCCACGTGGCACTCAGTCTGATTCTTCAGCCTTTCCTTTGATGCTCAGCGTTCCAAAGTTTTCACCTATATTTGTTTCACTTGTTTTCTCAGGTCTTTGTTGTAAGAGGAACGTTATGAGGCATCTGACTATGCCGCTATCTTGAACTGCCTCGCAATCCATACGGTTTTCATTGGCTGATTTCTGGAATTAGATTGTCAGGCTTTTCTTCCTAGTCTGTCTTAGTCTAGAAGCTCTGCTGAAATCCTTCCACCATGGGTGACCCTGCTGGTATTTGAAATACTGGTGACATAACTTCCAGCACAATAGCAACACTCACTCTACTACAGTACAGTAGCCTGACAGATGAGTGATGGTGGCCTGAAATAGGGTAGTGATAATAGAAATAGAAGAAGGGACAGACTTGAGAGACATTTATGAGGTGGAGTCTATGGAACATGGCACCTGTTTGGAAGTAGAGCTTGAGAGCAAGAAAGAAATTAAAGTTGAACTTGAAATTCCATGCCTGGACAACTGGGAGAATGCAAGTGCCATGCACAGAAAAGGGACAATAAAGTGGAAAAGCTGGTTTAGAGTTGAACTCATGGGTTTGATTATGAACACATTAAACTTCAGGTACCAGTGCAAATCTTTGTGGAAGAAGAGCAGTGAGAAATGTGAGTCTAGAGCCAAAGCAGGAGCCAAAATGTAGGTCTGAAGGTCATCCTCGTAAGACTAATGGTTGAAGGAGGAAGGATGATGGCTGAGGTAGAACATTTAGAGTGAGAAGCAAATACAGCCAAGGGTAGACTCTTGAGGAGAAGCTTTATATAAAGGTGCAGGAATAATGGTGGAGTAGTCTCTTTTCCTGCTGGGTTGGTGCCAACAGGAGAGCACTCAGTCTCCTTCAAAGAGTTTTCCATGATAGGAGATGGTAGAAAGAGTACTGGAGGAAAAATTCAAGGATGTAGGTCAGTTTTTAATAAGATGACAGGAACTTTTGCCAGAGGGCATAGCTGAAGATGTGTGGTACAGTGACAGAGAATGAAGCAGGGCCCTTGAGTAGAGGGTGATAGTGAAGAAGGGTTGCACCCAGAGAGATGTTTGCAGTGATGGTGATGGTAGGTAGGCCAAGAGGACAATGGGTTAGCAATGAAGATGAGGAGGATACTGAGTAGACAGAATTTGGTTAGTGAAAAAGCCTGTAATATAACCGGTTCAAAAGTTCCTCTTGGAGTGCTATGTAATTCTTTCCCAGTTCGAACTACTTGAGTGGATGGGGTAATCTAAGGGATAATTCGGGGGTTGGTGGTGGGACCCTAGTGTCAAGAACTTCTGTGGAGTCAAGAGCTTCATGATTGGTTCAGAGTGGGCACTGCCAATACAGTTGTGCACTGGTGGTTCACCTTTTATGTTTGTGCAGTTCCCAGGTGCTGCTCTTTTAAATGACACCTGAAAAACTACAAACATCTAGAAAGTCCTTTCTGGCCTAATTTATTTTCATTTCCTCTGGGGTCTCTCTTGGCTTGAGGGACAGGAGTAGCATAGTTGCTGCTGCTTAAAGTTTATCCATCACCTACTTTGCAATGCCTCAGCTGTTAGGACCACGGTCCTCTATTTCTGCCTTGTTTTCATTATTTGATATGATATTTCATTTATATCGTAATAAAGGGATTGATAATATGTGTATCTGCTTTTCCATCATAAGCTCTGGGGCTTGTGTCTCAATAAATGGCTTCCGTGAGTCTCTAGACAGTTTCTTTTACTTCTTTGTCTTACCTCATTGTTTTATTTTTAAAAAGAAGACAGGATAATAAATGCTCCTGCTATCATTATAAGGGGCAAGGAAGCACACACTTTATCTTTGAAGATAAAAGCATTGTGTCTTTTTATTGTGGATTTGTACAGCTTGGCAATACGCCTCCTTTAATCAGCCATCTTGATTATGACTGGCTTATTAAAGACGACAGGCCTGTGAGTTGTCATCACATACATTACAGGGGCCAGAATAGACCTGATTCTGTCAGATCTTCTACTATACATGACTTTTTTTTTCTTTTTCTAGTTTGCATATGCTGGAAGCTTCTGACTATTGCTGTGTGTGTTTGGAATCTTAAAATCTCACACTTGGAAGGGACCACAGAGGTCACTGAACTTGGAACAATCTGTTTGAAATGTTAACAACATCAACCAATTTAATTCATTCACTTTTTGTATGTGAAATGACACTTGCCCAACTTTTTGATGCTAGTGAATTTTTTGGTGGCAGACGAATAGTAAAGTAAGAGAAATTTCATTCCTACTATACAGTTGAATGTGTCTAGTAGCCCTGGTGGGGGAGTGGTTAAGAGTTACGGTTGCAAACCAAAAGGTCGGCAATTCAAATCCACCAGCCACTCCTTGGGAACCCTATGGGGCAGTTGTACTCTGTCCTGTAGGGTCACTATGAGCTGGAATTGACTCAGGGGCAGTGGGTTTGGTTTTTGGTTTGGTTTATACAGTTAAAAAGTGCCCACTGGTCGTATTTTAAAACTATCTCTGTATAGTTTTAAAAGACAGCCTTTTTTCATCTTGGATTATAAACAAGAACCAAGTTTCTATTAACCAAAATGGATTCACTAGTGACTAGACCCATGTTCCTTGCTGCTCTTCTTATGCAAAAATGTGTACTGGTACCTGACAAATTCTCATAATTGAAGAAGAGGGATTTAAGCAAGACCCTCGGGCTCCAAGATGGATCCCATTGCTTCAAACTGCCTTTGTTTGCTATAAACTTAACTTGAGCAATCAGAATCACAGGCTTTAAAGCAGTTATTAGAATGCTGTTTGCTGTTCGTATGGAAGAGCAGCTGTGGCTACTTAGCAGTTACTAAGCCCTAAATATCAGGAAACAGGAGGACAGGCCAGGGTGATGAACAGCTTTGAAATCACGCTGTATTTGATCAGGTTCTGCAGTAATTGTGAGAATCATGTATACACTTTCTTTGGATCCCTCAAAATCTTCTGCAGTATTGCTGCACCTGCAGTTCCAGTTTGCAGTTCCCACAGCCCTCCTTTGAAGTTATTCTTGCCAATTACCTGGTGTTAATATTAATTAAATATGGTTTGCAGCTTGTAATGGGGTGTTATCAATGGAACTCAGCTGCAGGAATATAAAGTAAAAAATTTCAATTGAATGAATGTGTTTCCTTTCATGATAGCATTTTACAGTGTTAGTACTTTTGTCAAATTGATTTTTGCCTGCTGGAAATCATTCTACCAAAGCAATGAACATCTGAGAGGAAAAGCTGCTCTTTGTGTATTAGTTTCTCCCTGTCATTGGAAATGTTGTTGTTGCTAGTTGCTGTCGACTTAATTCTGACTCATGGTGACCCCATGTGTGTGGAGTAGAACTGGGCCATAGGGTTTTCAAGACTGTGATCTTTCAGAAGCAGATTGCCGGGCTTGTCTCCTGAGGCACCTCTTAGTTGGTTCGAACTACCAACCTTTCAGCTAACAGTCGAGCACTTAACCATTTGTCCCATCCAGGGACTACTAGAATCTTAGTAAAAGCACCTCAGAATCTTAGTAAATTTTATTACTGGAAAGTACCGAAGCTCTGTAATTTTCAGGTTCAGCCCAACTTCATCCCACAGCCAAATGTGCTGGGGAGTGGGTAAGCGTTTCTCAGCACCTATAAAATGGGGATAATAACGTGAGGATTAAGTGAGATCACACAGGACAATGTACGGCTCATGAAATGTGCTCAGCCACTGTCAATTTTTATCATTAGAAGCCCCTGCCTCACCAGTGGATGTCTCGGGAGCCTGTAACCAGCTAGCTCAGTTTGCAGCTGAGGACTGAGTAAGTGCTGAATTAATGACAGGACATCTTAGTCATTCCTGAAACTTGCTTTGTGCCTGCAGGCAGTGACCTATCCTATTATTATTATTATTTTGTAGCATGACTAATATGCTACCTAACACAGTGCTGGTGCATAGCTGAATGCATGAATTACTTAGATACCAGCCAGCATTGGCTCACCAAATTTGCTTGCTCTTCTTTCATTTTGAACCTTCTCAGTTTTAATTAATTCAGCCACATTTACTGGGCTGCGCTTTGCTCGCCTTCGAGGATACAGAGATGAATTCATGGCCTCTGCTTCCCAGCACGCCCCTGTGTAGCAGAGGACTCAGAGATACAAACAAACAATTAGGCATGAATGTGATCATTGCCTTAACAGAGGCATCATTTGGGGGCATTGCCCAAGAATACGGTGCCCATGAGAGGGCATTCCGCAATCCAGGCAACAAGATGGAAAGATGTGGCATGAGGCTGTGGACAGGGGCAGTTTCTGGACCCCAAGCTCAGAGGCAGTACACGGTGTGATGGGAGTTAAATTAATTTAGGTAACATCCATGGAAACATAGTTTCCAGAGGAAAAAATGCAGCCCTGAAAATTGAAAGTGAAAAATGATATTAACTTTGTAATGTTGTGTATATTTGGGAAATGTTTAATATGTGTAACATATATATAGTTTTTGACCCTTCTTATTTCATGAGCTATTAATGATTGTTGTTGTTGTTAGGTAACGTTGAGTTGATTCCAGTTCATAGCAACCTCATGTGATGGAATAGGAATGCCCCATCGGGTTTCCTAGGCTGTGATCTTTATGGGAGGAGATTGCCAGATCTTTTTCCTTCAGAGCTGCTGGATGGGTTCAAACCACCAGCCTTTTGGTTAGCAGCCAAGTGCTTAACCATTGCACTACCAGGGCTCCTTATTGATGATTACTGAGGTGTATCCACTTATAGACAATCAGTGTATGACTGACCTGCCCTGACAGTGTGAACCCCTGTTCTCCCTGATTACTCTCCCACCCCTTGGACAGCAGTTTTGATCTTCTTCAGTTCTGAGTCTGAGCCAGGGCCAGCAGTTGGTCCTCAACCTCAACATACAGGTTACTTGGGATTTGGAATGGTTTTCCCATGATAGACCTGTCCCTGGAGGTCCTGGAGTAAGCCCTGAGCCCTTTTCCAGGTCACTGCAATTTACAGTATTGCCGCCCCCCCCCCCCCCCCCCCCCCGGCTCACACTCCAGATCCCTGGGAATAGGACTCTGGCCTTCTGGGTTTGGACCATGTTATTGCTGCCGTTAGTTGACTCTGACTCATGAGACCTTATGTATAACGGAACAAAAAGTTGCCAGCTTCTGCGCCATCTTCCATCACTATATTGGATAATATTCTCTTGTGATCCATAGGGTTTTCATGGCTACTTTTTGGAAGTAGATCACCAGGCCTTTCTTCCTAGTCTTTCTTAGTTGGGAAGCTCTGCTGAATCCTGTCCACCATGGCTGACCCTGGTGGTATTTGAAATACCAGTGGCATAGCTTCCAGCATCATAGCAACATGCAAGCCACCATAGTAAGACAAACTGACAGGTGGGTTTGGACCATGACACACCACCTATTCCTTGTCTGCTCTTTCACCTGATTGGATGGAACTTTCTGATCCTCTGCCTGCTTCCGGTGAGGCTGCTGAGCTCCGCCTATGCATGAAGCCATCGGGCAGAATCTGGGCGTGTACTGAGCTCTTACTGTAGGCGAGGCTTCTGGCTCAGTCTACCTTGTTGCCCTTACATTTCCTCTGTCTGTTAGAGTTCTATCACTAGAATAAGGGGATTCAGCCTCTGGTGATGGGTCGAATCCCTCTGACAGATTCCCATGCAAATGCTTAGAAAGGGCCTACATCTGTCACATCAACAGTGTGGCCCCTACTTTGAGTTGTTATTATTATTTTTTTCCTGCCACCTGACTCCCAAGGTCCCTGGGTGGAACAAACAGTTTGCACTCAACTGTTAACTTGAAGGTTGGCAGTTTGAACCCACTCAGCAGCACTGTGGAAGAAAGGTCTGGCAGTTTGCTTCCATAAAGATTACAGCCAAGAAAATCCTATGGAGCAGTTCTACTCTTAACACGTGGGATCGCCATGAGTCAGAATCAACTTGACAGCAACGGGTTTGGTTTGATTTGTTTTCCCTGTCTCCCGTTGTCAACCATGCCTGCTGGACCAAGCCTTGGTTTATGACGTCCTGTCTGAGCCAAGCCCATGTATGTCCTGGTCCTTTGGATGGACTCTGGGCCCTGGACTGCCCAGTTTTCCTGGAAGGATCAGCTTCTGTAGGCAGCTTAGCAGCCTTGCTTCCTGTCCTCGTCTCTGGTTTCTGCTTGCCTCACACTGAACCCACCTGAGTTACGACAAGTAGTGTCCTGCTCCTCCTGTGCTGAGCCCTGAAGAGATCCCATCCTATTATTTTCCTTTCCAAAGTCTTTTCGTCTGTCAAGCCATTCAGGTTTGGGAACTTCAGTGCGGGGTGAGGGCTTTAATGTGCAATCTGTACTTGACTGTGTTGAGAGACGAACATAACATAAAAACACCCTTCTGCAGAAATGAAGCAACATCAGATTCCGTTTATGTCGTTTTTGTAGGCCCTGAAAGAGTTGGCCTCTGTGTTAGGAGGCTGTTTTTCCAGTTTACTTCATAACTTCTCAACGAAGCGATAATTATGGGTTCTTTGAAAATAAATGGCTCAAGAAAAATAAAACGAGAAGGCTATATGATTAGTAGTTCATTGAAATAGGTGCCAGTTAATCCTCAGGCTATGCCCCTTGGCACAGCTGAGTGGCACAGCCTCCATTGTCCTCATTGGCAAGCCCGACTGATCCTGGGCTTCTTTCTTTGCCTCCCGCCTGTTACCTGGCCAGGCTGTTCACGATTCACTGGGGGCCTCACAGTGGGAAGCAGGCAGAAAGAGAGGAAGTGAAACTCCAGTCAGCACATTTTGTTTCTCGTTAACAGCTCTGGGAATAGGTTTGGTCGGGGAAGGAATTTCAAATAATGATTTAAACATATCTTCTGGCAGTTGTAGCAGTGAGGAAAAAATAATGCCTCTTGTAGCAGTTTGGATACAATTCCGAGTGCTCGGTACTCACAGCCATACGATTCTGGGGCCACATTTGCATCATGCACCATGGCTGGCATGTGCAGAGTGGGTTATTAAGGGAAAGAGGGATGTTCTGAGTACACTGCCAGCCTTTTGTGTTCACGATCATGGACAGCAGCCACTGTGTTCCCTTCAAAATGTGGCTCCATGTTATCGCCAGAGAGGATCTTGTGTTAGCTGGAACCATTCACGTGAGCTCATGTGACATTTCATTCCACAAAGGCTTGCTACGAGCTGGAATTGCCTCCACAGCACATAACAACAACTATGTGTTGGAGCCCTGGTCTAGGTGGTAGGGATGGTGCTGAATAGTTCAGACCTGATTTCCTGCCCTCATGGGGTTTCCAGCCTAGCTTACTGCCTTTAGATTTCTTGTGTCCTTTTAGTATATCTGTAAACAGTTGCCTTTGAGTCAGTTTCGACTTATGGTGACCCCATGTGTGTCAGAATAGAACTATGCTCCATAGGTTTTCAATGGTTGTTTTTTTCGGAAGCAGATAGCCAGACCTTTCTTCCAAGGTGCCTCTGGGTAGATTCAAACCTCTCTGCTAGCAGCTGAACGTGTCAACCATGTTAACCTTTTGACCCACGCAGGCACTCCTGAATATCTCCTACGCAGCATCTATTAGATTCAAACCAGTTAGCAACCTGTAGAACCTTTATGTTCCTTTACATTCATAACTGCAAAATATCCTATACGTCTCTCTCTCTGATATTTCATCCCTGGGAGCTTTTTATTCGTCATTCATTCAACAGATCACTGGGGCCCATATTAAATACCAGGAACTTTGCTAGGTGCTGGGAATTCACAGATCTGGTGCCTGGCCTCAAGGAGCTTAGATTCTAGTGGCAGGCACTAATTTACAAAGAAAATCAGTAAGCAACAAGCTAATAATGATAAATTCAAGCTAATTATTATAGTGTCTTATTAAGACAAAATGTCTTTATGGTTTATTTGAGAGACAGCTCAGAAGCCAGCGTAGCTGGGAATGCAGTGAGGGAGGGTGGTAGAATGTGAGATTGAAGACACAGTCAAGGGCTTTGTGGAATGCTGTTTTGTCGGCCACGGCTGGAAGTGTGGATTTTGTTCTTGAGTGATGGAAAGCCTTTGAAGGGGTTTATATGGGGAGTGGCGTGGAATGCTGAGGTTTTAAGAAGATCAGGTACAAAGACTGGACCTCAGGGGCAAGATGGGAGCAGAAGATGAATTAGAAGTTTACTGCCAGGCTCCCAGAAGGACTGATGGGGATGACTTGGGCCAGAGTGGGGACAGGTGTGTGAGCTAATGCTGGCACAAGTGGGGGCAAGGTCCCAGGCTTGGGAAGCTGGGGGACTTGATGCTCCAGGATCTAAGTTATAGAAACAAAGCTCGCTTAAGACATCCTGGCCAACAGCGGAATGGGCCCTGAGCCCTTAGATTAGGACAGGTGTCGGGGATGACAGTGTGGCTTTCCTGTGAGGATGATTCAGGGGAGGCGAATCAGTGGAAGCATTTCCCGGCAAAATTCCCCTCCAGCTAATGCATCAGTGAAAAAGAGTTAGGAGGTTAAATGCCCCCCCAGATTGTTGTTACTTTTTTTTTCTTTAAACAAAACCCGTTTGGAGATCTTTATTGTTAATTTTTCTGTGTGCTAGGAGCACCTGAAATTTAGCATGTTCCTGTTAATAGTTCTAAACATTTCCCTTTAACTCATAGTTTTTGTTGCTTTCTTGCTCTCTTGTGTTACTGATTCATTTTAAGGCCCATTAATCATTATGTGGTTTTCTGAACCTTTCTTTGTGCTTTCATAATGCAGTGGTGATTCTGCGAATGCCTCTGGTCCACGTACGCAAGGGTCATAGAAATAGGTGATTTGGCATATCGGTGCCTAAAAATGAGATTTAGTACACCTTTCGTTTAAAGTGTGTAAAGTTATGGCTTTACCTGTCTACTTTTGTTCTGTAAATTCCAACATGTACCAGATTGTATTAAATGTCAATATTTACTTAACCAAAGTCTCACTAAAACTTAAATGAAAGTTGAAAGTTCTCTTGGGTCCCAAGGCTTGTGTGTCTGTCTGCCTGCCTGTATCTCTCTCTGTCTCTCTGACTGTCCATCTGTCTCTCTTTCTCTATATGTTGTTGTATGCAGTCGAGTCAATTCCAACTCATAGCAACCCTATAGGACAGAGTGGAACAGCCCCAAAAGCTTACTCAGGCTGTAATCTTTATGTAAGCAGATTGCCAGGTCTTTTCTCCTGCAGAGCCACTGGGTCGGTTTGAACTGCCAACTTTTTGTTTAGCAGCCAAGCACTTAATCATTGTGCCACCAGAGCTCCTTATATATATAAAACATATATAATCTGTCCTATTGCCCCCAAATCCTTAGATAATTCATTGAAAGGAGAGGGAATTCATATTTTAGTGCTTACTTTACATGCGTAATCTTAATGAATTTTTGCTGTACTATGAGGCAGATAATTGTCCCTATTTTATAGATAGGAAAACTGAGGCTCAGAAAAAGTATATGACACGCCAAGATAACCCAGTTAGTATGTGGTAGAATGGAATGAAAATTCAGGGCTCTCTGGCTCTGGAGCCCACGTCCTTTTTACCACCCCTTGCTGTTTTCCTTTTGAGGTTGCAGACTTTGGGTTCTGCAGTCATATTTCCCGTCTTTGCCTTGCCGAGCTGCCAGGCGACAGGCCATGCTCTGGTCCCTCCGCACTCACCCGCCATGCTCTGTGCCACGCCTCACTACCTGCACACTTTCTAGTGTGCTTGTGTTGACCTCCTTCCTTCTGCTTCGAATGCAAGCATTCCCAGTGTCTGCCTGGAGCAATTTTTATTCTATAGGACCCAGCATCCTGGATTCCCGTAGGCAGTGTTAGTTGAGCTCTTTTCTGTGATTGCACCCCACTTTGCACATACCTTTAGTAAGGAAAACATTTATTTCACTGTCTCTGTCAGGACTCACACTTGAGCCAATGAAGGAATTTGGGGTTTAGAAACTTTTAAAGTCTGGAGGTGAATCTGACCATCAGATAGGCTCGTTTAAAATGACATCAACAGGAATGTGTCCTGCTCTAGATCTGATCTCTGCTTTCTTGGGCGTTGGCTTTGCTCTCAGGTTTTTTCCATGTGATGGGAAATTGGCCACCAGTAGCTGTAGGCTTGTGTCCTGCCAGCCTAGCAACTACATTAGCTTCCTACAGCTGCCTCCTACTGCTGCCATAACAAATTACCCCAGACTGGGTGGTTTAAAATAACAGAAATTAATTCTCTTACAGTTGTGGAGACCAGAAGTTGGAAATCAAGATGCTGGCAGGGTTGGTTCCTTCTGGAGTTTCCGAGTGAGAATGCATGCCATACCCCTCTCCAAGCTTTCGGAGCATCCCTTGGCTTGTAGGTGCATCGCTTCAGTGTCTGCCTCTATCTTCACATCACCGTCTTATCTGTGTATCTGTCTTCTCCTTTTCTGTCTCTTAGAAAGACATTCATTGCTAGATTTAGGATCCGCAATGATTAATGCGCTTGGCTGCTAATTGAAAGAAAGGTTGGTGGTTCAGGTCCACCCAGAGATGCCTCAGAAGACAGACCTGACGATCTACTTCTGAAAAATCAAACATTGAAAATCCTATGGAGAACAGTTCTACTCTGACATACATGGGGTTGCCAGGATTGGAATCAACTCAGTGGCAACTATTTTTTTCCCTAGTCCAGCATGATCTTATCATAAGACCCTTACCTTAATTACATCTGCAAAGACCCTTGTTCCAAATAAGGTCACATGCTGAGGTTCTGAGTGGGCTTATCTTTTTGCGGGGTAGGGTAGGTATCATTTAACCCACTACAGCAACTTTAGGGAGAGGGGGGTACTTCACCCCCATTAGTTCAGCATAAGTCCCACGTATGGCCCCTACCATACACAAGGTCACGGTCCATCTCTAAGCACTCACTATGGCCTGGAGGCACTATTCATGTTGGCTAGGCTTGGACCACATGCCCATCTCTGGTGCTGGGAGAGGAAGGTGGGGGAGCCCCACTTTAAACCCATAATGAAAGCCATAGAGGGGTCATTCCTCAAGGCTAACTTGAGGTGCTCTTCTAGACAAGGAGAAAAGGCTGTAGGCAGGTAAAGCCCACAGATGTCCACTGCACACACTGTGTGGTGGCCGGCTGTGGCCATCTCTGCTTCCCACCTAGACTGTGACCTTCTCAGGGAGCAACCCGGTTTTACTCATCAGTGCCTGGGACATGATAGAGCTCTATCACCATTTTTTAAATTAAATTACAGTAGCTGAAATTTCTCTGAAAAATAGGATCTAAATGTAACCATGAACCATATTTGTCAAAAATAGTTTTAGCCTTCATCTGAATGACAACAAGCAGTGCAGTTTCAAGGACAAGAAAAGGCTTCTGTTTGGGGGTTCTCTCACACTTTGAAGGCGCTTCCACACGTGTCCTCTCTCCACTGGCCCTCGTGTGTTGGCAACCAAAGGAATTAACTGGGGGCTTTATGCTCAGGGGTGGGAAGCACGTCGACCTGCCCACCAGTTACCTGTGGAACTATGTGGACTCTGCCCAGGACCACCACAAACTGAGTCAGATTAGTGAAAACAGCAGAAATCACACTATAACCACATAGCTGCCCTCATAGGGCTTCTAATGTAGTGGGTCACTTCTGACCACTTCTTAAGTGGACAGTAATCAAAGGGGCCAGGTCAATAGCAAAGATCTAGAACATTTTGTTTGGTTATCATAAGCATGGCTGAATCCTCTATTTTCAAAGATGTTTTAGTGCTTTTTATGGTTACAAGATCAATGACTTTTTACTTCTCCATTAAAAAAAAAAAGAACAGAAATTCTCTGAGTGATTGTCAGAGAGCACGGAAGCCTTATGTGTCCTGTGAGTCTCCAAGGGGAGAAAGCACTCTGGGAAAGCCCCACTATTGAGAGTTGATGGAAGAAAAATGTAAATGTAGTTGGTGTGTTGAACAGGTAAGGAGCGTGAGAACTTTAAGCAATTTCATTTCTCTTATCCCTGATCTTCACGTGTGGTGGTCTAGTTCCGTTTTTTTTTTTTTTTCGGGGGAGGGTGAGGTAGGTCTCATACTATTAATTCTCTTGTTGTTGTTAGTTCCCATCAAGTCAGCTCTGACTCATGGCGCCCCCATGTACAACATAATGAGATATTGCCTGCTCTTATACCATCTTCATGATTGTTGGTATGCTTGAGTCCATTGTTGAGGCCAATGTGTATTTTGAGTGCCTTCCATCCTAGGGAGTTCATCTTCCAGCACTGTATAGGACAATATTCTGTTGTGATCCTTAGGGTTTTCAATGGCTAATTTTCAGAAGTAGATTATCAGACTTTTTGTCCTAGACTGCCTTAGTCTGGAAGCCCTGCTGAAACCTGCCCACCAGGAAACATACCAGAGGCATAGCTTCCAGCATCACAGCAACACATGAGCCATCACAGTACAACAAACTGATGGATGAGTCGTGGCACAGTCCGCTAATCACTTCTAAATACATGCAAAGTCTTCTTCAGTTATTAAAATGTTCAGAACAGTGTAATAAAACTGTGAACTCTATTCAAACCTAAAGATTCTCCCCTCCTACAGGTTTGGGCTGTTTCAGGCTGGACACCTGCAGTAGAGAAGGGGTGGGGGCTGCGGCTGGCTCCTTCTCTGCAGCCTTGCCTGTGCCCTTTCTCCTCCTCCCCCAGCTGCCTGCTCCTGTATTAGTATCCTGTTGTAGTTGATGAAGCATCCACAAAGGTACTCCTGGTGAGGGATAGCTGAAGTACCTGTACTTAATTGGAGGTATTTTCTCCTCTTCCTAGCCTATTTATTTTTTCCTTGGAGAAACTAAGGTTTTCTCCCTGGCTTTGGCAGTGGGCCCTCCATGTGGGCCCACATACCCTTTGGGTCTTGATCTCAGCAGCATGAACTTGTGAGTTCAGCTTTTCTCTCCCTTGCTTATAAACAATCAGCTGGAGGTAGGACTTGAATAATGAAGGTAGAACAGGAGCGGAACCCTGATTTCTTTTATCTATGCTCCACCAGGAGGTGTCCCTTGGTCATCCTCGTTAAAATGTCTTGCATACTCATTGTGGGCAAGGCAGTGTGACAGGTGCTGGGGAAGGACACAGTGATGGAAGTCATATGACTGTTACCTTCAAAGAGCCTAGAGCCCAGATGAGAGAAAGAAATGGTGGGTAGAGGTGCAGGCCATGAGCTGTGCAGGTATGGAGGAGGTGACAGGTTCCAACCAGGGATCTTACGGAGGGCATTATGGAGAGTAAGGGTCCCTGGGTGGAGCAAGCGGTTTGCACTCGACTACTTACCTGAAGGTTGGTGTTTTGAACCCACCCAGCAGCACTGTGGAAGAAAGCCCTGATGAACTGCTTCCATAAAGATTATAGCCAAGAAAATCTTATGGAGCAGTTCTACTCTATAACGCATGTAGTTGCCATGAGTTGGAATCGACTCAACACTAACGGGTTTGGGTTTTGGGATGGAGAGGGAGTGTTGAGGTAGGCACTGAAGGAAAAGAAGATGCACATAGGTGGAGACCTATCATTTGAAACAGTGTGTGCTTCACTGAGTTCAGCCCTTTCATTGATAAATGATTACGACTGTTTTGGAATTTGAACACATAGCTTTCTCAATCATATAAATAAATGTTAGTTTGGTTCCTCTGGAATGAATGCCTTTGCTTTTTTACTTCCTTCAACTTTATGATCCGGAGGGACCTGCCCCACTGCTGAGATTTATGCTTCCAGGTTCCCAACATTCTTGTTATGCATTATTCCATCCCATACTCTTTCCCCATTCACGGTGATAAAGATTTGTTACTCCATTCCCACCTTGAAACAGTCAGTAGGCTGAAAGTCATTGTGATTGTAACTGTGGTCTTCCCCTCAGTAGCCTTGAGTGATTCCTGAACTGGGGACCAGGATGGGTGGGTAAGTTGGTGGTGGACAGAAACATTTCTTAGTGTCCTCAGGGCTTGACCAAGACAATTGGGGCCTGGAATCACCGGCTCCCTCAACAATTATCTTCTCTTTCTTTCTGTGGATGTGACAATATTATGCCATGGTTTTATTTTAATGGCTTATAGAATCTAAGGCTTATTACAACCTTATGTTCCCAGATGGTCAGTGGTGTTGTGTTCACAGAGAGCTGTAAAGTGAATCTCCTCTAAGTGGTGTTGATGACCTGTGTTGTCATGCATTGTTTAGTATAACAAACATGGTGCTACCACAATTCAAGTACTCAAATGCAGAGCTGCTGGGGATGGCAAGAAAACTACAGCTCAGCCTATCTCCTTAAAGGATTCCAACCTTAACCTGTTTTGTGTCTGAGGATTCTAGTGTTATCAAGTATCTCAAAGGGGCAGTTCAGTCTAGCTTTACCCTTTTTCAATGTTCTACCCATGCTTTTTCCTTGGTGACCAAGTCTCCTTGCATTTCTAGGGACCCTCAGTGATTTTAAAGTCCTGCATTATATTATGAAATAGTGGGCACTTCCTTTACTAAAGGAGGGAAAAGACCACAGATGTAACCTCTAGAAGGTGCTATCTCTGCTAAGGTGTCTAATACGTTTATAGAATACCTGATCTAATGTAGCCAAGTACAATGCTGATAGCTGTTGAACAGAATACAGCACTCTTTTCTAGGGATTTGCCATCTAGAGGGGGAGTTACTTACAGTGGTTGGAAAATTCCGTATTAAAGCTCTAGGAGGGTAGGCAAGACAGCACTTTCTTTTGCCCAGAGATATCAGGAAGCACTTTCCCCCAAATGATGATGTTTGAGCCGATTTTAGAAGGAAAGGAGCTGGCATTTAAGGCCAAGGGGAAGAGCATGTGCCAAAGTTTAGAGCCAAGAACATGTATGGCAATGTCAAGGAAGTGCACGTGTTTCTGTACAATGCGGCAAGGAGTATGGGGGTTTATGGGAGTGGTGGTGGGAGAGGAGACTGGAAAATAATTGCAGGCAGAATTGTAAAGAATCATTTCACCAAATGAAGGAGACAGGGCCATTGAAGGATTTAAACTAGGCAACAGCAGGACGAGACTTGTGGTTTAGGGCAGTCCCCCTGACAGTGAGTTGAAAGATAGATGGAGAAACTGCATCCATCCGTAGCAGAAAGATGAGTTAATAGGTTATTGCAATTGTCTAGGCCACAAATGACAAGGCCTTAAACAAAGCTGTGGTAGCAAGAATGGAGGTGAGGTGACAAATAGCACCATTAGGAAGTAGCATCAATAGGCTACATACAGTGTGGGAGAAAGTAGGCATAGAGTAAGGAGTATTTATAGGCTACAAAATGCAAATTCTAACTCCTAGCTCTCATTCCTGTGAGCTTGTGGTAGATAAACTCAGCATATATGATTTACTCTAACCTAATAACGGGTTACTTTGAAAACATGTGGCTTATAAATGAATTTATCTGATTGAATATCTAGATACTTGATTGGACAGAATTCGATTTCCCTCTCCTCAACTAGTTCATTTGACTCTTCCTAACCTAATCATTGGTTAGGTCAGTAGTAGTTAAGTGGTAGAATTCTCGCCCTTCATGCAGGAGACCTGGGCTTCGTTCTTGGCCAGTGCACCTCAAGTGCAGCCACCAGCCCTACCTTAGAGGAGGCCTGTGTGTTGATATGATGCTAAACAGGTTTCCGCAGAGCTTCCAAACTAAGACAGACTAGGAAGACCGGGTGATCTGCTTCCAAACATCAGCCAGTGAAAGCCCTATGGATCACAACTGTCTAATCTGCAACTGATCATGGGGATAGTGCAGGATTAGGAAGCATTTCATTCCATCGTGCATGGGGTCACTGTGAGTTGGGGGCTGACTCGATGGCAGCTAATAACTTACTCATTGTAACCAAAGAAGATGTAGTGAAGCCACATTAAACTGGTCATTTTTTTTTTTTTAAGTTTTTTTAAAATTGTACTTTAGATGAAAATTTACAGAGCAAACAACAGTTCATATACATACAGTTTTGTGATATCAGTTGTCAACCCCACAACGTGTCAACATTCTCCCCCTCTCTACCTTGGGTCCATCATTACCAGGTTTTCTGTCCCCTCCTGCTTTCTTGTCCTTGCCCCTGGGCTGGTATGCCCATTTAGTCTTGTTTTGTTTTATGGGCCTGTCTAATCTTTGCTGAAGGGTGAACCGCAGGAGTGACTTCGTTACTAAGCTAAAAGGGTGTCCAGGGGCCATACTCTGCAGGTTTCTGCAGTCTCTGTCAGACCAGTATGTCTGGTCTTTTTTTGTGAGTTAGAATTTTGTTCTACATTTTTCTCCAGCCCTGTCCGGGACCCTCTATTGTGATCCCTGCCAGAGCAGTTGATGGTGGTAGCCGGGCACCATCTAGTTGTGCTGGAGTCAGTATGGTGGAGGCTGTGGTAGTTGTGGTCCATTTTTTTTGTGGTCATAATTTTAAATCCAAAGAGCAGACTGCCACATGCTGAGCCTTAAGGCAGTGTTTATGGCTGTCCAAGGTGGTGTGTTTGTCTGGAACTCCTTGGCTCCATCTCTTTCACTCCCTCAGCCATCCAACCTATCCCCTTGTACTTAAAGAGGCAACAGTATCGGTCAAGTGCACAGGCTTTGGGTTCAGATCTGGCATTTGCCCAATGATATCACCGTGCGACATTGGACAAGTGACTTCTCCAAGCCCCAGTCACCTCCTCTGTACACTGAGAATGATGGTAGTCTCTACCTCATATGTTTTGTGAGGATAATGAGAAAATCCATGTAAAGTGTTTAGCTTTGGGTCTAGCATGCTGTAAGCCATTAAGAAATGTTTGCCATTATTATTAGGACCAAGGAAACATTTACACATTTGTGTCAATGATTAATAAAAGCTCAGATTGTTACCTTTCCCAGGAGGGATTTATGTGTTAATAGGGATCAGAGCTTTCCATTAGAAGAATTAGCCTCTTAATACGGGCAGTCCCCAGGTTAAGAACATCCAATTTATGTACAACCCGTAGTTATGAACCAACCGCTGTAAAGCCTATTATATTAAAAATCTGAGGTTCATACAATGGTTTGTAATAACAAATAGGCACTACTTTGCGACACGCATCAAAACATTATTACTGTATTATTATGTTAAAGATGTTTTAGTGTATCTGAAAGTGTTTTTTTAATTTTTTTATGCATAGAATGGTACACTATGTACTATATACAAAAACAAACTTCAACTAACTGACATTACATATGAACCATACCTAACTGTTCTGATTTATGTACAAATTCAACTTAAAGACAGACTTAGGAATGGAACTTGGTCATAATCTGGGGACTCCTTCTACTTTGCAAATTGAAGTGGTAGGCAAATATTCCTTGAATGGCTGAATTATTTCTCAGTACCAGTGAGTGGGATCAGAGAACCACAGTGGGTTAGAAAGGAGGAAACTGAGTCCCAGAGAGATGAATGACTTAGTAAAGGTCACTCAGTGAGTTAGTGCAAAAACTAGTACCAGGACTCTGGTTTCCTGGCTCCTGGTCTAGTGCCCTTTCCTTGGGAGCAAGGAGGCCTTTAGTCCCCCTGAATCCACACATGTAACCAATCGCTGCCTGGCAGAGAGAACTGTATTTTATGTTCTCCTTCACGGTGCTTAAGAGCTATGATTGCTAACCAAAGAGTCGGCAGTTCGAATCTAGCAGCCACACCTTGGAAACCCTATGGGGCAGTTCTGCTCTGTCCTATAGGGTTGCTATGAGTTGGAATTGACTCGATGGCAACAGGTTTTTTTTTTTTTTTTTTTGGTTTTGTGTATCAAGGAGTCCCTGGGTTGTGCTAATAATTAATATGCTCAGCTGCTAACTGAAAGATTGGAGGTTCTGGTTGGGTGCCTTGGAAGAAAGACCTGGTGATCTACTTCCAAAAAAAAAAAATCAGCCATTGAAAACCCTATGGAGCACAGTTGTACTGTGACACTCATGAGGTCGCTATGAGTAGGAGTTGATTTATTGGCCACAGGTGGTTGTGTAACAACGTGCAGGATGGCCGTCTGGAGGTAGGTTTGGTGAAACCCTGGAAGGGCTTATTCCTGAATGGAGCAAATTATGTAAATGAATTAGTAATTTTGGTTAAATAAAAGCTTATTCAGGATTATCATACTATGTAAAAATGGAACAAAGGAAGGCAGGGAATCATGCATCCTGTTTTTTTACCTTCTGATCTTGCAGTGGGAGGTGTGATGGGTGGTCCTTCCTGCTCTCCCAGGCTTGTTCACACTCTCCTTAATCCCCTGCCATTTGACCTCTTCTCCACTCAACCCAGTGAAATTCCGCTCTTGGAGGTTCCCTTTTAGAAGTCAAGTCCATGGCCTTTCCCGGCCCCTTTCCTTGTTGACTCCTTTGCATCATCTAGCACTGTTGCTACCTTCTGGAAATTGTCTCCTCTAAAAACAGGCAGAGTGCCTTCTCCTGTGTTTCTCTCGGCACCTTTACCTCCTCTCACCCCTCATGGCAAATGTTTCTGAAGGATCCGTTCTTGGCAATCTCACGCAGGCTTTGAGTTTCAGCTATCATCCGCATGCTGATGACTTCCCAAGCAACGTCTTCCGTCCTGATGTCTCCTCTGAGCTCTTGCTCTCTGATTCATATTCATCCTCCCCCACTGTCTCTATCCCTCTCCCCCTTCCATTCTGGGCCTGGCACAGTACTGGGTGAAGGTCACGGTGTCTGTTTCCAGAGCCTAGGCTGGTGAGTGGGGTGAGACAGATGTTGACTTGCACAATCACAGGGATTCCAACAATTTGAAAAGTGCAGAATGAGAATGTGCCTGAGGTTTTGTGGGAACACAGAGAAAGCAAGGTTGTTCATGTTTAATGCTTTCTGGGGTTGGATGAGGCCAGGGTTGGCTCTGTGAAGCCAATGTGGGTGTTGGATTTTTAAGAACGAAAAGGTGCGAGCCAGGTAAGAGGGTTCCAGGAACCCCACTCTGTTTACTTGCACAGGGATTGAGGAAGCAGGGTGTGGGCTGGCAATGGTAAATTGTTCAGTGTGGCTGGAGTACAGGGAACATGGAGTTCAGGTTAGGAGCTGGGGGAGGGCATGGGGCGAGTAAGAGAGAATAGGCTGGGACTATGGGCAAAGGTCCTTGCGTGGTCCCAACGATTAAGCATTCAGTTACTGAATGCCCAAAAGATTGGTGGTTTGAACCTACCCAGAGCTTGGAAGAAAGGCTTGGTGATTGGTTGCTGAAAGGTCACAGGCTTGAACACCCTGTGGAACAGTTCTACTTGGCACCCATGGGTTCACCATGAGTCGGAATCTGTTTTTTTTTAGTGGTCAAAGACCTACTCAAAAAGGACCTTCTGTGCTATTCTAGGGATTTTTAACTGTCTGATTAAACACCTCTAATTAGCATCTCATCTTTATAATCTCTCAGATTGAAATGATCTTTTACTTCAACTCTGTCTGCACACCATACTAAATTTCAACTAATGAGGGATACTTAGTGGTAAGTGCTTTGTTTACAGAATGAATTCATTTCTGGTAAAGGGCTGATGACAAGCAATAGAAGACCCAACTCCAAAACTGTCTCCAGTAATAGGTGTACTTTTCTTCCAACATAACAAGAAGTCTGGAGGTATGTCAGTTCCGGGGCTGATTATTTCAAAGCCAGTGAAGGCAGGAAGGATCCAGCTTTCTGTTTTTCTGCTTTGCTATCCTTAGCACGTGGGCTTTCTCTTCATCTCCCTGCTCTTATTGTCTCAGAAAGGAGGCTACAAGACCCGGTATCACATGGAGATAACAACATCTATAGAGAAACAAAGAAGTTTCTCTTTATGGAGGGCTTTTTTTTTTTTTTTTAAGAGCAAAAATACCTTCCCAGAAGCCCCCAGAAGACTCCCCATCATGGCTCCTTGGCCAGAATTCTAGCCCATGTCTATTTCTAAGTAAGTACTTGGCATGGGGAATGGAATCCAGTGACTGAGTGAGGTCATGCATTTCCAAGGCTATATTGCCACTCTGGGGGCAAAAATCAGTTGCGGGGCTATTAGTTTCTTATGCTGCTGTAACAAATGACCACAAACTTAGTGGCTTAAACAACACAAATTTATTATCTTACTGTTCTGGAGGCCAGACGTACAAAACGGGCCTCACTGGGCTAAAATCAAGGTGTCAGCAGGGTTGTATGTCTTTCTGGAGGATCTACTCAAGGGCAGTGGGTTTGGTGTTTTTTGTGGTTTAGGGAAGAATCCATTCCCTTGCCTTTCCAGCTCCTAGAAGCCACCTGCATTACTTGGCTCATGGCCATTTCTGCATCTTCAAAGCCACCAGTGGCTGGTCTAGTCGTTTTTACCAAACCATCTCTCTGATCCTAACTCTTCTGCTTCCCTCTTTCTCCATTTAAGAATCCCTGTGATTACATTGGGCCCACCAGAATAATCCAGGATAATCTCTCCATCTCAAAGTCAGCTGAATAACAATCTTAATTCCCCATTGTTATATAACCTAACATATTCACAGATTCCAGAGATTAAAACGTAGACATCTTTTTTCAGGGGGGTCATTATTCTGCCTACCGTAGGGGACAAAAACAATTTCAGATGTTACAATGATTTGTGGTTCTCCAAAGGGCCTTAGTATGTAAACAGATGTACAGTATACTCGTAGTATTAAAATGTCACCAGGAGGGGGGATACCTGGGTGGAAAAGTCTACAAAGACTCTGTAGGTAATTAGGGGGGCAGTTAGGGGGCAATGAGGAAAATAAGGTTGAGAAACAATGAGTTAGACTCGCTAAACCGAGATTCACCAGTGGGGCTTGGGAAGGGCTGACACAGCTTGAGACAGAAGGCCACTGTTACCTGAACAATCCACCATCAAGGAAGAAGGGGAAATAGCCAGTGGCGGACCATAAGCAGGACCTGCTCCGGGGTGTTGTCTGAAGCTGAGGCAAGACAAAGTGTCATGAGTTTGCAGACAGCCATTAGCTGTGGCAGGGACAAAGTCAAGTAAAACCCAGACAGTTCCTGTCACCACATGCTCTTCCCCTCCCGTTTTTGATATTGTAAAATTTTATCTTTAAGTACATAAAATGATGAATTATCTATCCTTAGAAAGCATCAAAGTTTGATCGTCAGTGACATTCTTTTTTTTAATATAAATGCTGTTGCATAATACTTCAGTTGTGCTTGTATACGCTATAGTTGGGTGGTTTGATGTAACAATATCAGGAAGATGAGATCAAAATGATTGATTAGAAATGTTATAATGAAATTTCCTGTTTTTTTTATATAGACTTCCGTATATATGGGTATCTTTTTTTTTTTTTCCTTTTTCACTAAGCGATTGTTTATCTAGAAGTTACCATTTGAAATTCCTTTACTTCATGAACTGCTCACAAAGCTTTGGAAAATTACTGCTAATTCTAAAATAATTGTAACACTTAGCATTACTCAGTCAAGAAAAATGGGCATTTATGTGTACTTTAGCAATATTTAGATAGGCTGTTACACCTCTTCCTTTAAAATAGTCCTGATTATAATGCAAATTGCAAGCTGCGCTTCCATCACTAGAAATTGGAATGGCAACATCCTCGTCTGGTTGATACCCTCTGCTGCCGACGGAGCTTCTTGTAGCTGTGCTTAGTCATCTCTTCCCTTAGAGGACCAGTGTGTGGTCTTTTCAGCCAAGGCCGTAGCTTGCATCATCCTATAATCACCCTTAGTGGCGTATGTGTCGTCCCTGCCTGCAAGAATTATGATTGCCCTCTGCTGTCCTGAGAGTCTCCACCATCTTGCCAGGCTTGGTACTGAGATTGGCGAAGAAACGCTATGAACATTAGTTCAGTTCCACAAACATCACTAAAAACCTTTTCGTGCTCACAGGTACCTCTAGGGACCAAGTATTTTTCTGCATCTGAAGGTTTTTTGGGAAGCTGCTGCACCACTGACAGTGTGTTTATGACTGTTTGAAGCTGAACAAATGGGCGTGTGCTACAAATTACTGTTTTTACAGGGCATTGTATGAGGTGTCTGAATTTTTGGTAGGCGAAATAGAAGTTTAAAAAGTTTTATTTGTTACACATATGTACCAGTAGACCCCGGTGGGGACGCTAGGGTATAATTAGTGGTACTTCTTATGTACCACTAAACACTTAGGGTAGACTTGTGGGAGGGGACAAGAAAAAGAAAATCCACACTATCTACCAAAAATTCAGACACACTCAATGATTCAGCATGTTTCCATTAATGAAAACACATGGTATCAACAAAAAATTCAAAGCAGAAAATAATTGGTTCTCAAAAAGGTTAAATGCCTGTTCTATGCCAGACACTGTGCTGGGGGAGCTAGAAGGAAATCATCTATGCTGCTAAGAAGCTATGACCTAACACTTGGATGAATGACATCCTACTACTACTACTACTACCCATTGCTGTCAAGTTGATTTTGACTCCTGGTGACCCCATGTGTTAGAGTAGAACTGCTCCGTAGGATTTTCTTGGCTGTAATCTTTACAGAAGATTACCAGGTCTTTCTTCTGTGGTGCTGCTGGGTGGGTTTGAACCATCAACCTTTAGGTTAGTAGTCAAGCACCAACCATTTGCACCACCCAGGGACCTTCATAATAGTAGTGTGTAAAAAGTGTTATGGGAGCACAGATGGTGGAGAGGAAAGAGGGAGTGGGGAAGGCTGGAAGAGGAGGTAACCTTTGATCTGGGTCGTGCTAGAGCAACTGAAAAGGGACAATTCTATGTTAAACTACAGCCAGTTTCCAATGAGGGTGGAACATATATGGATAAGCTTAGAACTGTGTTTGGGAATAGAGCCGACTATAACCAAGTGACTCTACATCAGGGTTTCTCAACCTTGGCACTGTTGACATTTTGGGCTGGATAATTCTTTGTTGAGGGAGCTTATCCTGTGCACTGTAGGATGTTTAGAAGCATCCCTGTCCTCTACCTACTAGATGCCAGTAGCATGTCCTCAGTTGTGACAACTAAAAATGTTTTCAGACATTGCCAGATTTTCCTGGGGGTCAAAATCCCCTCCCTCCCCACTCTCAGTAGTGACAGTAGGTAATTCTAGATAGTAGTGAGAAGAGTATGGAATCCCAAGCAATTCAGGAAGGAGAACAAAGGGAGAAAAATAGAATGGGAAAGAAGAGTACAAAGGAGTCAGGGAGATGGCAAAAAGTTAGGTTATGAAGTAGCGCTAACTGGCCAGTAAAAACATCCCTATTGGATGGCACATTTAAAGAACAGAGTTGTCTCCCGGCCTATTTGACCTGTTGCATTGTTTTAATGTAAACTGTCTCCCACTTCATTCATTTGTACACACAGCTGTCTTGTGCGGGTGGTTTTTGGTTCTGCTGGGAGTCTTTGGAAGGGGTTTGACTTCCACATAAGATGCAGAGCAGAGAGTGACACATTAGGACAGGTAGCCAGAACTATTCATTAGAAAAGGAGCTAGACCTGAGGCTGGGACCTGAGCTAGAATTCACAGCAACTTGGAGGAAGTCCATGAATGTACATGGAGAATAACATGAGATCTAATATGGTTCAGCTGTCAAGGGAAAGACAGTGCCCCTGGCTGACATCTGGATTACATGGGAAGAAAGAACGTACCAGTTAGAGGAGTGAGATTACTTGTGAAAAGCCCTAGCATTTCCCTGGCCAGACACTAGAGGACCCGAGTGAGCACATGGGCACTCCCAAGCTCTCCTTAAATTCTTATTCCAGGACAGTCATTAGCCTGCTCAACACAGACACAGACTCACATACACATACACATAATATACACACTCACTTCATTAAAGATTTGGACTGGGGAAAAGAGAATGGAAAGAGAAAACAATAAGTAATAATAAAGACTATCCAAAGAGAGCGTGTGTATGCAACACACACATAGTGGCTGGACTGCTGGACTACTGGTCTAGGAGCCTGGAGATGGTACTCCTTCCCTGGCTCACTCTCCAGTTCTTATAAATCCTAACCTCTAACTCCAGGAGATTTCAAAGGACGACTCGAGAAGACAAAGTAAAGTATTACAGTGAAATACACAAAGACCTGAAGTTAGAAAACCAAAAGGGAAGGACATGCTTTCTCAAGCTGAAGGAACTGAAATAAAAATTCAAGCCTTGATTGCAATTTTGAAGGGTTCTATGGGCAAAATATTGAATGACACAGAAAGCATCAAAAGAAGATGGAAGGAATACGCAGAGTCACTGTACCAAAAAGATTTGGTCGATGTTCAACCATTTCAGGAGGTAGCATATGATCAAGAACTGATGGTACTAAAGGAAGAAGTCTAAGCTGCACTGAAGGCATTGGTGAAAAAAAAAGGCTGTAGGAATTGACGGAATACAAACTGAGATGTTTAAACAAACAAGTGCAGCGCTTGAGGTGCTCACTTATCTATGCCAAGAAATTTGGAAGACAGCTACCTGGCCAACCGACTGGAAGAGATCCATATCTGTGCCCATTCCAAAGAAGGGTGATCCAAGAGAATGCCAAAATTATTGAACAATATCATTCATATCACACACAAGTAAAATTTTGCTGAAGATAATTAAAAAATGGTGTAGCAGTAGATTCACAGGGGACTTCCAGAAATTCAAGATGGATTCATAGTGGGACATGGAACAAGGGATATCATTGCTGATGTCAGATGGATCTTTGCTGAAAGCAGAGATACCAGAAAGAAGTTTACGTGTGTTTTATTGACCATGCAAAGACCTTCGACTGTGTGGGTCATAACAAATTATGGATAACATTGTGAAGAATGGGAATTCCAGAACACTTAGTTGTTATCATAGGAAACCTGTACTTAGACCAAGAGGCAGCCGTTATGACAGAACAAGGGGATACTGAGTGATTTAAAATCAGGAAAGGTGTACATCAGGGTTGTATCTTTTCACCTTACTTATTCAGTCTGTATGCTGAGCAAATAATCCAGGAAACTGGACTATATGAACAAGAATGTGGCATCAGGATCGGTGGAAGAGTCATTAACAACCTGTGATATGCAGATGACACAACCTTGCTTGCTGAAAAGGAAGAAGACTTGAAGCACTTACTGATGATCAAAGACCACAGCCTTCAGTAGGGATTACACCTCAACATAAAGAAAACAGAAATCACAGCTGGACCAGTGAGCAACATCATGATAAATGGAGAAAATATTAAAGTTGATAAGGATTTTTATTTTGCTTGGATCCACAATCAACACCCATGGAAGCAGCAGTCAGGAAATCAAATGACATATTGCAGTGGGCAAATACGCTGCAAAAGACCTCTTTAAAGTTAAAAAGCAAAGATGTCAGTTTGAGGACTAAGGTGTGCCTGACCCAAGCCGTGGTATTTTCAGTCACCTCAGATGCATGTGAAAACTGGACAATGAATAAGGAAGACCAAAGAAGAATTGATGCCTTTGCATTATGGTGTTGGCAAAGAATGTTGAATGTACCATGTACTCCCAGAAAAACAAACAAGTCTGTTTTGGAAGAAGTACAGCCAGAATGCTGCTTGGAATCGAGGATGACGAGACTTCATCTCACGTACATTGGACATGTTATCAGGAGGGACTAGTCCCCGGAGAAGGACGTCATGCTTGGTAAAGTAGAGGGTCAATGAGAAAAAGGAAGACTCTCAATGAGATGGATTGACACAGTGGCTGCAACAATGGGCTCAAGCATGACAACAATTGTGAGGATGGCTCAGGACCGGGCAGTGTTTTGTTCTGTTGTATGTGGGATTGGTATGAGTTGGAACTGACTCAATGGCACCTAACAACAACATACCTGTGGTTTTAATTCCATTTAGGAATGGGTTTTCTTTGTTATGTTAATGAGACAGTATTAGTGTAGGGTGTGTTTTAAGTAAATTGATTTTTTTTTTTTTGAGATATAAAAGAGATTAAGTAAACAAGTGAAAAGCAGAGATGCGGGAAGATAGATGCCATACCACATGAAGATCACCAAGGAGCCAAGGAATAGAAGCTGAAGAGATAAGGACCTTCTCTCAGAGCTGACAGAGAGAGAAAGCCTTTCCCTAGAGCTGGCACCCAGAATTTGGACATTTAGCCTCCTAAATAATGAGAAAGTAAATTTCTGTTTGTTAAAGCCACTCACTTGTGGTATTTCTGTTAGAGCAGTGCTGGATAACTATGATACTATATGGCCATAAATTCATTTGCCTTTCTGGACTTTAGCTTCTTCCTCATTAAAGGAGCTGGTTGCACTCAGTTGTCCACTGTCTAACCATAGACCTCTTCAGCTCTGACATTCTGTGAGTCTGTGAGAAACATAAGGCCCATGTGATGTGACCCCTGGTCTCCTCTTAGGCAGGCCCTGTTAGGAGGACATTTGGTTACAGCACCTGAGCCAGACCTGCTTGATTAAAGCCTATCCCAGGCTTGGATGGACATGATGGCCAGGCATGGAGTAAAGGATCCTATTACAGCCTGAGGCATCAATCAGTCCCCAGATCCCCAGAGGATTCCTGTTTGGTGCTGGTGTTCAGACACCCTTTAAAAACCAGTTGCTGTGGAGTTGATTCAGACTCATGGTGAACCCATGTGTGTAAGATGTGTGTCAAAGTAGAACTGTGCTCCACTGGGTTTTCAATGGCTGATTCTTCTGAAGTAATTCAGAGGCCAGGCCTTTCTTCTGAGCTGCCTCTGGGTAGACTTCACCCTCTAACCTTTTAGTTAGCAGCCAAGTGCACTAACTGTTTGCAACACCCAGGGACTCCAAGGATGTTGCCACTGCAGGAAACAAGAGGAACGGAAGATAAAAATGGAAGCTGCATCCATAGCAACCACTTAACCTGTTGATGAGGGAGTCCCAGAACCCTTCTGCAGCTCAGTTGTTCCTGCCTCTTCCCAACCTTTGTGAACTCATCTTCCCTCGGCCCACAGCCTCACCCCTTTCAGTATTTTCAGCTCGTATTTCAGTATTAACTGTTGACAGTGATGACTTAAAATTGGCTTTTTCCCCATGTTTGCTGAGCTTTCCAGATGGGTCTGAACCTGGAACAGAAGTAAGGGCTTCCTTCCCTGTTGAATATGAAAGCCTTGAAAGTCTGTTTTGTCTCCTTTCTGTTTTCTGCCTTTCTCAGCTCTCCCATGCCTGTGTGGGGCTCAGGGCTGCCTTACTGAATCTTTCACCATACTATTGGAAGCTGTTTACCCATTTGTGCTTCTCATGCAGCTGTCAGACACTCAAACTGTCTGTTAGCCAAACTGGCTCTTTACCAACCACCTTTTCCAAGCTTCTGTCTCTAAAACACAATGTTTTTGACTAGACTAAGCATATCAAGCTTTAACACTTTTAAAGCATGGTTTTTGCCATCACACAATTCGAGTCAATAAACATCTTAGCACTTTCTCTGTGTGAGGCCTTCTGCTGGGTGATGCTGGGTTGTCTAAAGATAGATAAGGTGCTGTGCTTTTCTTTTCAATTTGAACTCCAGTAGAAGCTTGGGAGGCAGGTGTGGGTCAGTGGGTTGTTCTGTTCTCTTTCTTTTAGGACCATAATGAGCACTGTCCCAACCAGTAAGGTCCCTGGGTGGCACAAATGGTTTGTGCTCAATTACTAACCTAAAGGTTAGTCGTTCAAACACACCCAGCAGCACAATGGAAGAAAGGGTTGGAGATCTGCTCCCCTAAATATTACATTCAAGAAAACCCTTTGGAGCAGTTCTACTCTGTAACACATGGGGTCACCATGAGTTGGAATTTACAGCAACAGGTTTGAGTTTTTTTTGGTCCCAATCAGTTAGTCAGGGCAGGTTATCTGCAAGTCCGCCTGTAATGGGAAGAGTCCTCTTGGCAACTGCCTCTAAAAGCAAGACAAGACTATTTACATAAGCTAGACTCCACAAATTCTGCCAGTATACAAGCTCTGCACATCACTGTTAGCCCCTTCTCCTTCCTCACCCCAAACCAAAAAGGAAGGTGGCAGATTTATCTCATGGGCAGTGAGGCAAATGCCCTTATTTGCCATCCCCTGCCGCCAGAAGAAGGGGCCCTCGTGGCACAGTAGTTAAGCCCTTGGCCGCTAACTGAAAGTTCAGAGATTTGAACCCACCAGCCACTCTGCTGGAGAAATGTAGTGGTCTGCTTCCGTAAAGATTACAGCCTTGGAAACTCTGTGGGGCAGTTCTGCTCAGTCCTATAGGGTCCCTATGAGTTGGAACTGGCTTGATGGCAATGGTTTTGATTTTGGCCCCTAGAAAAGTTTAAAAATTCACCTAAAGCAATACATGGATGCATTTATCAAGTAAATATATTCCCGTATTTATACCAAGTTTTATATACTGTTCTTAATTAACTTGTTTTTTAAAAACTACTAGTGCAGCTGCCTTTTTGGCAGTGTGGTTCATTTAGCTAAGTCATTGTGGGGAATATCTAAATTAATGGACTTAAGGCTAACTCTGGTAATGCCACATTTTGTTGTGAAAAACAATATTCATTGCACATAATAGAACATATTAGGGGTCCACAATCTATAGCTGGGCAACCTATAGGTTGAGTTTAATGCCTTGCTTGGTGAAACTCTAAAAGTTGGCTGCCACCATCCTGTCTCCCATCTCTGTTTTATCAGGAACTTGACTGTGGGCAGCATTTCCTAGCCTAGCAATCTTAGGGAAAATCGCATAAGCTCTGCTCACAAGGGGGTGGGACTCTACATTAGGCATGGCTGTCTAGGGTGGCAGTAGGGGGGAATGTACCCATAATGCTGAGACTGAAATGAAATTCAAGATACAAAAAGGAAGCATCTGGCTGGGGAGAGTGTTTGTAAGCGAGACATTGATGGGCACCTGAAGAATATCTAAAATTCCAGAATTTCCAATCAAGAAATCAGTGTGTAGCTCTAGAGAGAGCTTGATTGTATTGGTGGATTCAAACCTGTGCCAGGGATGAAGGTACTAAGGTGTCCAAGAGGAGAAGGCACAAATAGAAAACAGAGCTCGTGTGCCATTTAAAAGCGAGAAGGAGAGGATATAGAAGGCAGTTAGTGTATATGCAACACTGTTGGACAGAGGCCCGTTCATTGGATGGAATCTTATGGCCTCATGGGCGTGTCTCAAAAGCATCTTCTCATTTCAAATGATGGTGAAGTGTTGAGAGTGATGGCGAGTATGAGCCATTTCCCGGGTGTCTAATAAAATCAAGTTGCTGGATGTGCAAAGCTGAGGATCATCACACAACGGGGCAAGTGAGGACATCCCAGAAGCTGTGTCCTCAGAGGAGAGGTGACACTGCACCTCATCCCCTTCCAACACATACATCTGTGACCCTCTGCTGTCCTTGTCCTTTGCCTAAATTGCACAATTTCCTGCTCAGATGTGATGCATGAATGAAAACTGGAAATGTGGAAAAAAAAAAAAAAAAAAAAAAAAGACTACGTGGAATTAAATTTTTGTAAATGGCAAAAAAGCTGAGTTTTATATTGAAGTCCCCAAAACCTCCCCTTACCCCTTTAATGGTGCCTGCACTCTGGATTATACTTAATCAGAATACTATTTTATTTCTACCTTCTGTTATTAAAAGAGTCCAATATGATTGGAATATCAAATTAATTCAGTATACTATTATATTGCCATCTGGGCTTATTAGTAACAACTATTCCCATTTCCAAGTCTTATTAAACCAAACACATTACAGTAATTTGTATGTGACGCATTCCAGCCTGACGAAAACTTCTATAATTCTGAAAACATGAGTTAAAGCATACCACTCTCGTTACCTAAGGGTTTATTAATGTCATAGCTCTATGAGAAGAAAATGTTTCTTTTCAAGGACAAAAATTTGTCACAGAAACTCCAAACTGTTTAAGAGCCAGTGACTCATACTCAACAGGCTGTTCGGTCTCGTTAGAGGAGCACAGCCGTAAATGCATAAAAAAAAATCTAAATAAAGACTTGATTGCACTCAAGAGTATCCTCAGTGCTGGGCCTTCCCTTGTGTCCCTGATCTGGTGGGTTGTGCCTCCTTGTGCCTGCTGAGAGCCTGAGTAGCTCATAAAGCTTGAATGAAAGACCCTCTCATACTGTTTCTACTAAAACCTCTCTTCGCTGGGTCAGTTTTAGTTTCCTTGTTGTTCTTAGCTGCCATCGAGTTGGCTCCAACTCAAGACAACCTAACGTACAGTAAAACAAAACGCTGCCCGGCCCTGTGCCATCTCCATCACGTTTGATAGATAGGAATCCACTGTTGTGGCTGTTGTGTTAATCCATCTCACCTTGGGAAAACCAGGGCATCCAGCCTATGAAGTCATAGACAAAATAAGGTCACTGGGCCCGTATTTTCGCTCTCCTGAGAGAGTTAGTGGAAGCTTCTAAGGTAAAAACAACCCTTGACTCACTCTGAAAGTGGGCATCTTCTCAGACATCAAGCCTGTGCCTGTCAGAAACATCCTGAACAATGTCTCTGGGGTTGCACTGTCGGGACGTCAGACTTTTTCTATGCTTACTCTTCTGCCTTCCTTGCAGGCCTGGGCCATCACTTCGTCCCTCCTCTGCCTGTGCTCAGACTGATCCAGAGGCGTTGGACTTCTGCCCTGGAGGCCTTTGTGAGGCCGCCCCTCTTCAGCCGTTGAGCTCTTTCTTCCCCAATAGGTCCTTCCAGTCCCTAGAAGTTTTATCTCCTGCAAAGGTCAGCTTGGTGGCCTGGAATGGAGTAATATTTCTTGCTGTCTTCCGGACAGAGGAAGGCTACCTTCCTCCAGCTGTGTTGGTGATGAATGACTGACTTCTCTCTCTTCTCAATTGCCCTTCACCTTCCTGCCCTCCTCTAGGAGCTGTCTCTGTAACATACTACTTTTTGAAGCCAGAGCAGGGGTGCAGGGGGGGAAGTAGGATGGTTTATGTGCAAGCAATAGGTGGGCTAGCTTCACCGCCCTCCACCATCCCCTGCCAAAATAAAAGAAGGGAACTGGAACAGCATCTGACCTTATCTTGCCCTTCCTCAAGAACTGCCTAAAAATAATGTTTAAGATTTCTCACGTAAGCTGGAAAAGCGCCTACAGCTACCCTAAATTGCATTTTTACCTCTCTATGAACATTCTTTGTGTTTCTTTTTTTAAATTTTATAATTTATTTTATTATTATTTGTTGTGGAGAACATACACAGCAGGACATACACCAGTTCAACAATTCCTACCCATACAATTCAGTGACATTGATGACATTCTTCAAGTTGTGCAACCATTCTCACCCTCCTTTTCTGAGTTGCTCCTCATCCATTAACATAAATGTCTCAGGGTAGCACTATATTTTCATTCCTACATTCACCATCTTGCTGAATTAATAATAATTTATTAGGTACCTACTCTTTGCACTGAGCTGACTCTGATGTTACAGAAGAAATATATGAGGGCTCAGCATTCATTTGCTGGGTAAGACAGGCAAGGAACACACATAAACCCTTATAAAACAGTGCAAGGAAGCATATGATTTGCGTTGAGAACAAATGATAAGAATATAAATGCTGAAGTGTTTCCGGGAAGGAGAAATCAATATAATCTGGAGTGGCTGAAAAGAAAAATCCACAAAGCGAGACCCTGGAGAACCTTAAAAACTGGGCTCAGGATTGCGCTTTATCCTATAGATAGTGGTGAGCTTTGGGGAAATATGTTAGTACTCTCAACTCTTGTTGGAAGAGGTGAACACACCAAGATTCTCTGTGGCTCTGAAGGAAATGGCTTAGTAAAGTGTGAATGAAGAGCCTGTGCAGACATGGAGAGGTTTGGGGAACCCTTAAATACAAGTGTGACGGGAATGAAAAGGGAAAATGCCAGAAGAACTACGACTAGAGGGCTGGTTGCTTTATGGATTGAATTGTGTCCCCCCAAAATATGTGTTGTAAATCCTACGATGCATACCTGTGTACCTGTGGTTATAATCCTCTTTGGGAATAGGATTTTCTTTGTCACGCTAATGAGGCGGTATTAGGGTAGGGTATGTCTTAAATCAGTCTCTTTTGAGATATAAAAGAGCAGATTAAACAAGCAGCATGAAAGTAGAGATGGGGGAAGACAGATACCATGCCACATGAAGATCACCAAGGAGCCACCTAACAGAAGCTGAGAAGAATAAGGACATTCCCCCAGAGCCGGCAGAGAGAGAAAGCCTTCCTGAATTCAGACACCTATCTTCCCAGACTGTGAGAAAATAACGTCGGTTAAAGCCACCCACTTGTTGTATTTCTGTTATAGCAGCACTAGATAACTAAGATAATTGGGAAGACATAGATTATACAAGGTGATGTTTGGGTGAACGAGGTATTGAGCCTCTGAGCCTGTGCAGGGAGGAGCAGACACATTGGACAGAAATGGGGAAGACAGAAAGCCCTGGAAACAAAGTCTAAGCCTCACTGTGTCTCGTGGGCAGAGTGGCAGCACTGAAGACAGCTTGAGTAAGAACTGAGCAATCATGGGGAATGGAGAGAAATTGGTCAGACTTTTTTTGAGAGGATCAGTTCCACGGGCACTGATGAATGACATTTTTGTTTTCAAAACCAGCAATATCAGTGCATTCTGCTAATGGCAAAGCTGAGCACGTGAGCACAGACAGAGAAGGTTCTGAAAGGATGGAAAAATATTTCTATGTTTACATTCTTGGTTTCAGTTGGCGGTCTGATATTTGATTTGAAATATCATGAATAGGGAGGCCTTGGGGTGCAACAGTTCAGCGTTCGGCTGCTAACCAAAAGGTCAGCAGTTCAAATCCACCAGCCGCTCCTCAGAAACACTATGGGGCAGTTCTACTCTGTCCTATAGGGTCACTATGAGTTGGAACGGACTAAACAGCAGTGGGTTTGTTTTTGTTTTTGGTATCATGAGTAGAGAAGAGACCAATCTGAGTTATTTCTGTAAAGAAATGTATAAAAAATCAACCACAAATCCCAACTGTATTTTTTAATCTATTAATTTTATTTATACTCAGAGACAACGCTCTCTTTTGAGTTATAAGTTTTCCCACTATCTCTAAAATGACCCCAACAAATAAGAGGAATAGGAAAATGTTTGAGTTGCCAGGCAGAGTTGCTTCCACGGAGCTTTTCATCTGGTCCAACTAATGAAGACCCTGCCAGGAGCTAATGAAGGAGGCTTGTTGTATGTGATGCAGAGAGCATAACTCTAAATG
This sequence comes from Dugong dugon, assembly GCA_030035585.1. NCBI lineage: Eukaryota > Metazoa > Chordata > Mammalia > Sirenia > Dugongidae > Dugong > Dugong dugon. Next base: position 113,518,042 of record CM057468.1, on the reverse strand, counting down.
GTCTTAAATTAATATCTGTTCACCTTCATGCTTGACTTTGAGCCTAATGACATCAACGCACAAAGAAGGCAGGATGAGGTGGTCTTAAATCATTATCTGAAAACCAAGGCTGTAGAAAAAAAGTCCAGTTTTAAGCTCATTAAGGGATACTGCTGAATACTCCAGGATATCAAATTAACCATTAAAAACGGTTGAAAGTTGAGTTGAAAACTAGGACACTTTTTCAAATCTTTTGAGACGCAGTTTTTGAAGTGAATAAAAACTCCAGGCTTTTTAGATTTTTTTTTTTTTCCCCTCTCTCAACCATGATGAAGAGAACATGAAAGGATGTTTGCTTAAACTACTTACATCAAGTCTAAGAAGTTGGTTTGGGAACGAACTTTGGCAGTGATGTTATTTTCTGTAGGACGGTATGGGTGACACAGAGCTGGAGACTCATAGAAAACACCACCCCACAGACCCTGCGGGGTGAGCTAAACAACCTGGAGGGTCGCTATGAGCTGGATTCAGCTTGACAGCGATGGGTTTATGGTGCGTCATTTAATGTTAGACACGTAGGATGAAATGAACTGTTTCAGAATCTTCCTTAGGTGGAAGTATAATGTTACTGAAAAGGAGGAAAATTCCTTGTCGTCTTGTAATCATTTCCTAGGGTGGCCATAACAAAGTACCACATACTGGATGGTTTATAAGAACAGAAATTTATTGTTTCAGAATTCTCAAGGCCAGTAGTCCAAATTCAGGGTGTCAATAGGGCATCTTTTCTTGTCTCTCCCAGCTTCTGGTAGCTCCAGATATCCTTGGCTTATAGCTGCAGCATAACTCCTTGGTCTCATGGCTGACTTTCCTCTGTCTCTCTGTGTCTCTTCTTCCTCTTATATAGGACACCACTCAGACTGGATTAGGACCCACCCTATTCTGATATGACCTCGTGTCAACTGGTAACATCTTCAAAGACACTATATCCAAACAAGGTCATGTTCACATCTACTGGGGGTAGAATTTCAACATAAATTTTTTGGGAAACAATTCACTCCACAACACCTCTCTTATACACCTTGATGATTAAAGAGTGTGGCCTTTGACGTCAGAAGAACATGGATTTAAGTCTTTTATCAGCAAGCTCTTTCATAGAGGTTATAGTAACTTGAGGAGTCCCTGGGTGATGCAGACAGTTAAGGACTTGACTACTGACTGAAATGGTGGTGGTGCGAATCTATGCAGAAGTGCCTTGGAAGAAAGTCCTGGTGATCTGCTTCCGAAAAGTCACAGCCTTGAAAACCCTACGGAGCACAATTCTACTCTGCAACACATGGGATTGCTATGAGTTGGAATTGACTCGATGGCAACTTTTTTTTTTTTTCCCAACAGTAACTTGAAAAGTCTTTACATGGACAAAGTATGGGAAGAATTATTGCCTGTATTGGCCTTTATACATTATTACAGAAAGAACCTCTGGTTTCTGTCATTTCTGTTACTGTTCAAAAATGGTAGGAAACTCTCTTCCATCTTTCATTTGATGCTTGTGTTGGTGATATAAGTGAAAGTCAACTTTAGAGGTCCATAAGTATAGTATTCCCCCTTCTGTAGGGTCACCATGAGTCAGAATTGACTTAGTGGCAACTGGTTTGTTTCTTTCTTTTTAATTCCCTCTTCTACCTGGAAATCATGATTTCCCTTAGAGGACAATCAAATACAGTGAGAAGCTCAGAATAAGGCTTGTTGTACATAATGATCCTTGCACAGAACAAGCTTGCTTGTAGGACAGACACACAGGTACATAAGTAGGTGAATTGATTGTCCAAGTGCATTTTAGAACTTCTCAAGGCTCTCTCTGCCAAAAATCTATTTATTCTGGTAAATGGTATTTTTGAAAGACATTTAGATTTGAAGACAAAGAAAATGCAAAAGACAAAGAAAATGAGCTGAATTAGTTCCCAACATGCAGTTACTGAGATTGCTTATAAATGGAGATCATGAAAAATTTTTCAAATTCAAGAGTGACTATTTGTTCACATGCGGATAGGAAATTGGTAGGGATAAAGGAAAGGAAAAGAACTAACATTTATTGAACATCTACTAGTATCAGACATGGCATTCAACATTTATTATCTTACATAAATCTCACAAAAATCTCTGCAAAGTATGTGCTCTCTTTCCCATTTTCCAAGAGTCAAGTTTGTCTCAGATGTTGCAAAAGGAGTCAAGATCATACATTTAATAAGTGGATTAAGTGGGTGCTCTTAATCATTCACTCTATTGCCACTCCATTTGTAAAGGAATTCTGTCTCCTTTAATAAAACAAATCAGTATATGGGTACTGCTAATGTTTAGTACTAAGAGAGGAACCTTCTGGTGGGAACAGGTGATGGTTGACAGTTCTACTTCCCCATTAGGTCTCACATCTGCTCACCCCAACTGTACACCTACCAACCTGGCCACAGGTCACACTCTCAGGTCACTTTTTTTACAATGATAATAATAATAATAGTAGCAGTAGTAAAAAGATACAAGGGGGGGTTTCTTAATATTGGTTATCATAGATGCAGCTATGTATAGTGGCTGCCTGTGGAGAGAGGGGTAAGGAACTTTTGTTGTTTCCCAACAAAAAGTGCTTTAGCATAACCAAGACTCAAACTGAGTACAAGATCATGTTTGTAATAACACATGAACACGTTTCCCTCACAAAAGCAGGGAAGCCCAGTACATCTGATGAGATCCCTATCTTTTTATGCCACCGTTACAGTGGGAACTGTTCTCTATGCACACGTGTTCAAGTATAAATCTATGCACCTGGTTTAAATGAAAGCAAGAGAACAGCTGGCAAAATCAGGCCAACAAGGGAACATGAAAGAAAGTTAGGCCAGGAGGATAAGGTCTTCCAGATACCTTATTCCCATATTTCTCCTTGCTCTGTGTATTTTGCACATGGGAAGGACATGAATTTTTGGGAGCCAAAGAATGGAGTATAATGGATTGAATTGTGTCCCCCAAAAAAGATATGCTGGAGTCCTAACCCCTGTACCTGTGCATGTGACCCTGTTTGGGGTTTTCTTTTGCTGCATTAGTGAGGTCATACCAGAGTAGGGTAGGTCCTAAACTGAATACCATCTGAGTGATGTCTTAAAAAAATCGGAGACAGACAGGGAAAGTCATAGGGGGAAGAGACCTTGTGAGGATCCATCTACAAGGCAGTGAACACCCACCAGCGACCTGGGCTACTGACAAGGAAGGACCCTCCCCTAGAGCTGATGCCCTGATTTGCATTTTAGCCTCCACAACTGTGAGATAATAAATTTCTGTTCTTTAAAACCACCCACTTACAGTATTTTTGTTACGGCAGCACTAGGAAACTAAGGCATTTGGTCATGTTGCCATCTGTCTTAGTCACCAGTGCTGCTATAACAGAAATACCACAAGTGCATGACTTTAACAAAGACAGATTTATTCTCTCACAGTAGAGGTGGCTAGAAGTCCAAATTCAGAATGCCAGTTCCAGGGGAAGGCTTTCTCTGTCGGTTCTAGGGGAAGGTCCTTGTCATCAATCTTCCACAGTCGAGGAGCTTGTCAGTACAGGGACCCCAGGTCCAAATGATGCGCTATTCTCCTGGTTTTTGTTTCTTGGTGGTATGAGGTCCCCATGTCTCTCTGCTCACTTCTCTATTTTATATTTCAAAAGAGATTAAGACACAACCTAATCTTGTAGATTGAGTCCTGCCTCATTCACGTAACTGCCGCTATTCCCATCTCATTAACATAATAGAGGTAGGATTTACAACACATGAGAAAATCAACATCAGATGACAAAATGGTGGACAATCGCACAATGCTGGGAATCATGGACTGGCAAAGTTGACACATATTTTTTGGGGGACCCAATTCAATCCATGACACCATCTGTACCCCAACTGCAGACTGAGCCTGTCTGCTGTTCTAGGACGAGTCTTATCCTCAGTGGGGGTCAGTAGAAAGCTGGTATAGCATTATAGTCTCTAATACTGCTAACGGAGGAGCAAGTCCTCCTCCACATGCACCCCAGTTCAACCTGAATCTAGGGTACCCAACCCAGTTTGTCCCAGTTTTAGCACTGAAAGTCCCATGTCCTGGGAAACCTCCCAGTCCCAGGCAAACCAGTTGCCCTGTGAGCCCCTATGTTGACAATGTGCTTGGAACTCCCTTCATGCTAGGCCTGGAACTCTGATTGTCTCTTGATGAGTTTGAAACCTCAGACTAAATTGCTGAAATACTCTTTGGTTATTGCTGAGTGCGTTAATAAATTGAATTTAGCACACTGCCTGCAAGTTCCCCTACAGAATGGGATTTTAATTATCAGACCACCACATCTTTTGAGCACGAATCCTAAATGACTAAAACTTCAGTTCATAAAAGAGTTCTGTTAATAGCAGGTTATTTTGGAAAGTTATCCTTGACTCAAGGCCCTGGTGGCACAGTGGTTAAGAGCTCAGCTGCTAACCAAAAGGCCGGCATTTCGAATCCACCAGCTGCTCCTTGGAAACCCTATGGGGCAGTTCTACTCTGTCCTATAGGGTCGCTATGAATCAGAATCAACTTAATGATAATGGGTTTTTGGATTTTTATCTTTGACTCTTATGAAGGGACCCAAAAAATGCAAATACCCTCTGTCGGCAAGTCGATTCCACTCATAGCGACCCCATAGGGTTTCCAGGGCTGTAAATCTTTATGGAAGCAGACTGCCACATCCTTCGCCTGTGGAGTTAGTCGCTGGTGGTTTTGAACCACCAACCTTGCAGTTAGCAGTTGAGCACTTTAACCACTGCACCACCGGGGCTCCCTTCTTGTTATACTAAACTCAAGGCTGACCATGTTAGGGTAAGTGTTCTATTTAGTGGGAGAACATTTCATTCTGTTGTTTGTTTTCACTGGTCTGAAAGGAACAGTCAGGTACAGTTACTTGAGCATGTGCAATTATAAACCATTTCTCCCCTTGTTGGTCTCTGTAAAACACAAGCCACCCTTGCTGGAGCTTTATCTGAAAGCATGTTTTATGTGGTCCTTGGGGTGTTGTTAGCTATAAGTTAAAAAAAAAAAGGATAGTAATAGAGATAGAAATAAAGATTATTATAACAAAATGATTTATCTAACTAGTAAGGAAGAGACTTACCACATTTCTCTAAACTGGATCGAGTTTACTTTTGCTATAAAAGAAGTGTCAGTTTTACCTAATGACATTTTTAATTGCTTGCATCTAATGCAGGATAATATTCTTTAAACAAAGGGGAGACATTTAAGCAGAATGAGGAACTCTCTGGGACAGATTGTGGAACTAAAGCATTGCTTTCATCCATCATAGGCAGTCTTGGTTAAAAAAGAGAGAGAGAGAAATGTAATAAAGAATATTCCAGAGAGTTTCTCAAATCAAGCTAAATATTGAATGAGCGAAACGAACTTTTGCAAATTAGCTTACAGTGAAGAGAGTCTCCTTTAAGAATTTTAAATGAAGACTAATTCTTGACTGGACGTAATTCTGTTGGCTGTTTACATGAACTGTCACATGGCAGGAATCATTTAAAAAACAATACGGCACCTGTTCCTACCAGATATGGGGCTTCCTTTGCTACAGAGATGATGGGCATACGTTGCGGAAATGATCACCTGTGATTTGGTTCATGAGAAGATAAGTGCTTTTGCTCTTGATATGGTAGCTTAGGAGCCCTGGTGGTGCAGTGGTTAAGAGCTATGGATGCTAACCAAAAAGTCAGCAGTTTGAGTCCACCAGCCACTCCTTGGAAACCCTATGGGGCAGTTCTACTCTTCCATATAGGGTTGCTGTGAGTTGGAATCCACTCAACAGCAACGGATTTGTTTGGTTTTTTTTTGGATGGTAGCTTACGGTGCTCCTGTGACAGGGGTTCTAGTGAGTAACTTTGGCCACCAGAGGGGGGTGGATAACAAGGACTGAGAGGGAAGGAGGGCCATTGGGTGGAAGGATTGTTGGGCTGTGTGCTAAGGACAGAACCTGCTTCTAAAGAGCCCGTATATTTTATGATCTCACGTACATGAAATATCTAGACTAGACAAGGGTATAGAGACCAAAGTGGTTACCAGGGGTGCATGTAAAGAAGAGGAGAAAGGAACACTCAAGGCTTAGGGGGCACTGAGCTTAAGGATGATGGTATAATTTGGGGATGGATAAGGGTAACGGTTGAACAACACGATGAACATAATTAATGTCAATGAACTGTACATGTGAAGATGATTGAAATGGCAAATGTTTTGTTGCATATATATTTACCACAGTGGAAAAAAAAAAAAAAGCCGAGAAAAATAAGAAAGCTGTTAGCATTGGTATTTATCACACCGTAAGAGAATCCTGGTAAAGGAGACAGAGTGTGGGCTTTGGAGGGAGAATTTCACTAAACCCACCACTTAATAGCTAGGCAGCTTCCGGCCAATCACTTAGCCTTCCCAAGCCTAATTGTCCGCACCTATAGAATAGGTTGGGTTAATAATACCTTTCTCGTAGGGTTGTTTTGAGCATCAGATGAGATAATGTCTGAGAAAGTACTTTGTAAACTCTTAAATGCTACACAAAGGTTAACTATTTTCCCATAATGTGGTTTATAATTGCATGCATTTGGGTTTCCCATGAGTCACGTTACCTCCAAAAGCCGATGCCTGAGAGAAGTTATTTGGTGACACGGATATTAGTCCTCTCCCTAGGGACAAGCATTAAAAAAAGGTGAGCACTCTATTAAGTAATAGATCTATGGCTCTGCTGAATTATTCACGATTATGCGTTCAGTGAATGATCGGTGTGATTGAAATAATCGTCAGGTGTTCTCTGGGCCCTGGAGAGGAGGCTGATAAACGGCGTAAAGTTTCTTCTATGTGATGACTTCGCAATTTTTAAACAGCAAGAACACCAATTAATGGAATCACTGTGGAAAAATGGCATCAGGTTCCAGTCTGGAGTGTTAAAGGAATTACTTTTTTTTTTTGGAAGTAAGTTTTCTGTCAATAAATCAAAGCTTTTTAGCAAAAGTTTCAAGGTACTGAAGGATTTATTTTCTGAAGATTAGTTTTTTTGGGAAAAAAAAGAGAAAAAAACTGGGAAAGGCATGTTAAAATATACACATATATATAAAGACATGTTAAATATATGTGCATATATATGTATATATATATTTTTGTTAAATGAATGAATGAACAAGTTTGGTTGGTTTCAGCCAGTAATTTTAGTAGTTGTTGAGAAGATTCCTACCAGCGCTTCTTGGGAACTTGGTGCTCCCATCTGTATCCCCGACTTTTCCTGTGTGCTCTGGTACCGTGAGAATTCCACTGGGGTGCCCTCTTGTCATCTCAAACTGCCCATGTCTAAAATTAAAGGCAATAGTAATGAAACTTAAAAAAAAAAAAAGGTATTCGATGGTGGAACAGAACCCCCTCTTAAGTTGGGGACTGCCTATACTGGCTTTCTTGAGTAGGGGCCCATTTATGCAAACACATCTGGTATACTGTGATGGGGGCGTTTTGGGGGGAGAGGCTGAAGGTGTTCACATGGAGTTTGCCTGACTCCATATTCTACACCTGCATCATACACCTGAGACAGGTATGAAGAACACCTGCACTTATTCTCTCCCCATGTCTTTTCATTTACTTCTTGTGCACTTTTCAGATTCCCATGAACTAGAGGAAAAGATTCCACAGAGAGACTTTAAATTTTACCTCTGTGAATAGTTTTGTTTAAGTGGTTGAATTTAGAGAAAGGGAAGAGTGAATGCCCTCCCATTTATTAAGAACCTGCTAGCAACAACGGGCTCAAACATAGCAACAATTGTGAGGATGGTACAGGACTCAGCAATGTTTCATGTTAAACATAGGTCACTATGAGTCAGAACCAACTCGATGGCACCTAACAACAACAGCTCCTTGAAATTGTGCTAGGTGCTTTACATGTGTGACCTCATTTAACTCAATGATCTTGAAAAGGAACATGATTATTAACAATATATACCACAAATTTCAGTTGTTCGAATTAATCCCATTAATTCTTCCCCCACTGTCTCCATCACCACAAGCACCTGACATCTCATTACTGTTGCTAGCACCACATTGTTCCCATCTCTGTTTTTGGAGTTGTATTTGTCTTTTTGTCCCCCAATATGTCTTATATCTAATATATCCACAAGTCCCATCTTTTATTCCACTGAAATGTCTCGGGTTGGGAATCTCAATCTCCCTATCCCCTAAACGAAAAGACATGGATATAGAGAGAATGAGTGCAAGTGTTCTTTATACTGTCTTAGGTGTAAAATGCAGGTATAGGATATGGAGGCTACATGTGAACACTTGCAGCTCCTCCTGCCAGAGCCCCCCATCACAATATGACAGAGATATGTTTGCACAAATGGGCCCTATTCAAGAAAGCCAGTATAGATAGTCCCTGACTTATGACGGGGTTCCATTTCAACGTAAGTCGGTTCTGACATAAGTTGAATACCTCTCTCTGTCTCTTTTTTTAGTTTGCATTAATATTGCCTTTTATTATCAGTATCTGTATAAATCCAATCTTTGAACATCTGAGAATGATAACATCAGCAAATTAGACACTGCAACATTGTATGTAGTACATATTACTAATGATAAGATGTACCCCCCCCCCCCCAAAAAAAAAAGACATTTGTAAGTGTGGTTCGTCATAACTCGAATACGCCATCAGTTGGGAACTAGCTGTATATGGAACTGTGAACTTGTAAAACAGGCAAATTATAGACAGTTATTCTACTAAAAAAGGTTCTTTGCGCTGAAAGATATAATTTGCAATAAAAGTCAAATTAAAAAAACTTTGTCACATACATCTGTTGCATAAACTGCATTCTGAGTGAAAAGTACATTAATATCCTTCTGAAATAAACCTGCAAACCCTAACACTTTCTGATGATGCTATTCTTGTTTTCTTTCTGGATTTGGGATTTTTAAAAAAGATGTACTTAAAATTCTTAAGGAAACAAAGTCTTAAGAGGTTCGGTAACTCCTTATGTACTGTTGTACATCCTTGGCTTTCCATCTTCAGCAGATCTTTTCCCTATACTCATAATATTCTATTTTATAAAATGTATCACTTATCCAAATAAGTTTTCCATTATATCTTGTTTCTTGTAATATCCTATTCATGGTAAAATTTTGTATGGTTTAGAATTGGGGAAGTATGCTTTGAAATTTTCTCCTCTCTCTCTCTTTCTTGCAATTATTATTTATTGCATGTCTTTGGGGAACTAGATGCCAGTACTCTGTTTCTTATCATCTTACAAAATAGATGTGTTCATGAATTTTGACATAGCTTAAAAACCGCATGGTAAAGATTTCATCAAATTGTAATTAAATACTTGCTCACGTTGACTTCCAGAAGGATACCGATTCATGTGTATATCTAGTTTAGGAATGACATTTTAGAAACTTGTTTGAAAACTTTCCTCTCAAGATGATGTAATTTCTCAGAAAGATGAAGGAAAATCTTTTGGGAATGAAATCCTCTAGAGTCTTTTTTTTTTTTTTAAATAATATTTTATTATGTTTTAAGTGAAAGTTTACACAGCAAATTAGGTTCCCCTTTAACAATTTTTATACAAATTGTTCTGTTCCATTGGCTACAATTTTTCCAATGTGTTAGCATTCCCATTATTTCCATTCTGTTTGTTCTGTTTCCATTAATCTAGCTTCCTTTCCATCCTTGCCTTCTCATCTTTGCTTTTGGGTGACTGTTGACCGTTTGGTCTCATGTGGTTAATTGTCTAAGGGAGCAAATTACTCATGGGTGATATTGTTTATTTTATAAGCCAATCTATTATTTAGCTGAAAGATGACCTGCAGAAATAGCTTCAATTCCAAGTTCAAAGAGTATCTTAGAGTGATAGTCTAGAGCCTCTGTTGATCCAGTCTGGCCTTTTTTAGGAATTTGAGTTTTGTTCTACATTTTCCTCCCGTTCAGTCTGGGGCCTTCTATTGTATCCCTGGGTCAGAATGATAGGTAGTGATAGCTGGGCACTATCTAGTTCTTCTGGTCTCAGGTTTGAAGAGGTTGTGGTTCCAGTGGGCTTTTAGTCTCATGGACTAGTTTCTTCTTTGAGCCTTTGATTTCCTTTATTATCTTTTGCTCCATACAAGTAGAGACCACTAGGTGTATCTTAGATGGCCACTCACAAGCTTTCAAGATCCCAGATGCTACTCACCAAACTTGGGTGTAGAACATTATCTTTGTGAACTATGTTATGTCAATTGACTAAGCTATCCCCCAAGACTATGGTCCCAAGCCTTTTTGACCCAGTAATCCAATTCTGTGAGTTATTTGGATATGTCTAGGAAGCCTCCATAACTGTGCTCCCTATGTGGTTTGTTATATATGTGGATATATATGCAGCACACACAAATGTGTGTATACGTATGTCTACAGATACACCTATACATGCATGTGCAGTTACTCGCATATGCCTTCCTATACACATATATGAACATTCATATCGAACTACATAACCACACACTTATTTTTTGGTTGTTTTTACTGTTGTTGCAAAATTGTATATGTTATAGCATTTACCAAAATTTTCCCTTTTTCTTGTGTACTTCTTAATGTCTTTATTTACCTTGGTGAGGTTTTGCTGACTTCACTCGTATTTGGGATTGCCTTTCCTATCACCAAAAGCAACAAGTGTCTACTGTCTAAAAAGTGTTTCCCCCTTCCTCTCTCTCTCATCCCTGGTAACCATCAAAGATCTTTGCTTTCCATATGTATATCTGTTCTTTTTATAATAGTGGGACTATACAATATTTGTCTTTTTGTGATTGACTTATTTTGCTCAGCATAATGTTCTCCAGATTCATCCATGTAATAACGTGTTTCGAGGACTTCTTGTTATTCTTCATAGTTGCTTAGTATTCAATTGTATGTAAGTACAGTGATTTCTTTATCCATTCATCTGTTGATAGGCACTGAGATTGTTTCCATGTTTTTGCTATTGTTAATAATGCTGCAGTGAAAATAGGTGCGCATGTGTCTATTCGTGTCACTGCTCTTATGTCTCTAGGATATATACCCAGGAGTGAGGGTGCTGGATCATAAGGTATTTCTATTTCTAGCTTTTTGAGGAAGCACCATACTGTTTTCCATAGTGGTTGTACCATTTTACAATCCCACCAGCAATGTGTAACAGTTTCAATCCCCTACAACCTTGCCAGCATTTGCTGTTTTCTGTTTTTTTGATCATTGCTGTTTTTGCAGAGGTGAGATCCCCTGAAGTTTTTATTCTCTTATCATGTCTAGTTTTTAAAACTCTCTTGAGGATTATGGTAGCAGTAGAAACTATCTACTAGTGGCCTTCATGTGGGACCAAGTATCAGAATATATAACCACTTAACATGGACTTGGCTACGGTGTTTCTTCCAAAGTATATTAAAAAACAAATATTCTTTCAATGTCTATTTTAAAGAGGTAACTCATCAGCAGGGATTTTTCTAAGCCATCTTTATGTACCCACCAGAAAAGAAGTTACCTAGATCTTTGTGGCTAGTCAGATGCGTTAAGAAAACACAAGTGGCTTTGATTTCCAATGTTTATTTGGTTATGAAGAGGGAGACAACAGATTTAGCCTCGTGGATAGAAGACTGTCCACTGCATTGAAGGATTGTATTTAAGAGTAATCTAGTCTGTTTGTAATTATGATTGTAATTACGGTATTGTAATTGTAATTATGGTAATGTGAGTGTATGAGTTGGTGAACCTCAAAACAGCATTTACACGCACAGATTATTTTGAGAAAACACCTTTTAGGGACAAATTTAGTCTAATACTTTGGGCTCTCCCATACCTCCAGCTTTTGGCATTTGAGTCTGGAATATTTTTCCCTCTGACTATTCATTTTTCAAGATCCAAACAAACGTTACTTCCCTTAGGGGATCCTCTGGGCAACTCCAAGTATTCCTTTTCTTTTCTGAGTCTCCAGAACACTCTGCTTTGTCTTCATTAGAGCCCTATCAGATTATTTTGAAGTCTTCGTACGGCTCACCTGTCTCCCTTGCTGCTCAGAGCTCCTTTGTGCCTAGAACAGTGCCTGACACATGGCAAGCCAAGTTAATGAAAGAGAGGTCACACACTTGACATTATGCACAAATCACATGTTATATTTAATGATCTGGTAACTGCATCTTTCTGGAAGTGTTCCTAAGTAAATCCAGATAATGTTCAGATAAACTTGTCACCCAATGCCCCAGGTTTATAACGACCGCTCACAGGCTGTCTCTGCTTGTTACCAAGACCGTGATGGCAAAAGGACACCTATCATAGCTTTCAACACCTCTTTCAACCTCATAGCTCTGGTGGTGCAGTGGTTAAGAACTTGGCTGCTAACCAGAAGATCAGTAGATCGAATCCACCAGCCTCTCCTTGAAAACCATATGGACAGTTCTACTCTGCCCTATAGGATCTCTGTGAGTAATTGGCTTGACAGCAATGGGTTTTGTTGGTTGAGTTCAACCTCATATAAATGTCTCCAGTCAGAATAACTGACTGCATCTTCCTCCTGCCCTCCCGATACTTGCTATTTCAGAATGTCATAGAGGAGGAACTGGGGGAAGGAGGAACTGGAAGAAGGTGGATGATGAGGGCAAGAAATGAGGAACAGAACGATTATGTTTCTTTTTTCACCAATCCAAACACTGTCCTATCTTATGCCCTGAAAAAAAGGAGACTAAAATTTGTAAAGTTATTTTTTAAATGGGATTCAGGTGGTGTTAGCTATGGCATATAAAGGGGGCAGTGGTGGTTCAATGGTAGAATTCTCGCCTTCCACACAGGAGACCTGGGTTTGATTCCCAGGCAATTCACCTCAGAGCCGTCACTTACCACCTGTCTGTCAGTGGAGGCTTACGTGTTTCTATGATACTGAACGGGTTTCATCAGAGCTTGCAGACTAATGCAGATTAGGGAAAAAAGTCCTGGCAATCTACTTCTGAACGATCAGCCAGTGAAAACCCAAAGGATCACAGTGGTCCAATCCCGTTGTGCATGGGGTCATCCTGAGTCAGGGGTAGACGCGACGGCAGCTAACAATTACAGAGTAACAACGCATGAAAACCAGCCCCATGAACAGTTCCTTGTAATTTTCAAACACCCTGAATTTGAGGTCCAGCAAGTTCTAGGAGACCAGGAAATGAATGATTTGTCAAGTTTGCTGATCTCTCCTACAAACCAGGAGTGTGGACAAGAGCAAGGAAACACTTTCAGTCTCTCTGGCCCGTCCTAGGGCCAGGGTGAGGGCGTGCCGATGAATTTAATTTGATGATATTATGCCATGACATTGTGTCAATATGCGATGATGTGTTGTGATGGCGCAGCGTCATCACGTGGTGACGCAACATCATGACGTAAGACATCACAACGCCAAGTAAAGACGTGACTCCAGGAGGGAGTTAAAAGTGAGCGACAAAGCTACAATCATTTGACTAAATGCTTGAGATTTAAGGTAGTGAGGTAGGTGGACTGTGAATTACAGGTTAGGAAATGTTTCTTCACGTGAATCATAGCTTTTACTTTATTATTTGCTTACTTACCCAGAGCACACCCAGGGGCGCTTTGGAATGAAGGCCTGCAGATCTCCTTCTGAAAGGTCACAGACTTGAAAACCCTATGGAGCAGTTCTGTTCTGCACACATGAGGTTGCCATGAGTCAGAATCGACTCAACAGCAACTGGTTTTTATGTTTTATTTTAGAAATTGTAACTACTGTTCTTGTAAGGCAGGTTGTGAAATGAGAATATAATTTCATTTAATCAACTGCTCCTATCAGAGGTTGTCCCTGTATTAGTTTTGTCTGTGGAATATGAGCTGGTGCTAAATTTAAATATAATTTCAGAATAAAATCTAAAAAATGTAATCTACTCTTAATTTGCATATTTGTTAAAGATTATTTAGTACCTCATATAGCTCCAGGTAAAATGATTTATAATGGAAATTCCATTGTAACTAATATTTTTCATAGGCATACATATTATAATAATAATCTTGCACTGAGATTCTAATAATATGAAGATGTTAAAAAGGAGAAATGATTTGCAAAATATGGTTCACTCTTGTGTGTGTATTAGAGAGAGGGAGAGAGACAGAGAGAGAGAGAGAAATTCCAGGTGTCTTGTATCTATTTTGAGGAGACCTGGTGGCACAGTGGTTAAGCACTTGGCTGCTAACTGAAAAGTTGGCAGTTTGAAAACCACCAGCCACTTCGCGGGAGAAAGATGTGGCAGTCTGCTCCCGTAAAGATTTACAGCATTGGTAACCCTATGGGGCAGTTCTACTCTGTCCTGTATGGTTGCTATGAGTCGAAATTGCCTCGTTGACAATGGGTTTGGTTTGGTGTATCTATTTTGTATCTCAATTCTACCATCTTTAAAATGAGATCAATGCATTTTTTTTCCCTGATTTTTATAAGGACATTTTATGGACAAATTACGCGCTAATGTCAATGTCCTTTATGCTCTTTGGAACACATGTTGTTACAGAAATTTGTTGTTGTTAGGTTAGTTCCAGTTGATAGCAACCTTATGGATAATAGAACGAAACGTTGTCCAGTTCTGCATCATCTTCACAATCATTACTGTTTTAGCCCATTGTTGCAGCCACTGTGTCAGCTATCTGTTGACAGTGTTAATGTAAATTAAGGATGCTTCATATAAATTTAGGGTACTATTAAAAACCTTCTCCAGAGCTACCCAGACTGCTTATGAACTTGAAATCAAATGGAGAAAAATTATTTAAATTAAAACTAAGATAGCTTTCATCTTTGGTACTTCATCTTGACTCCCTCCTGTCCTGATTCTTTTGTTTCTAGATTTATTTGTTCAGAAATGAATTAGCTACTGAAGTAGAGAAGGCAGTGATAATCGCAGGGTTTTATGTGTAATATTTAAAGTTTTGGTAACTCTGTGTGTATATGTGGTTGTAAAATTGTCTATTTTTTACTGGTGAAAGGGACTTTACAACCCAGATCAAGCCGCATATAGTTTGAGCAGAGGTTCAAAATTTTCTCATTCGTGTGTAGCTTTGGCAGTTCACCATCCAGCGAATACTGAAAAAGTCTCAAGTGCTACTGGAGTTCTTCACTGCTTCTCGTTTTCCATGGTGAAGTGAGGAGATTGCTTTGTTGTCTTAAAATTCACATTTGTTTCATCACTCCTTCTGCAGCTCCAGGAAAAATGTACCAAAATTTAGTGCCTTCTGAAAGCGATACATGACTTTTTGATGGCGCTTGAAATGGTGGCTGATTACTTTTGAATACTTGAGCTGTACTGGTTGGCAGCTCACATCTGCAGCCCAGAAAAACAATTAGCAAATTTGTGAATAATCTCTGGTTTACACATTAAACAAGTAGAGTAATTCTTTATAGCTTTAACCAGCAGGCTGGGTCCTGATTACAGGATATGGCTGCTTATTAATAAATGGAGCTATTTTTAGATTTTGCCAGTATGTGTGCATTTTACTTGCGTGTCTTTTGTATCTCAGTTGCCATTATACACAAGTCATCAGAACCACCTATGTAATCTTTTAGGAGTCCCGTGGCAGGGCCCAGTTTTCAAAAATTGTTACAAATTTCAAGATGGTGACAGTGGAACACTGAACCAAGCATGGAACCCTTCTGAGTGCAGGGCCCTTCTAGATGCAAGGCCCTGTGTGACAGCACAGGTCACACACCCGTGTGGCCCTGCCACGTCATGTACTTGGCAGCATTGGGTCCTGTGTGCTGACTCACAGTTTCTATAACTTATGGGCAGGTTAAATAATAAAGATGTTTACCTGTGTTTTATTGACCATGCAAAGGCATTTGGCTGTGTGGATCATAACGAATTATGGATAACATTGCAAAGAATGGGAATTCCAGAACACTTAATTGTGCTCATGAGGAACCTGTACTTAGACCAAGAGGCAATCGTTCCAACAGAACAAGGGGATACTACATGGTTTAAAGTCAGGAAAGGTGTGTATCAGGTTTGTATCCTTTCACCATACTTATTCAATATGTATGCTGAGCAGATAATCTGAGAAGCTAGAGCATATGAAGAAGAATATGGCATCAGGTTAGGAGGAAGACTTATTAACAACCTGCTGTATGTAGATGGCACAACCTTGCTTGCTGAAAATGAAGAGGACTTGAAGCACTTACTGATGAAGATCAAAGAGCACAGCCTTCAGTATGGATTACACCTCAACATAAAGAAAACAAAAATCCTCACAACTGGACCAATAAACAACATGTTGATAAACGGAGAAGAGATTGAAGTTGTCAAGGACTTCATTTTACCTGGAGCCACAATCAACGCCCATGGAAGTAGCGGTCAAGAAATCAAGCGAAACATTGCATTGGGCAAATCTACTGCAAAAGACCTCTTTCAACTGTTCAAAAGCAAAGATATCACTTTAAGGACTAAGGTGTGCCTTCCCAACCAGGGTATTTTCAGTTGCCTCATATGCATGTAAAAGCTGGACAATTAATAAAGAAGACCAAAGATTTGATGCCTTTGAATTATGCTGTTGGCAAAGAATATTGAATATACCATGGACTGCCAGAAGAATGAACAGATCTATCTTGGAAGAAGTACAGCTGGAATGCTCCTTAGAAGCATTCTCACATATTTGGGACATGTTATCTGGAAGAACCAATTCTTGGAGAAGGACATCATGCTTGGTAAAGTAAAGGGTCAGCGAAAAAGAAGAAGACTCTCAATGAGATGGATTGACACAGTGGCTGCAGCAATGGGCTCAAGCATAACAAAAGTCGTGAGGATGGTGCAGGACCGGGTAGTGTTTCGTTCTCTTGTACGTAGGATTGTTATGAGTCAGAACCAACTAGACGGCACCTAACAGTAACAACAACATGGGCAGGTTGTGTGACTTCTAGCTTTGGTTGGATTTTTTAAGTTGCGTTTTGGAAGACTATTAAATGTACTATAGACTGCCAAAAGAATGAACAAATCAGTCTTAGAGCATTCCTTAGAAGTGAGGATGGCAAGACTATGACTTGCTTACTTTGGATTCATCACTGGGAAGGACAAATCACTAGAAAAGAACGTTATGATTGGTTCAGCGAAAAGGCGAGAATCCTCCATGAGGTGGATTGACACAATAGCCACAACAATGGACTTAAACATACCAGTGATCATAAAGATGGCACAGGACTGGGCAATATGTTATTGTGTTATACATAAAGTCACCATCAGTTGGAGCCAACTCAATGGCTACCAGTAACAACAGTAATACATCAGTCTCTAGGGTATATTACTTCGTGTTGACTGGTAGTGATTGATGGTAATTTCTTGCTTATCTCTCCTCAAGAAAGACTCAAGATGACATAGTAGCAAAAAGTCCTTTAAATAACTTGAATAAATGGGGCTGAATTTAAACTTGGGGAATGTCTTAATATTTAAAAATATAGTGTTATGATTTTTAAGTTTTTAAGATTTTTAAGAATAAGTACTACTAACAAGTACTTACAATTGTTAAGTCCTACCCAACCTGAGGTAAAGAATGAATCATTAAGAAATTGGAATGGTTTATTTATACAGACATCATAAGCTAATTATTTTTAATAGTGTCTTTTCTTGTAAGGCCAAGTTTTTCTCCCAGAATCTTGTTTTCGCTAACAATTTATTTTGCAAACTTTTTTTTTCTTTCTTGAAGATAGCATCCTTTGATCCTATTCCCCTCTGAATTATTATACATTTCAAACAGTAGAATCTGAACTAATGAGGCTTTGGTGTTTATTCCACCTTGACAAGAATCATATGTGTGTGTTTTTTGTGTGTATATATATATATATTTGAGGTGGGTGGATAGCAGATTTAACTTCAAACCAGATCTTGATGAGACCATTAGTAACATGAGTAAGTCTTTAGCAGTCACCTTCCTTTAGCCAACTCAAAGAGTGTGGATTAATTTTCTTTCATGTTTCCATGGGACCTCAAAGTTCATTCAGATCAAATTCCCACTGATAACTTAATCCCCAATACAATATCCCAGTTGGCTGTTCAGCCTATACTAGCCTACCTTAACATTGGGAAACTCAATATCATAAGCCCATGCCATCAATTTCTTCATTATGCTAATTGCAAACTGCTTTCTTTGAAACTATTCTTATTTGATTTTTTGGGCTCTTCAGAGTAAGACGATTTTCATTTGATGCAATCACTTTAAAATATTTAAAGATAGCTGTTTTTTGTTTTGTTTTGTTTTTAACAACCCCTCATCTGCCTTGAGGAGCCCTAGTGGTGCAGTGGCTAAGGGCTCGGCTGCTAACCAAAAGGTTGGTGGTTCAAACCCACCATGTGCTCTATGGGAGAAAGATGTAGCAGTCTACTTCTGTAAAGATTACAACCTTGGAAACCCTTTGGGACAGTTCTTCTCTGTCCTGTAGGGTCACTATGAGTTGGAATTGATTCGATGGGTTTGGTGTTTGATTCATCTGCCATGAGGATGTTTGAATTTTCTCACCCTTCTGGTACAAGAAATAGAATGTTTAGTTTGTCTATATCTTTAAAGTTCAACACCAAACACCACACAGAATGGAGGCACATTACTAGAGCCAAGCAGAGCAGACCTATGGCCTAACTTCTCTGAGATATTTTATTTCTATTATTGCAGCTAATGGTGGCACCAGCTTTTTGGGTAGTCATACTGTTTTGTTAATTCATATTGAATTTACTCTCAACCAGAGTCCCTATGTCTCTTTCAAGGTGGCTGCCAAACCACTTTTTAAAAACATTTTGTGTTTGGGAAATTTGTTTTTTGGATCTTAAACTTATCTCAGTTAAATGTTAATTTGTTCACCGTGGCCCATCTCTTCACCCTGTCAATGGCTTATACAACCTATTTATTATCCCTCTAAACTTTTTGTCTTTAGATTTTAGGACCTTGCTGTCTGTTTATCTAAGCCATCGATAATATTTGGGGACAAGAGAAGGTCAAGACAGACTTCTGTGGTATAGTACTTTGTCCGGTTGAGATTCTTTTCTTAATTAGAGGCCTTTTAGGGACAATCATTTAACTTGTGGCATCCAACCTACATTTCTTCATCTCTTCCATTGGGTATGAAAAGCCCTGCCAGATGCATTGCTATAATCCAATACATGTTACCTACTACATTTTCTGACCAAACACACTGATAACTCCTTCAAAGAAAGTAATGAAGTTGATATACATAACATGATATAGTAAGAAGCTTGGTGAAGATAAAATAGGTACCACAGATAATTCACAATGTCAATCATTCACAAGGTACTAAAAGTCAGCTGTGTTTCTGCAAGTGAAAATAAGGTCTGGAAGGTTCCCACTTAGGAATTCTCATTCTAGGCCTTTATTATTTTAGGTTTGAGTCAGTTTTCTAATCACCAGAGAGACGCATCATCATAACAATAAATAATAGAAAATACCAGGGGGGTACTTAAGTAAGAAGCCAAGAGTTGTAGGCAAATGTGGAACAGAGGCTGGAAGTTGTTAGAATGATACACGAGAGTGAAGCTCTTACAAAGTTAATTTACAAAGCATGTTTCTGTCTTTTGGGTATTAATATTATCATTGAGATGGGACAAGGCCGACTTAGAATCCTTACTGGTGTTTATTAGTACCGTGATACTGTTGTTGTTGTTGTTAGCTGCCTTGGAGTTGGCCCCAACTCATGGCAACCCCTCGAACAATGGAACAAAATGCTGCCTGGTCCTGTGCCATCCTCATGATTGGTTGCGGATTGGACTGTCATGATGCATGGGGCTTTCGTTGCCTGATTTTCAGAAGTAGATTCTTTTTCCTAGTCTGTCTTAGTCTGAAAACTCCACTGAAACTTGTTCAGCATCATAACAACATGCAAGCCTCCACTGACAGATGGGTGGTGGTTGTGCATGAGGTAAATTGGCCGGGAATCGAACCCAGCTCTTCCACACAGAAGGTAACAATTCTACCACTGAACCTTGATTGAACCACATATACCTATGAGTTGCTGTGAGGTTTAAATGAGAAATTGTCATAAGTACCTGTCATAGTTGCTGAAATAGTATGAACTTAATAATTAATCCTATTAATTAATTTAGTAAGCTTTAACTATATACTATTATGTGTCAGATAGTGAGCATTTTTTGTATAACTGAAAGGCAGTGCATTTTTTTTCCTTTTGTTAATGAATTCTATATACATAATAAATATTTAAATGTATGTGTGTTTATGTGTGCGTAGGAGCCATGGGGCACAATGGTTAAACATTGGCTGTTAACCGAAGGGTTTGAACCTGCCAGCCACTCAGAGGGAAAAAAATGTGGCAGTCTGCTTCTGTAAAGATTACAGCCTTGGAAACCCTATGGGGCAGTTCTGCCCTCTCCTTTAGGGTTGCTGTGAGTTGGAATCGACTTGGCAGCAATGGGTTTGGTTCGAGAATGGGATGTGGGCATGTGTGTGTGTGTTTGTGTGTGTGTATGTGTGTGTCTTAGTCATCTAGTGCTGCTATAACAGAAATACCACAAGTGGATGGCTTTAATAAAGAGAAATTTATTTTCTCACCTTCTTAGTAGTCTAGAAGTCCAAATTCAGGGCATCTGCTCCAGGGGAAGGCTTTCTCTCTCGGTTGGCTCTGGAGGAAGGTCCTTGTCATCAATCTTCCCCTGCACTAGGAGCTTGTCTGCACAGGAACCCCAGGTCCAAAGGACATGCTCTGCTCCCAGCACTGCTTTCTTGGTGCTGTGAGGTCTCACGTGAATCTCACTGAGCCTAGATTAGGTTTACAGAACTCATTAATTAATTCATCAACCAAAAGAGTTGAAAGCACAGATTGAAACTGTATACAAAAGACCAGAACAATTGGTTTAGTTGGTAATTCCATGGAATCAAATGTATTAGAGATGGGAGGCATCTTATAAATAATAAAATCCAATTACTACATATCATAGATGCATAAATTAGGAAACCTAAGCCCAGAGATGTTGAATGACTTCCTAATGCCACTTAGTAGGTCTTAGCACCTAAAACCAGGTTTTTATTTTTTTTTAACTCATATTCCTAGTCACTTAACATTAAGTAGTTTTTCTAGCACATCACACTGTCCAAATGCCCAAAAAGAGGCCTGGAGCCTCAAACTAGTGATATGATATCACAAAATGCGCAGTGGAAAAGACTTCCTAACTTGGCTTGCTGATTTGAGTACGTAAATTAGTAAAACTTAAAAAAAATTAAAACAAATACAGCAGAATGTTAACCTTTGTTAAATCTTGGTGGTGGATATACTGTTTTGTACATTTGAACTACTTGCTAGTAAATAATAAATTAGCAAGATTGGTCACTCTTTGTAGGCATAGTTCATCAATATCAGGATGTTCAAGTTATCTGTTTAACTGATCATATTCAAAGCTAGAATTAACAAAGAAAGCTCTTGGAAAGGGAATTGTTCATATAAGGCATAACTAGACAGAAGATCAAAAGAATCATTAAAAACGAGAAGCCAATCTTTCCTTCATGGAGAAGGGCTGCTACTTACTAGTGGTGAATCATGTTGAGGGGAGGTGGGGGATAAGGAGTGGAGGTGATACCCACAGGATGGGGCTAGACCAGTGAACATGGCTGTAAGGCTGATTGGATGCTCTCTCCCGTGTGCTGAAATCCATTGCTTGGGGAAAAGATTCTCCTTCAGAGAAAGGTTGCTTACAACTTAAAGGTCATTTTCTAAATCCACACAGCTTTTCTGTGTGCCAAACTTTTCTTGTTTTATTTTTATTCTTTTTGCCTTAAAATATATCTTAGAACACAGGTTCTATGATTCCTGCTTTGTGATATATTATTAGTCTCCATCCCAGTTGCTGAGACCATTGTAAACAAGGGGGCTATTAGGGCAGACATCTGGACAAGGAGCAATGGCTGAGGAGGCTGCACCCTATGTGCACACAGAAAAAAGGGAAGGGGCTGGCATTTTTTCTATTTGAGCACCAAAATAGATCATAGAGGTGCAAGAGGCAGAAGGACTTCGAGGTCACTGAATTCAGCCTCCTTGATTTTACAAATGAAGAAACTGAGGCCCACAGAGAGAAAATAATCTGCCCAATACCAAAGAGGTACTGTTAGAATCGGACTTAAAATTTGGGTAGTTTTTAGCAGATTCTGATTTTTTTTTTCCTTATCAAACATTTTAATAAAATACTTCAGGTATACAGAAAAGTATAACAAGTAATATAAGGAATACCTGTGTATTTGTCCCCCAGCTATGTCAAATGTTAACATATTGCTATATTTACTTGAAATTTTTTTTAAGAAATAAAGTTGATGAAGCTGTCTCAATGCACACCCCTACTTCCCTTCTCCTCCTCCCTGCTACCCCAGAGCTAGCTATTTCCCTGAAGAGGCTGCTTATTATTCCTATGCATGCTTTTATGATTTTACTTCTTGGGTGGTGTGAGTGGGCAACCCATTCAGCTGCTAACCCAAAGGTTGAGGATTGAGCCTACCCAGAGGCACCTCGGAAGCAAGGCCTGGTGATCTCCTGAAAAATCAGCGATTGAAAACCCTATGGAGCATAGTTCTACTCTGACACATATGGGGTCTCCTTGAGTCAAAGTTGACTCCGTGGCAACTTTTTTATTTTTTAGAGTATATATCTAGGAATTGAACTGGGGGTTCCAGTTTATTATTCAAATGCATTTGCATTGTTGCAAAATATTTTATCATAATCAGCTATCACATAATCTAAAATATAATTTAAAAGTAGAAATGATATGAGTCTATAATAGCTTATTTGTTGCAAGCTTTTGTGTGAAAAAAGATGGAGAACATTTTATCATGCTCAGAAACAGCTTCCCCATAATTTGTAAATGATGAGTTCCCCACTGTGAGTGTGTGAACCTGGAAGAGGACTTTAAAAAGACAATTAAATGAGAAACGTAGTCCTCCCTTCCTTTCCCCCATTATCTTTACAGGTTAGTCAACAGGTACATCACACATTTGCCAAAATGGAAAAGAGAAAGGGAAATGCACCTATTAGAACACTGTCAGCTCTTAGCAAAATTGTGAAGTATCTGAATGGGTCTTAGATGCCCACCTCCATTAGGTGGGCCATGTCTCTCTTGAGGTCCCCACTTGTCCCAGTGCCTTCATCACACACTCTCCTGTGCTCAGTCTTCTGCAGACAGCTCTGCTTTCAGAACTTTGCTCCCCCTTCCTTCTGCCCCTCCTAGAAGGGCATTTGTGATGACAAAGCTCCACTTATACCTCCAATACAAAGGGACCAATGAAATAATCTTCTGTAATACATCCAGGTTGGTAGGGAGAAGTGGTGCCTAGATGGACTTTCACCCCACCGCTATGCCTAGAACAAGCTTAAAAGTGATTCTTAGGTGGTATTCAACAGCCCCTCCTCTGTGTTCCCACCTTCGTGAATGGCTCCAGTGTCCTCCTGACAGAAAGGCAGGTGCGTCATTGGCTCCTGCTTCTCAGTCACTCTACCCCCATGAGCCCCTATTAATTTGAATCTGTTCATCGCCCACCCCCCTGCCCCCACTCCTGTGGAGTTCCCTCACTTCTCACGAGACAATTACAATACCCTCCTAAGTACTCTTCGTCCTTGTTCCCTTCCAGTCCTTTCTTTCACATATAGCCAGACTGACCTTTGGAAAACAAAAACTAGATACGTTACTCTGCTGCTGAAAATCCCCCCAGTGGCTTCTCTTTACTCTTAGAGTTAAATCAAACCTTTTAGCCTGACCTGACCTGGCCCCTGCCCGTCTCCGGCTTCACCTCACACCACCACGTTCCTCTTGTCCTTCTTTTTATCAGGCCTGTTAGACTTCTCTCTCTTTTTCCAGGGTGCCGGTTCTGCCTGGATCTAGCCCTTTGCACAGGTTCTTCCCTTTACCTGGAAGGTGCTTTCTTGTCTATCCATTTGCCCTTCTCCTTGCTAGCATATACCTACCTTTCTGTGGCTTACTTACCTGTCCACAGGGCATCCTTCCCTGACTGTCCTCCATCACACAGGGTGAGGGCCCATGAACAGGCAGCCCTGTGCTGCCCTCCTCCTTCATGGCCCCCCCAACACTGTAATTACATGTTCATTGTTTGGTTTCTCCACTGGATTGTAAGCTTAGTGAGGCCAGGGGTCCTGGGCCCTTTATTGTCAGCATCGAATCCCTAGGTCCTAGGACAGTGCTTAGGGGCCAGTTAATAAATGTCTGTGACTGACTGATAGAAATTCTTGGCTGCATTTCCATATATTGATTATATATGGAATACACAGACATATTTTTAAAATTTCTCGATATCATTTACATGTGAACTTAGATCAATGTGTGCCTGGTTGAAAAGCTCAACACCAAGAGACTAGATATCAAATTTGTGTGACCTCTTTTCATATTGTTTAACCTGAGGCCACACATTTGTCACTGAAGAGTGAGGAGGAACATTTCAGCAGCAAATCCTTCCTTACCATTGATATTGCTGCTGTGTGTGTGTGCATTGTGTGTGTGCGTGTGTTTGCATGTATGTGTGTTTGTCAGAGAGAGAGAAAGTCTTTCTCTTGAACTAGCACAAGTCTGATGGAATACAGCAAGATGGGATTTGAACTGAGGAATGTTCCTATCAGTCAGCAGATTTAGAAAAGAAGACAACACTCAAGTGTTGATTTTAAAGAAGGCAATCTGGGACTCCATCGGAAAAGAGGAGCATAATATTGAGATACTAATATTTAGGGCTAGAGTGAATACAGTCCTAGGCTCCTAGGTTTATTTGAAGCAAACCTAATATTTGAAAATCTAGGTTTAGAATATTTTTGGTAGTGATTGAAGAAAAAAATCGAAGTGTCTCGATGTGTAACATCCAAGTAGCTCTTATTTTAAAAATACACACACACATGGTAGTCCCTGGGTGGCACAAACAGTTAAGCACTCAACTGCTAGCTGAAAGGTTGGTGGTTTGAACCCACCCAGAGGCGCCTCAGGAAACAGGCCTGGCCGTCCACTTCCGAAAAGTCACAGCCTTGAAAACCCCATGGAGCAGTTTTACTCTGCACACATGGGGTCGCCATGAGTTGGAATTGACTTTATCTTAATCTAAAACAATGAAAATCTTGAATGATAATTATAATATCATACATTAAATACAGTGTATCTATGAAGCACTTTTTCAAAGTAAAATCCAAGTCTGTCTGAGTCCAGATACCACCCTTTGGCCTTGCACTCTGGGTTTGAAACTAGCTCTGCTTTATTTTAGCTGTGTGACCTGGCACATTATTTAACCTTCCTAAGTCTTACACCTTCTCCTCACTTATTGACTGTCATGTTATCCGACGTTTCGCATTTACAAAATAGTAAAAAATCTATTATCCGACTATTTTGCACATTAACGATGTACGTCTGGCAGTAATGAAGGCTGAGGTGAGAGGCGAGAGCAACAAATGGGCATGGCTGTGTTCCAACAAAAATTTTGTTTTCTATTTTTTTTTGTAACCAAAATAGGTGGTGTGGGTTGTAGGCTGTCCATCCCTGAAGCAGTGCATGTTGTTGTCCTGTGTAGACTATCATGTGCAGATTAAATTAAGAAAAATCTAAGTGTCTAGGTCAGAGCCCATTCAAGATAACAGCTCACAGCAAAGTAGGAATTCAGTGGGCCTTGATAAAGAGTATCTAACAAAAACTATAGAAAACATAAGTCTTAAAGATGAAACTTTTGAATATATATTTTATAAAGAGTAAGACAGGAATGTTGCTATTTCTTGCTCCACTTATCATGATACTGTTAGTCTTGGATAACATAGTAAGAAAGAGAAATATTTATAGGTTTAAGAAAGAAGATGAAAGACAGGTCTAAGGAAGAAGAAGAAAGAAACTAAATTTGTTCTTACTTACAGATCATATGATTATTAGATTATATGATTACCTAAGACAATCACAAACTATGTGAACTGATAAGAGAGTTTGCAAGGCTGCTAGATACAAAATCATTTCATACAAACTAATAACATTCTTGTAATATTGAAGCTAACATTATCATAGTGATTACTGTGTGCCATGTGTTCTGCATAGGTTAACTCACTTACCTCTCAGAATGACCTTATGAGGCAGCACTGTTATTATCCCCATTTGAAATCTGAGAAAACTGAGGCACAGAGAGATTGAAGAATTTTCCCACAGTAACACGCTAGTAAGTGATGAAATAGGGCAGTCTGGCTCCAGAATTGGTGCTCCAACTACCATGTGATACTGTTTCTCTCCCTCTTATATACCCGAAATAGCCCAGTAAAAATGTAATAGAAAAAAAAAATCAATTATGATTATATGGTCTTTAGGAATAAATGTAAGAAAAAGCTATAAAACCATTATGGAGATATAAAACATTACTGAGAGATAAAGAAGACCTGAATAATTAGTGAGATAATACTATGCTTATCTAAATTCATACAGCAGATGTCTCAATATGGCAAAGACATGTATTCCTTGCCAATTAATCTGTAATTCAGTGTGATTATAATTAAATATCAACTTGTTTTAGTGTTTGTGTGTGAGAGAGAAAGAGAGAGGAACTTGACAGGTTATAAAGCTCATGTGGAAATGTAAAATTGCAAGGTTAGCTGGAATATTCTGAAACAACCAAAAAAAAAAAAAAAACAAAATAACAAAAAAAACAAGGACTTTCTCATATATTGACTTGTTATGAAAAAGCTTCAGTACAGGACACAGTTTGGAGTTAGCACAGGGATGGGCAAACAGATAAAACAGAAGAGGTAGCTTGAGAAGTTGCCCAAGCACATGTGGGATCTTGGTATATGATGGAGGTGGGATGGCCAATTAGTGCAGAAAGGATGGGCTCTTCATTAATTTTGCTGTTGTTCTTGTTAAAAAACAAAATTAGGTCACTAACACCATTTATAAAAATAAATTTAAGATGGAGTAAAGATGGATTAAACAAATACGAAAAAGGAAACTTGATAACTATATGTGGAGATATAAAAGGATATCTTTATGACTTGAGGATAAAGAGAAACTAATTGGAGTGGACTACATGAAATTAGCAATCTTCTAAAGGACTGTTGTTGTTGCAACTACCGTTGAATCAGCCCCCGACTCATGGCGACTCCATGCCCAATGGATTTGGACCATTGTGATCCATAGGGTTTTCACTGACTGAGTTTTGGAAGTAGATCACTAGGCCCTTCTTCTTAGTCCATTTTAGTCTGGAAGGTCTGCTGAAACCTGTTCAGCATCATAACAACATGCAAGCCTCTGCTGACAGACAGGTGGTGGCTGTACTTGAGATGCATTGGCTGGGAACTGAACCCAAGTCTCCTGCATGGAAGATGAAGATTCTACCACTGTAACTACCACTGTCCGCTCTGAATGTCTAGGGGGAAAAAAAAAACCAAACCATTGCCATCAAGTCTATTCTGACTCATAGCGACCCTATAGGACAGAGTAGAGCTGCCCCATAGGGTTTCCAAGGAGCGGCTGGTGGATTCAGACTGCCCACCTTTTGGTTAGCAGCCGGGATCTTAACTATACTACACCACCAGGGCTCCTCTGAATGCCTAGAGACCCAATAAACAAAGGTAAATCTGGGCCACACCCTGGTAGAAGACATTGGCATATATGTCACCCCAAAGACTCCTACGAGTTATTAAGAAAAAGACAAATAATAAAATAGAAAACTGGGCAAAGAATAGGAATAGGCCACTCGTAGAAGAGGAAACCCAGATTGCCTGGGCATCTATGAAAAGATGCTCATCTCAATAGTGACTAATCAGGAAAATGTAAATTAATAGAAAACTGAGATGCCATTTTACTTTTATCTGATTGGAAAAAGAAAAAAAAAATCTGATAATACCAGAAATTAGTGAGGATGTAGGGAAATAGGCAAGAGTGATAACTGGTAAACCTTTTTAGGAGAGTAATTTGATAATAGCTAGTAAAGTTTCAAGTGTACATATCCCATGATCTAGCAATTCTGCTCTAGGTAAATGCTCTAGGGGAAACTGCATATGTACGTAAGGATTTCTTGCAAGATTATATCCAATGCCAAAAAATGTTAGAAATAGCATATAGACCTTGGTACAGAAATGGACAAATTCTGAAGCTTGCATAAAGTAGAATATTCCAGTTGTTAACTAAGTAAATTAACTAAGACTATATTATTCATTATATTTGTTAAGAATCTACTATATGTCAGACACTGTTTCTGTGCTCAGGATACATTATTGAATAAAACAGAGAAAAATTCCTCCCTTGCATTCTAATGATGAGAAGGCCACATGTAATAAACATAATGAATGGATAAATTTAATAGTGTGTAGAAGCTGATAAGTACATTGGAACAGATTAATCAACAGTAATCGATCTTGAAATCACACATTTGAGCTGATAAAAGAAGATTTCAGGAAGTAAATGAAAATAAAAATCCAAAATAGTACTCTAACATTTACAGAAGGAGCCCCGGAGGTGCAATGGGTAGGTGCTTGGCTGCTGACTGAAAGGTTGGTGGTTCAAACCCACTCAGCAGCTCTGTGGGAAAAAAGACCTGGTGATCTGCTCCCTTAAAGACTACAGCCTAGGAAACCCTATGGGGCAGTTCTACTCTGTCATATAGGGTCACTATGAGTCAGAATCAACTCAACAGCACACAACAACAACAAATATTTACAGATACATATAAATCTAGTAAAATATGAAAATATGACTGGATATGCACCAAATTCATGACCAAGTGGCTGTCCTGAGGAGGGAGACAGGGAAATGGGATTGGGTGGGGCTTGTCGTTGTTGGTTGCCATCAAGTTGATTCAACTCACGGTGATCCCATGTGTGCAGAGTAGAACTGTGCTCCCTAGGGTTTTCAAGGCTATGACCTTTCAGAAGCAGATCACCAGGCCTGTCTTCTGAAACACCTCTGGGTGAGTTGACCCACCAACCTTCTGGTTAGTAGTCAAGTGCTTAACTGTTTGTGCCACCCAGTGACTTCTGGGTGGGGCTTGGGGAATATAAATTATTTTACCTCTAACTTTTCTTTTTAATTAAAAAATTCCATAGCAAATATGACAACACACCATTTGTTCATTCTGGGTGGCAGGTACAACCAAACCAAAACTTGTTGCCATCAATTCGATTCCAATGCACAGCGACCCTATAAGACAGAATGGAACTGCCCCATAGGGTTTCCAAGGAGCGCTTGGTGGATTCAAACTGCCAACCTTTTGGTTAGCAGCTGAGCTCTTAACTACTCTGCCACCAGGGCTCCGGCAGGTACATCCAGACTCGTTGCCGTTGAGTCAATTTCCGACTCATAGCAACCCTATAGGACAGAGTAGAACTGCCCCATAGGGTTTCCAAGGAGTTCCTGGTGGATTCAAACTGCCAACCTTTTGGTTAGCAGCCGTAGCTCTTAACCACTACACTGTAGGTACATAGGTGTTATTATATTTTTCTTAGTACATTTTTATCTATTAAAGAAAAGAATTAAATCAGGAAATGCATATAAAGCACTTACCTGGTGTCTGACACACAGGAAGTGGTCCGTAAACACTAGCTGTTGCTAGTATCATTGTGGTGATTGTTCCTATCGAATTCTTTCCCTGCAGATCCCGAAATCGCCCTCAGCCTGCCTGACTCCAGCCCTGGCTGGACTCTCCCACTGAATTAGCTCTGCTGCCCTCCTTGACATGGAGCAGTTTGGAGTTTTGAGCCAAAAACCGTTACTTCAATTTCATGGTGATGGTTTGATTTTTAGCTAAACTCTAGCTCTAAAGAGTACCCACTGAGAGAAACTGTATGCATAATTTAGGGAAATTGCTAGTAAAAGATTTGTTTTAATTACTTTTAATGTCTAAATTGTGCTAGAACTTTTAAATAGCCTCCATTTGAAGTCCCATGTGGAGAGTTAAATATGTCTTTCTGAGCTTGATTACTCCTTGGCCTTCCACATTGATCTTCCTTCGTATCTGCGGGTGGCAGAGTTGCGGGAATGAGCCGCTCACTCTCCCCATTGGGGAAAGGGAAATCTCCAGCTTGCTTCTGCTTCAGAGAGGTGTGAGTGTGTCTGTGTGCAGGGGGGCATGGCACCCTTGGGGGTGATTTAGTAGAGAGGTACTGATTCCGGGAACAGTGGCTTCCCCTCAGACATGCACCAGTGCAGCTTTGGTTGGCAGCGTCTGGTGAGTTCCCAGCTTCCCACCCACCCCACTGTCAGAGTCAACCCAGTGCTGCCACCCCAACCCCACCTCCCACCCCGCTTGCCTCTCTACTCTGAGCAGGGGCTTGGACCAGGGCTCTTGAAAGTTATCAGTACCAGTTGCTGTCCAGTTGACTCTGATTCTTGGTGGCCCTATGTGTGTCAGAGAAGAACTGTACTTCATAGGGTTCTCAATGACTGATTTTTCAGAAGTAGATTGCCAGGATTTTCTTCTGAGGTGCCTCTGGGTGAACTTGAACCTCCAACCTTTTAGTTATCAGCCGAGTGCGTTAACCATTTATACCATCCAGAGACACCTCGCAAATGTTAGGTCCTAAGAAAAGTTTTAAAAAGTAGCTTTTACAAGACTCATATGAAAAGGGGAAGGAAAACAAGTCAAGTTTGTCTCTTCTATTCTCTAACTCCTCTTTAAAGCTCTGTGTGCCTCTCGTTTCTTAAAAATTCTTGGGCATTCCTCTTCCATGGACCCACCACCTCACCGTGGCCCTGGCTACCCAGCTTCTCCTTTGGCTGACTCCCGAGCACCCAGTTCTCAAAGGCTTTTATCGTTAAAGTTATGTCTTGTTCCTTCCCTTCCTACACCCTTATCACCCACCACACCTCCCCACTTCATCTCAATTGAAACTGTGACTCCTCTGTGTCTGCACCTGCTATTTCTCTGATCTTCTGTCTCGATAGGATCCTCTTCCATTCTCTGGTGCTCTACTTGGCCCAGCTCAGATGCCAACCTGCTGTAATCCTGTGACTGACTTTGCAGCCGTTTATTCTTCCCCGTCTCTGCTCTGGAAGCTCTTTGTCCATAACCTCTATTACCACATCTCATGCATTGTACTATAATTGCCTGTTGATACATTTATCTTCTTCCTTAATAGTAGAGAATACATTTTATTAATTTGTGTTTCCCCAGCACATAACACAGTGCCTGATCATGGGCATTGAATGAATGAATGAGTGAATGGAAACTTCCACTTTATTAATATCAGGAAGACATTGATAAATTTTGAGCTGAGGTGGTGCTGATTTTGGGGAGCCCATATGTCATATACTTCAGCTTTGTCTGCCTAAATATTACACTGCACTAGCAATGGAAGGTAAGGGCAGTGGTGGTTCAGGGTAGAATTCTCCCGTCTATGCAGAAGATGCGGGTTCAATTGCTGGCCAATGCACCCCAAGCGCAGCCACTATTTATCTGTCAGTTGAGGCTTGTGTGTTGTTATGATGCTGAACAGATTTCAGTAGAGCTTTCAGACTAAGAAAGACTAGGAAGAAAGGCCTGCTGATCTACTTCTGAAAATCAGCCAATGAAGACCCTATGGATTACAACGGTCTAATCCCACTGTGCATGGGGTTGAATAGGGTCGTTATGAGTTGGGTTCACTCCATGGCAGCTAACAACAACAGCAATGTAAGGGGAAATTAAAATGAAGCACCTTAGTCTTCTTCCTCCTGCAGATGCATCCCTGCCCCCAAAACTGCTGATTTTAGCCCACCGACTATACCCTACTGTGTCCCCCCACTTTTGGGGTTGATTTCTCAACTCAGGGTACTTCAGAAGAGCCTCATTGCAATTTTCTGCTCTAGGTAATTTACCCTCCCCCACCTGGACACAGACATGCTAATTACAGTCATTTCCAGGAACTACTTCCATTTATTATTAATCACCATGTAACTCAATAATTCAGTAAAACCCACTAACCCACTGCCTTTGAGTCAATTCTAACTCATAGCGACCCTACAGGACAGAGTAGAACTGCCCCATAGGGTTTCCAAGGAGCGCCTGGTGGATTCGAACTGCGGACCTTTTGGTTAGCAGCTGTAGCACTTAACCACTATGCCACCAGGGTTTCCAATAATTCAATATGTGTGTTATTTTTTATTCTTTAAACATGAATTGAACACCTACTAGGTATCAGCTGCTGTGCTAAATATTGGAAAGGCAAGGATTGGATTTGCATATCAGATTAACTTGCTTGTATTTTCTTTTTAATTTGAATTAGACAAGTTCTGTATTCATGCATACTTGTTTTTTATGTTCTGTACTTTATATAGCATATTAGACAGCTCATAGGTTTAAAAAAGCAGCATTTTGTCTCTCCATCCAGAGGAAAGAATGCAGGCTTAAAAGGTGTAGGGCTAAATCCTAGACGTCACCTTTGACCTCCTCATTCCAGTGTAAACCAAACTGGGTTTACACCTGTGGTCCCTGGACTCCTCGGTAGCATCAGCACTGTCCTTATTTACGTTATTAATGTGGGTAGCCAGCTTCTCTTTTTACAAAGAATACAAATGTATTTTGTAGGCCAGTTATCCTCCCTAAAACCCATTGCCGTAGAGTCAATTCCAACTCATAGTGACCCTATAGGACAGAATAGAGCTGCCCCCTAGGACTTCTAAGGAGCGCCTGATGGATTCAAACTGCCAACCTTTTGGTTAGCAGCCATAGCTCTTAACCACTATGCCACCAGGGTTTCCAGTTATCCTCCACATGGCCAAAATTCTTTAGTCAGTGAAGTCTGAAGACATTGGTTTGTACTCTCCAGAGCACAGGACAATACATATTTGTGTTTGAGGAGAAAATAGAAAATAGAAGTTCTGTAGCTGTATATTGGTGATGTGGTTCACTTGGATTGGCATTTGGGTGGTCTGAAGGATAATTCCCTCCTGAGTCCTGTCCGGAGCCCTGGAAGTCTTCCAGTGACAGGCCTTCTTGCCCACTAACAGTTTCAGTGACTTCCCAAAGTCTTTTGGCTTTAACTCAGACTTTCAAATATTTCACTGCGTACTATATAATAACTCTTTCTATGTTTATTGTGATTATATGAATTTACTTGCCAGTGTTGACTTCTGTAAGATCATAGCCATTGAAAACCCTATGGAGTACAGTTCTGCTCTGAAACACATGGGGTCGCCATGAATTAGAATCAACTTGACGCCAACTGGGTCTTTTTCTGGTCATTTTAGTTGTTATTTGGTCAAGCACAGTCATTGTTTTATTAGCTGAAAACCATGAAGATGATGAAATAGCTACCTTCAACCTACCGCTCTATTAAAGCAAGGAATGTAAAGTTTGGCTGTATTGTCCACGGTTGGTGATTTTATTATTCCATTTTTACAACAAATTATTTTTATTATTTAAGTTTTATAGATAGCTTTATGGCTTCTAGATTTTTAATATCTTTTTTAAACTAGCAGCCAAGATATGAATATATATTTCTGTAGGTTAATATATAAAAAATAATGTTTTGAGTTCTTATTATATGAATTTATTCAAAGCTTGTCTTATTTCATTACAATGTAATGAGTACATTAACATAAATAACCAAAATCAAAAACCAAGCCTGTTGCCATCTAGCTGATTCCAACTCGTAACGACCCTATTCGACAGAGTAGAACTGCCACGTGGGATTTCCAAGGCTGTACTCTCTATGGAAGCAGACTGCCACATCTTTCTTCTGCAGAGTGGCTGGTAGGTTTGAACCACTGACCTTTTGGTTAGCAGCTGAGTGGTTAACCACTGTGCCACCAGGGCTCTTTAACATGAATAAAGAGTTCTTTAAAATCTTGAGCATCTTTTATATTATAGGTAACACTTTTTTCTTACTGGACTGGAATGCCCTTTTAGCAAATTTATATCCAAGATTTTAAGGCCAAGGTCAACACCCACTTTTCTCTATGTGGTCTTCTGATTTGGGCCCACTCTGCAAATCCCTCTATTGTTCTGTGAATCGTATATACTATAACCTTCCTACATAGTGTCTTGGATTTTTCTTTGCTGATACTATGTATAGTGTAATTTTAAACATAGATACATACACCTCCCACCATGCACACACCTGGAATTCAACATTTGACTAGCTGTTATGGATTGAATTGTGTCCCCCTAAAATTTGTTGTAAATCTTAACCTCTGTGCCTGTGGTTATAATCCCATTTAAGAATGAGTTGTCTGTTATGTTAATGAGGCAGGATTAGTGTAGGGTGTGTCTTGAGTCAATCTCTTACAAGATATAAAAGGAACAAGCAGAGATGGGGGAAGATGGATGCCAAGCCACATGGAGATCTCCAACGAACCAGGAAGCAGAAGCTGAAGACACAAGGACCTTACTCCAAACCTGACAGAGAGAGAAAGCCTCCCCTAGAGCCAGTGCCTGGATTCGGACTTCTAGGCCTCCTAGACTGTGAGAAAATAAACTTCTGTTAAAGCCATCCACTTGTGGTATTTCTATTATAGCAGCATTAGCTGTGGTTCCTGGTGATCCTTGCGCACCGTGGGGCTGAAGTGCTACTGCTCTGGTCCCTGGATCTGCACACTCCTCAACCTTCCTCTCTACCCCGGCCCCCTCACTGGACGTCCTGGTGGATCTGTGGCTGCTCATTGTTCCCTTCAGTCCACTTTGAAGTTCAGAGGCAGCAAAACTTTAGGACTTGAAGCCTGGGCTGGTGAACCCAGCAGGATGGCCAGACCTTGAGAGACAGGAGGTAGGTGGGGTCTCTGGGATGTCAGTTAAATACTGCATCATGAAGTGGGGCAAGGGACTTGCATGGTGGGAAGCCTGGGCCCCAGCCTCTGGGACGGTGACTTGGAAAGGCCAGTGAGCCCTCACTGTTTTAGCTTGCATCAAGTCCCGTGAGGTGCCTCCAGAGGCTGTGCATTCCCTTGAGCAGGGGTTTGTTCCCCCATTCATGGACCAGGGCCCAGCTTCAGGGGTTCACGAGCTCCTGGATTTGTACACAAATGTTCTGGATTATATATATATATATATATTTTGGAAAGAAGATCTATGCCTTTAGCGAAGGAGTCTATAACTCAAAAGATTTGGTTAAAAACCATTTCACCATCATGCAAAATTATTTTTATAAAATCAGTTTTGAGCTGATGATGATGGGGGAAGTGTGAGTAGTGCAAGAAAGCCCTTATTCTGCCCCTGGAGAAGGCTGAGAGAAGCAGAGGGGAAAGCAGTATTCTATCTCTCTGACTGTTTGTTTATCCTACTCTTTATCTATTTTCACCTCTTTGTTTCCAGAAAGGTTGCGTTTGTAACCTAGCATAATACCTAAAATGTACCAGCACCAGTTGCCATAGAGTTGAGTCCAACTCATGGTGACTCTATGTGTGTCAGAGTAGAACTGTGCTCCTAAGGGTTTTCAATGGCTGATTTTTTTGAAGCGGATCTCCAGGCCTTTCTTCTGAGATGCCTCTTGGTGGACTCGAATCTCCAACATTTTGGTTATCAGCCAGTGCCTTAACCGTTTGTACCACCCAGGGACTCCTACATAAAATAAAAGATAGCATAAATTAAAAGCAGGGAAAAGCTAAAAGTGAAAGTAAGTGTCATTCAGTAGAATCAGGAACAAGATGAAGATGACTACAAAACCTGTTTACCTGCTTAGGACAAGTCACAACTCATCCTCAACCAAAAAGGGAGGCCTGGCTTAGTGGGCAGTAGATTTTCGAGTATATGGAGAGTATATATACTGCCAGCAACCCTGTCAAATAAAGGACTCCTTCCACCTAGTTGATGATAAATATTGGCTAGCTATGAGTTGTATTAGGACTGTGGATTCTGTGTTATCAACAATGCTGGAGAAAGGCTAGACATCTTAGAAACAGTGAGGAATCTTTGTTAGGATACGTGCCTGAACAGGAAGCTGTCCTGCTTCCATGAATATGGGATTCAAGAGAGAGTTACTATTGTCTTAGTTACCCAGTGCTGCTGTAACAAAAATACCACCAGTAGGTGGCTTTAAAGAACAATAATTTATTGTCTCCCAGTTCTGGAGTCTAGGAGTCTAAGTTCAGGGCATCAGCTGGGCTATGTTGTTTGTTTTGGAAGAACATTCTTTGTCTCTTTCAGCTTCTGGCAGCCCTGGGCATTTCTCAGCATACCTTAGCTTGTAGATGAATCCTCGTATGGGGTCTTCCCCCCGGGTGCTTGTCTCTCTGTGTCTGTTTTCCCATTTTATAAGACACCACTCAGAACACTCACAAGGGATTAGGTTTAGGACCCACCCTACTCCCGTATGACCACATCAACATTTCCAAACAGGTCACATTCACAGGTACTTGGGTTAGGACTTCTACATAGCTTTTTGGGGAACACAGTTCAATCTGTAACACTATCATGTCATTATAAGCACGTTCCTCAACTTCTCCAGGCTTTGGCTTTCTAGTATGTTAGATGTAGATATTAGAACTGCCCCTGAGTCAGCTGAGTGAAATGAAGAGTAGAACAAGTGGACAACAGCTACTTACCATTTATTATTTAATTGATCACACAAAAGCTGGGCGTAGTTTAACAGGTATATTGTTATATGGCAGCTTAACAGGTTGTTGGTCTAAATCCCAAAGTGCTTAATAATCTTTGTGGTAGATGATACAAAATATATGCTGATCAATAGAGAACAAACCAGTACAGTCAGCCCTCCATATCTGCGGGTTCTACATCCTTGAATTAAACCAAATGTGGATGGAAAATATTCGGGGGTGAGGAGGGAGTCCCGAAAAGCAAAACTTGAATTTGCCATGCAAATTAGGTGTTTAGTGTAAGCATTAACAACTATTTACATAGCATTTACATTGTATTAGGTATTATAAGTAATCTAGATATGACTTAAAGTATACAGGAGGATGTGTGTAGGTTATATGCAAGTACTATGCCATTTTATGTAAGGGACTTGAGCACTCAGGGATTTTGGAATCCATGGGGATCCTGAAACCAATCCCCTGGGAATACTGAGGGATGACTGTAATTTGTAATTAAATACTCAAATACTAGGGCTAACTGTAGAAGCAGTCAGAAGAGGGAAATATCTGTCAGATTGCCAAGGGATACTTGGGGTGGCGAGAGCTGTGTGGAGAAAGCGATCTAATAGGCAGGGAATGTCCCCGAGCAGTGCAAATGGTTAATGCACTCAGCTGCTAACTGTTCAAATACACCCAGAGGCTCCTTGGATGAATGGCCTAGTGATCTATTTCCGAGAAATCAGCTGTTGAAAACCCTACGGAGCACAGTTTTACTCTGACACATACGGAATCGCCATGATTGTGATCGACTCCACGGCATCTGAAAAAAGAGGCAGGGAGTAGCAGAGCAGAGATGGGAATGAGTGTGGCCTCTCTGAGGGAGGCACTTACCCAGCCTTTGCTTATAGGGCTTTTTAGTCACGATGAAGCAAATAATGTTTAGAGATTCAGAAATTCGACAAATTCTCATCACACTACAAAGGCAGCTTGTCAAGAGCCATGCTATCTACTGGTATCCACACTACACAGACCCAGACACTGCACCAGGTGCTGAAGATAGAAGATGGGTAAGAAGGTGGTCCTGCCCTTTGAGGAGCTCAGTGTTTAGTGAGGGAGAGAGGCGTGTAAACAGGAACCACACTGTAGAGTGTAGAAATGGGAACTGAGCCTGGTCCCAGTGGCCTTAGGGACGTGAGGAGAGCAGTCAGTGTCCAGCAAAGTGACCAGCCAGTCAGACACGCCCGTCAGTCAGTAGGTGAATGTAGTCACGCAACATGGCTTGAGTAAATGTTTCACTAAGTTAACTGGTGGCTTGAGTGACTCAACCTAATTTTGCCAGCATCATGTAGATATGGCCTTAACATGCAAGTATTGTTAGAATCCTTTGCCTTTGAGATGATTCTGTGGGGCTTTCCAGGGAAACTGGGCTACTGTGTTACTCTATCCATGGTTTGACTTTCGACCCTATGATGGGAAGAGAAATGCTTTTATGGAATATTACCCACTGTCTCAAAAATATTAACTCTGCAAATATTTCCAACAAAAACATTGTTTCTTTCATTTGGAAGGCTATATTTGAAATCTTCTTTTGAAACCTAAAGTTCTTTTCCTGGCTGTTTACTGACAGCTGATCTAAACCAAGCTGATTTAGTTTATGACCATAACCACTTTCCTAGGTTTTGTTTTTAAAGCTCTGCAGATATTTTTTTTTCCATGTCCACCCCAACCGAGCGGTTTTAAAATGATTTGAGTGAAAGTTCAGAAGCTTTATGGGCTTCTCCAAAGTAGTGCTATTTTTAGGATGGAAAGCAGGATATTTAGCTCTTTTCTCTTCCAAAAAACCAATTTTGTCTTCATGATCCACTTTACGGCAGCGTTCAAGGTTATTTGGGGGATAGAGTGAGTGCAATTTTATTTTTCTCCCCCAAAGGTTGTATCATATCCTGTACAGGGAAAACACTGTGTCCGTGGAAGGTAAGGGATGCTCCTCTGTGACGTAGATTGTGGAACCAGTTTTGGAATCTGACTCTGCAGCCTCCTGGCCTGAGCTTGAGGTAGGGCACAGCAACACCAGCACAACTATAAACCTTGCCATTTAGGGCTTGGTATGGAGGGGAAGGAATCCCTGGGAGGTGCAAACAGTTAAGCACTTGGCTTCTAACTGAAAGATTGGTGGTTCAAATCCATCCAGAGGAGCCTTGGAAGAAAGTCCTAGCAATCTACTTCTAAAAGATCACAGCTATTGAAAACCCTATGGAGTACAGCTCTACTCTGACACACATGGGGTCACCATGAGTTGGAATTGATTTGATTTTGGTTTTTATAGAGAGGATAGAGATTAGGTTAGGGTTAGTGGTGGTTCAGAATTCTCACCTTCCATGCAGATGACCTGGGTTAGATTCCTGGCCAATGCACCTCGTGCACAGCCACCACCTGTCAGTAGAGGCTTGTGTGTTGTTAGGATGATGAACAAGTATCAGTGGAGCTTCCAGAGTAAGATAGATTAGGAAGAAAGGCCTGGTAATTTTCTTCTGAAAATCAAGCAATGAAAACCCTATAGAGCAACAACTGATCATGGGGATGGTGCAGGATCAGGCAGTGTATAGTTCTGTTGTACATGAGTCTCCATGAGCTGGGGGTCAAGTTGAAGGCAGCTAACAATAACATGGCAAGGACAAGGTCAAGGGCAGGGAGAATAAGGATTAGTATAGCAGGGCAAATGTTGGTTCATTTTACAGTGGGAATGCTGGTTTACCTTTTCAGTTTATTTTTGGGACAATGTGCCTGTAGAAGGTTCAGATAATAAAGTCTCTAAGACGGGGTTTTTGTCTCACATGCTGATATTTTTGTCTTCGTAATCACATGATCTGTTGAGGGGTCATACACTCAGATGCCTGCAGATGTTCAGTCAGGTCACATAAATATATCACAGTAAGCCTGGTGGGATACAATAGGGAATAGTATCACTTGTGGAAAACCAGAGGCTGCGTGAACATTTGTGTAGGATGATTAATGCCTTTCTGCACTGAGCACTAGAAGTTTGCAACACCTGAATTAAAGTGCATGAGAAGAACATATATTTATATGTAACTGATGAAGGAATGGGAGGAATTAATTATGCAGTGGTGTTCCTGGGTAGTTTTCCTCCTCTGTCAATCTCCAGTTTGATTAACAGAATGAAGAAATAGGGGATAGGGACATTCCATCTTGGAGACTCAGAGTTTTCATTCCCTCAGAAAACTAGTCCATTAGACCATGGCAACGAGTCTTCCCAGCTTTAAGTTTTTGTGGTGTTTCTTCTAGACAGCATAATTTGTGATGCATAGTTAGTGCTTATGGGGAAATAATTGAATGGATTAAAAGCAATGTGTTTACACATGTGATTTTAACTTT
Source organism: Dugong dugon (assembly GCA_030035585.1). NCBI lineage: Eukaryota > Metazoa > Chordata > Mammalia > Sirenia > Dugongidae > Dugong > Dugong dugon. The sequence goes on along the minus strand of CM057468.1, from coordinate 113,478,193 downwards.
CATTATGAATGGAGTCTGTTCATTTTAATGTATGTGTCCAGAATTTAAGTGAGGGTAGATTGTTTTGTGGCTCATCAGTTCTATACTTCTTAAAACTTAGGAATTGTTGCTTTAATGTTTAGGGAAGTCCCTTCTAGCTAGAGGTTTGTGAGGGAAACGTGCAAAATTTTGGACATAGTTCAAGGCCATGATTCTGTGCGTGGGTTTTGCAGACAGAAATCCAAGTTCTCAGGTTTGAACACTGGCTCTAACTTTAGGAGTTGTACGACTTTGGGGACTTAATCTCTTTAATTTCCTGTTTCCTCATCTATAAAATGGGGTTTTGGTAAGGCTTAAGGGAGATGATATTTGTAAAGTACCCTGACCAGTCCATGGTACATAGTAGGTGCTCAAGAAATGTTTAAATATTACTGTAATTACAGTTATAATTAATATTGTTACTTGATATGTAAGTTGTTCAACCTGATGTAGGGGCCATGGAGATGATTTGGAGCAAGTCTCAGGGGTATGATATAAGGCATAGAATACAGAACCTTGGGGAAGATCTGAAAAAAAAAAAATAAGATGAGGCTGAAGAAGAGATTATTGCTTTCAAATCCTATCAAAGGTCATGTTATTCCATTCTGTAGGTTAGAAGATAACATGGAAGACTGTTTTTATAATTTTTGGGTTGTAGGCTGTAAATATGTTAAAGGATAAGCAACTGACTAGAAGACAAAAATCATAATGCAGATACCAAACAGAGGATAACTATAATATATATCAATAAATAAATTATTTCTACATTCAATTTAAAAACAGAATCCAATAGATAAGTGAGCAAAACTAGGTAGAGACAATTTACATGTCAAAAAATGCTTCATCTCCCTATAGTCAAGAAAATACAATTAAAACAACAAGATACCACTTTGGCAAAAATCACAAAATGAAAGGCTTTAAGGTAGTTTCTAGAGTTGCACTGATTAAGGGTAATTTAAAAGGGCCTCTGAGAGTTTTGGATAAAAACCTCTTCTCTCCTGATTGTACAGCAAAAGAGCTTTCCCAATTCAGCTTCAGGAGAAATAAAACAATAACAGCAGCGACAATGAGCAAAATCAAAATTTAAAAATAGAAAACTCTTATCCTTTTTATAGAAAAAAATGCAGCCTCTTTCTCTGGTTCCCTCTTACACCCAAATCTGGATGCCATCCAGGTTGGGAAAAGTGGAGTTTCGAGAAGGGAGTGGATGGTTTGAGGGCCAAATGGTCTTTTTATATTTTCTTAAAATTTCCTATGTTCATGCATAGTTAAAGATTTGGGCTATGTATTTCCGGTGGGAATTAAGATTGCTATTGATTTTTTTAAGTACCCCAAACTGAGGTCGTAAATGAACCTTTACTAAATACAGGGCTTCAAGTTTCCTTAATGAGTATTGCTAGAAAGACAAGCTATCAATTTAGTCAAGCAAATGATTAGCAGTTCAGTGATTTAAAACCAATTCCATATTTGACTAAATTCTATCTTTTAAAAAACAATTTTATTTACAGATGTAGCCTTGGAGAAAAGACTTTAATATCAAAAGGAACACTTGAATTATTGTCTTCCAGATGAAGAGAGATTTTGAAGTCACAGGCATTTTCAGGAATATATCTCAGAAAAATTACCAAATCATTTTCTAAAATGCCCTTCACATGTTATGGTCTTTAATATTCTGAAAATTTATATCAAAAGACCACATTGGACCCCACTATTTATGGAGGGTCTCACCTTCATGAGAAAAACAAAGGTTCACAGGGTGGTGCAGAAATTGAGTGAGGGGTGACCGTGGGTTTGAAATGGGAAATTTTTTGTCAGCCAAAGAAATCCTTTTGGTCTGTCATCATGAATTCAATTTTATAATTTTTACTTGATGAAATGATCAAAGTCTCTTGCTTCTGAGTTAACATCCCTTTGGAATGTAAAATTAATAGTGTAAGACTTAAAGGAGAAGTAATCATGGTTTGAGGTTTCAGAATATGACCAGTTGTTAGGAATATTTGGAGTCAGAAAGTCTTTTTTAAAAAGAAGCTTCCAGGTGTGGAGATGAACCTACCTCTTTTCTCTACAGGTGAGAAGTATCCTTGCTGTTTCTCCCTGTTTCATAGACACTGTGTGTTTTTCAGAACAGCTGAAGGTTGTTGGCACTGATTGATAAGGAAGACTTAAAAATATGTTTTGCCACAATAAGCCAAACCAAACCAAACTTGTTGCTGTCGAGTTGATTCCAACTTATAGCGACCTTATAGGACAGAGTAGAACTGCCCTGTAGGGTTTCCAAGGAGGAGCTGGTGGATTCGAACTGCTGCCTTGTTGGTTGGCAGCCAAGTTCTTTAACTCCTGTGCCACTAGGGCTCCTTTACTACAATAAAAAACTCATTGCCATCGAGTCGGTTCCAATTCATAGCGACCCTAAAGGACAGAGTAGAACTGCCCCATAGAGTTTCCAAGGAGCTCCTGGTGGATTCGAACTGGTGACGTTTTGGTTAGCAGCCGTAGCACGTAACCATTACGCTACTAGGGTTTCCTTTACTACACTAAGACACCATAAATAATGAGCGAATAAACAACATTTATAAACATTTTAATTTCATTCTGAGTAAAGGAAAAACACCCATGATAAAAGCAGAGAAAACCTCTTGTCTTAGGGCTCTTTAGAGACACAGAACCAGTAAGATATATTAAAAAAAACCACTACCACTGAGGCGATCCCGACTCATAGTGACCCTACAGGACAGAGTAGAGCTGCCCCCTAGGGTTTCCAATGCTGTAAATCTTTACAGTAGCAGACTGCCACATCTTTCTCCTGCGGAGGGGCGGTGGGTTTGAACCACTGACCTTTTGGCTAGCAGCCAAGCACTTTAACCACTGTGTCACCAGGGCTTCCTAGTAAAATATACAGAGAGATGTAGTTTAAAGAATTAGCTCACACATCTCTGGAGGGCTGGCAGGTACAAAATCTGTAGGTGAGGTGACAGACTGGAGATTCCTGCAGTCTTGTGTCCCACAACCCGTAGGTCAGGTAATGGGAAGAGTGAAGAGTTCTGGCAGTATGCCTGTTTATGATCCAGAGGTCGAACACACCTTAGGGAACACTGTATTTTTTGCTTTTAAGGATTTCAACTGATTGGTTAAGTCCCACCCATATTATGGAAGGTAGTCTGCTTTACTTAAGGCCAACTGATTTAAGTTAGAATAACTAACTAACTAACCATAACAACTACTACTTCATGACAGCAACTGGACTAGTGTTTGACCAAACAGCTGGGCACCAGAGCCTAGCCAAGGTGACACATAAAATTAACCGTCACAACTCTTAGGAAGAAGACAGCTTGGGAAGTCAAGATTCTACTGAAAACGCAAAGGAAGAAGTATTCCCTCTGACTATTCTAGAGAAAAAGTACTCTTTAAATGGAAGGGTGCAGGTACTTCCCAAACAGTGCTACCTGGAGGACTATTACTTTCAAGATTACTTAGAATTCAGATATTTGTCATGCAGTGACCTAGGTAGCCATAATGAAATTTATGTTGAAAGAGAGAGAGAGATCACCAGCACAGAGGACGATAATAAGTTGATCGTTCTAAGAAAATCTAAATACAGTTTTGGTCATGAATTACTGTTGTTTCGGCTGTTGGCCAGCTAGTTCCTAAGCAGAAAAGTTAGGACTCATAAATACCATTTTAAAATTGTTGCCAATTATTAATTGCCTACAGCATAGGACTTGGGTTTGGATGACATATTGTTTTACCAGCATTCAACTCAATTATAAAGTAGGAATAGAATAAAGCAATGGGAAAAAAATAATCCTCCAAAAGCTAGAGATAAAAATTGGCCCATATCTTTTCATTCTCTTTTGCAATGTCTTTTCTAAACTGAATCTAATCTTGTAATGTATTTACCACTTTAAAAAAAAATGGTTGAATTTCGTTCAATACTCTTAATAACTCATGGTTATTAACTGCCTAAATTAATCTAGTTTCTTAAAATGTATTTGTGTGAATAGCTGAGGTTACTGTCTTAAAATAAAAGGACAAGTATATTTTTAGTGACATCATAGATGAACATTGCCTTTTTCTCTAACTTAAGTCTACTTTTTGGATATTTAATTTAGGCATTAATTTCGCAGAGTTAGAAGATCTACAACTTTAACTTACGTTACTAAACTGTCCAACCAATTGAATTGACTCGCTTTTCATTTTTTATGCCACCAACAGTTAGTTTCATAGCTGTAATGAATAAGTTGAACAGTAATATATATTTGACATGCTGGAGGTTAGTATTATTTAGCAGCACCTTTTATTATCAGAAAAATAAAAATTACCAATTACTGCTAAAATAATTTAGCAGTTGAGGTTTGAGCTTATCATAGTCTCAGAAGTCATTTTTTAGAAGAATGCTCTATCTGCAGTAGTTCTGTAGCTTAAAGCTCACAGAGGAAGCAGTCGGTGGCACAGGCAGGGTTTTGGTGGATGGCATTCTTTGAGCCATGACACTTTACAGTGTGGAAGCCAAGACATCAGAGTTTCTCTGTTTTTCTCCCTCTCTTCTTGCTCTTCTTTAGACAATAACTGCTGTATTTGTAATACTTGTGAATGTAAGTGAGTGTAAGTGGCTTTCTTCTGTAGCAATCTTTTGAAAAATGTGAAGATGTTACTCCTTGTAAGCATTTAGAACTGAAGATGAAAGACTAGAACGTGTTGGCAATTGTATATCATACAGTGGCTTAGCTCTTTTTCAGTAATGTACTGTTCAGCACGGTATACATTCCCTTAGGAAGCTCTGTAGAATTGCCCTTTCTTCCACGTAGAAAGAGAGCTTTAGTTTTCTTCCTGTATTTCCTCAGAATGGTAACTGGACACTGAGATTCTTGTTTTCTGATTTATGATGATGATTAGGGCAACACAGGAATAATACAGATTTGACCACTTGAACATAAATAAAGTGTAACATACTCTGAATAGTTACAAGGTGATAACGTTAGTTCTTTTTTTTAACCCCTTCCTAGGAGAGAACCAATGAGGCAACACATTTGTATTAACAAACAAATCAACTGGCAATGTTGAGAATGGCCAAGAAAATGTTACCATGCATAGTTCCTGCAGGAAGAAAAAAAGAATTCTCAGTATCCATAAATATTACTTATATTTTATCACTAGGGACTTCCTTGTAAACGTTTTGCTATTACTGGTCTTTCTCCTGAAAGGAGTGAAATAGTCATAGGACTCATCAAGAAAGTAATGCTTGGCAAGGGGCTTACCCCTGCTCTCTGAGAGGAGATGTTTACCTTTTCTTCCTGTGCTAGTTCAAGGTGAGAGAGTGACCATCTCTGGGGCAGACAGCTGCAAAAGTAACAGTCACAGGATGATGAAAGCAAGGGTGGGGAGGATGGGAGTGGGAGGAGAAGGGGTTTCATCAGGAAGCATCACCCCATCCTTAACCCCTCTCTGCTCAGAGCTGTGCCAGGCATGTGGTGAGTTAGGACAAGGAGAATCATTCTTCAAAATTATTTCCTGGTGTAGCTTTGTGATTATGTAGTACTAACTTGTTGTTAGCTTGCATTGAGTTGGCCCCCCACTTCTGGCGATGCCATGTGCAATGGGATCAGACTGTTGTGATCCATAGGATTTTTATTGACTGATTTTTAGAAGTAGATCTTCCAGGCCTTTCTTCCTAGTTCATCTTCGTCTGGAAGTTCTGCTGAAACCCGTTCAGCATCACAGCAACACGCAAGCCTCCACTGACAGCTGGGTAGTGGCTGCACATGAGGTGAATTGGCTGGGAATCGAACCTAGATCTTCCACAGAGAAGGGGAGAATTCTACCACTGAACCACCTTAGCCTTTTGAAAATGGAAACGGTCCTTGAGATATTCTTTTTATGGTCTGCATGATGTTCCAATAATGGATGCCATTGATTTTTACCACTCCCACCTTAGTTTCTATGTTTATAATCTTTGCTTCAGGATTGAAGGAGAAACCTTCTCTTCGTGTTGTGCTTAATTAGATTGGGATCTGTTCTGTAAGAACAGATTTTACTTCTGTTTCCTTTAATGAAAATTCATCAAGTGGAGTTCATTGTAGAGAAAGGGCAAAAGAGAAAGGAGATAATGTTTGCAGAGAGCTTACAGTGCTGTAGGCCTTTGTGTTAACTGTGCTTGTTATAAAGAATCTCATTTAATACTCACAAAATGTAGGTCTTTAGGAAACCAAAGGTCAGACAGCTCAGGTAACTTAAGGTAACACAATTAGCATATGATAGAGAGAGAATTCAAGTCCTAATTTTTTGACTTCAAAGCTATATCAGACTGGACCCACCTTGCAGTGAAACCATGCTATGGTGGACAGCATTATAGAATGTGCCAGTGTGAGGATACTTTGTGTTTGCAACACCTAATCAAGCTGGCCAGGGCTGATTTCACAGACCCTTCAGGATGACGAATCCATGTGTATAATTAGGAAAAGGCAAATGTTGGAAACCTATTTACGCTTAAATAAAGAGCACTGGTCTCCTGCCAAAATCACATCCATTCTTGGAATTAGAGACTCTAAGATATTGCATTACATGGTACTTATGATAAACAATGCCATTTAAATATCCACCGTCTGCCCCAGCATGTGGCTGAACTCAAAGAACAATACTCCCATTGCTTCGTCAGACTATCTTGATTAATGTGACCACTGGATATCTTGGAACATATCAGTTTTCTGTGGTTTAAAGCTAAACACATTCCAAGGGATAACTTTTGCAGTTCCAAAGCATTAACATAACAATGATTTCATTGTATAGCTTGGTTATTCCATGTATTTGAGGCAATAACAGTGTGTATGTTGTAAAGAGGGACTTCGAATGGGGTTCTATCCTTGTATCTACCCATGTCGTCTCTTATTCTGATCACTTCCTTAGCAATAATAACTCCTCTTCCCACCTCTCTGCAATCCTGTATCAATTAGGGATTGTGTTTGGCTGCAAGTAACAGAAACTGGTCTGCACTGGCTTAACCAAATAGGAGTTTGTTTTTCTCATATAATGAAAACCATATTGGTAGGCAGTCTGGCACTGGTGTAGTAGCTCCAGGATGTTATCAGAATTTCTACTTTTCAGACCTGCCATCCTCAGTAAATGGCTTTCATGATCATGGTTGCTTCATATTACACGATGGCTGTTCTACTTGCAGCCTCACTGTGCCACTCAAGGTAGGAAAGAGAAAATCAGGTGTCAAGCAGGAAGGGGCTATGCTGCCATTGGGAAGACAAAACCTTCCAGAAATCCCTGCAGCCTTCTGCCTCTGTCTTATTGGTCAGAATGATCATAAGGTCACCCCTTGCTGCAAGGCAGGCTGGCATATGCAATACTTTAGCTGGGCTCTTTGCTACCCTAAAAAAATTACTGAAGTTCTGTTAGTAGGCAGAACTGGTGAATAAAGATTAAAAAGCGGTGTCTGCCCCAACCCAACCCTGAACAGCCTACCTGTATTTGGCTTTGGGACTAGTGTGGAAAGTGCAGGGGAAAGGAAAAAACGAAGCCTCTTAAAAGTAGCCAGGGACCTCCTTATTTGCTATAAACCAAAAAAAAAAAAAAAAACAAACTTGTTGCCGTCGAGTCAATTCTGATTCATAGCAACCCTATAGCAACCCTATATACAAGTGTTTTTCTTCTCTTCCTTACTTAGTGTTTTGATGTTTGCTACCTCTGACTTTGGTGATCACTTTACCTTCTTGTTTTTTTTTTTTAATTATTCATTTTCCAGATAATGCCATTTTCTTAGGGTAATTTTCCCTGACAATCCAGACAAGCCCAGACAGCCACTTTCATATATACCTGAACCTTATTTATTTATTTATTTTTTAGAAAATTTGTCAACATTTATACCTATGGGGGGCAGATTATTTGTCCAATGTCTTACTCTCTTCTCCACTAGATGACAAATTCCACAAGAGCACAGGCCATGTTTGTTTTATACCTGGATATCCCCCATGTGTCTAGCACAGTATCTAGGTAGGGCAGAGGGCATCCTCAAGAAATAATTGTTGAATGAATAAATAATCAGTGAATATATTTTCCTAGATCACCTCTCATCTGCTCTTCTTCCTTTATTTTTCTATACATCTCTTTTTCCTCCTCCATTCTAACTTTAAGTATTCTCATTAATATTCATCCATTCATGTATATTTCTTTGTCTCTGTCTCTCTCTGGATTGTCCCTCCTCTCTCTCAGATGGCTATTATCATACTCACAACTCTGCATTTCCCACCCAGTTCTCTATGACCCAATTCTCTACGACCCAGGTCGCTATGAATTGTAATTGACTCAACGGCAGTGGGTTTTCTCTTACTCATCTTTCAGTATCACACGTCCACATGGCTCCTGATTTTTAGCTTGAATGCTTCTCCGTCAGTCCAAACTCAACAGGTTCCAAATGACACTCATCAGCTCCCGATCTAAATTTTCTAGTCTCTGAAAATGATGACATTCTCATCCTAGTTACTTAAACTTGAAATCTGGGTGTTGTTTGTGGCATCGTTTATTTATATCATTATGTGCTGTTTTCTTTACCTTGGCAAAATAGCTGTAGCTGTTCTACATTCTTACTGCTGCCCAGTCCACGATTGTAGGTACTGGTGCATGCAAGATGGCAAAATCAAAGGACAGGAGTCAATTGACTGAACATTCCCCATCAAGCAGGGAAGAGGCTTTGCTGGTTCATTATCCCAGTATGCTCATTTAAACGCGGTTCTGGCACTCATGAATCATCACTCATCGTACAATCAGTTTAGATAACCTGGGAGCACTCTGCAACAAAATGTGGGGAGGCTTTGGCTACTTAAAATAGGCAGTTCATTTTATGATGGGAGGTGTGGACAGCTTTTGCAGTATTGATGTAAAGATCACAAAATGGTATTTAAAAAATTACAGAAATATAGTTGCAGTAATAAAGAGTTTTTGTAAAGACAGATTAGATATTCCCACTCAATCAATTTCATAATGCAGAAATTGGTGTAAATTTATCGAAATTAATAGGTATGAAATTTAGAAAAGTTAACACAAGTACTTCACAGATGATCTCATGAATCAAAATGTGCATTTTTTCTTTCACAGAGAAGTAGTGAATCATACTGATAGATTGGATGAATAAATGATTAAGGCAGAGTGTATATGATGGCAAAATGATTGTTTGAAAAGTGAAAAATTCCGATAAGCTTTCTATTTAGCATTTGTAGTCTAAAACTCTAGTTGTTAAAGAACTCAACAAACTAATGTTTTTTTTAAAAAAACAACTATGAAAACAAAGCTGCATTTTAACATGAAACTTTCAAAAGCATTGTGTGAGTGGATACCTTCCGTGTGGCTTTCGGTTCACGACCGTAGTTCAGAAATTTAGAGAACACCTTCCACATTACCCTTGTTATTTCCTATAGGGACTGCAACTTCCTCTAGGATTTCTTTTTCTTTTTTTCCCCTGTTTGGATTGAGAAAGAGCAGCGATTTCATGATACAGTTCATTTTTTAGTTCACTGCATTTTGTCAGGCTGAAATTCATCTCTGTCACCATGTTGTTCTTGGGATATGTTCTTTTGATAAATAGAGATTCGGATATATAGGACACAGAGGCAAAGAAACACAGCTGGTATCAATAACAGGCTCACATCACTCTTAATTTCCCTGATTTTATCACTTTTCCCCACACTGTGTCACTCAGCTCTCTCTTTGGCTATGGAGATGACCTACAGAGAAATGTGTTATGTGTGAGATCCATGAAGCTTTGTTTCCTTTTAAATTTATTCTTGCTAATTCTGGTCCTTCTAATGCATCTAGCATTGGAATGTAGGAGTTGAGGCCATGTCTAGATTTTTGCCACATTCTAAGCCCTTGGTAGGTATGGGGCCTTGGAAAGGAGACCCAGCAGACCTCGATTCTATTCCTCTTTATTGGTGGGTGTATTTGGTTCATTATTTTTAGAGATTCTTCTCCCCTGGGCATGTTCAGGTTTTTTTTCCCTATAGGACAGGGTAAATATTATTTGAGTTTTCATCCATCATAATAATAGAAGGCTACTGTCATAAGGAGAAACTTGAGATTTGAGAACTAGGGCAGTATTTAAGTAAAAAAATCTAAGCTTGTGTGTTTGACAAAAACAGAGAGTAAGGCACGCAAGAGATGCAAGAAGTTATTTCTCGTTGGGACTCATCATCTTGGCTGTCTCAGAATAAGTGGTTTTAATTCTGTCAGACAATTCAACTAAAAATCATTCAAGTTGGTTGTCATCATTCAGCACTAAAACTGGTTGAGCAAATACTTTTCTTTTTAGCTGTTTGGGCTGGTATTTTTATATATCCATTAACCTTCTGTACCTTGATATGTCTCTCTAGTGAAATAAGGGAGCCCTGGTGGCACATTTGGTTAAGCATTTGGCTGTTAACCAGAGGGTCGGCAGTTCAAATCTACCAGCCACTCCTTGGAAACGCTACAGGGCAGTTCTACTCTGTCAGAATCAACTCAATGGCAATAGGTAGAGTAGTGAAATAAGAAAGCCAGCTCTCTGAAAAACAAACAAATAAGATACAATAACAACCAATACTGGAGTTGGTGACGTATTCTTCACTATTTTTATGGAGGTGGAAAAATCCAAAGCAAGAGCAGATAACAGCTAACATCATGTTGTAAATGTAGTATGATATTGAACCCACCACCTATCTGTCTATGTACTTCAGTGGCTTGGGTGTTGCTATGATGTTGGAAGCTATGCCACCAGCATTTCAAATACTAGCAGGGTCACCCAAGGTGGCCAAGTTTTAGTGGAGTTTCCAGGCTAAGACAAACTAGGAAGAAAATCCTGGTGATCTAATTCTGAAAATTAGCCAGTGTAAACCTTATGAATCACAATGGAACATTGTCTGAATCACTTGCTTTGGACTTGTAATCAGGAGGGATCAATCGCTGGAGGAGGACATCATGTTTGGTGAAGTAGAGGGCCAGCAAAGGTATGGTGGGCCTTTGGTGAGATGGACTGGCACAGTGGTCTCAATGATGGACTTACACATGCCAGAAATTATGAGGATGCTGCTGGATGAGGCAGCATTTCATTCTGTTGTACATGGGGCTGCCATGAGTCAGAGGTGACTCAATGGCAGCTAACAATAACAATAACAATATGGTATTGAACAGAATTATAAGTAGCAAATGTTCAAATCATGTCTATTGTTGAACGGTCTGTGCCTTATGGTTTGAAGTCAACAGATGAACAGAGAGAACAGTTTTGAAATTTGTAGGTTATCTGTCTATTATCCATTTCCCCTTTCTTCCTCCCACCAGGATCTCTAATTTCCCCAAATACAATTTGATTAGGTTTGACCCTACCTCCAGCCCCAACGAATCAGCACATACCAAACCCTCTAGCCACAGGGATTGGTGTTGAGTCATGTAACCTGATAGGAGGAGACATGTGTTGGGTGGTTGGAAAGACTCTTCCTTCATCTTCATCTTGGTTGTCTCTGTCTCCTTCTTTCTCTCCCAGGATGCGTATGCATGAAGTATTAAGCAACTTTTTTGCTATGGGTCAACTGACTTTCAAACACAAGAAAGCCAGTGTTAAGATATAGTTAACACCCTAAATAGCAGAAAGAAAGCATCCTAGCTGATTTAGAATCATCCCATTCAAAGGCAGGTGGCAAAACTAATTTAAATTACCTATAATTTTGAATTTGATGCTTTAAAATCAACAATAATAGCATCTATCAGCTATTGAGTCCTTATGTTGTGCCAGATATTGTACTGGATAATTTGTATTCCTTACTTCATTTATTCTGCACAACCATGTTATGAGTTAAATATTACCATCCCCATTTACAGATGAGGAAATCAAGGCACCAAAAGTTTAAGTTACTTGCACAAGGCACACAGCTAGCAAATGGCAGAATCAGGACTCAGTCCCAAAGGCCATGCTTCTTACCTACTAAGCGGTGATCATATCTTGAACTTGAGGTAAGCAATTCTTCTGAAGGTCATAGTGAGCATCATGTGTCTTTATCCTGAATATCCTTTGAGAACAGTTCTGTAGATGGAACTTTTGAGGTGTTAGAGGAGTTAAAGCCTTGGTCAAGGCTGTATAACAAGTGGGATGAAAAAGGCAGTGGTGGTGTGCTAGGAAATACTTCTGCTCTGTGAACACAATTCATTCTACCATCTTTGAGGTCAGTGGGCTCTCTGTTTGCTGCTCTGTCTTCCCAGTATCCCCAGGTGTCCTCGCTTTCCATCTTTGATCTTGTCATTACCAATTACCATGTTCTGCAGACCCAGCGGTTGCCCTGTCTGATTAGCCTTACCCCACTCTAAGAGGACAGGTCCTTTACATGTCTGTAGAGACCTGTAGCTCCCCCAGGGTCTTCTCATATGTGATCTCATTTGGGTCTTTCAACCACCCTATGAGACAGGCTGATACACTCATTTTCTCTATGTCTTAAATGTGCTTAGATGTCAATTTGCTTTAAGTTAATTTGCGCTTGTATGTTGCCTATTATAAGTGGTTTTTGATTCTTTCTTGGCATGGTGCTGAACCTACGGCTGGACTGTAAGCTCCATGAAGAGAGGAACTGATTGTAGGTTTCATATGCTTGACTCTCCTCCAACAATACCCCCTCTTGCTACTCAGTGGTTTCCAAAAGAAAAAAAAAAAAAAGAGCAATTAACTCATTAAGTTAATATCTGAGACAGGGAAACAGATAGTTCTATCCAGTGCTGTGGCGCTGTCTCCAGCTCACCAGAGCCAATTCTCAGATAGTCAGGGATTTTGTGAACTGGTTGTTGAATGATTGGTAGCTTTAAACCTATGTTGGGATTATTTATACCAGGACAGCTGGCAAATGCTACAGATCAGGGCTTCTCTCTCATCACTGCTGCCCCTCTCCCCTCCCTGCACACAAAGCCTGTATACCAGCACACCACTGTGTGCCCGCAGGCCACTGCCATTCTTTCTCTTGTGTGGATTAGCTAATGGCCAGGGCCCAAGAGTCTAACAGCAGGGGAGAAGTAGGAGGTGCGCTCGCTGTGTTAGCCTCCATGTCTTTGCTGTCCTGAGACTCTAAGCAAAGGATGACAGTCTATATTTGTGGTAGAAAATAAAACTTCAGAAAACCGTCAGAGAAAACTGCTCAGAGATGACTTGATCCGGAGGCCCAGCCTGTACATCACCAGAAGTCAGCCTGGCTCCCTCTTCCACCCTGTGATCCTCTCAACCCATTCTTGACTGGACCAGTAAGTGGGTGGAGCTATGCTTGTAGGGATCTCAGAGACCATCACAGGATGCGTTGGGTTCCAAGTGAAATAATTCCTCATTAAAAATGGTCTAAACACAGCCTAGAAAACCCTCTCGGGGAGTTCTCCTCTGTCCTATACGGTCACTATGAGTTGGAATCAACTTGACAGCAGCAGGTTTTAAACCACAAGGATATTTACTGTTCGCTTAACAGAAGTCTGGAAATAAGAGACCTAGTGTTGGTTTGCTGACTGTTAGCAATGGCATCATTGATCCCAGGCGCCTTTTCTTCCCCGTCTCTGCCATCCTCAGTGTGTTAGTGGTGCTTTCCCTCCTGGTTGCAAGAAGGTTGCCATAGACCCAGACGTCATGTACTGCCTAAGATCATTCTAACTAGGAAGAAAGGGGGTAGGAGCAAAAAGGTTTTCTGCTTACAATGCTGTCACCTTTTTATAAAGGAGGAACATATTCGTCCAACCCCTAAACTTTCATAGCAACTATGATTCAGCCTCAGAAGCCAGGTCATTCACTGCTGCCAGAACTCTCTTGGTGTCTTATTGGTGGGCCAGCGCTCAACCGTGTCTGTCAAAAATCCTTGTGGTGAAGAAATGATAACCCAGGGTAGACAGTGGCTGTGTGTGACCTTCTGGAGCTCTTTGCTTTCTCTCACACCTTTCCTGGCCAGTTATCAGGTCTCAGAGACAGCTTGAGACAGAGGTCCAGACAAGTACCCCAGAGACCCAAGGAGTAGGGAGAGCAGGACAGGAACTACACCTACATCCATGTCCAGCAGAAGAGCTGAAGGGGAGTCACTGTATAGAACGGTCACAGTCTGTCCCCACCTGTGGTAAGCTGAATAATGGCCCCAAAGACATCATATCATAATCTCTGGAACCTGTAGATCTTACCTTATATGGAAAAAGGGAGTTTGTGGATGTGATTAAGTGAAGGATCTTGAGAAGGGAAGCATATCCTGGACCCTAAATGTAACCACAAGTGTTCTTGTAAGAGAGAGGCAGAGGGAGGAGAAAGTGACGAGACAACAGAAACAGAGAGAGATTTGAAGATGTTACGCCACTGGCTTTGAAGATGAAGCTCTAGAAACTGGAAATGGATTATTCCATAGAGCTTCCAGAAGGAATTGGCCCTACTGACACCTTGGTTTCAGGCCTTTAACACTCTCATTTAGACTTCTAACCTCCAGAACTATAAGAGAATAAATTTCTGTTATTTTAAGCTACTAAGCTTGTGATAGTTTGTCATAGCAGCAATAGGGAACTAATACACCACCCCCACACACAAGAATATCCTAGATAGTAAACAGAAAGGCCCCTTTTTCTTCCTCTTTCTAGAAGCATTTCTCTCCCATTAAATAAAAAGTAAAAAGAGGGAAATGGCACATCTTTGGAATATTATAAGCAGCTTGTAGTAAAAAATAATCTGAGGTTTCGTTTCTAGTTAGTAGGAAACACCAGTGATTCTATGTGATGAGAAATTAACTGATGAAACCAGCAACCAAAGACCATTATAGAAGCTGTAGTATGAAATAAAGGAAAAAATATTTTGAGAAGAATAAGCAAAAGCTTCCATTATAACATCGAGACAGTAAAATGCTATTTAAGTGAAATTAAAGACCCGAAAGGCTACAGTTGTGGAGTATTGCAAAATTTTCCACATTAAGAAAGATCTAACAATGTTTGTATTTTAATGGGAGACGAAATTAGATGAAGCTGTCACAGGAGGCAGGATATCTGAAATAGTAAGATTAGTGTTCAGGTCTGCTGTAAGGGACTCGTTCTCTAACACAGTACCTGGCATGCTGCTTATGTGTTGAATGAGAAGAAAAGATGGTGAAGGATACATATAGCAGAATTGCACTAGCAGCTGGGATTGGTCATGGCTGAAGAAAGCACAGACTCTGGTTATAGGAATTGAGTTAGACTGACTTCAGGCGGAGTCGGAAGTTGGTAGTGTTTGGGCTCTGTATTTCCCTCACTGGAGTCCCTCAGCGGTGCAAATGGGCAATGTGCTGGGCTGCTGACCGAAAGGTTAGAGGTTCAGGTCCATCCAGAGGTGCCTTGGAAGAAAGGCTTGGCGGTCTACTTCCAAAAAAATAAATCATTGGAAACCCTCTGGAGTAGAGTTTTATTCTGACACACATGGGATTACGATGAATTGAGTTGACCGCACCTGGTAGTTTCTTTCGTTGGATGCAGAGGGAAGAGGATGGCCCCAGAGTGTAGGTGAAATGACTGTGAACCGCAGGGGGCTACAGGGCTGGGACCACTACACCCACATTCCCTAGTAGGGTCAGCTTTGTGGTTCCATTTCTTTGACACCAAATATTACCTTCTTCCCTACTGTTGGTTGGAATTAGGTAATGAAACAATCCAAGTTGATTCATTGGTGGCTGATATTTGTATTTATTAGCCTGATGAACTGTTTCATAATACTTTAGGGGGGAGGAGGGGCAGACGGTCAGTCCTAGTGTAAGGCTGGGTTAGAGGGCAGCCCGAGCACTCATACCAATTACACCATCGGTTTACAGTACATAGGGAAGCACTCCATAGCAAGAGGGTACACAAAACACTGCTGTGCAAAATTTAGGGTATGAAGGAAGTCTGGCAGTCTCTCTTGAGTAATTTTTTATTTTATAAAATACTGATATGTGAGTACATATGGTATAAAACTTTTGTTGGAAATCTCTAGTAAATCAGAAGTGAAAATTTCCTTTAAGTGTTGAATATCAAAATCCATTTTCATATTAAAAAAAACTAACACCATTGCCCACATTCATTGCTTCCTTACAACACCACAGATTTTGTTTTTTCTGTAGGAGAAGCCCTCATAGGCTTCAGATCTAGCGTCAACAGGAAGAAGCAAGAAAAACTGTAAATGCAAGTAGCTTAATAGATATGGTATTACAGCATCATAACGCCACTAATCCTGAGATGTACAAATTTAGTAAAAATTGGAAGCACCATATTTGAGAAGATCGCAACTTCCTTTAACAATTTTCATTTATATGGTTAAACATCAAGGCCTACTTTGCACGTGGATTTCCACATTAAGTACCTATGTTCAAGTTAGAACTGTGACTTTACTGAATGTTGAGTCTTTCTCTTTGTGGGACAGCATCACCTCTTTCACAAAGAATATGCAAGAGGCTGTCTGTAGGATTTTGTAAACGTTACTGTGGGTTTAATGTGGTGCTGTTTTGTATTCCATGAATTTCTTGCTGAGTTTCATAGGATCTGACACTCAAAGAAATATCTCTTAAATATTACCTCTGACTGAATACTGCAGTGAATTTGTTTTTTAAGGCAAAATGGGAGAAAATGAAATAGCAGCTAAGCAATAAGTAAAACTCAAGGACAATAATAAGTAATAACAAACTAGCTGGCAAGCTCTTTGAGTTCAGGATCCTTGTTTAGTAATTACTTTACTGCCTATCCTTCTCCTCCTCTTCTTTTTCCTCCTTTTTGTCCTCCTCCTTCTCCTCCTCTTCCTTTGATTAATCCTGTACAACCAGTGGCTTTGAATATCAGAGCTACTGAAAAAATAGCTTTTGAATGAATGAGTGGACACATAAATCTTTTTATCCCTCCGCAAATCAGGCTCACTTTGTTGCGTGTACTGAGTGATGTGTGTTTGTTGAATTAAGTTTTTGAATTACAGACTTTTTCTTCTTTTTTTTTTTTTTTTAAGGAGTTCAGTTTTATAACTTTCCAGCTCTTGTGCTGTGCTGAATGAGAAGCTGTCAGTATGTTGCTGGGTAAAAGTTTTGATGGATCCACTTTAATAAATAAAGAGGAATCATTAATAATTAACATGATGGTATATAAATAAATACTGGGAAAGGGATTGAAAATAATTTGTTCACCTAAAGAGGTGATTTTCTCTTTATTGTTTTGGTCATAATTTTTTATATGCAGGTTTTATACATAGTTATTTCCCAAGATCCAGCCTTTTTTTTTTTTTAAATTACTCTTATGGTTTTTTGGCATACTTGCTTACCACCTGTACAGTTATTGCTCAATATTTTTTTAAGTTAATTCACTTGGTAATCTAAATTTATTTAAAGAGAAAAACTTTATATGAGTGCTGTGAATGGAAAATCAGTATCCCCCGCTGCAAACAGAAGGCAACTATAGAGATAAATATAATGTGATTAAAATGATGATATTTAATTTTGGCTAGATGCTGAGCCTGAGATAAATTTTCTTAAAAAGGGAGTTTGACAAATGTTAGAGGAGTGTTAAAGACATACAGGCACTGAACTGAGCCTTTGTCTCTGACTGTTACCAAAAAACAGGCCAGTTTCCATCCAGTTGATTCCGACTCACGGCAACCTCATGTGTGTCAGAGTAGAACCGCACCCCATAGGGTTTTCATGGCTGTAATTTTTTGGAAGCAGATAACCAGGCTTTTCTTCCGAGGTGCCTCTGGATGGGTTCAAACTGCCAATATTTTGGTTAATAGTCCAGTTCTTGACCGTTGGCGCCACCCAGGGACCTGTATTAGAAGAATTAAAAAATACTTTAAAGTGGAATAATTTCTCTCTACACTGGGCCAGGCATAAACGTCAACAAAGAAAAACTCTAGATTTTTTCATGATTCAAAAATCAGTAGGGCTGTAATTTTTGAAGTTTTATGATAAACTCTACAATATTTGGGAGGAAGTAAGACTTCCTAAAGACACCTCAACATAAAGAACACAAAAATGCTCACAACTGGATTAATAAGCAGCATCATGATAAATGGAGAAAATATTGAAGTTATGAAGGATTTCATTTTACTTGGGTCCACAGTCAACACCCTTGGAAGCAGTCAAGAAATCAAACGACGTATTGAATTGGGCAAATCTGCTGCAAAAGACCCCTTTAAAGTGTTAAAAAGCAAAGATGTCACTTTGATGCCTAAGGTGCACCTGACTCCAACCATGTTTTCAATCACCTCATATGCATGTGAATGCTGGACAGTGGATAAGGAAGATCAAAGAAGAAATGATACCTTTGAATTATGGTATTGGCCAAGAATATGAATATACCATGGACTGCCAGAAGAATGAACAAATATGTCTTCGAAGAAGTACAGCCAGAATGCTCCTTAGAAGTGAGGATGGCAAGACTTCATCTCACGTACTTTGGAAATGTTATCAGGAGGGACCAGTCCCTGGAGAAGGACATCATACTTGGTAAATTGAAGATCAAAGAAAAAGAGGAAGACTTGATGAGATGGATTGACACGGTGGCAACAACGGACTCAGACACGGCAGTGAAGTTGAGGATGGTGCAGGACCAGGCAGTGTTTTGTTCTGTTGTACATAGGGTCGCTATGAGTTGGAACCAACTCGATGGCACCTAACAATAACAAGAAGAATTTCCTTCAGTTTTAAAAAGTGTATTTAAAACATTTGATTTAACACATTCAAAATTAAGAACATAGTTTAGAGTATAATTTTCATTTTTCTGTGGTGAATTTATTTCTTGCCCAAAGGGTCATTGTGGGGTTTACAATTAGCTTTGCCCAAAGAATTAGGTCTTTGTTCCTGAGAGTTATCATCTAAAACCTTGGAATATCTCCAGTGATTGATCTGTTTGTTATCCCTGAAGGTTTATGCTAATAAGGTAACTCTTGAGTGGAGGTGTCCAGACTATAAAGACCCACCAGGTGATACCAGCCCAAACTCAGGGGAAAGGATCTGGAGGTTGAGTTCAACCACATGAGCAATCCATCATGCCTACCTAATGGAAACCCAGTGAAAGCTCTGGACACTGGATCTCCATGAACTTCTTAGTTGGTAAAAGACATCAGTGCTTGGGAAGGTGACAAGTTCCTTTTTTGGGACATGAAAGCTTTATGTCGGGAACCCTCACAGACCTTGCCCTATGTGTCTCTTTATTTATATTCTTTTTGCTATAATAAAAATGTAATTGTAACTATAGTGCTTTCCTGAGATTTGTGAGTCATTCTAGTATATTATCGAACCTGAGGGAATAGTGCGAGCCAGCGAATCAGAAGTGAGGGGAGCCTGGGGACCCCGAGCTTAAAGCTGTTGTTATTAGGTGCCATCGAGTCAGTTCTGACTCACAGCGACCCTATGTACAAAAGAACGAAACACTGCCTGGTCCTGTGCCATCCTCACAGTCGTCGTTATGGTTAAGCCCATTGTTGCAGCCACTGTATCAGTACATCTCATTGAGGGTCTTCCTCCTTTTTGCTGACTGTCTTACTTTACCAAGCATGATGTCCTTCTCCAGGGACTGATCCCTCTTGACAACATGTCCGAAGTATGTGAGACATAGTCTCGCCATCTTTGCTTCTAAGCAACATTCTGGTTGTACTTCTTCCAAGACAATGGTATATTCAATATTCTTCTCCAACACCACAATTCAAAGGCATCAGTTCTTCTTCGGTCTTCTTTATTTATCATCCAGCTTTCACATGAATAAGAGGTGATTGAAAACATCATGGCTTGGGCCAGGCGCACCTTAGTCTTCAAAGTGACATCTTTGCTTTTCAACACTTTAAAGTAAAGAGGTCTTTTGCAGCAGATTTGCCCAATGCAAAGTGTCTTTTGATTTCTTGACTGCTGCTTCCATGGGTGTTGATTCTGGATCCAAATAAAATGAAATCCTTGACAACTTCAATCTTTTCCCCATTTATCATGATGTTGCTTATTGGACCACTTGTGAGGATTTTTGTTTTCTTTACATTGAGGTATAATCCGTACCGAAGGCTGTGGTCTTTGATCTTCATCAGTAAGTACTTCAAGTCCTCTTCACTTTCAGCAAGCAAGGTTGTATCATCTGCATAACGAAGGTTGTTAATCAGTCTTTCTCCAATCCTGATGCCCACTTCATCATATATTCCAGCTTCTCAGATTATTTGCTTAGCATACAGATCGAATAAATACAGTGAAAGGGTACAACCCTGACACACACCTTTCCTGATTTTAAACTATGCAATATCTCCTTGTTCTGTTCGAACGACTGCCTCTTTGTCTGTGTACAGGTTCTTCATGATCACAATTAAGTGTTCCGGAATTCCCATTCTTCACAATGTTATCCATAATTTGTTATGATGCACACAGTCTAATGCCTTTGCATAGTCAATAAAACACAGGTAAGCATCTTTCTGGTGGTCTCTGCTTTCAGCCAGGATCCATCTGACATCAGCAGTGATATCCCTTGTTCCACGTCCTTTTCTGAATCCAGCTTGAGTTTCTGGCAGTTCCCTGTTGATATACTGCTGCAGCCACTTTTGAATGATCTTCAGCAAAATTTTACTTGTGTGTGATATTAATGATGTTGTTTGATAATTTTCCCATCCGGTGGAATCACCTTTCTTGGGAATAGGCATAAATATAGATCTTTTCCAGTGGGTTGGCCAGGTAGCTGTCTTCCAAAATTCTTGGCCTAGATGAGTGAATACTTCCAGTGCTGCATCCATTTGTTGAAACATCTCTATTGGTATTCCATCAATTCCTGGAGCCTTGTTTTTCACCAATGCCTTCAGTGCAGCTTGGACTTCTTCCTTTAGTACCATTGGTTCCTGCTTATATGGTACCTCCTGAAATGGCTGAACGTCAACCAATTCTTTTTGGTATAGAGACTCTGTGTATTCCTTCCATCTTCTTTTGATACTTCCTGAGTCATTTAATATTTTCCCCATAGAATCCTTCAATATTGCAACTCGAGGCTTGAATTTTTTCTTCAGTTCTTTCAGCTTGAGAAATGCAGAGCATGTTCTTCCCTTTTGGTTTTCGATCTCCAGGTCTTTGCACATGTCATTATAAAGCTTTACTTTGTCTTCTTGAGCTGCCCTTTGAAATCTTCTGTTCAACGCTAATACTTCGTCATTTCTTCCTTTTGCTGTAGCTACTGGATGTTCAAGAGCAAGTTTCAGAGTCTCTTGCTTACAGCTGGCATTCTGAATTTGTAGCCAACAGATCACAAGTGTCGGTATCATGAGAGCACCTCAACTTGCAGCTGCATCTGAAGTCTTGGACAGACTTGACTTCTGGAGGACTGTGCCCTTTTAACTTGTGAGATCTGAGCTAGCTCAGGCAGTTTGGGGTCAGAGGAAGAAGCACTGCATTTGCAGTTGGTGTCAGAAGAGTTAGAGTTCGCTGATGTGTATTGGAGAAGACACACACACAGAAACATCCACAATATACTTGGTATCAGAACAGAATTGAATTATACTGAGTTTCCTTTAGCCATATACACAATGTTTAGGTCTCCTAAGAAGGTACTGTATGCTGAGTCAGGTTTGTAATTTCTGCATTATTAATGCTTCATAAAAAATAAAAAGGAAAGGAAAGGAAAACTTGTTGCCATCGACTCAATTCTGACTCATAGTGACCCTATAGAGTAGAACTGCCCCATAGAGTTTCCAAGGAGCAGCTGGTAGATTCAAACTGCCAGCCTTTAGGTTAGCAGCCAAGCTCTTAACCACTACACCACCAGGGCTCCATAGGGAATATCATTATAAGCAGTACCTATGAAGTTACAATGCATGTAGTTATGATACATGTATGAGTAAAAGTTTAGTGAAAACTTTATTAAAATCTTAGTGTATTATGGAATAACACAGGAGAAAACAGGTTTAAATGATCAAAATTGCAAATGAATGTAGTCATAGATAATGAGCCTTACTAGATGAATTTTGAAATACTTCATTCTTTAGCAATTGCTCTGGACTGGTTGTCTGAACATTGATAAAGATCATTTTAGGCTGTTTCTGAAACACAATCAGTGTGACCCTCTGGATTGAAAGAATTGATTTTTCAACTGGTAAAGTAATGGTCTGTCAATTCAGTGAAAAATCCTGGTGGTCAGTCACTTTAATCAAAGTCAAAGTGTTTTTGTGCAGGAATGGAAAAGAAAACTTGTACGTTCTACATCATTGGTCTCCCCGCCATGTCAGGAAAGGCTATCTGGCTCAAAATTCAGCCTGGCAAATTTAAACAAGAAGGAAGGCAAATGAAAGATATGACTTAGGAATTTCGGATATGATGGTGACGTGTGTAACAGCATGCTTTCTAATGAGAATTTTGTAAACGATTTATCACCCTGATGCAGGTAGGAATATGTTTGAAAGATGCAAAAGCCAAAGCAGTTGACATATCCGATGAGCAGTGGATATACTCTTAAACTGTATAGATGGCAACCTGCAAATAAATGGAAAATACTCTTCTGGTCAATGATTGATGCTTTATAAGCACTGGGAACTGAAGCTGTTTTCAAAATGGCCGTGGAATTTTTGAATGTTGTTTTTGTACTACTAATGGGCTTTAAAAAAACAAAGTTAAATTAAATCAAGCAGAAATGCTATTACAAGGCAAAAACAAGGCTTAGGTAAATGTTTTACTTTTAATAGTTTATCTGAGCAAACACTGAAAGATTAAATTTCTTCATAAAAATATAAGTAGTTTTAAATAATTTAGAGAACAGCACATACTTTTCACAAATGCATTGCACATAATTTAGTACCCAGGTCGTGAGGCATCAGGGGGAATTTTAATAGTGCTCTATGTGGAAACGAGAATTTGCTTTAAAATATAAACAGTAGAAATTTGGACCTGTTTTTTTTTTTTTTTTTCCTTTCTTCCTTCATGTCCTTATGTTATGTCCAAGTGTTTCTAAAGATTTCCTCAAAAGAAGGAAGCTCGTTATTTGAATCAGTCATATGAAAAGTGGAACAAGATGAGGATTATGGATAAAGTTCTTCCTATCTATCGTATTAATGTTGAAAAGGTTATGCTCAACCTTAGCTAGATATTTGGGCCTACATGAGAAATTCCTGAAAGAAGCCATGTACTCTTTGTACCTTATGTCCAAATACAATTTGAAAGCCTCTGCCAGGAAAGCAGAGCTTGACTTGCTTGCTTGTCTTTATACTTTCAGATCACAGCAAAGAAACAATTTATCCTGATAAGCAGTGTGGGTGATCTTCAAAAACTGGGTGCCTACCTAAATTTGAGGCATTGATGGTTCAGTGGTTGAATTCTAACCTTCCATGCCGTAGACCTGGATTTGATTCCCAGCCAACATACCCCAGCGCGCCACCACCCATCTGTCAGCAGAGGCTTATGTGTTGCTAAATGAGTTTCAGCAGAGCTTCCAGATTAAGATAGACCAAGAAAAAAGGCCTGGTGATCTCCTTCAGCAAATCAGCCACTAAAAACCATGCGGATCACAACAGTTCGATCCCCAACCATTCTGTTCTACACGAGGTTGCCATGAGTCACGGGTTGACTTGACCGAAGCTGACAACAACGACAACCATAAATTTAAAAGGATTTGATGAAATGACTTCTTTGGGGGTAAATGCAATGTTTTATGACAACACACAAGCCTGGCAATGCTCTGAACATTCTTTGCTACATCTGCAGAAGCTGCTGAACATCAGGGACTTTCCCGGTAGCTCTGTTATAATGACTTCTAGACTGAGGTGTCTTCGGCTTATGAGTCTTAAAATCTTGTTCGGGTTGCTTAAGCCACAGCTATAGGTATGGAGTTAAGTTAAAGAGATACTTGAGAATATATTTTTAAACAGAGTTTCATTTGGTGTCTTTATAAAAGCCACGAAAACGCTTTTACAAAGTATGATTATAAGAAAATTATCTTGGCTTTGAAATTTCTAAGAATGCAAAAAAAATTATTCTCTTTTATTAAGATGTTAATCCTTACCATATTACCCTATGGTAGTTAGAAAGAATTCACTATGGATAAAACATTGCTAGAAGTCAAAAGTTAATAGTAAAATTAATGAAAAAAGTTATTAATATAAAGTAAAGCAGAGTGATGGGAAGAATCAAGGATTCTTTCCTGAGGGATTAAGTGTTTTCTTAGGGGAGGATTAACATTTTTTAAGAAATAGAGCATAAAATGATGCTACAAAACCCCAGTTACTGTTGAATTGATTCTGACTTATGACGACCACATGTGTGTTAGAGTAGAACAGTGCACCCTAGAGTTTTCAATGGCCGATTTTGTCAGAAGTAGATTGCCAAGCCTTTCTTTTGAGGTACCTGTGGGTGGATTTAAACCTATAGTCTTCCGATTAGTAGCTGAGTAGGTTAACCATCTGCACCACCCAGGGACTTCAGAATGACAGTATCCCATTGCCGTCGAGTCAATTCTGATTCAAAGCGACTTCATAGGACAGAGTAGAACTGCCACACAGGATTTCCAAGGAGAGGCTGGTGGATTCGAGCTGCCAACCTTTTAGTTAGCAGCCGAGTTCTTAACCACTGTGCAGCCAGGGCTCCTTGAATGACCTAGGTGGTCCATTATGGAGCCCTGTGGCACAATGGTTAAGTGCTTGGCTACTAACCAAAATGTTGACGGTTTGAACCCCCCCAGCAGCTCTGAAGGAGAAAGACCTGGTGATCTACTTTCGTAGAGATTGTTGTTATATGCCATTGAGTCGATTCCAATTCATAGCAACCGTATGTGGCAGGATGGAACTGCCCCATAGGGATTCCTAGGCTGTAATCTTTACATAGCACCGATTGCTAGGTCGTTCTCCCGTGGAGCAACTGGGTAGGTTTGAATCACAAATCTTTTGGTTAGTAGCCAAGTACTTTAACCATTGCATCACCACGGCTCCTTAGCCCCATAAAGATTACAGCCTATAAAACCCTATGGGGATGTTCTACTCAGTCACATGGTGTTGCTATGAGTCAAAATCGACTCAACAACGACTAACAACAGTGACAACAAAGGGTCCATTTATATAAAGGTATTGGGAGGGGTGGAGAGGGAGAATTCCATGCAACAGCATGTATAAATGCCCTGAAACAGATGGAAATTTGGCCTCTTCGAGGAGGAAAGAAGTCCAGTGTGGATGAAATGAGGTGAGGATATGAGATCAGAGGTGTAGGTAAAGATAGCAACATTCCAAAGAGGTGAGAAAGGATGGAATCCAGTGCACTGTGGAGGGTTGGTTTACCCAGGAGAGTTCACCCATCTAATCAGGAGGAAAAGCAGAGTGGATAAGTCAGATGTATCTAAGAAGATTTGGTGATGGAAAAAGAAGGACGCTTTCTTCTGATTTAAAACAAGAACAGAAAACCAAGTAAATCCATTGCTGTCGAGTCAATTCTGACTCATAGCAACCCTATAGGACACAGTAGAACTGTCCTGTAGCGTTTCCAAAGCTGTAAATCTTTACGGAAGCAGACTGCCACATCTTTCTCCCACGGAGAGGCCGGTGGGTTTGAACCACTGACATTTCAGTTAGCAGCCGAGAGCTCTAAGAGCCATCGGGGCTCCTTTCTTCTGATTGCTTTTATTTTTTTTCAGTGAAATAGGATTCAAGGTCATCAGCCTAGAGTGACAGACAGGGAGGAGGGACTATTGGGAGTTTGAGGTGACAGGAAAATATGTAAAATGATTCTTTGGGAGAGTGGGAAAATGAATTTACCATGGAAGCATAGAAGGATGCTGGGTGATGCTGAAGTCTTTCTTGAAATTTGTGGTCAGAAATTTCATATGAGATCAGTTAAGTCAAGTGATTGTTTTTCTCCAACCACATTTGGTTGCTGGGGTGCAGGTGGGGAATAGTTAGAAAGCTAAGTTTTAACAGGGTTTGGATTTTACCTGGTGAGCTTAGTGGAGGAAAAGAGGGCACCAAATATTGGAGTTACTAAAACTAGTGATGGAGTTGTGGTGGAGAGGAATATTAAAACTTTAAATGAAATGCAAGGGAGTGATTGGGAAGATAGTAGATATTTATAAGAGACTCATTACAAGTAGAAAAGTACCTGGCAGAGTCACTCAGATTTACATCTTAGTGGAAATTATGTCTGGTCAAGATAGTTCACAGCCTGGCCTTAGGAGGTTTGAAACAATATCGTTATCATAACCATAAATTAGCTTAAAATTCATTAAAAAAATTTTTTTTTATTATTTCCACTATGCAAAGCCACACATTATCTGAAACAAAGAGAAAGTGCAGCCTGTGTCTTTGGGAGAATTGACATTCTACCAGAGACTTGATGGAAAAGATTATAATTAGAAAGATGTAGAAATGATTCACAACTGCTTTGTTGAGTAGAGTATGTTTAAGTGGGAAAGCAACAGGCACAGTAAGCTATTTCTCTGCTTTTCTAGTACAGAATGTAAATATTTATAGAATACGAACCTCTGTTAATCAGTAGCACAGTTGGGCCTCTACAAATTTGTAGTTCTTTTTCAGATTCTCCAAATTAGAGACAAGTATCAGGCAAAATTCTTGACAGTGAAATTCTAAAATATTAGGTATAAGCAGAAATTCCCAAGTATACATGTATATGATTTGTGATCAACACAAAATGAATTATGCTTTTTCTTTCTTTCTTCCTCACCCCTCCTCCTGTTCCTCCTCCTTTTTAATGATTAGGTAACTAAGAAAGTGATAAAATAGTGTCTTGGCGAATCAGTAGTCTCTTTCCTTCCTTTGTCCTTTGCTTTCCTTTTCTTCCCTTCCCTTCCCTTTCTTTCCTCCGTTTCTCCCTCGCTCCTTTCTTTCTTTCCTTTATGTTAATAAGGACTATATTACTTTTGTAAAAGTAATATATGTTCATTAGAAATACATAAGCAATAAAGAAAAGGGTACAAAAAAGTAAATAATCACCTCAAATTTCACCTTTTAGAAATAATTATTATAATTTTGATCATTATCATTATGGATATCTATCTATGCTTGTATGTGTTAGATAGAAGAATGGATAGCAAGAACTGATAAATAAATTATTTTTTTTTCATCTTTCAAGTTGCAGAAAAAATGCTTAACCAAAGTCGTTTCTTGCAGATAATCATTATTTACTGATTTTTCCTTGAATTTCATACACTCTTTGAATGTACAGATTTAGTTTTTCCCTTAATATTAGAGAAATTTTCTTGTGTTACATCTTTGAATACTTTTTTGTTGCAGTATTGTTATTTACCTTGTCTGTCTGCCACACATACTACCTTTTTATTATTGCTTTAGTTTCTGTATTTTTCTCTGCATCCACTGTGCATTTTTCAAACTTTTCTTCTAGTGAGCAGTTTAGTTTTCAATTAGTTCTTTTTTTTAAGATTGCATTTTTTTAATAGTCTAGTCACTCTGTTGATACCTATTGAGTTTACTATGAGCTTGCTCTGTCCAATATATTTTGCTTAAGCCTTATCTCCCACAGTCTGTCCTCTTACCATTGACTTTTTGAGCCTAAGTATAGATCTTTATATTTACAATGTTAAAGTTCATCCTGTTAGAGTCACTCATTGTTCTGATAAGATCTTTTTTTTTTTTATTGTACTTTAGAGGAAGGTTTACAGAACAAAGTAGATTCTCATTAAACAGTTAGTACACGTATGGTTTGATGACATTGGTTAACAACCCCATGACATGTCTACACTCTCCCTTCTCAACCTTGGGTTCCCTATTATCAGCTTTCCTGTCCCTTCCTGCCTTCTAGTCCTTGCCCCTGGGCTGTTGTGTCCCTTAAGTTTCATTTTGTTTTATGGGCCTATCTAATCTTTGGCTGAAGGGTGAACTTCAGGAGTGACTTCATTACTGAGCTAAAAGGGTGTCCAGGGGCTATACTCTCAGGGTTTCTTCAGGCCAGCAAGTCTGGTCTTTTTTTGTGAGTTAGAATGTTTTTCTACATTTTTCTCCACCTTTGTCTGGGACCTCCTATTGTGATCCTGTCAGAACAGTCAGTGGTGGTAGCCGGGCACCATCTAGTTGTACTGGACTCAGTCTGGTGGAGGCCGTGGTAGATGTGGTCTGTTAGTCCTTTGGACTAACCTTTCCCTTGTACCCTTAGTTTTCTTCATTCTTCCTTGCTCCTCAAGGGGTGAGACCGGTGGACTATCTTAGATGGCCGCTTACAGGCTCTTAAAACCCCAGACGCTACTCACCAAGGTAGAATTTAGAACATTTTCTTTATAAACTATGTTATGCCAGTTCAGCTAGATGTTCCCTGAGACCATGGTCCCCACAGCCCTCAGTCCATCAGTTCAGTCCCTCAGGGAGTTTGGATGTGTCTGTGGAGCTTCCATGACCTTGCCTTGTACAAGCTGTACTGGCTTCCCCAGTTCAATCAGTTCTTTGATCCTACTAATTTATTTACCATATTTTTTAACATAATAAAAACATATATTTTGGTCCTCCCTTTGTTTTCTTAAGGAGACCTGGTGGTGCAGTGGTTAAGCACTCGGCTGCTAACCGAAAGGTTGGTAGTTTGAACCTACTAGCTGCCCTGTGGGAGAAAGATGTGGCAGTCTGCTTCTGTAAAGATTACAGCCTTGGAAACCCTATGGGGCAGTCTTCCTTTTTCTGTCTTATTTTGTTGTTTCATCATCTGGTCCTTGAGCTTGTTTTATTGAATTCATATTCATATAATTTATTTTATAGAATAAAGCACTCATAATGAATTTTCTTCTGGTTTTTGTGTTATATTTTCTTTCTGAGATGTTTATCTTATTTTTGTATTCTATATTTCTGCCTACCCTTCTTCTTTTTTTTCTGCACTATATTTGTATATTTTCCATGCTATTTATCAGTTCCTTTCATCCTACTCTTGTTTCACAGGCAGCAATTTCAAAAACTATAGTGTGAGTAAATTTGCTTTGCATTCCTTCTGGTCTTAGATGAGGTCTATTAGTCTTTTTCCTTTAAGTGACAGTTAGGAGAGTTAGGAATATCACAGTAAGGAAGAGGAGAATTCAATTGGCAGTGTGCAATGTTTGTTGGAGAAACTGGGCTTTGTTCTCTTTAGATTTTGTTAAATGCTCCGTCATAGGGTTTATTCAAACCTCCAGAGAGCGTTACATTCTTATAGGGGTGTCTATCATTTAGATTTGGATGGTTTCTCTGATTTTGCTGAGAGCCCTCGGGACTGCGCCCATGAGTGTCATTCCTGGTTATTCACTCCCTCTTCTTCTCCTTCCTCTCCCCAACTGTAATTTATCTTTCTTTCAAGTTGGAAGAATAAAAAGTAAGCATACTTCCTCATTCCTTTTCTCTTTATGTTTGCAGGTATCAAACACTTTCAATTCACTTGCGTCACTTCTAAGGAGAAGAAGTGGAGTTAGAAGCTATGTTAAGACCTGTTTGAATCCCCATCCTGGTCACCACTGTTCCTCATATATAAAACCTGGTGTATTCAGGCACCATTTTGTAGTATAGGGTTTTACCTTGGGAGCCATGCCTTAGAGAGTCTGTGAAATATTAAATTACATGCAGACTCTTGTGTATGTGTGCATTTTCATAAAATCAGAAAATTCTTGAAAGTTAAAAGCCTCTAGTAAAAAAGAGGCAGTCTTAACTGTTGTAATAGCAATTGTTGATTGGGCTTACCTAGTTTGTTTGAATACCTTTATTTTTTTTAATAGTGCATGTGGCTATAAAGCCCTTAAAAAGGATTTACTGAGAATGAGGAGACCCATCTTGCAAAATGAACCGTTTAAACTATACTAAATAGTTAATTAGCTTAACTTTATTTTAAGAAAACTGTATAAATAAATTGCATACAGATTTAACTATATGTGGTTCTGGGGGTAACTGTCAACCCCATTCATTAAGGCATTAGTGAAACCATTCACCATAGAAGCTAAGAGGCTGTCTCTGGCTGTTTGTGGTTGGATCCTCTCTCTGTTATCATCCCAGTTTCCTTCCATTTTCAAATCCCATGCTGGCTCATGTCAGATTGGTCATTTCCATGACTGAAAGCAAGTATAATTGTGTAAAGTTTTCAGTCTATCATTGTTCAAAATTTAGACTTTGACAGTAACTTTTCCATCAACTCTATTCCTGTAGTTCTAATGATCTTTTATATTTGCTACTACGCATTAAATTAAAACATAATATGGGGTCCCCCTAAGAGTTGCAGTTCTCTTCCAATGCACAAGCTGCAAAATTCTTGGTGCAAAATGTCCCCCCTCTGTTCTGCTCTTGTGGAAGTTTTATAGACTTCTTCATGTGGGTGAGAAGGAACTAATTCCCCATCTGGATGCCACCTGTAGGAGTTCACACTTTTTCCCAGAGGAAATTTAATCTGTAGCAGCAAACGATTTCATGTTCTCTCAAACAACCACTCTTGCCATTCTGTAGGAGTTGAGTGTAAAGATTCTTTATGAGTTGTCTTCCTGGGATATTCCTGTTTATAGAATCAGTCCCACTTGCATTTAAGACTTTTTTTTTTTAAAACAGAACCTAGGTCAGCTATCAGTTCCGTTTTGCCCCATGCAAATATAACTCTGCTATGTCTTCATGAAGGACAGTTTATAGAAAGGATATAATGACTTATTACTTGACTTTGATTATGTATTAGGCTATTACCTAGTTTGTCTGTCAACTCATTCCAACCCAACTGGAAGATGCAAAAGTTAAATATATTTGGCAGAGCAATGAAACAGTGAACCATTTAGGGCAGTGTTTCTCCAGCTGTGTTTGAAGAGTGTCTGTATTAGAATCACCAGTTGCTGGGTGCTGTTGAGTCAATTTTCAGCTCATATTGACCCCATGTGATAGAGTAGAACTACTTCATAGAGTTTTCTTGGCTGTCATCTTTACAGGAACAGCTCTACAAGTCTTTCTCCCACAGAGCCACTAAGTGAGTTCAAACTGCCAACCTTTTCGTTGGCAGCCGAGCACTTAACCATTGCACCACCAGGGCTCCTAGAATTACCAGGAAGATGTTCGAATACAGGTTCCTGAACCCTAATTCCAGGCCCATCACTGAAGTCTGGGGTTCTGGCTTAAGAATATGCAGTGTTAGAGAACCACAGTATTAGAGTTGCCTTTAAGAGCATGGGAGAAAATGAAATTTTATTAAGAAATTAAGCTACTGTATGAATTTTTTTCTGAACAAAGAAGAACATATACGTTACCACTTTAATTATCTATATGAAGCAGAATGGGGCATCAGGACTGGAGGAAGGTTCATCAACAATCCGTGTTATGCAGATGACACAACCTTGCTTGCCGAAAGTGAAGAGGACTTGAAGCACTTACTGATGAAGATCAAAGACCACAGCCTTCAGCATGGATTACACCTCAGCATGAAGAAAACAAAAATCCTCAAAACTGGACCAATAAGCAACATCGTGATAAACAGAGAAGAGATTGAAGTTGTCAAAGGTTTTCATTTTACTTGGATCCACAATCAACACCCTTGGAAGTGGCAGTCAAGAAATCAGAACACCCATTGTATTGGGCAAATCTGCTGCAAAAGACCTCTTTGAAGTGTTGAAAAGCAAAGATGTCACTTTGAATGCTAAGGTGCACCTGACCCAAGCCATGGTATTTTCAATAGCATCATATGCATGTGAAATGTGGACAATGAGTAAGGAAGACTAAAGAAGAACTGACACCTTTGAATTGTGGCGTTAGAGAAGAATATCGAATATACCATGGACTGCCAAAAGAACAAACAAATCTGTCTTGGAAGAAGTACAGCTAGAATGCTCCTTAGAAGCAAGGATGACGAGACTACATCTCACATACTTTGGACATGTTGTCAGGAGGGATCAGTCCCTGGAGTAGGAGACCATGCTTGGTAAAGTACAGAGTTAGCGAAAAAGAGTAAGACCCTCAATGAGATGGATGGACATAGTGGCTGCAACAATGGGCTTAAGCATAACAACGGTTGTGAGCATGGCACAGGACCGGGCAGTGTTTCGTTCTATGGTGCATAGAGTCACTGTGAGTTGGAACTGACTCGACAACACCTAACAACAACAACTTTAACTATACTTTGAATGTTCTAAAATCATTTCTAGTGGAACCCCAGGCTTTCTAAAGAAATTCCTAAAGGACTACTCTTGAGACTTAGTGGACTGTCCTAGTTAGAGAGGTGATGGAAGGGACACAATGCATGAGTGTCTTATTACTACTCACAGTTGAAGCATTTTACTAAAGAGTCAGCCATCTGGAATCCTGGCCATGACAAGTTTCCTGAGTCCTGTCTCAAGTGCCCACTGCCAAGAACACCTGTCTTCTTCTAGGTGTAAGACACTGCATAGTCATTCTCCTGGCTTTTGAGCTGTTTACCTGGAGTATGTACACAGCTGGGTAGGAAAGAATTTGGACGTTTCCCAGCTGGGCACAGAGAGATTGATGCTGTTGCTGTCAGTGACTCTTAATTCTGCTTATTCTCAAACTTATTTTACACCCACACTTCATTTTACCTTTGGGTGAGCTTGGCTGTATTGCTTTGAAGATTCATTTTGCCACAGCTTCAAAACCAAAAAACCAGTTGCTGTTAAGGTAATTCTGATTCGTGGTGACTTCATGTGTTGGAGAGTAGAACTGCTCCATAGGGTTTTCAAAACTGTGACCTTTCAGAAGCAGATAGCCAGGCCTGTCTTCTGAGGCACCCCTAGGTGGGTTTGAACTACCAACCTATCAGTTAGTAGTAAAGTGCTAAACTCTTTGTGCCACCAAGGCATGCCTGCCACAGTCTCAGCAAGTACATACTATGGATTTAGTAATTGACGTAGATATTTATTTGCACTTTTAAAACCTTCCCTGTTGAGGTACGATTTACATATAATAAAATGCACCCATTTTAATTACAGGATTTGATGAGTTTTGACAAACGTATATACCTTTGTAACCACCACTGCCACCAAGATATAGAACATTTCCATCACCCCTAAAAGTCACCTTATGCTACTGTGCAGTCAACTGTACCTCTTCACCAGCCATAGTCAAGACAACCACTGAACTGTCACTATAGATTAGTTTGTCTTGGTCTGGAATTTCATATAAATGGAATTTTCAGTGTGGAATGATACAGTGTGATAGCTTATTTTGCTCAGAAGAAGTTTTTGAAATCCATCCATATGATTGCTTGTGAAAATCTATTCCTTTTTATTTCTGAGTATTCCATTGAATGGAAGTGGATAGTTAGATTTTTTCCAGTTTTTTGGCTATTTGGCTATGAATATTCTTGTAGGATAGACAAATTATTTCATTACTCTTGGGATTGTTAGGTTGTATGGTATGTGTATGTTTTACTTTATGATAATCTGCCAAACTGTTTTCCAAAGAGGTTGTACCATTCTACTTTCCCACCAGCATTGTATGAGATTTCTACTTGCTCTAGTCTTTTGGTTCTAGCCATTCTAATGGATCTGTAGAGGCATGTAGAGGTAATTTTTATTTGCGCTTTCCAGTTAACTAAGGTAGTTGTGCATTTTTTGATGCACTTATTGGCCTTTTGTAGATCTTCTTTTTGAAGTGTCTGTTCAAATCTGTTGACAATTTTTTAAGTGGGCTTTT
Organism: Dugong dugon; assembly: GCA_030035585.1. Classification (NCBI taxonomy): domain Eukaryota; kingdom Metazoa; phylum Chordata; class Mammalia; order Sirenia; family Dugongidae; genus Dugong; species Dugong dugon. The sequence goes on along the minus strand of CM057468.1, from coordinate 113,444,661 downwards.
GTTTTCTTGCTATTCATTGTAAGTTAATAAGTTCTAGATGGAAGTTCTTTAACTATCATCTCAAACATTTTCTTCCAGTTTGTGGCTTGCCTTTTTATTTTCTTAATGAAAAGTAAAGATAACATTGTAATTGTGATAAAGTTCAATTTATCAATTGAAATATTTATTGCAAAATTTTCTCCTAGTTATTTCTTTTTTTAAGAAGTATTAATGTTTTAGTTTCTACATTTAGGCTTCTGTTCATTTTAAGCTAATATTTACATATTATTTGATAAAAGAGTAAAAGTTCATTTATTCATATGCATATCCAGATGTTCCACACCATTCGTTGAAAAGACTCCTCTTTCTAATGAATTACCTTGACAGTTTGTCAAAAATTGATTGATCATAAATATGGCTATTTTTGGGTATTCTGTTCTCTTCCATTAACCTACAAAGCTACCCTTACCCCAGTACTACACTGTCTTGATTATTATAGCTTTATAGTAAGTCTGGAGATAGGTAATATAAATCTCCCAATTTAGTTCATTTCAAAAATATTTCTAGGTCCTTTACATCCTCATACATATTTTAGAATCAACTTGTAGATTTCTACTAAAAAGTCTGCTGGAATTATAGTTGGGATTGTGCTGAATATCTAGAAAAATTTTGAGAGAATTCATATCTTAATCTTAATTATATTGAGTCTTCTGATCCATGAACATGGTATATTGTTTTATTTATTTAGATCTTCTTTAATTTTTCTCAGTAATATTTTGTAGCTTTCAGTGCACTGCTGTGCCCATATTTTGTTAATTTTATTCCTTGGTATTTAATATTTTTTGATTCTATTGTAAGTTGAATTTTGTTTCGTTTTCCACTTACCTGTTGTTAGTATATAGAAATACAATTAATTTCAGCTTACTGATCTTGTATCCTGCAGCCTTGCTCAATTAACTTATTAGTTCTAGTTGGATTAAAAAAAATTCTTAAGGTTTTTTACATACTCAATTATGTCATCTACAAATATAGTTTTATTTTCTGCTTTTCCAATCAGTATGCCTTGTATTTCCTTTTTTCCCTTTATTGACTGGCTAGGACTTCCAGTGCTACATACAATAGAAGCATTGAAAGTAGACATCATTGTCTTGTCCTCAGTCTTATGGGGAAAGCATTCAGTTTTTCACTAGTATTAGCTGCAAGACATTTTATTCTCATTTTTACATTTGTAACTAAACAAGGCCACATAATCAGTTTATTGCCACATACGCATTTTCCTTACCTAGATTCTGTAATCAGCTCTGTGGTGGCTTCAGGCCCTTTAACTCTCTTTCAGTTAGAGGAGTTCTTATTTATTTTATATATTAAGCTTCTACATAAAATTTTATTTGCTAAGTTCTATGGCTAAAAATAATTTAAAAATTTCTGGTATAGTGTCATGCCATTGACTTTTATTGAAGTTCAAAGCAGCCACTGAACCTCACTGATGAAAATGCTGTGTGTTATGAAACTCAATTTTCCTTGAAGAAGGTCCCGTGAGATAAATTCCTACTGGAATTTAGTACCAAGAACATATTATTAAGAATTAGAATATAAAAAGTGTTATTAGACCTACTCTATAAAATAATGAGAATGATTTCTCCAACTGTATTTCCATTTTTATCTTAATTTCAAGGAAGCTCAGAGCTAAATTTTGTGCATAATCACCGTCACCATGACTTTTATATTTGCACCCTCTTTTCCAGTGGTTTTTATATATTTTGATTTATTTTAGCAGTCAATCTGTTCACCTCTTTTGAACATACATCTTTTAGAAATGGTTTAGAAGTATAAATGATAATATCTTTCTGAATTAATAAAAAAGCTATTTCATAAAATGGGCCTACCTTTTAAATATTCGATTGATATAAATACTCATCTTTAAAAGGCTTAATGAAAAGTTATAAATGGGAAGTCTTTAGGCCTGGAAACACAGTCGTTTCTTGCAAAGTAAGCTTCCAAAGAGAAAGAGTTGGAATGATGATTTTGTTGAAGTAAAGGTGAACATGCTTATGACTAAAACAAAGATCTCCTGTTTGCCTGAGTGATTCAAGAGAAAAGGTTGAATGTCCTGAAAATAACCTAATAAATAAAAACTGAATATTCACAATGCTTCAGGTTTCTGGGTTAGGTGATGAGAGAAAGTTATGGAGTTACTGCCAGCCATTTCAGTCTATCCTTGTGCTAGAGAAATAGTTTATTTTTCTGTGACAATAATATAAAATTTTATATAAACCTTTATAGTAATTATTAGCTGATATTTGTACCACCTAATTTAATCACACATGAATGTATTTGTGAATTTTAATGTTAAATGCATTTTTTAGATGTTTTAACCTAAACAATACATAGAATGTGAATTATTTTATAAAGAACTGAATTCTCTGCCACCCTAAATATGTAACTTTTTTTATACGTGATCATTTGGTGAAAAAGAAGCAGTATTTACTTTAAAAACACTTGTAATGTTTTTACAAATGAGAATTCAGTGAATTAAGTTTTTGCATTTTAGTATTAAAGTGTGTATTTAATGTTTTAGAGTAATACTTACTATGTGCCCGTTCAATGCCAAGTACTTTACATGCATTATCTCCTATTTCTCATAAGAATTAGATGGTAGCAATTGCATTTAAACCCATCTTATAGAGGAGAAACTGAAGCTTAGAGGTATTTCGTAACTTGCTGAAGGTCACACAGTTAATAAAAGGCAGAACCAAGATTTAAACCATGACTGTCTTAATCAGTGTCTCAGTTAAGTAGGCAGTTGGCTGCAAGTAACAGTGGCTTTAAACAAACAAAAAGATGTTTCTCTTACATAACGTTATCTGACGGTAGGGGATTGCTTGAATTGGTTTAGTTGTTCGTTGATCCTATTGTATTATTCCCTTTCACTGTCCTCAGCATGCTGGCTTTTCATCTTCATGTTTTTTGCTTCAAGGTTACAAAATGCATGATGCAGGTCCAGACATCAGATGTTTAGGACAGGAAGAAGGGGAAAGGGGCAGTGATATACACATTGCTTCTTCTAAGAAAACAAAATTTTCCAAGAAGTCCTCTGGTAGACTTTGCATATGTCTCATCAGCCAGAACAGTATCAAACGGCTACCCTGGCTGCAAGAGAAACTGGGAAAGTGAGCATTTACTGTTCCTGGGCATAGATCAAGGTGGCTGAGTCTGGGCACTGGCTCTTTGGCTGACCAAACAACAGTGTCTTATGCAGCCAGTATTATACAATGCCAATACTGTCAGGTTAGCATTAGTAGAATTTGATTATGTATAAATTCCAAAGGTAGTGATTGAGATGGAGAGACTAAAGGAAAATAATATTTCACTTCTCTTGGAAGCTATGCTTTAATTTTCCAGGAAAGGATTTAGGTGTTCTTTTCCCTGCCTACGTATCCCCTTTTTTCACTGTACTGTATTATCTTTCCCAAACACATCCCCGCAGTAGATACAGTACTGTGTATCCTGACAGGGTGTGAGGATGGCAAGAAAGAGAGAAGGAAATCTGACCCTTGGGAGACAAGGCAAACATATATTATAGTAGAAAGGGCACAGGACCATGATTGGTGGTGCAGATTTCGTCTTATTTTTTTTATCAAAGTTATAAAAAGGAGGTAAGTTTGAATAATCATGCATTGTTAATGACATTTAAGTTGGTAATTAAGAAACTGAGTTTCAGTTTATTATCTTGTTAACCAATAACTGAGTAATAAGAATAATCTAAAACAGACCAAAAAAAGAAAAACCAGTTCTGAAAGCGTAAGGAAATCTATCTGAAATTAATAGCTGTCAGTATAGTTCTAGCTTGTATTAGTTAATTAATCTAGGTTCAAATTATTGTGCCTTAAGAGCCTTGGTATGTTCTCTGCATTTAAGAAGGGTTAATATTGGAAGGGTAGAGACCAAAGTCACCATTTGTCTGTCAGTTTGTCATACTGGGGTGACTTGTGTATTGCTATGATGCTGAAAGTATGCCACTAGTATTTCAAATACCATCAGGTTAGCCATGGTGGACAGCTTCCAGCAGAGCTTCCAGACAAAGACAAACTAGGAAGAAAGGCCTGGTGATCTATTTCCAAAAATTAGCCAATGAAAACCCTATGAATAACAACATAATATTGTCCAACTCACTTGCTTTGGACCTGTCATTAAGAGTGATCAATCGGAGGGAGGGGCAAGATGGCGCTCTAGGCAGAAACACCACGCCGTCCCTCCATAGCAAAGATCCGAAAAACTAAGCCTAACAGAGAATCAACAATCCTGAAACCCTAGAACACCAAATGAAGAGATAAAGAACTCAGCCAAACACCAAACAGAGTGAGAATACTAAAAGAGAACGGAGAACGAGGAGAGACTCAGGCAGAGATTCCTTACCAGCTAACGCAGCGCGGATCCACCATCTTGGATTCCTATAGGAGACCAGCAAACGGGAGAGCAGCCTTGCAGAGCATCTGGTCGGAGACAGAACGACCGGTAAACTGTGGTGCGCGCTCTCCCACCACCCACCCCTCTCCGCCTCAGCTGGGGATCCCCTGCTCTCCTTGGCCAGGGTCCCTGAGCTGGGGGGCGCCGGTGCTTGGATTCCGCACGCCCGGGCTGGAGGCTTTCTGGGAGCCGTTTGCTGGCACCTAGCGAACCTTTTTCTGCCGCCTCCCCCTCCTTTTGCCTGGGTGCCTGGTTCCGAGTGCTGTCTCTGCTCTCTCCTGCGGGGCTGTAGGGCTGCGTGCGGGCGTGTGGCTGTTTCTAGGTCTGGGCTCCCGCGTGGGTGGGATCCCGGGGCCTTTGTTCGTTCGCCCCTCTGCTGTCCGTGGCCGGAGTCCCTGAGCTGGGGGGCGCTGGTGCTTGGAGTCCGTGCGCCCGGGCTGGGGGCTTTCTGGGAGCCGTTTGCTGGCCGCTAGCGAGCCTTTTTCTGCCGCCTCCCCCTCCTTTTGCCTGAGTGCCTGGTTCCGAGTGCCGTCTCTGCTCTCTCCTGCGGGGCTGTAGGGCTGCGTTCGGGCGTGTGGCTGTTTCCAGGTCTGGGCTCCTGCGCGGGTGGGATCCTGGGGCCTTTGTTCGTTAGCCCCTCTGCTCCCCGTGGCCACGGTCACTTAACCCCGAGACTACCGGCTTCTTGGAATTCGCGCCCCTGAGTGGGGGCTCTCTGGGTCCCATTTGTAGGCACTGACTGCTGGTGTTGCCCTTTTTTTTTTTTTTTTTTTTCCTCATTTTTATTTTTCTTCCTTTTTTGATTAGTTTTGTCATCTTTTACCTCTTTTTCCCTTTTGTCTTTCTTCATTGCTTAATTTCTCGTCTCTCTATCTCTTCCTTCTCTTTCTGATCCCTGAATACCAGGCGATGTATGCCTCTGTACCTTCTGGCCAGGCTGAGCTGTGAAAATTGAGAACGACTCCCCCAGACCTCATAGCTGCATCGGTGGGATCCCTGGGAACTTTGCAGTTCTTTAACTTTTCTGATTTTTATCTGGTCATTCTTTCCTTTTCTTTCTCTTCCCCCTTCTGGTTTCCTCCATCCCATAGTCTCTCATCCGTACATTCCAACGACAAGCTCCCCTAGCATTCTTTTATGTTTGTACGCTTTTTGCTCCTCCTCCTCTCTCCTCTCTCCCATATCCAGCTTAGCTTCACACATAACCATCTTCCCGCTGCAACCTACCTACCTGCACCGTGCACTAGACATCACATCACCAAGCGGTGCAGGCACGCCCTATTGGAACCTGCCCAGCACTGACTACCGACCGTCCTGGTGGCTGCGGTGAGTGCCACAAGCAACCCATCCCAGTGGCTCCTCCTCAACTAGATCTGCCAAGCTGTACCACAAGAACGAAAAAAAAAAAAAAAATCTACAATCAATAAACGAGAGAAATATCTACTGAATGCCCCGAAAACAGCAAACAATATCAAAACATTTACAAAAACAAGACAAGATGGCTCCAATAGGCGTCCAAATTAAAACACCAGATAACTCTCCTGTGGAAGAAAATGCGCTAGAAGTACCTGATACGGAACTCAAATCACTAATACTCAGAATTTTCCAAGAACTGAGGCAAAAAGCTGACAAACATGAGGAAAAAATAGACAAATTTATGGAAAATACAGACAAAAAATTGGAAGAATTCAGGAAGATGATGCAAGAACAAAATGCCAAAATAAATTCACAACTCGAAATTATACAAAAACAACAATTAGAAATCCAAAAGATAAACAACAAGATTTCAGAAATGGACGGTGTCATAGAAGGGCTGAGAAGTAGATTTGAAACCATGGAAGACAGGATCAGTGGAACTGAAGACAAACACTTGGATACAAATCTATTTCAGGAAAACTCAGAAAAAAGAACAAAGAAAAATGAAGAGACCCTGAGAGTTATGTGGGACACAATTAAAAGCAAAAACTTACGAGTGATTGGCATACCAGAACAGGGGGAGAAAACAGAAAACACAGAGAGGATCATTGAGGAACTGCTGACAGAAAACTTTCCCAATATCATGAAAGATGAAAAGCTGGTCATCGAAGAAGCTCAACGAACCCCATATAGAAGAGACCCCAAAAGAAAATCACCAAGACATATCATATTCACACTCGCTAAAACTAAAGACAAACAAAGAATCCTGAGAGCAGCTCGTGAAAAACAAGAAGTCACATACAGAGGAGAAACAATAAGACTAAGCTCAGATTATTCAGCAGAAACCATGCAGGCAAGAAGGCAATGGGATGACATATATAAAATCTTGAAAGAAAAAAATTGTCAGCCAAGAATAATATATCCTGCAAAACTCTCATTCAGATTTGATGGTGAAATTAGGTCATTTCCAGATAAACAGAAACTAAAGGAATATGCAAAAGTCAAACCAAACTTACAAGAATTATTAAAGGGAGTTCTTCGATCTGAGGACAAACAGCTTAAGCCCTCAGGCAGGACCTAGGACCTAGGACACAGGTTAACATGAATCAGATACCATTCTAGGAACTGAACTACAGACGACTTTCCAAAAACAAAAGACATACAACAGGGAATCAGAGAAATCAATCAAAGGATGACAACAACATCAAAACAATGAAAGAGGGAACAAACGGCATAGGTATAGAACCTTCTAAAGGAGAAGAAGGCAAGGCGATACCAAGTAACGGTAGACTGCTTCAAAATTATAAAGATAAGGGTAAAATTCATGGTAACCACAAAAAAAGTTAACAAACCAACTCATAAAAATAAAGACGAAAAACATAAAGTCTCAACAAAAACAAAACCTACAAAAAGAAAAGAAATGAACACAAAATCCACAAACAAAAGGAACTCAGCACAAGAGAGTAAGAAGAACAAACAAAACTTCAGCATCACAAAAAAAACACTACAAAATGACAGCAACAAACTCACATCTATCAATAATTACACTGAACGTAAATGGACTCAATGCACCCATAAAGCGACGGAGAGTGGCAGAATGGATAAGAAAACAGGATCCATCTATTTGCTGTCTACAAGAGACACATCTTAGAAACAAAGATGTGAATTTATTAAAAATCAAAGGTTGGAAAAAAATATATCAAGCTAACAACTATCAAAAAAGAGCAGGAGTGGCAATTCTAATCTCAGATAAAATAGACTTTAAAACAAAATCTACCATAAAAGACAAAGAAGGACACTATATAATGATTAAGGGGATGATCCATCATGAAGACATAACCATAATAAATATCTATGCACCCAATGACAGGGCTCCAAAATACATAAAAAAAACTCTAACAGCACTGAAAAGAGAAATTGACAGTTCCACAATAATAGTAGGAGACTTCAACACACCACTCTCAGTAAAGGACAGAACAACTAAAAAGAAACTCAGCAAAAATACAGAAGACCTAAGTGACACAATCAGCCAACTGGACCTCATAGACATATATAGAACAATCCATCCAACCGCTGCAAAGTACACAATCTTTTCCAATGCACATGGAACGTTCTCCAGAATAGACCACATCTTAGGCCACAGAGCAATCCTCAACAAGATCCAAAATGCTGAGATAATTCACAGTATCTTCTCTGACCACAATGCCATCAAGGTAGAAATTAACACTAGAAAGAGCAAGGAAAAAAAACCAAACACATGGAAACTGAATAATAATCTGCTTACACATCAATGGGTAATAGAAGAAATCAGAGATGGAATTAAAAAATTCCTAGAATCAAATGAAAATGAAAACACATCATACCAAAACCTTTGGGACACAGCAAAGGCAGTCCTCAGAGGACAATTTATAGCAATAGATGCACATATCAAAAAAGAAGAAAGGGACAAAATCAAAACATTAACTACAGAACTCAAACAAATAGAAAGAGAACAACAAAAAAAGCCTACAACCACCGGAAGAAAGGAAATAGTAAAGATCAGAGCAGAAATCAATGAAATAGAGAACAGAAAAACAATAGAAAGAATCAACAAGAGCAAAAGTTGGTTTTTTGAAAGAATCAACAAAATCGACAAACCACTGGCCAGACTGACAAAAGAAAAACAGCAGAGGGCACAAATAACCCAAATAAGAAATGAAATGGGGGACATTACAACAGACCCAACTGAAATAAAAAGGATTATAACAGAATATTATGAAAAACTATATTCCAACAAATTTGAAAACCTAGAGGAAATGGATAAATTTCTAGAAACATACAGCCTACCCAAACTACAACAAAGTGATATTGAAAATCTGAACAGACCCATAACAAGAGAAGAGATTGAAAAGGTAATAAAAAAACTCCCAACCAAAAAAAGCCCTGGCCCAGATGGCTTCACTGGAGAATTCTACAAAACATTTACAGAAGAGCTCGTACCAGTTCTACTCAAGTTATTTCAGAGCATGGAAGAGGAAGCAACACTTCCAAATTCATTCTATGAAGCCAGCATAACGCTGATACCAAAACCAGGCAAAGACATCACAAAAAAAGAAAATTACAGACCAATATCTCTCATGAATATAGATGCAAAAATTCTCAACAAAATTCTAGCCAATAGAATTCAGTATCATATCAAAAAAATAATACACCACGACCAAGTAGGATTCATACCAGGTATGCAAGGATGGTTTAACATTAGAAAATCCATCAACGTAATCCACCACATAAATAAAAGGAAAGAAAAAAATCACATGATTATCTCAATTGATGCAGAAAAGGCATTTGACAAAGTCCAACACCCATTCCTGATAAAAGCTCTCAATAAAATAGGTATAGAAGGGAAATTTCTCAACATAATAAAGGGCATCTATGCAAAACCAACAGCCAACATCATTCTTAATGGAGAAAGGCTGAAAACATTCCCCCTGAAAACAGGAACAAGACAAGGATGCCCTTTATCACCACTCCTATTTAACATTGTGCTGGAAGTTCTAGCTAGAGCAGTAAGGCAAGAGAAAGAAATAAAGGGCATCCAAATTGGTAATGAAGAAGTTAAACTCTCCCTGTTTGCAGATGATATGATACTATACATAGAAAACCCTAAAGACTCCACGAGAAATTTACTGGAAGTAATAGAAAGATTCAGCAGAGTAGCAGGATACAAGATAAACATTCAAAAATCAGTTGGATTCCTATACACCAGTAAAGAGAACGATGAAAAGGAGATCAGGAAATCAATACCATTTTCAATAGCCCCTAAAAGATAAAATACTTAGGAATAAATCTGACCAGGAATATAAAAGACCTATACAAAGAAAACTACAAAACACTGCTGCATGAAACCCAAAGGGATCTACATAAATGGAAAAACATACCATGCTCATGGATAGGCAGACTCAACATTGTGAAAATGGCAATTCTACCTAAAGCAATCTACAAATACAATGCAATTCCGATACAAATACCAACAACATTCTTCAAAGAGATGGAAAAAATAATTATTAACTTTATATGGAAAGGGAAGAAACCCCGAATAAGTAAAGCACTACTGAAGAAGAAGAACAAAGTTGGAGGACTCACACTACCTGACTTGAGAACCTACTATACAGCTACAGTACTCAAAACAGCCTGGTACTGGTACAACAACAGAGACATTGACCAATGGAACAGAATTGAGAACTCAGATGTAAATCCATCCACCTACGGTCACCTGATTTTTAACAAGGGCCCAAAATACATCAAATGGGGAAAAGACAGTCTTTTTAACAAATGGTGCTGGCAAAACTGGATATCCATTTGTAGAAAAATGAAACAGGACCCATACCTCACACCATATACAAAAACTACTTCCAAATGGATCAAAGACCTGAATATAAAGCCTCAAACTATAAAATTCATAGAAGAAAAAATAGGACCAACACTTCAGACCTTAATACATGGCATTAACAGGATACAAACCATAAACATCAACACAAAAAACCCAACAGATAAACTAGATAATTGGGATCTTCTAAAAATCAAACATCTATGCTCTTCAAAAGATTTCACCAAAAGAGTTAAAAGAGAACCTACAGACTGGGAAAAAATTTTTGGACAGTACAAGTCAGACAAAGGTCTAATCTCCATAATCTACAAGAAAATCCAACACCTCTACAACAAAAAGACAACCAATCCTATCAAAAATGGGCAAAGGAAATGAACAGACACTTCACCAAGGAAGACATTCAAATGGCCAACAGACACATGAGGAAATGCTCGCGATCACTAGCCATTAGAGAAATGCAAATTAAAACCACAATGAGATACCATCTCACCCCGGCATTACTGGCACGAATCAAAAACACTGGAAATAACAAATGTTGGAGGGGCTGTGGGGAGACGGGAACTCTTATACACTGCTGGTGGGAATGCAAAATGATACAGCCATTTTGGAAAATGATATGGTGTTTCCTCAGAAAGCTAGAAATAGACGTACCATTCGATCCAGCAATCCCACTCCTAGGAATATATCCTAGAGAAATAAGAGTCATCACTCGAATAGACATATGCACACCTATGTTCATGGCAGCATTATTCACAATAGCAAAACGATGGAAACAACCTCGATGTCCATCAACAGACGAATGGATACACAAACTATGGTACATACACACAATGGAGTACTATGCAACGAGAAAGAACAATGAATCGGTGAACCATCTCATAACATGGATGAAACTGGAGGACATCATGCTGAGTGAAATAAGTCAATCACAAAAGGACAAATATTGTATGAGACCTCTATTGTAAAAACCCATGAAAAAATTCACATGCAAAATGTAACAATCCTTGTTGGTTACCAGGGATGGGGGGGGGGGGAATACTAAATAGGTAATAGGTAAGTAGTAACTTGGGTGAGAGATGAGATAGTACATAGTACAGGGGAAACTAACACAACCTGCACAAGGAAAGGTCATGGAGGCCCTATAGACACATCCAAACCCCCCGAGGGACTGAGTTGTTGGACGGAGGGCTCTGGGGACCATGATCTCGGGGAACATCTAGCTCAATTGGCATGACACTACTTATAAAGATAATGCTCTACATTCTACCTTGGTGAGTAGTGTCTGGGGTCTTAAAAGCCTATGAGCGGCCATCTAAGATACTCCACTGATCTCATCCCTTCGGGAACAAGGGAGAACGAAGAGAACAGGATACAAGGAAAAGATTAGTCCAAAGGACTAATGGTCCACAGCTACCAGTCCACGGGACTGAGCCCAGTACAGCTGGATGGTACCCGGCTACCACCAATGACTCTGACCAGGATCACAACAGAGGGTTCTGGGCAGAGCTGGAGTAGGATGTAGAGCATAATTTTAACTCCCAAAAAAAAAAAAAAAAAAAAAAAAAGAAGACCAGATATACTGGCCTAAAGAATACTAGAGAAACCTCGAGAGTGTGGCCCCCAGACACCCTTTCAGCTCAGAGGTGAAGTTACCTTCAAGGTTCGATGTTAAGCCTGGGAATGGACACCCCAGTAAAACTAAATGGGACTAACGATGTACAGGAGTCCAGTGACAAGGGCCAGAAGGCAGAGGGAGAGTAGGAAACTGATGATAAGGAACACAAATTGAATAAGGACACTGTCAATGTATTGTGAGATTGTTGACCACTGCTATAGGGCAACATTTGTAGTAACTATTAAATGGGAGGCTGTTTTGTCCTGTAAGCCTTCATCTTGGGCGAGAATGGCAGCACAATTGGAAGAGCATAGTCAATATCACTTAAATGTGTAAGTAAAAAGTTTTGAAATGGTGTTTAAATAAAATAAAAATAAATAAATAAATAAATAAACAAATGAGACTAAAGAGGTACAATAGTCCACTGACAAGGTCCAGAAGACAGAAGGGGACAAGGAAGCCCCCTGGTGATAGGGAACACAAGGTGGAGTAAGGATATTCTTGATGTGCTGTGAGATTGTTAACCATGGTCATAGGGCAACATGTGTAGTAACTGTTAAATGAAAAACTATTTTGTTCTGTAAGCCTTCATCTTAAGTGAGAATAACAGCACAGTTGGAAGAGCGTAGTCACTGTCACTGAACTGTGAATGTAGAAATTTTTGAAACGGTGTATCTTTGGCCATCTGTAATTTTCATCAAAAAAAAAGGTTGAGAATTTAGAGGCTTAATACGTTGTGGGGTTGTTAACCAATGTCAAAAAACAACATGTGTACTACTATTTCATGAGAAACTATTTGCTCTGTAAGCTTTCACCTGAAGTACAATAAAATATATATTAAAAAAAAAAAAAAAAAAAGAGTGATCAATCACTAGAGGAGGACATGATGTTTGGTGAAGTAGAGGGCCAACAAGGGTGAGAAGGAGACCCTCAATAAGATGAATTGACACAGTGACTGCAGCAATGGCTTGAACATGCTGGTGATTGTGAGGTTGACACAGGATCAGGCAATATTTTGTTCAGTTGCATATAAGGTCTCCATGAGTCAGAACTGACTTGATGGCAGCTAATAACAACAACGACAGAATGGCCTTATTCATGTATGGCATCTCTGGAAAATTTTTATAAATGAGATATAGTTTCATGTGTTTGAGAGAAGTCAAGTGGGTTCATTCATTCATTCAAACAATCTTATACTGATGCACAGTCAGTGTCAGTAAATATAGCAAGTCCAAAGGCTATTGGAGTCATGTTCCAACCCTCTGGAGCTTGTGGTCTAGAAGAGAGTTGATCTCTCAATGCTCATTTTATGGACCTATAACTGGCCCTGCTTAAAAGCCAAAGCCAGTTTGACTATTTGAGTGCTCAAATTCGGCAAGAATGTAAAATGAATTTTTATCAGAACCGTCAAATTATGTGTACAAATTGACGCATACCTATGTGTGTTCCGCCATACAAGATAGAATATAGAATTATTTGTGTCAGCTACAATTCTAGTCTTTCTTCCTCCGTGTACCAAGAACTCACTGTCTAATGCCTTTGCAATTGACAAAAACCTGGGAATTACTCATCCAATTAAAAAATATGGCTTTGTTGGCAGAAAAACGATTCATGCAAGTACACACCATAGAGTCCCCAACCCATAATAGGTACATAATTAACAACTTGGTAAGTATGAATAAATGCTGCTGAATAAAGGCAAACAAATCACCATTTCTCTGTAGAACTTTAGTTTTCAAGAGTTAGTAAGACTTTTCTAACTAAATGTTTCCACTTTTAGAGAAGGAGACATTTTTGTAAAGTTATAGCTTGTATTGGTTAATAAGTCTAGTTAGGTTCAAATTATTGTGCCTTAAGAGCCTCTATAGCTTTTGCTAGAAATGCTTAAAGTGGTATGTGAAAGGGTTCTCATGGTGTATCTAAATCCTGCTGAACTGACAAGTTGTTTTGATGTCCTTTGTACAAAACGGCATGATGTCATTTCTCACGGAGAGCAATGTGCTAGCTGGCGATTGTTTGCTTGCTGCGAGGTTTTGATGGAAGTGTTTTGTGAGAGTAGTTTACTATATCTTCATGGACTTTTAGTTTGAAATGCTCTGTACAGCTGTGCTGGTGCTTCTCCAAACAAGGGAAATTTAGTATCTTTAAGTCTGAAACTCCCATATTTTGAAAGCTCTTTGCCAAGGTGGAGGTGGACCATTCATTAACTTCCTTTTCTGCAGTATCATTTTCTTCAGATCAAAAGCCTACTTCTACACGCTTGCTAATTTTAAAATTGGAATGGGTGCCTACTCCCAGGGACAAAGACAGAAACCTATTTATTATAGGTGTCATAACTTGAAATCAGTTTAACTCTTTGGCTGCAGGATGATTTACTGACGATGCTTTATGTACTGAGGAACAGAGTGTTGGAGATGCAGCTGTGAACAAGGTATTCCTTTTCTGCGCTTAAGGAACTTAACATTTAATATGCAAAAAACAGTTCCACTTGGTAGGGGAAAGTACAGACGAAGGTGGACACATAACAGGAGGGTGAAGGCCACTTGAGCCACTTGAGGAGAAGGGGTCAGGGGTGTCTTGAGTGTCTGTGTAGGAGAAGCCACAAAATTATTTCAGAATTCAAAGGGAAAAGGAAAATGTTAGTTTTTCACATGATTGAAAGTTATAACACCTTTATATTTAAATTGTTGTTAGATGCGCCGAATTGGTTCTGACTCATAGTGACCCCATACACAACAGAAGAAACACTGCCTGGTCCTGCGCCATCCTCCCAGTCATTGCTGTGTTTGAGCCCATTGTTGCAGCCACTGTGTCCATCCATCTCATTGAGGGTCTTCCTCTTTTTTGCTGACCCTCTAATTTACCAAGCACGATGTAAATTAGTTACCAGCCCCTCCTGATAACATGTCCAAAGCACGAAACGAAGTCTCACTATCCTCGCTTGCAATGAGTATTCTGGCTATACTTCCCCAAGACACATTTGTTTGTTCTTCTGGCAGTCCATGGTATATTCAGTATTCTTCACCAACACCATAACTCAAAGGCCTCGATTCTTCTTGGGTCTTCCTTACTCAATGTCCAGCTTTCACACGCATATGAGACAACTGAAAATACCATGGCCTGGGTCAGGTGCACCTTAGTCCTCAGAGTGAAATCTTTGCTTTTTGACACACATGGGGTCACCATGAGTTGGAGTTGACTGGATGACAACTGGTTTACTGGTAATAAGGTTGTTATGAGGATTAAATGAGTTAACGTTTGTAAAAGGCTTGGAACAATGCATGGTGTAACTAGTGCTATGTATTTGTTAAATAAAAATTGTCATACAGCTATAGAAACATTTAAGCACAATTAAGTATTTGCCTGTGATCTGTGATCTAACTTATGTCTTCTGTACTTTTCCAAGTCAACGCAGATCATTCTAGTGGTCTGAATTCCCAGAACATGATATTGGAAAGTAGGTTAAACATGGATTGACCGTGCTCTGCTCTTGTCTAGTAGAGGGATATGTATTCATGTATATTATCTATACATATATACATTTAGTAATATATTTGAACATATTTCAAGGAGTCTGAGTAACAACTCTGAAAATCTGGATAGCTTCTCAGAGTCCAGGACATACAGCAATTCTGAGGAAGAAAAAAAAGTAAAAATATTTTGGGCTTTAGTAGCTTTAAGCATCACTTAATTGAACAGCTGTATTTAGGACATATTATAACTACAAGACTTAATTACACTGCAGTGTAATCTGAGAGAAAGATTAAAAAAAAAAAAAGAACTCACTTTCTGTCGTTTGGAGCCCTGGTGGCAAAGTGGTTAAGCGCTTGGCTGCTAACCAAAAGGTCGGCAGTTCGAATCTGCCAGCTGCTCCTTGTAAACCCTATGGGGTAGATTTTTTATTTGTTTGTTTTGGTTCTTCTGATTACTAGAGCAGATTATGATGCTGACAAAAGGTACTTGGTTTCTTTTTTCTTAATCCCATTCACTCTTTTTTTAAAAATGATATTATATTTTTGGTGGAGTTGTACATAACAAAACAGGTTCCCATTCAACAATTTCTATTGATTTCTTTTTAATACATTTTACCCTCAAGAAAAAGGAAATAGGTATTTTTGAAAAGATGAATAGAACATTATAACACAGAATCTTTCATTAATTGTGCTTCAGTCACTGATAAACTCATTTCAATTTTGATCTTCACAATTTTTTTTTTTTTTTGTTTGGTAAATGAGTCTCTCTATTGATGGGTGTTTAGGTTACTTGTGGTTTTATTTATTTATTTATTGCCATGTCATCGTTTCTGGGTTTATTTGTGTGTGTGTGTGTGTGTGTGTGCACTTAGTTGAAGGTTTACAGAGCAAATTACTTTCTCATTAAACAATTAATACACATATTGTTTTGTGACATTGGTTGCCAACCCGGCAATGTGTCTACTTTCTCCCTTTCTCTCCCTTGGGTTCCCCATTTCCATTCGTCCAGCTTTCCTGTCCTCTCCTGCCTTCTCATCCTTGCCCCTGGGCTGGTGTGCCCATTTAGTCTCATATACACAGTTGAACTACTTGTCTTACTGTTTGTTTTATAGGCCTGTCTAATCTTTGGTTGAAGGGTGAATCTCAGTAATGACTTCAGTTTAGAGTTAAAAGGATTTCTGGGGGCCATACTCTCAAGCTTACTCCAGTATATGTCAGACCAGTAAGTCAGGTCTTTTTTTGTGAGTTTGAATTTTGTTCTACATTTTTCTCCAGCTCTGTTTGGGACCCTCTGTTGTGATCCCTGTCAGAGCAGTCGGTGTGGTAGCTAGTCACCATCTAGCTGTACTGGACTCAGTCTGGTGGAGGCTGTAGACCACCCTTATGTCTTTGGTTTTCTTCATTCTTCCTTGCTCTAGACCGGGTGGGACCAGTAGATGTATCTTTGATGGCAGATCACAAGTTTTTAAGATCTCAGACGCTACTCACTAAAGTAGGATGTAGAACATTTTCTTTATAAACTATGTTATACCAATTGAGCTACATGTCCCCTGAGACCATGGTTCCCAGCCCTCAGTCCAGTAACTCAGTCCCTCAGGGAGTTTGGATGTGTCTATGGAGCTTCCATGACCTTGTCTTAGACAAGTTGTGCTGACTTCCCCAGTATTGTGTACTGTCTTATGCTTCACCAAAGTTACCACTTACCTAATGTCTAGTTAGTGTTTTTCCCTCCCTATCCTTCTCCTCCCTCCTAACCATCAAAGATTGTTTCTTTCTGTGTGTAAACTTTTTAATGGGTTTTTATGATAGTAGTCTCATACAGTATTTGTCCTTTTGTGATTGACTTATTTCACTCAGCATAATGTCCTCCAGGTTCATCCATGTTGTGAGATGTTTCGCAGATTAATCATTGTTTTTTATCATTGCGTAGTACTCTGTTGTGTGTATGTACCATAGTTTGTTTATCCATTCATCTGTTGATGGGCACTTAGGTCGTTTCCATCTTTTTGCTATTGTGAATAATGCTGCAATGAACATGGGTGTGCATAAGTCTGTTTGTATGACGGCTCTTATTTCTCTAGAATATATTTCTAGCAGTGGGATTGCTGTATTGTATGGTATTTCTATTTCTAGCTTTTTAAGGAAGCACCATGTCATTTCCAAAATGGTTGTACCATTTTGTATGCCCATCAGCAATGCATTAGAGTTCCAATCTCCTCGCAGCCTGTCCAACATTTGCTATTTTCTGATTTTTTATTAGTGCCAGTAATGTCAGGGTGAGATGGTGTCTCATTATAGTTTTGATTTATGTTTCTCTGATGACTAGTGATTGCAAACATTTGCTTATGTGTCTGCTAGCCACTTGAATGTCTTCTTTGGTGAAGTGTCTGTTCATTTCCTTTGCCCATTTTTTAATTGGATTATTTGTCTTTTTGTTGTAGAGGTGTTGAATTTTCCTGTAGATTTTAGAGATTAGACCGTTGTCTGACCTGTAATGTCCAAAAATTTTTTCCCAGTCTGTAGGTACTCTTTTTACTCTTTGCTGGTATTTTGATGAGCATAAGTGTTTAATTTTTAGAAGATCCCAGTTAACTAGCTTATCTTCTGGTGTTTGTGCATTGTTAGTTATGGCTTATATCCTGTTTATGCCATATATTACGGCCCCTGTGTTGACACTATTTTTTCTTCCATGATATTTATAATTTTTGGTTTTATATTTAAATCTTTGATCCATTTTGAATTAGTTTTCGTGTATAGTGTGAGGTATGGGTCCTGCTTCATTTTTTTATAGATGGACATCCAGTTTTGCCAGCACCATTTTTTAAAACGACTGTCTTTTCCTCATTTAATGGACTTTGGGCCTTTGTCAAAGATCAGGTGACCGTAGGTAGATGGATTTACATCTCGATTCTTGATTTTGTTCCATTGGTCGATGTGTCTGTCAATGTACCAGTACCAGGCTGTTTTTTGACTAAGATCAATGTTTAGTTTGAGATCACAATAAATTAATGAGTTTGATATTTTTTAATCATCCTGACCAGTGGTGAAATTATTAACTCTTACTAGATCCCCTTGCCAAAGACTGAGTTGATTTTTGTCAATGTCAGTCCAAAACTTACCAGCAGAAAGTCATTCTGTGACTAGCTCAAGCTTTTGAGCTCAGGACATTGCACAAGAAGACAGTGTGGGCTTCAGGTGGGTGGTGAGGAGGTGGGAACGGTGTATCTAATTGGCCAGAATATGCTGAAATAGTGTGCTTTTGCTTCTTAAAAGTCTCCTTTGTGTCACTGAACTCAGTAAATTATCTATAAAAGCTTTTGTGTGTGTGTGTGCACGCATGCGTATGTTGTGGGAGAAGAGTTTGGTGGAAGCTGTGGGAGGAAGATGATCATGAAAGTTTTAACTAGATAAAAGGAGGGAACATAGGCATTTCAATAACGTGTCACATGAGAAAGAGGCACATCATCAGCCTGAAAAGTCAGAAATCATCTTCAGAGACCAAATAGGCTACAAGTCTTACTTCTAAATGAAATGGTCACTTTGGTACCAGAATTATTCAATTCCAGCATTATCTTTTCATGGAAAAGAAACCACTTGGTTCCATAGATAATAGGAAGCCATGGTGGAACCTTGGGTAGGGTATTGACAGGCTATTTTACGATAAACCATAATTTGGTGTCCATAATCAAATGAAAGGAAGAGAAATTGAGGTATGCAACCTTTTGGGGAGGTTCTTTTAGTAACTCAGGCCTGAGAAGTAATAGCCTGGATGGCAAGGCCCCCTGGGAGTGGAATGGAAGGTATGTGTTTAAGAGGCATTCTGAAGATCTAATGACAAAGTTAAGGAGGTGAGGCCTGGGGGCCTTCCAAAAGGGAATGTCTGGTAGCTTGTTGTACCGTTTGGAATACAAGTAGTCAGGAGTCACACGTAGAACATGTGATAATTGAAACAAAGCCTGGAGAACTCTCTCAGAGGGAATCAAGGACAGAGAGAAGAATTCAGCCATGAGAGTAACTGTTCTAAAGAGAAGAAGGCTCAAGAAACACTAGACTCAAGTAAATCTTAAGCTCATCAGTGGTTGCCATCTGAAACTGCCAAGAGAAAGCAGGCCAACTGCTGTGGAGATGGGCTTGCTGGAATGAAACAAAAACATCTTGTTACCATGAGACTAAAGACGAGATAAATTAGCACTGAAATTCATAGATGAAATAATCTTTCCCATGAACTCCTAACCTATTTATTGTTGGTTTTGCCACTAGAATGTAAGTTCCATGAGATCAGGGACCCATGTCTGTCTTACTCATGGTTATAAATCCAGTAGCTAGAAAAGGAACTGATAAATATTTGCTGAATGAAATAAATGAATAAACAGTCACATGCTTTAATCTTTAGCAGGAAATAAAGTCTGCCCAATGGCAACCCCAGTCCTAAGGATTTTCCATAGAGTCAAGAACAAACTGGAATCCTAGAGCAGTGCTGTCCAGTAGAGCGTGTTCTGTCCACTAACTGGCAGCCACATGTGTGGCTTGGGGCACTTGAAATGTGGCTAGTGCATCTGAGGAACTGCACGTTTAATTTTATTTAATTTTAATTAACTTTAAATTTAAATACCACATTTGGCTGGTGGCTAGTGTATTGGATGACACAGGTATACAAGATGGCCTCACCAGTTAGGAAAACCTGCCTCCTCTAGGCAGAAGCAACCTGTGCCAGAACAGTGTCTCTGCCAGGGCCAGAATCAGAGTGGGGATTGGGAAGGGAGTCAAGGATTAGGTGCTGGCATTGTTTTTATTTGTCGTTAGCCCAAGGGATGGGAGCAGTCTGCCAAGCTCACATGAGGTCCAGGGCACCTCACCGGGGAAGGAGACCAGAGAGGTATTTGGGCCAGCACCCTAGTTAGTGAAAAAGGTATGTTTACTCAGAGGGTCTTTGTAAACATATCTGTGTGTGGGAGAGACCTCCATAAAAAACCAATTACTGTGGAGTCGATTTGGACACATGGTGACTCCATGTGTGTCAGAGTAGAATTGTGCTCCATAGGGTTTTTAATAGCTGATTTTTCAGAAGTAGATTGCCAGGTCTTTCTTCTGAGGTGCCTCTGAGTGTACTCAAACCGCCAACCTTCTGGTTAACAGTAAAACATTTAACCATTTGCATCTCCCAGGGACTTAGACCACCATAAACCAAAGTAAGTGAGTGGATGAATAAATGAATAAATAAATAACCCATTGCCATCGAATCAATTCTGACTCATAGACACCCTATAGGACAGAGTAGAACCACCCCATAGGGTTTCCAAGGCTGTAAATCTTTTTTTTTTTTATTGTTGTAGTTTAAGTAAAAGTTTACAATTAAAGTCAGTCTCTCATACAAAAATTTATACATACACTGTTATGTGACCCCAATTGCTCTCCCTATGCTGTGACAGCACACTCCTCCTCTCCACTCCTGATTCCCCATGTCCATTCAACCAGCTTCTAACCCTCTCTGCCTTCTCATCTCACCTCCGGACAGAAGCTGCCCGTTTAGTCTCATGTATCTACTTGAGCTAAGAAGCATGCTCTTCACCAGTATCATTTTATGTCCCACAGTCCAGTCTAATCTTTGTTTGAAGAATTGGCCTTGGGAATTGTTTTAGTTCTGGGTTGACAGAGAGTCCGGGGGCCGCGGTTTCTGGAGTTCCTCCAGTCTCAGTCAGACCATTAAATCTGGTCTTTTTACTAGAATTTGAGTTCTGCACCCCACCTTTCTCCTGCTCTATTAGGGACTCTCTGTTGTGTTCCCTGTCAGGGTGGTCATTGGTGGTAGCCATGCACCATCTAGTTCTTCTGGTCTCAGCCAAGGCTGTAAATCTTTATGGAAGCAGACTGCCACATCTTTCTCCTGAGAAGTGGCTGGTGGGTTCAAACTGCTGACCTTCAGGTTAGCAGCTGAGCGCTTAACCACTGTGCCACCAGTGCTCCTGAGACCTTCATAGATGACTAGAAATAATTTGGAATTTAGATATTCTTGCCACCTTTCTTTGAACCATGAGTAACAGTAATTACATTTAATCATAAAAGGACAGACTAGACACATAACAGACTATTAAATTGGGTAAATATTTTTCTAATTCTAAATTAATTTATTTTTAACTATTTATTAAATTATATAAATATTTACCATATTTATCTAATTTATATTAGATTTTGGAATGTTCTACTGTGACTTTTGTTTTAACGGATTTACCTGGTTAGTTGTTGCTTGCTTAGGCAAGTGTTAGAAGTAATCTGATTTCCTTTGGTTCCCTGTGGCTGGGCTGTTGGGGAAGACGGAGTTGTTTAGGACCGTGCTGAACTGGCCTTGTATTCAGAATTTGCCCAGCAATAATACATATCAATATCATGTATTGAACTGTGTGTAGGAACAGATGTTTGTCATGTTTCAGGCTACTTTTGGGAATAGACTTGATTGAAGAAAGGAAAGTACTCTTCAAATCCATTCACATAATTTATGAAAGTGAATAGGGATTTCTCACAAAGGAAGAAAGCTGGACAGACCATTACATTTAGCAGAAAGCATGCTGTGTGCAAATTCCCCAAGTCGGCCACTGTAGCAGAGGACAGAGAGATATTAATCCATTCCTGGGGAAGGAGATTAGTTCTCTAAAGAGCAAACGTGCAAGAGAACAGAGGATTGTCTTAGGGTTTCCTAAAGACTTGGCTCACCTCCCTGAGGGTAGCTGTTTGTTTTCATGATAGAAAAAATTTTTTGCAAAGAATCTAATTTGTACTATGGAAAAATGCTTGAATATTGGAATCTTGAGGTTCGGAGGGACTTTAAAAATCACTAAATCCTGCCACCTATCTGATGCTAGGATTTGTTTTACAAAAGTCTTGACAAGGATCTTCCAATCAGGGCTTCAGTATCTCCTGGGAGAGAGAGGTCAGGCCCACCCATACTGTCCATTCTAGCCTGGGAGGACTTTGACACTGAAATACTCTTATGGAGTCTAACTCCGCTGCTTTGTCCCTTCCATTCATTTGTCCTACTTATAAACAATGGGGCAAACAACACCTCCAGTTCTTTTCCTCATTTGGATATTTGAAGACGATTATCACATCACCAGGATAAATATGCCCCGATTCCTTCAGGAATTTCTTGGATGTCATTGATTTAACTGATTGTACTGTCTCAGATCACTCCTAAATGTACCCGATAGACGTCTCTTAAGGTGTGCTGCCTCCAACTGAATGCAGTACTGCAAGGGTGGTCTGGGAAGGACAGAGACAAGTGGGGTGTGCTTCCTTGATATAGATCCTCTCCTCTCCTGTCCTCCCCTCCTTTTCCCTCCTTTCCCCTCCCAATGAAACTGTTGTTGTTAGTTGTCATCCAGTTGGCTCCGACTCACGGCGACGCCACGCATAACAGAAGGAGACATTGGCCAGTCTTGCGTCATCTGCGTGATCATTGCTATATTTGAGTCCACTGTTGCAGCCATTGTATCAGCCCATCTCACTGAGGGTTTTCCTTGCCTTTGCTGGCCCTCCACTTTACCAAACATGATGTCCTTCTCCAGCGATTGGTCCCTCCTGATGACACAGCTAAAACACGTCAAAGTCTCAGACAATATTCTGTGATTCATAAGGTTTTTGTTGGCTAATTTTCTGAACTAGATCACCAGGCCTTTCTTCCTAGTCTGTCTTAGTCTGGAAGCTCAGCTGAAATCTGTCCACCATGGATGACCCCGCTGTTATTTGAAATACCCGTGGCATAGCTTTCAGCATCATAGCAACATGCAATGCGCTGCAGTAGGACACATTGACAAATGGGTGGTGGTTCTCATTGATACTACACTATGTTTATTCATTCAACAAATATTCCACTGACTGCTGATTCATATTAAGCTTTCTGTAGACTAAAACCTCCAAGCCTTAGTTGCATATATTGCTGCTAAGACACATCTTTTCCATTCTGTACAAAATAACTCTCCTTTTGGATGTAATCACTGCATTTTAAAATTTATTTCTGTTAGCTTTTGTCTTAATTTTCATTTTATTAGATTTAGCCCTTCTTTCTAATCTGTCAGTTTCTTTTTTGATTCCTATTCAGCCATCCAACATGGCTACTCACCCTCCTACAAATTTGATGACATTCTGTCTATATTTTCATCCAGGACATTGAGTGAAATGTTAAAACAAATGGAAGCTAGGAAAGAATCTTTCCATGATGCTGGAAATCTAGAACCAGGTTAACGCTGATCCATTAATTAGCATCTTCTGGTGTTATTGACGGAATTGTGTCCCCCGCCAAAATATGTGTTATAAATCCTAACCTCTATGCCTCTGGTTATAGTCCTGTTTGGGAATGGGTTGTATTTGTTATGTTAATGAGGAAGGATTAGTGTAGGGTGTATCTTGAGTCAATCTCTTCTGAGATGTAAAAGAGGTTAAACAAGCAAGGGAGAGAAGCAGAGATGGGGGAAGAGAGATGCCAAGCCACATGAAGATCACCCAGGAGCAGAAGCTCAGAAGAGACAAAAGACCTTCCTCCAGAACTGACAGAGAGAAAAACCTTCTGCTAGAGCCAGCGCCATGAATTCAGACTTCTAGCCTCCTAAACTGTGAGAAAATAAATTTCTGTTTGTTAAAGCCACCCACTTGTGGTATTTCTGTTATAGAAATAACTAAGACTAGATAACTAACACATCCTGCCCACCCCCTGCCCCCATTTCTGATTCCATAGGTCTGGTGATCCACTCCCATAAAGATTTCAGCCTAGGAAACCCTATGGGCAGTTCTGCTGTGTCTTGTGGAGTTGCTATTAGTTGAAATTGACTCGATGGCACACAACAACACCGATGACAATAATAATAAAATGATCACTGCCATTAAGTGACTTTTTTTCCCTGTACCAGGCATTGGGCTAAGCACTTTACATACTTTATCTCATTTACTTCTTACAGCAAACCTATTGTATAGGTATCATTATCCCCACTATATTGATCAAGAAACTGAGGCTTAGAGAGATGAAGTTACCTGTCCAAAGACATGCAATTATTAGTAGAAGAGCCAGGATTTGAACCTGGTGGCTTTGACGGCAAAGCTCTAATCACTGTGTTATATAGCAGTGGTTGTTTAAAGCATGTGGTCTACACATCAGCAGCATCAGTATCTCCCAGGGACATTAGAAATGCAAAATTCGAGGGCCATACCGCAGACTTATGGAATCAGAAACTAGGGGAGGGGGAAAGTGTATGTGATAGTAATGTGTTTTAACAGGCCCTCCAGGTAATTCTGATGTATGCTAAAGTTTGAGAACCACTCTTATAGAATATACAAGTCTCCTACAGTAGGAATAGGAGACAAGGGTAATAAAAAACACGTTGCCATTGAGTCGATTCCGACTCATAGTAGCGACCCTATAGGACCGGGTAAAACTGCCACATAGAGTTTCCAAGGAGCGCCTGGTGGATTTGAACTGCCGACCTCTTGGTTAACAGCCTTAGCACTTGACCACTACGCCAGCAGGGTTTCCAAGGCTAATAAAGATAGGACCTAATAAAGTTTATTGGATAGCGGGCTGACTCATATTGCAGTCCTAAGATAATGCCATATTCGCAGAGTTGACTAAGCTTTCAGCTGCTTAATAACAAATACAATTGCACTTGCTCAAATATGCTTTAATTATAGTTCCCAGTAGGCAGAAGTCGGGTAACGAAATATACTAGGCTCTAACGTTTTTTGCATAATGGGCAGAGTCAAAGCATTTAGCAGGAATGGATTACAGTTTCCCATACTAGATGGAAAAGCTTTAGGAGGACCACATGCCTTTCTTTGGTGTGATATCCTCTTGTCCTCAATATCAATCTAATCCTATTATTTCCTTTCTTCAGAAGTACAGAATACAGCATCTTTGTTCCTGAGAGGAAAGGATGAACCGACAAGATCACTCCTTGTGTTATCCTGGGTTGATCGATGGTTAAATCTAGCGTTTGTAATGCAGAGAGAAATAAACAATTTCTGAACAAAAGCTGATTAAGGAATTTAGTTGGAAAAAAACAAAGAACCTGCTTGCTCAGTGGAAAAAAAAAATTGATTGACGTTAAGGAATTAAGCCTCCCAAAAGGATAAATAAATTTGATTCCAAGAAGAAAAGGCAGTTTAGAAAATAGAGTACCCAAGTGACAAAGTGTAGAGATGCCTGGTGAATATGATTATGTCTACCCAACAGCAGTAGAACTCTTTGAAAAGCACAACATTCAAATAGTAATTTTTTTTTGGCTCTGCGTGATGCAAACTATGCAGTTTGATTTTTCTTTTCCTACTAAAGTGACTGGTTCTTGAATGCGTTATTTGAACCACAGTACTGTGTTATCTACTGCATTTACCAGATGACTGAACTAAGTAGATGTCTTATTGTTGTTTTTTTCTAATAGACATGTATGGGGGTGAAGATTGTGATAATTGGAAGAGAGGGAAGCGTAGCATTTGGGGACTGGCGAATGGTGCTTTTAGAGGCATGAGCTCCTTCAGCCTGGAAGACCTGGTGTTCCGCTGCAGTAACCTACAGACCTTGTCTCCACCCCCACAGGCTTGTACACACCTTAGCACAGATTGCTGTCTTATACATAGCGCAGAAGGGCTCTGGGCCTTGTTTCAGATCCTAAAACATTCCCTTTTTGACACCTGTTTCTAAATATTCTCTGATGTGTTGCTTGAATCTTAAAACGTGACCCTATTTATACCCAAGAGCTGATTCCATCTAGGTCTTTCTGCCAGCATGAATCTCAGGACTCCTACTATATATACCCTGATCCTATTCTTGCCTGTACCCCTGTCCAGCTTGGACCTCAGAACGGGGAGCCCAGATCATGTTCAAGTCTAGAACCTTGACTATGGACCTCCAGTTTGACCAGGCTCCCGGAATTGAACATCAACCCTCTCCATCGACTTATACAGGGAGCCCTGGTAGCTCAGGGATTAAGCGGTGGGCTGCTAACTGAAAGATCAGCAGTTCAAACCCACCAGCTGCTCTGCAGGAGAAAGATATGACAGTTTGCTTCTATAAATTTACAGCCTTGGAAACCCTATAGGGCAGTTCTACTCTGTCCTGTAGGGTTGCTATGAGTTGGAATTGACTCAGTGGCGATGGCTTTGGTTTAAACATATGCAGGGGCAGTATAGTGTATGGCTAAGGCTGGCCTGTAATTGTGGCCCTATTGGTGATTCAGTAGTGGTGAGATTTGGAGTAACTCTCTGGGCTTCCGTTGTTGTTAGCTGCTGTTGAGTCGGCCCCGATTCATGGTGATCCCATGCATAATGCACCAAAATCCTGCACCATCCCCATGACTGGTTGCAGATAGGATCGTTGTGATCCACAGGGTTTTCATTAGCTGATGTTTGGAAGTAGATCACCTGGCCTTTCTTTCTAGTTCATCTTAGTTTGGAAACTCTGCTGAAATCTGTTCAGCATCATAGCAGCATGGAAGCCTCTGCTGACAGATGAGTGGTGGCTGCACATGAGGTGTGTTGACCAGGAATTGAACCCAGGTCTGCTGCATGGAAGGAGAGAATTCTACCAGGATGTATTTAGTGGTATATGTAAATAATTTAAATGAATGAATGGAATGATGATAAGAACAAAATAGGATAATATATTTAAGCCTAACACATAGATTAAGTGTTCAACACATATTTTCCATTATTGTTTTTTTCCTATTCTTTGATTATTTGCCTGTTTTTAGCATTACTTCCAGCCAACTCTGTCGCCATAGACTGATCCCTGACCATGGTCTCTCTCCTGTTGGCGACGCTGAACATTCTGCTTATAGAGTGAGCACAGTTTCTAGTCCATCTACATCCCACAACCTTCCACAGCCTGCCATTGACAAGGCCAACACAAATTTAGCACGAGTCCAATAATTTATTTAGAGAGGTTTGTTGTTGTCAGCTAAGGCTCATCAGCAGTGAGCCATTGAATCAAATGGTTTCCTCAGTCTGTGCAAGAAGAAAATCATTTTAGGAGCAACCTGTGAGAATTTTTGTGGGAGAAACTATAACACTACAAATGTTAAATTCCTGGATTGAGTACATAGTAGAATTTAGGGAATGCTAAGTTCTGATCATTTAATGCTCAGGCTTGCCTTCTTGTTGAGTTAAAAAAATCTGTTGCCTTGAGTCCGTTCCGACCTATGGTGACCTCATGTGTGTCACAGTAGAACTGTGCCCCGTGGGTTTTTCAACGGCTGATTTTTCAGAAGTAGATAGCCAGGGCTTTCTTCCAAGGCACTTCCGGGTGGACTTGATCCTCCAACCTTTAGGACAGCCCTGTTGACATAATTACTGGTTTAGGTTACAAAGCTTAGCTTTTGCTTGACCTTCCAACAGCAGTCAGCCAATCTCAGCCATTTGTCATTCTTGTAACAAGGATGCAGAGAAATATGCAAAAGGAATAAATGGTTTGGAAGTCATTGCAGCTAAAACTTGATGGAGTTTGAGGATTCAGTTATGGCTGACACAGAACTGTTTTATTGACTGTGATTTAATGGCCTCACCATTTTCTTTTCATTTCTAGGGAATTTACACATCTCTGAGTTGTCTGATAGATAAATTTTAGACAGTGGAATTATTAACATGATGATGATACAGTGGGAAACTCGTTTCTTACGTCTAATGGGTATCGAAGTGGTAGTTTCTCCAAGACCAATGTATGTCTATAAAACATTTTCATAAGCTGAAGTCATAAAACATTTGCATCTGCATATGTACCTTGCACACTTTTAGGTGCACATTTAACTATGGTTGGATATCTATATATTTACACACATGAATTGGGATTTATTCTGAGTGCTGAATATAGAACTGTAAAGTCGTGAAGGCTTAAGGCATTTTCCTCAAGGTCTGCTTTTGCTTGATTATGATTTATTACTTTAAACTTAACCACTTATATGCTTACAGTACTGTTCTTTCTGAAGAGAGGGCTTTTACTTTCAAAGTCTGTAGGGGTGATATATGAAGTTTGGACCTACTTAAGACTTGAAGAATTGGATTAAGGAAATAGTGTATGAAATATCCTCAGTTCCTGTACACAAAGGCTGCTTTCTACTTGACGTAATCAAACATTTTAAGATGTGTTCAGGTATTTTTAGGGAAGTATTTGTATTTGGAGGCAAAGGAAAAAGATGATTTTCTAAAGAGAGACAAAAATGAAAAAGCAAAGTCCATGTAATGCATCTGAGAGTTCTTTATATTATTTTTTTGAGGAGGGTAGACTTAAGAGGTTTGAAGATAACCTTAGCTTGTGAGTTTTTATTCCAGCATGGATTACTGTTATCCATTGAACTTTACAAAATTATCTTGCTTATTTTATCCTTGAAATATATATGTATAAAGTTTTGATGATGTGAGCCATAAGAAGCCTTAATAATCCAGTATCATCTCTAGTCGACATGAACAAAGCAAATAGTGGAAGATGAATCCCATCCTCCACTGTTGCTGAATGGATTCTGAGTTGGTTTAAGTCAAGTTTCCTCAAATCTTCCCTAGCCAGACCGTATGTTTGATTGAGTCCAGTAATCATTACATGGTATACTGGGAGTGGGGAAAGACCAGTTTCTTTTTTCTTTTTCTTTCCTTTGTTTTGAGCATTTTGAATAAAGAAGGCAATGCCAACAATTACTCAACCCCATCTCTCACCCATGGTCCTAAGGTAAGAATACTTATGGTCCAGGCACTCTGTCCCTCAGGATAAATGAGGTCAACATCAGATACAGGATGATGGAATCTCATGGACCACAACTCTGCTCTGTATGTCCCCATTTTTTCTGCCCTGGGAAGATCAGGGGAGGTAGCATTGGACCCTAGGGGTGACTTTAAACCATTACTATACAAGCCCACTGGCCCCAGTCTGTGAACAGTGAATGCTTCACCCCTCACCTCTATCCTGTCCCTGCCCCAGGGCTGTTGCCCAGCAGAGCAGGCCAGTACCACATTGGTCCATCTCTCTAAAGGTGATTCTGTTCCTTGTTGGCATATGTTTTCTGAAATTTAGGGAGAGCTGGTTGCAAATTGCTATTTCTTTTGGGCCAATTGCTTTGTTTTACTTAGGAAACAAGTTTAGTAAATCAAAAGTTTTCTAGCTGGGTCGTGCTGACCAGGGCAACATCTCTCCAACTATTTTGCTATTAGGACAAAACAGGTTCACTCCCTCAGTCGTAAGTGTAGAAATCATGATATATATGCTTCTCTCTTCCGAGGGGAGGTAATCATAGTATTATTTTGCAGGAAAATTCCCAGGGCACAAGCTGACAGCTGTAGGTTTTTTTCCCCCTGTTTAAGGTGACATAACCACAAACAGCTTTAAGAAATCTCTGTACATCCTTTCCTAGAGCATAAATCCTGTCTTGTATTCTTGCGGAAGTATATTTTGGTTTTTACTTTGGTTAAACCAAATGCCATTTTCTCTTTTCCAGCTTCTCTTTTTTAATCTAAAGTGAAAAATATATTTTTAAATATTTTATTTATTTTTAATGGCAATATACACAGCCAAACATACATCCATTCACAATTTCTACATGAACAGTTCAATGACATTGGTTACATACTTCATACGATGTCACGGTTCTTACCATCTCTGCCCATATTGTTTCATCACCGTTAATTTAGCCTTCTGCCCCTTAAAGTTCTCATCTGTGCTTTAGATTAACTGTTGTAAACGTAAGTGTAGATAATGCTTTATAAGAGCACAACGCTCAGGGAAAATATTCTTTATTAATTGGGCAAAATGATTGTTTAGTTTAACGATGGCTTCATGGGATAGTTTCAGTTGAAGGTTTAAAGATTATTTCTGGGTGCTAGATTTGGGGGTTCCCCCAATCTCCATGGATCCATTAAATCTGGTTTTGATCTGAATTTGATTCTCTTGATTAGGATCCATCTGTTGGGCCCTTGATCAAAACATACAGTAATGGTAGTCAGGCACCATCCATTTCTTCTGGTCTATGGTAATGGAAGTAGTAGTTTATGGAAGCAATTAAACCGGCAGTCCATTTCCTTCTCTGATTCCTGCGTCTCCTTCTTCCTCCACTAGTGAACAAATAATTTTTAGTGCTTATTATGTGTTGTACATTGTTCTGGGCACTGGTGATTCAAAGATAAAAAGACACAGACCTCAAATAGCTCGTAGTCTTGTAAGAAAAAGTCACTCAGTTTTGTGCTTATTTGTTTATAGCCGTACATGTAATGAGATACTTGTCCACAGTGTACCAGGTCTAAAAGAGAGCATAGAGGGAAGGATAATCTTCTCTTGCATTGGTGAGGTGGTGGTGGTCAGGGAAGGGTTCCTGGAGGAGGTGCATGCTGAGCTCATTTTGAGTGAATAAGAGAATATAAGGGTATATATCAGTTAGAAAAATATTTCAGGTAGGGAAGGTGTGGGAGGCATATTCTTATTGTGCAGCTATGGTAGAACATATGGTAGAAAAAACGTCCTCAAAGTTAGAAGACCAGATTCAAAAGCATTTGTGCTTTTATCACAAAGGAACATACATTTGACCTGTCTGAATTACTCTGCTATGACGTTTCAATACATACAGTGCAAGAAACTAAGATTAAGAGTTTCACTTGTGAATATGTCAATTGTTTTTATTTATTTAGATAATTTATTAACATTTTAAACTTTCTGTTAAAATCTTCTTTCCCTTAGCAAAAACATTTTTATTTCTCCACATTTAGGATAAAAGCACATTTTGGCCCAACTTCTAGCAAAATTATGATAAAATTTAAGGGGGGAGTGTTGACACATTGCAGGGACTGCAACCAGTGTCACAAAACAATCTGTGTATGAAGTGTTGAATGAGAACTGATTTACTCTGTAAAGTTTCACCTAAAGCACAATAAAAAAAAAATTACTGTAAAATTTGAACTAGTTAGGTTCTGATTAATGAGGATTTTGTGGTACCAACTAAAACGCCTCTTACTTCAGTTGCCGATCACCTCTTAACTGCCCATCCAAAAGATACTCTCCAGCCCTGCCCTGACTTCCTTTAACAATATTAGAAAGCATGGGAGTAGTAGTCCTTTATCAGGCATTGCTACTCTTTCCCTCTTTGCATCCTATTGTATTTTGTTCACACTTCTGTTGGAACAGTTATCACTGCATTGCGAATATTGGTTGACATGTCTATCTCTAGTCATGGGCTCCTTGACTGCAGGGACTATGTTATTCATGGTTGCATCCCTGAGATTTAAATGAACAAATGACAACATTCAGGTATTCGCTAGCATTCTCCATATTGTATTTGGTAAGTGTTTCTCAACTTTGGCTGTTCACTGAAATCACCTGGGGAAATACCGGTGTTTAGGTATGTCATGGATTGAATTGTGTCCCCCCAAAATATCTGTCATCTGGTCTAGGCCATGGTTCCCAGTATTGTGTGATTGTCCACCGTTTTGTCATCTGATGTGATTTTCCAGTAGGATGTAAATCCTATGTCTACGATGTTGATGACATGGGATTAGCAGAAGTTATGTAGATGAGACTCAATCTACAAGATTGGATTGTGTTTTAAGCCAATCTCTTTTGAGATATAAAAGAGAGAAGTGAGCAGAGAGACAGGGGGACATCATACCACCAAGAAAGCAGTGCCAGGAGCAGAGCGCATCATTTGGACCCAAGGTTCCTGCACAGAGAAGCTCCTAGACTAGGATAACAAGGACCTTCCTCCAGAGGCCACAGAGAGAGAAAGCCTTCCCCTGGAGCTGGCCCCCTGAATTCAAACTTCTAGCCTACTAGATTGTGAGAGAATAAACTTCTGTTTGTTAAAGCCATCCACTTGTGGTAGTTCTGTTATAGCAGCACTAGATGACTAAGATAGGGTCTTACCCCCAGAGATTCTGAGTTAATTGGTCTGGGGTGTGGCCCTGCAGTGAGATTTTTAGAAGCTCCCCAGGTGACTCCAATGTGCAGCTGAGGTTGAGAACCTCTAATCTAGACCTGTGCTGTCCAGTGTGGTAGCCACTAGCCGCATGTGGCACTGAGCACTTAAAATGTGGTTAGTCCAAATTGACATGTGTTGTAAAAATAAATACATACACCAGATTCCAAAGACTTAATAATTAAAAAAAAGAATATAAAATATCTCAGTAATTTTTATTTTAGGATAATATTTGGATATATTGGCTTAAGTAAAATTACTAAATTTGATTTCACCTGTTTCTTTTTACCTTTTTTATGTGGCTGCTAGAACATTTAAAATTACATATGTGACTTTGTATTATGTTTTTACTAGAAAGTGTGGCTCTAGATGATAAGTGTCTAAGTGGAAGGAGCAGAGATGTTTTATGCACAAAATAAATGCTTAGTAAAAGCTTATTGGCAAATTAATCGACAATGTGCATGTTTTATACAATACTTAGTTTAAGTGGTCCCTCTTTGTAGCTGTCTGTATTTAAAAGTATGCTGCAAAAGACCTCTTTAAAGTGTTAAAAAGCACAGATGTCCCTTTGAGAACTAAGGTGTGGCTGTCCTAAGCTATGATATTTTAATTGCCTCATGTGCATGTTAAAGCTGGACAATGAATAAGGAAGACTGAAGAAGAATTGATGCCTTTGAATTATGGTGTTGGTGAAGAAGATTGAATATACCATGGGCTGCCAGAAGAAGGAACAAATCTGTCTTGGAAGAAATACGTCCAGAATGCTCCTTACAAGCAAGAATGGCAAGACTTGGTCTTATGTACTTTGGACATGTTATCAGGAGGGACCAGTCCCTGGAGAAGGACATCATGCTTGGTAAAGTAGAGGGTCAGCGAAAAAGAGGAAGACCCTCAACAAGACGGATTGATGCAGTGGCTGAAACAATGAGCTCAAACATAGCAATGATTGTGAGGATGGATGGCATAGAACCAGGTAGCATTTCATTCTGCTGTACATAGGGTTGCTATGAGTCAGAACTGACTCGATGGCACCTAACAACAACAGTATTTAAAATAATTCAGATTCAAGTAATATTTAATGATTTTATGACTTGTGGAAATTACTGTGCTAAGAGGAGAAATGATGTTCAGATGTAACCAGAAATAAAGCAATAATTGTATCAGATATGTAAAAATGAAGTAGCAAATGTCATTAAAATTGAAATCACCATTGGAAACTGACCCACACAAGGGAAAATTGAGAATAGAGAGTGTGATTTTTGTCATTATAGTTGCATTACAGGGCAAGTAAGAATATTTTTCCTAGAGTCTATGCTCTCTTGAAAAAAAAAAAAAGACTGAAAAAGTTAATTGGTTTGCATGTGGAAGAGATGACTAAATCCATTTATGTATATGTTTTCAAAGGTTAGGAAGTGACATATAGGAACAGAAATTAAGGCCAAAGATATCAAAGGTTTTCAGGAATGGAAGGATGACTATAGAATTGAAGATGTTAGTGGACGAAGCCATCTTGAAGACTGAGCAGGAATCTCAGTCTTGGAGGAGAGTACACGAGAACAATTTGACCTATAGGGCAAACCACTGGGCAGAGCAAGTATGTGGACGGTAGTAGTAAAACATTTACTGTGGGCTTAGCTGAGCGAGTTTTCATGGTGGGCAACATTTGTTCTAACCACAGTTATTCAAAGGAAATGATGTTAAGTGTTTCGAGCAAGCTGTTATTGAAGGGGATTGGTTAAAATTGGAAATTTCTAACTGTGAGTTATTAAGAGACACAGTATCCATAAATCAATTAAGGTGCATTGGGTTCTATTCCATTGCCGGTATTCACTTAAACATGTACTACTGTAGGTTCTACTCATATTCGTACAAATCAAAAGTTTAGGCCACTTTAACTTATTCCACTATGTTTGTAGTTTGTTGAAATAAAACGCAGTACTTCTTCTGGTTTGTTTTGGATAAGCTTGAAGAGAAACAAATTTGTATTCAACAAATTCCTGGTGCTATAATCTTATTTTTGCTTTGCTTCTCGTACCTTGCCTTATGGAGCTGCATGGGGCTGTGTGAAAAGCTGGGCATTGGCATCTTAACACAGCTGGTTTAAATGTTGTATTTATCACTTACAATGTTTGACCTTGACAAAGTCACTTAACCTACCCAAACATTCATTTTCTTGGCTGTAATACCTACCTTGAATACAGTAGCGCTGCTTAGGGGAGAAAATGTAAATTGTATTACTTAGCACACAGTACATATCAAGAAAAGCGTTCTGAGCGGGAAAGGTAGGTGTATGTGTAACATAAAAACTCATAATTAAAATTCATATTTTGCATATGGACAATGTTATTACTACTTCTAGCCCCCAGGATTTCAAAGAAGGGGGAAGAGGGGTAGGAACAAAGGTTGAGGAAGGGAGAAATGGGATTTCAGGAGAGAAAGCCACTCTATATCTAACTGGAGCCACTAGGGAGAATAAATCACCTCTATGGTAGATGACTACTAACCAAAAAGTCGGCAGTTCAAACCCACCCAGAGGTGCCTCGGAAGAAAGGCCTAGCAATCTACTTTTGAAAGTTCAGCCATGGAAAACCCTGTGGAGCACAGTTATACTCTGACACATGTGAGATGTCATGAGTCAGAATTGACCTATGACAACTGTTTTTTATGCAGAGATTTGAACCAGTTCAGCCTGGTTCAATCATGGCCAACGAAGTGACACCAGAACAGACCCAAATTTTTAAAATGTGGGTGAACCAGAATGCTAACTAGAACAGGAAAAATGATGAGTTGAAGCTGTGCTAGAAACTTAAGCTATCTCTTAGAAAACAAGGGCAGCGTGTGCATTTTATGGCAACCAAATCTTTTGACCAGCTGAGTCAAAAATGGTGCCCAGCTCTAAGATGGCGGCCAAGTGCGCTGCTTTGAATGTGTGTTGCTCTCCACAGTCTTGGCAATAATCCAATGTCATGCATCAAACTCCTGAAAAGGCTCACCACAATCTCTTCCTAGTCTCCCATTCCAGGACTTTGACCCATAATTTTTCCCATTTTGGTTAGCATTCTGGATCACCTACATTTTAAAAATTCAGGTCTTTTCAGTTATACTTCGTTGGCCATGCCCAAACAAGTTCGAACCAGTTCAAACCCTTGTTTTTTTTTTTGTTTGTTGTTGTTTATTTGTTTCATGGTGGACGCAGAGACATATTTAGGACCTGAGCAGATGAGTGAGGGGGCTGCAGAGCTGAGTGATCCTTCTCTGACTGGGGAGACAGCTCAGGTTGTGTCTGATCAGCAGATGCCCAAGCAAAAGAGCGTATGGAAGGAAACAGTCCTCTCTCCTCTCTACCAAGGCTTCGAATGCCTTATGTTGGCTCCTGGGACTCCATTCATGAGTTGATTGTGGGCAGAACGTGTACAAAGTGTCCATTTCTGGATTTGCTGAGTCTGAGACATGTTGGAAAGCACGTGCTGTGTGGTGTGCATAGCCAGCATGAACCCATAGAACCCAGAGCTTGGCACGCGATAAGAAAAAAAAAAAAAGTTGACGTCAAGTCAATTCCGACTCATGGCAAGTGCATGTGTGTCAGAGCAGAACTGTTCTCCATGGGATTTTCATGGTTGTGACCTTTTGGAAGTAGATCACCAGGCCTTTCTTCTGAGGTATCTCTGGGTGGGTTTGAACTGCCAACCTTTTGGTCAGTATTCAAGTGCTTAGCCATTTGTACCACCCAGGGACTCCTTGGCACATAGTAGGGATGCCACAAGCATTGATAGGATCCAAATGAATGCACACACCCTACACTTCACAGCCCTCATGAATATTCAGAGTGTGAACAATTCAAGCTTTATTCTAGACAAATGAGAGTCCTGTTATATTTCTTTACACATGGTGATGGTGTGAGAGAGGAAAAAGAGAATGGAAATCAATGATAAATTAAGCAAAGGGTATTAACTTCCAAAAGACAAACCCCTTAACTGCCTCTCAAAATTC
Source organism: Dugong dugon (assembly GCA_030035585.1). NCBI lineage: Eukaryota > Metazoa > Chordata > Mammalia > Sirenia > Dugongidae > Dugong > Dugong dugon. The sequence goes on along the minus strand of CM057468.1, from coordinate 113,408,439 downwards.
TACGTTGGCTTGTTTTACAAAATGCTTTGATCAATGAAATGCAGTAGGTGAGGAGTTTCACACTTAGCGATTCTTTCTCCAAAGCCTATTTAGAATGAATCAGAAAATCTTTCACTTTTTTTCTCCAAAGCTTAGCTTTTTTACATAGAGAAAGGATTTCTTTTATCTTTATTTAAAGTAAGACTTAGATCACTAAGATCAATTGAGTTTTGAGAGCTATACACTTTGTCCTTTAGCTATGATAATATGGTCAGAACTGTCTTTATGAAAATGAGGAAACAGAATTGTTGGATGTATGAATATTTTCAAGAGCAGACCAGGCTCAATTTCTGGACATCATATTTGTTTACATGTCGGTCGTCCATAATGATAAGGAAGAGGTGTCTCCTGCAGGTGGAAGGTGCTTTGCTGAATTTTAAGTATTGCTGAAGCATTTAGGAGCACTGATGGCGCAGTGGCTAAGAGGTTGGCTGCTAACCAAAAAGGCCGGCAGTTTGAATCCACCAGTCAATCCTTGGAAATTTTATGGGGCAGTTCTGCTCTGTCCTATAGGGCCACTATGAGTTGGAATTGACTTGACGGCAATGGGTAAACCATTTAGGAAGCGAATTTGGAATATCACTCTATTCCCATGGAAAGTGGAGGTATCAGGAAAAGAACAAAATTAAATGGCACTATTTTGAAAATAGGACTAGGGTGTGTTTTAAAAATTTTCAGCTTGGAAATGACATAGTCCAGTGCCATTCATATGTGTGAATTCAATTCCTATTTTAAATGTGTCTGACAAATAGCATACAAACATAATTTTTGAGGATCCAGAACAAAGTCAAATCCAGTCTAAGACTCCATTCTTTCCTTGGATCTTCCCCCAGTAAGTTTAGGTAATTGCCTCTGTGTCTCCCCCAATATCTAGCCTCTGAGTAGATAGCTTCATGAACTATAAAATCACAATTTCATTTTCCATTCTAAACCAACATTCTAAGAGTAGTGTGGTCCTTGGGCCACAATAATGTTATTCATTAGTTTGCTAATCTTTTTTCATTCTTATGAAAATATGCCTACCTTTTGGTAACTAAAGCTATTTTTCTGTATTTCTACAAAAGCCAGTAAAACTGAATTTTTGTTTTTGTTTTTTTTTTAAATGAGGATTTTTTGTTTGTTTGCTTTTGATTTCTTGGATCTTTAAAGAAGTCTGAATGAAATAGCATAGGTTTGTAGAATTCTCTTCATGTGTAAAGACGTCTTCTGCTAATTGTGACATCATCTGACCTGGTGACAAAGATGATGCATCTTTGCAGCAGAGTTTTTTTTTTTTTTCCCCTCACCATCGGTTGCCAGGATCATGTCAGAGTAGCAAAAATGGAAGATTGATTGGTATTGTTTTCTTTCTCATTGATTTACTTGGGTTTCTGGCCTGCTGATGGTGTGTAGTATCAAGCACCATGAATTATGTGTGTGAGAAGAAGAAATAAAGAAGTCGATATTAAAAATAATAAACACTACTATTTGTTAAATACTTAGAATTTGTTAGGCACTGTGGTAAGGTCTTCATACACATTACTTTTTTTTTTTTAAATAACCTTCATAACAATCTTATGTTGTAGATGAAGAGTCTGGGCTTAGAGAAGATAATTTATTCAATGTCACACAGCTAGTAAGTGACGAAGTTGATTTTTACCAAGGTTTATTTGACTTCAGAACCCAGACCAGATGACTTCTGATCAAATTCTGACTTAAGATCAAATTAAATTCAAGATATTTGAGGCAGACATTTTACTAGGAGCCAAGGAAGATGCAAAAACCACAGGGAGTTTATAGTTTACTTAGAGGAAAAATACATGTACACAAATAATTAAGTCATAACTGTTTTTAAGCAAGCTTTACAGGTGAGCAATAAGTTTTCTCCTCGAAGGTAGTCCCTTTTGCTGGGATGCTCTGGATCTTTTCCAGTTTTTTTCTAGTTGCCATAGAGTTGACTCCGACTCATGGCACCCCCACGTGTATTGGAGTAGAACTGCACTCCAGTGGCTAATTTTCTGGAAGATAAACAGGTCTTCTTCTGAGATGCCTCTGAGTGGACTCGAACCTCCAATTTTTTGGTTAGCAGAGGAGCATGTTAACGGTTTGCACCATCCAAGGACTCTCTGGATCTTTAGGCCCCAGAAAGTATATCCTTTCCCTCCTAAAATTGCATCCCATTTCCTTTGGTTCAAGCAGAATGTATTGAAAATGTAACTTTCTATGACCTTTTTCCAAGCAATGCTGCTGTCTCTCAAGTGTTGTTGTTGTTGTGGGCTATTGAGTTGATTCTGGCTCAGAGTAATTGATATAATTTATCCCTCAAGTTTACTTTTGCTGTTCCCCAGATAAGGCTTTAGTTCAGGGGCTTTCCATCTCTGGTCTGGTCAATTGTAGTTTTTTTGCTGCCAGCATCCGGCACCACCCTGTGCAGTCTGGCCTTACTGCCGATTATCATAGTGGTGTTTTTGTCTCAATTAAAGATCACACCAAGCTAGATCTTAAAGCTCTGTGGATTCCCAAGACCTTATGAAGTGGCACTAACAGCCTCTACTCTCTGCTTCAAAGCCTTTTCCCAGGGTTGCTCTTATGCGCTCACTGGCCTCATCTCCTTTTATCTTCCAAGTTTCTTTTTTCATCTGCCCATGTTAAATTCCACCACGTGTCAGAAGCTTGTTAGGGAGTCAGTAAACATTGGTCCTAAGTGTGTCCTCCATGCTGCCACCCCTCATAGTTTTGACGACATCAGACAACCTTACTGAATGTACTTCTTTATGAAATAAACTGGGTTGAGTGTTGACTATTTGGCATTTCAGCACGTGGGATGTCACAGAGAATGGAGAGAAAACCCATAATATGATATACATGTGTTCTTTTCCACATGTATTTTTATTTAAGGGATAAGATGTGGTAGAGACTCTTTTATTCCAGGTTTTCTCTTCTTTTCTGCTGCTAACATTGTTGTTATAGTTTTTTTCTTTATTGTTGTAAAAATATAGATAACATAGCATTTGCCCATTCAGTCTCTTTCACGTGTTCAATTCAGTGATGCCAGTTTGTATCAATCATCTTGGACAACCATCACCAATATTAGTTGCCGTTGTTTTATCGATTACTATTTTGTTCTGCTCTCTGAATGACAGCTTCCTTGCTGTCATTCCTTATAGGCACCAAGCACCTTTCTACATAAATGCAGTGGTCTAATGCTTGTTACACCATTTATCTGTCAGTTTGTTGTCCTGTGGTGGCTTGCATGTTTCTGTGATGCTGGAGGCTGTGCCACTGGTATTTCAAATACCAGCAGTGTCACCAGTGGTGGACAGGTTTCAGCAGAGCTTCCAAACTAAGACAGACTAAGAAGAAGGGCCTGGTCATCTACTTCTAAAAAAAAAATTGGCCAGTCAAAACCTTATGGATAGCAGCAGAACATTGTCTGAGATAGTGCCAGAAGATGAGCCCCTCAGGTTGGAAGGAACTAAAATACAATTGGGGAAGAGTTGCTTCCTCAAAGTAGTTGTTGTTTTTAGGTGCCTTTTAGTCGATTCCAACCCATAGCGACCCTGTGTACAACAGAACGAAACACTGCTTGGTCCTGTGCCATCCTCACAATCCTTGCTGTGCTTGGCCCATTGTTGCAGCCACTGTGTCAGTCCATCTCACTGAGGGTCTTCCTCTCCTTTGCTGACCCTCTACCCTACCAAGCATGATGTCCTTTTCCAGGGACTGATCCCTCCTGATAAAGTGTCCAAAGTATGTGAGATGTAGTCTCACTATCCTTGCCTCTAAGGAACATTGTACTTCTTCCAAGACAGGTTTGTTCATTCTTTTGGCAATCCATGGTATATTTAATATTCTTCTCCAATATCACAATTCAAAGGCGTCAATTCTTCTCTGGTCTTTTATTCATTGTCCAGCTTTCATATGCATATGAGGCGAATGAAAATACCATGGCTTGGATCAGGCACACCCTAGTCTTCAAGGTGACATCTTTGCTTTTCAACACTTTAAACAGGCCTTTTGCAGCAGATTTGCCCAATGCAGTACATCTTTTGATTTCTTGACTGCTGCAAAGTAGACCACCATAATGACATGGATGGAGTCAAGCTTTTGGGACCTACATTTGCTGATATGGCATGACTCAAAATAAGGAAGAAACAGCTGCAAACATCCATTAATAGTCAGAACTTAGAATGTATGAAGTTTGAATCTAGGAAAGCTGAAAGTTGTCAGAAATGAAATGGATTGCATAAAGATCAGTATCTTAGGAATTAGTGAACTGAAATGGACTGTTATTGGCCATTTTGAATCAGACAATTATATGGTCAACTATGACGGGAATGACAAATTGAAGAGAAATTGTGTCATGTTCATTGTCAACAAAAAAACATTTAAAGAGCTATCCTGAAGTACAATACTGTCAGTGATAGGATAACATCCATATGCTTACAAGGAAGATCAGTTAATACGACTGTTAATTCAAATTTACGCACCAGCCACGAATGCCAAAGATGAAGAAATTGAAGGTTTTTGCCAACTTCTAAGGTCTGAAATTGATTAAACATGTAATCAAGATGCATTGATATTTACTGGTGTTTGGAATGCGAAAACTGGAAACGAAGAAGGATCAGTAGTTGGAAAATATGGTCTTGGTGATAGACACAATGGGGGAGATTGCATGATAGAATTTTGTGAGACCAGTGAATGATTCATTACAAATACCTTTTTCAACAGCATTAATGGTGACTATATATGTGAATCTTGCCAGATGGAATATACAGGAATGAAATCAACTATATCTGTGGAAAGAGATGATGGAGAAGTTCAATATCATCAGTCAGAACAAGGCCAGGGGCCTACTGCAGAACAGACCATCAATTGCTCATATGCAAGTTCAAGATGAAGCTGAAGAAAATTAAAACAAGTTCATAAGAGCCAAAATACGATGTTGAATATATCCCACTTGAATTTGGGGGCCATCTCAGAAATAGATTTGATGCACTGAACATTAATGACCAAAGACTAGAAGAGTTGTGGGATGACATCAAGGTCATCAAACAGAAGGAAAGCAAAAGGTCATTAAAAAGACAGAAAATAAAGAGAAGACCAAAATGGATGTCAGAAGAGACTCTAAAACTTGCTGTTGAATGTAGAATAGCTAAAGCTAATGGAAGAAATGATGAAGTAAAAGAGCTGAACAGAATATTTCAAAGGGTGGCTCGAGAAGACAAAGTAAAGCGTTATAATGAAATGTGCAAATACCTGGAGTTAGAAAACCAGAAGGGAAGAACATGCTCAGTATTTCTCAAGCTAAAAGACCTGAAACAAAAATTCAAGCCTCCAGTTGAAATATTGAAGGATTCTATGGGCAAGATATTGAAAGATGCAGGAAGCATCAAGGGGAGATGGAAGGAATACACAGAGTCACTGTACCAAAAAGAATTGGTCAGTGTTCAAACATTTCAAGTGGTAGCATAATATTAAAACCAATGGTATTAAAGGAAGAAGTCCAAACTGCAGTGAAGTCATTGACAAAAAACCAGGCTCCAGGAATTGACAGAATACCAATTCAGATGTTTCAACAAATGGATGCAGCGCTAGAAGCACTCACTTGTCTATGTCGAGAAATTTGGAAGACAGTTACCTGGCCAACCAACTGCAAGAGATCCATATTTGTGCCCATTCCAAAGAAAGGTGATCCAGCAGAATGTGGAAATTATTAATTATCATTAATATCACACACAAGTTAAGTTGTGCTGAAGATAATTAAAAAACGATTGCAACAGTACATCAACAGAAAATCACTAGAAATTCAAGCTGGGTTCAGAAGAAGACGTGGAATGAGGGGTATCATTACTGATGTTAGATGGATCTTGACTAAAAGCAGAGAATACCAGAAAGATGTTTACCTGTGTTCTATTGACTATGCAAAGGTATTTGACTATGTGGATCATAACACATTATGGATAACATTGCAAAAATGGGAATTCCAGAACACTTGACTGTGCTTATGTGGAACCTGTACATAGACCAAGAGGCAGTCGTTCAAACAGAACAAGGGGATACTTCCTGGTTTAAAATTAGGAAAGCTGTGCATTAGGGTTGTATCCTTTCACCGTACATATTCAGTCTGTATGCTGAGCAAATAATCCGAGAGGCTGGACTATATGAAGAAGAATGCACCATCAGGATTATTGGAAGACTTATTAACAACCTGCGATATGCAGATGACACGCTTGCTGAAAGTGAAGAGGACTGGAAGTACTTACTGATGAAGATCAAAGACTACAGCCTTCAGGCTGGATTACAACTCAACATAAAGAAGACAGAAATCTTCACAACTGGACCAATAAGCAACATCATGATAAATGTAGAAAAGATTAGATTGTCAAGGATTTCATTTTACTTGGATCCACAGTCAAAGTCCATGGAAGCAACAGTGAAGAAACCAAACAGCATATTGCATTGGATAAATCTTCTGCAAAAGACCTCTTTAAAGTGTTAAAAAGCAAAGATGTCACTTTGAGGCCTAAGGTGCACCTGACCCAAACCATGGTGTTTTCAATTGCCTCATATGCATATGAAAGCTAGACAATGAATAAAGAAAACCAAAGAAGAGATGATGCCTTTGAATTATGGTGTTGGTGAAGAATACTGAATATACCATGGAGCCCTGGTTACACACTGGTTAAGCGTTCTGCTGCTAACCAAAAGGTCGGCAGTTAGAATCCACCAGCAGCTCCTTGGAAACCCTTTATCAGTCCAATAAGTCTGGACTTTTTTAGAAATTTCAGGTTTGTACTACATTTTTCTCCCATTCTGTCTGGGGCCTCCTATTGTGTCCCTGGTCAGAATGATTGGCAGTGGTAGCTGGGCAACATCTAGTTCTTCCAGTCTCCGGATAGAGATGAAGGCTGTGGTTCGTGTGGGCTATTAATCCTGTAGACCAGTTTCTTATTTGAGCCTTTGATTTCTGTTATTCTCTTTTGCTGCATATGAGCAGAGACCAACAGTTATATCTTAGATGGCCATTTGCAAGCTTTTAAGACCTCAGATACTAGTCACCATTCTAGAATGTAGAACATTATCTTTGTGAACTGTGTTAATGCCAATTGACTAAGCTATCCCCCGAGACTACAGTCCAAAGCATTTTAACCCAGTAAACCAATCCTGTGAGTTGTTTGGATCCATCTAGGAAGCCTCCATAACTGTGCCTCCTCTGTGGTTTGTTATATATGTGGATATATATGCAGCTCACACAAACGTGTATATGGATATGCCTACAGATACACCTGCACACGCACGTGAATTTACTTGCATATGCCTTTCTGTATACGTATATGCGTACATATCTATCCATATAATGGCACTTTGTTCCTACTGTATTCATCATGAATCCTGACAAGATTCAGCTCTCCTCCTGACGAGGCATTGATACCTTCCTATCACATGCTTGCTGCTTTTCCCGATTCTTGCCCCTGTCTAGCTAATCTCTAGGAAGTCTTAATTAATAATTAAAGTATTAGGAAGTAATCAAGGAATCAAGTTTGGGCCTCTTCCGCTATGTTTTTATTGTATGATCCCACTTATATGAAATACCTCGAATAGGCAGGGATATAAAGAACTCTTTGCCATAGAATCATCTCCGACTCATAGTGACCCTATAGGACAGAGAAGAACGGCCCCTTAGGGTTTCCAAGGCTTTAGTTTTTACAGAAACAGTTTGTCACATCTTTCTCCGGAGGACCCACTGGTGGGTTTGAAACACTGACCTTTCAGTTAGCAGCCAAGCAGTTAACCACTGCACCACCAGTACTCCTTTAGGCAACATTTTATTAGTGGTTACAGGGGTGGGTGGGAAGGAAGGGTAAATGAGGGTAAATGGGACACTGAGCTTCTGTTAAGGATGATGGCATGATTTGGGGACGGATAAGGTTTATGGTTGAACAGCATGATGAACATAATATTACATAAAAGTACATGCGAAGATTGTTGAAATGTCAGATATGTTGTTACATATGTATTCACCACAATAAAAAAAAGGGGGGAATGTCGAAAGAGAGGATAATGGAAATTAGCATTTATTGAATACCTGCTGTCTGACACTATTTTGATGGCGTTATATACATTGTTATGTTTAATCAAACTACAGTCTCTGTGATTTGCCTTTTACTGATGAAACTGAGGTTCAGAGAGATAAAATAATAGTAAGTAATAGACTGACCCTTTGAACTCCACAATACATTGTCTTTCTCTCATTACATTGTCTCTTTGGGAACCTTCAAACTGCAAAAGTAGTGGTCTATACATTTTTCTCCTCCTTCCTCTTAAAATGAAACTAATAATGCCCTAATTTTGTAGTGGTAAACTTAGATGTTACAAAATACTTTCACATGTTATAAAATACTTTTCGCATTTCTGTTCCCATAGGTTGAAAAATGCCATTTATGTTTAGGTAGTTGATAATATACCAAAATTGACTGAATTAGGTCCTCTTTGCCAAGCAGGCCACAGCATATAGGTACAAAGGCTACCATTTAATTTACTTAACTCTCAACTTGATTGTCACAAGTTCCCTTTAAAAACTTTTTTTAGTTAAAAATTAAACGTAGTGACTAGCACATATGTTATCAGGTGGGACAAGTCCCTGGAGAAGGACATCATGCTTGGTAAGGTACAGTCAGGGAAAAAGAGGAAGACCCTCAATGAGATGGATTGACACAGTGGCTGCAACAATGGGCTCGAACACGGCAATGATTGTGATTGTGAGGATGGTGTGGGACCAGGCAGTGTTTCATTCTGTTGTACACAGGGTCACTAAGAGTCAGAACTGACTTGACGGCACCTAACAACGACAACAGCAGCATAGTCCCTGGGAAAATCCTCCACAGCCAGCATCAGCACGTGTTGATGAAGTTGACGGAATTGTCAGGCTGTTCTCTTTTGAAGGAAATTGGGAAAAAAAAAAAAAAAGGAAAGCCCCATAGAGATCCACATATTCTTTAGAGGTTGCACAAATGAGCAGCAACATCATACAGAAAACTTTTTTTTTTCATTTAAATGTTGGAATCGAGTTTATCTGATTGAATAGGGGAAGGAAACCTATTGGGATTTGTTAACTGGAAGACAGACTTAAACTGACAGGAATAATTAATCTCCTGTGGCCAGATAAAGAAAAATAACTTATCTGAGTCTGTGGAACACCCTCAAATACCGATGAATGCTAGTTATAAAGAAAATGAATCTCTTAGGTTGACCTGGACTCCCGGGAAAGGCACTAGTGCTTGGAAGCTGCTGATGTAACTGGAGTCCCTTTTATTTCTTTATTTATTTACCCTTCCAGTCAGCAGAAAGAATGAGTTGTTAGTGATGCAAACAATTTTCATTGAGAACCTTCCTGCAGTTCTGGTTTTGCATCCAGCCAAGAGGAAAATGTTATTTTCCAGCCTTTGTGTTGGTGTTGATGGGTTCTTAGGAGACTTCTTGAGGAAATGAAGGTAGAAAAAGTAGATAGAACACTTCTAAAAGAAGGGCTTCAATACTGGCCGTTATCCAGGCACTGGTTATCTTGGAAAGGGATTGTAAACCAGCCTCTAGACGGAAGTATTTTACTAGTGGTCACTGTCAATTCTCTTTTCTAAGGCCTAGTTATAAGTGTGTTCTTAATTTACATATATACCTTTTCCTTATTATTGTTTGGGCTTATCTTGGTTGTTTCACTCCAATTCTTTTCCCTCTTATTCTGAATTGGAATGAAAAATGAAATGTATAAAACATGGCAAGAAAGTTTCTGTAAACTTTCTTCATTCCAAAACCTGACAGTAATTATTATTAAGGGATTATAGGAAAATCTTATAGTATAATTTAGGGATTCTCACTTTATTCACAGACTCTTTTTTCTCCCTGTACCTTACTTAGCAAAGACATTTTCCGTCTTTCTGATAAAATCGAACTTTTATTAGTGACTTGTTTGCCCTTGCAACAACTATTTATTCAATGCAAATAGTTTAATTATAATAATAAGAGTAGGCATTTATTGGGTGCTCAATAGATTTCAGGTACTGTACTAAGCACTGTATATATTCGATTTACTCCTCACAACAACTTTATGAGGAAGGTATATCACTGTTATCCCATTTTACAGATGAGAAAATGGAGATTTAGAGACATTAAATAAGTCACTTGAGCACAACAATTAGAAAGTGGTGGATCTCTACAGAACTCAGGCCTGGAAGTTTAATTATAGCATTGCTTACTCATTTCTCAGCAGGCGGCTCAGGTTGCCAAAAAAAATACAGGCTATCAGTTAAATTTAAACTTCAGATAAACAACAAATAATTTTTTAGTATAAGTGTGTCCCAAATATTGCATGGGATATGGACATCCTGTATTTTTATCAGCTAGGTCTAGCAAACCCAGGAACACGTGAGTATGCAGAATCATGTTGGAGCTGGAAAGTTTCTCTGAGGCCATCTAGCTCCACTGTCTTTGTGTACAGCTGTGGAAGGACTCAGGAGTCTGAAGATTTTTGTTTCCACTAACGGCAGCAAAGTGAGGTCTAGCATCTCGCTAAACTGCCTCTGTTCTTTGTAAGTTTTCATCTGGTTACCAAGTAAATTTGCCCCTGTTATTTCTAAAGGTGTTCATCTCCTGCCTATTTTTGAATTGTCGGAAAAACACATCTTTGCAAACACTTTACCGATAACAACATGGAGGAAGAAGCCACAAGGAAAAGTTACCAGCAGCTCCCGTGTGGCTGTGTGGCTGGCCGTGCGCGCCGTTCTTTCTGTATGGCACCTCATTTGGCAGAAACAAGAGGCAAAAATATAATGGTGTATATTAAATATCTGCTTGTCCTCATCAAGTTTCCTTTAGACCTTGGCCAGGGAGTCCCATTTGAATGGCTACTAGTGTTATCAGAGAACAAATAGATAGGAATGTGTTTTATAAAGTTGTCAGCCTTTTAGCAGATTGTAAATTAAAATGTTGTATAATCCACTGGAGTTCAATATTGGGTCATTTTCTTCAAAGAAGAGAGATGTATTAATTAGTCTGTTACTTGGAGGCTTCATTATATATGCTTCATTCCCTTTGCTGTTGTACCGAGAAGTTCCTGGGCACTTGGGCCCTGACTGATTAACTTGTGTAGCTTCCTCTGGATAGCTCTCCTTCTGACAGACACTGTTAAATACGGAGAATGGAATAGAGGTGTAGGAAAAACAAAAACACTAAAACCTGGCTCTCTTCATGATACGTGGAAGCAAATAAATGCAACACCTTGGCCCACAAAAGTGAAATAAACCACCCAAGTTGTCCATCTTAGTGATAGGGTTCCTTTAGGCTGAAAAATCAAATGTACTTGAGGCTTTTTGCAGTTGGAGTTGTAAACAGTTAAGAGATGACAAAAAGCTTCTTGGGGTACCCTGTGTTTGGGAAAAGGCAAGATGCCTCTCTAATGAAAACAGCCAATTAAGATCAATTATAGTTGAAGAATAAAAATATATAAATGTGTTCAGTACAAGAGACAGAACTATTGATACAAATTCTTAAGTTTTAACTGTCAAAGAGAAAGGATTTTTAACCAAATGTAGTTTCCCTGGTTTAATTCTCACATCAGAGTGTTTTATTTTTCCAAATCTGGTCTTTCCCTTCAAAAGAAACTTATTGTTCAAAAGTATCTTCAATTCTGTTGGAGTAGAGACAGTACTTTTTTTTTTTTTTAACTTCTTGATTTCTAACTACTTTTAGACATAGAGAAAACTTGCAAAAATAGTACAGAGTTTTCATGTGTCTCTGCCTTAGCTTCTCCCAGTGTTGGTATCATTTACCAACCGAAAAACCAAACCTACTGCTATCGAGTCGATTCCAACTCATAGCAACCATATAGGACAGAATAGAACTGCCTCCATAAGGTTTCCAAGGAGAGGATGGTGGATTCAAACTGCTGACCTTTTGGTTAGCAGCCAAGCTCTTAACTACCGTGCCACCAGGGTTCCAATATTGTATGTAACCATAGTGAAGTTATCAGAATCAGGAAATAAACACTGGTATAATATCAATAACTAAAGACCTTATTCAAATTTCATCATTAATGAAAAATGTCTTTTTTGTTGTTGTTGTTCTAGGATTCTATTTAGGATACTATATTGCAGTTTGTTGTTATTTCTCTGCAATAGTTGATCAATCTTTTTTTTTTTTAAATTTCTGACTTTGATATTTTTGAAGAGTCTAGATCAGTTCTTTTTCTAAATGTCCTTCAGTTTGGGTTTGTCTGGTGTTTTCTCATGGCTGGACTCAGCTCATGTATTTTTGGCAAGAATACCATAGAAATGATGTTGTGTCCTTCTCAGTACATCAGTCACGGGGTTCCTCATTTCTATGTCTTATTATTGGTGGTGGTGACCTTCATGACCTGGTTAAGGTGGTTTCTGTTGGGTGTTGCTAGTATAAAATTACTGTCATTTCCCCTGTTGTTAACAAATATCTTGGGGAAAACGCTTTGAGACTGGGAGAATGGCATATCCGTTAACAGGGTAAGGAAGTTCAATATTATAGCAAGAGGAATAGAGAGTGGAAAATCTTAAGACAGCAACAACAGCTTAAAGTGAGGCAAACTGGGCCAACTTGGTAAACTACTGTCCATTTTTCTTAAAAAGTAGCTGCTGCATGTAGTATCAGTCCAGGGGGGAAAAGCAGAAGTAAACCGTCATAATTTACTAGCTTAACATTCTTGGGGATAAGTCTTTGCCTATGGCTCTGTGACTTTGGTTAGTAACAGTCTCTGCCAACAGATGCTTTGGACCCCACTTCTACCACTTACTAGTGATGTGACTTTGGGCAAGTTATTTAAACATTCCACATCCTCAGTTTGTCTTATCTGTAAAATAGAAACAGTAAGAATGATTACTTCACAGAGTTAGAGACAAGCCACAGGAAGCGCTGAGTACAACGTAGGGAACATGATCAGCTAAAAACTAGGTATGATAATTATTATTATGTTGCCAGTTGTTCTTAAAAGTTGTGCTAATTTATCGTCAGCAGCAGTTTTTGATGATTTTTGCTTTCATACACAATTGCCAACATTTGGTATTTTTTACAAGTTAATAGTTATTTCAAAGCAATGCAGAGACACACAGATAGAATAACAAGAAAATGAAATTTTCCCTAGTGTGCTAACCAGAAAATCACTGCTATTATCTTAGTAAAATCCTTCCAGATATTTTTATACTTATGTACAGTGTATATCTTTTGACAAGATATGTATAATTTAACACAAATGTTCTTATACTCTACCTACCTGTGCTGTTTATTTAAATGTTTATTCTGAATACTTTTCCCACAGTAGTCGTATTCCAACAGAAGATTTGACCAGATCTTTTGCTTTTTCAGTCTAAGGAATGATGAATCAAATGTGAAATAAAGCAAACAAACGGACAAACTAACCAGAAAGCTCATTAAATTCGGGTGTTTGAATTACCTGGATCCTTAATGTAACCAACTATAAATTTCTCTAAACGCAGCATTTTGCCAAAGGCTTACCAAAAAAATAAATAATAAAAAGTTAAATTCAAGGAATCGATCCCTTCTTTTCTCAACTCTTGTTTGTGATGTTCATTTTAGTGGTTGTGCAAAGGGAGGGAATTAACCTCAGCTTCATACTCATGCCTTTGATCTAAAATGCTCGACAGAAGCCTCCAGGCTTCTCCTCAGCCTGCAGTTACAGAGTAAGCATTGCCATCATGACTATGATTTTTAAAAGTTGTAAGCAACGTTTTACAGTTTTGAAGAATTATTTAGGTAACAGCCCCCCCAACACCCTCACCCCCCGCCAAAGTTCTCCTCTGCTTCCTCCCACCTTCCCATCCTTCCTCATTCTTCTGGCTGTATTGTGTGAAAAGTGTTACTGGTCTCTTAATATTGTCAAAATTTTGGATGGTACTGAGACATGAAAAATTCCAGCAATGCAGAAGATTTTAGGTTTATTCTCATTTTATAACTCATGATGAAAGTTCAGTAAAACTTTCTTTTAAAGGGAGCATTCTTAACCCAATTCTTAACACACAAAACCCCCATGAGGCAGGGCATAGGGTGGTAGGCATACTGCTTTTTTCTAAGTGACACATAAACCTGTAATATATATTTTGAGTCTTATACTCTTTGCACCTCTTCAAAGAGGATCTTCTCAGTAGTAGGAGTGGTGGTGCAGAGTTAAGCACTAGATTACTTACTAACTGAAAAGTTGGTTGTTCGAATGCACTCAGAGCACCTCAGAAGACAGGCCTGGCACCTTTGGAAAGGTCATAGCCTTGAAAACACTGTGGGGCACAGTTCTACTCTGACAAACATGGGGTCGCTATGAGTCGGAATCAATTCCATGGCAACTGATTTCAGTGGTAGAGGGAAGAAAAAAATATATACACCTACTCCTCACTTATAAACTATTTCCTTACCTGACATTTTGCACTTACAATAGTAAACAATCTACTATCTGACTATTTTGTGCTTTAACAATGTACCGTTGGCAGTAATGAATGCCGAAGTGCAAGGCAAGAATAACACTAGTTGTGATGGTTAAAGTTATGGGTCAACATGGCTGGGCCATGATTCTCAGTGGTTTGGCAGTTATGTAATGATGCAGTCATCCTCCATTTTGTGACCCGATGTGCTCATTCTCCATTTTTGCATAACACCAGTTTTTGCATAATGACCAAAGAACCTAACAACGTTGATGAGTGAGGAGTGGGTGTATATATATATATATATATATATATATATAAAATATATAAATATATTTATATATCTTTCTTTATATATATGTATTTATTTATATATACATTAGCTACTCCAAGAGCAAATCTGATTTTTTATGGAGCTTAGCCTAATTTGCTTCATAAAGATTTAAGAGATGCTATTATGTGGCAATGGAGAGGCCCCTTAAATGTAATTTTTTGTGCCTAATGTACCTTTGACTGTGTGAATCACAGCAAATTATGGATAACATTGCGAAGAATGAGAATTCCAGAACACTTAGTTGTGCTCATATAGAACCTGTACATAGACCAAGAGGCAGTTATTTGAACAGAAAAGGGGAATACTGTGTGGTTTAAAATCAGAAAAGGTGTGCATTAGGGTTGTAGCTTTTCACCATACTTATTCAATCTGTATGCTCAGCATATAATCTAAGATGCTGGGCTATATGAAGAGGAATGCAGCGTGAGGATTGGAGGAAAACTCATTAACAACCTGCAATATGCAGATGACACAACTTTGCTTGCTGAAAAGGAAGAGGACTTGAAGCACTTTCTGATGAAGGTCAAAGACCACAGCCTTCAGTATGGATTACACCTCAACGTAAAGAAAACAAAAATCCTCACAACTGGACCAATAAGCAACATTATGATAAACAGAGAAATATTGATGTTATCAAGGATTTCATTTTACTTAGATCTACAATCAATTTAAAAAAAAAAAAAAACTCATGGAAGCAGCAGTCAAGAAATCAAACCACGTATTGCATTGGGCAAATCTGCTACAAAAGACCTCTTTAAAGTGCTGAAAAGCAAAAATATCCCCTTGAAGATGAAGGTACACCTGACCCAAACCATCATATTTTCAGTAGCCTCATATGCATGCAAAAGCTGGACAGTGAATAAGGAAGACCGAAGAAGAATTGAGGCCTTTGAATTATGGTGTTGGTTAAGAATACTGAATATATCATGGGCTGCCAGAAGAACGAACAAGTCTGTCTCGGAAGAAGGTGCAGCCAGAGTGCTCCTTGGAAGTGAGGATGGTGAGACTTTGCCTCATTACTTTGGACATGTTATCAAGAGGGACCAGACCCTGGAGAAGGACATCATGCTTGATCAAGTAGAGGGTCAGCAAAAAAGAGGAAGAACCTTGAAGAGTTGGATTGATACAATGGCTGCAGCAGTGGGCTCCAATATAGCAATGATTGTGAGGACGGTACAGGACTGGGCAGTGTTTTTTTTTGTTGTACGTAGGGTAGCTATGAGTTAGAACTGATGTGATGGCACCTAACAACATCAATGTATCTAGTAGTAGAAGAATAGGAATGGAATGTAGAGGAGACTGCTTCTAGGATCCTCTCTCAGGTTCGAAACTTCTTTAGGAATAGGGAACGTGCTTGACTGCATGACACTAAATGATAATAATCCTTGTGGTTAGCTATTGATTATTGTTTACCATGGTACAGGATCTGTGTGGAGTGCTTTCCATGCATCATTGTATTCAATATATCGATAATATGAGATGGGTGTTATTGTTATCTCTGTTTTACAGGTGAGGACCCTGAGGCTTGGAGGAGTGAAATAACCCATTAAGGTCACACAGCTATTAAGTTAGCAAAGTACCTGCTGGGATTTAACTTAGGTCCCTTAGATTCTTTACTACCTTAGCATCACCTGTGCCTGGGTCTTGGTGGAGGTCCCAGAATCTCCAGGGGCCATGCTTCTAGAACCAGTACAGCCTTCACTCAATGAGCCAGCTGTGAGCAGCAGAGCACTTTGGTATGGGGCCTGGCCCCTCTGAGAATCCTGGGTGTCCTCACCACCTTCCCCACCACATTGGGTCTTGATGGGCAAATGGCGTGTTTAGGCTGGAGGGATCAAATCCAGCCAAGATTAGTTGGAAGAGCAGTAGACATGTGTTATACTCATACTGCTCCTAGTCCTTTTCTAATCAATGTTTTTCTCTAAATCATTACCTGAGTCTTCTTGTCTCATCTTCTTCATGGGTATGCTCTTTGTTGAAAGCAAGGATGATCACTTCCTTTACCTGTTCATGGTATTTTAGCATCTCATTCTATATTTCCTTAGGACAAAAGTGAAAACTCCTTCCCTTGGCATGATCTGTGCTTGCCTATTCCCTCCTTCATGTTTGCTGACATTCCCAACATGCATCCTATAGCTAAGCATGGCCAGTTAAAACTGAAAGAATAGATCTAGCTTATCTTATCCAGCTGCTTACAGTTTCCTACTTTTTTAAAGGCCTTTGCATATCTGTGTTCTCTGTCTTTTCCTCCCATTCCCTGTATGCCTTACCCATTACCGTCCAGTCGATTCCAACTCATTTCGACCCTATATGACAGAGTAGAACCGCCTCATCGGGTTTCTGAGGCTGTAATCTTTACAGAAGCAGACTGCCACATTGTTCTCCTGCAGAGCGTCTGGTGGGTTCAAACCGCTGACCTTTTGATTAGCACCTAAGCACTTAACCACTGCACCACCAGGGCTCCTTCTGTATGCCTTACTAACTCCTTTATTTTTCAAAACCCAGCTCAATTGTCTCCTCTTCTGTGAATAATTTCCTGTCTCTTCAAGCACAATTGAGGTATTTCTTCATCTGGATTTCCAAAGCATCCCGTAAATTCCTTTGCTTTAGCAAGTGTGGCAAAGTTCAACTGTCCCCTCATCCTTCATTTCCACCAGGCGGTGAGCTCAGTGGAGGCAGAGTTTGTCTTACTACTCTTTGCATCCCCAGTGCCTAGCATAGTGCCTGGTAAGTGTTTGGTAAATCTTGCTTGAGTGAATTAATGGAGGGACTGGGAATCAGAAGAGAAGCATTTAGAATTTACCCTGTCCTGGTAGTGCAGTGGTTAAGAGCTTGGCTGCTAACCAAAAAGTCAGCAGTTGAAATCCACCAGCTGTTCCTTGGAAACCCTATAGGGCAGTTCTACTCTATAGGGTCACCTTAGTCAGAATCTGGTTTGGTTTCTTGGGTACCAAGATGCTGTGGTGGTGCAATTGGTTAACACACTTGACTACTAACTGAAAGGTTGGCAGTTCAAGTCTACCCTGAGGTGCCTCAGAAGAAAGACCTGGTGATCTATTCTGAAAAATCAGCCACTGAAAGCCCTATGGAGCGCAGTTCTACTCTGACACACATGGGGTCACCATGGGTTTGAATCAACTCAGTGGCAAGTGGTTACCAAGATGTTGTATGACGTTTGGTTACCTGACCTTTCTGGGCCTCAGTTTCCTTACCTGTGAGATGACAAAGTTGACCATAACCTCTAACTTTTCTTCCGTGCAGGCCGTTTGCAACTTGGCCAGTTTAACAGTGTGGTATTAAGGAGCTTCCGATGGCAGTTACTTTTCAGCTTGCTTTTAGCTAAAATGTTCATTTCAGTCCAAGTTTTTCAACTGAGTGATTTGGATTGAAAATTCACCAAAATCGTTGGAAGCTAAAATGGAATGAAAAGCTTGCTTTTATGAGAAGAAGGCCTCGGGGCTTGTTTCACTGTTCACAGGATCTTGGAATGTTGTAATTGGGAGAAAACTAAGAGATAAGTCACCCAACCTCCTTATAGCATTGAAAAAAAAAATTAAGACCTGGAGACTTTGAGTAACTTGCTGAAAGTCACAACACTAGTTAATGGCAGAATGTGGCCTCTGGATTCTCAGGTTTGTACCCTTCTGCCACATCTAGCACTTGATCAAGATGCTGGATGATATTGTCTGCTAAGATATACAAGGAACAGTATTAATGTTACTCCTCAAGCTTCTGTGTCACACTTGACTCAGCCTGGAGCAGACATGAGAAATTAGACGTCTTTGATTTCTTTTGATATTCATGGTGACTTGGACTCAACTGCCAAATGCAAGTTTTGAACAATTGTTGGCTTTTTTTCTTTTTGGCATCAGTTATTTACCCTTATGAAAGGTAAAGGAAGGTACATGCCATAACATGCTAGAAGATATGCTAAAAAATTTCACTTGAGCCTGGGTTGATAGAGCTCCAGCTTCATGGAAGATGAAGTAAACATCTTCCAGACAAGTAATTAGAAAGTGCGTGAGGAAAATAGAGCAAGTTCTGATGTTAAGCCCTAAAGATGACACACATAATAAATAAGTCTTGGGGCTGTTACATGTTGTCTCAGTATAAATCTGTAGATCACCTTTGTGAGAATGGATGAAGTTTTTTTCCGCTCTTAAAAATTTTGTATATGGTGAATGCATGTACCAGTTAACTACTGGGACATAACAATACCTCCCCAAAACTCAGTGATTTAAACAATGTTGTTGCATTTAGGTTCCGTCCAGTTGGTTCATAGTGACCCTATGTACAACAGAAAGAAACACCTCCAGGTGCTGCTCCATCATCACAATCATTGCTATGTTTGAGCCCATTGTTGCAGCCGCTGTGTTAATCCGTATCATTCAAGGTCTTCCTCTTTTTCACTGACCCTCAGCTTTACCAAGCATGATGTCCTTCTGCAGGAACTGGTCCCTATTGATAACATGTCCAGAGTATGTGAGATGAAGTCATGCCATCCTCACTTCCAAGGAGCTCTCTGACTGTACTTTTTCCAGACAGATTTGTTCTCTCTTCTGGCAGTCCATGGTACATTCAATATTCTTCTGCGACATCTTCAAAGCCATCGAATCTTCTTCAATCTTCCTTATTCATAGTGCAGCTTTTGCGTGCATATGAAGCGATTGAAAATACCATGACTTGGGTCAGGTGCACCTTAATAGTCAAAGTGACATCTTTACTTCTTAACACTTTAGAGATGTCTTTTACAAAAGATTTGTCCAATGGAATATGTTGTTCGATTTCTTGACTTTTGCTTCCATAGGCGTTGATTTTGAATCCAAGTAAAATGAAATCCTTGATAATTTCAATGTTTTCTCTGTTTATCATGATGTTGCTTATTGGTCCAGTTGTGAGGATTTTTGTTTTCTTTATGTTGAGGTTTAAGCCATACTGAAGGCTGTGGTCTTTGATCTTCATCTGTAAGTGGTTCAAGTCCCTTCACCATAGTTACCACTTTTCTATTTTTAGTTATTCTTGATATTCTATTTATGCCATAAATTAGTGCCTCTAGTTTTGACCCTATGTTTTCTTTCATAAACTTTATAGTTTTAGCTTTTACATTTAGGTCTTCGATCTATTTTGTGTTAGTTTTTGTATATGGGGTGAGGTATCAGTCCTGTTTCATTTTTCTGCAAATGGATATCCAGTTTTGCCAGCACAATTTGTTGAAGAGACTATTTTTTCCCCCATTTAATGGACTTAGACCCTTTGTTGAAGATCAGGTGTCCATAGATGGATGGATTTATTTCTGGGTCTCGATTCTGTTCCATTGGTCTATGTGTCTGTCATTGTACCAGTACCAGGCTGTTCTGACTACCATAGCTGTACAGTAGGTTCTGAGATCAGGTAGTGTGAGGCCTCCTACTTTGTTCTTCTTTTTCAGTGATGTTTTACATATCTGAGGGCTCTTTCCTTTCTGTATAAAGTTGGTGATTAGTTTTTCCATGTTGTTAAAGAATGTTGTTGAAATTTGGATTGGGGTTGCATTGTATCTACAGATTGCTTTGGGTAGTACTGACATTTTCAAAATGTTAAGTCTTCCTATTCATGACCATGGTTATGTTTTTCTATTTATGTAGGTTTCTTAGTTTCTTGCAGTAGTGTTTTGTGGTTTTCTTTGTATAAGTCTTTTGCATCCTTAAAACCAAAAACGAAGCCTGTTGCTGTCAAGTGGATTCCAACTCATAGCAACCCTACAGGACAGAGTAGAACTGCCCCATAGAGTTTCCAAGGATTCCCTGGTGGATTTGAACTGCTGACCTTTTGATTAGCAGATGTAGCTCTTAACCACTACACCACCAGAGTTTCCTTTACATCCCTAGTTAGGTTTATTCCTAAGTATATTATCTTTTGGGGGCCTATCGTAAATGGTATTGTTTTTCTGATTTCCTTTTCAGAATTCTCTTTGTTAGTGTAGAGGAATCTGACTGATTTTTGTATGTTGATCTTGCACCCTGCCACTTTGCTGAACCCTTCTATTAGTTCCAGTAGCTTTCTTGTGGATTCTCTGGGATTTTCTATGTATAGGAACATTTCTTCTGCAAATGAGGATGGTTTTACTTCTTCCTTACCAATTTGGATGCGCTTAGTTTCTGTTTCTTGTCTTATTGCTCTAGCTAGGACTTCCAGTGCTATGTTGAATAAGAGTGTTGGTAAAGGACATCCTTGTATGGTTTCCGTTCTTAAGGGGAATGCTTTCTGTCTCTCTCCACTGAGAATAATATTGGCTGTTGGTTTTGTATATATGGCTTTAATTATGTTGAGGAATTTCTCTTCTATTCCCATTTTGGTGAAAATTTTTATCAGGAATGGGTGTTGGACTTTATCAAATGCCTTTTCTGCATAGATTGAGATGATCATGTGATTCTTTTCCTTTGTTTTATTTATGTGGTGGATTACATTGATTGATTTTCTAATGTTGAACCATCCTTGTATATCTGGTATGAATCCTTGGTCATGATGTATTATTTTTTTTGATATGCTGTTTGATTCTTTTGGCTAGAATTTTGTTAAGAATTTTTACATCAATATTCATGAGGGATACTGGTCTATTATTTTATTGTTTAGAGGTGTCTTTGCCTGGCTTGGTATTAGGGTTATGCTGGCTTCCTAGAATGAAATCAAGTGTATTCCTTCCTTTTCTAGGTTCTGGAAAAGTTTGAGTTGTACTGGTGTCAACTTTTCTCTGAATGTTTGGTAGAATTCTCCAGTGAAACCATCTGGGCCAGGGATTTTTTTTGTTGTTGATAGTTTTTTTTTATGACCTCTTCAGTTACTTCTTTTGTTATGGGTCTGTTTAGATCTTCTGCTTCAGTTTGTGTTAATTTACATAGGTAATGTGTTTCTAGGAATTTGTCCACTTTCTCTAGGTTTTCAAATTTGTTGGGGTGTAGTTTTTCGTAGTATTCTGTATGATCCTTTTTATTTCAGTTGGTTCTGTTATGTCACTCATCTCATTTCTTTTTTGGGTTATTTGCATCTTCTTTTTTTTCTTTTGTCAGTTTGTCCAGTAGTTTGTCGATTTTATTGATCCTTTCAAAGAACCAGCTTCTAGTGCCTTTTACTTCCTTCATATATGATATCCTTGATGTTATCCCACAACTCATCTGATCTGCAGTCATTAGTGTTCAGTGCACCAAATTTATTTATTTATTTATTTTGACTTTTTCATTGTGCTTTAGGTGAAAGTTTACAGAGCAA
Organism: Dugong dugon; assembly: GCA_030035585.1. Taxonomy (NCBI): domain Eukaryota; kingdom Metazoa; phylum Chordata; class Mammalia; order Sirenia; family Dugongidae; genus Dugong; species Dugong dugon. The sequence goes on along the minus strand of CM057468.1, from coordinate 113,386,389 downwards.
ATTAGTTTCTCTTTCAATAATTTATTCACAAATTCTTTCATGACATTGATTGCAATTCCCCCAATGTGTCAGCACTCTCCCTTTTTCTGTCTCGGCTTTCCTGTATTTGTTCGTCTGGTTTTCCTGGCCCTTCCTGCATTCTTGTCTTTGGTTTGGGGTAGGTGTTGCCCATTTGGTCTCATATACTTGATTATTCTAAGGAGCACATTCCTCACAGATGTTATTGTTTGTTTTATAGACCTATCTAATATTTGGCTGAAAAGTGAACTTCGGAAGTAGCTTCAGTTCTGAGTTAGAAGGAGGTCTAGGAACCCTAGACTCTGAGGTTCCTCTAGTCTCTGTCAGACCAGTAAGTCTGGTCTTTTTTGTGAATTTAAATTTTGTTCTACGTTTTTCTCCCGCTCTGCCCAGAACCCTGTATTGTGATCCTGGTCAGACTGGTTGATGTCAAATCTATTCTTGAGATTATCTCTAAGTTCAGGTGGGAGATACTCAAGGTCGTACACTGGCTCTCGCTGACTCGTTTTAATTTTATTCAGCTTCAGCTTGAACTTGTATATGAGCAATTGATGGTCTGTTCTGCAGTTGGCCCCTGGCCTTGTTCTGACTGATGATATTGAGCCTCTCCATTGTCTCTTTCTATAGATATAGTTCACTTGATTCTTGTGTATTCCATCTGATAAGGTCCACGTGTATAGTCGCCGTTTGCATTGTTGAAAAGTGGTATTTCCAATGAATAGGTCAGTGGTCTTGCAAAATTCCATCATGCAATCTCTGGCATCATTTCTATTGTCAAGGCCGTATTTTTCCAACTAGGATTCTTCTTCTTTGTTTACAACTTTTGCATTCCAATCACCAGTAATTATCAATGCATCTTGATTGCATGTTTGATCAATTTCAGACTGCAGAAGGTTGTCAAAATCTTTAATTTCTTCATCTTTGGCATTAGTGGTTGGTATGTAAATTTGAATAATAGTTATATTAACCGGTCTTCCTTGTAGGTGTAAGGACATTATCCTATCACTGACAGCATTGTACTTCAGGATAAATCTTGAAATGTTTTTTTTGACAATGAATATGACACCCTTCCTCTTCAATTTGTAATTCCCAGCATAGTGGACCATATGATTGTCTGATTCAAACTGGCCTATACTAGTCCACTTCAGCTTCACTGATGCCTAGGATATCTATCTTTAAGTGTTTCGTTTCATTTTAGTCTGTGAATCAGCTGAACATTTCTTCAGGCCTCAGCTAGGCTTCTGCAGTCACTGTGAGTCAGGTAGGCAGATCTTCTGCACTCAGCTGTGTGGTCTGTATGGTTGGGAGTTAACTGGATATATGCTGGTGTAGGATAGCTTTGATTGAGATAAGTGGGATCTCCTCCACATGGTTTATCATCTTTCAGCAGGCTAGCTCATGTGTGTTCCAAGAGTGAAAGCCCAACCATATGAGAGAGGGATCAGAGAGAAATGTGCCATCCTCTTGAGACTTAACCTTGAACTTGGCACATCATCACTTCTTTTGCATTCTCTTGGCCAAAGCAAGTCACAAGGCCAGCCCAAAATTGGAGTGGGAATGGAGTACAAAGTTACAGGACATAGGGGGTAGATATAGAAGGGTCATTAATTGGGAATCAATACAGCATGACACATGAATACATTTTCATCAATATGTGAACAACACAGAAATAAGTAAAACAAAGGGGAAAATCCCCCTTTCCATCTCTTCTTCTATTGTACTTTCACCCCAAGATTAACCATGGAAAATTCTGTGTCTTCTTTCCAGGCCTTTAAATATATGCATATATGTATGTATACACATACATATATATTATATGTATATTCTATAAAAATAATATTATAACCATTTTATGTGATTAACTTGCTTGTTGTATGGTTAACTATATCTTAGGGATCTATATCCTCCCTTGACAGTGTGTATAGCTCTGGATAGACTTTATATGTTTATATAAACATTAATTACAAAATACTTCAAAAATATAAAAAACTCAGAAAAATAAAATAAAAACCTATCTCCCCACAACCAGATTGAGCAATATAAATAGTTGTAACAATTGCATCTGGTCTTCTCCCTTTAAAAATAGCATACTACAAATAGAAAATACCAGCATCTATTAATTGTCCCTTGTTGATGAACATTTAGTTGTTCTATTTTTCACCATTATGGACATTTCTTCAATGAAAATCCTATGTCTCCCTGGGCACAAGCATCAAGATTTCTCTAGGGGGAACACATACACATGTGAAATTGCTACATTTTAGTGTGTATGCATCTACCTTTACTAGATATTTCCAAATTTCTCTTCAAATGACTGGTACCAGCTTCCTCTCCTACCAGCAATTTGTGAGAGTTCCCCATATGTTAACCCACAAAAATTGATATCACTCTTTTTAACATTTATCAACCGCATGGATATGAAATGACATCATATTATTAGTCGTCATTTTGCCCTTCTCTGATTATTATTGAAGACGAGCATCTCCTCATGTACTTATTGGCCTTTGGGATCTTCTTTTCAGTAAAATGTCAATACATATCCTTTATTCAGTTTTCTATGGGGTCGTTTGGCCTTTTCTTACTGATTTTTGCCAGTCCTTTATTCTTGATACTAATTCTCGGTGTCTTATTTACATTCACTTATCGTCTTTCAGTCTGTGGTTTGTTTTTTAGCTTCATTTATGTTATTTTTCGGTTGTCAAGGTTATAAAAGGTTTGGCTAAGTTTTTCTATTTTTCTGGAACAGTTTGAATTTAAAATGGGTTATGGTAATCCTCACTTCTAAATTTCTTTTTACTACTGTTATAACATCTTCAATAGATTGTCTTTTTAGGGTATGTTGCTGTTGTTGTTAGGTGTCATCTAGTCAGTTCTGACTCACAGCTACCCTATGTACAACAGAACGAAACACTACCTGGTCCTGTGCTATCCTCACAATTGTTGTTATGCTTGAGCCCATTCTTGCAGCCTCTATGTCAATCCATCTTATTGAGGGTCTTCCTCTTTTTCTCTGGCCCTCTACTTTACCAAGCATGACATCCTCCTAATAACATGTTCGAAGTATGTGAGACGTAGTCTCGCCATCCTTGCTTCTAAGGAGCATTCTGGTTGTACTTCTTCCAAGACAGATTTGTTCATTCTTTTGGCAGTCCACAGTATATTCAATATTCTTCACCAACACCACAGTTCAAAGGTATCAATTCTTCTTCCATCTTCCTTATTCATTGTCCAGCTTTGGCATGCATTTGAGATGATTGAAAACACCATAACTTGGGTCAGGCACACCTTAGTCTTTAAGGAGGTCTTTTGCAATAGATTTGCCCAGTGCAATGTGTTGTTTGATTTCTTGACTTCTGCTTCCATGAGTGTTGATTATGGATCCAAGTAAAATGAAATCCTTGACAACTTCAATCTTCTCTCCATTTATCATGATGTTGCTTATTGGTCCAGTGTGAGGATTTTGTTTTTCTTTATGTTGAGGTGTAATCCATACTGAATGTTATAGTCTGATCTTTAGGGTATACTCTAAGCTTTGTTTTGGTCTTTCTGGTCTGGGTTGTTTTTCTAGTTCTCTCTTCAAGGCCTGGCCAGCACTTATGGGCCTGGTGCTCAGGTCTAGCTGTCTGTTGGGCCAAGACACAAGGCCAGGACTCCAGGCCCAGCCTCTGGGCCCCACATTCTGGAATAATCCACCTTTGGGCTGGCACAGCCCCAGCTCCAGCTCACATCCCTGACTTAGACTTCCCTATTAATTTATGGCTCCTGAGATTTTCCTGTTTTTTTTTTTTTTCAAGTTCAGATTATATTAAAATATTTACTTATTTTTAAACCAATATACCAATACTGATACATTTTTATTAACTAAAGCCCATAGTTTATGTTAGGGTTCACTCTTTGTGGGGACAGTCCTATGGGTTTTGACAAATGCATAATGTCTCGTATCACAAAGAATAGTTTCACCAAAAAAAACAAAAAAACAAAAAAACAAAAAACCAAAACCTTTGCTGTCCAGTTGATTCCAACTCATGGTGACCCTACAGGGCACAGTAGAACTGCCCTGTGTGGTTTCCAAGGCTGTAATCTTTATGGAAGCAGACTGCCACATCTCTCTCCCATGGAGTGGCTGGTGGGTTCAAACTGCCGACCTTTCTGTTAGCAGCTGAGTGCTTAACCACTGCACCATCAGGGAGCCTAGAATAATTTCACTGCTCATAAAATTTGCCCTGACCTATCTTGAATAATTTCTTTTATAAAGATCAACACCAAGCTCGTTCCTATGAACTGGAGCTTAAAAATATCCCAAATGTCCAACTTTTCCAAACAGCTGTACCACTCCATCATTTCTAACATTGACTACCCCTCCTCCCCTCAGTACTCTCCCTCCTGCCTTTGGCTTCTATAATTCATCCATCCTCTCCTCTCCTCCTGAACCTCTGGAGAGTACTGATCCTTTTACTGTCTCTGTAGCTGTGTCTTTTCCAGAATTATTTCAACTACATTTTATCCAACTTCCTTGTGTGTCTGCAGTCAGGAGAAGGTCCATGTCAGCTCAGTCTGCCACGTTGCTGGGAGCTCCCACATCCATGATTGCGATTGACACTGTTGGTGTCCCTTGGGTACAGTCCTGACCTCAGGACTTCAGTTTTATTTGTGTGTTAATAGTATTTAGCCCAGGAAGAGAGTCAGCTGACCTGTCTAGAAAGATAAGAAAGTATTAATGTGCATGTTCAGTTTAGGCATTTCATATTTAAACTTCCCTTAAACTCACTGGTGAAATGAGTCCTCTAGAAAGAAAAATATTAAGGCTATGCTTTCATTAGACAAATGGGAAGCTCTTCTGGCAAATGTCTAAACCAATCCCCTTTTGAATGTAAATTTGTCTATCCATCTACTGTCTACTGAGCTCATGGCTGACTTGCCCCCATTTGTAGCCTGTGTTCTGTGAACATGACTCTGTAGGCCTAATTTCAGCTGTTTCGCCACCTTTAATACCCAACTTTAGCTACAGAGAGAAGAATAGTTAAGTTTTCTCCTTGAATTATCCCAAGAGCCATCCATCCTTATAAAAGTCAAACAGAGTCTGGGGCCATAATTTAATGTATTGGCAATGGAGAAGACTGCCCAAAATGCTCCAAATGTCAACCCACTTTTGTGTAAAATGTCCTGTAAGCCTGGGCCAGCCACTGGGTAACAGAGGTACAATTCTGATCTTATCATTATAATGGCGATCTGAGGTTTGAGGACCTTGAACTCCCTTGCCTCCCATCAGTTCCCTGCCTCCTGACAGCAGTCTTCACCATCTACTGCAGCTACTTCTCTCTGCCGGCGCCCACAAGATCAGAGCCTCACCCTGTATTCCACACTCCCTGGCTGTCCTCTCTGGGAAGCAGAGATGGGGGGACACCTTATTCAAGCCCTTTGCACTGGATGAGACTGAATTCTGGCCTCTCCTTCCGAGTGACTGGGACTGGTGTGATCTCAGTGTGCGAGTTCCTGGAAATTCAGTGACACTGACCCCTCGTAGTTGTTGGTGTCTCAAACCTTTCCTCACCAACTGGACTCATGAGGTCTAGGATTCCTGTCCATACTTTAATTTGAGAGGCTCTAGAGTGTTGCTAAGGAGCCCTAGTGGTGCAAATGATTAAGCACTTTGTGGGAGAAGGAACTGGTGATCTGCTTCTGTAAAGATTTCAGCCTAGAAAACCTTGTGAGGCAATTCTACTCTGTCACGTGGGGTTACTGTGAGTTGAAATCAACTTGATGGTACCCAACAACAACAAAGTGTTGCTACTCAAAGTGTGGTCCAAGGACCCAGTAGCATTGGTATCATGTGGAAGCTTAGCAGAAATGCAAAATCTTAGGTCCCACCCCAGAGGTACTGAATCCGAATCTGCATTTTAACAAGATCCTCAAGTGATTGATATACACTGCTGCACTTGACTGAATTTCAACTTGATATTGGGTATCAGTAGAAGGTAGGGCCCTTTTTTTAAAACTGTGCACCCCATGAGATGTTTGGAATAGTCCCCTCCACACCTCCCACAGGCTGCAGAGGCTGACGAATCCCAAGATCGGCAGGCAATACAGCAGGCCACTGGCTGAGGTCCCAAGAACTGGAGGTCAGATGATGACGATCTGGATGCAGGATCCAACTGAATGAATAATTTCTTGAATAATTTCTTTTATAAGATGAGCACAAAGCTGATTCCTATGAGTTGGAGGTTAAAGATATTCCAGATGTCCAACTTTTCCAAACAGCTGTCGCACTCCATCATCTCTAACATCAACTCCTCCTCCTCCCCTCAGTATTCTCCCTCCTGTCTTTGGGTTCTGTAATTTGTGGCAACATCTCACAGAACTCATGAACCATACCTCAGTGAAATAGCGCACGTGGTTGTGGAGGCTAGCATGTCCCAAATTTGTGGGTGAGGCACCAGGCTAGAGGTTTCTTCTGACCTACCTGGCTGCAGGGGCTTAGGAACCCAAACCAGGCAGGCTTCAAGGGGCTACGGATGCTGTAGGAGGGACTGTTAGTGTCAGAATTGGTAAAAATGTTGGAGGGTAGAGGCATGTCCGACCTCTGCCTCGTAGGAATCAGCCTTGGGCTGATGCTAATGGTCATTCTCTCTCCCCTTCAGGAAGTTAGAGGAGGTCAGATGATGCCCCCATGCCATTTTTACAGTTTGGAGATCAGCGCTCATCATGAGTCTGTGTAATTGATGGAAATGTGACCCTGGTGTCATAGTGGTTAAGAGCTATGGCTGCTAACTAAAAGGTCGGCAGTTTGAATCCACCAGGCGCTCCTCAGAAACCTTATGGGGCAGTTCTACTCTGTCCTGTAGGGTCACTATGAATTGGAATTGACTTGACGGCAACAGGTTTTTTTTTTTTTTTTTTTTCCGGTGGTTCTCACTCAGGTGTGTTTGCAAAAGAGAATAAGGTAAGAACCAATAAGTCCTATTCTTACTGTGCCTGCCTCTGACCTTGACACAACCCGAGTCTTCTGGACCAAAAAATGTTGGATTCCCCCTCCCCCGCCCTGGCTGTGTTGGGGACCTGCCCCAGAGCACTCACATTCTCCTTATGGCCCCCCACACCTGGTGAGATCACAGGCGAGGCATTGGGCATGTTGCTATGGAGCAGAGCGAACGTCCGCCCATGTGAGGTCCAGTACCTTGGCCTTATTAGCACTGACCTACAAACTGAACTTGTTATTGTGAGGATGCCATGTCAGGTAATGAGTGCTTAAACACCCACTGCTTCCAATTAGAATGAATTATTGGCAATATGGTATCAGCCCTCAAGCGACTTTTGCAGCCTGAGATAGGGAGATGATATAAGCAAAGGAGGGCAAAAAACCATGTGGAATGGAAAAAATAATAGATGTAGGCCAGCAAGGTGGTTATCCTGACCACATGGGGAGTATTTCATTATCAGCTCATTTGGTGTTTTAAAAATAGGTATGGTCCCAATTATAGTAACAGTAGACCTCCATACAAACTATCATCTTTGGCTGGGAGTGTGGATGTTTGGGATTTGTTTGCCCATGTAATCAACCCATCCATAAAGCAGTTTTCCCACTTAAAAGTTTTGAAAAGTCCAGAGACTTCACTTTCCCAATTTCACTACCCAGATAAAAATTCATGAGGTCTGAGAGTCTTTATTAATCCTCTCAACTTTTTACTTCAACCCAGATGAAGGAAAGGCGTGCAGAAAGATATGCCCAAAGAACATTTTAATTATAAAGCAAATTTCAGTTTTTAAAGAAAATGGGAAGTTTTTGTTTATCTTATATATTTGGAAGAAAGTATCTATGTCCTACCTGACATAAGGGTGGAGGGACTTGCCAACAGATTTTTTTAAAAAGGAGAATTGCTTCTAGGCAGATGAGATTTACATTTTTAATGCTGCTTTGTAAATTTGTAAGTCCAACAAACTTGTGAGTTTATAGCTTCTGCAGCCCCTGCTGCATTAAAATGTTATCTTGTTTGCTATTTTTCTGAAAGTAAAAATGAACTATTTAAAAAATCACCTGAACTTGCCCTGTTGATGTTGCAGATTCAAATAAATGTAAATTGAGGCCATTCCTAGAAAGGCTTTAATTTGTTTGCTTTGGTTCTAGGGAGATTACATTTCAAGCGGGGTCAGAACTGCTGCTGCTCAGGTTGAAGAGACCTACTGAATATATTATGTGTCCTTTTGGCTGAAAGGTATCCTAGTGGTACAATGGTTAAGTGCTCGGCTGCTAACAGAAAGGTGGGTGGTTTGAACCTACCAACTGCTCCACGGGAGAAAGATGTGGCAGTCTGCTTCTGTAAAGATTACAGCCTTGGAAACCCTATGGGGAAGTTCTACTCTGTACTATAGGGCTGCTATGAGTTGGAATTGACTCGAAGGAAAAGAGATTGGTTTTTTTTTTTTGCCTGGTGGTGGCAGTGCATGGGTGCTGGGAAGGCTCTGTGGACAAAGCACAAATGGAATCTGTTGTCAAAGAGCTTGTGGTTGAATATGGGAGACGAGACATGATGCAAACTGTTTTAATATGTGGTTGAAAATCATTGTTGCAGGAGATTTGAGAAATGCTGTGGCTTTTGAGAGAAGGAAGGGGGTGGAGGGGGTAAGAGAAATCTTAGCAGAGGAGGGAACCAATGGGCTGGAGCTGGATGAGTAGCTGGAATTTGAATGTGGATCATCTTTGTGTATAAAAACCTGCTGTGGAGTTGATGAACTAAAATGTGTAAAACTCTATGCCTCATATCACCATCTGTGTTTCAAGGTAGATGCAAACAAATAGCCTGACAACTGGCCAAGCAAGCCAATAATGATATACAGAGTCTCCTTTTCAATAATGTAATGTGCAGTGACTATATGGCCAGCCTGTTCCGGGCTGGGCGCTTAGCCGGGACACCCAGCCAAGCAGCAAACAATCCAACTGGACAGAGTAGAAAATACCCTCAAAGGAAAAGAAAGGACAAAAATAAATTGACCCAAAATGAAAATCATAGGAGACAGCCAAAACCTGACAAGAGAATATTACAGCATAGCCAGGTGTCTTAGTTTGCTTGTGCTGTTGTGTCGGAAATACCATGAATGGTGGCTTTAAAGAACAGGAATTTATTGTCTCATAGTTCAGGAGACTAGAAGTCCAAATCAGGGCATCGGCTCTAGGTAGGTGTCCCTTCTTGTCAGTAACCCCGGGAGTTCCTTGGTGTCTGTCTTCCACCTGTGTGTGTCTCTGTGTTTATTCCTCTATTTTTATAATTTAGAGGTGATTTGATGCATTTGAATTATGGTATTGGCAAAGAATATTGAATATACCAGGGACTGCCAGAAGAATGAACAAATCTGTCTTGGAAGAAGTACAGCCAGAACGCTCCTTTGAAGCGAGGATGGTGAGACTTCATCTCACGTACTTTGGACACGTTGTCAGGAGGGACCAGTCCCAGGAAACGGACATCATGCTTGGTAAAGTAGAGGGTCAGTGAAAAAGAGAAGGACCCTCAATGAGATGGATTGACACGGTGTCTGCAACAATGGGCTCAAACATAGCAAGGATCGTGAGGATGACGCGGGACCAGGCAGTGTTTCGTTCTATTGTACATAGGGTTGCTGTGACCTGGAACCGACTTGAGGGCACCTAACAACAACAACAGAAGTGATTAGGTTTATGACCCATCTTACTCTAGTATGATCTCATTAGCATAACAAAAGAAAACTCTATTTTCAAACAGGATCACATCCATAAGTACAGTGGCCAGAACTTCAATACATATTTTTAGGGGACACAGTTCAATCTTTAACACTAGGAGTAAGAACTTGCCTACATGAGGCCACCCGCTAGAACACTTAAGTTGATGTTCTTCTTTGATTTATTTTTTAATCTAATGAGGAGCAGGGGCCCTTGTCTACATGGTGACAACAGAGATGATGGATTCGTGTCTTAGTTCTGCCACCACTAAGCAGTGTGACCTGGCCCTATATACTCCACTGTGGCCCCCTAGAAGAAGGGCAGCGGTACTGACTATTTCATGAAGTGCTCAGAAACGCCCACCAGATGCAGCCAAGAAGGTTCCAGGGACTATGGCACCAGGGAATAGGAGCAGATGAACCACTCAGCAAGCAGCTCCACAGCTGAGAAAAATCTGCTTAGAAACTCAGGTCAGACTGGAGTAATAGCTATAATCCGAAACCTGCAAGAGGAAACACTATAAACACATTAGCCTGGGCAAAACTGATTATTTTAAAAATAAAGATGAAACAATGGATTAAAAGAAGCAATGCTAAATATCTTCTAGCCTGATAGAAATGGGATGACGAATTGGAATTGTAGATGGAGGAGGAAAGGTTTTACTTTAAACCTGAAAAGAAAAGGCTAATTTTCCTTTAAGTTTCAAGCATATTTTTTTAGTTTCAGGTTCGTTGCCATGTTACAAGGGAAGGAGGAAAAGCCCCCATTCCACCCCAGATGTTGGGTTAGCCACTGACACTAATTGTCCCAATCAGCTCCCTGAAGGCTGTTTTCTTTGCAAACTTAGTTTTGTGAAATCATTAAGTCTTGGAGGCTGCTGGGTGACACACATTGCTGTAATTATTACTGAACCAAGTCTGAAGTGGTCAGCTCCATTGGATAGGATGTGGCACTAATAGGAAACAACATTGTGGATGTAATTTCAAGTGGGCCATTTAGCTTCTCAGAGGGGAAAAGCTGTGTTTCATGAATGTATATCATCCCTGTCCAACAGGCTTGCAAAGATGTTTTGGCATCATCGGAGATGGGGAGAGAATGTGGTTGGATGGTCATTGTGCCCCATTAGCATAATAGCCACTAGCACAAAGCATGTGCCCTACAACCAGTGGGTCTCAAGCTCATGTGAGGGTGTCATTGTTATATGATAAGGATAGTGTTTCACTATTTTGTGTAACAGTAACTATACCAGTTATAAAGTTTCCACTGTCTGAATGTTTACTGTGTGCTACGTATGGTAGTAAGCACCTTGCATGTATTTTCTCATTTAATACTCATAGCAACCCATAAGGAGATATTATTGTTTCCATGTTATAAAAGAGGAAACCTACTTTCCAAAAGGTCTGGAGACTTGCTCAGTGTCCCACAACTAGGAAATAATGGAATCCCTGGGTGGTGCAAATTGTTAACAAACTTGGCTGCTAACTGAAAGACTGGAGGTTTGAGTTCACTTAGAGGCACTTCTGAAGAAAGACCTGGCAGTCTACTTTTGAAAGGTCACAACCATTGAAAACCCTATGGAGCACAGTCCTACTCTGACACACATGGGGTTGTCATGAGTTGGAATCGACTGGATAGCAACTGGTGGTGGTGGTAATAAATGATAGTTCAAAGACCTAAACCAAACACCAATTCAAACCCATTGCCAGCAAGTCAATTCCTAACCATAGCAGCTCTATAGGACAGAGTAGTACTGTGTCATAGGGTTTTCAAGGCGGTAATCTTTACAGAAGCTGATTGCCAGGTCTTTTCCTCATGGAGTGTTCTGTATTTAGGTGGGCTTAGCATGGCGGAGTGGGAGTGGGCTCCTCAAACCTAGAAAATATTTTTAAGAAAACCTATGAATTTGATTTTTTATCAGGATGTTTTTAAATCACATTAATCATGCATTTCATGCCAGAGTATGAGCACAATAAATAAAGTCCCTGATGGAATTTCTACCTTTCCTTAAAACCCAAGGCACTGAACGTTTTGTGGCTTGCCATACTTGGAAAGATGTGAAACTCATAGAAGACTGGAGGTATGATGCTTGACTTTTAGTAGTCATCTTTCCATAATCGGGTGGGAATGATGTTAGACATGATTCATTGAACTCTTACTATGAACAGGGAATTGCCCCAAGTGCTTTGCACATTATCTCATTTAATCCACGGGATACTGAGACACAGGCAGATGAGGCTTAGAGAGTCAAGGTAGTAGCTCAAGGTCAAACACCTAGTAACTAGGGAATCAGGATGTGCAGCCTGGGCCTTCTGGCTTCAGGGTCCAAGTTCTTAGCCACTATGATTACTGTCTCTCTACGATGGTATTTTCTTTTCTGATATTTGATACTAAATATTTGACCATGTGACCATTCATTTTCAAGCAAGTTACCCTTTCTTTATGGGATTTCTTCATAAATAGATCAAGTGAACATCTATTATTACCTCTAAATTATTGAAATAGAAGATAAATGACTTGATTCTACAATTCCTTTGAATTTTTTTAGATAGAATATTTTCAAAGGGAACACGATTTCATGCACTCATGTGGATGTTCCTAGCAGTGCTTCGGTAAGGGCTGCTGGATTTCAGTGCACTCACTACTTCATCTTATGACCGTCTCTTTTTCTTAAGATGCCAGAGTTTATATTTCCTCACTTTTAGCTCATGCATGTGCATATTCAGTATATACTTTGTGTACTCAAATCACGATGGCTCCCCATTTGTCCCTGTGTTAATTTAGTGTATAGGCTTAGCTGCTGTAAAAATGAGACCCTAAAATATCATACCTCAAACAATGTAGACGTTGTTTGGAAAGGCGGGTCAGGAAGGGTGGGTGGCTTGGTCCCATGAGATCACCCAAAGACAGAGACCCGGATTCTTTCTGCTTGTTGCTGTGTGCCTGTGGGGTACGGCTCCCTTCTGCGTGCTCAGAGGCGGCTCACGCAAGCAACTTCCTTATAAAAATGTGCTCTGTTGGCCAAAATTGACACCTTATTGGCCAAAATCTAATCCTGTGGCCATGCTTAGTTAGCTACAAGAGAGGCTGGGAAAAGTAGGGTTGGGATAGGGCGTTCATAGTTCTCTGGGGGTTTCTTACCTAACAGAGAGAAGGAAGAATGGACATTGGGGACAAATAATAGACTCTGCCATAGTCTCCCCTCTGGCATCCAAGTATCCCTTCTCACCTTCATCCCACACAGAGAACATACTCACCTTCTTCCCAAAGGAGACAAACCAATGTCTATCCAATTACTACACCCACCTGACAATTCAGGCCTCTGGAAGATGTTCAGACCTCTCCATAGGTCAGATGTGGCTCTCTAGTAATGTCTACACTGAGAGACAAGTGATCTGCTACACGTCACCAACTGGGAAAGAGGAGAATGATAAACACACAGCAGAGACTAGGCAGTAGTAGCTGTCATTTGTCTTAGGCTGGGTTCTCTAAGGAAGCAACACTGGTAAAGCATATAAATATATATCCATAGAGAGAGAGAGAGAAAGAGATTTATATCAAGGAAATGGCTTATGTGGTTGTAGAGGCTGGAAAGTCCCAAGTCCATGGGTCAGACTAGAGGAAGCTTCTCTTGGCCCACAGGCTGTGCAGACTAATGAATCCCAAGATTAGCAGAGAAGATGGGAGGTAAGCTGCTAGCTCATGTCCCAAGAACTGGAGGTCAGATGGACCCAGCTTCAGGATCCGGAGCAAACAAAAGCCCTCCAGCCTTGCCAGAAAGTCCACCTATATTGGATGCAGGCCACACTCCCAAGGAAGCTCCCTTTTAACTGTTTGGTTAGTCACAGCAGATCCCATCATGGAGGTGATCACATTATATCAGATCTCATCATGGAAGTGATTATATCGTTATATGACCACCAAACTACATCATAACTGCCAAATCACTGAGAATCATGGCTCAGCCAAGTAGACACATAAACTTAATGATCACATACATGTTGCTGGATGGGAATGGCTTGGCAGTGCTTGTTAGCCCTTCTTGACCACCTCTGGTCCAACTATCTGGGAGTAACTCCCTTGTCCATTGTCCTTAGTGGCTCTTATCTCCGGTGGCCACATCTGTGGTGATTGTTGGAGAACGTTCCTTCTTTGGCTGCTGCCCACATTTTGCAGCCTGCTTTCTACTGGTGCAGGTTTGGGGGACTGAGATTTGGTTTAGTGGCTGAACCAGTTGCCACTGAGTCGATTCCGACTCACTGGCTTTGTTGGCCAGCTTTTGGTTTTCCTTGGCAATGCGATTTCCTCAGAATTCCAGTGCATTTGCTTTCAGTCTGTTCTATATGAAAGTAATCCTTGGCTATAGTTCTTAAGCCTGCAGATTCACCTTTTTATTTATTGGTTTTTGTGGGCAGCCCGTTCAGTCTGCTCTCTCTCCTTAAGTTTAAGGGCTTCTACCTTGAAGTCATCTGAACCAATAGGCTTGGATAGGAAAACAAGCCCTAAGTTCCATCTGAATCTTCGCAGCTGGACTGACTCCCAGGGTGTGGCCCAGGAGAACAGTCAATAGGAGGTTCTTGACATAGGCTCTGGGTGACAAGCTTATCTTCTACTGCTTAGGAAACAGAAGCACTTGGTTTTTCTAACTGTGCTCTCTTACTAGGTCTGTATTTTTTTTTTCAATTATTTTTGCAAATGTGTTAAAATCTGCAAGGAAAGACAACTCCATCCAACTTTTCAGTTTCTTGCCAGCTCTCCTAGAGCTGCAGGCTCTCTGTGCACATAATGTGTTTTCCAAGGTACATCAGGTGAGGGTTTATTTGACAAAGGCTAGCAGGGCTCACCAGAAACCTGGGTAGCACAAACGGTTTGCACTCAGCTACTAACTGGAAGGTGGTGGCTCGAAGAAAGGCCTGGAGATCTGCATCTGGAAGTCGACAGCCATTGAAAACCCCTATGGAGCGCAGTTCTACTCTGACACACATGAGGTCACCATCAGTTGGAATCAACTTGATGGCAATGGGTTTGGTTTTGGTTTTAGCAGGGATCACCAGCTTCCCAGCCTGCAATAACGATATCCTCATCACCTCTACCTGGTCACTAAGACAATGCTAGATATTTTTGGTTTTGTTATGGCAATACCCCCCTTCTAGATAGCAACTTCTATATTAGGGTACATGCTAAGCTTCTGTCACAAGGAGACCCCCAAACATAGTGGCTTAAACAAGATATGAGTTGATTTATTTTTCACCTAATAACCTCAAGGTGTGCAAGCTGACCTGGGTGGGTTGGGCTTCTGCTTGGCAACATTGACTAGAAGCCAGGCTCCTTCTGTTGTGCTGCCAGGTCCCAAGGGGTGGCCCTCAGCTGCAGTGCTGAAACTGGCTTACATCATGGCCCCATTTCAACTGCAGGGCAGGAGGCGGCAGTGAGAGACAAAGTGGAATGTCAACAATTTCCTTATTAAGATATGCACTGAAAGTTACACAGAGCGCTCCCACTCACAGCCTATTGGCCAAAACCTAGTCCTTTACTCACACCTGAATGCAAAGGAGGCTAGGCTCAGGGGTGGGGTGCAATATAGACTCTGGCTGGGCAGCCATGTACCTAAATGAAATTCAGGGAGTTCTATAATAAAAGGAAGAATGGATACTGGGGGTCAGATAGCAGTCTCTACCACAATGTCACTGACTAATTATAAAATGAGATTAAAATGTTACTGGACTTCTGGCACGCTCTTAGATCCTTTCTCCTTCACAAGGAGCCTATCCATCATAGAATGGGAGAGGAAAGAAAAATGTCCTCTTGGCCCTGTTGCTCATTCAACTCTCTCTCTCTCTGTGTTCTTATGAATGCAATGTCTACTGAGTTTTAAGATAAAATACAATAAGACAAGTGATCAACAGTTTCAAGTTCAAACATCCATCATTTGTGGAGTTCTTTCAGTCAACCACATCGTAATTCCATCACAGAAACTTACGCAGTGCATCTGGAAATGTGTGGTTATATAACTACTAACAAGCAGCATGATTTAGGCAGTTTTCATCTTTTCTCCGTACTGACATTGTTAGCAGCCCAGATGGAGTGATTCAGGCCCACTAGCAGAAGGGTTGGAGGTTCGAACCCACCCAGAAGCACCTTGGAAGAAAGGCCTGGTGATCTGCTTCTGAAAGGTCACAGCCTTGAAAACCCTATGGAGCAGTTCTCCTCTGCACAGATGGGGTTGCCATGAGTTGGAATTGACTCGACAGTAACTAACAACAACAATGACCAATAACGTGTGCATGAAAGCACACATCCTGTGGGGTGAAGGTGTCAAACTCCTGAGCTGCGTGGCCAGCTCACCTGTCTGAATCTCTGCTGCCCCTGAAAGCACTGAACCTGTAGACAAAACTGCTTTCTAAGTCTGTATTGGGAAACACCGTTTACTTAAGATGAGAGGAGAAGGAAAACATGGAAGGAAATGTTAGTAAATTGGAAAATATAGTTTGAAGTTTATGCATAAATATTGTTTTCTGATGGGTAAATTTTTCTGGACACCTATAAGCAGTTTATTCTTTATCCTGACCAAACTCCATGACCATTCCCAACACACATGCAAGTGTCAAAATTCATATCTGAGTGTATACATATGTGTGTGTTTGTGTGTGTGTGAGAAAGAGAGCATGCTTTGATGGTATTATGAGGTGAATTGTGTCCCCCCAAAAAAGCTATGTTGAAGCTCTTACCCCCAGTACCTGTGAATGTGACCTTATTTGGAAATAGGGTTTTTGTAGATGTAATTAGTAAAGTTCACAGGAGGTCATACTGGAGTAGGATGGGCCGTAATCCAGTAAGACTGGTGTTTTATAAAAAGAAAAGAGACACAGCACCAGACGGATAACACAGAGAGAAGACAGCCAAGTGAAGACTAGGCAGAGATTGGAGTTCTGCTGCCATAAGCCAAGGAATGCCTGGGGCTACTGGAGCTGGAAGAGACAAAACCAAAACCAAACCCATTGCCGTGGAGTCGATTCCAACTCATAGCAACCCTATAGGACAGGGTAGAACTGTCCGATAGGTTTTCCAAGGAGACCCTGGTGGATTCGAACTGCTGATCTTTTGGTTAGCAGCTGTAGCTCTTAACCACTGCGTCACCAGGGAAGAGACAAGGAGGATCTTTTCCTAGAATCTTCAGAGAGAGTATGGCCCTGCCAGCATTTTGAATTTGGATTCTCAGCCTCCAGAACTGTGAGAGGATAACTTTCTATGGTTTTAATCCTCCTGGCTTGTGGTACTTTGTTATGACACCCCTAGGAAGCTAATATGTTGTTGTTGTTAGGTGCCGTCGAGTTCATTCTGACTCGTAGTGCCCCTACTATGAACAACAGAACGAAACACTGCCCAGAAGCTAATGTAGATGGGGACAATTCCGAAGTTATGTTTCTGACTCGAACAGAGAGGGAAAGAAACAAAGACAGGGAGAGGTGTCTCAACCATCTGCTCAGGAGAGATCTGTAGGGGTCTCTGGCCTCCTTCTCCATTAACTGATTGAACAAGTAGTTCTGCATTTCTGATGCTTTGGCTCTTGTTCCACCCCAACCTTGAAATTGTTATTCTCCTCCCCGTTCCCACTTAGCATCTCCTAGAGTTTTGTCAGCTTTAGTTGCCACTTTTAGATGTTGAGGATTCTTGGTTCTGGCACGTCTGGATTTCCCAAATTTTGCCTCGTATCTTTGGACCTCTGCTATTCACACTCCCTTGTTCTGCGAGTGGGTTGGGTCTCAGCCAAGTTGTGAGCTTTGCCTTCATACCCTTCTCTTCCTTTCTCTCTTCTTTCTGAGTCTTGTCCACTGAAGTCTTCCTTTTCAGCCCAAGCCCCTGGGTAACTGAAAGTGACCTCCATAAACATGGTGTTTCTTGGTAGCCTCATATTTTGTTCTTAAAATATATGCAAATTTTGCATTCTACAGCATAATTTATTCATTTGTTGAAATATACAAATGGTTTAAATTACTACTAGTTGATATATTTATCTCCCTCTGCCTCAAACCTTCAAGTAAAATCTAATTTGCAGGAAAATAGGCCGTGTTTATCCCATGGCTTTGCACTGTCTCTTAGCATATGGCTCCTAACTCACAAGATGTAAAAATATTCTAGTTTGAGAAACACGTATGTATTAGTCAAAGCAATTAATCTCTGACTCTGGAATTCGAGCTTTTTGAAGGGCAAGGCCTTCTTGTTGTCAGCTACCTTGAAGTTGGCCCCCAGCTCACGGAGTCTAATGACATGCACGATGAATCTGAACACTGGCTGGTCCTGTGCCATCACCATTATAGGTTGCGAATCAGACTATTGTGATCCATAGGGTTTTCATTTTCGGAAGTAGATTGCCAGGCCTTTTTTCCTGGTCCATCTTAGTCTGGAAGCTCTGCTGCAACCTGTTCAGCATCATAGCAATATGCAAGCCTTTACTGACAGACAGGTGGTGGCTGCACATGAGATCAATTGACCAAGAATCTAACTGGGACTTCTGCACAGAAGGCCTCTGAACCACCAGTGCCTCCATGAATCTGTTACCCCATTGCTATTTAGTCAATTCCAACTCTTAGGGACCCTGTAGGACAGAACAGAATTGCCCCATAGGGTTTCCAAGGCTGTAATCTTTATGGAAGCAGACTGCTACATCTTCCTTCCATGGAGCGGCTGGTGGGTTTGAACTGCTGACCTTTTGGTTAGGAGCTGAACGCTTTAACCACTGTGCCACCAGTGATGCTTATGGCTTTCTTAGAGACATAACAAATCTTAGCACAGAGAAGCCGCCTCCTCGTAGGCCTAGTCCAATCAACAGTCCTAGTCTCTGCCCGTGCCTTGTTTGTTCCCTGTAAGTGTTCATTGCCTCTCTCCTGATCTTAACTACAGTCTCAAAAGACCTGAGATTGCTGTCAATGGTCCTTGAGAGTTATCTTGTACTATTTAGTAGTCCTTTGACATTAATATCTCCAGTCATTTGAAGGCCCATTTTACTCATTTGCCCTTCAAATCTTTAATCTTGGCTATTTTCTCTTAGAAATTGCTGTTCATTTTTAACTCTGTGGTTTAACCTCGTGTATGCCGTTATTGAAATCAATTTTTAAAAGTCATATGCTTGCTGTGGAAACCCATCACTAAACATTTTTATGAATGATTTACAATGGGGCTGAATAATTACATTTTGTGGCCAAAAAACTCTTAATTAATGTTACAGGGAGAGAACATTTCTTTGCCTTTTTTTACATATGTACTAGCATTATGTATATTTATACATGTCTTACAATATAAAAGTATTTTGAATACCATTGTTGAGAACTCTGGGGATTTTGCCTTGATTCACATTTCTCATATTTTATTCCTTAAGTATTGGGAAAGTACCTGATTAGGTTTAAGTATGATCACCACCACAGGCAACTGGACAGGGCATGCAAAAGGAATAATTTCTTGCCCCTCTAACCTTGAGAGTGAGGGGACAGAATGAACGTGTATCAATACATATTTCAAGGGTTAATAGTTAACAAAGTGTGGAGTGATTATTTCTTCATTCTCTCCACATATATTCACTAGGCTCCTCCTATGTCCCAAGCACTGTGCCACGTCCAGAGATGTGCTTGGGGATGGAGTAGAGGAGGTCCCTGCTCTTGTGAATTAGTGGGGTAACCCAACATTTACTGAGCACTTACTGCATGCTAGGCATTGTTCTGCATCCTTCGTATGTACTAACTCTTCATCTTTACCGTAACATTATGAGGCATGGAATATACTTACAGCTAATAAGTGTTAGAACCAAGATTTTCCCCTAAACATATCTGCATAGTACAAAGTCTTGCCTTTTACACTGTCCTCCTAAATAATTCACTGATAGATTTATCAACCTCCTACAAATCGTGGTAACTTATAAGAAGGAAGAGTATAGGATGCTCTAAGAAAATAGTTAGGGGTCTGTCTTAGGGTAATTTAGAGGAATACAACCAGTGAGATAGAGAGAGAGAGAGAGATAGAGAGATAAGTTTAGAGCTCAAATCTTGGTTCCAGTACTTATTAGCTGTAAAAATATTCCATGCCTCAAAATGTTATGGTAAAGATGAAGAGTTAGTACATATGAAGGATGCAGAACAATGCCTGGCATGCAGTAACTGCTCAATAAATGTTGGGTTACGCCCCCGATCCACGAGAGCAGGGTCCTCCTCTACTCCATCCCCAACCACATCTCTGGACGTGGCACAGTGTTTGGGACATAGGAGGAATTTAGTGACTAGATGTGGAGAGAATGAAGAAATAATCACTCCACACTTTGTTAACTATTAACCCTCGAAATATGCATTAATGCACGTTCATCTTGTCCCCTCATTCTCAAGGTTAGAGGGGCAAGAAATTATTCCTTTTGCATGCTCCTTACAACTGCCTGTGGTGATCATACTTAAACCTAATCAGGTACTTTCCCAATACTTAAGGAATAAAATATAGAGAAGTGTGGGTGGAGACACAATCCCCCAGAGTTCTCAATTTTTTATATATATATATATATATATATATATATATATATATATATACATACACAGAGAAAGAGAGAGAGAAATTTACTTCAAGGAGTTGGCTCATTCAATTGTGGGGGATTGGCAAGTCCAAAATCCATAGGCCAGGCAATAACCTGACACGGGATTGTGTGTGTACGTATGTGTGCATGTGTGTGTGGGGTGGGGGATGTCTGGGAAGTCCCAAATCTGTAGGTCAGATGACAGACTAGAGACTCTTGTATGCTTGCATTCTAAAATCCGTAAGTCAGGTGGCAAGAAGAGTGAACAGTAAGAGTGTTGTGTCAAATGTCTGTTTATAGTCTGGAGGCAGAACACACCACAGGAAAACTCCCTTTTTGCTCTTAAGGCCTGCAAATGAATGATTGAGACTCTCTCCTATCATGAAAGGTAGTCTGCTTTACTTTAAAAAAAAAAAAAACCTGTTGCCATTAAGTCGATTCCGACTCATAGCAACCCTGTGGGACAGAGTAGAACTGCACCCATAGGGTTTCCAAGAAGCGGCTGGTGGATCCAAACTGCCAACCTTTTGGTTAGCAGCCAAACGCTTAACCACTGGCGCCACCAGGCCAGCTAATTACTTTATAATATAATTACTTTATAACCACAACTAGACTAGTGTTTTACCAAAAAATTGGGCACCATAGCCTATCCAAGTTTACATATAAAATTAACCATCACAGGGGCCTAAGAGGTGTGGATCCACAGAAGAACACATGAAGAATTGTTAGAAGTAGCTGTGAAGTGTGAGCAGAAGAGAGACTGGGCCAAATGAAAGAACTTGGTGTGGTCAGCTGTGTTTTCATTGGCTGGGGTAAATTTCCAGATAACCTCCGTCTGATCGTTCATCTCTGTACTCTTAACTCTTTCCAGGGTGTACTATTTGCCTGCATCCCTCTTCTCAGCTGTATGATTTTATAGAAGTTAGTCAAACCCTGTACTTTCTTTCGTTTAAAAGCTTTTGAAGCATGTCCCCTTTAGGATGTTTTCTGGAGAAAACGCCGGGGAGTGTATTTCCATTACCTGCGTTCTGCTGGGGGCTAATTTCCATTTCAGCTGTCCTTGGGGTCCATGTGTGGAATCTAATGGCCTTGTCCTTGCAGTCTTGAGAGAATGGGTCTTCCTAAGAGGCCACAGGACTTGTTTTTTCGTCCAGTAGAGTGATTCTCATTCTGGTTCTAACCTATTCCTAGACAAGGCTAGGGGCTCCAGCCACCAAGTCTCCGACACACCTCTTAATTTTTCACTTTTTTGTTAATGTATAATTCCAGAGCCTAGACTCCCCCTCTGCATCACTTAATAGTGAAATCTGGTCTTAATCTAATATTTAAGGGATCCATCTCTGCCTCTCCTTCTTGCTTACCCCCATCTGAACTGTACAGACTCATTTCTGACACTCTTTTTGAGTGGGTGGCCTTCCTTCTTTGTGTGACCTGAAAATATTCCCTCCTGCCAGGTACATGGCATTGTCCTTCTTCTTCTTCCGAATTTGTACACACCCTTTATTTGGTATGCAGAGCCCTGGTGGCACAGTGGTTAAGAGCTCAGCTGCTAACTAAAAGGTCAGTAGTTTGAATCCACCAGCTGCTCCTTGGAAACCTATGGGGCAATTCTACTCTGTCCTATACGTTGCTATAGTTGGAATAGACTCGGTGGTAATGGGTTTGGTTTGGGGATTTAAGGGTAAACAACTTGCTCATTGATTGACTTTCTTACTTTTCAACATGCAGTTTTGCATTGTGGAGTAGCCTTTACATACTTTGGATTTTCACTGTCCTGAAAATAAAGTCCAAATGCTGCCGTGAACATGGCCGACTCATAAGGGAAGACTCACAACAAAGCAAAATCAAACAAACCAGCCAACCTACTGATAGACAAACCAAACAGTGCTTCAGAGATGCTGAGGAAAAGAGAAAACTCGTCTATAGCCATCTGTTGGAGATGCTAGAGAGAATCTTCTATAGGGGGTGGGAGGGGTGACCCTAGATAACCCCTGAGTTTCTCTCTAAGTAAGATGCTATTTTAAATTTTAGAAGAGAAATTAAAGAAGAGGATTAAAAGGAATTGTAGTAGAGTGTGTATAAAAATGAGCCTTTGGAATTTGTTGTGAGAAAGGTCAATAGTCATTTTCTCTGGAGTTAGATGCTAAGTGCTGTGTGATGCTTTCAAAGCAACCGTGATAAATTATTAAGTATTTGTAATTTATTACACACATCAGGGAATAATATATTGCAGTATGAGCTGATGTCACTAAACAGCACTGGCTGAAGCATTTGTCTAGATATTGTGCAAGCTTGTCTGAGGAAGCAGTGGACTCATTAGTAACTCAGACTATTGTAAGAGATTTTGTTTTTTCCTTTATGAGTTTCTTACCTTTCAAGCTAGAAAATGAAGAATTGTAAAGAAATATTTACATTATTCAAGTATTCTGCTGAGACTTCTGCCCTCTGAAATTGTCAGGACAATTGCCATTGTTTTCCATGTGTGAAAAATAAAGGACAGAACTTGGCTTCTTCTATTTAGAACAAATGCTTTATGAATTCTTGATAAATATATATTTTGACTTTTGACTTTTTAACTATCTATGGCTGACATGAAATGCTATTAATCTCTTGTTTGTTAACCCAGTTACAGGCTACATTTTCATATTATGCTCAGTATAATTTTACAGAGAATAATTCCCGTTAAGCACGCAAAAGCATGCCTCAGGTAAGGATTAATTCATAAAGCCCCTAGAGATTACCGTTTTTCAAACACCTTCACAACCTGAGTGTTTTCTTCTACTGATTCAAAGCACATCATTGAATTTGTATCTGGAGGAGAGTAAAAAAAAATATTCTTGCATTTTCCTTCCTAGCAATTATAGGAGATCTTGTCATACGCTGTGGCTTGTTAGCTCTGTAACACCTTGAAAATCTTGAATTTATTTCACATCCCTTCTGAAAATGATTTCTTTTTATCATTCTCTATTTTAAGTAATGCTTTTCTTCTTGGGTATTCTAAATTTCACCTCCATTCCAGTGTGCTCAGCATCAGCTCTCCTTATAGACACATGATTTCACTGCTCTTGAGAGCTTCCCTTAAAACTTTAAAAGCTTTCTCTCCACCTGCACCAACCTACATGAGAAAACTGAAGCAGCAAATCGCAAGGGGGTGGGGGTGCAGCAGGTTGGCTGGAAAGAGGAGGAAGGAGAGATGAAGGGGTGTACGCGTGATGGAAGGGGAGGGTGGAGGTCTGTCACCAGGCTGGGAAAAGCAGGGAGAAAGAGGTTCAGAAACAGGCCAGGATAAAGCCAAGAGCAACAATGATGAATACAAAGTACTCTTCAGTTGCAAGTTGAATAGTTGGGGATCTTCAAGAACGCTGACTCTGACTATAATCTACAATGCTATGTTCCCATGAAGACATTTAGTAATTGATCGGAAGCACCAGCTCCTAATCTTAACCATAGTTTGTAACTAGTTAGAAGTTGGAAGGAAAAGTGGCCACACGAACAAAATAGAGTAACAGGCTGATGGGGTGAAAGCAGTGAATACTTGGTGTAAGACTCTCTATTATTATTTTTAATATTGTGCTTTCCTCGTACAAGGTCGCATCTCACATTCTCGAGACAAAGAGACATCAGAGCAGAGCAATGTGTCCCCCTCAAAGAAGTTTCCTCGTACGTTTGTGTGACTGCTGCTTCCTTGGTTCTTTGCTAATCCACAGTGAGCACTCTACTGTGTATGTCAAGCACTGAGTGTTTTACATGCGTGAACTCATGACAACCCTATGAGGTAAATACTGCGGGCAGTCCCTGGGTTATGAACAAAATCCTGTCCTAAGTGTGTCTTTAAGTCGAATTTGTAGGTAAGCCGGAACAGGTGTATACGGTTCTAATTTAGCCTTAAGAACTCGGCTGCTAAGCAAAAGGTCAGCAGTTTGAATCCACGAGCTGCTCCTTAGAAACCCTGTGGGGCAGTTCTACTCTGTCCTATAAGTTTGCTGTGTGTTGGAATCGACTCGACAGCGAGTTTGGTTTTAGAACAAGCAAGGAGCTCTGGTGGTGTAGTGGTTAAAGTGCTTGGTTGCTAACCAAAAGGTGAGCGAGTTGAACCCACCAGCTGCTCTGTGGGAGAAAGATGTGGCAGTCTGCTTCTGCAAAGATTTACAGCCTTGGAAACCTTGTGAGGTCACAGTGAGTCAGAATTGACTCGAAGGCAATGGGTTTGGGTTGGGTTTTAGTACAAGAAAAGACTCGAAGCCTTTTCAGTGATTTAAAAGCTGCACGTGCAACAAGTGAAGGTGATTGGGATGAAGACTTTATTGTCAGTAGGGTTAGTTGAGTCGTCTGAAACTGAGGGCAAAGTCACAGAACATTAAAGGGCAAGTACTGAGGAGTTGTCCATAAGTCCCACGTTGGTAACTTGTGGACTTAATGTACTACTATTGTCCATTAAGATGAGGAGGAAATTGAGGCACAGAGAGGGTAATTAACTCGAATAAGGTCACACAGCTGGTAGAAAGGAACTGGGTTTTGAATGTGAGCAGTCTTTCTCCAGAGCCTGCATTCTTAACCATGCCCTTGTCTATCCAACATGACTTATTAGAGTCTTTGCCCTACAGGAACCATAACTGTGATTAGGTGAGGACAGAGGGCCTGGATTTCTTTCTTATCACCTCTGTCAATGGAGACTCCACATCCATCTTCAGCTTCCATATACTCTTGTTAAATAAAATACATGAAGTGCTTTGTATATTGTAAGGACCAATGAAAGTATTATTTCGTTACTGACCAATAAATGTATTATTATCTCCTTACGAGGCAAACTTTCTCCTTAAATCCTCCCCACACTTAAATTTAAACATTTTCCGTTTTTTAAAAGCTTGCTTAGGTATAGAATTCAGCTCTGTTCAAAATGGTAGCAACTAGTCGAAAACCAGCCAACCAGCCAGTTGCCGTCGAGTTGATTCAGAGTCATGGCAATCCCATGTGTGCTAGAGAAGAACTGTGCTCCATATAATCCTTCGATAGATGATTTTTTGGGTGTAATCACCAGGCCTTTCTTCCTAGGTGCCTCTAGGTGGACTTGAACTTCCAATCCTTTGTACCATCCAGGGACTCTAGCGGCTAGTCACATGGGGCTATTTAAGTTTAAATTAGTTAAAATCCGATAAAATTAAAAATTCAATCCCTTAGTCACATCAGCTGCGTTTCAAGTACTCAACAATCACATGTTGCTAGTGGCTACTGTCTTGGACAGCACAGACGTAGAACAGTTTCACCAATTCAGAAAGTTCTATTGGACAGTACTAAATAGATTGTAAAAGGTAGTATTTCCTTTCAAATAAGGCAATATAGTAATAAAATTATTTTTAAAAGATATAGGACCCATCTTTTTTTTAATCTTTTACTTCATATCGCAGAATAATTATGATGTCTCTTATCTTCAGCCCTCTTACTTACTAATTCCTTTACTTTAAGTATACTGGTTCTTATTCCTTTTTTCTCCCTTTTTCTCACTTCAGCTCATTCTTCCACATTGAATATGTGTGAAAGCAGCTGCCAGAGCCCATTAAATGCGTCAACACCTTTGCCTCTAGGCGGCTTCCTTCCAGACTTGCTTCCTTCAGACAGCCTTCCCTGACCTGCCAGGGGACACTGGGAGATAGCGAGATCAGACCTGAGGCTCCGCATCACATTTGAATTCAATTCCTCCTTAAAGGCGTTCATGCTTTTTTTTTTTTTTTTGTAGGTCTTCCTAGTGTGTGTTTGTCTATTATTAGATGGTAGACCTCACATGTAATGCACATGTCAAAGATAGTACCCTGTATTCTATTTAGTAAGTCACCCACGATGACCAATATCATAAATCTTTCAGCCCACTGACCACTTTAACAGTGCCTTGTGCATTTCAGCCGACCATTTGCCCAGTCATACACAGCAAGGATTTAATAGCAGCTCTCTAGTTTTTAAAGGTCACAAAATCAGATGGGCTGTTTTGTGAGGCACTGTCATTGGAAGATATCAAGCAGAGGCTGAACCATTTATTCCTTTATTTATTAATCCAACAAACATTTATTTACCACTAGTAAGAGCTCACGCTTTGCTTGGTACTAGGGTTATAAAGTTAAAGGCTCGTCTTTAACCTTAAGAAGCTAATAAGCTAGTTTTGAAGATTGGCCGCTAAACTGGCAGCCACAATCCAGTGGAATAAATGCTCTTGATAGAGGTTTCTTATCTTAGTTTCATGGGATTGTGGAAGACTAACCAACACTGGGAGGATGTGGAGTTAGGAAAGTCTTCGGGAAGAGTAGATTCCTGGGATGAATCTTACAGGACAGTGGCTGTGTAGGTAAAGATGATACGTAAGAGCATGTCTTGGTGCTGAATGGGCGTGGGGTTAATGGTGACCGATGAGACTAAAGGCTGAGTTAGATTATGAAGAATCTTGGATGCCATGCTATGGAGTTCATATTTTATCCTGAAGACAGTGGCATGCCATCTTAGCAGAGGAGTAACATTCACCATCAGATTAGTACTTTAGACTCACAATGCCAATCATTGAACTGCAGTCAGAAATATCAGAGAAGAGGTTATAGCAGTGGAGACAATGGATAAGGAGGGTTTGAATTAAGATGATGGCAGGGGAGACAGAGAAGAGTGGGACAGACTCAAGAGTGAGTTGGGTTTGAAACAGCAGGACTTAGTAACACATTGAATGAGGGCATTCAGTTGAGTGAGAAATCTAGGATAATTGCCAGGTTTCCATCAAATATAACCTACTGCTGTTGAGTTGATTCTGATCCATAGTGACCCTATAGGACAGAGTAGAACTGCCTTATAGGATTTCCAAGGAGTGGCTGGTGGATTCAAATTGCCAACCTTTTGGTTAGCAGCCAAGCTCTTAACCATTGCACCACCAAAATTTCTCCATTGTTGAAAGGCTGGGTTAAATTATATCTATAGTCCTTTACAGGTCTATCGGTCATAATTTAAAATTTTATTAACTTTCAGGATTCCTGAAAACTTCCACTGATTATCATAAACTATAATAAAGCTAACACTTAGCATCAAATATCCTTTTCAGGTATTACATTGGCAAAACATTCAGTTTATAATATTCAATATTGGCCAGGCTGTTGTGCGATTATATGTTGCCGGTACCAGTATAAATTGGTACAAATCTTTTGGAAAACAATTTGGTACTCTGTACTGAAAACTATAATGTGTTTGCCCTGCTTTTATGAAGAAAAGAGTTATACTGAGCAAGTGTGTATTATAATGATATTTAGACATGTGAAAAATTGGTGATGAACTAACTATCCAAACACAAGGATAAGACTAAGTAAAATTGGTTCCATCGATAATTCCATGGAAGATTGAGTAGCTGAGAAGATGATGACTATCAGGACTATACAAGAAACTACTGTGCTAATGGAGCCCCGGATGTGCAGTGGTCAGCCCCTCTGCTGCTAACTGAAAGGTCAGCGGTTCGAAACCACCCATCGGCTCCTCGGGAGAAAGATATGGCAATCTGCTTCTGTAAAGATTACAGTCAAGGAAACCCTGTGGGACAGTTCTACTCTGTCACATGGGACCACTATGAGTTGGAACTGACTTGACGGCACCCAACAACTGTGCTAATACTTAAACCACACCTTCTTGTTCAAATACAGTGTTGTTTCTCCTGCTTCTCTTGTAACGGCAGGTAAGAATATTACTGATATAATGCTCAGTGGAGAACAGACATGAAAAATTATATGCACATTAATAATAACTGATAATTATGGATTTATGTGGATAAAGGCTGAAATATACCATAAATTTTTTTAGTGCTAGGATGGTTATGGATAATTTTTTTTTCATATTTTTATTTAGAAGTTTATTTCTTTATAGTTTTGTGCTATGATGTCACAATGATATTTTAATAATTACAAAAGTAAAAAAATAACAAAACTCGGTGTTATTTTGGCTTTGGAATTGCATTGTTTAGCTCTTCAGTTTTTCCACAAGATTGCTTGTTATTATCCTTCCCAATTTAGAAGAGTTAGTTATTTAATAATAGAACACATGTGCACCAATTCTAGTACTTGCATTCTGCTTTCTAAAAATTCATTCAGCACAGTTTTCACAGAATTCCACCTACACTTTTTGAGCTACTTAATTTTTCACAGTTCCATGCCCATGTTGTGCTATAGCATCTATGCAAAAATAAATTGAATGTTAATTATTCTGTAGGAAAATAGGAGAAATGCATATTGTGAGCTCTAAAAATGACAAATCAAGTGCTATTTTGGATAGTTTTTCAAGCTTAATAATAACAATAAATTGAAACAAGGAAGAAAATGTTCCTGTATTTGACATCTTCCTGTTCTTATGTCACATACCACCTGAAGTTACTAAGAACCATCTACCTTTTTCCCAGAAGCTACAGCCTCTTCTCTTTCCTTTTTCTAGTTGCCTGCTTTTCTTCTTTTCTCACAAAAACAGTAATCTTGCTTGCCTGAGTCCCACAGACATTTGCTAGAGACTTACTTCCTTGGAGTACTATGAAGTAGCGTTTACTTGGCAGTGGATTTGATCCTTATGAAAGGCATTGACCTCTTCCTCCCTCTTTTTTCCTCATTAAACTTCTAACATTAATTATAAGCTCTGAGAAGCTCCCACGTCCATTAATTTCCTTTGCACAATGTGCTGTCCGATTAGAACCTGATAAGTACCCGATTCTTACTGACACCATTAACATCTAAGAAGATTAGTGAACTTAAAAAAAAAAAAAAAAGATAAACCACATAGTTGCCATTTCAATAGAACAACAACAGAATATATGGAAAGAAAGGCCCCTGTAAGGAGTGTAGGTATGAGTTGGTGGAGGGTGAGAACAGTGTTACTAGAAGACAATGTGACAACCTGATTTCACGTAAGTCACGGTATCTAGGACACCACAAGACCCACAGGGATTATACCACGTAATCCCTGTTGTACAGTAACATAATGCTGGGAAAGAACTTCACACTTTTTGAATTACATGATTGTTCCCAATTTTATGCCCAAGTTGAGTTACAAAATCTGTGAGACTTAAAATCAATATTTATTATTTGGTATTAAAATGAAAGAATGCCTTAGGAATGCAATGCATTTTATTTCTTGCACCACTTGGATCCCAAGTTCTCTGAAACTCAGAGTCTGGCCTCTCCTCCCCCATGCCTGGTGCAGTGCTCTGCAAAGTGGGCTGGTTCTCCCTGTTGGTGATGCTTGATTCTGATTCTCCTTTCACCTAGGTAAGTGCTCGGGCCTGAGGACCAAAATGCCTCTTCATTCACCATGCAGTGTAGAGGTGGGTAGTCCACTTGCTTTTGGAAGACAAGTCACTGCAAATTCTTTCTGCAGAACTGTGAAGTTCTCATTCAAATCAGTGCCCAGGGCCTCAAGGCACACTCTATATTATAAAATAAATGTAGATGTATTTGAATCACACAGGATTCATCAAGTTTCAGTTCTGGATGAGTTAGTTAAAATTTTGCCGAGAAGTTCCTTCTCTTCGGAAGTATTCTTGTCAGGGTTTCGAACCCTATCTGGAGTGGTTTGGATGACAGCCAATGGTATATTTTCCATCCCACTCCCTCTTCTTATGAAATACTATAGAATCTCTACCACACTATAAACGTATGTACCACATAATTAAAACCAGTTGCTGTTGAGTCTATTCTGACTTCTGGTGATCCCACATATGTCAGAGTAGAACTGTGTTCCATAGGGTTTTCAGTGGCTGATTTTTGGGAAGTAGATCACCAGGGCCAGATCTTTCTCCCAAGGTACCTCTGGATAGACTCAAATTTCCAACCATTTGATTAGCAGCCAAACGTGTTAACCATTTGCACCTCCTCCAGTGCACATTGTCCCTTCCTAATGGCTGCAAATGCCCACCCCAGGGTCATTGTGTGCGCCCCTCTGTCCTGCAGCCACATTGCCCCATAGAGCTTCATTCATCTGTCGTCCTGGAACTGCTTAAATAAGATTAACCAAATCAAAACCACTTGCCATTGAGTCAGTTCCAACTCAGTGGCAACCCCAAGTATTTCAGAGTAGAACTGTGCTCCATAGGCTTTTCATGACTGTGACCTTTTGGAAGAGCAGATCTCCAGGCTTTTCTTCCTGGACACCTCTGGGTGGATTCAAACCACCAACTTTTTGGTTAGCAGCGCAGCGCTTAACCATTTGTTACCCAAGGAGAACCTGAAATAAGATTACCTGGGTGATAATTTTATTTTTATGCAAAAGAACTCTCATTTTCTTTATCATTAAAACAACAAATATTATTTTACATTCCCACTTGGTATCTAGATAACATGTCAGTTGTGGTTTTGTTTAAACGATGAATCTTTATGTCATTAAAGACAATTAATGATATACCTGAAAAGAATTTTTGGAGTTTGGTTATGAAACAACAGGTTAGCTTTGACTGAGTTGAAAAGCCGGTGCCTTAAACCCTGGCAACATGGGTTGTCAGGTTTTTCTTGTTAATTATTATTTTAGTCAATATCCATTATTTTCTGAGTTTTGTTCCTAAGAAGATTTAACAAGCATCTGTCATGCCAACAATAAAAATTGCAGTGTAAGATTATGCAGGCACAGTATAAAGGGGCAGAAAAGTTTTGAAGAGAGACACAGTCACAGAAGACTCTTCCATAAGAGAGAGGGTCAAAATCATGTTGGTATCCTTAAACTTTTTTTTTTCTTTTCTTCCCAATTTATGGCTTTAAACAGCATCTCAAACATGTATTTTCTTCAAGTGATATATGGTGCAAATAGGTGTCACAAAAAGCAGCAGTCACCCACCCTGCTTCTCTCACTTTGGAATCTTGATCCCCTAGAACAAATGTTTTCAACCCCTCTAGCTATTTCTTCTGTTATTTGCCTTCATATTTCTTCGTAAGATGTTTATGCTGCTCTTTCTTGATGTTTTAGGTTTCCTACCGTCTTCCTACACTAGATGGAAGATGATGACTTAACTCTTACCCCACTCCCCACAGTACACAGATTGCACATGGGTAATACACACACACACACACACACACACACACACACACACACACACACACTTCCTCTAATCCTTTCAGTAGGAGTATATCACAATTAGTATTCAGTATTTAGATTATCATGATGGTGCCATGATGTTCCAATGAAGCCAGATAGTGTGCTACAATAACTTTTCTCTTCTTATACAGCATTTTGTTTTTCCTGGAGTTAATAATTCCTTGCCCTGTCATTTGCTTGGTGTTCTATGTATCCATTACTAATCGCACTGGGAAAATCTGCTGCAAAAGACCTCTTTAAAGTGTTAAAAAGCTAAGATGACACTTTGAAAACTAAGGTGCACCTCACTCAAGCCATGGTATTTTCAGTTGCCTAATATGCATGTGAAAGCTGGACAGTGAAGAAGGAAGATCAAAGAAGAATTAATTGATGCCTTTGAATTATGGTGTTGGTGAAGAATATTGAATATACTGTGGACTGCCAGAAGAATGAACCAGTCTGTCTTGGATGAAGTACAGCCAGCATGCTCCTTAAAAGCAAGGAGGCATGACTTTGTCCCACGTATTTTGTACTTGTTGTCGGGAGAGATCAGTCCCTGGAAAGCACATCATGCTTGGTAAAGTGAGGGTCAGCGAAGCGAAGGACCCTCAGTGAGATGGAATGACACAGTGGGTGCAACGATGGGCTCAAGCATAGCAACGATTGTGAGGATGGTACAGGACCAGGCAGTGTTTTGTTCTGTTGTACATAGGGTCACTATGAGTTGGAACCAACTCGACGGCATCCAACAGCATTATTTATTCATCCTCATATGATGAAACTGTACCTATCCTTTTAGTACATTCAAACATATTGAACAGTCTATCGATTCTGTTTCTTTTTTCTTGGAGATACTTTTGGAGTCTTCCATCTTCCTGCTCCAGTCTGTACAGGATGATCTGTGGGTCAGTTGCACAGATGTTAACTCTGACCTCCCTTCATCATCACTTTGAGAAATACCTTTAACTCTTCTGTGTTGGATTACCTGTTACCTGGATTCCACATCTTCCTCTTTCTTGTTTCCATCCTTTAGATGGTGTACATCCTTCAGAAGCTTCCTAAAAAGGGTCCACAGGAGGTATATATTTTGGGAATTACTGCATGTCTGAAATAGACTTTATTCTACCCACACACTTAATCTATAGTTTGGCTGGCTCTATGTTCATTTAGATTAAAAATAGTCTTTCCTAATAAGTTGAAGGTATTGCTCCATTTTCTTTTGAGCAGGAGTATTGTGGTTCCCTGGGTGGCACAAATGGTTAAGCGCTTGACTGATAACCTAAACGTTGACAGTTTGAACCCCCCCAGTGGTGCCTTGGAAGACGGACCTGGTGATATTCTTCCAAAAGGTCACAGCCTTGGAAACCCTATGGAGCACAATATTTTCTCTCTAGGGCATTAACATTCTTGACATTTTCTTCTGCTTCTGTCTTGTTCTGTATCCTCTGAGTTCATCTCTTCTGTTTGCTCTGGTCACTGATTTTCAGAACAGCAGCTCTTCTCAGATGTTGGTGAGACATTAAGAGTGAGGTGTTGACATGCTGTTTGGAAGCTCTGGAAGTGTGGACAAGACTCATTGGTGACCAGGTCTACCTGCACTTACATTTGGATGTCTCCTTTAGCTGGCAGACATCCAAATATAAGTACGGTAAAACTTGTGAAAGCCAGAACCTGTGTAAGTAAAAACCTGTCAGAAGGAAAACTCAAATATTTTCCACTAAAACCAGCAATAGAAAAGTGGTAAGATGGCACCCTGTCAAAGCGGAAAACTTGTGAGATTCAGAATAACAAGGGAATCACACCGAGTTCTGGCTCTCACTGGTTTCACTCTATCAGTATGTCATTATCCTTGGGTTAGGCAGTTTCTCCAGAAAAGACTCTTCTAGCATCTTCTTTCAGGGTGTAAGTTTGGCTGCAGCAGTCTGGGAGCTGAGCAAAGAAAGCAGAGCAGGGACTCCATTCAGCATGCAGATTTATTTCCCCTTTAGAGAATCTTGCTCCCTCCTCAGCTATATCTGGTGTCCTTGAGTTCATCCTCATTATGGATTGAATTGTGTCCCCCTAAAATGTGTGTCAACTTATCTAGCCCATGATTCCCAGTATTGTGTTTTTATCTGCCATTTTGTCATCTGATAGGATTACCCTATTTGTTGTAAATCCTACCTCTATGATATTAATGAGGCAGGATTAGAGGTAGTTATGTTAATGAGACAGGACTAAATCTACAAGATTAGGTTATGTTTTAAGCCAATCCTTTTGAGATATAAAAGAGAGAAGTGAGCAGAGAGACATGGGGACTTTATACCACCAAGAAACAAGAGCCAGGAGAATAGCACATCATTTGGACCTGGGGTCTCTGGGCTGAGAAGCTCCTAGAGTCGGGAAGATTGATGACAAGGACCTTCCCCCAGAGACAACAGAAAGAGAAAGCCTTACCCTGGGGCTGGCACCCTGAATTTAGACTTCTAGCCTCCTAGACTGAAAGAATAAATTTCTCTTTGTTAAAGCTATCCACCTATGGTATTTCTGTTATAGCAGCACTAGATGACTAAGAGTCCTCTACAGAAAATGAGCAGAGGGACTAGGGTCAAGGGAGGTGTCATGGATTGAATTGTGTCCCCCCAAAATATCTGTCAACTTGACTAGGTCATGATTCCCAGTATTGTATGACTGTGTACCATTTTGTAATCTGATGTGATTTCCTTATGTTTTGTAAACTGTATCACTATGATGTAATATGATGGATTAGCGGCAGTTATACTGATGAGGTCTAGAAGATTAGATAGTGTCTTAAGCCAATCTCTTTTGAGATATAAAAGAGAGAAGCGAGCAGAGATACATGGGGACCTCCTGCCACCAAGAAAGCAGCACTGGG
Source organism: Dugong dugon (assembly GCA_030035585.1). NCBI lineage: Eukaryota > Metazoa > Chordata > Mammalia > Sirenia > Dugongidae > Dugong > Dugong dugon. Next base: position 113,352,204 of record CM057468.1, on the reverse strand, counting down.
AGTAGAGCATGTCCTTTGGACCTAAGTTTCCTGTGCTGAGATGCTCCCAGACCAAGGGAAGACTGATGACAAGGACCTTCCTCTGGAGCCGACAGAGAGCTGAGGCCCTGAATTTGGACTTTGTAGCCTACTAGACTGTGAGAAAATAAATCTCTTTTTGTTAAAGCCATCCACTTGTGGTACTTCTGTTATAGCAGCATTAGATAACTAAGACAGCGGAACTCATAATGATTTTCAACCAATTCTATTTTCAACCCCACCTTTTGGAGTCTCTGGTGCCTCCATTTCTGGGGTGTTCCTGGTATTTGATGGAGTGACTTTTTTGTTTCTGTTGACATCAACTCCATCCCCATTACTTGAGGGCCTTCATTTCTGTTTTGCCTACTCTGATAAATCAATTCAACTTAGTCATCATCTGCTTTTCAGCTCTAAAAATATTTATAGCATTTCTCGCCTATTGTTTTCTCTCCCACTTTCATTACAATTGACAGTTTAGTTGGATATTCTAAGGAAGGGGAGATAAACGGATGTATTCTATTTGTCATGCTGAACTAGAGGCAAGGCCATACAACTGTTCTTTTTTGCTGCTGCTGTCCTGTTAGGGAGTCTTCAGGTAAGAGGAAAGAAGTAATTGGAAGAGAGATCTGTCCCATTTTATGGCATTTGAATGGGAAGATGGTGGAATAAGAAATAGAAAAGAAAGGGAAGAAAAGAAGAGTAAGATAGGAAAATAGGAGAGGGAAAGTAAAAGATAAGAAAATGATGGTATTATTAATAGTGAAATAAAAGCCATTAATGGACAAGCCAGCGTGGGGATGTCTCCATCTTCATCACGCCTCTACTGACCCCCACTCTCATTTCCTTTCTGTTGAACTGACAAGGAACTATAGCACTTCAATGAACTGATCTCCAGACCCCTAACCCCTGACGGAGGCCCTAGTACTCTTTAAAAAAAATTAGTTTTTAAGTTATCCAGTCCAGTCATGCTCTGAGTTCTGAAACCAAGATTTGTAATTCTGAATTGGACAAATTTTCTTGTCTATCCTCTAGTTCTTCTCTTGTAGGCTTTAAAAAAAAAAAAGTGATTTGTTGAATTTTCTATGATGTTTTCTTCCCATATTAGAACTTACATAATTCACAGTACTCATGGGGCAATGTAAGTGGTATACTCATAGAAGCACAAAATGTTGAAATTCCAAGGAATCTCAAGATCATCCTGTAGAGCACCCTTCTTTTTATAGCTGAGGAAGGTGATAGCTGGAGAGGTTTCGTGACTTGCCCCGGGTCATGCAGATGGAATATGGGGCACACTCCAATGTAGGAAGGAGAAAACTATACCAAGTCTTGAGTGAATTTGTTGTTATAACGACAGAACTGAGGCTTCTGTTGTGTCATTTACATCAAGATTTTTTTTTTTCTCACAAGATGAACTGCTTTTTATTTATAGATATTCACACACTATATCTGGCTAATTTATCATGCATTTGTAGCGAGAATGAGTTCTATTTGGGAGTCACTACATGAGTGGAAATTGTGGAAATTATATCACATGAATTTATGAGGTAACAAATTGTTATCCTTTTGTCATTTGTGGTTCTGATTGGTTTTCATTTTTGGGCTTGGATGATGTTGGGGATTGTTGAAAGCTTAATGTGATTTCCTAAGAATCATCTCCCACCCCCTTAGATAAATTCTACTTGCAGTTTATACAAAACAGTATAACACACCTGCTGTATTTCCTGCAGCACAAAGGATGTAGAAACTTCTTGGATGCTGTGGAATATTGTTCGATAATGAATTCCTAAACCTGGCTTGCAAATTTCCAGAATTTCCTATAATAGGAACAATTTTTTAAAATTCTTACAGGTGCAGACATATTTTAACATTAAAATAAATAAATCCATAGCTATATGATTAGTTGTCATGAAAAATTATTGAGCCTTACAGAAATCATGTTTCTTAGGGATTGATGCTTTGCTATTTCTCCTTCAAGTGGCCATTTTAATGGTTATTAAATTTTTTTTTCCCTCCACATTCCTTTTACCCCAAGGTGAGATTGTCTGTTTCTTATTGTGAAAAAGTGAAACTAAATCCCCTTGTTTTTGTTGTTGTTAGGTGCCGTTGAGTCAGTTACGACTCATAGGGACCCTATGTACAACAGAACAAAACACTGCCTGGTCCTGTACCATCCTTACAGTCATTGCTATGTTTGAGCCCATTGTTGCAGCCACTGTGTCAATCTGTCTCACTGAGGGTCTTCCTCTTTCACTGACCCTCTACTCTACTAGCCATGATGTCATTCTCTAGGGACTAGTCCTTCCTGATATGCATGTACAAAGTGTATGAGACAAAGTCTTGCCATTCTTTCTTCTAAGGGACATTCTGGCTGTACTTCTTCCAAGACAGCTTTGTTCATTCTTCTGTTAGTCTGTAGTATATTCAATATTCTTCAGGAGCACAAATCTCCTAGCTTACACAAACATAGGGTGTTTGCAGCATTGTATTTAAATTATTGATGACAATCACATCTTCACAGGAAATACTGTGTATGTCGTCTGCTGACTGGTAGCATCCATTAGAAATAGTTTTTGCTGGTTTCTGGCTGGCTAAATCAATCATAAACTCACTTCTGAAATGTCTTATACTCATTGATCCTGGTGTGTATCAATGAACCATACAGCTGCTTTTTCTGTTTCTTTGATCATGTATTCCTAAAGTCACGGGCAGAAAAGCTGGTAGGTCTTATCATTACTAGATTCCATTCTCTTGTTCCTGTATTCACCTTATCTGTATTATAGCATTTATTACATGAAATTTATTTATCACATCAAATTGTAATATTTGTTTAAATATTTGTGTTTTTCACTGTGAGCTCTTCCAGGGGAGGGAAGGTGTCTTCTAATTTGTTTTCGTAACTCTAGATTTCAACAGAGCACTCAGCATATAGTAAGAGCTCAATTAATGCTGTGAGTGCTGGCAGGCCTGCCTGGGTTTATGGGAAGAAGAAGCCTGCAGAACACTCTTTAGGGAGGATTTTAATGAATAAAATCTCTGCCCCCAACTGAACTAGACCAGAAAGATTTTTCTAAATTATTTAGCCTTGATGGTTTAAAACTTTGAAGTTAACATTTTGATTATACTACTTTACTTGTTGATGCTCTGCTTAATTATATCAAGAAGGTTTAATGAACAAGGAGACAATTATTTACAGACCATAGCAAAGTGTAATGAGTATACTTGGCTATTAGGATTATGTTCAAGAGGTCTGGATTTGACTCCTTAATAGCTATGTGATCTTGTGGACATTTTTTTTTTAATATAAAAAGGAGTTTATGATGTCTATCCTGTTAGGTGTTGTCAGGTCGATTTTGACTCATAGCAGCCCCATGTGACAGAGTAGAACTGTCCCATAGGGTTTTCTAGGTTCTAATCTTTATGGGAACGGATCGCAGGCCTTTCTCCCAAGGAGCTGCTGGGGGGGGTTCGAACCATCAGCTGTTTTGATAGTAGCCAAGTGCTTAAGCATTGCGCCAGCAGGGCTTCTTTGATGTCTACCCTACTTACCCAATAGTGCTGGGAGATTATGAGGTTGAAATGAGATATTAGTTAAAGCAGGGTAGGCTAGCATATTATATTCAAATATGTCATTATCATTATTATTTTCTATTTATTCTCACATGAATCTTTCATTAAGGAAAAGGTAATGGAGGTAATTTCTTTTTTGGGGGGCAGTGGAGTCTTTCATCTCAAGCTACTAATTGTCTTCTTTTTTTTTTTTAATAGAGTCTAGTCCAAAAGTTATTTTAACAAGAGTCTTTTAAAGAATTAAAATGTCAGATGACTTGCCATCAAAACTATGGCTATTTGTCATCTCCTGTTTTTACTGCTATTAGAACCCAAGAAGTTAACTAAATAACTATATTTTTATCCTTTTTATGTCCTAAATGCATACATCAAAACTTGCAGTGGAAAATGAGTCTGCATGATTATTTATTTATTTTTGGTGACAGTATACACCACCAAACATACACTCATTTACCATTTCCGCATGTGCAGTTCAATGACATTGGTTACATACTTCCCATTGTGCCACCATTTTCACTATCTCTACTCATTGTTTCATTGCCGTTAGTTTAGACCCTGTCCCTTACTTAGTCATTGGGCCATCAGGGCTCCTTTGATATTCAAGTAGACAGATATTAATCATTCAACCAAGGATTATTGAGCCCTACTGTGTGCTAGGGAGTCACTGGGAAGTTCAAATGGTTAACACACTTGGCTGCTGACTGAAAGGTGGGAGGTTTGAGTCCACTCAGAAGTGCCTCAAAAGCCATTGAAAACCCCATAGAGCACAGTTCTGTTCATAGGGTTACCATGAGTCAGAGTCAGCTCATCAGCAAGTAGACTGGACTGTGTGCTAGACACTATTGTAGACAGAAGATATAGCAGTGAATGAAGTAAAGTCCTTAATCTCATGGTGCTCACATTAGGCAGTGGAGGAATAAGACAGACTGTAAACAAAGTAATCATACACAAGCTAGTAGATAGTAGTAAGTACTATGGATAAAAAATAAAAAAATAAAAATAGGGAGGGGGACAGGACTGACGAGTGAGGATTACCATTTTATATCAGAATGTCAGTTAAGATCACTGAGAAGGTGATTCGAAGGAAGAACAGAGCAAAGGAGGGAGGCAAGGGAGCAAGGCATGGAGGTATTCTGGAGGAAGATGTTCCAGGCTGAGGGAACAACCAATGCAAGGCCCAGAGGTGGGATTGTGCCTGGGATGCTTGTGGAGCAGCAAAAAGGCCAGGAGAGGGTGGTGGAGCCGTGATCGTGGGTCAAGGAAGGCATAGATTGTGGGTATTCGGGCTCAAAGTTCTCTTCTGTGCTTTAGATGAACTATTGTCGATCTGAACTCATCTAGATACTTCTTTATAACAGCTCAATGCTCAAGGAAAAGGTTATTTGTTAATTGATTTAAACTGTTCTTTAGTTTAAAAATGGTTTCATGGGATAGTTTTGGTGATCTTTCATTATTACCTAGAGAAACTCTTTAAGAGTACTCTGATTTGCTTCAGAGGCTCTGAGTTTGTAAATATTTTTCATGCTGTTTTGGTTCTCTGAAGCCCATTTTCTTAGGTTGGTCCCTGCTTTACATTGGTTGTGGTGCAGCCCTTCCTCTGAAGGGTCATTTACCTAAAATAATCATGATGTTTCAGCTATTAGTTTCTTCTTCCTTAATCTGAGACTGTCAGCCCCATTTGCGTATCTGTCGAAAATGCTGCTCTGAATAAAACCGGTGATTGAAAGCCAATACATAGCAGAATAGGGGTCAATGGTGGTTCAGTGGTAGAATTCTCGACTTCCAAGCCGTAGACTTGGATTCTGTTCCCAGCAATGCACTTCATGTGCAGCCACCAGAAGTCTGTCAGTGGAGGCTTACGTGTTGCTATCATGCTGAACAGGCTTCAGTGGAGCTTTCAGACTAACATAGACTAGGAAGGAAGGCCTGGAGATATACTGCCATAAATCAGCCAGTGAAAACCCTATGGATCACAAAGGTCCTATCCACAACCCACTGTGGGGATGGTGCAGGACCAGGCAGCATTTTGTTCCATTGTGCCTGGGGTCACATGAGTCAGGGTCAACTCCACGGAAGCGAATAACAACCAGTAAGTAGGATAAGATAGTATTTGGCCATTGAATAGAAGAATGCTCATGGTTTGCAAGCTCTGATAGCTGCTGACATTGTTACTGCTGACAGTGTCCTACATGCAGAAGGTGTTTGGAAATGACTTTATGTTATATAAACAAATAACATAGACACCAAGATGTTTTGTCTTCTTCTAAATGATGATGATTTTAAGACATGGATAAGCTTATTATCTCTTTATTAGATCATTCCCCTGTACCATGAAATAGGAGCTTCTTGTTCATTCGCTTACTTATTACACACCCAATGAATGCCCCCAGACATCAGCTTCACTAGACGCTACAGATACATGGGAATGTGAGCACTATGAGGCCAGAGTCTGCTGTAAGTTGTTCACTGCCGTATCCACTGTATCTGGAACACATCCAACATGTAGCAGGTGCTCAATAAATATTCGTTGAATGATTGAACAATTGTGAATGTCGTGGATATCCTCCCTCCCCTCATCAACTTAATTGGTGTAATTCTGTAACGAATTTCTAATTCTGTAACTGAGTTACTAACTTTGCAATTGTCTTAAAATTCAATACCCATTTTTTTTTTTCTTTTTTAAAGTCCAGAACGGGTAAGGGATTTAAACAGTTCTCATTGTGATTCCAGTAACGTCTTTCGGCATAATGGTTTTCCCTGGCAATGGGCTGGAAAATATGAAATGTCTCGTCTCTCAGAGAGTCTGTTTGGACTGGGCATTTGAACATTTAGAGGGAGTTAGTTTTCTCTTTTTAGACTTTCCTGTCATATTGTTGGTCCCAGTCTCTGGGAACCTACTTTGAAATTGAAAAAACAAATAAAACAAAGCAAAATAAAAATCCAAAACCCATCTCCCAAAATAATCCAAACAAATACAAATACATGCAAGAAATCAATAAAACTTATTGAAGCCAAGTGCTCCTTCGCCAACTGCTCCTGACCCCACACTTGCTGTGTTGAGCCCCCAGAGAATCCATTTTTTCCTCAATCTGAGGAGATGTCTGTTGTGAATGGTCTGCTCTGCCTACCAGTCTCCCCTCTCTACTCTTGTTCTCTCCTCTTCTCTTTCTTCCCTCACAGTCTTTCTCTTCTCACTTTCTCGCCTTCCTGGTTTCTTTCTTTTTTATTTCTTGTTTTCCTTCTTTCCCTGAATCTTTCTTGTCTCCTGTACCGTGTCTCCTCAGACATTTCCAGTTTGCACAAGTGAGAAGAGGCAACTCAGCAGAAACTCGGCTCTGGCCTCTGGTGGGCTCGAGTTTCTGTCCTGACCGTGGGGCCACCCGATAGCATACCCAACTTCCCTGCTGACTGGAATCTCTAATGAGTTGTTATGCAGTATACTTTTGGGGAATTTGGTGTTTGTAGAAATAATTTTATAAGTGAGTATTGCTTGTTCTATTAATCAAACTCAGTTATCTTTTCTGTTTGGGGTTTTGACTACAAACCATTTAAAATGAACCTGTGTTTTCTGAGGATAAAAACAATAATCCCTTCACAACAACTCATTTGGAAGATACCAGCATTCTTCCAGTTTTCAGATGAGGGACAGAGGCATGAAGAAATCACGTAAGTTATCCAACATCACATGGCTAGTAAGAGGAAAAGCCAGGTTTGGAGCCAACAGCAACAGTGAAGCGCTCGGCTGCTAACCGAAAGGTTGGCAGTTCGAACCCAGCCAGTGGTTCTGCTGGAGAAAGGCCTGGTGATCTGCTTCTGTAACGAGCATAGCCTAGAAAACCCTATTGGGCAGTTCTACTCTGTCACATGGGGTCTCCATGAGTCAAAATGGAATCAATGGCACTCAACAACAACAACTAGCCTGGTCCCAGAGCTGGATTTCTACCCCCATGCTGAGCTGTTTCTCTGAGCAGACTTTTGAATCTGTGATGAATTGTGGCTGAGTTAGACCACCCAGTGTGGACACTGATCCTGTGAGGCTCCCCTAGCCCAGTCTGCCTCCAGAGCATTAGCATCTCTGAGAGTACGCATGGAGACAGGCAGGAGAGGGCTGTGTGCTACTCCCTTTCATAGAGGATTGTCCCACGTAACTGACCTTGAGGGGACATGTCTACCAGTTGTCAATGAGTTGATTCTAACTCACGGTGACCCAGTGTATGTCAGAGTAGAACTGTTCTCCATAGGGTTTTCAGTAGTTGAATTATTGGACGTAGATCACCAGGCCTTTTTTTCCGAGTTACTTCTAGCTAGACTCCAACTACCAAGAACATTAACCTTTTGCACCATCCAGGGACACATAGGAGAGTGACATTTGTTGGATGTCATTTCAGCACCAGGAGTTTCATTCTATCACTGCGTTGCTTTACAGAGTCCCTGGAAGAGTCCTTATGGGGATAAAGTATGAATTATTTCAAGAGAGAAAATGAATACCGATTTAAGTGTGATTTTGCTCTTCTAATCCACGTAGATAAAGATAACACGTTTTCTTTGTGGTGACGGTGCAAGATGAATCTTCTGTTTCACAAAATACACTTTAAGATGACAAACTTAACACGCTCTTGTCATGTTGTGCACTTTCCTGCTAAGTCCCAGTTGCACACTACACGAGGAGGTGAAAATATTGCTACAAGAGGCGTGAGGACACTTACTTGAATTCTAGAATACATTCTACCCAACTGTCACCAAAGGACCAATTACATTGGGCTAAATTATTATTTGACTTATGTTTTCTGCAAGATTGAAAGACCTGCTGTCAAGGGTGTTAGAGCAGGGCATTCATCTGCTTCTATTATCTTTTTTTTATTATTGTTTATTTGGTTGTGTTCACTGGGATAATGCGAAGGTGTCTTCATAAGAAAATAATTAAGATATAATGGTTGACCGAATATATTACATTTTTTAAGTAAACAGTAGTCAGTTAGAGGCCATTTTTATAGCGAACCTAAAATTGTAACATGAACATGTTATCAGGAGGGACCGGTCCTTGGTAAAGTACAGGGTCAGCAGAAACAAGGGAGACCCTCAACGAGATGGATTGACACAGTGGCTGCAACAATGGGCTCAAGCGTAACAACAATTGTGAGGATAGCACAAGACCAGGCAGTGTTTTGTTCTGTGGTACATAGAGTCACTATGAGTCGGAGCTGACGGCACCTAACAACAACAAAATTGTAACCAATAATTTTTAAACCAATTTTAACCAATAACCCAGTCGATCTCTTTAACAATTGGTAAAATGGCAATTTTGTTTGCTTGTTTGTTTATGCACAAAAAGCGAGGTAGTCTGTCATGCAGATCTAACAAGTTAAACAACCAGAGACTTGCTCTGATTTACTTAGAACTTAATTTGAGAAAAATTGTGAACGAGCTTGAGACCCTGGTAATAATTGTGTGTGTTTGTATTTTTTTTTTTAAGATCACGTAAGTAGTTTCATCCTAGTAAGTCAATCCTCCTTGATTTCTGTCACAGTTGGAGCTCAGGGCTGTGGCGTTGTCTCTGGTTTTGTTGCCTTCTACATTATTAATAGAGGTTTTTTCTTCTTAAAAATAAGCAACAAATAAAACACACGATTCTTCCCTCTTTTCAGATTGTTTTAACAAAACTTCTTTATTGAAATACCAGGGAGTTTTATGGTCCTAGTTCTCTTTTCTGTGCTGGCTACAATCCCAGTGTTGTATTATTTGTGTAGATTATCTTTCTTTATCAGTAAGTCCTCTTTGAAGAAGAATTTTAACATTAAACAATAATCTTCTGTTATCTGCTGGATTAAGGTCCCTGGGCAGTGCACATGGTTTGTGCTCGTCTGGTAACAAAAAGGTTGGCCGTTCGAACCCACCCAGAAGCACCATGGAAGAAAGGCCTCGTGTTCTGCTTCCAGAAAGTTTACAGCCAAGAAGACCCTATGGAGCAGTTCTAATCTGTAACACTTGGGTCGCCGTGAGTCAGAATTGACTCGAAGATGCTAGATAACAACAACAATTATTTAACTTATATTATCATTTCAGAGATGCGTTATCTCCATTTTTCTATAAATTTCATTTTCTCTTTGTGCTGAGTCCCCCTTTCAGATCCCCCATCAGTGATGGGCCTGCTGCCTTAGCTGTGGGATTGCTGTGGGAAGACAGCTTTTAGCTCTCACTCCCTGGAGGGTTGACCCTGTGGGCAGAGAGTTGCCTTGTCCAAGGTCAACCACACCCAGTGACTGGTTGATGTGGAGGTGTAAAGACCTGGTCTTCTTGGCCTAATTCAGATCAACTCTGAGGGCCATTCTAACCTCAGACCTTCCTGTGGCATCTGTGAGGCTATCATTGGGACACAGCTAACTAGACTTCTTTGCCCAATCCTGGTGTTTTCCTCTCCTTTCCATAGCGTGGATGCCAAGGGCAAATGTTGTGCACTTTCAACTCCTAGAGTCCCTGGGTGGGGCAAAAGGTTAAGCATTTGGCTACTAACTACAAGGTTGGCAGTTCAGATATACCCAGAGTTGCTTCATAAGAAACGCCTGGTGATCTCCTCTGACACAGCTATGAAATCCCTATGGAGCACAGTTTTACTCTGAAACACATGGGGTCAATTTGATGGCAACTGGTTAAACTCTGTTGGAGCCCTGGTGGTGCAGTGGTTAAGAGATTGGCTGCTAACCAAAGACCAGTAGTTTGAATCTACCAGCTGCTCTTTGGAAACCCTATGGGGCAGTTCTACTCTGTCCTATCAGGTCGCTATGAGTTGATGGCAACATAGGTTAAGCTCTTTCTAAAGGCCTGCCGCTTGGGGAGCTCAACCTACAACATCATTATCTCAACACTTCAGATCACAGCCTCTTAATAATCCATGACAACTTCTGAATTTTTATGGTCCATAACTTTTACTTATTTTATGACATCTGTTTTTAAACAAATATTTACATGCAACACCTTTCTTTTTTACTTGATCGAGGAATTCTCTAAAGGCAGGACTTTCTTATTTCTAGTTTTCTAGCCTAGCAGTGCCTACCACAAGCCTTGCATGTATTCAATTATTTGTTGAAGTCTCTATGTACCAAACACTATGATGGGTTCTGGAACTATGGTGGCAGATGTGAACGACAAAAATACACACTGACCAGACAGAAAAATATAAGGTGAGGTAGAGGAATAAAATGTAATATGAATTTCGACAGTGTAGAAATCCAACCTAGCTAACAGCTTTTACAAACAAAAAAGTTTAATAGATGCTTAATGGAAGAATAAATCAGTGAATTCAGACTAACCCCTATGTCAATATTGCCTTCTTATCGCATCTGAAATGGTCGTAATAAAATTTCTCTGGCCTCCATTTCTTCTGGTTATGGAGTCAGTGGTAGTCTCAGAATGCTACTCAGGATGTAACATGTATTCAATGGGAAACGTAAGTAATTACAGCAAGTTAATTAAAAGGGCAGTCATATTTTGAAACAGCTATTGTTCCCCAGAGCATGTTACAGTTTTGCTGTTGCATTTCTGGAGTTACCTAATGTTTTGACACACCAGTTTGTTCGTTTATTTGTTTTTAAGAAATAATTCACCATCTTCAATTTACCTATAGACTTTGTTCCAAAAGTTTTCTCCTCAAAATATGCGGTCACTTCTTCCTAGTCTCATTCACATGCTCCCTCTCCAAAGATGGTGATTTTTTCCAGAAGGTCATCATTCATCCTTCTCTATTGTGATTGAAATGTTCTCCCTGAGTGATCTCTTCGCTCCCAACACTTCAACAACCTCATGCTTTAACACTCGACGACATTATGATTACCATTCTCTCCAGATCTACTTTTTCAGTTTGATGTTCCATGGGTACTTTGAAGACATCTCCCAAATCCAAACTATGCTTTTCTCCTCCACAAACCTGCTCATCCTTCTTTATTTCCTGCTTGTTCCATGGCGTCACCACTTAACTGGTCACAAAGACCAAAACCTCGGAGCCATGTTTAGTAGCTTCCCACTGTGTCACTTACATCAATCAGATCACATCAACTCCATGATTCTACCTCAGAATTCTGACTTAGCTCTGTCTGCTCCTCCCCAGCAGTGATAGCATTGCCTTAGTCAACATTCCCCACTGCCTACTTCAATAGCCTCCACACTGGGCTCTTTGTGTCTTCCTCCTTCTATTTCAGGTGGCCTTCTATATCAGCAATTTTCCACATTTCAGTGTAGTGCTCATATAGGGGCCCACATTCGTATGGACTACTCAAATATTGAAGAAATAGAAATATTGAATAAGGAAGTTAAGCACTTTAATTATTCATACTCTTCCACAGACCCTGTAAGGCCATGCACAGTCTGGCCCCTGCCTACCTCTCATCTTCATTTCATACTTTCTTCCCTGTATTCATTAATTCCACTGGCTCTTTCCTGGCCTTTCTCACGCTGTTTTCTCCCATACACTCTTCCTTTTGACCTCAACTAAATGACAAGACTTTAGGGAAGTTTTTTCTGAACACTCCTAGTTCTAAATTAAGTTCCCCTGCTAAACCCTGGTGATGTAGTGGTTACGTGCTATGGCTGCTAACCAAAAGGTCAGCAGTTCAAATCCACCAGGCGCTCCTTGGAAACTCTATGGGGCAGTTCTACTCTGTCCTGTAGGGTTGCTATGAGTCAGAATCAATTCGACGGCAGCGGGTTTGGTTTTTTTGGTTCTTTCTCATAGCACTTGCCACAATTTGTAATTATAAACTTATTTTTGTTTTACTTAATGCCTGGTTCACCCACAATACTTCTAAACTCTGTGAGGGCAGAGACCATGTTTATTTTATTCATGTTGCATCTGCAGCCCCTACACAGTATCTGGAGGATAGTGGGCACTCAGTAAAATTTGCTGAGGGAATGAACTCATCAGTTGTCACAACTAGTAATGGTATATCAGTAGGCTAGCTGCAACAGTGGGCTCAGACATATTAGCGATCATAATCTTCGATGGTGCAGGACCTGGCAATTTTTTGTTCTTTTATACAAAATGTTGCCATGAGTCAGGGCTGACCCAAAGGCAACTAACAACAACAACAACAACAATAAAGCTAACTACAGGCAACAACACAGCACAGAGTGTTATGGGCAGTTCTCACCCCTGAAGGGCACATTGTAGGTGTTTTATTACGGGGATAATTTAGAATGTGCTCTATCATAAGAAAAATAAACTTTTAGTATTATAGGCATGTTTGTCATACATTATCATCACACACATTCAGTCTGATCACAACCCATTGACTAGCGACCAGAAGTTTCTTCTTTATACGGCTACCAGAGTTTTTGTCCTAAAGCACAAAACTCATCATGCAAATTATCCTGCTTATGAACATTCAGTGACTTTCCATTGCTTTCAGGATAAAGGCCAAGTCTTTGACATGTCTAACGAAGTCATTCTTAAGCTGGACCTGGCCATTCTTTCCAACCTTGTCCCCAGTCAGTCTCCACCACAGGCCATGATCAAGCAAGGTTCTTTCATGTCTTAGCCTCTCCCAAGAATGTCTCTCCTTTGTCCTCATTGGCTGTATGTTTGGCCTTGAAATACTAGCTCTCCAGGAACTTCAGTTACTCCCTTCTTTGTGCTCCCATTACATGCTGTAACCCCTTAGTTCTATAATTTACCACATATTCTGTGATACTTTACTGGAATTTTTGTCTCCCAGACTAGCTGGTGACTCCTGGGTTAGACTGTGCATTCCCAGTACCCAGTGCATGGAATGTAATGGCACTCAGTAATGGCTGGGTAACCGAGTGCATTGCCAGTTGTTTGGGAGTAAACATGTCTTTGCCTACTGAAGCAATGCTATAAATGGAGATTTATTTCTTAGCTAACTCAAAAAAGCCTATTTAAAGCATGTTGTTGTTAAGCGTCAAGCTGATTTTGACTCATAGAGAACACTTGTGATGAAGTAGAACTGCCCTGCCACATAGGATTTTCTTGGCTGTAATCCAGATCGCCAGGTCTTTCCCCTAGTTTGAACCACTAACCAACCTTTCAGTTAGCAGCTGAGCACTTAACCATTAATACAACTGAAATCTATTGCTAATATTGCTTTCTCTCCTAGCATCAGAATATATGTTATCTCTCTGTGCCACTATAAGAGGGCAACGCTCTTTGCTTTCCTCCTACCTCAGCCCAGTGGCAGGTATCTTTTCTAAACTCTCCCCTTTGGCCCCTCATGGCCTTAGGAGAAATTAAAAGAAAAAAAAAAGTCTTTTCTTTTTTACTGTACTAGTGATATAGGATTTCTGCCATTTTGGTTTCCTTGGTGGGGACAGATGTCAACTGAGGGTTTGCATCTTTGGGACTTGCCCAAGGCTCAAGTAGTCTTGAAGACCACTTGTTTAATAACATATCATCATGGCTGATGCGTGAGAATCTTGCTACACAATACTATTAACTATAAAATGGAATACCATCATCCATCTGTAAGTTTTTCATACTGTGGTGGCTTGCATGTTGTTATGATGTTGGAAGTTATGGCTGTAGTATTTCATATACCATCAGGGTCGCCCATGGTGGACAGATTTCAGTTTCGCTTCCAGAGTAAGACAGACTGGGAAGAAAGGTGAGCACCTTCTAAAAATTAGCCAATGAAATCTCTATGGATCACAGTAGGATATTGTCTGATATAGTGCTGGAAGGAGTCCCTGGGTGGTGCAAATGGTTAAGCGCTCAGCTACTAACTGAAATGTTGATGGTTGGAAGCTACCCAGAGGCTGCTTGGAAGACAGGCCTGATGATCTGCTTCCAAAAGGTCATAGCCTTGAAGACATTCTGGAGCAGTTCTAATCTGCACAGATCTGGTTGCCGTGAGTTGGAACCCGGTCGATGATAACTAACAACACAGTACTAGAAGATGAGCCCTCTAGGTTGGAAAACACTCAAAATACACAGTAGCTGCCACAATGGACTTGAACATACCAATGATCATGAAGATGGCCCAGAACCAGGCAACATTTCATTCTTTTGTACATAGGATTGCAATGAGTTGGAGCTGACTCAGTGGCAACTAACAACAACAATAATAACAACTGATAAATAAAAGCAGCAAAAGAAACTTATTACTTAATAGGTGGTGTCCCTTATAAGACATACCTATCCTTTTCATTAATCCAGGGATTTGTTATTTGGCTTATGTTAAATAAATCAAAACAACCATTCTTCCGTCCATTCCTTGGCTCTCATCATACATCTTATACCACATTGGTTTTCTCACCTACATCCACAAAATAATGTTTAAATTTGGAAGAATAAGAAAAAGAAACAAAACTGCTTTATGATTAAATAATTGATGTCATTTATTTGATGCATATATTTATTACAACACAAACATACATTTAACAGGTGAGAATGACAGATGTTTCGAGAAACGCTATCCTGAATCATGTGTTTTAATAAAGTAGCTAACCTCATTAGCTTTCTTAATTAAATAAATGCCCTTTCTGAATCACCTTTTTTTTTTTCTTTAATAGGTGGTGTTTGTATTGCTCAATCGCAGAAAATACCACGTGAACCAAGACCTGGAGAATTTGAAAAAATCATTAGACGCTTGCTAGAAACACCTAATGCCCGGGCAGTGATTATGTTTGCCAATGAGGACGACATCAGGTGCTAATTACTTTCCTTCCTTATGTAGGATCAGATTTGTGGTCCACATCCTTTTTCTGACATATTTCATGCTCAGCGTAAAACCTTGTGCGATTTCACAGGAATCGCAAAATTCTCTTGCAATTATAGACTGCCTTCTGCCGCACCGAGACATAACAGCTTTCTAGTGCCTAAGTCTGAAATGCCTATAGAGGAAACCCTGGGGACTGAAGGAGATGAAAAAAATAAGAGTGATAGAGTGATGTGAGTGAGGTTAAGGATGAGGCTAATTAACACAGGCTGGAGTTGAAGTCCCCACTGTATTTCCTTAAGGAGATAAGACTCAGGTAGTTAGAATGATTGATTAGTTGGTTAACAGTGACCTACCGAATGTATATAGCTTGATATCTCCAATCTTGTAACATTCATAATTATAGTGTTTCTTGATAAATGGTGATAATGTATTTCTTTTTATTCCTCTAGGAGGATATTGGAAGCAGCAAAAAAATTAAACCAAAGTGGGCATTTTCTCTGGATCGGTTCAGATAGTTGGGGGTCCAAAATTGCACCTGTCTACCAGCAGGAGGAGATTGCAGAAGGGGCTGTGACAATTTTGCCCAAAAGAGCATCAATTGATGGTAAGGATGCACAGTAAGAACTATTTTATTCCAGTTGAATCAAAGCTCAAAGGCAAAACCAGAGTATCCAAATATGATGGAATGTACCCATTGCTGGTGACTCTGGATTGACTTTTTAGTTCTGAGGGCAGAATTGTCAGGACAGTGACTATTTAACCAAGGGTTTATATTTGTTTAGGAAAGAGAACCCATTAGATTTCTTTTTTTAAGGAAGAGGACCAGAGTTGACCTTGGATATTTTTGTGATATTAGCAATTACATCCTAAATTTGCATATTTCCATGAGCATATCTGATGATTATATCCTTGTTGGAGAGAGAATGCTTGATTTATACAAACTGAAGGCATAATGCTTGGCTGACCCTATGTATAAACAAAATACATAACCGGAAAGATTTGGAACAGCCTTGAAAGGTAGTATGCCTCCCAAATATCTTTTCCAATGGTCTTGACAGTGACTGAAATTCCAACATTTCCCATTATTCCTTTGAAGTAAGGCATTATTTTCCGGTGGTCTTCCTTCAATGAGCTGGTTACTTAGGCAGGCTGACACTTTATCTCATTGCCCTTGAATGTTCAAGATTATATTAGCATCGATTAGTTTATTGAATTAGCTGAGAACAGGGCATATATGGGGCCCTGGTGGCACAGTGGTTAAGAGCTCAGGCTGCTAACCAAAAGGTCGGTAGTTCAGATCCACCAGCTCCTCCTTGGAAACCCTATGGGACAGTTCAGCTCTGTCCTATAGAGTTACTGTGAGTCAGAATAGACTCGATGACAACAGGTTTTTTTTTTTTTTTGGTGGGGGGTGGCATATAGGACAGATAAATTTTGAGGAGGGTAGAAGTCCAGGAAAACCAGGGACATTGATTCATATTAGGAGGGAGAGAGACGAATTAGAAAATCTGAGCTGGGCTTTGAATATTCAGGATCCAGGGTGAAGTCATTGGCTGCTGCTGCGGGAGATGGAGGGGAAAGGAGGTAGTTGTGAGGATGACATCTACAAATGGTTTTCCTGTTACACAGTCATCCCTAGAGCCAGAGGCCTGAGCAGTGGGAGTGAAGGTTATTGACCGTGGAGCCTCCTTGGCTTTGCCATGAGGGAACAGGATGAATAGCTTTATTTTTGGGCTCTTAGCTCTCTCCCATTTGTTATATACTTTTTGGTCATTTATTTCATGCAATGATCACAATGTAACATGATATCCATTCCACAGTTCTGCCATTATTTGGTTTTGATTTTGAAAGAATATTAAAATAATACTTTTCTTCTTCAAAATAGGGTTTGATCGATACTTTAGGAGTCGCACTCTTGCCAATAATCGAAGAAATGTGTGGTTCGCGGAGTTTTGGGAGGAAAATTTTGGATGCAAGTTAGGATCACATGGAAAACGGAACATTCATATAAAGAAATGCACAGGTAAACATTTAAATGTTTTCCTTGTTGACTTTGTTTTATCGTGACTGGAGAAATGAAGTTCTTCTATATGGATAATGATAAGGGTATCTTCTACTTCCTGTGTGTCTCTTGTTTCTCAGCAGGGATGAGCATACACTAGTCATTCAGCAACGTTTGGTTTGCTCATTGGTTCTTATAGTCGATTAACAAGTATTTACTGAGCATGCACCCTGTGCCCAATTCTATTTGACAAACACTTACTGAGTATCTACTATGGGCAAAGCATTTGATTGGGTTTGGTGGAATATACACAAACCAGTAAGACATGGTATTGCTCTCCAGGAGCTCAAAATGTAGTGAGGGTGATTCATCATAATAAATTGCTGTAAGATAGTGTTTTTCAGCTATTTCAATTTGTGTCCCCTGCAATGCTATTATTTGTCCGTATCCTCCTGTATGGCTCCAGCAGCTGTGATTTTTCTGGATGTTTTACCTTCTATAGCTTATGCTTAAAAATAAGTGATGTTGAAGTTGCATTTTTTGAAGGAAAGAATAGAGCTGTCTTCACTTGCTGAAAAGATGATTGAGTACATAGGAACAGCTATAGACTTTACAAAAAAAATTACTTAAAATTAAGTAGTAAATTTAGCAAGGTCACTAGATACAATGTTAATATAAAATCAGTTATATATATAATATTTGTGTGTATATATAATCACATCATCAGGAGGGACTAGTCGCTAGAGAAGGACATCATGCTTTGTAGAGGGTCAGCAAAAAGGAGGGAGACCCTCAATGAGATGGATTGACACAGTGGTTGTAACAATGGGCTCAAACATAGCAACGATTTTCAGGATGGCACAGGCTCATTGGGCAACTTTTTGTTCTGTTATACGTAGGTTGCTATGAGTCAGCACTGACTCAGTGGCACCGAATAGCAACATATGTATAATATATACATATATATATTTGTAATTAACACCTGGAAATGAAATTTAAAGAATACTATTTATAGTAGCATCAAAACCATAAAATGTTAGGGATAATTTTAACAAATGATGCATGAATTTTCTATACTACAAAACTTGAATGTACATTTTATAACCATGCTTCTCCCCCCTTCCCACTTTGATACACGCTTCTTTCCCTCTACCTCACTTCCTTTGGAAATAGCTGTTCAAATAAAAGAAGTAGTATGATAAATGCTAGAACAGACATACAAACAGAGGATAGGGTTGTGAAAATCGGGGCCACATTGCTGAGGAATCTGACTTGACCCTTACTGTGTGCCAGGCACCTTTCCAGGTGCCGGGATGGGTGAAGAGAGACAAAGGCCGTGCTCACGGGAATTACATCCAAGTGCGAGGAGACAGGCAATGAGTAAACATGTAAATGAACAGATACTTCCAGAGGCTGAGAAGAGCTTAAGAGGAATGCAACAGAGTGAATTGTGAAGGAGGGCAGAAGTTAGATTGGATAGTCAGAGTACACCTCGCTGAGGAGATGACGTTTGAGGTGAGGCCTGAATGACAAGAAGTTGTCAGCCATGTGAAGGTATGAGGTCAGCGCATTCTAGGATCTAGGGCAAGAATAAACATCTTTGCCTCATGGTACAGAAACAAAGTTCCAGGTGGCTGGAGCATAGTGAGTGGGAGGGAGGGTGATGGTAGATGAGGTTAAAGAAGTAGGCTGGGGCCATGTCAAGAAGGCCTTAAAGCTCTTTCTAGGAGTTCCAGAGCCGAGCACTTTGGGCTTTATCCTACCTGGAGGACTTGCCATCCAGAAAATTGCTTGCCAAAGATTCCTCCGGCAGAAGTGTAAGGAGGACTGGCGTCCAGGGGAAAGAAAGGAGGCAAGTCAGTCAGGACTTGTACAGTTTTCCTGGTGATCAGCAGTCACTGCTTAAACAAAGACACGAACACAGGATAGAAGCTCTCTCTGCAGGTAGCACTTACACTATAAGGCCAGTGATTAATGCTGGGGAAGGTGGGAAGTGATGGAGGATCTGAAATTTAAATCTCCACCAGGGAGGTCCAGGAAAATGGTGATGTAATTAACTATAGGAAGACAGAATGCATAGTAGATTTGGGGGGCCTAACTTAACTGTGGTTCTGAGATAGCCCCGTGGAACTGTCCAGCAGGTGGCAGCATAAGAGTCTGGGACCCCATAGAGAGTTCAGCACCAAAATTACAGGTTAGAGAGTCACAGGAGGAGACGTGGAAATTAAAGACAAAGACAGGGACAAAATTGCCAACAAAGGGTGAGAAGTGATGAGGAATGGCGACTGACAGCTCAAGGGGAGGAGCCAAGAAAGGAGACTGAGAATGGTGGGATTGGGGGCGGGGGGCGGGGGCGGTGAGATGAACAACATTGTCTCTTCCTCCTCTGGAGACAGGCTATGCACAGAGCTTCAGTGCTGCAGAGAGGTGAGGCTGAGGGATAAAATCTTGATGTTGTTGTAGCTGCCACTGAGTTGGCTCTAACTCATGGCGACCTTACATATAATGGAAGGAAAGGTTGCCCAGTCTTGCACCATATCCATGATCTTTGATTTTTGAACCCATTGTTGACGCTATTGTATCAATCCATCTTATAGAGGGTTTCCTTGTTTTCTCTGACCCCTCTAGTTTAGCAAACACGTTGTCCTTTTCTAGCAATTGGTCTTTCCTAATGATATGTCCAAAGTAAGCAAGGCGAAGTCTGACCATCCTTGCTTCAAAGGAGCATTCCTGTTGTCAAATTGTGAAGAGTTGCAAGAGAATTGAGAAGGGTTGGGAGGTAGAGGAAATAATGCTTTTTCAAGAAGTTTAGCAAAGAAAGAAGGTACGTATGGTAGGAGACCTTGAGAAAAAAGCAGGGTTGGAGTAGGTTCTTTGGTATAGGACATGTTTAAGCATGTTTTCAGATAAAAAAGAAAGAATAAGTTGAGAAAGCGAGATTAAATGTGGAGTAGGATCTTGATGGAAACTTTAGGGTGTGACATTAAGAGGGTAGTGTTACCTTTAAATAATGAAATTTAGTTAGTGGAAAGATACACACAAACACATGCATAATTAGTAAAAATATCTAATTAGATGCTAAATTTAAGATTAATTTAGATTGAAATTAATTTGATTGGAGGAAATTCAGAAACTGTATAACTGTACTTTCAAGTTGGAAAACTCGAAGCTTCTTGGAGAAGGGGAGGTTTGGTAACATGGAAGATGTGGGGAAGAGCATTTGAAGAGAGACGAGGTGGGCTATCAGGGCAAAGGCGCAGAGGAGGTCATGACTTGGAAGTATGTGCAGAGTGGGAGAAGGAATAGCTGATTGGACAGGAGAAGACACGTGAAGGAATGATGGGAAGCAAAGAGGGGCCAGCTTGTAGAAGAATTTGGCAGTAGAGTTTGTATACCCAATGCTTTACGTATTTTTTATTCAGATATATTTTATAGCTGTGCTTAGTTCTGAGTTCTGAATGTTATTGTTTGGTTACCTATCTTAGTCATCTAGTACTGCTATAACAGAAATACCACAAGTGGATGACTTTAACAAAGAGAAATTTATTCTCTCACAGTTTAGGAGGCTAGAAGTCCAAATTCAGGGCACCAGCTCCAGGGGAAGGCTTTCTGTTTCTGTTGGCTCTGGGGGAAGGTCCTTGTCATCAATCTTCCTGGCTCCAGGAGCTTCTCAGTGCAGGACCTGGGTCCAAAGGATGCGTATTCCTGGCTCTTGTTTCTTGGTGGCATGAGGTCCTCATGTCTCTGTTCGCTTCTCTCTTTTATATCTCAAAAGAGATTGGCTTAAGACACAACCTAATCTTGTAGATTGAGTCCTGCCTCATTAACATAACTGCCGCTAATCCCACCTCCTTAACATTACACAAGTAGCATTTACAACATGTGGGAAAATCACATCAATTGACAAAATGGTAGACAATCACACAGTACTGGGAATCATGGACTAGATAAGTTGACACACATTTTTAGGGGACAGAATTCAATCCATAACAGTACCCCTGTTATTGTTTAGACTGTATTAGTCAAAATCTACCAGGTAATGAAATAGAAGAATTCAAGTTTTTTTCTTTTTTAAATAATTCGACTGGTAGGAAATTAGTTATTAACTAATCACATAACTTTAACGGAGTGTTTTCAGCATAAGCAGTTTCTCTAAAGTCATGTTTTCCAACTAAGCTGATATATGTAGACGCCTGTTGGTGTTCGTACATGGAATTGATATTGGACACCCATTTCAGGCATAAATGCCAAACTTGTTTGTGGTAGAATCCAGGCTTGATGGCATGTCTGCTTCAGATTCCTTTGATTTATTTGGGTGTTGCTAAAATTGTAACAATCTGTCCAGTTAGAACTATTTCTAGTGCAATGTAAATGGTGTTTACTGTAAGAGCTGGGGTAAATGCACCCTTAGGGAATTGGGTCAGTAAACAGATTTTCACGTAGATTCCATTGGGTGATACTCAAATATCTTGTCTCTGGGTAGAAATGTGTCACCAAAAGAAATAATGAGATGTTATCACTTAATTATTTCAAACAGTAACCCATGAAAGCTTCCAGAAAGCAAAGAGAAGGTATTTGTACCAAATAAACATGACATCCACTTTTCATTTTTGTTTTGGGGGAAGAGAGAGGATGACCCCAGCATGTTAGTGGTCAGATGTGCTTAAGAGTAAAAACTTACAAGATATTCATGATTCATGAATAGATGTGTTTAAGATTTGAAAAATATTTATAGTTCCAAAAAAAGAATGTATACAGTTGTGCATATTTCAAAATTAGGCCTTAAGAAGTTCACATTTTAACCATCTGCACTGAGTCAAATCTCCTTTTTGCCACATTCAGAGCATCATTTGTAGTTTATCTGTTTTGAGTAAAATTTTACATTAGGCAATGCTAATCTGTAAATGTAATTATTTGTTTCCATGGGGGGTGATATTGGCAATGTATTTACATGGATAAGAGAGTGGCTCCCAGCAGGAGTCTGTCTTAGCAATTTTCGGGAGATATAGCATCGTCAAGCAGTGAGGAGCATTCTCTTCCTAAAATTAACTTGGCACAAACAGTTTTCTGAGATGGTTTTTTTCCTCTTAGAATCTCTAGAAAGCTTTCAAAAGGATGTAATATTACTGCTAACTTTGATAATGCTGGCCAAATTCCAAGTGAGGTAATTCCTACTATTCACTTAGCTGTTTATGTGGTTATTATTGCTTCTGAGAGCCTCTGAGTTCTGAAAGCTACTACTACTTAATCCCACTTAAAATTCCCTTTGTCTCGAGAAGAAAAAAAGAATTCTTTTATACTTGTTATCAGTGGTGATGGGTGTTATTTTATAGACATTTGTCTGACTTCTGCCTCCCTTCCTCATTCTACTCCCATCCTTAATGCCTTCCCACTCCCCACAACCCAGACACCCACAGACTCCCTCGAGCATTGAGTCTTCATCCTCTCCCCTGTCTTCACACATTTTTCAAACACCTATTTACCTACTCAGTTCTCTACCTCAACTTGTCACCCACTGTTCTTCTTCATCAGCTCATTTTTTCCTTTTTTGCTGTCTTTTCTCTTATTAGTCTCTTACCTGGCATTGTTTTCTCCAGCAAAACTCACAGACAGAGGAGAGTTTTTCTTTAGAGGTCTCCTTTGACTTTTTAATGGCTGCCATTCTGATTTCTTGTCATCCATTGTGAGGAACCCATGGTGAATATTCCAGGGACCTCGTCACAGGCAGGTTCCCTCTCAGCTCACACAGTGGCTTTGGCTTCATTCCTCCATCATGAATTGTAAATGTTGTTAGCTGCTGTCCAGTCAGTTGGCCCTGGCTCCTGGCGACCCCATGTACAACTGAAGGAAACACTGCCTGGTCATGAGAATAGTGGGTTTGGGGAAACAGAAAAGGAGTCTGCATTGCTTCTGTCTCCAAGAGTGGAGACAGGCTGCACTCAGAGCTTCACTGTTGAAGAGAGATACAACTGAGGGATACAAAGCATGTTGAAGGTCCCAAGTTGTGAGGGATTGGGAGAGAATCACAATAGAAGATGTCATGGATTGAACTGTGTCCCCCAAAGACATGTGTATTAACTTGGCTAGGCCACGATTCCCAGTATTGTGTGTTTGTCCACCATTTTGTCATCTCCATGTGCTTTTTCTATGTGTGGTAAATTCTATCACTCTGATGTTAATGAGATGGATTGGAACCAGTTAGGTTGATGAGATCTACAAGATTAGATTGTGTTTTAAGCCAATCTCTTTTGATATATAAAAGAGAGGAGTGAGCAGAGAGACGCGTGGGGTGGGGGAGGGAACTTCATACCACCAAGAAAGCAGCGCCGGGAGCAGAGTGCATCCTTTGGACCTGGGATTCCTGTGCAGAGAAGCTCCTGGTCCAGGGGAAGACTGATGACTAGGACCTGCCTTCAGAGCCGACAGAGAGAGAGAAAGCCTTCCCCTGGAGCTGATGCCCTGAATTTGGACTTGTAGCCTACTAGACTGTGAGAGAATAAACTTCTCTTTGTTAACGCCATCTACTTGTGGTATTTCTGCTATAGCAGCACTAGATGACTAAGACAGAATTAGTAGAGGAAAGAAAGCTTAGAGAAAAGAGTACTTTTTCAAGAAGTTTGGCAAAGAATGAAAGCAAAGGTGTGGTAGGATTCCTACCATGTGGTAGGATGATAATTTCCATGATCTGTTGGGGACTGAACAATATTTTGTTGGGTTTTCACTGGTTGATTTTTAGAAGTAGATCATCAGGTCTTTCTTCATAGTCAATTTTAGTCTGAAAGTTCCACTGAAACCTGTTCTGCATCGTACAACACGCAAGCTACTACCAATAGATGCGTGGTGGCTACGCCTGAGGTGCATTGACCAGGAATTGAACCTGGGCCTCCCTTACGGGAGGGGAAAACTCTACAATTGAACTACCAATGCCTCATGAATTGTAAATAGCTCTACTGTTATCAAAACAACATCCCCTGACCAACCCAGTAAATCCAGTGGGTTCCAAATACTGTCTTTAAATTTTTCTTTGCCTTATTCATTCATTCACTCATTCATTCACCTGTTTATTCATGTTGGATAGCCCAACATGTGCCTGGTATTGTGCTGCAGATGTAGAGACAAACAATAGACCCACCCCCACCCACTGCCCTCAAGGAGCTCAAACAGATTTACACACTATCTTCTTGAATTTTAAGTGCTTTCCTTGCCTGTTGGGTTTTAATCCTCAGCCAGCAGGCCTGGGCATTGCTGCTTAGCCTGCATACAGCTGACACTTAGATGCTAAATGATGGTAAGCATATGCTATTTGAAATGGCCTATTGATTCTTATTTATGATGATAGAAATAGCGGTAATGGAAAAAGCAAGGAACAAATATGTTTCTTCCCACAAACAAACAATTCTGTCAGTGAACCAAATAGCAGGCTCAATGATTAGCTCTCTGAAAGGTCTGCCAGTCTATTTTCTAGTGTCAGAGTAACTAGGTAACCTTTCAGGTGTTACTGTCTCTCAACAGACCTCTGTTTGCTTTTCGAGGCTATGAAAGGTAGATGCTCCCCCCATTTACCCAAGACTCATGGAGATCCTGTGAGTGAGTTGGATGGTTGACAAGGAGGACAGAGCTACACAATTTGATTTGCTGATTCAGAATGAAAGGAAACCAAGATAAGTCTTCCTTAAGTTACAATGTGTTCTGCCATCCTCACTTATCCCTTGCTTAGAATAAAACTCTGTCATGGAGAACGTCTTTACATGAGCGCTATGAGGTGGCCATTAGCCCATATGCTCCAGTTCTTAGCAAGTAAAGTAGCAGAACTTCCAGAATGACTTATTTATGCCCCTTCTGAGATTCCATATTGAATTTCCATAGACACATCTAAAATCACGAGACAGACATTGATCTCAGACATACTTGACTTCAGAATTTTAGAGCTGGAAAGGAAAATAAGACCATTCTCTCATTTTCCAGATAATGAAACTGGAACTCAGAGAAGTTAAGTGAATTTCTGAAGAAGCACATAATTAGACTCAGAGCTACAACTAGAATTTAGGTCTCTTTTGTTTGAATTGCCCTTGACTTTTATAGCCTGAGTTTATCATTTACTTATTTCAGAATTTAAAAAAAAATTTTTTTTATTGTACTTTAGATGAAGGTTTACAGAACAAATAGTTTCTCATTAAACAGTCAGTACACGTATTGTTTTATGACATTGGTTAAGAACCCCACGACGTGTCAACACTCTCCCTTCTCGACCTTGAGGACCTTTATTCTGGTGAAAATATACATAGCCAAAGTTACACCATTTTGAAAGTTTCTACATGTACAATTCAGTGACGTTGATTACATTCTTCCAGCTGTGCTGCTATTCTCACTATCCTTTTCCAAATTATCCCATCACCATTATCTTCAACTCACTGTCCCCTAGGCTTCCCATCAAATCTTTTGAGTTGCTGTTGTCAATTTGATCTCACATAGATAATTCTTTTTTTTTTTGTACCTTAGATGAAGGTTTGCAGAACAAATAGTTTCTTATTAAACAGTTAGTATACATATTGCCCTATGACAATGGTTAACAACCCCATGACATGTCAACACTGTGCCTTCTCAACTTTGGGTTCTCTATCACCAGCTTTCCTGTCCCCTCCTGCCTTCTAGTCCTTTTCCCTGGACTGCTGTGTCTCATTAGTCCTGTTTTGTTTTATGAGGCTGTCCAATCCCCAGCTGAACGGTGAACTTCAGGAGGGGCTTCATCACTGAGCTAAAAGGGTGTCCAGGGGCCATACTCTCGGGGTTTCTCCAGTCTCTGTCAGGCCAGTAAATCTGGTCTTTTTTTTTATGAGTTGGAATTCTGTTCTACGTCCTTTTCCAGCTCTGTCCAGGACCCTCTATTGTGATCCCGATCAGAGCAGTCGGTAGTAGCTGGGCACCATCTAGCTGTACTGGACTCAGTCTGGTGGAGGCCGTGGTAGCTGTGGTCCATTAGTCCTCTGGACTAATCTTTTCCTTGTATATTTTTCTCTTCATTCTCCCTTGCTCCTGAAGGGGTGAGACCAGTGGAGTATCTTAGATGGCTGCTCACAGGCTTTTAAGACCCCAGACGCTACTCACCAAGGTAGAATGTAGAACATTTTCTTTATAAACTGTGTTATGCCAATTGAACTAGATATTCCCTGAGACCATGGTACACACAGCCCTCCACCCAGCAATTAAGTCCCTCAGGGAATTTGGAAGTGTCTGTGGAGCTTCCATGACCTCTCCTTGTACAAGTTGTGCTGGCTTCCCCAGTATTGTGTACTGTCTTACCCTTCACCAAAGTTACCACTTATCTGTTTAGTTCCAACCCCCGTCCCTCCCATCCCTCATAACCAACAAAGACTGTTTCTTTTTGTGTGTAAACTTTTACATGAGTTATACAGTAGAGGTCTCATACAATATTTGTCCTTTTGTGATTGACTTATTTCACTCAGCATAATGTCCTCCAGTTTCATCCATGTTATGAGATGCTTCACAGATTCATCATTGTTCTTTATCTTTGTATAATATTCCATTGTGTGTATGTACCCTAGTTTGTTTATCCATTCATCTGTTGATGGACATCTAGGTTGTTTCCATCTTTTTCCTATTGTGAACAGTGCTTCAGTGAATATGGGTGTGTATATGTCTATTAGTGTGATGGCTCTTATTTCTCTAGGATATATTCCTAGGAGTGGGATTACATTCTGTAGTGCTTTTTTTTTTTTTTTTTTGTGGTGCTGACGTTTTCTTTGTTCCCCTTACTCTCCTGTGCTGAGTTCCTTTTTTTTTGTGGATTTTTTTTTTTTTTTTGGTCATTTCTTTTGTTTTTGTTTTTACTGAGACTTTATGTTTTTCTTCCTTATTTTGATGAGTAAGTTTGTTAACTTTCTTTGTGGTTACCTTGAAATTTACCCTTATCTTCCTAGATTTGTGCCAGTCTATTATTACTTGGTATTGCTTGACTTCCTCTCCATTAGAAGGTTCTATACCTACATCATTTATTCCCTCTTTTAGTGTTCTGATGCTGTTGTCATTTACAGATTAACCTCTCTGGTTCCCTGTTGTAATTCTTTTGGTTTTGCATAGTCCTTAAGAGTTCATTTCCTAGGTTGGTATCTGGCTAGCACAATCCTGTGTCCTGTACTCAGCCTGTGGTCTGATATTGTTTGTTCTCAGATTGAAGGACTTCCTTTAATAAGTCTTGTAAATTCATTTTGGTTTTTACATAGTCCCTTAATTTCTGTTTATCTGGAAATGACCTAATTTCACCATCATATTTGAACGAGAGTTTTGCAGAATATATTATTCTTGGCTGGCAATTTTTTTCTTTCAAGGTTTTATATATGTCATCATCCCATTGCCTTCTTGCCTGCATGGTTTCTGCCAGATAATCCGAGCTTAGTCTTATTGTTTTTCCTTTGTATGTGACTTTTTGTTTTTCTCAATCTGCTGTCAGGATTCTTTGTCTTTGGTTTTAGCGAGTGTGATTATGATATGACTTGGTGATTTTCTTTTGGGGTCTATCCTATATGGGGTTTGTTGAGCTTCTTGGATGGTCAGCTTTTCATCTTTCATAAGATTGGGGAAGTTTTCTGTCAGCAATTATTCAATGATCCTCTCTGTGTTTTCTCCCCTGTTCTGGAACTCCGATCACTTGCAGATTTTTGCTTTTGATTGTATCTCACATAATTCTCAGGGTTTCTTCGTTTTTCCTCGTTCTTTTTTCTGATTTTTCTTCAGATAGAATTGTATCCAAGTGTTTGTCTTCAATTTCACTGAGCCTATCTTCTGTCATTTCAAATCTGCTCCTCAGCCCTTCTATGACACTGTCCATTTCTGAAATCTTGTTGTTTATCTTTTGTATTTCTAATTGTTATTATTGTATGATTTCTAGTTGTGAATTTATTTTAGCATTTTGTTCCTGTATTATTTTCTTGAATTCTTCCATTCTGTATTTTCCATGAATCTGTCTGCCTTTTCCATGAATTTGTCTATTTTTTTCTCATTTTTGCCTGTTTTTTGCTTCAACTCTTGGATAATTCTAAATATTAGAGATTCGAATTCCCTATCAGTTAGGTCTAGTGCCTTTTCTTCTACTGGAAGGTCATCTGGTGTTTTATTTTTGACGGCAACTGGAACCATCCTGTCTTGTTTTTGTAAATGTTTTGATATTATCTGCTGTCTTCAGGGCATTCAGTGGTTATTTTCATCATTTATTGATTGCATATTTGTTTGTCTCATCCTGCTTTTTTGTTTTATTTGGTTATGCCTGAACAGGCAGGCTATGCATTCTTTGTTGTTAGCTCATCTATGGGCACGATACTTTTCACCACCTTCTCCCATGGGCAGGGTCGGTCACTCAGGTATCGTACAGCAGGGCAGGTCCAGCTGAAGGGGAGTTGCTGGGATAGGTTTTTTGTGGCACGTACCTGGTCTGACAGTGCGGACCGGGAATTAGTACAGGGCAGGTTCCTGTAGGCCCTGCCTGTGTTGCTTGGGAATGTGATGCTCAGCACACGGTGCAGGTAGTCAGGAAGGAGGGGTAGATTGTGATGTGTGGAGCTAAGATGGATATGGGAAAGAAGAGAGAGAGGAGAGAGGAACAGGAGCCAAAGACATACACAAAAACAAAAAAGAGTGCTAAGGGATCTTGCTATTGGAGTGGAGAGATGAAAAAAAAAAGAAAAAGGGTAAAAGAAAAAAATGAATAAATCGAGAAACTGGAAATGAAGAAAGACAAAAAGGGAATAAGAGAGAGAAGAAAACTAAACAAATAAATGAAAAAAAAAGAAAAAAGAAAAAAGCAAGAGAAAAGAAATGCCCCCAGGGATGTCCCTGTGTGTCTGCACAGAGTAAGGGACTAGCTTCCAAGCCAAGTGGTATTGCCCAGCTAGAAGGGGCTCCCAAGCCAAGAAAAGAAAAAGAAAACAAACAAACAAATCAAAACAGAACAAATTAGAGCAAACAAACAAACAAAAAAACCCCGGGGGTCCCACCAGCGTGGCAGCACGGGCCAGGAAGCAGTTTTACAGTTGAGTGGTGTTTTTCAGCCTTTCAGGAAGAAGCAAAGATGGTGCATGGAGCCAGGTATTGGAGAGAAAGGAGGGGGAGGTGGTGAGAGGTAAGGAAGAAATCTAAAGAAGCAGAAAAAAGCAACACCAGCAGCCAACAAATGGCACTTGGAGCTGACTAGTGTGGGCGGGTAGATTCCAAGCAGCACTGGGGGGAAGCTCGTGCTTCCTGGCCAATAGACTGTGGCTGCAGGAAGCAGAGGAGGCTAAATGGGGGTGAAGAGGGGTAGGGGGTGGGAAAGCCTATATCATGGGTTACTGGTTGTTCTGTGTCCTGCTGGAAACTCCGTGAAGCTGCTGTTTCGTACCTCCTGTTCACTGAACTCTGACAGGCATCCAAGATGGCAGATTCATGCTTCGGTAGCTGATAGAGGACCTCTGCATATATCTCTCCTCGTTCTCTGTTCTTGATCAGTTTCTTATTCCATTCGGTGCTTGGCTGAGTTCTTTATCTCTTCATTTTATGGTTAGGGTTTCAGGATAGACACGCGACTCTGTTTGACTTAGTTTTTCTGATCGTTGCTGCAGAGGGACGGCATGGTGCTTCTGACTATAGCACCATGTTGCCCAGAAGTCCTATTTCAGAATTTTTAACTACATAGTTGGAAAGTATTTTTTGATCTTGATAATACATTATGGATAGCAGCATTGCATTATGGAGTTTTTAAAATCACTGGCTATAAAGTGAAAACAAAGTTAACACACCGGTTGTTGTTTAATCCTAGAGATCATAGTAAATATTTTAAAATTCTTCATATTGATTTTCAACGATATGTAGTATTTGTTAGTGGATCTTGGGAGAGTCTAAAACTTTCCACGCAATTCCCTGGCCTCCCTGCCATTTGTAAGAGTAAACTTACGACTTAAGTAAGAAAAAAAATAGGAGAAACTATTAGCTTCTATAACTCTAAGTCCAGTAGCACTGATTTATAGCAATTCATTTTGCTAAATTACAGTGAGTTTGCACATTTACTCATTCCCTTGGGGGGAAAAAACCTATTTTAAAGCAGTGTGAGAAGCACTGTGATGTATAACAGAATTTCTGGACCATTAGTGTACACACAAATCACAGCACCTTGTTAAAATGTAGGTTTTGATTTATTAGGTCTAGGCTGGGACATTCTGTGTTTCTGATCAGTTCCTAGGTGGTTCAGTGGATGCTGATGGTCCCTGGTCCACTTTTTGAGTAACAGGGGTATGAGACTTAGTTGATAGAGATAGCAACAGCACCTTAAGCTTCATTGTCCAAATAAATGTTCAGCTGTGCTAAAGACTGCTGATATATGAAAGACATCTTACAGAAGTTCAACTACATAAGATTTTAAAGTGTCAAATGGAATACTGTGTGGCCACTAGCTTGTGTTGTACATGCTATCTTCAGTATGCACTTAGATCAGTAAAGTGTAAAGATATAGTAATATGTGTATGTATATGTCATAGCCACTCATAGAGAACCAACTCGATGGCAAAGTGTTTGGTTTTTCTTTTTCTTTTTTAATATGTGTATGTATGTGTGTGTCAGGGCTTTGAATCGGTTCATTTCAGTTTGAACCCCTGCTGAGAATTTGCATTTACACCCAGATATACTGACTCAGAATCCACATTTTAACAAGATCCCCAGGTGATTCTTGTGTACAATAAATTTTGAGAATCACTGCTCTACTAGTAGTTCTCAAAATTGGTCCTTAACCAGCAGCATTAGCATTGCCTGGGAACTTGTTAGAAATCCAGATTCTCAGCAGAGGTTTGGACCAAAATGAACTAATTCAAAGCCCTGTGTGTGTGTCGCTTCATCAAGAAAATATGAAAATGGGAAGCTTAATTACTAGATTTAAAGAAATATACCTGTGTCTCCAAAATATACAAAGTAGGTTGTAAAGTTTGCCATGTCAGGAACCAAAAATATTCTGAAAATGTAAAAAACTGCACCATCAGTCATAAATGTACATAGTGTAAAGGAGTTAGAAAGGTCCATGGGGACCATTTAGCTGAATTATTTCATTTTGCAGAAAAGGAAACAAAGGTCCTTCTGACCTAGGTTAGGTTGTGTTAAGCCCTAAAGCTACCTGATGGTGATGGTAGCACTTATACTTAAGGTGACACATAACTCAGTATTCTTTCCTTAAACCTTTCCTGTTCTCAAGGCCTTTCTCAATGGAGGGTGAGCTGCACTGACGCAGTCCACTATTTTTCCTGGTATCATGGCTTGATATTTTTCCAGTGGCCATCTATGGTTAAGTATTCCCTTTTTGTGAAGCATTCTGATTACCTAGGGGGTTAGAGTGATACTCTTGGTCCCAGAAGCACCAACACGGCATGAGGAAGTCCCCCTAAGAGTAGAGTGGACTTTAAGGCTACATGAACTCTCTCATATCCCAGATAAATGCCCATTTCTACAGAGCCAAAGTGAATTTAGGAGTCTAGGAATCCCTTCTGCAAAGGACACATTGAACTCTGGCATTGGATTGATTAATTGGGATTCAACATATATCTGGATAAACATGATCCCTGGACTATTACACTGATGGACTGAGAAATGGGAAAGAGAATAGAGGCAACCAAGAGACAGTTAAGCATTTTTGAGAACCAATTATTTGAAAAACCATACCAAGGCTTGGGCCAGTGAAGCTGGGGGAGTAGGTTAGAAAAGTATAGAAACTTTAGAAAAAAATAATCTTTCCCCAATGGTTATTAAACTTCAATTGAGAGAACCCATTCCTTAAAACAAAAGAAAACAAACAATAAAATAATACACAAATGGCTCATTAGAAAACTCTGACGTTAAAAACACACACACACATGCACACGAATCAGATAAATACAAGAGGCTAATTATTTACCTTTCAAAAGGAGTATTTATTTTCTAAGAAATTTCATCTTTGGGTTCCCAGTTGAGAAAATCCCATGGTTATTGCATTTGATTAAATAAAAAAGATTTACCTCAAACTCTTAGGAGCACATCTATACACAAAGAACTATCTAGCTGATTGAAGAACTGGATACATTAGGGCAAAGGAACAAAATAAAAAGTGATCTGAGTTTACTAAGGCTATTTGAGAAAACTTCCTGGAGAATCTTGATCATTTTTTGGTTACTTAAGATATTTGTTAAAATTCTGTATCATGCTAAACCTCTCCAGCCTTTCTCTTAAGGAACTTTATTTTATGGAGAAGATAATAGTCAGGAAAAAGAAGCAATCAGTCTGTAAGTTGCTACCAGGCAGATTCTGTATTTTTGGAGCTTACCAAACGCTTTGCATAATATGTCTGTTAAATGAATTCATCAGTTAATAATGAGGACCACATAGGATCCCTGCTGTCTATTATGCTATTTGAATATGCTCCATGGTGCCTAGTCTGGCATGCATTTGATAAATATTTTAATTGTTGGAATGGTATAAATGTATTTTTTAATTTTTTAAAAAAAAAGAAAGAAAACAACTGAACACAAGCAATTATATTCAAGGGGCCTTTACTCCCTATTTCAAAACACATTACAAAGCTACAGTAACCAAACAGTCTGGCACTGGGAGAAAGATAGACATATAGACAAGTGGAATAGAATTGAGAAACCAGAAATAAACACATTTATCTATGGCCAATTGATTTTCAATAAGGATGCTAAATCCATTCAATGAGGGAAAGAATAGTCTCTTCAACAACTGTTGATGGGACAACTGAATTTTCACATGCAAATGAATGAGCTTGGAACCACACCTCACATCACATACAAAAATAATTAAAAATGCATCAATAACCTAAAGATAAGATCTAAAATCATAAAACTCTTAGAAGAAAATATAAGGGTAAAGCTTTAGGACCTTCTTTTAGGAAATATATTCTTTTTTATCTATTTATTTTTTTATTATACTTTAGATGAAGGTTTACAAAACACACTAGCTTCTTATTAAACAGTTAGAACATATATTGTTTTATGACACTGGTTAACAACCCCATGACATGTCAGTACTCTCCCTTCTTGACCTTGGGTTCCTGATTACCAGCTTTCCTGTTCCATCTGCCTTCTAGTCCTTGCCCCTGGGCTGATGTGCCCCTTTAGTCTCATTTTGTCCTATGGTCCTGTCTAATCTTTGGCTAAAAGGTGAAGTGACTTCATTACCGAGCTAAAAGGGTGTCTGGGGGCCATACTCTCAGAGTTTCTCCAGTCTCTGTCAAACCAGTAAGTCTGATCTTTTTATGGGTTAGAATTTTGTTCTGCGTTTTTCTCCAGCTCTGTCCAGGACCCTCTATTGTGATACCTGTCAGAGCAGTCAGTGGTGGTAGCCAGGCACCATCTAGTTGTATTGAACTCAGTCTGGTGGAGGCTGTGGTAGTTGTGGTCCATTAGTCCTTTGGCCTAATCTTCCCCTTGTGTCTTTAGTTTTCTTCATTTTCCCTTGCTCTTGAAGGGGTGAAACCAGTGGAGTATCTTAGATGGCCACTCACAGGCTTTTAAGACCCCAGATGCTACTCACCAAAGTAGACTGTAGAACATTTTCTTTATAAACTATGATATGATGATTGAGCTAGATGTTCCCTGAGGTCATGGTCCCTATAGCCCTCAGCCCAGTAATTGGGTCCCTCAGGGAGTTTGGATTTGTCCATGGAACTTCCATGACCTTACCCTGAACAAGGTGTGCCTGCTTCCCCAGTATTGTGTACTGTCTTACCCTTCACCAAAGTTACCACTTATCTATTGTCTATTTAGAGTTTATCCACCCCCACTCCTCCCCTCTCTCATAACCATCAAAGATTATTTCTTTTTGTGTGTAAACCTTTTCATGGGTTTTTATAGAAGCGGTCTCATACTTTATTTGACCTTTTGTGATTGACTTATTTCATTCAGCGTAATGCCCTCCAGATTCATCCATGTTGTGAGATGTTTCACAGATTCATCATTGCTCTTTATCGTTGCGTAGTACTCCATTGTATGTATGTACCATAGTTTGTTTATCCATTCATCTGTTGATGGGCATCTAGTTTGTTTCCATCTTTTTGCTATTGTGAACAATTCTGCAGTGAACATGGGTGTGCATATGTCTATTTGTGTGATGGCTCTTGTTTCTCTAGGATATATTCCTAGGAGTGGGATTGCTGGATCATATGGTATTTCTATTTCTAGCTTTCTAAGGAAGTGCCATATCATTTTCCAAAATGGCTGTACCATTTTGCATTCCCACAAGCAGTGCATTAAGAGTTCCAATCTTCCCCAGCCTCTCCAACATTTGTTATCTTCTGTTTGTTTGATTCCTGCCAGTAAAGCCGGGGTGAGATGGCTATCTCATTGTGGTTTTTATTTGCATTTCTCTAATGGCTAGTGATCTCCAGCAT
Source organism: Dugong dugon (assembly GCA_030035585.1). Classification (NCBI taxonomy): domain Eukaryota; kingdom Metazoa; phylum Chordata; class Mammalia; order Sirenia; family Dugongidae; genus Dugong; species Dugong dugon. The sequence continues at coordinate 113,317,538 of CM057468.1, read as the reverse complement.
TTCCTCATGTGTCTGTTAGATGCTTGAATGTCTTCTTTGGTGAAGTTTCTATTCATTTCCTTTGCCAATTTTTTAATTGGGTTATTTTTCTTTTTGTTTTAGAGGTGTCGGATTTTCCTGTAGATTTTAGAGATTAGACCTTTGTCAGATTTGTAATAGCCAAATTTTTTTTCCTAGTCCGTAGGTTCTCTTTTTACTCTTTTGGTGAAGTCTTTTGATGAGCATAAGTGTTTAATTTTTAGAAGATCCCAGTTATCTAGCTTATCTTCTGGAGTTTGTATGCTATGGTTAGTTATGTTTTGTATCCTGTTAATGCCATGTATTAGGGTCTGTAGTGTTGATCCTATTTTTTCTTCTATGATCTTCATAGTTTTTGGTTTTTTATTTAGGTCTTTGATCCATTTTGAATTAGTCTTTGTGTATGGTGTGAGGTATGGGTCCTGTTTCATTTTTCTGCAGATGGACATCCAGTTTTGCCAGCCCCATTTGTCAGAAAAGACTGTCTTTTCCCCATTTGATGGATTTTGGGCCTTTGTCAAAGATCAGATGACCGTAGGTGGATGGACGTACATCTGGGTTCTCGATTCTGTTCCACTGGTCGATGTATCGATCGTTGTTCTAGTATCAGACTGTTTTGACTACCGTAACTGTATAGTATGTTCTGGGGTCAGGTAGTGCAAGTCCTCCTACTCGATTCTTCTTCTTCAGTAATGCTTTACTTATCTGGGGTCTCTTCCTTTTCCATATAAAGTTAATGAGTGTTTTTTTTTTTTCCATCTCTTTAAAGAATGTTATTGGTATTTGGATTGGGATTGCATGGTATTTGTAGATTGCTTTGAGTAGAATTGTCATTTTCACAATGTTTGGTCTACCTATCCATGAGCATGGTGTGTTTTTCCATTTATGTAGATCTCTTTTGGTTTCTTGCAGTAGTGTTTTGTAGTTTTCTTTGTGTAAGTCTTTTACATCCTTGGTTAGATTTATTCTGAAGTATTTTATTTTTTTAGGGGCTATTATAAATGGTATTTTTTTCCTGATTTCTTTTTCATCGTTCTCTTTATTGGTGTATACAAATCCAGCGAATTTTTGTATGTTTATCTTGTGCCCTGCTACTCTACTGAATCATTCTATTAGTTCCAGTAGTTTTCTCATCAAGTCTTTTGGGTTTTCTATATATAGTAGCATATCATCTGCAACTAGTAACAGTTTAACTTCTTCGTTACCAATTTGAATGCCCTTTATTTCTTTTTCTTGCTTTATTGCTCTAGCTAGGACTTCCAGCACAATGTTAAATAGGAATAGTGATAAAGGACATCCTTGTCTCGTTCCTGTTCTCAAGCGGAAAGTTTTCAGCCTCTCTCCATTAAGAATGATACTGGCTGTTGGTTTTGTATAAATGTCCTTTATTGTGTTGAGGAATTTTCCTTCTATACCTATTTAATGGAGAGTTTTTATCAGGCATGGGTGTTAGACTTTGTCAAATGCCTTTTTCTTCATCAATTGAGATGATCGTGTGATTCTTTTCTTTCATTTTATTTATGTGATGGATTACGTTGATTGATTTTCTAACCACTGCACAACCAGAGCTCCAGTTGATTGATTTTCTAATGTTGCACCATCCTTGCATACCTGATATGAATCCCACTTGGTCGTGGTGTATTATTTTTTTGATATGATGCTGAATTCTATCGGCTAGAATTTTATTGAGAATTTTTGCATCTATTCATGAGAGATATTGATCTGTAAATTTTTTTGTGGTGTCTTTGCCTGGTTTTGGAATGAGGGTTATGCTGGCTTCATAGAATGAATTTGGAAGTATCCCTTCCTTTTCTATGTTCTGTAATAGTTTGAATAGTACTAGTGTAAGCTCTTCTCTGAATGTTTGGTAGAATTCTCCAGGGAAGCCATTTGGGCCAGGGCTTTTTTTTGTTGGGAGTTTTTTTTTTTTTTTTTTTTTTTTAATTACCTTTTCAGTCTCTTCTCTTGCTATGGGTCTGTTTAGCTATCAGCATCAATTTGTGATAGTATGGGTAGGTAGTGTGTTTCTAGAAATTTTTCCATTTCCTCTAGGTTTTCAAATCTGTTGGAGTATAGTTTTTCATAATACTCTGTTATGATCCTGTTTATTTCAGTTGGATCTATTGTAACATCTCCCATTTCATTTCTTATTTTGGTTATTTGCATCCTCTCCTGTTTTTCTTTAGTTAATTTGTCTAGTGGTTTGTCGATTTTGTTGATCCTTTCAAAGAACCAACTTTTGGTTTCGTTTATCCTTTGTATTATTTTTCTATTTATTTCTGCTCTGATCTTTATTATTTCCTTTCTTCTGGTAGCTGTAGGCTTCTTTTTCTGTTTTCTTTCTGTTTGAGTTGTGTAGCTAATGTTTTGATTTTGTCCCTTTCTTCTTTTTTGATGTGTGCATCTATTGCTATAAATTGACCTCTGAGCGCTGCCTTTGCTGTGTCCCAAAGGTTTTGGTATGATGTGTTTTCATTCTTATTTGATCCTAGGAATTGTTTGATTCTATCTTTGATTTCTTCTATTACCCAGTGGTTTTTAAGCAGGGTGTTATTTAGTTTCCATGTAATTGATTTTTTTTTCCTTGCTCTTCCTGTTAATTTGTACTTTGATGGTGTTGTGATCAGAGAAGACACTTTGTATTAGCTCAGTGTTTTGGATTTTTCTGAGGGTTGCTTTGTGGCCTAAGATGTGGTCTATCCTTTAGAGCATTCCATGTGTGTTGGAAAAGAATGTGTACTTTGTGACTGTTGGGTGGAGTGTTCTGTATATGTCTGTGAGCTCAAGTTGGCTGATTGTGGCCTTTAGATCTTCTGTATCTTTTTTGGGTTTCTTTCTAGATGTTCCGTCCTTTACCAAGAGTGGTGGGTTGAAGTCCCCTACTATTAAATAGTATAGAACTATACATGTCTCTTTTCAGTGCTGTTAAAGTTTGTTTTATGTATTTTGGAGCCGCCATTGGGTGGTTATATCTTCATGCTGGATCGTCCCTTTAAACAAGATATACTGCCCTTCTTCTTTTTTTTATGGTGGATTTTGTTTTAAAGTCTACTTTAACTGAGATTAGTATTGCCACTCCTGCTCTTTTTTGGTGGCTTTTTGCTTGATATATTTTTTCCATCCTTTGATTTTTAATAAATTTATGTATTTGTTTCTAAAGTGTGTCTCTTGTAGACAGTGTATTGAGGGATCCTGTTTTTATATCCATTCTGTCACTCTCTGTCTCTTTATGGGTGCATTTAGGCCATTTACGTTCAGTGTAATTATTGAGAGATGTGAGCTTATTGCTGTCATTTTTGTAGTGCTTTTTTTTTTCTTTTTTGGTGCTGACAATTTCTTTGTTCCTCTTACTCTCCTGTGCTGAATTTGTTTTGTTTGTGGATTTTTTTCCCCATTTCTTTTGCATTTGTAGATTTTGTTTTTACTGAGACTTTATGTTTTTTGTTTTTATTTTCATGTGTAAGTTTGTTAACTTTCTTTGTGGCTACCTTGAAATTTACCCTTATCTTCCTAGGTTTGAACCAGTCTATTATTAATTGGTATCATCTTGGCTTCCTCTCCATTAGAAAGTTCTATACTTACACCATTTATTCCGTCTTTTTTTGTTCTGACGTTGTCATTTACAGATTAACCTGTAGGTTCTCTGTTGTAAATCTTTTGGTTCTGAATAGTCCTTGAGAGTTCATTTCCTAGGGTGGTTTCAGGCTGGTGCGATCTGGTGTCCTAGATTCAGGCTGTCATCTGATGTTGTTTGTTCTAAACCAAAGGACTCCCTTTATTAATTCTTGTAAGTTTGGTTTGGTTTTTACATATTCCCTTAATTTCTGTTTATCTGGAAATGTCCTAATTTCACCATCATGTCTGAACGAGAGTTTTGCAGGATATATTATTCTTGGTTGGCAGTTTTTTTCTTTCAAGGTTTTATGTATGTCATCCCATTGCCTTCTTGCCTGCATGGTTTCTGCCAAGTAATCAGAGCTTAGTCTTATTGTTTTCCTTTTTTCTCAAGCCACTCTCAAGATTCTTGATTTGTCTTTGGTTTAGCTAGTTTGATTACGATATGCCTTTGTGATTTTCTTTTGGGGTCTGTCCTATATGGGGTTCGTTGAGCTTCTTGGATGGCCAACTTTTCATCTTTCATTATGTTAGAGATGTTTTCTGTCAGTAATTCTTCAGTGATCCTCTCTGTGTTTTCTGTTTTCTCCCCCTGTTCTGCAACTCCAGTCACTCGCAAATCTTTGCTTTTGAGTGTATCCCACATAATTCACAAGGTTTCTTCATTTTCCTTCATTCTTTTTTCTGATTTTTCCTCAAAGTTGTATCCAAGTGTTTGTCTTCAGTTTCACTGATCCTGTCTTCCATTGTTTCAAACCTGTCCTCAGATCTTCTATGTTCCTTTTTATTTTTCTTCATTTCTTGGTTTCTCGTCTCTTTCTACTTACCTTCTTTCTCTGTTTCGTGAATATCTGGCACTGTGTATCATCTCCACCCCTTCTAGCCTGGCTGTACTGCGTGGCTTGGGGGCTGCAGGTTTTCAATGAGTCTGCCTCTAATCTTGATGCTAAGGTCTTCTTCATATAGTCCAGTTTCTCGGATTATTTGCTGAGCATACAGATTCGATAAGTATGGTGAAAGGATACAACCCTGATGTAGAGTTTTCCTGATTTTCAACTATGCAGTATCCCCTTGTTCTCTTTGAACAACTACCTCTCAGTCTATATACAGGTTCTTCATGAGCGCAATTAAGTGTTCTGGAATTTGCATTCTTCTTAATGTTATCTATAATTTGTTATGATCCACAGAGTTGAATAAGTCAATAAATCACAGGTAACCATCTTTGTGGTATTCTCTGCTTTCACCCAAGACCCATCTGACATCAGCAATGCCATCCCTTGTTCCATGTCCTCTTCTGAATTTAGCTTGAATTTCTGGCAGTTTTCTGTTGATGTACTGCCGCAACCATTTTTGAATTATCTTCAGCAAAGTTACACTTGTGTGTGATATTAATGATACTGTTTGATAATTTCCGCATACTGTTGGATCACCTTTCTTTGGAATGGGCACAAGTATGGATCTCTTCCCAACAGTTGGTCAGTTAACTATCTTCCAAATTTCTCCCTAGATGAGTGGGCACTTGCAGTGTTGCGTCCATTTGTTGAAACATCTCAATTGGTATTCCAATTGATATAGAAGTGAAAAAACAGATAATTCAGTATTTGAATATGATTCTATTTTATTCACCAGATTGCTAATTAAAAGTGTATTTCTGAGTACTTTAAAAAGGACCTTTACTGTAATTTAAGAATAAAATTAACTCTTCTGGTAGTTTATTTGTCTTTAAATTCTGGATCGTACTGCTAAAATAGAAATGAGGATATTATTCTAGAAACACAGATAGGCCTGTGTGCATCAGTCACCATTTTATTGGCATATTTGATTTCTGGTTATAAATGCCATGACTCTGTAGTGTTGTGTTTTAAGAAATTATATACATATTATTTCAAGGAAATCACTAAATTTCCATGTTACCTGTAATAAGGTGTCAGAAACTGAAAAGACAACTTAGAAAATATCAAATAATAATTTGTTCATTCAATTTAAAAATATTTATTAGTTTGTTTATTATTTATCCCCACAAACATAAGCTTCATAAGGGCAAGGACATTGTTTTGTTTACTGTGTCCCAGTGCCTAGAATGGCACCTCACTCAAATAGGCTTTGTTGAAATATTTGTTGAATGAATCAATTAATTCAATTTAGCTTGTTGATTATCTACTTTTTGTTAGGCACTATTAGATGTCAGGGACGTGTTGGAGAATAAAACAGAAATGCTTCTTGCCCTCATGGGGCGTACAGTCTGATTGGGAAGAAAAATAATTTAAACAAGTCCTTGTAATGAAATGTGTTCTATGTAATGAATAGGTGAATAGGAGTACAAATCAGGGAGACCTAATGTAGTCTAGGTGAGAAGAGCAGTGTCATTTAAGGTGACACCTAGAACATGAGCAGAATTTCAACAAAATGTAGCAGTGATGAGTGAGATTATTATTTCAAGCAGGGAGATTAGCAATAAAAGATAGCACTTTGAGAAACAGAACAAGTTCAATATGTCTGTGGTATAGACTAGGATGGGGAGGGTAGTGAGAGGGGTGGAGACCTAAGCAAAGGACAGATCATATATAATTTTATATGCTTCATGATGGAGTTGAAATTTGTTTTGAAAGGCAATGAACAGGCACTAAAGTGTTTTAAGCAGATCAGTGACATAATCGAATTTCCATTTTAGAAAGATTTTTCTGGCTGTAGTGTGGAAAGTAAATTGATGAGGCATGACACTGGAGGAAGAGAGACAAGTTAGATATTACAGTAGTCTTTCCCTTCCCCTCCCCACCAGAGATAATAGTGGCCTAGGTTATGATGACTGCAGTGCTTGGGGATGGAGGGAAGTGCGTGGATATGAGAGATATTTTAAGGGATATGTGAGAGGACTTGGGGCAGTGGTGATTCAGTGGTAGAATTCTCTCCTTCCATGGCAGAGACCCAGGTTTGATTCCTGGCCAGTACACCTCAAGTGCAGCCACCACCTGTCTGTCAGTGGAGGCTTGTGTGCTGTTATGATGCTGAACACATTTCAGCAGAGCTTCCAGACATCTAAGACAGATGAGGAAGAAAGGCCTAGCCACCTACTTCTGAAAATCAGCCAATTAAAAACCCTATGGATCACAATGGTCACATCTGTAGCCGATTATGAGAATGATGCATGACCGGGCAGCATTTCGTTTTGTTTTGCATGGGGTTGCCATGAGTCAGAGGCTGACTTGATGGCAGCTAGCAACAACAACAACATAATAGGAATAGGCAATTAACTGAATGGGGAAGGAGAGAATGAGTTTTGGATGACACCTTGATTCTTGGTTGGGAAATTAAATCATTAGCTGAGAGCATATTTCTGACCTAAGAAACCACTGAGGAAGGGGGAGGGGATGATGATGAATTCTGTGTGGGATACAGTGAGTTGAAGGAGCCCGTGAGACATATAGCTGCAGATATCTGGGAAGCAGTTAGTTGGCTGTATGAGTCAGAAGCTGAGAAAAAAGGTCTTGCTGTAGAGAGAAGTGGGGAGCTGCTAGTTTATAACGGGGACTGGGTGAGATAGACTCAAACAGTGTGTAGAGAATGAATTTCTGTGGGTCTGAAACAGTGCCTTGGAGGACTCAGCTTTTAGGGAATGTATTGGAGAAGAAAAAAGAACCTGTTGCTGTCAACACAACTCTAACTCATAGTGACCCCATAGGACAGAGTAAAACAGCCCCATAGGGTTTTCCAAGGAATAGCTGGTGGATTTGAACTGCCAACCTTTGGGTTAACAGCTGAGCTCTTAACCACTGTGCCACCAGGGCTCTGTATTGGAGAAGAGGACCCTGGAATTCCAGTTTCTCTAAGAATTATCCTCAGTATCCATGGCAGACCCAGTGGCCATGGCTATCACCTATAACCCTGATCTCCTCCTCAATATCTCCTCAGTTACAACTAGTTGGTTTAAGGTGAGTGCTTGACCCAAGCTGGGCCATCAGGGGCTTTCCAAGGAGTATTTAAAACTGGAACTGAAGGAGGAAGATCAGTCTCTGTTGGTGATGAGGCTATGGGTTGTGAGGCTGTGGGTTGTGAGGCTGAGGAGCTTGTCATATTCCTCAGTGTGAGGAAAAATTGGCTGAGAGAATGGTATTGATATGGAGCCCTGGTAGTGCACTCGGTTGCAAACTGAGAGGTTGCTGGTTCCAACCCACCCAGTGGCTCTGTGGGGGAAAGACCTGTCAATCTGCTCTTGTAAAGATTACAGTCTAGGAAAATCTATGGGGCAGTTCTGCTCTGTCACATGGGGTCACTATGAGTTGGAATCCACTCGACGGCACCCAACAACAACAACATGCAGACAGAGGCAAAGAGGACAGATGGAGAGTCCTGACTTGTAATGGTTAAGATCAAGACCTTAACCATGTTCTTTCTGCAGGTATGTGAGATTGCTGATGATCCTTCTCATCAAGTTTCCCTATTTCTGAAAGGTCGCAGCCTTGAAAACTCTATGGAGCCGTTCTACTCCGCACACATGTGGTTGCCATGATTTAGAATCGACTCAGCAACAACTAACAACAACAACAACAGCAAAGCTAGCAACCTAGAGTCCAGTAATAGTAATACCTGCTTTACAAAGTTGATTAAAAGGAGATAATATGCATAAATTTTCTTGCCTTTCTTCTAGGCCAGCACTGTCCAATAGAACTTTCTGTGATGAGGAAAATTTTCTATATCTGTGCTGTCCAACAGTGACTATTAAGTACTTGGAACATGGCTGAATTTTAAATTTTATTTAATTTTAATTACTTCACACTTAAATTTAAATAGTCATAGAGCTCTAGGCTGACAGACCTACAGAACAACAATTTTGTTCTAGTGTACATCCTCCCCTGTGCAGTTGAGTTAATCCTGATTGGTCTGGTCCAGTTATGGTGTTCCCATCTTGCTTGCCAGTGTTTGGTTTAGAGGTTGGCTTGTGGTATAGTTCTGGTCAATGAGAGAATCAAGAGAGTCTTCCAGAGCCCATCTTGGGGGGGAAAGGTCTTTTTATTCACCTAATTATTGTTGTGCCTGTAATTGATGGCTAGACCTGCAGCACGTAAATCACAACAGAAAGAACCTTGATCACTGCTGACATCTTTGAACCTCTGAATTAAACAGCCCTGGAATGCCCTTCCATCCTTGTTATATGAGATAATAATAAATCCTCTCAATGATTAAGCTATTTTACACTGAGTTTTCTATAATTTGTATCTGAAATCATCCTAAATAATATGATATATTATCAGTAAGTAGAAGCAATTTATTTAACATGGCATGGACATGTCTCATTTTAAGAAGATATGAAAAAAAATTAAAATTCTCAAATAAATTAAGAGGTAAATATATTAGTACAGACAAATTGTTTATGTTAAATGGATTCACCACAGGTTTCTAAATACTGACCTCTTAGTGAGTTTAAAATGTGATTTGATTTACTAAAATTAAAATGATATACAGCTTTTCAGCAAAATTTCACTGAGTTCTATACAAGTTGCAGAATTAAAAAATATACATATTAGAGGATGTTCCTTAATTTATAACATGAGTTCCTTTAAACAACATGACCTCAAGCCTAACAAATTACTGTTTTACAGATGGTGGTGGTGTGCTACTTACCACCCAGCCAGATGCTAATTTAGCTAAGCATTTTTCTTTGCAGTGTAAGTGAAAACTTCTTCAAAGTGCTTGCATGTTTATCAACTAGATCATAAGATCTAAGGAGCTAGGTGTTTCTGTTGTGTTTTCTGTGTCTATTGAAGTTCTCAGGCCCTTGGTAGACATTCAAACACATGTCCTAGTGGTGTGATCTTGGGCAAGTAACTTAATCTTAAGAAATCTATCTAAGTGCTAATTTTTACAGATTTTAGATTCTGGTGGTGATGGTGGTGGTGGTTATCAGTATGCCTGTTTTTCATAAAGGTCATTCAAATTCCTCTGGTTCCCCCTTATGTTACCAAAATGCTCTCTGGCTAAAATGTTGAGCTTAAATGTAGAACTTGGGTTGCTTTTAGAAATCGTACTTATCTATTCATGCACCTCTCCAGGACACCCTGATATAGGAGGTGGCTCTTTGCTTGGAGAGGAATTAGTATTCTGGTCAATAGGTAACGTCATCCCACACACATATTACTTTCCATTAAACCATCTACCCTTACACAACTGTTTATATACCTGTTGCAGGTATATTTACTTACATCGCTATGGTCAAATGGCTGGAATTGTAGATTTTCATTTGGGAAAATGATTAATAGCTTTCATTAAAGTCATTAATACTGGTTTGAATTTCCCTTTTGTTCACGGTTCATAAACACCAAAGCTTTCTATAGCCCTGCTCAACAGAGGTAGGACTGTGCTCTACATCTGTCTCCTACCCAGATTTCTTTCAGAAAGAAAATAGGCAATGTTAAGCCCATCTGTTGGAAGAGAGCAATACTCAGTTCTTTGCCAAGAGAGATCCAAGACTCCAACTATGCCAATTCAGCAGACCACAATAAGATTATATAAAGCCCAGGAAGGGCTCAGGGATCCATCAGAACATGAGATAACAGGTTAAATAAAATTCAAATCCCACTGGCTAACAGAGAATCAGAGGACATTAGAAAGGGCAGGAAGCATAAGAGGTCATCGCCAAGCTTTTGCTGAGCTCCCCTCTCGGACTGATGTAGAATGAGGACTAGAAGTGCACAGAAACATTTTGGTTTTACTGATTCAGTAGAACCCTTGCTGGCTTTTATTGTTGCAAAATGAGGCTTTCTCTTTGCCTCTAAACAGGCTTATTAGCAGCACACAGAAGTCTTTCCACCGTGATCTTCTCTTTGTCCCTCGTTGAACGAAGGCATAGGTCTGAAGCTGGCTGATAGCTGTGGAAGTGAAAAGTCCCAGCCGACTGAGAGCAGAGAGTGGGCTGGTTGCCAGCCTGGGATCAGCACCCTGAGGAATGTCATTTGTCTGAGCCACTTTTATGAAACAGAAGCCCTCTGTTGTGTATTTGTACCTGTGAAAGCGAGTGGTGATGTTGTTGATTCAGAGTAGCAGAAAACAAATAATTCATATTGGCTTATGGATGATGACCACCTTCCCGTCCCACCTGCCCCCCTCCTTTTTTTTTTTTTTTTTGAGCCTTCATTTACATTTCAATGCATGGCCAACATTCTGGGAATTCAGGCTGGAGGCTTCCCAGAGGGGTTTCATTAATTGGTGTGAGGGTTGAAGTCCGTGGAGTTCAGAGAACTGTTTAGTTTTTCTCCTCTGCCTAAGGATAAAACAATGTCCCTGTAACTGACTTCTTCCTGGGATCAGTCTGTGTCATCCCCAAGAGTGACACAAAGCCCGGCTTCAGTGGGCTGGCCACAGGACTTACACTGTGCCCCAGAGGGCTGCAGGTTTGATTAAATGTTTAAATGACCTTTCAGGACAGATGATTTTTGAGTATAGGCAAACAATTTGTTCTTCCAATTCTTAATAACTTTGGATTGTGTATTTGAGGTAAGCGCAGACAGAAGTAGGAAGAATGTGAACAAGAGACTTGAGTAATCTCATAAAGATGAGGTTGATGATGAAGACAATGATGCTTTTGATACAAATAAGTAGACAGTAAGATTTGCCCTGGTGGCACAATGGTTAAGTGCTTGATTGCCAACCTAAAGATTGGCAGTTCAAACCTACCCAGCTGCTCTGTGGGAGAAAGACCTGGTGATCTGTTTCCTTAGATTACAGCCAAGAAAGCCCTATTGGACAGTTCTAATCTGTCATTTGGGGTCGCTATGAGTTGAAATTAACTTGACAGTACCTAACAACAACACGATTTGCCAAAAGAGGAGCAACCTCAATACAGCCCCTCACCATCAGCTTCCTCATCTCCCCTCCTCTCCCTCTCATACACAGATGCACTGTGTCCTGTCACTGGTGACTGTCACCCCTCAAGAGCTCCAGTGCTCCTCAAGAAGCCTGAGTGCTCCTCCCCTTGACTGCCCTCGGGGGCAGCTCAGTAGTGTGTTCAACATGGCAAGTATATTTCAAGAGAGAGGACAGTGGTGGTTCAGTGGTAGAATTCTTGCCTTCCATGTAGGAAACCTGAGTTCAATTCCTGGCCAGTGTGCCTCATGTGCAGCTATCACCCTTCTGTCAGTGGAGGCTTGCATGTTGCTATGACGCTAAATAAGTTTCAGCAGAGCTTCCAGACTGAGATGGACTAGGAAGAAAGACCTGGTTGTCTATTTCCAAAAATCAGCCAGTGAAAATCCTATGAATCACAACAATCCAATCTGCAATAGGACTGGGGAGTGTTTAGTTCTGTTGTGTACGGGATTGCATGAGTTGGGGCCGACTTCATGGCAGCTGACAACAACAACATAGTTCAAGGGTAGATTTGCTACAGTGAGATCTCCAGGAACATTGCTGTATACATGTATGAACCGCACACAGTCTCCTTAACAATATGTCCTTATGGAATTTTATGAGTTGGCTACTAGTTTCAGCTCCTAGTCTTAAGTATCTATATCCAGTTGATGCTGTCTTACTCTAATCTTAAAAAAGCAGTCCCTCTGGTTTTGACTTTCAGGTGCTTCCCACCTTTATCAAAGGTGCTAGTTAAACACCCTCTTTGAAACACTCCACACCCAGGTGGAACACATCTTAGTCCATCATCTGGCTCTTGTCATCCACATCCTTTGAATGAGTCCACTTTTTCTGGATGCATTTCCAGAACAATGTTTCTCTGCCCTTTTTTGGCACTTTGCTCTAATACATTAGTTCGTTGCCTCTCAGAATAAACACTAGATAAATATCTACATTTTATATATTTTTGTCATCTGAGAAATTAGTCACACACAAACTGTAGTAACTTAAGGGTATGGGGGTATTACTCAAGAAAGTCTCAATATATACATACTTTGGATAACCAAAATTTGACTCTGTAAGATGAAATAGCTATGAATTTTTTTTGCAAACACATTTTTTCAGTGACTTTTCATTTATATGATCATGTTATTAATCTGTAGGCATTAATGAGTTTATCCAGCCTGCTCAGAAATTAATGAAGCCTATTTACCCTACGGATTTTCCCATTAGCTCTTTTCTTCTCTCCTCCTTGTCTTTTTGACATCACTGTTGACATCATAAAAGATGCACATTCCACTGCTGGAGGCATCGCAAGGTTTGTGGTGACTGTTAAACATTTAGGGATCTGTATAGTACTTGATCTCTGGTTAAATTATTTTGAAATTGTGATGCAAAATACACAAGAGGAAATTAACAATGTGAAGAAGTAGGTAAGCCTTTCTTTGGGAAAAAAAAAGCCATCTGAGTTAAAACTAAGATGTATAAAATGTGCCTGGAATCTTGCTGCCTGTTAGCTTCGTTTGTGGGTTTAGGTACGTCATTGGTTGATTTCAGGGTGTGTTAATAGGTACGACACTAATCATATATGTAATACCTGGGAATAATGTGGGGAAGATCAGATTTAATTTTGCAGTTTATATTAGTGCAGGATCACCCTATCATCAGTGTCTTTCTGTTAAAACACCTTCTTTGGCCTTCTGATAAAGTTTTGATATAAGCCAACTTTGGTAAACCAAAATATCGTTGTACCTGCAGCATTAACTGGGCTACCCGTAGTTATGAGGCATGAGATGAAAATTACATCACCATAATCACTTTCCCGTTGACCCGTTGCCGTCGAGTTGATTCCGACCCACAGCCGCCCTATAGGATAGAGTAGAACTACCCCATAGTGTTTCCAAGGAGCAGTTGGTGGATTCGAACGGCCGACCTTTTGGTTAGGAGCTGAAAGCTTATCCACTACTTATATGGCACCTTCACAAAAATGACCCCATGCCATGATCCACAAAGAATGAGAAAATTCGGCAGCCCTGCCCCCTGCCCTTCAGGAGCTTACATTTCCAAGAAGAAAGAATGCTGCCTTCGGATTCCTATAAGAACCTTTATTTGTTGTTACAAAATAAGTTTCCTCATTTTATTTCAGGAAAGTTATATTGGAAGGTAGAGGATAGCTAGAAATGCCCTCCCCGTGGTTTGAAATCATTCCTTTAATTAATGAATGTATTCAAAAATTAAATGAGATTTGTTGTATGAACTCATCTAAACCTGATTTTTTGATTAAGGCTATATTTTAAGTTCACTCTCTGTTTCTTATACTTAAGCAGCCCGGGCTTTCCTGCTACAGAAAACAGTAGATTCTCCTGCTGGTGTGGGAGACCCAGACTCCTTTTCCAACTCCCATCCCTCAGGCATATCAAAGACACTCATGTGCTGAGTAAGACAGGTGTGGCTAGGGTACTCCTCTGATTACTCTAAGGGATACAGGGGATGAGGAGGAGGAGATAGGGGCTGTGGGGTAATCTTGGGTTGGTTTGGTGCTCATTTTCCATTTGGTAGCTACCCCTTGTTAGGAACTTCTATTTTTATACTACGAGGATTTGATTGTGGTTGGATGTGTAGTCCTCAGCTCTAGAAAGTTCTGAGTTTATCCAGTTCTCCCCTTGATTTACTTACTTAGACTCTGAAACTACATAGTATGCAGGAATATGCTAGAGGAGGGGGAACTGAGTCCCACCAGGGGCCCCGCAAAGCCAAGCTTGGTATTGCAACCATCAGTTGAGGACAAGGACCATGGCTGAGCTGCTGTAGTTCAAAGAAGGTATTGGAGGATGTGGTGTTTGTGTGGAATCATTGGTTCAGCTTCCATGATATGCTGGGCTCACTCTCAGTGGAAGTGAAAGTAGAAAGTAGAGTCTGCTTTGGACGTAGAGGTATTTAGTAAGTGGCTGCCCATAGGACAGGATTTTAGAGTGTCTAAAAAGACATACTACTCTCCCAAATACCTCCTTCACCTATGTGCTGATGAGTGAGATTCCAGGAATAGGATACAAAGCCCTCAACTTGACTTACCTCTACGACTAGGTCAAATCTCTCTGCTATATGGCCACAGAGCACCATACTCACGTGTTAGCACTTACTACAGCTGCAGTTGTACATTTATTTGTGGGATTGTTTGATTGATGTCAACCCGTTATTAAATTGTAAGCTCCATGAAGACAAGGAGTGTCTTTGCTCACTCTTGTGTCCACAGTGCATGCCACATAGAAGGCACTGGATAAATATTTGGTGAGTAAATAACTTGATCTAAAAATAGTTCTGAGGTAGGTGATACGTTCATTAAGTTCACACTGCAGTGGAAGACAATTCTCCCCAATGGAACATATCTCCTTTTTTTCTCCCAAGTTGTTTCTAGTTGCTAAATTGATTTTGAGGTTGAGAGATTGAACTGTGACTCAGTATGTGCACAAACTTTGTTGAATCGTTATTTGTTAAATAATATGCTCTGTTTTCTTTGTTTGAGTCAGAGGATAAGGACCGAAAAAAAAAGCAAGATAAAGAAAAGGTGAAAGATTTATTTAAGCTACTAATATCAATTGTTGAGTTGTTTGCATTTTTTTTAGTCATGAAACTCCTATATACACATTTCCATCTTTGGCAAAGGTCTATATAATCTACCTGGCTGCTCGATATTTTTCCTTTCACTTCCTTTATTTAATCCATTGGTGAATTATGTCCAGTTCTTGGTTGTGGAAAATATTGCCATGTCTCAGTCACTTGTGAAGAAATGTTCCTATGGCTCAGTCATTTTGAATACAGCATCAGTAAATGATTTATACCATGCTGTTAACCAGTGCACATGAGGATGCTGATTTTAATTAAATCCTAGGGAACACAAAGGAAAAATCACAACTCCTTTTAGTACTGTGTGGAACCTTAGGAGAGATAAATCCGTATACTACTGTTGACCCGTGATCTTGCTAAACTACCTGTATTATTCTAGTCTCGTTTTTATTCTTTTCATTGGATTATAAATAGGTCTGATTTTTTAGAAAATGTTGTTAAGAATGTCATCTTTCCATCTCTCTATTGATTATCTATGTATCTGTCATGGTTTGATTATGTCCCCCAAAAAATATGTGTATCAATTTGGCTGCGCCATGATTCCCAGAATTGTGTGGTTGGCCTCCATTTTGTGATTGTAATTTTACGTTCAAAAGGATTAGGGTGGGATTGTAACACCACCTTTACCCAAGTCACATCCCTGATCCAATGTAAAGGGAGTTTCCCTGGGGTGTGGCCTGCACCACCTTTTATCTCTCAAGAGATAAAAGGAAAGGGAAGCAAGCAGAGAGTGGGGGACCTCATACCATCAAGAAAGCAGTGCCGGGAACAGAGCGCGTCCTTTGGACCGGGGTCCCTGCACTGAGAAGCTCCTAGTCCAGGGGAACACTGATGAGAAGGCCGACAGAGAGAGAAAGACTTCCCCTGGAGCTGACGCCCTGACTTTGGACTTTTAGCCTACTTTGACTGTGAGGAAATAAACTTCTCATCGTTAAAACCATCTACTTGTGGTATTTCTGTTATAGCAGCACTAGATGACTAAGACAGTATCTATGTATCTATTTATGAAGCCTAATTTTTTGATACACATCCAACAAATAGATGTGGAATACACCAACAATATAATTGCACATATGAGCTATTCTTGGTTAAAGGGCTTGGTCTGTGTCTGTGACTTGGATTCTTCAACTTTGCATGATTCTGGCTGAGTCCTTTTTTTTAATCTAGTACTACAGAGTTTTTAAATACACATTTGGCTGCTTCATATCCACTTTAAATGCAGCCTCATCTGATCATTTGTCTGCATTTCATAAACTTATATTTTTATCCTTCTTGGTACATAATAGTTTTTTTTTTTTAGAATTGGATTATTTAACCTGTATCCTTTTAATAGATGGGAAAACTGAGATCAGTAGGGACAGGTAACTTACCTAACAGCCAAAGAAAGAAATCAGGACCAGAAACCAGTTCTTTGACTTTCCTGCATCTAATCCTCCTTATCTTAGAATGAATTGCTGTTAGCATGATCTACTAGTCTGAACCATTTATGCACGCTGCTCTTTGTCTTTCTGGCATGAAAATTTTAAAAGGCCCAGTTTGTGTTACTTTCTTCACAGTCAATGTGAGCCTCAATATTCTCTTAATATTTTAAGAATGCTTTATCCAGTCTAGAAAAACCAGGCCTAAGCACATGAAGGAGATTTTGCATGATCTATCTAATCTAAACCCCTAACTTAGCTGTGTAATTATTTGTATTGAAGTTGCTTCAGTTGTTACTCTGGATGGAGGCCAATCAGAAGTGACCCTTGGATTCTGATTCTGTCAGTCTCCCCTTGGTCAAGGAGAACATTTGGCTTGAACTATAGCTTTTATTGTCCTGTGACTGATTCACATTAGAAATAGCTGCCTGAGGCCAGCCTGTCCTTCTGTTTTGATCTAATTATCTTATAGGCACAGCCTTTAGCGTTCTCTTTGACCTTTGAAGACTGCCCTGGGGCAGAGGGAAATTACAGATTACCACTGATGTTGGATAGCTTCTCAGTAATGATTTCATTTTGTATGCTTAGGGAGAGTTGCATTTGTCTGCAGGATGCCTGAATAGAAAATTTTGATGACCCCAAATGTGGTCATTCAAACATCAGGAGAGGAGAAATTCCCCTGAAATTGAACTCAGGGGGACAAAACTGTTCCCAGTACAGATATGTGACCTTCTAAGAATAAGGCTACAAAGTTGTGGGTTTTGTGTGTGTGTGTGATTTATTTGTTGGTTGGTTGGTTTATTTATCTATTTTGCTTTAACAGCAGATATCACTGTAGAATCTCATTCCTTGTAACAATTCTTATAAGCGTTCTCTTAGCTTTTAAGCCCCTCTGTCTGAGTCACATTACCCTCAGCTTTTTATAGGCTATCCCGAGTATGCTTCTTGTTTCCTGTTATTTCAAATATTCAAACGTTAACAACTTGTAATGAGATGAAGCTCAAAAGAGTAGAATGCCCTCTTCCTAACCCCTCGTGATACTCAAATGATAGCTAGAATATTTCTTCATTTTATTTTGCCTTTTTCTTTTTTAAATCAAGGAGGTTGAATTAGCGACATAAAGCAAAATAAGCAAAAACCCGGAGCTATAAATTTCTGGGTCAATCCAACTCCATAAAGCATTAAAAAATGTCAGATACAAAGCTAGATGCAAACTGACAGGGAGAAAAAAAAATCGGTTTTCGTTCTTAAAGTCCCAAACCAAAAGCAAAATTAAAATTTGTGCTGACCCTTCTCCCTTGGGGCTATAGATGTCACTGCTGTCCAGGGCACTGTCTGTTGCTGAATGGAAGGAAGAGAAATGGCATCCAAGTCACTAGTGTAAAATAAAATCAATCGTCTGCCTGCCAAGTCTGGAAGATGTATTACCATATCTTTTAAGGCAAGGGGATTGGGAGGTGGGAGCAAGAGCGAGCAAAAAAGGTGACCACTGAGTACTCATCCATTCTTATCTTTGATGGCTCATTCTTTTGTTGTAAGATGTTTTATAAGGGGCCATATATAGGTTATAATTTTCATTTACTCAGTAACAACTATTGTTACCATTTGTTTAATGCCTATAGTACTAGACATTTTATACACAATTTTCTATTTAATGTGGAGAACAACTCTACAAATTCTGCATTATTTTGATATTGCAGATAAGGAAGTGGAGTCTGAACTAAGTTACTCAAAGTGACGCACAGAGTGCGCGTCCAAGCATGGATTCCAGTGAGGTCTGTAGCTATTGTTTCATGAGGTAGGGGGAACAGCTAGAAAGCTTTTAAAATAAGGCAGTGGTGAAATGATTGGCCACAGGTTTGCATCGTGGCTGTGGGCGTGGAAATAAAGAATGGAACTAAGAAGTATCACCATTACTTGAGTTTGTGTTCTTGGCCATGTGATGCATTTGCTTTAAATTGGTGTAAGCTCTTCACCTGTGGAGGATCCATATGCCTCAATGTGACATTAGATCAAATGGCAGAAGTTAAATTTGGAATTAAGGCAATCTTTGGTTGTAAGGAACATCATTTCTATTTCTAGCTCTTGGACTTTATATACAAGCAACCTAAAGTTCTAAGAGGCCTAATTTCTGTTCGATCTATTTATTTAATAATATTTCAGATCCTTAATTTTCTGTTTCCAGATGATCAGACTCCTCAGCTTGAAATCCAAGGGCATTATAGACTTCAAGCAAATTGCTTGTGCTTTAAACTATTGAACTTGGAGACTGTAATTCTGTAAAAGCCCTGTCATTGCTGAAACATTTTCCTAATCGTGTATTCCTCCTTAAATGTTTACTTGAAAATGTTCTCTTTCGGTGGGAGGTAAATGAACTGATATGTATTGAGCTCCATCCACTCATTCGTTTATTTATTTAGTCATTTAATAAACATTTTAGTGAATAGATATCAGGCACACTTATGTTTTGCCCAAGAGGCTTTTCATTTAATATTCAACCATTTGACTATTGGGTCATTCACTGTGGAAAGATCCTAGGCTTTGGAATGAGAATGGCCTGGGTTTGAAACTGGCCTTTGGTGCCTACTGGCAGGGCTCTTTTGAGTAATTATTTTTTAGATTGTTTTCAGGTTAGATGAAATAAATTTTGTAAAGAATCTGTACCATAACTGAGAAAAGGCACTCAAAATAAGTGAGTCTAATCCCCTTATATCTCACCCCCAACACACCAACCCTATATACACAAAAATAAATACATGAGGTTCCAAGATAAAAAAAAAAAAGTATATTATTCACCTCTTAAGTGTAATTGCAGATCCAAAACAAAAATGAAACTGTTTAAATATGAGAAAATTAATATAATAAAGAAAATACAGTATAACTTTTTCTTCTGGTATTTAACCGATATAAAATTAATTCCTTAGATCTCACGTTTTGTCAACAAATATGATAATTTATATGGTAATGTATTACTTTGCCTTGAGAAGGAAAAGAATAATCATAGCCATAAAATATTTAAGGGAATTCTGGAAAATAAGAATAATAGAATTAATTTTTTCAAACATTTCCCAAATGTGTTTTAAATGGCTTTCATGGAAGAGGTGGGGGGAGTACATGCAGATATAATTACAGTTAAACCCCATGCATATTATTAGTGGGCTTAAAAATAATCATGCATATTCATAGCTAAATTTCTAATTAACATTCCCAGAATTTTGTTTAATATAAGCAAGTTATCCTAATGAGGTTAAGGCAAAGACAATATGATAAAAACCTAAATAAGTGGCTATTTAACCAACACTGAAAACTTGACTAAACTCCCTCCCCTCCCCAGCTCCCATACACATGAACAGTTAAGCCTCATTATCATGTTTTTTAAAGAATAAAAAAGAGACATGGAAAACAGTATACAGAGATACAACACTTTGAGCCTTTGGTGATGAGTTTAGAACTCTTGAGGGGGTTGAAAGAAAGGCTGATGGAGGCAGACAGCACTGAAGTCCTATCCCTGTGGCTAAACAGCAATGTGAGGTTCAGGAGACCTCTGAACTCTCTCAGCCTCTGTGAAATAGAGAGAACATTTCCTGTGGAGCTGCCTCAGAGCTGTTGGGGAAACTATATGGAAATAAATTATGGCTGTAAACCAGTTTATGGACTGCTAATCTTATACATATAAGGCACTATTTATCCATTCACTCACTAACCAGTAGAGCTGGTATCTAAGATCTGGGGGATGGGATATATGGTGAATAGGATACAAGAAGCAGTATGTCCCTGTGGTTAAGGTCATGGGCTTTGAAGCTGGACCAACCTGGGGTGACTTAGGGCTCACCACTCGGTGGCTCTGGGCAATCACCTCCTGTCCTGGAACCTTCATTTGGCCAATCACTTCATCATCTTAAATCTCAGTTTCCCTAACTTTAATATGATAACATGCCATATTAAATGGGCATTTCACAGGGGAGTTATGAGTATGAGAGAAATATCAAGCCCTTAGATTAGCAAATTGAAAGCACTCAATGAGAGTTGGCAAATATCCATTCTTCAGACCTTTTAACCTCCAAACCGGAGAGAGCAGACATATATACCAATAACAATGGAACAAGGCAACATGGGTAAAAGTGATACAAAGAACTTTGGGAGTTCATAGTAGGGCTGCAACATTTACAGCTAGAGTGATCTTTAAAGACTTTGGAGGAGGTAAATGTTTAGATTTAATCTTGAAGAAAGGGTCATATGACTACAGGAAGAGATATGATTGGTGGAAAATATTCCAGGTAGAGGGAATGGAATGAGCTTAAGTTTAGAGGTAAGAAAGTTGAATAATCTAGGTTAGCACTGCCCAATAGAACTTTCTATGATGATGGAAATGTCCTATAAATGTGCTGTCCAATATGGTAGCCACTAGTCACATGTGGCTATCCAGCACTTGACAAGTGGCTAGTGTGACTGAAGATCTCAATTATTAATTCAATTTAATTTTAATTACTTTAAACTCAAAAGCTACATGTGACTAGTGCGGGTCTAAACAATAGAGTACATGGAGAGACCCAAACAGCTTGCCAAATATGGGAGAGTTTAACTGCTAGAGAAACAAGTTTAGATCCCCAAACAGAATCCAACATATTTAGAAGCAGGAGAAGCTAAAAAACAAATGAACAAAGGAGACCAGAAAGTAGCAGAGAGAGAAGTGGGAAAACCGGGAAGCCAACCAGGAGCCAGCATTGAGGAAGACTTACCCAGCAATGTCAGTTAGTTCAGAGGAAACTGGAAGAAGTTTCTTCTACTTGGCAATTCAGAGACTATTAACCTATTGCTGTCAAGTGGATTTCGACTCATAGCGAACTGCCCCGTAGGGTTTCTAAGGCTGTAAATCTTTATAGAAGGAGACTGCCACGTCTTTCTTCCTTCTTCCGTGGAGCGACTGTTGGGTTCGAACTGCTGACCTTTCAGTTAGCAGCTGAGCACTTAACCACTGCACCACCAGGGCTCCTTCAGAGACTGTTAACCCAAACCAAACCTGTTACCGTTGAGTTGACACTATAAGATGGATTAGAACTGTCCCCACAGGGTTTCCAAGGAGCAGCTGGTGGATTCGAACTGCTGACCTTTTGGTTAGCAGTCAAGCTCTTAACCACGGTGCCACCAGTGACCTTCAAAAGAGAAATTTCCCTTGGAAGGTGGAGGTGAAAAGATTAGTGCAAGGATTAAGGAGTGAGGGATGTTGAGTAGCCGTCAACATGGGACACAGTCTTCTCTTTGTACAGGTTTGTGTTCCTGGAGTTATAGACTAAAACATCACACACTAACTTAGGTTCAGCAAATACTGTATAATCACCTGGTAAATGGCATTCTTGCAGGCAACCTTGGTAGTTTCAATGCCAGGTGTAAAATTATAGTGGTTTAGATAAAAATTTGAAGCAATTCTACAAATAACTACTCTGAGTCATGACATTTTTAGGCCATGTTGAAAACACTAGCTGGAAGAATACAAACAATGTTGAAATTATAACTAAGTCCCTTACTGAGTTTATATTTTGAACTAAGGGTAGATTGTCCTCATGCCTTTATTTTTATATGATGAAAAACTGTTTTGTTTTGTTTTGTTTTCCCCATGCATAGCACAGATAAGTACCAGATAATGGGTAAGAGTGCCCCCAGGAATATTTCAAGGAGATGTAACCTAAGGAGAGAGAGATTTTGTATAAAAACGTATTTTTATGTCTATCTCTTATGATTAAATGACTACTGTAATTCTCCCAACTTCCCCATTATGAGATCTCTTGGGGTACTTGATAAACATAAAATCTTTTGCCCCAATCCAAACTAGTCAATATGAATCTCCAGAGGGTTGGCTTGGGAATCTGCATTTTTAATTTTGCCCAAATGGTTCTTAAGATCATGTAACTTTTGGAAAACCCTGATCTATTTCATTAGTTCATCTTTTCAACAAACAGTAATTGAGTTTTTTTTTTTTTTTTTGGTCCAAGGCACTCATGTAGATACTGGGAAACAAAGACAAATGAGACATAGTCTCTGGCCTCAGGAAACTGGTCTGGCTGAGGAGACAGTAAATGCGGTTGTGGGTTAAATGTTTTGGTAGGTGTTGCAAAGGCTACGTAGATAGAGGAGAAATGATTCCGACTGAAGAGGTCATGGAAAACTTTACTTGGGGAAGATAAAGCTTGAGTAGGTGTTAAAGGATAAGTCAACCAGATGATAGAGGGAAAGAGGGACATTCTGTTCAGGGGAAACTTCACTTAAAAACAGGGAAGAGAGCATGTTGTGTCTGGGAATAAGCACCGAATTCAACATGGCTGGAAAACAGGCTTCCCGCGAGAGAGTGGCCAGTGTGGCTAGAGATGAAAACATTAGCCAGAGGATGCTGTAGAGTTTCCACAGTTCCCTGTATGGGTATCCTAAACTCTGATTTTATGTAGGTTAGGAGGTACATATTGTTTGTGACCTATTTAATTTCTCTAGTATTCTGACCCTTTAATCATTTGTCCTGTTTGTTTTTTCCCTCCATGATTGCTTGTAATTATAACTACTTTAAAAATTGTTTTATATCTCTTCCTAACCCATTCAAATTTCAAAGGAACATATAGCACATGAAGGCTTCACCAAATTTCAAGTGAACTGAATGAAGTGTACTTGAGATTTTCGGATACCCAAGAGAATATTTTAAGATACCTCGAGTTGTCATAAAACTAAGTTTGAAAGTCACTGAGTTACAGTGATCGTATCTGTGGTGATGCCAGAAAAGAGGCACTGGACATTTTAATGAACAGTTTAATAGGACCCAAATTCATGCCACTACGACAAGTAGGGAACAAAACAGCATCAAATGCTTGGCTACCTTATGGTTTGCCCACTTACGTTACAGGTTGAAACCATTTGAGGATTCGTAGCATTTGAGTGAATTTTTCGATTGTTAACACATTTGAATAAATTAATTCTTTTGTGAAAAGCCCTATAATACCACACTGTTATGGATTGAATTGTATCCCCCAGAAATATTTGTCAACTTGGTTAGGCCATGATTCCCAGTATTGTGTGGTTGTTCTCCATTTTGTGATTGATATAATTTTACTGTGGGTCTTAAATCATAATCTCTGCCTGTGGTTAATGAGGCAAGATTAGATTATGTTAAAGAGGATTAGGGTCACATCCCTGATCTAATGTAAAGGGAGTTTCCTGGGGTGTGGCCCGTACCACCTTTTATCTTACAAGAGATAAAAGGAAAAAGAAGCGAGCAGAGAGTGGGGGGACTTCATACCACTGAGAAAGCAGTGTCAGGAGCAGAGCGTGTCCTTTGGACCTGAGGTTCCTGTGTGGAAAAGCTCCTAGACCAAGGGAAGATGGATGACAAGGACCTTCCTCTAGAACTGACAGAGAAAGTCTTTCCCTGGAGTTGGAATTTGGACATCTAGCCTCCCAGACTGTGAGAGAATAAATTTCTCTTTGTTAAACCCACCCATTTGTGGTATTTCTTTTATAGCAGCACTAGATAACCAAGACAGAATTGTTTACTTGGATGATTATAATGGTCAATTGTATTTCTACCTTTATACAGTTTGCATTCACAGGAAGGAATTGGGTGACATGGAAGGAACAGTGGGCCTCAAGAGGCTGACTAAAGCCAGGGGATTTGGAGCAAGACAGACATGGTTTGGGATTCTGACTCTCCCAGTGCATGGACCTGGATAAAGGGGCTTACTTTCCTGAGTGTCACTTTCCTCATTTGTAAACAACAACAAAATAAACCCATTGCCTTTGTGTCAGTTCAGACTCATGGTGACTCCATGTATTACATAGCAGAATGCTCTCTAAGGTTTTCTTGAGTGTAATCGTTACAGAAGCAGATTGCCAGGCCTTTCTTCTGCAGCATTGCTGAATGGATTCAAACCGCCAACCTTCAGGTTAGTAGTTGAGCGCAAACTGATTGAGCCACCTAGGAACCCTATAAAATGGGATATTAATGCCTACCTTGCAGGGTTATTCTGAGGATTAAATGAGATAATGTGCAAATATAGCACTCACTGTGGTGGCTGGCTCATAGCGAACACAGTATAAAAATAACAGCAATTAAAATAAAACAAACAGGATTTAGAATTCCAGTCTCAGCTCAGCCAAAAACTCATGATGATCTTGGATAAGTTACGTTTTGTCTCAGAGTCTGCACCTTCTTATCAGTAAAATGAAGCAGGTGGATCGAATGATTTCTAAATTTGATGATTGGAGAAGTTGGTGACTTATGAATCACATCCGAGTTTTCGTCAGAAAATGTATCATTTAAAAAGTTTTATTTTGCCCATGAGTCATACCCTCCTGTATGAGCACTGTGAATACATTTAGTCTAAACAGATTTAGAAGCTTCTACAATGGTGGCATGTTGATTTTGAAAACATGGTGGGTATCCAGATGAAGAATTCCATTAGGCAGTTAGCGATGAAATTCTGGAAGTGGTCAGAGCTTTAAAAGATGTGGAAACTGAACAATACAAAAAATATTTAAGGAATGAAAGTGGTTGATACTTCTTTAGGAACAAACACAAAATATATGTAGGCAAATTTCAAATTTTCCTTTATTCATTTATTTCACCATAATCAAAGCAGGAATAACCATTTAAAAAGAAAATCAATGCTCAAGTAGACTGTTTACTATTAAGTGCAAAATTCTTACAAAACATTGACTAAAAAGGGATATACAATTTTGAAAACAATTTGAATTTCCACATGTTTCAGGTAATAAGCAAATGTTTGACTTGTCTGGAGTAGGTGAAGCCAACTTTTTTGAGATCACAGATGAATTTTGTGTGTGTCTTAGGTAAGTTGCTGTCTTGGTCTCCTAGTGCCCCCATAACAAAATTCTACAGAGTGGGTGGCTTTAAAGAAAGAAATTTATTGTTTCATGGGTCTGGAGGCTGGAAGTCCAAATTGAGAGCACAGCAGGGTCTTGCTCTTTCTCTGTTAGCTCTAGGGGAAGATCCCTCCTTGTCTCTTCCCACTTCAGGTAACCTCAGACATTTCTCAGCGTTTCTTGGCTTTTAGATGTATCTTTACATGGCTTCTATCTGCCTACTGTGTGTCACTGTCTCCATGTCTGTCTGCTCTTCCTTTTTATAAGACATCACTGAGAAGGTATTAGGACCCACCCTACTCCAACATATCCTTGTTAATTTAACTAATAACATCTTCAGAGAAAGAAAGTCTATCCACACAAGGTCACATTCACTAGTACAGGGGTTAGGGCTTCAATATATCTTTTTGGAGGACACAATTCAATCTATAAGCATTGCCATGTGGAGAGTCCAGGCACAGAGTACTGCTCAAGACAAAAGACATCTCTGGAAAGGTCAGGAACTGAGAGATTCAGATTTTGGCTTATATACCTTCAGTTACATCCAGCTCAAGGAGCCCTGGTGGCACAGTGGTTAAGGGCTTGGCTGGTAACCCAAAGGTCAGCAGTTGAAACCCGCCAGCCATGCAGCAGGAGAAAGAGGTCTGCTTCAGTAAAGATTACAGCCTTGGAAACCCTATGGGGCGGTTCCATTGTGTTCAATAGGGTTGCTATGAGTCGGAATTGACTCAACGGCAATGGGTTTGGTTTTGTTGGTTTTACATCCAGTCAGTTTGAATTAATGATACTTCTCTGCTTATACTCGTGTATGTGTGCTCAGGCTTAGAGAGGTTATATAATGTAGTACTTGGGCATGTTACTCTGGATCTAGACTTCCTAGGTTCAAATCTTAGCTCTGTTACTTCGGGGAAGTTATTTCACTCTCTGAACCATAGTTTCCCTTGATGGGAAATAGAGATAACAATAGTACTTACCTCTTGGGGGTTAGTGAGAATTAAATTAAATAATATATATAAGGTACTTAGGCCAATACCTGATGTACAGTTTATATGCATCAGCTGTTTGTTTTTTCCTCCTGTTGTTAAAAATAAGCGTTGCTTTTATCAAGCGCCTCCACCCAAAAAAAAAAAAAAAAAAAAAAGTTCTCTGTTTTAAAGGAAACTAATATACTCAGTAGATTCGGTCAAGTATAGAATAATAATAAAAAATACAGTGAATGTGTTTTTGAATTGGCTGCCAGTTTCATCAGAAAGCCACATTGAGTGCACTGTACAGACACATTTTTTCGGTTGAACAGTGCTCCTTAGTGAATGTATCAAAGGTGAAGCAACAGTGATATATGACAAAAGAGGAAAAATACATCTGTATCTGTAAAACTGTGTGTGTTTGGTGTTTTAAGCTGTAGTAGAGACTCTGAATAGGAGCCCTGGTGGTGCACTGGTTTATGCTTTCGACTGCTAGCCAAAAGGTCGGCGGTTCGAACCCACCATCTGCTCCTTGGGAGAAAGATGTGACAGTCTGCTTCTGTAAAGAGATTACAGCCTTGGAAACCCTGTGGGGCAGTTCTACTCTGTTCTATAGGATTGCTATGAGTCAGAATCGACTTGATGGCAATGGGTTAGAGACTTTAAATGTAGCATAATTTTGAGCACTGGTAAATTCTTTTTGTTAACATAAAATGACTTTAAGTTATTTATGATCTGAGTGCTTTGTGATTGTGTTTATAGGAAAAAAGAATGTCACAAAAATTGTCTTCGTTTTCTCCCTCTGAAAACTATGACATCTGCCTGATATAGATTTCCATTTTAAAAATTAAAGAGGGGCTCAAATGAGTTTAGTTATTTTCTTCGATGATGAAATGCTCCCTGGAGGTGGACCAAGAGGAGTGATAAATCTTTGATGCACCTATGTAATATATGCAGTGAGTTGCTGAGAATATCTGGTTTTGAGGTTTCAGTGGCAGAAAACCAGCTGCAGGAAATCTGGACATTCTAGAACAGTTCTGACCTTACATGCTTATCCAATCAAAAGAATAATGCACAGTTTCAAAAATGTTAACGTGTCAAAAAGAAAGTGAGGTGTTTTTTTTTTTCTTTCCATACATGTTTAATAGCACTGTACTAAACAGAGGGTTCCTAAGTTAGATTTCTGCTGCTCGTTATGACCTAAACAGCATCTGAGCAGTTGAAAGAATTCATGCTTCTAATATTCCTTTTGGAGCCCTGGTGGTGCAGTGGTTAAGTGCTTGACTGCTAACCCGGAGGTCAGCGGTTCAAACCCACCAGCTGATCCTTGGGAGAAAGATGTGGCAGTCTTCTTCCATAAAGATTGCCCATTGCCATCGAGTCAATTCCGATTCATAGCAACCCTGTAGATTACATAACATTAGATTATGTAATCTCTGTGTGTAATTATGTAATGTAATATAGGTTACATTACATTACAACCCTATAGATCCATAAAGATTACAGCCTTGGAAACCCTATGGACAGCTTTGTAGCTTGAGTCCACACTGACCTGCCCTCTTGGGCCCTGGAGCCCCTCACGGCCCTGCCAGCATTTCTGCAGCTGCCATTCTTCTTGGCCCCGCCAAGCCTGCCACCCAGCAGCTTCGTGTTGTGTGAGGCCTGGTGGAGCACCGTGTCCTTGGGAGTTTGGCAGGGATTCCATGAAGTAGCCATAAGGTCATGGGCAGGAACAGAGGTCGCTGCTGCCTCAGGGCCTGGGCCTGGCCTGTGGGCAGCCGAGCACGGGGTCCAGGTCTCTGCTGGATGTGGCTGTGGCAGCCCTGGGGGTCCCTGGTCACCTGCAGGCCAGGGGCCAAGAGAGCGAGGGTGCAGGGGTTGTCTGCTTCTCACCACACACTCTTTTCAGGATCTCTTTTCTTTATTTTCGTATTTCATTGTTTCCCCTCTAATTTAACATTTTAATACGGATAAGTGTCCTAAGGTGGGGATTAGTTTTGATATTTGTGCTGAAAATTGTCTATTACTAGGAGCCCTGGTTGTGCAAATGGTTAAGTGAGTGCTCCACTGATAACCAAAAGACTGGTGGTGGGAACCCACCCAGCCACTTCACGGAGAAAGACCTGGAAATCAGCTCCTATAAAGATTACAGTCTGGAAAACTCTGTAGAGCAGTTCTACTCTGTCACATGGGGGTGGTTATAAGTCAAAAATTGACTTGACGGCACCCAACAGCAACAACAGTACAGAGACACTTTATAAATACTTGTAGATTTATTATTGATGGATCACTTCACTTGAATTCTATTTAAAACCGTAGCCATCATTCACAAGCTGCGCCACCTCTTTAACACAGGTGGATGATAATATCTCGACTCTCCATTTCTTGCCTTTGTTCCTCCTTTCACCTTGGTTCCATATCCTCTCCTATCTCTGTTATTCGCTGGCTTTCTTCTCTGCCTTTCACTCCCGTCATTTCTCTGTATCAGTCTTACCATTCTTCGTTCCCACTCACCCTTGTGATAAGGTCTCTTTCTCCCTTCTCCTTTTAATCTCTCATTTTTCTGATATTGCAATATAGGGAGAAATGCAGCGAGGAATTACATTCTGAGATTTACCATATTATAAAGAATTTTTGTTCTTTCTTCTTTGCCACAGACTCATTACTTGAAAATACTGACATCCGTTTCTAGAAATTCATAAAAGTCTCCAGTCAATACATCTAAATGTCAAATAAACCTCTAGTGGTTTTGGTAAGAAAGTGCCCAATTTATTACTTTCCTTCATTTCTTGTAAATCACAGCAGTGAAAGCTTGGAACAAGGCTGCATCAGGATACTGTGAGAATTCAGCCCATGTAAGTGAGTTTTTATTTCCTTTGAGCCCATCCTATTAGTGATTCAGGTTAGTTAGAGCTCACTGAACTGTTTGGTTCCTGGTGCTTCAGTGTTGCCTCCTTGTCTTCTATCACAATTACAACACTTGTGGCTCCTTTTAGTTCTGGTAGCCACAGGAAGACACACCAACCTGGATATATGTAAAAGAATCAATGTGTCCGAATCAAGATTTTATAATCCCATGCTTTTTAGTGAGATCAAAATATCAAGAAGTCTGGTATCCATATCCTGTAATATTGCTGTGATAGTAATTATGCATATTGTACCAAAAATCATGTCATTTCCTTGTCACATCTTTAATGCTCAGAGAATACCTTTCCAGATGGTAGCTACTTTGAAAGATGCCACTGTGCTCATATGATATGCAAAAATTAACTCAAAATGGATCAAAGACCTGCATGCAAAAGCTAAAACTGTAAATGTTTTAGAAGAAAACATAGACAGAAGTCCTTATGACCTTGGATTAGGCTATGGTTTCTTAGATATTACACCAGAAACACAAGAAACAAATATAATAAAGTGGACATTATTAAATTTAAAAGTTTTTGTTCTCTAAAGACACCATCAAGAAATTGAAAAGACAATCCACAGAATGGGAGGAAATATCTGCCAATCATATATCTGATAAGGGACTTGCAACTAATATATATACATATATACCTATATATGTATATATATATATATATATATATATATAGTTATATAAATGTAGTTTTATATATATATATATAAACTATTGCTACTTAATAGTAAAAAAAATAAACAATTAGGGACCCTCGTACATTGCTGGTGGGAATGTAAAATGGTGCATCTTCTATGGAAAACAATTTGGTGGTTTCTAGAAAAGTTAAACATAGAAATACTATGTTGTTGTTAGTGTTGTTACTTGCCATTGAGTCGATTCCAACTCATGACCACCATATGTGTGACAAAGTAGAACTTTTCCATATGGTTTTCTTGGCTGTAATCTTAATGGAAACAGATCACCAGGCCTATCTTCCTTGGTCCCACTGGGTGGGTTCAAACCACCAACCTTTGAGTTAGCAGTCCAGCGCAAACTGTTTGCACCATCTTCCAAAAAAACAAACCTGTTGCCTTCGAGTTGATTTCAACTCATAGCGACCCAACAGGACAGAGTAGAACTGCCCCATAGGGTTTCCAAGGAGCTGCTGGTGGATTCTAACTGCAGATGTTTTGGTTAGCAGTCATAGCTCTTAACTACTGCACCACCAGGATTAGGGACCTCATAAATACCATTGTATGCGTACCACATTTGTTTATCCATTCATCTGTTGATGGGCATTTGGGTTGTTTCTGCCTTTTGGCTTTTGAGAAAAATGCTGCAGTGTTTGAGTTGCTGCTTTCAATTCTTTTAGGTATATTCCTAACAATTCCACTCCTAGGAGTATACCCAAAATAACTGAGTTGCTCAGCAATTCTACTTCTAGACCCTGGAGTTTGACTGACTGAGTCTGAGTCTCAGTACCACTACTTACTAACTGAGTTAACTGGTTAATCTTGCTATGGCTCAGATTTGTCAGATGTAAATTAGAAAAAATGATGGCAGCTAGGACTGTTGTGAATTTTAACAAGTTAAGCCATGTAAACTGTTTAGAATAGTGTCTAGCCCATGGTAAGTACTTGACAAATGTGGGTTGCTATTATCATTATACAAGGCTGTGAAAGAAGTAGCAATAAATTTCATGAATTAAATTCAATAAAATTAGGCACAACTATAAAAAAAGGCACAAACTCTCCCACAAAAATGGAAATTGAAAAATAGACTTCTAAATAATTCATGAGTTAATGAAGACACTAAAATAGATATCACAAAATATTTATAATTTAATGACAGTGATAAAATATTTATAATTTAATGACAGTGAACATAGTACATATAAAATTTGTGGGATGCACTAATCACTTAAAGAGACATTTCTAATTTTAAATGCATATATTAGAAAGTAAGACATCGGAAAATTAATGAATGAGGACTCAACACAAGCTGTTAGGAAAGGAACATCAGAGAACTTCTAAAGAAAATGGGAGGAGTGAAATAATACAAAAAGGAGCAGAAAGTAATAAAACTGCAAACAAAAACAGTGTTGAAATTACTAACCAAACTGAAAAGATACTTTTTTTTTTTTATTGTACTTCAGGTGAAGGCTTAAAGAACAAATACTTTCTCATGAAACAGTAGTACACGTGTTGTTTTATGACATTGGTTAACAACCCCACAACATGTCAACCCTCTAACTTCTCAACCTTTTTTTTGGTGAAAATACACATAGCCAAAGAGACACCATTTCAAAAATTTCTACATGCACAGTTCAGTGATATTGACTACGCTCTTTGAATTGTGCTGTTATTCTCACTTAAGATGAAGGCTTACAGAACAAAATAGTTTCTCATTTAACAGTTACTACAAATGTTGCCGTATGACAAAGGTTAACAATCTCACAACACATCAACAATACCCTTACTCATCTTGGGTTCCCTATCACCAGCTTCCTTGTCCCCTTCTGCCTTCTGGCCCTTGTTACTGGACTACTCATTAGTCCCATTTGGTTTCATGGGGCTGTCCACTCTCAGGCTGAACGGTGAACCTTGGACATAACTTCACCACTGAGCTAAAAGGGTATCTGGGGGCCATACTCTCGGGGTTTCTCCAGTCTCCTTGAGGCCAGTAAATCTGTTGTTGTTTTTTCTTTGTGAGTTAGAATTATGTTCTACATCCTTCTCCAGCTCTGTCCAGAACCCTCTGTTGTGATCCTGGTCAGACCAGTCAGTGGTGGTAGCTGGGCACCATCTAGCTGTACTGGACTCAGTCCGGTGGAGGCCTTGGTAGCTGTGGACAATTAGTCCTTCTGACTAATCTTTTCCTTGTATCCTGTTCTCTTCATTCTCCCTTGCTCCCGAAAGGATGAGACCAGTGGAGTATCTTAGATGGCCGCTCACAGGCTTTTAAGACCCCAGACACTACTCACCAAGGTAGAATGTAGAACATTGTCTTTATTAACTGTGTTATGCCAATTGAGCTAGATGTTCCCTGAGACCATGGTCTCCACAGCCCTCCGCCCAGCAATTCCGTCCCTCAGGGAGTTTGGATGTGTCTATGGGGCTTCCATAACCTTGAAAAGATATTTTTTTAAAGGATGTGAAAATAGATGAGCCCATGGCAAAATTGATTAATATAAAATAAATACCATACGAATATAAACACATAAGAAGTATGAGGAATAAAAAAGAAAATCATTTCACATCTAGTAAAGATTTTAAAATCATGAGAGAATACTCTGAGCGTATTATGCCAAATTAACTTGCAATCATAGACTAATTGAACAATTTTCTAAGAAAGTATAAATTTGCGATATCAACTCAGGAATAAAGAGAAAATACGAATAAATTAATAGCAACTTAAAAAAATTAAATGATAGTAAGAACACTCTCCTCTTCCCAAAGGCTGCATGCTATCAGTTATTATCTATTATAAGTAGGTACTAGCCTATGAAATAAGACCAAAAAAAAAAAGAATAATATTAGAAAAGAAGTAATAAAATTGTTGTTTATAGAAGATAAGTGTGTAGCTAGAAAGTTTAAGAGCATCTGTAGACAAATTTTAGAACTAAAAATTTTTTGGACATAAGAATCATTTTTAAAAAATTGTACACCACAGAAACAAACATAAATGTCATTACATTTTTTTAAAAAATTCACAATAGCAATGATAGCTATACCTGAGAATACATCTAAAAAATGTGAAAGCACTTCATGAAAAAAATAAAAAACTTTATAAAAGAAGACATAGGAAAGTGTGAATACATGAAGAAATATACCATGCTTTAAACAACAAGAGTCTGTATCATAAATATGTGAATTTTCCCAAGTTAATCTAAAACTGTAATAAAAACATTAAACTCTTTATACCTATAAGAACAAGAGAAGGGGAACTTTTCTTCTGTTATTCTGACTTATTATAAAGCTAGAACAGAGGTGTTAATTGAAGTTATTTTTGTACCTTTATTGTAAAACGGAATAGAGATCTCAGAAATTGACCATATGGAAAGTCAAATGAATGAGTAGTATTAAAAATCGGTGAGGGAGAAGATGTATTATTAATGATATTTGAGTAATTTGCTCTCCAAATAGAAAAACAAAATAAAATAGGTTCATACCTCACATTTTAAAGCAAAATAAAATTTAGACAGATTTAAATATGTAAATGTGAAAATAAGGTTTTTAAAATATTTTCAGGAGATACAGGAAAATAGTATGTTGTGTCTTGAGGTAGTGTTTTCTTTAAAAACACATTAAACAAATAGAAAGTACAAGCTAAAAGGGAGAAGATTAACTAATTTGACTACACCAAAACTACTTACAAAGAAAAGGCTAAAAGGTCAGCTACAGGGCAAGAAATTATAGTTGCATTATACATATTTGGTGGTGCGGTGGTGTGGTGATTAAGCGTTTGGCCTAACCAAAAGGTCAGCAGTTCAAATCCACCAGCTGCTCCTTGGAAACCCTATGTGGCCATTCTACTCTGTCCTGTAGGGTCACTATGAGTCAGAATTGACTCAATAGCAACGAGTTTGGTGGTTTTTTTTTTGTATATATATTTGAGACTTTTTATATAGCAAATAAAACAAAAACCAAAAGATTACAGCCCAGATTATATAAATAATTTCAACAAATCAGTGAGAAATGAAAAACAGCTCACTGAGTAGAATTGAAGCAAATAAACAAGAACAGAAACAGTTTATGAAAGCAGAAAGCAAATGAGCAATAAACATGAAAATGCTCAAGTTCACCAGTAATCCAGATTAATGGAAATTTTATAAATTCAGGGGCATAATAACTTTATCCCCATCAAATATGGAAAACAGATTAAAATCAGGCAATATGAAATTCAGGCAAGGTTGTCAGGAAATATAAACTCTCACATAATGTTGGGAGAATAGATCGGTAAAACCACATTAGAGGAAAATTTAACAACATCTAGTAATGTTGAAATACTGTATTCTATATTAATAATTCCACTTCTAGGCATACAGTATGGGGCGTTCTCATCTTTGCGCTCATTGGAACATTCATATTGGAAACAATATAAATGACCATTTATAGGGGAACGGATAAATTGTGGTATACTATTACAAGAGTTTAAGGAGTCCCTGGGTGGCACAAACGGTTAA
This sequence comes from Dugong dugon, assembly GCA_030035585.1. Taxonomy (NCBI): domain Eukaryota; kingdom Metazoa; phylum Chordata; class Mammalia; order Sirenia; family Dugongidae; genus Dugong; species Dugong dugon. The sequence goes on along the minus strand of CM057468.1, from coordinate 113,283,113 downwards.
GTGCTGGCCTACAAATCAAAACGTTGACAGTTCAGATCCACCCAAGGTGCCTCAGAAGAAAGACCTGGCAATCTACTTCCAAAAGATCACAGCCATTGAAAGTCCCATGGAGTGCAGTTCTACGCTGAAACACTTGGGGATGCTGTTAGACGTAATTGACTTGATGGCATCTGGTTTGGTTTTGGTTTATATTAGTTAAAAACAAATGAACTACTTCCTCATGCATTGACATTTGTGTCATTGCCTAAATCTTGACAGTATAATGGTAGTAGAAAAATAAGTGTGTGTGATACCTATATTCTTTATGAATAGATACCATATGGGGGAAAATAATAAAAAATATGGATGGGGAAGGACACACAGCAATTTCTTTATCGTGGTTATATCTGGGGATGGAGAAAGAGGAATGGAATTATTAATTCTTGGTGGCAGATATGAGTATTTCATATATTCTTCTCTATATATTTTTGCATGTTAGAAGTATTTCATAGTAACCAAGTCCCAGGCAGCATGTCATCGTTAGGAACTGCCGTGATTGAACAGGAGAATAGCTGGTTGGTGTGGAATGAGGTACACGTGTCTAAGCACTGCTGAAGGCCACAGAGGAAAAGTCACCAATCAAGGATTTATAATAATTGCATGCAGTCACAAACCATAGAAGAATCCTAACACGTTCACCATATTTAATGGATTCTTCATTATTTATAAGTCTTCTCAGGTATAGACCAATATTCACAGGTCACAAGGACTAAAAGTGATTTCATTTCCAGAAAAGAAAAGGACGTCAGTACATAAAAAATATAGTTAAAAAAGTAAAAGGATATAAATATATAAATAAACGTACCGGACTTTCCCAATATTATGTGTTTTGGCCAGTACCATGTTTTTACACAAATAATTCGAACGCTATACGTTTTTTTGCAAACCGGGCAACCCCCGTCATTATTTTCATGAGCGCTATACCAATAGTTTTTTTACATATTGCCAACTTCAATTTCAGTGTTTTTCTTTTTTTTTTTTTTTACAATGGATTTAACTTAAGCCCTCATCTTGGTGCCTGTTGACGCAGAAGTTTAGTTTCCAGCAGTAGACCCTCACCAGCTTACCCTCGAATTTCTAAAGCAGCCCCTCTCCAGGCAGTATTCTTTCCTTGCTCTGCGAACAGTTTTATCCAATGCAGGAAGAAATAACATTTTCCACCCTGGAAACAGCCTTCGCCAGGGCAGCGGTCCCCAGCCCAGCGAGTGCGCGCAGGTCTGCTCACCAGTGCTGAAGAGACCACTCAGGCGAGCTGGGGCGGCGGGCCGCAGCGATGGGCGTTCTGCCCTGCCATCCAGCTGGCCGGCCACAGTGCTAGGGCCATTTGAATCTCCTGCCCGCGCGGACACTGAGGGGTCACGTGTCCCTTGCTTGGGTCTGACTTGCTCCCCACCACCCGTCTGCGGGTCGGGGGCAGTACGCGCCAGCATCCGCACTGTCTTGCTGCCCGGCTTCTTGTGGGGCAAGCATTTCACAGGCAATGGCCCGCTGCCCCTTGAGAACACCGTGATTGGGTTGTGACAGCGCCACATCCCTCCGCTGGACCCTCGGCCTGTCTTGGCATCACCTACCTGGGGGCAGATTAGCTATAAAGAACTCCATTGCCCTCAGGCCCAAGTCAAAATGCCCCGGAGCAAACACACACTGTCAATTATTTATTTTCCAATCACCAGGGTACTATCAAACTCAATCCATGACTTATTGACCATGGCTTATACTTTTCTCACAGAAATATGATCAAAAGTTTAACATTTTGGGACTACTGAATGAGGGTGAATGAGGCCGAAATTCATTCCTGGAAAGTCACCAGATGTGCGCGGTATATTCATGGGCAAACTGTACTAGAACGTTTAAACAATTTCGTCATTGCTGCGCATTTATATGTGTGTGTGCATTATTTATGTGGGCACACTATTTGCGAAAAATACAGTAAATGTGTAATGTATAATGGAGTAGAATATTTGAAATCAGTATGCTTGTGATTTCCATAAATAAATCTGCTACAATTTAAAAGATTTGGAGTTAATATCTACAAACTGGGTAAAATATTAGCACATTGTTAACGAAGTTATGTTTATACTTTTATTATGAAACTATTTGTTCTGGAGTCATTTTAATTTGTTATCATTCCTCAGTAATTGATAGCATACTTAAAATTTCACAAATATTTCTGTACTGCAGTTACTTTAGTAGAGGTAATCATGTTCCAAATTATATTTTTACCAAAATACAGTTCTTAAGAAGGCATAGATTCTTATACATGTAAATAACTGTACTTCAAAGTAGTACTACCAAATGGTTATTAATTGCTTTCATAGCCGATATTTGTGTAAGAATCTTAGTTTGAAGAATAACAAGGAAGCCAGGGAGATTTAAATTGAGCAAAGGTAAGAGTACCTTCAGATAGAGTCAGATAGGTAAGGTCAGATCATTAGTTAAGTGAAAGAATGAGAGCCATTTTTTAACATGAGTATAATGTGTAACCTAAAGAACATGGATTTAGAATCTGGATATGAATCTAGTCTCCACATTGGACTTCCTTTGTATAAGTTACTTGGCCTCATTTTGCCTCAGTTTTCCTATCTGTGTAATGGACTCATAGACCTCACAGGATTGTTTTGAGAATTAAATGCAGTAACACATGGATGGCAGGTCCCTGTGGGGGGACATAAAATGTTAATCGCTCAACTACCAGCCAAAATGTTGGTGGTTTGAACCCACCCAGAAGCACCTTGGGAGATAAGCCTGGCGATCTGCTTCCAAAGGGCCACAGCTTTGACAATCCTATGGAGCAGTTCTATTCTGCACACATGGGATTGCCATGAGTTGGAATCAGCTTGACAGCAACTAACAACAGCAAAAACATGGATGGCATATTGCAGCATGCTGGACACCACATTAAACAAACAAACTCATTGCCATTGGATTGATTCCGACTCATAGTGACCGTATGTGCAACAGAACGAAACACTGCCTGGTCCTGTGCCATGCTCACAATCCTTGTTACTGTTGAGCCCATTGTTGAAGCCACTGTGTCAGTCCATCTCATTGAGGGTCTTCCTCTTTTTCGCTGACCCTCCACTTTACCAAGCATGATGTCCTTCTCCAGGGACTGATAACATGTCCAAAGTATGTGAGACAAAGTCTCGCCATCCTTGCTTCTAAGGAGTGTTCTGGCTGGACTTCTTCCAAGACAGATTTGTTCATTCTTTTGGCAGTCCATGGTATATTCAATATTCTTCGCCACAATTCTTCTTCAGTCTTCCTTATTCATTGTCCAGCTTTCACATGTATATGAGGCTATTGAAAACACCATGGCTTGGGTCAGGTGCACCTTACTCTTCAAGATGATATCTTTGCTTTTCAATGCTTTAAAAAAGTCTTTCAGAGCACATTTGCCCCCAATTTTCATATTCTTTGGCTTACCTCAGTGGGAAGATCGTATCACTTAAGGGAGAATTATAAGCAAAACAACAAATAACCTAAGATTTAAGGTGAAATAAGTGGAATCTTATTAAATGTTCCCCTCTGCTTTAGTAAAATAGAAGGATTATTTGTTTAGGATCTGAGATCTTCAGAGTGTGTGATGGATAGACTTCAGGGGGCCCACGTACCACTCAAATTTTATGTAAATTTTTTTGTGTATGTGCATTTTTTCAGATAGTTGGGTCTAAATTTGCATCAGATTCTTAAAGTTCCCCAAACCTGCCAAAATATTAATGTCTACTGGCTCTTACCTTTGAAGCACAATTTTATTCTCACACACATAGGGTCTCCACGAATCGAGGCTTACTCAGTGGCAGCTAACAACAACAGCAACGATGGTTCTTACACAAACATAGAATATCCTTTATAAAATAAAGTGTGTTATTGAGGATCATCTGCAATGCTTTTCACACTTGAATAAGCTGATACAGTACTTCCACTCTGAAATGTTAATTGCACATTTATAAAAAAGGTGGTTTCTCTCTCCCTCCCCGATCATTAAGGTGAAAATAGCCTGGAGAAAGTATGAGTTAAATTGTCCATCATGCTTAAGTATGAGGTAATTGGCAGAGTCTGAGATGGAGTGATAAAGGGCTTACAGCATGGAGTTGGCATTCACCTCTTTGTCAAATCTCACCTGGAAAAGCTCAGCTTCTACCCATTCAGTTAATAAATTTTAATTGAAAACCCACTATGTGCCATGACCTGTGCTTGGCATGGGGGCTGCCAGGGCGAGAAGCAAGCAAACAAACCAACAATAAAAATTTAAACCATGTGTGGGGTGTGGTGGGGTGGGGGATAGAGAGGTGGGAATGTGGTGGGGGAGGAGTGTGTGAGAATGAATTAAAGAGTTTGAGTAGAGGAGTGACCTGATTTATGAGTTTAAACTATGACTTTGAGTCCTCTGTGAAAATGGACTATAGGAGCCAATAGTAGATGCGGGGAGACCGTCATATCCAAACCATCAAGGCATCACATGAGTTCTGTCACTGAATACACACACACACACACACACACACACACACGCACACACATACACACATATCAGATCTAGCTACTTGGTTGGCAGTGGGGATTGAAGGAAAGGGCTGAATACCAAGTTTTTACGTTGAATAGCTGGGTGAGTGGGGTATCATTTTCTTTGATGGAAAAGACTAGGGAGTTCAGATTTGAATGTGTGGAGGGTGGGAAATTCTGGTTTGAACATATTAAGTTTTTAAGTGCCTATTGATCATCCAGCCAGTAATTAGAGTTGCATATAGGAGTCTGATGAGAGTTCGGCTGCTAAGGAAAAGGTCGGCAGTTGGAATCCACCAGGCACTCCTTGGAAACCCTGTGGGGCAGTTCTACTCTATCCTATAGGGTCACTATGAGTCGGAATTGACTTGACGGCAGTGGGTTTGGTTTTGCTATAGGAATCTGAAGTTCAGAAGAAATGTGTGGCCTGGAGATGAAAATTTAGAATCAACAGCATCCAAATGATACTTAAATCATGGGACCAATCAGCTCTTCTGAGGGGATGATGTAACTGAGAAGCAAAGAGGACCGGGGTAGTACATCTCACTGAGAAGTTTTGCTCTGAAGGAAAGAAGCATAGGAAATGTTGTAGCTAGAGGTGGTTGTAGCTAGAGGGTCAAGCTTGGGAGTTTTTTTTTTTTAGATGAACTTTGTTAGAACATATTTATATGTGGATGGAAATGATCTAGTGTTTAGGGAGTAAATGATGATGCCAGGAAAAGATAGCTCACTGCTATTGTGAGAGTTGAGGCGTCTCCTGTATCAACACGTTACACAGGGCACTTATTTTATTTTATACGTTTATTTTTTTTGCTCCATATTTTACAAACCCAGCATCTTGACTCCTTTTACGAGGGTAACTAAGTGGAAAATGATCGCTTATAAATGCAGAGTCGCAGGCAGGATCAACATTTGGTTCAGAGGCTTCATAACGCTGAGATCGACTTCTCGGGGCACCGATATAAGCAAAGATGCTATCCCACATGGTGGTTGTGGTGGAAGTGCACAGGGTTCTCCCCATTATCTGTATGTCTCCCTTGTCCTCTTCTAGAAAAGGCATTGTTTCTCACTGGTGAGTAATTAGGACGATTTTCAAGGTCCTTCAGGTAAAGATCTCCCTACTCATAGGAAGGAGCCCTGGTGGTGCAATGGTTAAGAACAACACTGCTAACCAAAAGGTCCAGCAGTTCAAATCCAGCAGTTGTTCCTTGGAAACCCTGTGGGGACAGTTCTACTCTGTACTACAGGGTCGGTATGAGTTGTTGAACCTAATTGACAGCAATGGGTTTGGTCGTTTTTTTTTTTTTTCGGTACTCATAGGAAGAAAGTTTACTTTGCTTTTGCCACAGAGTAAATGTACCGTGCAATTACAAAGAAGCTGTTTCTCATTAAATCTGTTGCTGTAGAGTCGATGCCCTGGTGGTACAGTGGTTAAGAGCTCAGCCGCTAACTAAAATGTCAGCATTTGGAATCCACCAGCTGTTCCTTGGAAACTCTATGAGGCAATTCTACCCTGTGCTATATGGGTGCTATGAGTCGGAAGCTACTTAAGGGGAGTGGGTTTGGGGATTTTTTTGGCCGTTGGGGAGGCGCTTCTCATTAAGTCCTGTGCAACAGGAATGTAGTCACAGACAACATTCTCAAAGGAGGGGAAGTAAGGCATGCACATTCCCCGAATAGCACAAGACAAGAGCTGATTGACCCAACCTAGAAGACTGCCTCCTGCAGGACAGAATGGAAGAATGCGTGGATCTTTCAGTTGATAGTGTGCACGTTTGCTGGATGTTCCCCATAACAGGACTTGACCAGCTGTGTGGAACTTGGCAACTTCTCTCTGATCTAAGGGTTTCTTTCATCATTGCTTGATTTAGTTGGAAACTTAGCATTGCTGTACATTAGCTCCCATTTCTAAATCCTTGAAGCGTCCCCAACTGTGCTAGTTAAATGCTTCCAAGTTCATCTACGTCATGGGACTGTTGCTATTGTTGGTTGTGTCAAGTCAACACTGACTCATCGTGTTGACCTTATGTATAATAGAATGAAATGTTGCCCATTTCTTGGCCATCTTTATGATCTTTGATATGTTTGAGCCAATTGTTGTGGCTATTGTGTCAATACATGGGACAGTGTTATGGGACTAGACATTTTGAATTTATTCACGGGTCTGATTAACCTCTAAACTTAGCTGCATGAAGGAAAAGATCGCTGTATAAGAGAGCTCATCCCTGAAGCCACCCCAGACAAGATTAGGAGATGAACAAATAAATGTAAATGAAAGGCAAATAGAAGTGGCACCAGTTTCCCTATAAATTCTAATCGCTTGAGTTCCAAGTTCATATTTCAACTGCATCTACTCAGATCCTTCAGAACAGATTGTTAAAAAAAATGTGGCAATGTTATTTGATTTTTTAATTTACAGGCATTCCCTCCAGATATCACAATGACATCAAATTTATCGAGTGCTAATAAAAAGGATGCACAAGCTGGAAATATTTTAAGATACGTTATTTCTTAAAGTAATTACTCAAACCAGAATAGGCCCATAGCTGTAACATTCTGTATATTAGCATGAGCTTTCATTAATTATGTGAGTTCAGAAAAAACTGAGGGGGAATTTTCTTTTGAAAAAGAAATAGTAGATTTTAGCAATCCCTGGGAGTAAATCAAAAAAGTGGAGGAAGTCCATGCTTCTTAATCATTAAGCCCATTCTTTTTCTTTAAAGGAAAACTCTCCATCATCTGCTGAAAGGTTTTACTTAAGGTCAGGGTCTGCATCTTTCGTTCAATTAATTTTTTAAAATATCTTTGACATACACTGTCAGAGATGCAAAGATAAGTGAATCAACATCATTACTGTTAAGGAATATTCACTTATAAATTAACTACAGGGCAAGGTAGGTAATGACCCTAAATAAGACCAACCAGTTACAGAAACACAGAGGAGAGAGAAATTGTTTTTGGTTTAACAACTAGGCAAGTCTTCATGTAAGGAGTGGAATTTAAGAATGAAGTCAGGCTAGCTTTTGCCTAAGTGTGGATGGATGGAAGAACACTCCTGAGAGATTAAACCAATGGCCCTCAAAGTGTGATTCCAGGACCAGCAACCCCAGCAGTGTCTGGGAATTTCTTAGAAATGCAAAATCTTGGACTTCACCCCAGACCTACTGAATCAGAAACTGGGGGTGCTGGTGCTGGGTGGTTCCAGTAATGTGTGTTTTAACAAGCCCTCTAGGTGATTCTCATGCATGCTAACCTTTGAAGACTACTGGATTAAACCACTCAAGTGAAAGTAAAAAGATGGCAGAGCTAAAGTCATTTCAGAGGGTAGAAGATAGTTTGATTTTTCTGGACTTTATGGAATAAGAGAGGCATCAGTGAAAGAGAAAAAGTACGTTGTTATAATTTTGACTAAGGGTTTGCATGTTATGCTTTGGAGTTTTGGCCTTATTCCACACGCGGAAGGGAGCCATTGAAGGCTGTTGAGCAGGAAAGAGACTCCAGCGGACCTGAGTTCAAGAATTCTTCTGACAGTGGAATATAGGACAGAGAGGAGATTACGAGAGAAGAGATCATTTAGGAGGTCATTGCAATTATCCAGGTACAGATAGATTATGGTGAGAACTAGTGTGATGGCAGGAATGGAAAGAAAGAGACTTGAAAGGAACCTTTTATGATCCTTTTTCCAATGACAAATCCTCTTAGTTGCACTTACAAAATAAACCCAGAATCTATTTATCACTTCTCCAGAACTATCACTATGGTCCAAGACACCACAGTTCCCCTCTTGGATTATTGTAATAACTCCTAACTATTCTTCTTGCATATGCCCTTGCTACACTTTAGTCCATCTCAACTCGGCAGCCATACTGGTCCTGTTAGAAAATAAGTCAAATCATGTCACTCATCTGTGAAAAACCCTCCAATGGTTTCCTGTTTCACTCAGAGTAAAAGTCAAAGTCCTTTCTGTGACCTGTGTGATTTGGACCTCCTGTTGGAGTCCTTGTAGTCCCTAGGTGGTGAAAATGGTTAACATGCTTGCCTGCTAACCAAAAGGTTAGAGGTTTGAGTCTACCCATAGACACCTTGGAAGAAAGGCCTTGCCATATATTTCTGAAAAACCAGCTATTGAAAACCCTGTGGATCACTGTTCTACTCTGAAACACACGGGGTCGCCATTAGTTGGAGTTGACTTCACAGCAACTGGTTTGGGATTTGGTATTGAAATCCCTGGAGTCTCTAGGTGGTGTAAATGGTTAACACACTCGGCTGCTAACCAGAAGATTGGAGGTTCGAGTCTACCCAGTGGTGCCTCAGAAAAAAAGACTTGGAGATCTACTTCAGAAAATTCAGCAATTGAAAACCTTATGGAGCACAGTTCTACTCTGACACATATGAGGTTGCCATGAGTTGGAGTTGACTTTACAGGAACTTGTTTATCTGACCTCATGCTCTGCTTCAGCTGCGCAGGCCCTTTGCTGGCTCTTGAATACAGTAGAAAACCACTCAAGGCCTTTGCTATTGTCTCCTCTGTCCGAATGCTCTTCTCCCAGCTATCTGTATGTATTACTCACATACTTCCTGCAAGATTTTCCTCCAGTAACATCTTAGTGTGTTCCTCCCTGACTTTCCTATCTAAAATGTTAATCTCTCACACCTGACATTCCCTCTCCATGTGGCTGACTTTATTTTTTCTCCTTAGCACTTATCAGTCTCTAATCTACTACATAATTTACTCATCATTTTTTTATTCATTGTTTCTCTGCTCACTGGAATATAAGCTCCAGAGGGACAAGGTTTTTGTTTGTTTTGTTTACTGCTGTATAAAAAGCATTCTATTGGCATTTGTTCAATGAATTGTGTATTGGCATGCCAGAGATGGGCTACACTGGGGCAACTGAGGGGAGTCAGAGGTGGACTTCGACCTGGAAGAGCAGCTGGTCTACCTCTGCATAAGCTGAGGGTGTTGATGTTCAGTACTCACAGATTGTAGTGCTGCTGGGACAAAGAACCCTGTCATAGATTCAATTGTGTCCCCCCAGAATGTGTCAGCTTGTTTAGGCCATGATTCCCACTATTGTGTGGTTGTCTTCCATTTTGTGATTGTAATTTTATGTTAAAGAGGATTAGGGTGGAATTGTAACACCCTTACTAAGGTCACATCCTTGATCCAAGGTAAAGGGAGTTTCCCTGGGGTGTGGCCTGCACCACCTTTTGTCGTACAAGAGATAAAAGGAAAGGGAAGCGAGCAGAGATGGGGGGACCACATACCACCAAGAAGAAGCACCAAGAGCCAAGCATGTCCTTTGGACCTGGGAGTCCTGCAGGGAGAAGCTACTAGTCCAGGGAAAAATTGATGAGAAGTACCCTCCTCCAGAGCCGACAGAGAAAGCTTTCCCCTGGAGCTGGCGCCCTGAATTTGGACTTGTAGCCTACTGGACCGTGAAATAATAAATTTCTCTTTGTTAAAGCTATCCACTTGTGGTATTTTCCATTATAACAGCACTAGATAACTAAGATAAACCCCCTTTCTGATTTTATACCCATTTGTGGATGGAGATTGCTACCTTTGCTATATGCCAAGGGGAGTCATATCCTTCTGAGACACCCTCCTAGCCTGGAGTGTGGCCTGCTCTGACCATTCCATGAGCTTGTTTCTGAGCACCTTGTGATTCTAGGCTGTATGGCCCAGTGCCAACAGAGTATTTCAATGACTCATAGTACCTTTCTTTGAGCTGGATGTCAGTGCATGGAATTTTTGTTTTTCCTTTCTCGAATACCACTAGACTTAAGTTTAGCTGGGGAAATGGTAGGAGGGTATCACTACAAAAAAATCTAAGTGGGCAGCCATTCATTCAACAGTAGCTTGAAGGACCACTGTTGCCAGGGGCAGAGTGGTGTTCAATAAGTAATACTGATATCTTTTATCCCACATTAAATCATCCTCATCCTCACTAAGAAAAGGAAAAAATGAAGAGAAAGCCATGGCATTAAATGGATTTTATAGAATGGGACTAGAAACATCAGAACTTGAATTTGAACTGCACTGCTACGTTTAATAAACCTTTTTAGAGATATGAAAGTCTATTAAGAGTATTTTCTTTAAAAAATTTTTTTTTCTTTTTTTATTGTGACTTAGGTGAAAGTTTACAGAGCAGATTAGTTTCTCATTAAGCAGTTAATACACAAATTGTTTTGTGATGTGGGTTTCCAGCCCCATGATGTGTCAACACTCTCGCCTTTTCCACCCCAGGTTCCTTCCTTCCATTTGTCCAGTTTTCCTGTCTCTTCTTGCCTTCTTGTCTTTGCTTTGGGGCCGATGTGCCCATTAGTCTTATATACGTGATTGAATCATGAAGCACGACCCTCACGTGTATTACTGTTGGCCCTATAGACCTGTTTAATCTTTGGCTGTAGGATGAACCTCAGGAGTGACTTCAGTAGTGAGTTAAAAGGGTGTCCAGGGGCCATACTCTTAGGGTTTCTCCAGTCTTTGTCAGACCAGCAAGCCTGGTCTTTTTCTTTAAAAAATGTTTAAGTGTTGTATTTGTAAAGTCTAGTGACATGTGACTTACCGCTGACATGTGCTAGTCCAGCCTGCATAACTAACCTTTGACTAAGGATATGTGTGTGTCTTATATGATTATATTTCTATACTTATGTTTATTTTTATATGTTTATATTTGTAGTTATCAATCAATCAATCAATCAATCAGATACCATTCTACCTTGTTGGGTATTTTAAACTTTTGGGTTACTCTTAATAAAGTTTGAGCCACATTTTAAATGTAGGTTTGTCCAAATGGGCTAATGTTGCTCCAAATATTTAAGAAGTAAACTGATTGACTTTGGTAGCATCTGTATTTTTTCAAAGTCAAGATATCAGAGAAAACAGATTTTTGATGGATGGAATGTTTTATTACTCTGGGCCTCAAGCCTGGGTTTTGAAAAAGCATAAATTGGATGGCACAATACCAATACTACGTGTCTCCTCTGTTTCTCATAGCCGTTTTATGTTAACAGTGATGTGACTTGACTGGCCTTAGAGGATGAAAGACTCAGATAACTGGCGATGGTGCATGCTGGATTTGGCACCAGCTTCTCTCTTCATCGTCAGTTACCCATGTTTTGTTTGATCTGTAATAACAGATGATGGGGATTTTTTTCCTCTCTCTTTGTTCCCTTTATTTTACTGCCTTAATCTTCTGCCTGCCTGATTTATGCTGATTTTAAGAGGCTGTAGGTCAGAGGAAGAAGAAGTGAGCTTCTGGTGGGCCAGGCTTGCACAGGCCTCCTTTCAGGGGCAGGAAACCTGGTTCTGATTTGACCTGTGCATCCACCAGGGCTCTTTTTGGACCTGGCAAAACTTACAAGGTGATCAGTTCTTTCATACGTAGTCCATCTTACGTAACTAAGTTGTGTGTCAAAGATTACTTATGTATGTTTAAATATGATATCACTCTACCTTGCTGAGCTGTAAGTAGCTTGAGCAAAAGAGGGACTTTAGTGGAAGGATGCAGTGGCATTTCATTTGAACCTAAGGATGGAGCATGGCCTTAGGAATGGGCAAGACCAGAGACACTATGCCTCCAGGTGGCACCTCTGCTGTCTCCATTCCTCTCCCCTCACCTGCTCTCAACCTTCTCTGGTATCTGCCTTTCCCTATTTCCCCTCTCTCCTTCCCTTTCCCCCAGTTATAAAATCCCTTTTTACCTATTTCAATAAAAAGGAAGGGGTTCTTGTTGGCTCTGCTTAAGTCAGGTACCAATGTTCAACCATCAACTGGGGTTGGGGCTAATTGAGGAAACAAACAGAGCTGCCATATTTACATACTGACTGTAAATATGTAGAAGATGTGTGGATATTGGGATGAGAGAATTGGGGGCATGAGTGGTTCCCAGAGAAGGGACTTGGGAAGCCAATCTAATGTGCTCACTCTAATTCCTTTCTGGTTCAGTGAGCATTTCGGTGGGCAGGGAATGAGATGTTTCCAAGTTTGAACACCTCTGGTGCTTCTGTCTCTGCTCCCTAAGAATTGCTGAAAGAATTATCTGTGCAGATTGGATTTTCCAAAGCTGCTTGCATGAGTACCTTCTCTCCCACATGTGGCAATGATACTTCTCCATGTAGCAGTGAAGTCTGTCTTCTCTCCCCTTGATTCTGGAAGGGATAGTCACCACAACAGCAGCAATGCTGCATGTTTTCTGAGCTAGGCCGTAAAGGGGATATGGCTTCTGCCTGGCTCTCTCTCTTGGATACATGCCTTGGGAGCCCTGTGCCAACATGTAAAAAGTCCAGCTACCCTGAAGCTCCATGCAGGAGAGATCATATGGAAATATTAGATAGAGACAGAGGTGCCCAAGGACCCCCAGCTACCAGCCCTAGCTGTTTAAATCTTCCAATGATTCCAGTCCCCATACTTTACGGTACCTTGCCTATGCCAGGTAGAGCAGGGATGAGCTGTCCCCATCAAGCTCTGTCCAGATTACAGACTCATAAGCAGAAGAAATCATGCTGTTGGCTTTTAACCACTAAGTGGTATGCTTTATTACACAGCATTAGATCGCTGGAGCATATTTCCTATCATCCCTGCTTTCTAACATTTGTATCTGGTCAACCTGCCTAACCCTAAGAGGTTCATTGTGGATCTTCAGGTGATAAGGATAACGCTTTAGAATACACACAAAAAATACTTGGAGAAAATGAGTGGTGAGTAAAGACTTAATAGATTAACAATTGCCTATCTCCCATTTCTAGCCCCTTATTTATGTTACATTAGCCCTGGTGGTACAGTGGTTAAGCACTTGGCTGCTAACGCAAAGGTCGGCAGTTCAAACCCACCAGCTGCTCCGTGGGAGAAAGATGTGGCAGTCTGCTTCTGTAAAGATTTATGGCTTTGGAAGCCCTGTGGTGCAGTTCTGCTCTGTCCTACAGGGTCTCTATGAGTTGGGATTGACTGATGGGGTGGGATTTATGTTGCATAGGAAATGAAAGTAGGATATATTTGTCATAGAAAAAGATAGATTCTGTGAATGGCAAGTGTAAAAGGTACTATCAATTTCATACACTTTACTTTAACCAACCTCACATCCTAAAGAAAATCATTTTTAGACAAAAAGCTTGCGGTATGCTAATTGTGTAAAGATAATTGTGGGAATAAGCATAAATCATACCTGTATTTGTTTGTTTATACGTACCAGATAGAGAATACTGTTTTCTTGGATTTTACACTGTGGTACAGTAGGAAGAACAGCAGAATAGGAATTGTGTTCCTGCTGTGGGTTTTGGCCCTGGTCCTGCCACGTTGGACTAAATGAAAAGCTGGACTCAGAAATCTACACAGCCCTCTATTCCAGACCTAAAATTCTATGGCCCTTGCTGTTTCTGCTCTTTTTAAAATCTTCTCCTACCTCTTTCCTTCATTCTCTCATTATATGACACATTGATGCTTTTGATGCTTTTACTCTTAAATAATTAGGAAGCCAAGTGTCATAGTGTTAAAGTCTATAAAGTAGAATCTCTTACTGAAATTTTGAAAGTCAGATATGTTAAAAAAAAAGGGGGGGCATAGTATACTACCCCACAATTATAAAGGTGAAAGGCCTGGTGATCTATTTCTGACAAATCAAGCACTGAATACCCTGTGGAACTCAGTTCTATTCTGACACACACGGGGTCACCATGAGTTGGAGTTGACTCGGTGGCAACTGGCTTTTATATGCTGACCAGATAACTCATTGCAGAAAATCTTGGTTTTTTTTCCTTTCAAGATCACACTTTTCCCCCATTGGACTGCATCCCTCAGTGACTAAAGCTTCCCATAGCTTCCATAATGCTGCTTAGATACAACTTTTAAAAAATAACATGCCATTACAGATATGCTGAGTGGTCTTCTTAAACTCATGCTATGTGATTGTTTTGGGGAGGAAATGATTTTGTCACCTCAAGTGAGAATTTGCAATGAAATATAATAGGATCATCTTTCCCTACATTGAATTTTATCGGTAAAGTCTCTTGCCTCTGAGTTACTGTTTACACAGCAAAGTTTTTGTGTGTAGGAACCTCATTTTGAGTTTGAGATTATGAAATAAAACTTTCATAAGTTTTGCTTTATGAAAACAGAGTTGTCTTGCCCATGACACTAAAGGTCATCTTATTAACTGTTAGAAAGCTATGTGCTGTATAATTTTATATTACATATATATATATATATATATATATATATATGCATATATAAGGAGTATATATATATGTATATAGAGTATATATGTATATAGTTGTTTCTACGTCTGTGTCTATATCTGTATCTATTCTATATCTATACCTATATTTCTATCTCTCTCTCTATATATAATTTTTAAAGCTTACAGTTATGCCGTAAACCGTAGCTGACCTTTCAAAGCAGATCGTTTTGTTTCACACAGCTGTATTTAGGTAAGCACGCTCACTGAAACACTTGAAACTTGTTCTTTCAGAAAACAATTGAAGATTAATAAACATGTCCTGGTTCTGAGACTCCAGAGGTCTTACCATCATGGCTCACTAATCTTGCGATTGTCTTAGCAAGATTTCTGCCTTTCTATGCTTTATAGTGTTTGAGCACATACTGTTCTCTTATAAGATGTATGTATTCTGACATAATCATCAACCAATGAAATTTTTTTATTCCAAGTTTCTGATTAAATTGTAAGTATCCTGAAAATCTTAATTCATCGGAGCACTGATTTATTTGGTAACGACATGCTATCCAACTGTAAAGTTATCTATTAAACCTGCATAGCAATCTGTAATGGTGTTCTGAGTTGTTTAATTTTGACAAGATTTAATAGTAGATTTCTAAAGTTTCCTTGAAAAATTCCTAAATGTAAAATATCATGCTCTACTCCTCCATAGATTCCTGGTTATACATTTATTATCCATATGACTTGAGCAACTTAACAGATTTTCCTGAGCCCCAATTATCTGTACAATAGTCAAGGCTTTTATGAAAGTTTGATATATATCTTGTGGAGTGTTGGACATACAATAGGAGCTAAAATTAATAAATATTACTTTCATTATTCCCATAGGAAGGGTAATAAAGCCAACAATAATGATCTACCGTTCTACCCCTTACACATACAGATATTTTATTGCCATCTCCCTCCCTGTACTACTCCAAGGGCCTCATCCTCATCATAATACTCACTCCAATACATGTATATGTTTATGTAATTTCTAGACTTCAGACACATGGACAGGAGCTCTTCCTTACAAAGAGATTATGATTCCTTCTTTTAATGAAATTCTCTTCTATCATGTTATGCAAATAACATAATTTCCATAATGTATGTTTGTTATCTTTGAGCATATGGCTTCCCAGCAACAACAACAAAAATAGTTTTCTGAATTCACAAGAAATGATTCTTTAAGTGCAGGTTTTTCTACTAGGTCGTCCCTGGATGTTGGTGTAAAATTATGTGGGTATGTTTTTATATTTTTTCTTTAAGCCTTATCTGTTGCTTGGATGCTGGAATGAGATTACATGAATGTGTTTTTCTATTTTCTCTTTAAACCTTTTCAGTTGTCATCATCAGACTCTGGTGTATAAACAAAGTTTAGCACTGAATGAATCACTTATATGCAGATTGTGAATTAGAAAAAAAGCTGATGAATGTACTTTATTTTCAGTACTTTGGGATAAGAAAACAGATAAGATGAAGTCTGCCCAGGTCAAGCTCCTGGCATTGGAGGAAATGATGGATAAGAGCTACTTGCAGATGGATAAGAGCTACTTGCTGAAAATCCTTGTCTTGAAAGGATTTCTTGAACCATCATCTTCTATGAGAACAAATACTTCACTAGTAATAAATCATAGGAATAAAGTAGTCATAGCCAACATATAAAATGCAGTCCTCAAAGCTTAATTGAGTAATCTGGGTGATATTGAAGTCCTTTCTTAGTTAATTGAGAGCTGATTATTCATGCTAGCCACATTAACCAGCTAAGCTCCCTGCTCTTGCCACTGACTGGCCGATCAAGCTTCTTTGCCAATCGCCTAGGAGGGAGGAAAAGAGTGGCAGTGTAGGTGGAAATGGTGAGGGCTCTGGAGTCAGGCCAATCTGGGTGCAAACCCCGGATCCCACTTACTAGTTGTAATAGGCAGGTGACTTAACCATTTGCCTATTCATCAGAAGAGAGATGATAAAAATATCCATCTCACAAGACTATCGTGAGGACTAAAAAGAGATCATGTACACTGAGAGCCTGGCAAGTTAAAGAGAGGGAAAACAATTTTAGTACAACTCTCATTGTGCAGATTTCAAAATACCTGTCCCTATGGATCAGAGTTTCCCAGAATGCTTGTTAAGAATAGAGATTCCTGGACCCCAGATTATTGTTAGCTGCTGTCAAGTTGGCCTCTGGCTCACGGTGACTTCATGCACAACAGAACAAAATGTTGCCTGGTCCTGCACCATCCCCATTATCAGTTGCAAATTGTACCCTTGTGATCTATAGTGTTTTCACTGACTGTTTTCAGATGTAGACACCAGGCCTTTCTTCCTAGTTCACCTTAGTCCAGAAGCTCTGATGACACCTGTTCCACATCATAGCAACACACAAGCCTCCACTCACAGACAGGTAGTGGCTGGGTGTGAGGTGCGTTGGCCATAATTGAACCTGGGTCTTTCGCATGGAAGGTGAGATGTCTACCACTGAACCACTAATGTCCCCTGTGAATTAGAATCTCTCTGGTGGGACCCAAGACTCTGGATTTTAGTGAGATCCCTTGTGACCTGTACACTAAAAGTTGAGATCACTGCATGAAAGGAATGGGAATCTAATCAGTGTCTGAAAATGTTGTTCTACAAAAGCATAATGCCAGGGACTCAGAGGAATTTATGTAAGTAGCTGCAAATCGACAAGGAGAAGATTAACAGAAGTTTTTATCTGAAAGCTGCTATCAGAGTCTGCGTTGGCTATTGTTAATCTCCCGGGGAATAGATGTAATACTGAGGACAGTGGGTGGATGCTGGTTGTAAAATTAATTAAGATAATCTAACAAGATTACTGTGCAATTTTACAAATTGCTACCCTATTTAAATACACTTTCTGATCAATAGTATATGAAAACATAGTGTGTTCAGAGAAAATGAGCTGGAGGAAGTTATCGCTCATAATTCTTTATCAGAGGTGGCTGGAATAAATAACTAGCAGGTGAAGTTGTCTTTCAGCAGGCACCATGTAACAGCTGCGCATAAGGAGAACATCAGTATTGCTTCCTCCCCGGTTCACAGAAATATTGACTTCTTTTTTAGTGATACTAAGTCTCATCTAAATGATTAAATCTTTAAAAAGAATGCCAAATACCAGCAAATGGTAATTACAATGCCTAATCCACCTCCTCACATCTTCCTGCAAGACAATATTTACTCTGGGTTATATGTTTGCCAGAACAATCCTAGCCCAGCTTTAGCTGGTGGGTGTTCAGCTGTATCTCTGCCATGCATCTTTGCAAGATGTTATGCGGGCCCAACTGAAACTCAGGAGCTTCGTCAATGGTTAAAAATGTCTCACTAGAAATCTATTCGCATTTTCACTCAGCTCTCAGTCTGATTTCTTTTTTTATTCCAATTAATTTTAGCTCCTTTTTTTCTTCCTTCCTTTGCAAATGTACCTAATCTTACAAGCCATATGAGATAGTGAGATTCATTATTTTATAGCTCCATTTAGTTTATATAATGAATTTATTCCTTACTGAGCTTCTACTGCATTCCACATCTGCCAAAATTCTTATCAACCAAGACTGGAGGCTTATGCACTGGGTTAAAATCAAGGTCTCTGCAGAGCTGTGTTCCTTTCTGGAAGTTCTGCCAGAGAATCTGCTTTCTTTCCTTTTCTAACTTCTAGAGGCTGTCTGCATTCCTTGGCCTAGGGCCCCCTTCCATCTTGAAAGCCAGCAAAGACCCGTCATGTCTTTCCCATGATGTCATCTTTCTGGTTCTGATTCTTCTGCCTCTCTCTTTCTCATTTAAGAACCCTTGTGATTACACTGGGCCCATCCTGATAACCAAGATAATCTATTTTAAGGTCAGCTGATTAGTGACCTTAATTCCTACATGCTATGTAGAAAAGGACATCATGTTTGGTAAAGTAGGGGGTCAGTGAAAATGAAGGAAGCTTTCAGTGAGATAGATTAATACCACAGTTGTAACAATGGACTCAAACAAATCAATAATCATGAAGAAGTGTAGGACTGGGCAACGTTTCATTCTGTTATAAATAAAGTTGCCATGAGCTGGAGCTGACCCCACAGCAACTAACAACAATAACAAACGTGACGTAACATAGTCATAGGTTCCAGGGAATAGGATGTGGAGATCTTTGGGAGGGGGAGACATTATTCTGCTTACTACAAAAATGTAGTTTACTTTCTCCCCACCGCCCCCTCTATCTCTCTCCTGCTTTCAAAGATTAGAAGTTATTTACTAAGTCTTTTTCCTCTTACTACATTCTTTTGGGTGAGAGTGTCTCTTCAGCATTTGTGATTCAGGAATCACATGTTTCCTATGTCAAACAAGCAGATTATAAAGGCCCATCCCGTCTTTCAGTATCCTACAGCCTCTTAAGCATCTTTTTGATGACCCTCATCTGTGTTTCTCCTTCTGGTATTTTCCTGCATAGGACAGCTCTGGTTTTCCTTCTAGATCTGCTGCTGTGCCTTTATAGTTTCCCTTTGCCATTCAGAACCTTTTGTTCTCTTCAGAGAGTGTTCTCTTCTCTGTTCTATGTCAATATAGGCGGATAAACTGTATTTAAGTTTTTTCCCAATGATTGTGTTCTTGCTTTTTAACGGTGATTTACAAAAAATGTTAAATGGTTAAATGATTTATTGACCACATCTAACTTTTTCTGCTAATGTGGATGTGTGACCTTCCTTCTGAATTTGTTTCCTTTTTATTTCACATTAATTATCTCCTTTATTCATTTAGTGGTAACTAAAGTCCACACTTCATTCACATTTCTTTAGTTTTTATCTAATGCCCTTTTTATTCTGTCCCAGGATCACATTAGGATGCCACATTACATTTCATTGTCGTTTTCCCTTAGACTCCTCTAGACTGATAGTTTCTCAGACTTTTCTAGTTTTTCATGTCCTCGACAGTATAAGGAGTACTCGTAAGTATTTTGTAGAGCGTCCCTTATTTTGGGGTTGTCTGACATTTTTCTTATCATTGAACTGGGGTGATAGGTTTTTGAGAGGAGACCACAGAGTCTGAGTGCCATTCTTATCACACTGTATCAAGGGTACATGCTACCAACATGACTTATCACTGTTGATGTTAACCTTGATCACCTCACTGGTCCACTGTAAAGTAACTCTTCTTTTCCCTCTTTCCATTCTGCACTCTTTGAAAGGAATCACTGTGGACAGCATACACAGAAGGGGAGAAAGCTAAGCTTCACCTCTTTGAGGGCAGTATCTATGTAAATTATTTGAAATTCTTCTAGATTTGTCTGTTCTCCGTTTATTTATTTATTCAATCATATTTATATCACTGTTGACACTAAGTTAGGTCTTTTTGCCCACATCTCTTAGAACATTTTCTCTGGGAACCCCAAGCTTACAGGTAAGGTACCCTACTACCCTGGAGCCACCATCTTGGAAAGGCCACATGTAGGTGCTGTGATTGACTGTCCAACAGAGCCCAGCCTGCCTTGTGCAGCCCAGCCACGAGCTGAATACCACCAAGTAACTTCACCAGTGCCACATGGCACAAAAGAATTGTCCAGCTAGGCCCTTCATGAATTTTTTTTAAAATTTAATATAATTTAATTTTTTATTGTATTTTAGATGAAGATTTACAGAGCAAATTAGTTTCTCATTCAACAATTAATACACATATTGTTTTGTGACATTGGTTGTCACCCCCAGGACATGTCAACACTCTATCCTTCTTGACCTTGAGTTCCCCATTACCATCTTTCCTGTCCTGTCTTCTCATCTTTGTCCTGGGCTGGTGTGCCCATTTAGTCTCATTTTGTTTTATAGACCTGTCTAATCTTTGGCTGAAGTGTGAACCTCGGGAGTGACTTTAGTACTGAGTTAAAAGGGAGTCTGGGGCCCATACTCTTGGGGTGTCTTCAGTCTCTGTCAGGCCAGTAAGTCTGGTCTCTCTCTCTCTCTCTCTCTCCCCCTTTTTTTTTTTTTTTTTTTTTTTGTGAGGTAGAATTTTGTTCTACATTTTTCTCTAGCTCTGTCTGGGACCCTCTACTGTGATCCCTGTACTTCATGAATTCTTGACCCACAGAATTGTAAGAGATGATAAAATGATTGTTGTTAAAAGCTGCAAAATTTGGGGGTAGTTTGTCATGTATCTAGAGATGACCAGGATATTACCTAATGGCATTGTGGGCCTGAGAGCGTGTCACAGAGCATGTTAGGGCTCATTCTGCGAGACGTTAAAGCAGTCACGATGCCAGCATGCGCATTACTACAGTACAAAAAATAAAGGATTCATTTTCAGGCACTGCCAGTGTCTATAATCTTCAAATACAGACATACTTACACAAAATGAAATATATCTTCTTTATTAAATTTTCAGATCGTCCTCTGATAGAACTACAGTAATCTAACAAATATTGATTACAAACACAGAAGCTCTAATCTCATCTGTGACATAAAATTAGTGTATATTTTCCACTATTAAAGGGAAGGTTTGATGAAAAATTAGTCTTCCTTTCAAGTGTGAGTTGCCCTGTGTTTTTCTTTTATTTATATTAAAAAGATTAACAAAGCTCATTTATTCTCCCTGGATAATGTATTCATTAGCAAGTCATGCTATGATGTGGAATTTGGAAAAGTCTTTACAAAGAAAAACCAAGTGGGAAAAAGTCATTTTAAATAGAAAGCAACTCAAAGACATAGGTATTGATACAGCATGAATGTCTATTTGAGCCCTGTGGATCAAGAACCTGTCTGGAATCTTTTGGTATTTCAGACTGATAAATAATTAAAATATATTGTTTTTATGGGAATTAGCACCTGATCTTGAAAACAGCCCTCCTTTAAAACAGCCCTCCTTAACTTTAAATGGAGCCCTGGTGGCGCAATGGTTAAGAGCCCGGCTGCTAACCAAAGAGCCGTATGGTTACAGTACCACCAGTAACACAATATAGTAAACAAGAAAAAATGAAAATATATATCTTATTAAAGTGTCAACCTATTTTTAAAGTAGATACTATGAAAGTCACTAAAATGTGCTAGTATAAGAGAAAAAAATTGTATTCGGTTATCTCATTATGAAAAAGCAATAGAACCAGACCTAATTAATTATGATAACTTGAATTGTGAATGACCAGCAGTTTATCTTTTATGCTGGGGAAACAAAAAGATTTGCTTGGAAATTCAATTGTGTAAATAAGACTGTAGCAAAAATGTTTAACCAATTTAAAGTTAAGAAACCAAAACTCACTGGTGTCGAGTTGATTCTGGCTCATAAAGACCCTATAGGACAGGGTGGAACCACCCCATAGAATTTCCAAGGAGCAGCTGGTGGATTCGAACTGCTGACTTTTGGTTAGCAGCCGTGCTCTTAACCATTGTGCCACCAGGACTCCATTTAAAGTTAAGGAGGGCTGTTTTAAAGAAGGGCTGCTTTCAAGATCAGGTGCTAATTTCAATAAAAACAATATATTTTAATTACTTATCAGTCTTAAATACTAACAAATTCCAGATAGGTTCTTGATTGGTTAATGCAGTTTGGCTTACTATATATGGTAGAAAACTAAAATTACATTTCTTTTAACCTCTCAGCTATACAGACATTTCCATATGTCACACTTAATGAAGTTGTTGGTATCCCTAGAAGGCTCTGTATTGGGTGATTGTCTGACATAAGAACTGAAGAAAAGGCATGCATATTCATCAAAGGGATACTTCTGGGCTCTTATCCACAGGATGTGCAGTGTCTTGGTTCATGAGAAAGTGGTCCTGTGTGTAATTCAGTTGACCTAGGGCAGTCCTTGGTTAAGAATCGTGCAATAGATGGTAGTACTAGTGGTGGTGGTAAGAAGCCCTAGTAGCATAGTAGTTAAGTGCTTGGCTGCTAACTGAAAGATCACTGGTTCAAAACCACTAGCCGCTCTGCAGGAGAAAGATGTGGCAATCTGTTTTCGTAAAGATTACAGCCTTGGAAACCCTATGGGGCAATTCTACTCTGTTCTAGAGGGTGGCTAGGAGTTGGAATCGACTGGACAGCAATGGGTTTTTCCAGAAGCGGGGTGGTGGTGGTAATAAGATAATAAGATAAGAATGATAATGAAAACAGTAATAATGTATTGGAGAATATTAGGCAGAAGGGCTGGGAAATAATTTTTAGGCATAGGACCTTACATGGATACCAAACCAGTGACATCACCATGAGGGTGCGGGAGGTGTGGACCATTCCGGGTGACACTGTTAGAGAGGGTGACACCAAAATTACTGTTCATAAAAATATCCCTGTAGTAGTTATAACAACAAAAACATTTTTTCGTAAGCCCAGCTTACATGTATCAATATACGTACCAGGCCAGAACCCTATGCTAATTTACTTTTTGAACCTTCTAATGCGTTGTAGTCAGAGCTGTCCTTATTACTCAATTGTAATGAGACACTTTGAATCACATAGTTTTCCTTTGCAAGCTCAACAAGCACGGGCTGTTGTTTTTGTTGCTGCCAGCATTTTTACAGTCACTGACTTTGTCAAATTTTCTGGTGTTTAATAGATAAGTGTAACTTTGGTGACAGGTAAGACAGTACACTATACTGGCGAAGCCAGCACAGGTTGTGCAAGGAAAGGTCCTGGAAGCTCCACAGATACATCCAGACTTCCTGAGGGACTGAACTGCTGCGTGGAGGGCTGCGGGGACCATGGTTTCAGGGAACATCTAGCTCAGTTGGCATAATATAGTTTACAAAGAAAATATTCTACATTCTACTTTGGTGAGTAGCGTCTGGGGGTCTTAAAAGCCCGTGAGCAGCCATCTAAGATACTCTACTGGTCTTACCCCTTCAGGAGCAGGGGAGAATGAAGAAAACTGATATAAGGAAAAGATTAGTCCAAAGGACTAATGACCCAGAACTACCACAGCCTCCACCAGACTAAGTCCAGCATGACTAGATGGTGCCTGGCCACCACCACTGACTGCTCTGAAGGGATCACAACAGAGGGTCCCAGACAGAGCTGGAGAAAAATGTAGAACAACATTCTAACTCACAAAGAAAGACCAGACTTACTGCCTGACAGAGACCGGAGAAACCCCGAGAGTATGGCCCTTGGGCACTCTTCTGGCTCAGTAATGAAGTCACTCCTGAGGTTCACCCTTCAGCCAAAGATTAGATATGCCCATAAAACAAAATGAGACTAATGGGGCACAACAGCCCAGGGACTGTTTTCTAGTCCTTACTGGAAGGCAGGAGGGGACAAGAAAGCTGGTAATAAGGAACTCAAGGTCGAGAAGGGAGAGTGTTGACATGTCGTGGGGTTGTTAACCAATGTCATAAAACAGTATGTGTACTAACTGTTCAATGAGAAACTAGTTTGTCCTGTAAACCTTCATGTAAAGTACAATTAAATTTTTTTTTCTGGTGTTGTAGCTACAATATTGTGGTAATTAGTATTTGCGAACTTATACCAATAATTTTTTTGAGAATGAAGTAGTAATTAAAGGAAAAGAAGGAGGGATATGTGAGAATTACAATTTACAAGTGACAGTACAAAAAGCATTACCAAGGATTCTGTATGGTCTGGTATGGGAGGAGGTCCATGGGGGGTGACACCATGAGTTACCACACTGGGTGACACTCACCCTAGTGATGCCACTGTACCAAACACTGTCCTTCAGAGGCAGCCCACCGAGTTGCCTGCACCTAGGTCTATCTCTGATGGACAGCATACACCTCAGTTGTCCTCCAGTAATTCTGAAGGCCATATAGGCTTTGGAGCATTCATGGTAATGAGCTAGGTCCTGTGGTCCCATGGCTACAAGATATTAGCTGTGAGTTAACACTTTTATTCACAGACTGACTTGGATATTTTGACTGGAGAATTCAGGATGCAGGAGACAAGGAAGAGGGTTTGTATTCTGTTTTATTCTGTTTATTAGTATCTACATGTCTGGAGGGAGTCCCTGGGTGGTGCAAATGGTTAATGTACTCAACTGCTAACTGAAAGATTGGCAGTTTAAATTCAACCAGTAGCATCTTGGAAGAAAGGCCTGGTAACCTACTTCTGAAAAATCAGTATTGAAAATCCTATGGAGCACAGTTAGTTCTACTCTGACGCACACGGGGTCACCATGAGTTGGAAACAGCTTGATGGCAATTGGTTACTGGCCCAGAGGAAGCTTCACTGAGTATTCCAGGAAGGGGAGAATTCAAGGACAACATTACAGTGCCTCTCAGCATCAATAAAATAGTATGTGGAAGATAGAAGTAGCTCATGATGTTTATCTCACCTTGATATCTGGGGGTCTCCAAGAACTCGAAAGGGAACACTTCTTTCCTCTTGGCAAGGGGTCATAAGTGGAGAAGGATATGGACCTCTTCATTAATGTCTTTGGTTGTTTACATTACTCTGTAATTCCAGGAAACTCTGCGTGTAAGGGCAGAAAAACTGGAGTTTCAGGACCTCAGTGCTGAACAAGCAGAACAGAAACAAAAGAAGAAAGAAAGAAAGATGATATTGCCAACACTTGACTGTCACTGGAGTCTTAATGTCCATGGTTTGCTGGCTGATTTTTCAGGAAAACACTTTTTCTCTCGAGTCTTCTTTTTTTCCAAGATGCTGTTTCTAAAAGATCAGTTATTTGTCATACATATCCCTGTTACTGCATATTAAAGTGCAGAATGCATCTAATTAGAATAAGCTAAAAATACTCAAGAAGTTCACTCCTAATATATTTTTAAAGCTATTATTTTTAAGATGAGGATGTTTAAGAGCACAGGTAGTATTTACAAGTGAGCATCTATCAAGGTTTTTCGCCTCCAAGGAAATGGTTATCTTTTATAATCCATTGAAAACAGCCTTCACGGCCTCTTTAACTTTAAGAGAATATGGCTCCCTTCTCAGGTTTTTTTTAAGGGAAGCGGTACAAATCTTTGATTTTCTGCAGTACTGCTTGAAAGATGAAGATGTCAAGATGGATGACAGCTAATGAACTGAGTGCTCAATAGTTCATCACCTTGGTTTTTCCTGAAACCATTTCGTGTCCTTCCCTGGTAAATTGAAATCACTTGACTTTGTTGCAACATCTGATGGCAGTCAAAACCCCAAAATATCCAGGCAGGAGTAAATTCTTTTAGCGTCACAAATATTCTGCTGTCTGGGCCAGTTAGGCCGGTGGGTTAAGGTATAGAAAAGATGAGATTGTGGTCATGTTCCATCCAGCACTTGTGGGCTCCCGTCACTCTAAGGAGAAGTGCTCAAGGACCATGGATCCCCTTGTCTCATGGTTACAGGAAGGACCAAAGTGAGAATTGTACGTATTGTTGTTATTTGTTGCCGTGAAGTTGATTCCAACTCATGGTAATCTTATGTACAGCAGAGCAAACATTGCCTGGTCCTGTACCATCTTCATGATTGTTGCTATGCTTAAGTCCACTGTTGTGGCCACTGTGTACAGTGACATCACTAGGGTTGGTGTTACCCAGTGCAGTAACTCATGATGTCATCCTCCCCATGGACCTCCTCCCGTACCAGTCCATACAGAATCCTTAATGTTTTTTGCACTAATGTTACTCGTAAATCATAATTCCCATACATCACTCCTTCTTTTCCTTTAATTACTACTTCATTCTCAAAAAAGTTATTGATATAAGTTTAAAAATACTAATTACCACAATATTGTACCTAAAACACTAGAAAATTTGACAAAATCAGTGACTATAAAAACACTGGCAGCTTGTAGTGCATGCAGATGAAACCACATGATTCAAAGCTTCATTGTAATTGGGTAATAATGACAGCTCTGACTGGAATGTATTAGAAGATTCAAAAAATAAATAAGCATAGAGTTTTAGTCTTGCAGTTGTATCGACACATGTAAGCTGGGCTTATGAAAAATATTTTTGTTGTTACAACTAACTACAGGGATACTTTTATAAAAAAACTAATAAATTTTTGCTAAAACACTGCACGAAAATTTTATAGACAGTAATTTTGGTGTCACCCCCTCTGAGAGTGTCACCTGGTGTGGTCTGCATCCCCCTGTAATCCCCTAGGGAATCCACTGGCTGTATATTTTTAGTGCCTTCCAACCTAGGGTGCTCATCTTCTAGCACTGTATCAGACAATATTCTGTTGTGATCCATAGGGTTTTCACTGGCAAACTTTCAGAAATAGAATGAACCCCAGGTCTTTCTTCAGAGTCCATCTTAGTCTGGAAGCTCTGCTCAACCTGTCCATCAGGGGTAACCCTGCTGGTATTTGATATACTATTGGCATAGCCTCCAGCATCCTAGCAAAATGCAAGCCACCACAGGATGACAAACTAACGGATGGATGGTGGGAGAATTACGCGCAGGTCAGCATAAATGGGTCTCCATTCTTGGAAAAAAGAGCTCAGACAATAAGCCCATTCATAATTGGACAGCCATATCATCTTCATGTATAAAGTTTATTTACAGTTTTCATGCTCATTCAAATAGTTGCTCATATCAAGGCATATTTAAATTACAAAGTGACAGGTACCTTATATTGCTTTTGAAATTGTTGAAATAGTTCCCATAAATAGAACAATTAAGTACTACTAATTGGTTATTTTTTATGTGACATTTTAGCATAAACTGTATTAAATAGTCTTAATAAAGATTTTAAAATACCTGATGTGGCATCAACTTTAACTCCAAATTACAAAGAATCATTGTTTATTATTCACTAACTTTAATATATATATTTTTTAATATTTTATTGTACTTCAGGTGAAGGCTTACAGAACAAACAGTTTCTCATGTAACAGTAGTACACATGCTGTTTTATGACTTTGGTTAACAACCCCACAACATTTTAACCCTCTAAATTCTCAGCTTTTTTTTTTTTTTTTTTCCTGTGAAAATACACATAGCCAAAGATACACCATTTCAAAACTTTTTACGTACACATTTAAGTGACATTGACTACGCTCTTCTAATTGTGCTGTTATTCTTACTTAAGATGAAGGGTTACAGGACAAAATAGCCTCCCATTTAACAGTTACTACAAATGTTGCCCTATAACGATGGTTAACAATCTCACAACACATCAACAGTATCCTTACTCAACCTTGTGTTCCCTATCATCAGCTTCCTATTCCCCTTCTGCCTTCTGGCCCTTGTCACTGAACTCCTGTACCTCGTTAGTCTCATTTGGTTTTACTGGGCTGTCCACTCCCAGGCTGAACAGTAAACCTCGAAGGTAACTTCACCACTGAGCTAAAAGGGTGTCTGGGGGCCATACTCTTGAGGTTTCTCCAGACTCCTTTAGGCCAGTAAATCTGGTCTTTTTTTTTGTGAGTTAGAATTATGCTCTACATCCTTCTCCAGCTCTGTCCAGAACCCTCTGTTGTGATCCTGGTCAGAGAAGTCAGTGGTGGTAGCCGGGCACCATCTAGCTGTACTGGACTCAGTCCGGTGGAGGTCTTGGTAGCTGTGGACAATTAGTCCTTTGGACTAATCTTTTCCTTGTATCCTGTTCTCTTCGTTCTCCCTTGCTCCCGAAGGGATGAGACCAGTGGAGTATCTTAGATGGCCGCTCACAGGCTTTTAAGACCCCAGACACTACTCACCAAGGTAGAATGTAGAGCATTGTCTTTATAAGTTGTGTCATGCCAATTGAGCTAGGTGTTCCCCGAGACCATGGTCCCCAGACACCTCTGCCCAGCAATTCAGTCCCTCAGGGAGTTTAGATGTGTCTATGGGGCTTCCATGACCTTTCCTTGTACAGGTTGTGCTAGTTTCCCCTGTATTGTGTACTGTCTCACCCTTCACCCAAGATACCACTTATCTATTGCCTATTTAGCATATCCCCCCCACCCCTCCCATCCCTGGTAACCAACAAAGATTGTTACATTTTGAGTGTGAACTTTTTCATGGGTTTTTACAATAGAGGTCTCATACAATATTTGTCCTTTTGTGATTGACTTATTTCACTCAGCATAATGTCCTCCAGTTTCATCCATGTTATGAGATGGTTCACAGATTCATTGTTGTTCTTTCTCATTGCATAGGACTCCATTGTGTGTATGTACCATAGTTTGTTTATCCACTCATCTGTTGATGGGCTCCTACGTTGTTTCCATCGTTTTGCTATTGTGAACAACGCTGCCATGAACACAGGTGTGCATATATCTATTCGAGTGACGACTCTTATTTCTCTAGGATATATTCCTAGGAGTGGGATTGCTGGATCGAATGGTATGTCTATTTCTAGCTTTCTGAGGAAATGCCATATCATTTTCCAAAATGGTTGTATCATTTTGCATTCCCACCGGCAGTGTATAAGAGTTCCCATCTCCCCGCATCCCCTCCAGCATTTGTTATTTCCAGTATTTTTGATTCGTGCCAGTAATGCCGGGGTGAGATGGTATCTAATTGTGGTTTTAATTTGCATTTCTCTAATGGCTAGTGATTGCGAGCATTTCCTCATGTGTCTGTTGGCCATTTGAATGTCTTCTTTGGTGAAGTGTCTGTTTATTTCCTTTGCCCATTTTTTGATAGGATTGTTTGTCTTTTTGTTGTAGAGGTGTTGGATTTTCTTGTAGATTATGGAGATTAGACCTTCGTCTGACTTGTACTGTCCAAAAATTTTTTCCCAGTCTGTAGGTTCTCTTTTTACTCTTTTGGTGAAGTCTTTTGAAGAGCATAGGTGTTTGATTATTAGAAGATCCCAGTTATCTAGTTTATCTGTTGGGTTTTGTGTGTTGATGTTTATGGTTTGTATCCTGTTAATGCCATGTATTAAGGTCTGAAGTGTTGGTCTATTTTTTCTTCTCTGAACTTTATAGTTTGAGGCTTTATATTCAGGTCTTTGATCCATTTTGAAGTAGTTTTTGTATATGGTGTGAGGTATGGGTCCTGTTTCATTTTTCTGCAAATGGATATCCAGTTTTGCCAGCACCATTTGTTAAAAAGACTGTCTTTTCCCCATTTGATGGACTTTGGGCCCTTGTCGAAAATCAGGTTACCATAGGTGGATGGATTTACATCTGGGTTCTCAATTCTGTTCCATTGGTCAATGTATCTGTTGTTGTACCAGTACCAGGCTGTTCTGACTACTGTAGCTGTATAGTAGGTTCTGAAGTCAGGTAGTGTGAGTCCTCCAACTTTATTCTTCTTCTTCAGTAGTGCTTTACTTATTCGGGGCTTCTTCCCTTTCCATATAAAGTTAATAATTAGTTTTTCCATCTCTTTGAAAAATGTTGCTGGTATTTGGATCGGGATTGCATTGTATTTGTAAATTGCTCTGGGTAGAATTGTCATTTTCACAATGTTGAGTCTGCCTATCCATGAGCATGGTATGTTTTTCCATTTATGTAGATCCCTTTGGGTTTCATGCAGCAGTGTTTTGTAGTTTTCTTTGTATAGGTCTTTTACATTCCTGGCCAGATTTATTCCTAAGTATTTTATCTTTTTAGGGGCTATTGAAAATGGTATTGATTTCCTGATTTCCTTTTCATCGTTCTCTTTATTGGCGTATAGGAATCCAACTGATTTTTGAATGTTTATCTTGTATCCTGCTACTCTGCTGAATCTTTCTATTAGTTCCAGTAGATTTCTCGTGGAGTCTTCAGGGTTTTCTATGTATAGTATCATATCATCTGCAAACAGGGAGAGTTTAACTTCTTCATTACCAATTTGGATGCCCTTGATTTCTTTTTCTTGCCTTATTGCTCTGGCTAGAACTTCCAGCACAATGTTAAATAGGAGTGGTGATAAAGGGCATCCTTGTCTTGTTCCTGTTTTCAAGGGGAATGTTTTCAGCCTCTCTCCATTAAGAATGATGTTGGCTGTTGGTTTTGCATAGATGCCCTTTATTACGTTGAGAAATTTCCCTTCTATACCTATTTGATTGAGAGTTTTTATCAGGAATGGGTGTTGGACTTTGTCAAATGCCTTTTCTGTTTTAAATAGAGATGATCATGTGATTCTTTTCTTTCCTTTTATTTATGTGGTGGATTATGTTGATTGATTTTCTAATGTTGAACCATCCTTGCATACCTGGTATGAATCCTACTTGGTCGTGGTGTATTATTTTTTTCATATGATACTGAATTCTATTGGCTAGAATTTTGTGAAGAATTTTTGCATCTATATTCATGAGAGATATTGGTCTGTAATTTTCTTTTTTTGTGGTGTCTTTGCCTGGTTTTGGTATCAGCGTTATGCTGGCTTCATAGAATGAATTTGGAAGTGTTGCTTCCTCTTCTATGCTCTGAAATAGCTTGAGTAGTAGTGGTCCAAGCTCTTCTGTAAATGTTTTGTAAAATTCTCCAGTGAAGCCATCTGGGCCAGGGCTTTTTTTGGTTGGGAGTTTTTTTTATTACCTTTTTAATCTCTTCTCCTGTTATGGGTCTGTTCAGATTTTCAATATCACTTTGTTGTAGTTTGGGTAGGCCGTGTGTTTCTAGAAATTTATCCATTTCCTCTAGGTTTTCAAATTTGTTGGAATATAGTTTTTCATAACATTCTGTTCTAATCCTTTTTTATTTCAGTTGGGTCTGTTGTAGTGTCCCCCATTTCATTTCTTATTTGGGTTATTTGTGCCCTCTGCTGTTTTTCTTTTGTCAGTCTGGCCAGTGGTTTGTCGATTTTGTTGATTCTTTCAAAGAACCAACTTTTGGTTTTGTTGATTCATTCTATTGTTTTTCTGTTCTCTATTTCATTGATTTCTGCTCTGATCTTTACTATTTCCTTTCTTCTGGTGGTTGTAGGCTTTTTTTGCTGTTCTCTTTCTATTTGTTTGAGTTCTTTAGTTAATGTTGTGATTTTGTCCCTTTCTTGTTTTTTGATATGTGCATCTATTGCTATAAATTGTCTTCTGAGGACTGCCTTTGCTGTGTCCCAAAGGTTTTGGTATGATGTGTTTTCATTTTCATTTGATTCTAGGAATTTTTTGATTCCATCTCTGATTTCTTCTATTACCCACTGATGTGTAAGCAGAGTATTATTCAGTTTCCATGTAGTTGATTTTTTTTCCTTGCTCTTTCTAGTGTTATTTCTACCTTGATGGCATTGTGGTCAGAGAAGATACTGTGAATTATCTCAACGTTTTGGATCTTGTTGAGGATTGCTCTGTGGCCTAAGATGTGGTCTATTCTGGAGAACGTTCCATGTGCGTTGGAAAAGATTGTGTACTTTGCAGCGGTTGGATGGAGTGTTCTATATATGTCTATGAGGTCCAGTTGGCTGATTGTGTCCTTTAGGTCTTCTGTATCTTTGCTGAGTTTCCTCTTAGTTGTTCTGTCCTTTACTGAGAGTGGTGTGTTGAAGTCTCCTACTATTATTGTGGAACTGTCAATTTGTCTTTTCAGTGTTGTTAGAGTTTGTTTTATGTATTTTGGAGCCCTGTCATTGGGTGCGTAGATGTTTCTTATGGTTACGTCTTCATGATGTATCGTCCCCTTAATCATTATATAGTGTCCTTCTTTGTCTTTTATGGTAGATTTTGTTTTAAAGTCTATTTTATCTGAGATTAGAATTGCCACTCCTGCTTTTTTTTGGTAGTTGTTAGCTTGATGTATTTTTTCCAACCTTTGATTTTTAATAAATTCACATCTTTGTTTCTAAGGTGTGTCTCTTGTAGACAGCATATTAATGGATCCTGTTTTCTTATCCATTCTGCCACTCACCGTCTCTTTATGGGTGCATTGAGTCCATTTACATTCAGTGTAATTATTGATAGATGGAAGTTTGTTGCTGTCATTTTGTAGTGCTTTTTTTTTGTGGTGCTGAAGTTTTCTTTGTTCTTCTTACTCTCTTGTGCTGAGTTACTTTCATTTGTGGATTTTGTGTTCATTTCTTTTGTTTTTGTAGGTTTTGTTTTTGCTGAGACTTTATGTTTTTCATCTTTATTTTTATGAGTTGGTTTGTTAACTTTCTTTGTGGTTACCATGAATTTTACCCTTATCTTTATAAGTTTGAAGCAGTCTACCCTTACTTGGTATCTCCTTGCCTTCCTCCCCGTTAGAAGGTTCTATACCTATGCCGTTTATTCCCTCTTTCATTGTTCTGATGTTGTTGTCATCCTTTGGTTGATTGCTCTGATTCCCTGTTGTATTTCTTTTGGTTTTGGATAGTCCTTGAGAGTTCATTTCCTAGAATGGTATCTGATTCGTATGATCCTGCGTCCTAGGTCCTGCCTGAGGGTTGAAGCTGTTTGTCCTCAGATCGAAGAACTCCCTTTAATAATTCTTGTAAGTTTGGTTTGACTTTTGCATATTCCCTTAGTTTCTGTTTATCTGGAAATGACCTAATTTCACCATCAAATCTGAATGAGAGTTTTGCAGGATATATTATTTTTGGCTGATAATTTTTTTCTTTCAAGATTTTATATATGACATCCCACTGCCTTCTTGCCTGCATGGTTTCTGCCGAATAATCTGAGCTTAGTCTTATTGTTTCTTCTCTGTATGTGACTTCTTGTTTTTCATGAGCTGCTCTCAGGATTCTTTGTTTGTCTCTAGTTTTGGCGAGTGTGAATATGATATGTTTTGGTGATTTTCTTTTGGGGTCTCTTCTATATGGGGTTCGTTGAGCTTCTTGGATGGCCAGCTTTTCATCTTTCATGATATTGGGAAAGTTTTCTGTCAGAAGTTCCTCAATGATCCTCTCTGTGTTTTCTGTTTTCTCCCCCTGTTCTGGGATGCCAATCCCTCGTAAATTTTTGCTTTTAATTGTGTCCCACGTAACTCTCAGGGTCTCTTCATTTTTCTTTGTTCTTTTTTCTGAGTTTTCCTGAAACAGAGTTGTATCCAAGTGTTTGTCTTCAGTTCCACTGATCCTGTCTTCCACGGTTTCAAATCTACTTCTCAGCCGTTCTAGGACATCATTCATTTCTGAAATCTTGTTGTTTATCTTTTGGATTTCTAATTGTTGTTTTTATATAATTTCAAGTTGTGAATTTATTTTGGCATTTTGTTCCTGCATCATCTTCCTGAATTCTTCCAATTTTTTGTCTGTATTTTCCATAAATTTGTCTATTTTTTCCTCATGTTTGTCAGCTTTTTGCCTCAGTTCTTGGAAAATTCCGAGTATTAGTGATTTGAGGTCCCTAATTCCACAGGAGAATTATCTGGTGTTTTAATTTGGACACCTATTGGAGCCATCTTGTCTTGTTTTTGTAAATGTTTTGATATTGTTTGCTGTTTTCGGGGCATTCAGTAGAGATTTCTCTCATTTATGGATTGTAGATTTTTTTGTTTCATCCTTGTGGTACAGCCGGGCAGGTCTAGCTGAAGAGGAGCCACTGGGATGGGTTGTTTGTGGCACTCACTGCAGCCACCAGGATGGTCGGTAGTCAGTGCTGGGCAGGTTCCAATAGGGCGTGCCTGCACAGCTTGGTGGTGTGATGTCAAGTGCACGGTGCAGGTAGGCAGGATGCAGCGGGGAGATGGTTATGTGTGAAGCTAAGTGGCTGTTTTGTCTCCCACTGGATGCTCCACGAGGCTACTCTCCCGTTCTCCCATTTGCTGGTCTCCGATAGGAGTCCAAGATTGTGGATCCGCGCTGCGTTAGCTGGTAGGGGACCTCTGCATGAATCTCTCCTCGCTCTCTGTTCTCTTTCAGTATTCTCACTCTGTTTGGTGTTTGGCTGAGTTCTTTATCTCTTCATTTGATGTTCTAAGGTTTCAGGATTGTTGATTCTCTGTTTGGCTTAGTTTTTCGGATCTTTGCTGTGGAGGGATGGCGTGGTGCTTCTGCCTAGGGCGCCGTCTTGCTGGCTAATATTTTTTGAAAACAAGCTTTATTAATAGTGTGAGGCCTTTCTGGATATTTCTATACAGTGCTAAAGCAACTAAATGAAGACTGTATGTAAAGGTCAGTAGAACAGTGTTTTGGTTTATAATCTTGGTATAAAGATAATAATAATACCTTACATTTAAATGGCATGTTCCATACCTTACATTTGAATGGCATGTTCCAATTTGTAAAATGCCTTTGTAAAAGTAATTCTATTATGCTAAAATGTATAAGAGAGATTTAGGGGCCATTGTCCCATATTTATAGATAAGAAAAAGGAAGCTGAGAGAAGTTAGGTGACTTTCTTACAATAACACAATTATTAAGTGTCAGAGGTTGGATGTCACTCATTTAACATCATTTATTGGGAGCCCTGGTGGCCTTGTGATTCAGAGCTCAGGCTGCTAACCAAAAGGTCAGCAGTTCAAATCCACTAGCCACTCTTTGGAAACCCTAGGAGGCAGTTCTGCTCTGTCCTATAGGGTTACTATGAGTTAGAATTGACTTTACGGCAATGGGTTTGGGTTTTTTATTGAGAATTCACTATATGCAGGTACCATATATAAGCCCTCAGACATCTTATGAGCTAAGCAGGGAAGGGAAAAAAATAAAAATAATTACACAAATATGTTATCATACCTGCTGATAAATATTTCAAAGAAAAATTCTCTCTGAAAGAGTATGGGGTGCCTGATTGAGAACATGGGTTAGGCACGGACTAAATGTTATCGATACTTAGTTTGAGACCTAAAGGATGAGTAGGAGACAGGCAGGTGAATACAGAGCAGGGGAGGGGGCAGAGAGAATGTGATAATACGATGATGCTTAGTGTACTGGAGGAATTGAAATGAGGCCAGTGTGGATGGGATCAAGTGGCCTTGGAGGAATGATGGATGGGGAGGGGACCTTGCATATTAGCGATTGGAGATGGAGGCAAGGAGAACTCATGAGCACTGTGGACCATGTGAGGGAATTAGGGTTTCATTTTAAATGACACAGGAAGTAGGGAAATAACATGCCCAAACTTGGATCAGGTATTCTGCTTCCAGGTTTAGTGACTGTTTCCACTATATGCCATCAGTTCTTTTGGGGGTATAGAATTCTTTTTTGCTTGTCTTCCTTCCTTCCCATTCCTTCCTTCTTTCCTTCCTTCCTGCCTGCCTGGCTGCTTGCTTAAGTATGCTATTTTTCTTCTAAACAACGAGTATATGGAACTTTGATCTGTTGGTTGCTGTAATTGGTGGCCCTGGCAGTAATTTTTTTTTTTTTTTTTTTAACTTTTGAGAGGAACAATTCTGGCCAGGAAGTTGATCAATAGTTCTAGCAAGGCTGTATTTCATGCTCTGTGAACTTTAGTAATGTGGAAATGAGTTTAGATTTTGGCATCATGTTGCTAAGTGCTGTGGAGTTGGTTCCAACTCATAGCGACCCTTTGCACAACAGAACGAAATACTGCCCAGTCCTGCACCATCCTCACAATCATTGTCATGCTTGAGCCCACTGTTGCAGCCACTGTGTCAGTCCATCTTGTTGAGGGTCTTCCTCTTTTTTGCCCACCCTGTACTTTACCAAGCATGATGTTCTTTGCCAGGGACTGGTCCCTCCTGATATCATGTCCATATCGTGAGAAGTCTCACCACCCTCACCTCTAATGATCATTCTGGCTGTACTTCATCCAAGACAGATTTGTTCGTTCTTTTGGCAGTCCACGGTATATTCAACATTCTTCGCCAGCACTGTAATTCAAATGCATCAATTCTTCTTTACTCTTCCTTCTTCATTGTCCAGCTTTTGCATGCCTATGAGGCATTTGAAAACACCATGGCTTGAGTCAGGCATGTCTCAATCCTCAGAGTGATATCTTTGCTTTTGAACACTTTGAAGAGGCCTTTTGCAGCAGATTTGCCCAGTGCAATGCATCGTTTGATTTCTTGGCGGCTGCTTCCATGGCCGTTGATTGTGGATCAAAGTAAATATCCTTGGCAACTTTAACGTTGTTGAGTAGTATGGCTGTGTTTCATTCTCTGTGAACTTCAGTAATGTGGAAATGAGCTTAGATTTTGACATAGTTTTTCCATATTAATAAACAAGTGGTTGCATAATGCCTTTCATCAGAAAGGAATGAGCTGACTAAAGAAGGAATTTTTTAAGATATGGGATGATGCTCTTGATTGATTGTCAACTTGTTCTCTTTCTTCCACTCTGATTCATCAGTCTCAGCTGCCTACATCTTGATGCTGAACAAGTAATCTGCCATTGGTGATGGCCTATCCCTTTCAGAGGTGTGTTTGTGTGTATGTTTTAAAGCAGAGAAATGTTCACTTTGAAGTTGTTTTCTAACAACCTACACTTCTGTGCTTTGAATTAATTTTCTGGGGTTTTGAGCAACATTTATGCCACATGGATGGGATCAGCCACATCATTCTTGTTTTCTGAGGGAATCTCTTTCTGTAACAAACAGCATTTTGAGACCAGCATTTTCACATTGCCTGAGACCAAAAACCATGATTGTGAGTATTTGGCAAATTTCACTTTTTCAAAGCAATTGAATATATTTTTTTAAGATATAAATGTTGCTGGTGTTGTTAGCGGCTGTTGAGTCAGGCCCCGACTGATGGTTGCCCTGTGCACATAGAAAGAACGAAACTCTTCCCAGTCCTCTGCCATCCCCATCATCAGTTACAGATTAGACTGTTGTGATCCGTAGGGTTTTCACTGGCTGATTTTTGGAAATAGATTGCCAGCCCTTTCTTCCTAGTCCACTTAGTCTAGAAACTCCCCTGAAACCTATTCAACATCATAGCAACACACAAGCCTCCAGTGACAGAGAGGTGGTGGCTGCGCATGAGGTGCATTGGCTGGGAATCGATCTTAGGTCTCCTGCGTGGAAAGTGAGAATTCTACCACTGAACCACCATTGCCTCCCCGCTCCCTGGCTATAGTATAAGTATTCAATTTAATTTCAGTAATGGTAAATCATTTATGTCTACAAACATTTGTTATGCTAATCAAACTGCTCCACCTTGTGTCAGTGATAAGTTCCTAGGCACTTGAAACCTGACTCATAGATTTTTGCTATATTTCCTGAGCTCCACCTTTGCCCAGGAACATGTCACCAGAATCATCAGTAAGGATAATTTCAGTTGATCTCAAGGTGATCCTTACTTTTAAAGAGGAATGTTCCATAGGAAGATATTTCGTTTTTTACTTGTGTGATCTTTTACTAAAGCATGGTTTGGGTAAATTCAGTATATACATAATTTAATAATAAGTAGCACTGTTGATGAAGGTATTCAATTTTCACTTGCTTGAAACAGCAGTAGTTTTGTGTGTTCATATTTGAAGGGCAACTTGAAGTTTTGCAGCTGCACTTTGATCAAAATAGAGTGAGCTGACCAAACAGACAACACTCTAAAAGTAATTTTAATAAAATCATCATTAAATGTGTTGCAGAATACTTTGAAGCTATTAATCTTATGACTACAGTATCTTAAATTGGAAGCTCCAGTGGTTAATTCTATTAAAGCCTAGTCCTTTCAGGAGGTGCTATCTCACCAAACCATGTTATCTTTTGGACAATTTAATTATCCGTTCTCCTTGTGACTTTTTTCTGAATGTTATTATTATTTTTTTGTTTGTTTGTTTGAACTCTTTACAACCATAGATTTCCCCTCATGTTTAGCAGAGAAGATAAAATGAATCAATAAATTTAAAAATATTGTACGTGCTTGAACATAAGCCTCAGTGGTTTTTGTTGTTGTTTCCCTTCCAGGAGTCTTTCTGGGTGTCACATTGTATGGGAGATGTCTTCTTGCTCAGGGCGAGCTCCCAGTGGCCAGGTTGACCCCAGGAGGCTACTCACAGCTGTATTTCCCCAACTGGCAGGCCGTTCCCATCTGTTGTTGCTGTTAGCTGCCATCAAGTTGGCCCCTGACTGCTGATGATCCCTTGCACAACGGGATCGGAACATTGTGATATATAGGGTTTTCATTGACTTGTTTTTGGAAGTAAATCATCAGGCCTTTGTTACTAGTCTGTCTTAATCTGGAAGCTCTGCTGAAATCTGTTCAGCATCATATCAACACACAGGCCTCCACTGACAGGTGGGTGTTGGCTACTGTTGAGGTCCATTGGCTGAGAATCAGACCGGGGTCTCATACACGGAAGGCAAGATTCTGCCACTGAACTACCACTGTCCCCTTCCCATCTATTGCTCCTTCCAAACCCCACCTTAAAGAACTCATCCTTAGATTAGATATGAGGACACTGGCCAAGGTTTTTCCTCATTTTCCCACTGCTCAAAAATAGTTTTCCGAAGGCCGTGGAAACGAGGCGGAATCATGCAGAGTATGAACGCATAACTCAGAACAAGCACCGGTTTTGTGACACCCACGTAGCCGTGCCTCTGTTGGCACTTCCTGGTTGTGGCTGTCACTCTCTCTAGGACAATCTGATCCTGGAACACTTCCTCTCCCTGCCACAGGCTCACTGCTTTCACACCATGGGGACTTGTGAGCTATCCCTTCTGCCCGACGTGACTTAGGGCAGGATGTCTCACAGTGTGGTTGTACATCAGAATTCTCTGTACTGCGTTTCTAAAATGCTGGTTCCCTGGCACCTCCCAGATGGAATGAATCAGAATCTTAAGCATTGGAGGCCTGGTAATCTGCATTTTCTCTATAACTTCCCAAGTGGTTGTTAGGCACACTAAAAGTTGATGACCAGTGCCCTAGAAGAAACTCCCCATATCTGGACATGTTGTTAGTTGCCACTGAGTCAGCCCTGACTCTTGGTAAACACATGCACGAGAGATCAAAACTTTGCCTGGTCCTGCATCATCCTCACAATTGTTGGTATGCTTGAGTCCATTGTCACAGCCACTGTATATTTTAAGTGCCTTCCAACATAGGGACCTCATCTTCCAGCACTGTATTGGACAATAGTCTGTTGCGATCCATAAGGTTTTCATTGCCTAATTTTCAGAGGTAGATCACCAGGCCTTTCTTCCTAGTCTCTCTTAATTTGGAAGTTCCACTGAAGCCTGTCTATTATCAGTGACCCTGCTGGTATTTGCAGCATCTACATGCAAGCCACTACAGTTTGACAAACTGACAGACAAGTGGTGGTATCTGGATGTATTTTTGTTGTGTGCGGTCGAGTCGATTCTGACTCATAGCGACCCTATAGGACAGAGTAGAACTGCCCCATAGGGTTTTCAAGGCTGTAATCTTTACGGAAGCAGACTACCTCATCTTTCTTCTGTGGAGCAGCTGGTGGGTTTGAACCGCCAACCTTTTGGTTAGCAGCTGAGCACTTAAACTTTGTGCCACCAGGGCTCCTTATCTGGGCATACAGGTAACTTTATCCTTTAGGATAAGAATGAAGTCCTGTGAGTCAAAGAATAATTACTCCAAGATTTGTTCTTGCATCTAGTTGTTGTCTCAATATTTCTACTGTGATGACTATTTTCTGTTATCATGGTGTCTTTGTGCCCCTTCTTTCTTACCCCTCAAGCAGCTCTTTTCATCAGCTGCATGGGTGCAGAAAGTTTTCAGAGCATATCTCAGGTGTTGGATTTAAACTCCTAGATGTTCTGGTTCCTAATCTGCCTTTGGCTAGCCAAGAGACTGATTGTGCATGACTCCTTATGTTTCTGCAGAGTTAACTGAATTACTTTACCATTAAATCTGAGAATATCATGTGACCTTTCAGTACACATTAAAATTGGCAACATTTCTCTGGTCTTCAACATAAAATCATGTAGGGTTTTTTGTTTTTTGTTTTTTTTTTGAGATTCTGCAAAATTCATGAGCTGTCATTGAATTTCCTGAAATTAAAACAGCATGCAAACAAATGACAGTAAATATGATATATGAGGCGGTACAGCCATTCAACATATGCTGTGGCTTTTAATTCTTGGTTATTGCCATTAGCAGGGGAATCACTGCAAAATGCTTAGGAAAAAGAACTGAAAGAAGAAGGTTTTACATATATAACGAAGGCACCATAAGCACATGTTTCTGCCTAAGTGAAATCAGGGAGGATAGTAGCATAGTTTGGAAAATTCAAAGTTCATAGCTGCTTTTATTGTCCTTCTTATAGTTTAAGTTTCATATTGAATAGCTTCTTAGTTAATACCATGACTGTGTTTGATTATATAACATGTATGTCTAGGTTGAAAAGTGAAAAAAATGTAGGCAAATAAGTTATTTAGTGATAAGTAAGGAAAAAAAATAAGTTACTATTCCAACTCAACTTTATAACGGTTGTTTATATGTGTGTGTTTCTTTTTTTTAAATTTTAACTGGATGAAGTTTGAGTTTAGATACTGAGAGTACAAATAGAATGAAGTATGGTTTAAATAAATTTAAGGGCAATGAATTGACTACAAATTATTATGAAAGTGGGAGCTGTTTGGATGTATATTCCTAGCTTTATGAGAATGATATCATAAAGCAATCTTCCCTTTCAGGGAGGGCCATTGTCATGACAGAACACAGGCCTGAGCGGACTAGGGTTCTAATTCTCTATGACATTTTTCTGGAAGACAGGATAGTGTTGTGGAACAGCTCCTGGACCAGCTCCTAGAACCCAGTGATCTGGGTTCAAGCCATGGCTGTACCCCAAGCTTGTGGCTCATTGGACTTTTGGCATGTAATATGTATGCAGTAAATGCTTGAATTGCACGTGTGCACAGCTATGTAAGCCTGCTAAACCTTACAGAGATGGATTTCTGACTAGAAAACGAAAATAAAACATCTATTCTACCAAACTTACAATGAGGTAAACTGTTGAGATGAAGTAGAAAACCAGTTCAACAATTTGGATATATAACAGTGCACCAAATTATTTTATCTGTGGACATGTCATTGTGTGTAACAGTGTAAAAGTTTCTTTTTTTTTTTTTTTAAATCAACATTTAGGTTTCCACTTTTATAAGTTGCCATTTCAAGTTATAAAGTAAGAGTCTGTTCTGGCCCTTTTATTTTACTTCCCCAGGACCTGTGACAGCCTTTAAGTACGGTTTCAAAAGCACAGCCTTTTGCAATCTTCTGAGGAAATTTGTGGTGAGAACTCCTCACTTGAATGTAGAAATCTAGGTAATCTGCCACTCATTAGCTTTGTGACCCTGGACAAGTCATTTTATGTCCCTAAACCTTAGCTTTCTTATTTATTATACAAGCATAGTAACAGTAATAAAGAAAAAAAGCCTCATTGAATTGTTACACATTGTAAAGAAAGCTATGTTTGGGTAGTCATTTGTCAACTCTGATGCAGTAAGAGACATGAAGAGGTGCCCAGGTGGTATTCCCAAGTACTGCTGTCTTCAAACCATTCTCCTGAGAAAGGTGGGGGGCTCTTTAAAAGATTGTCATGACTTTTTATGCCTAATGCTCATTCAGCTGACTTTGCTGTCCTCTTTAGTTTCACTACATATGGGATAGGGAGGAAGGATCCAGTATTATGGGACTGCTAAGAGTCCATGAGGAGCCCTGGTGATGCAGTGGTTAAGAGCTTGGCTGCTAACCAAAAGGTTGACAGTTCAAATCCACCAGCCGCTCCTTCAAAACCCTATGGGGCAGTTCTACTCTGTTCTGTAGGGTTGCTATGAGTCAGAATTGACTCGATGGCAATGGATTTTTTTTTTTTTTAAGAGTCCATGAAGGCTGAAAGATTTCAGAATATTTTAGTCACTAACCAAGAAGCTAAAAGGAATAATAAAACATTTTATTTTCCTGTTTTTATATTAAAAAAAAAGATACTCCCACTGGTATCCCATTAGCAGGCATTATTGTGACATGCCAGATAGAAAGAGCAAATGACCCACACCTTCAAGCCTCTCAGGGGCCAAGCCATATCTGTGGCTCAGATGAAGCCCTTTAACAGGGCATGTTGGCACACCAGTGAGTGCAGGACTTTATGTGGCATGTCCTCTCTTCCCACTTACAAGGAAGACTTCCCCTGGTAGACAAGGGGGTGGATGGAGGGAGAGAGCTTCCATCATTAGACAGTAATGGCTTCCTGGGAAATGGATCAACAGACTTTTAGAGCAAAGTGTATGCTATTTATTGATTTGTTATTTGACCCCTTTATTCTCTCATGTGCACTTCTGATATATACATGAAAATATATTTTTGTGTTTGTGACATTGGAGACCATGAAATGACTTATTGAGGCATGAGCACTGGCTTCCGCAAGCAATAACAACAGCAATGGTGATAATAATAAGGAGCACTGGTGGAGCAAAAATTTAAGTGTTCTGCTGCTAACCAAAAGGTTGGAAGTTTGAACCCACCCAGCGACTCTGTGGGAGAAAAACCTAGTAATCTTCTCCTGTAAAGATTCCAGCCTAGAAAATCCTATGGAGCAGCTCTACTCTGTCACATGGGTCGCTATGAGTCACAAATGACTCAATGGCACCTAACAGCAACAACAGTGATAATAATATTTTAATATGAATAACAATTTATTTAGACTTATATAAAAATGAATAAAAGAATTTTTATAACTAATATTTCTATTGCTCTGTAACAAGTAATCTAAACAAAAACAATATTCTTTTTATGTAAAGATAGATTTAAGACAGGTTCCCTTGTGTACCCCCACCTCCCTGCGGCACACACAGGTGTGCACATACATGTGTACCCCCACACACACACACGTGCATGCACACATACACAGGAGATCCAACTATATCCTCTATGGAAATTCACCATCCACTGGTGATAAGAAACCTGGCAAGTCT
This sequence comes from Dugong dugon, assembly GCA_030035585.1. Taxonomy (NCBI): domain Eukaryota; kingdom Metazoa; phylum Chordata; class Mammalia; order Sirenia; family Dugongidae; genus Dugong; species Dugong dugon. Next base: position 113,239,869 of record CM057468.1, on the reverse strand, counting down.
TGGTTAATCTCCACCGACTGTAGGTAATCATGACAGTGAACCAATAGCCTAGTTGCCATCACATGTCCTTACGTGAGGGCGGGGAGGGCAGTGTAACAGAAAAAACACCACTGAGGAGTTTCTGTGAATTGACTCCCTCACAGGTGGCAAAATAAGCCCCAAAATGTCAGGAGACGTGCTGGAGAGGCAGTGAGTCCAAACAAGTCAGTCTCCTAATTCCTCAGCCATTCTGACAGGACATTGTGGAGAGCTGTGAGTTGGATGCAAACACAATTAAGAAGGTCTGTAATTAGTTAAATAACTACCACAGGGCTGCTGACGGATGGATTGCTGCAACCTATGTGCAAGTCTTTAGCTGTGTGTGGCAGAGCTCTGTCCTGTTTTGTTTTTTTAACACTTGTATCCATGTTTTAGATGAAGAGAAAGGAGACATGCTCATGACTTTTGCAGACTGAGGGACAGCAAACTCGGTCTAGAATATGGTTGTTTTTTCAACTCTTGTATTACTTAGGTCAGTGTTTAAGCTGCTGTACCAAACCTGTTACCGTCGAGTCGATTCTGCCTCATAGGACAAAGTAGAACTTCCCCATAGGGTTTCCAAAGAATGCCTGGTGGATTCAAACTGCTGATCTTTTTGTGAACAGCTCGGCTCTTAACCAGTGTGCCACTAGGGCTCCAAGCTGCTGTAACAGAGACCCCAAAATATGAGTAGTTTCCTTTTCAGCAAAGGAAGCATAAGTTGCAAGCCTATCTTTCACTCGCATTCCGTTGAGAAGAACATGGCTCCACCTACCTGCAAGAGAGGCTGGGAAATGGAGCCTCTCTAGCTCTGCACTACCCAGTACAGCAGCCATGAGCCACAGGAGGCTACTGAGCCCTTGAAATGTGGTTAAGTAATGGAGATGTACTCTAACTGTAAAATACACACTGGATTTCAAAGACTTAGAATGAAAAACATAATTAAAATATCTCATTAATAAATTTTCATACTGATTATATGTTGAAATGATAATATTTTGTATATATTTGGCTAAATAACATAGGTTATTGAAATTAATTTCACCTCTTTCTATTTATTTTGTTTAATGAGCCTACTAAAAAATTTTCAAGTACATATGAGGCCCCCTTATATTTCTATTGGACAGTGCTGCATTCAGCTAATAGCTAGAGACCCAGATTAAATTGTTCTACTATGACAGACCAATGACTTCGTCATTGCAAATACCTGTTTCCACCAACATAAACAGCGACTATACATGTGGACCTCGCCAGATGGAATACACAGGACTCAAATCTGTGGAAGAGACAATGAAAAAGCTCAATATCATCAGTCAGAACAAGCCCAGGGGATGACTGCCGAACAGACCATCAATTGCTCATATGTAAGTTCAAGTTGAAGATGAGGAAAATTAGAACAAGTCCAGGAGAGCCAAAGTATGACTTTGAGTATACTACACTTCAATTTAGAGACCACCTCAAGAACAGACTTGGCGCAATGAACACTAATGACTGAAGCCCAGATGAGTTGTAGAATGACATCAAGGATATCAAACATGAAGAAAGCAAAAGGTCATTAAAAGACAGGAAAGAAAAGACCAAAACTGATGTCAGAAGAGACTCTGAAAGTTGCTCTTGAACACAGAGTAGCTAAAGTGAAAGGAAGAACAGGATGAAATAAAAGAGCTGAACAGATTTCAAAGGGTGGCTTGAGAAGACAAAGTAATGTATTACAATGAAACGTGCAAAGATCTGGAGATGGAAAACCAAAAGGAAAGAATACACTTGGCATTCCTCAAGCTGAAAGAACTGAACAAAAAATTCAAGCCTCGAGTTGCAATAGTGAAAGATTCTATGGGGAAAATATTAAACGATGCAGGAAGCATCAAAAAGAAGATGGGAGGAATACACAGAGACACTGTACCAAAAAAAATTGATCAACATTCAGCTGTTTCAGGAGGTAGCATATGATCAAGAACCGATGGTACTAAAGGAAGAAGTCCAAGCTGAACTGAAGGTGTTGTTGAAAAACAAGGCTCCAGGAAGTGATGGAATCCAAGTTGAGATGTTTCAGCAAACCGATGCAGCGCTGGAAGCACTCACTCATCTATGCCAAGACATTTGGAAGACAGCTACCTGGCCAACTGACTGGAAGAGATCCATTCCAAAGACAGGCGATCCAACAGAATGCAGAAATTATTGAATAATATCATTAATATCACACACAAGTAAAATTTTGCTGAAGATCATTCAAAAGCGGTTGCAGCAGTACATAGACAGGGAACTCCCAGAAATTCAAGCCAGATTCAGAAGAGGACGTGAACAAGGAATATCATTGCTGATGTCAGATGGTTCATGGCTGAAAGCAGAGAATACCAGAAAGATGTTTACCTGCACTTTATTGACTATGCAAGGGCATTTGGTTCTGTGGATCACAACAAATTAAGGATAACATTGTGAAGAACTGGTATTCCAGAACACTTATTTGTGCTCATGAATAACCTGTACTCAGAGCAAGAGGCAGCTATTTGGACAGAACAAGGGAATACCACCTAGTTTAAAGTCAGTAAACATGTGCATCAGGGTTGTATACTTTCACCATACTTATTCAGTCTGTATGCTGAGCAAATAATCCAGGAAGCTGGACTATATGAAGAAGAATATGGCATCAGGACTGGAGGAAGAGTCATTAACAACCTGTATGCAGATAATACAACGTTGTTTGCTGAAAGTGAAGACGATTTGAAGCACTTACTGATGAAGATCAAAGACCACAACCTTTAGTATGGCTTGCACCTCAACATAAAGAAAACAAAAATCCTCACAACTGGACCAATAAGCAACATTATGATAAACAGAGAAAATATTTAAATTATAAAGGATTTCATTTTATTTGGACCCACAATCAATGTCCGTGGAAGCACCAGTCAAGAAATCAAATGATGCATTGCGTTGGGCAAATCTGCTGCAAGGGACCTCTTTAAAGTGTTAAAAAGCAAAGATGTCATTTTGAGGACCAAGGTGCATCTGACCCAGGCCATGGTGTTTTTTTTTTTTTTTTTTTTTTTATTGTACTTCAGGTGAAGGTTTACAGAACAAATAGTTTCTCATTAAACAGTAGTACACATATTGTTTTATGACATTGGTTAACAACCCCACGACATGTCAACCCTCTCCCTTCTTGACTTTTTTTTTGGTGAAAATATACATAGCCAAAGATACACCATTTCAAAATTTTCTACATGCACAGTTCAGTGACATCAACTACTCTTCCATTTGTGCTGCTATTCTCAATTTAGGTGAAGGTTTACAGAACAAAATACTTTCTCATTAAACAGTTAGTACACGTTGCCCTATGACAATGGTTAACAACCTCACTACACATCAACATTGTCCTTTCTCAACCTTGGGTTCCCTATCACCAGATTTCCTGTCCCCTTCTGCCTTCTAGCCCTTGTCCCTGGACTGCTGTGCCTCATTAGTCCCGTTTTGTTTTATGGGGCTGTCCAATCCCCGGCTGAATGGTGAACCTCAGAAGTGACTTCACCAGTGAGCTAAAATGGTGTCTGGGGGCCATACTCTTGGGGTTTCTCCAGTCTCCTTTAGGCCAGTAAATCTGGTCTTTTTTTGTGTGTTAGAATTTTATTCTATATCCTTCTCCAGCTCTGTCCAGAACCCTCTGTTATGATCACGGTCAGAGCAGTCAGTGGTGGTAGCTGGGCACCATCTAGCTGTATTGGACTCAGTCTTGTGGAGGCCTTGGTAGCTGTGGTCCATTAGTCCTTTGGACTAATCATTTCCTTGTATCCTGTTCTCTTTATTTTCCTTTGCTCCCGAAGGGATGAGACCAGTGGATGCTGGTCACAGGCTTTTAAGACCCCAGACACTACTCAGCAAGATAGAATGTAGAACATTGTCTTTATAAACTGTGTTATGCCAATTGAGCTAGATGTTCCCTGAAACCATGGTCCCCACAGCCCTCCACCCAGCAATTCAGTCCCTCAGGGAGTTTGGATGTGTCTATGGAGCGTCCAACAGGCCATGATCGCCTCATATGCATGTGAAAGCTGGACGATAAATAAGGAAGACGGAAGAAGAGCAATGCCTTTGAATTATGGTGTTGGTGAAGAATGTTGAATATACCATGGACTGCGAGATGAAAGAACAAATTTGTCTTGGATGAAGTACAGCGCTCGTTAGAGGTAAGGATGGCGAGACTTCATCTCATATACTTTGGACATGTTATCAGAAGGGACCAGCCCCTGGAGAAGGACATCATGCTTGGTAGAGTAGATGGTCAGCAAAAAAGATGAAGACCCTTCACAAGATGGATTGACGCAGTGGCTGCAACAGTGGGCTCAAGCATAACAGTAATTGTGAGGATGGCGCAGGACTAGGCAGTATTTTGTTCTGTTGTACACAGGGTCACTATGAGTTGAAACCAACTCGACAGCACCTAACAACAACAACACTGTGGCTACCCCACCACTATATCTGCAGTGCCTTGCAAAGTGTTGAGCACCTAGAGCTTTCTCAGCATATGTTTGACTTAATAACTAACTGAATTACTGTGTTTGGATCCCAAAACGTATCAGGCTGGAGTAACAGACCAAATTCAACAAAGTGACATAGTGTGTCCTAAATTTTACCTGTACAGCTACAAAATCGGGGAAACAGCTACAGCAATATATTTGAGAAAAAAGTAAAACAACATAGGGCCTGTTTTTGTTTTTGCATCAGCTGAATATGTGCCGTTATATTATTTGGCCTCTACAAAGTCTAATGCAATCTTGTTGTTGTTATTTGCTGTTGAGTTGATTCCGACTCATGGCAGCCCCATGTGTGCTGAGTAGAACTGAGCCATAGGGTTTTCAAGGCTGTGACCTTTCAGAAGCAAATTGCCAGGCCTGTCTTCACAGATGCCTCTGTGTGGGTTTGAACTGCCAATCTTCTGACTAGTAGTTAAGCGCTTAACTGTTTGTGCCACCCACGGACTGGAATGCAATCTTAGCATTGATACACATCTATTTCAAAGAACAGGTGGCATTCCTGACCTACACTGTGCTCTGCAGGGTTTATATCTATAGTGCCTTATTAGACTCTGGAGGTCCTTGATAAGTACAAAATAAATCTTATTTCACAGGGCTAAACTTCAGGACTATAGTAGAATTGACTGGAAGTATGTTTAATTTAAGGAGCCCTGGTGATGTGGTGGTTAAGTGCTCGCCTGCTGACAAAAGGTTGGAGGTTCAAACTCACCAGCCACTCTGCGGAAGAAAGATGTGGCAGACTACTTCCGTAAAGAATACTGCCTTGAAAACCCTATAGGGCAGTTGTACTCTGTCCTACAGGATCAATATGAGTCAAAATCAGCTTGACAGTAATGGGTTTGGTTTGTTTTGTATTCAGTTTAAGATTCTTATAGGATATCCCAGGAACCCTGTTGGTACAATGATTAGGTGCTCAGCTGAAACGTTGGTAGTTCAAACCTACCCAGTGGCTTTCTGGAGATAGTCCTCATGATCTGCTCCCATAAAGATTACAGCCTAGAAGACCCTATGGGACAGTTCTACTCTGTGACATGGGATCACTATGAGTCGAAATCAACTCGATGGCACCTAACAACAACAACAACACGATATCTCTTGGAGATGTTGGGAATGCAGTTGTATATATGGGTGTGAAGATTAGGAGAGATAAATGTATTGAAGGTATAGATGTGGAAAGTGTCTACCTATTAATTAAAACCATAATGTAGGTAGTTTGTCCAGGGAGGATGTTTAGTTAGAAATAGGCACTCTAGCATTTAGAGGCTGTGTATCCAAAAAGGAGCCAGGATAGGGAAGTAAGAAGTCCTAGAAAGGTTAGTGATAAATCAGCCACATGTGACATTGCGGCAACTGAAAGTTTGTGTCAAGATGGAGGGAGAGTTCAGCTGTGTAAAAGCTGCCAAATGATCCAGGGGCCTAAAGACCAAGGAGTTCCCTTTAAACATAACAACTAGAGGGTTCTGGGTGGCCTTGATAAAAGCAGTCTCACTGGACTGACAAGGACTGAAGCCAGTTAACAGTGGATTGAAGAGGAAGAGAGGAGATGAAGTGGAGTCCATGAGAGGAGATAATTCTTACAGAAAGTTTTGCTCTGACATATTGAAACCATGAATCTCTTGATATGATGGCTAGAGAAGGACACAACATCATTTCTGTGGTATTGTTGCCCAAAATGCATAACCTCATTTCAACAGGAGGAAATATCAGGCAACCCCAGACTGAGGGACATTCTACAAAATAACTCATCGATTGTCTTCGAAAATGTGAATATCATCACTAGGAAAGATAGAGGACTCTTACAGATGACAGGAGACTAAGGAGAAATAGTCAGGATGGCTGAGCGGTCTAAGGTGCTACATTCAGATCAGTCTCCCCTGGAAGCATGGGTTCTAATGCCTCTCCTGACACAACAACCTTTGGAGCCCTGGTGCAGTGGTTAAGAACTCGGCTGCTAGCCAAAAAGTTGACAGTTTGAATTCACCAGCTGCCCCTTGGAAACCCTGTGGGGTATCTACTCTATCTTACAGGGTCACTGTGAGTCAGAATTGACTCAATAGTACTGGGTAAGGAGAAACAATAACTAATTGCAATGGGGATCCTGGATTGGATCCTGGAGCATAAAAATGACACTAGAGGAAAAACTGGTGACATTTGAATAGGGTCTTTAGTTTAATAGCATTGCATCAATGATAATTTCCTGGTTTTGATCATTGTACCATAGCTATGTAATATGTTAGCATTAGAGGAAGCTGGATGAAGAGTATGTGGGAACTCTCTGTATTACTTTTGCAACTTTTCTGTAAGTCTGAAATTAGTTCAAAATAAAAAGTTTTTTTAAAAAAAGGTTTGCTCTGAATGGAAGGAGAGAGATGGGAGATGACTGGAAAGAACACAGGCTGAGGAGAGTTCAAAATTAGTGATAGTAATGAAAATAAATCGATAATATTTTCTAAGAGCTTATCTTGCGCTAAGTACTGTATTAAGTGTTTTGTGGACATTTTCTCATTCAATTTTCATAGCTATTCCATGAAAGAAATATTGTAGTTGTTGTTATTGTTATTGCACTTTTACATTATGATAAAGAAAATAAGACACAAGTGAGGTTAAAGATGATCACACAGCAGAAAGTGGCAAAGCTGGGACTTGAAGCTGCTTTCTTAAGCCATTGCGGTATTCAGCTGGAATGGGAAAGAACTGAGTGTTTAAATGATTGGGGGATGGATACTGTTAGATGGGGGGAAAACTGAAAATATGGCAGGAATCAAAATAAAACAGTTGCTGCAGAGTTGATTCTGACTCATGGTGACCCATGTATGTCTGAGTAGAACTGTGCTCTGTAGGATTTTCAGTGGCCGATTTTTCAGTAGATCACCAGACTTTTTTTCTGAGGCATCTCTGAGTGGACTTGAACCTCCAACCTTTGGGTTAGCAGCCAAGCACATTAACCATCTGCATGACCAAGGGACTCCAAACAAATTGCTGTCAAGTTGATTGACCCTATGGGAGAAAGAGGGGATAGAAAATAGAGGGGGAAATTCAGAATATGGGTGGAACTAAGGGAGGACACTGCATCCATGGTATGGTAGAGGAAACATAAAGAATATATAGAGAGGTAGAGTAAATGGGTAGATTATGCTGGCTGGAAATTGAGAAAATTTTTCTTGGATGATGCTGAAATTCTTTGCAAAGTAGGAACTGAGGTGACTAGCTAAGAGTTAGGTAGGAGGTGGCAGAGTTGGAAATTTGAGATAGTGGAAAAATTTTAAGATACCCAATGTGGAGAGTAGGAGAGAGAGCTGGTACAAGACACAGAGAGGATCGCCAGGCAGTGTTGAGATGAGACCACACATACTGAAGTTTCCACTGGTGTCCGTAGTAGCATGATTTTCTGTGGGGTGTTCTGTAGTTTATGCTGTGGACTGTTGAGTTTATCCAGGACTGACTTCATGCCAGGTGGGTGCCAGGAAAATAAGTGATCAAGGAAGAGAAGGGTTTTGTCAAGAAAATACTTGAACTGATAGACTACAAATCTAACCAAGGAGAATGAAAGGAAGATGGGAGGGAGTGATAAGGAGAAGTTAGGGTGGCCAATGTGGTGTTGTAATTTGCATTTCTTTGATTATTATTGAGAGCTGAATGCTTTTCATATATGAATTGGCCGTTTGTAGTTCTCTTTTTTATATTGCTTGTATTTATATATATTTTTTCCAATGTTTTTATTGTTATGTGCTGTCAAGTCAATTCCAACTCATAGCATCCACATGTGACAGAGTAGAATTGCCCCACAGGGTTTTATAGGCTGTAAACTTTACAGGAGCAGATTGTCAGATCTTTCTTCCATGGAGCTCTGGGTGGGTTCTAACTGCCAACCTTTTGGTTAGCAGCCAAGTGTTTAACCATTGTGCTACCTGGTTCCTTTTTCTGAATGGGGATTTTTTCCCCCTAATTTGTTAAAACAATTTATGTTTTAAGGATATGATGCTTTTGCTCAACAGATTATGTCAAGTATTTTCTTCTGAGTTTTGTGGGTTTTTTTAAAATTTTTTCTCCAGAGGATCTTGTTTGAAAGTATAGACATGCATTGTCTGAAACAGCAGCTATTATCTACATGTGGCTACTAAATTAAAATAGAATTCAAATTACATTTAAATTGATTTAAATGAAATACAATTAAAAATTTAGTTCCAAAGTCTCACTAGCCAAATTTCAAGTGCCAAGTAGCCATGTGTGGCTACTGTATTGGACAGTGTAGCTATGGAATATTTTCATCATTGCTGAAAGTTACACTGGACAGTGCTGCTCTAGAAGTCATTTTAAATTGAAAAGTCAACACTGCTTTCCTTATTGACACCTGCCTTTGCAATCATGCTTAGAAAGGTCTTTTCTATCCCCCAAGATAATATAAATGTCAACTTTTATTTTCTTCTAGTATGTCTATAGTTCTTTTTTTTAATACATTGTTAATCTATCTGGAATATATTTTGTTGTCTTATATGAGTCAAGGTCTAATTCATAGTCTTTTCAAATTTTTGACCATATAGTACAATAAAATTAAATGAATTTGAAATGGCACCTTTATCATTTAATGAATAATTAAATAGTAGTAGTTTATTTATTGGATATCTATTATATACATAGGAGTACCTGGGTGGTGTAAACACTTAAACACTTGGGTATTAACTGAAAGGTTGATGGTTCAAATCCACCACCCAGAGGCTCCTTGGAAGAAAGGCCTGGTAATCTACTTTCAAAATACTGAAAACCCTATAGAATGCAGTTACACTCAGAAACACATGAGGTGGCCATAAATCAGAATTGATGGCAACTGGTTTGGTTTTTGCTTTATTATATTACATTGTTAGAATTAATTTCACTTTGATGACTATTTATCAAGGAGATTGATATAATGAGACTAAACCGAGACTGAAGATAATTAAAAAATGATTACAGCAATATATCGGCAGGGTACTGCCAGAATTTCAAGCCAGATTCAGAAGAGGACAGGGAATGAGGGACATCATTGCTGATGTCAGAAGGATCTTGGCTGAAAGCAGAGAATACCAGAAACGTGTTTACCTGTGTTTTATTGACTCTGCAAAGGCATTTGACTGTGTGGATCATATCAAATTATGGATAACAGTGGGGAGAATGGGAATCCTGGAACACTTAATTGTACTCACGCGGAACCTGTACATAGACCGAGAGGCAACTGTTCGAACAAAACAAGGGGTTACTGAGTGGTTTAAAGTCAGGAATGCTGTGGGTCAAGGTTGTATCCTTTCACTATGCTTATTCAATCTGTACACTGAGCAAGTAGTCCAAGAAACTGGACTATATGAGGAAGAATATGGCATCAGGACTGGAGGAAGACTCATTAACAACCTGTAATATGCAGATGACACAACCTTGCTTGCTGAAAGTGCAGAGAACTTGAAGCACTTACTGATGAAGATCAAAGACCACAGCCTTCAGTAAGGATTACACCTCAACATAAAGAAGGCAAAAATCCTCACAACTGGACCAATTAGCAGCATCATGGTAAATGGAGAAAATATTAAAGTCGTCAAGGACTTTGTTTTACTTGGAGCCACAATCAACAGCAGTCAAGAAATCAAATGATGCATTGCATTGGACAAATCTGCTGCAAAAGACTTCTTTAAAGTGTTAAAAAGCAAAGATGTCACTCTGAAGACTAAGGTGCGTCTGAACCAACCCATGGTATTTTCAGTTGCCTCATATGCATGCAAAAGCTAGACAATGAATAAGGAAGACTGAAGAAGAATTGATGCCTTTGAATTATGGTGTTGGTGAAGAATACTGAATATACCGTGGGTTGCCAGAATAACGAACAAGACTGTCTTAGAAGAAATACAGCCAGAGTGCTCCTTGGAAGCAAGGATGACGAGACTTCATCTCATATTTTGGGCATGCTATCAGGAGGGACCAATCCCTGGAGAAGGACCTCATGCTTGGTAAAAGGTCAGTGTAAAAGAGGAAGACCCTCAACGAGATGGACTGGCACAGTGCTGTAAAGATGGGCTCAAACATAGCGATTCTGAGGATGGCACAGGACTGGGCAGTGCTTTGTTCTCCTGTACGTAGGGTTGCTATGAGTCAGAACAAACTCGACAGTGTCTAACAACAGCAACAAGATGAGATTACTTCCTCCAAGAAACCCATAGTTTAGCAGACACATAGTAGATACAACCCATATTTACAATACTATGTGAGCGCATTTGTTGGGATTTGAAAAAAATTGATGTGATTTCAAGGGTTACTAAAGTGTATTTGGGAAATTGTGAAAAGATTGGGGTTAATGGTGTGTGTGTGTGTTTGGGTGTGTATGTATGTGTGTGTGAATAAGGAGGGGGGTGGGAAAGAGAAGGAGTAAGGGGAGAGAATGTGATAAAGCGTGGTGAAACTAAATTCTGAAATATTCTGTGTGTGACACATTAGCTTCTTAGCCATTCAAAAATGTTTTCCTTAGGAATATAGCTCTCTTGGTTATTTAGTTAAGTATCAGTTGCTAGGTGGGTGGACATGGAAATGGGGAGTCTCCTCAGGTAGCTACTCTAGTTATACTTCAGGCAAGAGCTGAGGAGGGCCTGAAATAAGGCATTAGCAATGCAGATGGTTAGAGAGACTTCTGGAAGGTGAAAGTGACAGGAGCTGGCAATAACTGAATGTGGAGGGAATTGCTGATTGAGTGATATTCCACAGGTGTACCTGTAGACGTGAGTAAAGCATGCCCCAGGTTCTGCCAAAAATGAACCAGGCTCCTGACATGGGAAGACTGTATATTAGGCAATACGCCATTCACTTATTGCTTTCACTGTCTTGTCAGAGTTCTAAATAACAGGATGTGATTTCTTGAGGCTTAAATATAGCTGGAATTAGCTTACAAGACAGTGTGTTCATGCTGAAGAAAAATTTACTTACCTTGGTTGATCATAGTGCCAAGATTAAGTCCATAAGAGTGATGTGGTTACAACTTGTTCTATTTTCTATAAATGACTCAGACCATCTTTTTTTTTTTCCCCCAAAACTTACTTGAGACAGGCTGAATAAGCTAGGAAGAGTGGAATTGTTATAGTTGAAAGATTTGATGTTTTCCATTGGCATTAAGAGTTTAAAATTTTAGTTTAATGACAGCAAGCAAGAAGAGATTATCTTCGTACCCTTCAATTATATCTTCTGGTTTTGCTTCATGGAAAATATTTAACAGAGCAGTTGATACTCTTCACTTAGAGAAGACAATCAATACTACAGAAAATTAAATTTAGATTTACCTGGATTTAGGATAAGCTTCCACTAAATATTTCAAGTTATACTTCCTGAGATTTGTTGAAGGAATGTATCTCATCTAAAAGCAAATGATATTGTTTCGTCAGCTGAAAACGAGACATTCCTGTTAAGGTTACATTTGACTAACATACTGTCTATCAAGAAGTTGAAAACATCACATTTCTTTTAGAAGATTCTACTCCCCTTACCATCTTTAATTTTTCTTGTTGAAAAAAAAGTCTCTTAAGGTTTTTAGTTTGTTTGTTTTATTTTGTCATTGCTGCTATTTCACAGAAAGAGTTAAGGACTAGTGTACATAGTTTAAGACTTTTGTGTAATAATTCAGTATTAGTTGAATTACCTCTGATTCTAAGTGTGTGTGTGTGTGTGTGTGTTTCTCCATAAGGTTTTCAGAGGCATTTACTATCATTTGGGAAAATAAAGTGTGTCAAGAGGAAAAGACAGAAAAAAGAACATCTAATGAAATAAGTATATAGAATGATTCTAAGATATTTTGACTTTATGCTTTTATAAAAGGACGTTTTACTTACCTCAGTGAAATTAAATCTTTTTCATTGAGGTGAGTTATTGACTCATAAAAACAGGAATGCTCAAATGACCTCCCCTTCATCCACTCCCCTCAAATGTCTGCTTCTGAAAATCAACTGCTCAAAACTGATGATGGCAAAGTGGTCAGGAAGTGTTTAGAAGATGATAAATGATAGGGACGAGCTTTTCGTAAGTATGCAGCCTACAGGATATTTGCTATTTACTGGTAACTGTACATCGATAATCCTCAGTAAATAAACTGAACTTTACAAATGAGTCAGACAGGCAAAAAACTCATCATCCCTCAAGTCAATGATTTCTGAGGGAACTGGTAAGTATTTGAAAATATTTAAAAGGATATTTATGGCACTGATTAAGTGAAGCCTCATGCATATTCTCCATGGTATCATCTTGCTATAATTTCTTTTACTGCGCTAAAATAAACCGAATAGTAAATGTTACACAGACTACTCTAGGTTGTTTGGATATTAAGATACCAACAAATTATAAAAGTAAACTTAACAAAGGTAGTGACGATAGGTATTAATGGAGACAAAATTCAGTTCTACTCTAATTCCTTTGTTTTGTCAAAAATATAGAAGTAATTCAATTACAATCTATTTTTTATGAATACCATTTTAAAGATACATAAAAATGAAATAGGGAGTCTTAAATGTGTGGGAATAATTGATCTCTGTGTAAATCAGTGTTGAACTTCTCACCATATTAGATTCATAGTAGAAGTAATTGGTATTGGATAATATTGAGGGATTTTTAGGGGTGATAATGGTGTTCTGTTTGCATTTTATAAAAGAGGCCTTGTTTTTTAAAGTTACATAATGGAATATTACAAATGAAATGCTAGGATGTTTGGGATTTGCTTCAAATAAAATAAAATGGAAAGGGGTATTAGGTGACTGGGTGAAAAAGATTGGCTATGAGTTGAATTGCTGAGACTGGGTGATGCATACATGAGGTTTAACTCTATTGACAAAATGAGATGAAAAGTCACTGTTACATCAGTACCTTCTTTCACTCACAAATGTGGTTGAAAGGTGTTTTCTAGCAGTCCTGAAAATCACCTATACTTTCATCTTATCTCTGTTTGCATGATTGAATTACGGTCCAATCAATTTTTATTGGAAATGCTTCAGGTATGGGTTCTAGGAGACTTTGCACTACTTTTTGGTCATTTTTTCACCCTCTGTTCATTATGGAAAGAGGTTTCCTGTAGTTCCTTTTCTGAGTCAATCCAACAAGCTTTTGCCATTTAGGATTAGTGTCTGAGCTTCTGACCAACATGTGTGTAAGTTGTTATAGGGTAGGTAACCCTAGTTTGTATGCACGGGAAAGAATTCTAAATTCTTCTATAAATAGTTGCTAGTCTTGTCTAGTTTAGGGGAATCTTTAATTATAGCTCTCAGTTCAGCTCAGTTCCCAGGATTAAATTCTACAGTTGAAGTCTTCATAAAACCAGACCATAGTTTAGCTTAACATTAAGGAATGTATGCCTTGAGCATTATGCTCTTTTAAGATCTATCTATATGGGATCAAATTGACAAGAACAACTCGAAAGATTAGATAGGAACCTTAGGAGCAGTGAGTTTATGTTAATAGGGGAGGAACAACTCAGAAAAAGAGAGTGAGAATGGTTGCACAACTGGAAGAATATAATCAATGTCACTGAATTGTATATGTAGAACTATTGAATTGACATATGTTTTGCTACGTATATTTTCAACAATAACAACAACAAAATAAATTATAAAAAAATTCTAAGTTGCTTGCATACTTGGCTTATGAGAGAGATCAATCTTTGTAGGCAACAGGCATTTTATAGTCTTAGCAGAATCATGGGGAAAAGGTAGGGAATTTGGACAAGGGAAAGAGGAGGGAGGAGATGGCAGAGGAGTGAAGGGAGTGGTAAGAATGGTAAGAGGGAGATCTAAATATAGGGAGGCAACCGGAGAACAAGGAGGCGGAGGACTTACTGGGGAAATGAGCCTAACTTGTTGTTGCTTAAGTTTGTTAAATTGCTCATTGTTGTTGTTTTGTGCCCTTGAGTGGATTTCAACTCATATCGACCCCATGTGACAGAGTAGAATTTCCCCCATAGGGTTTTCTAGGCTGTAATCTTTATGAAAGCAGATTACCAGTTCTTTCCCCATGGGACCACTGGGGTGGGTTCCAACTGCCAACCTTTCAGTTAACTGCTGAGCGCTTAACTGTTGTGCCACCAGGGCTCCTTAATTGCTCTTTGGCCTTGTCCAAAGAATCTTTTGCAATTTTTAAAATTAGAATCTCATTTGGAGACCCTTGCATACCCATCAAAAAATGTTTCCCATTGGGCCTGAAAAATCTTATTCCCTTTTTTTCTAAGGCATTTTTCAAATGAACAATTTTGTTCAAGTCAAATATTCCCTAGAATGGCCTTTAAGACCCAAATCACCCTTGGTGAAGTTATATGATTTAGAGAAATATGCACAAGGGCTGGGATTGTCATGAAAGTACACATAAGAAGCATAGTTTTGTTGGAGTAGGAGAGAATTTAGACTTGGTGACTCCATGAGGGCTGGCAATGGTTGGCAAACATTTATGTTTGTGCACTTTGTGTCTCAGGCCTCTGACCTGATGGTTGTCTGCCTGTAAATGCAGACCCTACAATCTGTGGCTGCAACAGGCAGAAAACCAGATAGAATGCTCTCTCTATATCAAAGCCAAGCTCTCAGGGAGAAAAATTAAGACAGCAGCTGAACCTCATCTGGTTTTACTGATGACCCACAGCAAAGTTGTCCAGATGGAAGCTGGTCCCATGAGAACTGTGCCCTCATCAGTTTTGTGAGGCCGGCTGGAACACAGGCTTATAGGACCTATACCCGTGCTCTACCCTGTGATTCTCCTTCTATGACAAACAACACTTTTAGACAGCACAACAGAAACAGAAGGTAAAAGAAAGCAAAAAACGGATGAAAAGGATGGCCTGTTTCCACCAAAGATGTCAAAAAAATATGAACCAATAACAAAACCTGGTAACCAGACTGAGAATAAATATCTGAGGTACTCAGTGCAAAGACAGCGGAGTGTAGGCTTCATGCTGACTTACCACATGGACACAGATTCAATAAGCCACAAGCAGCAAGGCACAAGCAGTCTCCATGGGTCTTGCACTTAGTCAAAGGCTAGGCTCTGCAGCAATGGACAATGCAGGCTATCTCAGTGGAACTTCCAGGAATACTGTAGAACTAGATAAGACTACCTAATTGAGATATTTATTCAGATATTTACTCAGATCTTATTATAGTAGGGAGTTAGTCACCATCAATTGTGTTTGGCAGAGAATCAAAAACAGGGAAGTAGGAAAGCCTTATATTCAAGACAAGGGAAGCCTCCAAGTATGTTCTGATTGCTCATTTTTGGCATGGGGAAGCTGGAGGTGGGCTAACTAGAAGAAGTATATCTTATGTGATAAGTTAGGGGAGAATATCTGGATTTCTGTGGTTGGTTCTGACTTGAATATGGGGTCAAAAAATAGGGAAACTGGCTCTTGTTGTCTTCGTCAAGTCTTGATCTTTCTAAGTTGATTGCTACAGAGGTTGTGGTTTGGTTTCCTGGGCTGATTACTGTATGGGATGTGGGTTAGAGTTGTGTTGTCATATATGGTCTGGCCATTGTCCGTTTGTATGTTCAGGATCTCAGCTGGAAAGGGGGTATCAGAATAGGTTCATGTGGAATATCAAGTGGTGAAAGGGTCACAATCTAGGCAAAGAATCCTCTCCTCCTGCCTTTAATTTATTTCATGGAGGTGTCTGTAGAATAATCTCTAACAGTGCAGAATAGCTGGTTAAGATTCTAAAAAAACCTACAATTATTGACAGAACCTCAACATAGGTGGGGTAGATCTTAATGGAAGCTTGATTCAGTCAACTGCATCTCCATTCCCTAGTTACAAGTGTTGTTGTTAGTTGCCCTCAAGTCAGTTTTGACTCATGACAACTCCATGTGTTGCAGAGTAGAACTGCTCCATAGGATTTTCAAGGCTGTGACCTTTTGGAAGCTGATTGCCAGGCCTTACTTCCAAGGCACCTCTGGGTGGGTTTGAACCACCAACCTTTCGGTTAATAGTCCAGCGCTTACGTTTGCACCACCCAGGGAGTTTCCACAGCCAAGTGGTTGCACAGCAGCCCTAAAGAGAGGGTCACTGCTTCTAGTTCAAGCTGCACTGTTTTTGCTTATAGAACAGAATGGCACACCCACTATGAAGATAAAATGCAGGCATTTTTGTTGAATGGATTGTGAAATAAGTTTCCTTTGAGCTACGGTTATTTGAGAAAGAGGGAGGGAGGAGAAAAGGAGGGCCAGAGGGAGGGAGAGACACTTAGGTTTTTCACACAGAAGGTTCTGAGATCAGTAGGCCAGTGACATAGTATTTACTTCAGGTACTGACTAACCGGGCCAACTATGGCAGGAGAATAACCCAAGGCAAAAGACCATGAAATGCGGTGAAGTAGGACGGAATTTGTAGAAAATAAATTGGTTGTGTACAGTCATTTCAGTTTTTTTCTTTTTTGTTATGTCTGAAATATGTTTGAAAAGATAACTTAAAAGAAGACGTGGCCCAGCTAGGAGACTTCCTCAAAGCATTAGAAGTGGAAGGGGCAAAAAAGGGAAACCTGTCAGACAGCTTCAGGAAAAGCTGTGGGGCCTATAAATCCAGCCAGTGGGAACACACCACTGATCAGAGTTGTAATTGCAGGAGTGAGGGCTGAGAGGACAGTTAGAAGGCGAGAGCTAACCTGGCAGCCTTGTGTTGCATACTTCATGATTAGTGAGAAAGAAAAGGTGGGTGAGCTGTTGCTGTTTTTTACGTGAAAGCTTAAACCAAGGGAAAGGTGCACATTCAAGGAGTCCCTGGGTAGTGCAAACAGTTAAAGTGCTTGGCTGCTAACCAAAAGGTTGGAGGTTCAAGTCCACCCAGAGGCACCTCGGAAGAAAGGTCTGGTGATCTACTTTGGAAAAATCAGCCATCGAAAACCCTATGGAGCACAGTTCTACTCTGACACACATGGGGTCACCATGAGTCGGAAATGACTTGACGGCAACTGGTTCTTAGTTAATGAAGGTTTACTATGTGCCAGGCACAGTGCTACCTACTTTAAACTTAGTACTTCAAACATGTGTTCTCTTGTTTAATCTTCATAATAATCCTATGAGGTAAGTATATTGTTATTACTAGTCTACAGATGAAGGTACCAAGGCTTAACAAGATGAAATAATTGGCCCAAGTAAATGATGAGTGCTTTAAACTCAAGTATCTCTGCCTTCAGGACCAGGGCTCTTGACTAATGTGATGAGAAGTCTTACTTAGGGGTAATTATAGACATCAGTCTACCTGGTTGTGGGGGTCGTAGAACAATGCTTAAATCTCAGGAGAGCTAGAACCTGTAGGGCTGGAAGAAAGGCAACTAAGGCCATGTCTTAGAATGTCCAAAGAATATAAACTCTGGGCATGGGATTTAGAAAAACCTTTATTGATAACTAGGTGTCACCTAACCAGGAGACTCTCAAAATATCTATAGTTCTTTTTTTTTTTTTCAAATTTGATTCGTATTTGAAAATAGAACATCATTTCTTATAACCTTTCTATAATACTTATATGCATTTATTATTGATTTTTTTTTTCCCACTTAGTGCTGGAGTGTTCATAAATGGTTTTTGTATTTAGGGAAAATTAAACTAGACATCTTAGGGAGAATATCATTAAGTCTACTCACAACCTGTGCCTAGAGGTTACCTGGGACATTACTCAATAATCCATTGTTGCCATCTGCTGGTAGCTTCTCGGAACTGCAGACACAAGGTTCCAGGGTCCATATTAGCTACTGGTGTGTGCCTCCAAAAATTCACGATGGAAAACAAAGAGAACCAGCAATTTGTTCAAAGATATTCACTTAACAGCAGGGAACTGACCATTTGGAAGCCTATCTCTTTGATCTGGCTCTGTAAATATCGTCCTAGCTCTCTCTTTAAAGGTCAGTAATTCCTGCGAAGCCCTTTAAATCTTTAAGATTAATGTCTTTGATATCATGCTATAAAGTATTCGTCAAGTCAAGGTATATTAAGCATATATATATGTTAGGTGCTGTCGAGTCACTTCCGACTCATAGAGACCCTATATGACAGAACAAAACTGCCCAATAGAGTTTTCTAGGCTGTGACCTTTACGGGAGCAGATGGCCAGGTCTTTTCTCCCATGGAGCTCTCTCTTTAAATGTCAGTAATTCCTGCCAAGCCCTACCTGAAAATATATGCCTGTTCATGCTCTAGGTTCTATTAGTTTAATTCACACCATGCTGTGATAAAGTGAATGAAAACCATTCTTCCTTGAGGCGAGCACTTGAAGTCTCATTATATTGTCTCTACTTTTGGACCTTTGTGTTTTCATATGACAAAGCCTTTTCTTTACTGATGTAGATTTTAATTTTATGATTTTATTCAGGTTTGCAGAAGTGTTTTTGTGATACTGCCATTTCTGTTGCACCTCTCCAGGAAAATGGAGCATGGTGAGGAGATGCTGTAGCTGAAGGGGCTAGGGGAGGCACTCTGAAGGGGTGTTCTGGCAGGCTAAAAAGAGAGGCAACCAGGACATAACAAGGGAAAAAGAGTCACCAGAGTCCTTTGATGTCTCACGTAAATAGTGTATTGACCCATATTCCTACTTAGCTAAATAAACCATCAGGAGACTCCCGCTTTCTAGAAGGCCGTTGTACCCGTGTTGACATTTAACTGTTTATTGATGATCTGAGAAAGTGGACCAGACAATGGAATCAGAATCTGAGCATAGGACACATCCCCTGCTGTTGCCTCTCTTTCTTCTTTCTAACCGACCAACCAGTTGTCATTGAGTCCATGGTGACCCCATGTGTTCAGGGTAGATCTGCTACATAGGGTTTTCAAGGCTGTGGCCTTTCAGAAGCAGATTGCCAGGCCTTGCTTCCAAAATTCCATTTAATATACATACATACATACATATATATATATATATATATATATATATATATATATATATATATATATATATATATATACAGAGCCCTGGTGGTGCAGTGATTTCCTATAGGGTGGTTATGAGTCAGAATAGACTCAATGGCAGCGATTTATTTTTGGTTATGTGTGTGTGTGTATAATATACACACATACATATACTGTATATATATATATCCTATTTTTGCTTTAAAAACAACTTCTAGTTGAGATAATAGTTCTACAAGTGGTATTGCTGGGTGAAGCTTAGACACATTAAATTTTTTTTTTAATATTGCCAAATTTTCCTCTAGGAAATATGAATCAGCTAATACTAACTACCACTAGCAGCATCTGAGATAGTAATAGGTGAAAAATAGTGTTCTTTGTGGCTTTGATTGACATCTGCAAGCTTGAAAACTTCTTATATGCATGTTGGCTGATTGCATTTCTTCTTTTTTGAGTATCCTTTTTACAGTCTTTGCAATTAAAAAAAAACTTTTCTTATTTATGTCAAAGTTTTTTCATTTTTTCTATTTATTTCAAACAACTTTTTTTATACAATTTTATGTCTCTTGTCCATCATATGTTACAAATATTTGCTACAGATACTTATTTGCCTTTGGTATTGCTAATAATCATCAACTCATGGCACTTGAGTGGGAATTCGACTCAACGGTAATGGGTTTAGTTTTTATTTATTGTTAATAATATATGGCTTTTGCATTACATGAGTTTTTTATTTTTATTCAGTTAAATGTATCAGTCATTTTCTTTAAGATTTATGTCTTTGATATCATGCTATAAAGCATTCCTCAAGTCAAGGTATATTGTTGTTAGGTGCTGTCGAGTCAGTTCCGACTCATAGAGACCCTATATGACAGAGTAAAACTGCCCAGTAGAGTTTTCTAGGCTGTAACCTTTATGGGAGCAGATGGCCAGGTCTTTTCTCCATGGAGCCCATGGGTGGGTTCGAACCACCAACCTTTCTGTTAGCAAACAAGCACCTAACCATTGCACCACGAGTGCTCCTAAGGCTATATCAGTATTCTGTTTTCTTTTAAACGTTTTATTTTTACATTAAAACCTTTGACTCATCTAGAATTTATTTTGGCATACATTTGAGAAAAGAAAATGCCCAAGTCATTGACTGGGACACCATTTAAAAGACCCCGGAGAGCTGGATATTCTGCAAAGTTTCACACCTTCCAAGTGTTGACTCCAGTGGCCGAGTTGGGATGATGGGAA
The DNA here is from genome assembly GCA_030035585.1 of Dugong dugon. Taxonomy (NCBI): domain Eukaryota; kingdom Metazoa; phylum Chordata; class Mammalia; order Sirenia; family Dugongidae; genus Dugong; species Dugong dugon. The sequence goes on along the minus strand of CM057468.1, from coordinate 113,219,221 downwards.
TGGCTAGTGGGGAGTCTGATCTGAGAAGCAAATCAGCAGGCAGTGACAGAGACATTAACTCAGTACATAGTGCCCTACATTTCTCTGTCATTAAATATAAAAGAAATTACTATTGATGAACCAGAGCATGGCTATAATACATTTATAAATATTTAAATAAGAAAAATGGGGGAAGGTGCACCAAAGGCAGTGATTTCATAGACCATGAGCAAGAAGCCTGACTGGTATACAGATGAGTGACTTCGAAGGGGAGCCTAGACTGCATTAGAAGGACACTTTGATGGACGATGGGGTCTGGCCTCCTTCCTGGGTCTGGGATTAAAGCAGTACATTAGGGTATGATGAGATTTGAAGAGTGTATGATTTTTAAGTTACCACCAACTAATTTGGCAAGAATATTTTCAACAGCATTAGTCATCCTTATCGTCATTGTCACCATCTACAAAAAAAAAAAAAAAAGATCAAAAACAAATTGAAAGTTAGAGTTTGTACTTGAGGATGAGTATATCATTGAACCTGAAAAGAGAGATGTCTTTACGTTCTGATTTTGCAAAGTGAGATTATTGCAGTTCTAGCTCTGTCTTTTGAAGAGGCACTGGGACTCATGAGCTCCTTTCCCTGCCGTTTTTTTCCTTGGTTGGGAGGGAGGAGATGAGTGAATTCTGCAGCTTTGGGCTGGTTTCACCCCAATCCATGTCAGTCTCACCCAGATTCCTAAAAGGCTCGATGAGCTAAGTAAAGCAGAGAGAATGTAGGGAAGAGGATGGACAGGTAAGAATACACAATAAAGTTAGTGGCAATAATTGTTGTTATTATAACAAAAACACTAACCACATTTAGGGAATACATACTGTTTGCCAAGCAATGTTCCATGTACTGTACATGAGCAACAATCTAGTAGCTGAGTCTCCTAGTTAGAGAATCTGCCTCCTGTAGTCCAGGGGAATAAGAGGGAATGAAGGTACTACCTTTGGAATGAATTTCTGGAGTATCAGGAGGCCTCCCTGGTACTGAATCCATGCTATGTTCCAGGATGTCAAGCTAGTAATTGAAGAGGGTGTTTTAGGCTGGTTTTGCTGACTGTATATTCATAGATATAAGCATGTCTACATTATTGTTACTGCCTTCTTAAATGCTTGCTGCCTATCCCTCTACCGGTATGTCCACCCTGCACACCTTCATCAGATTCATGTTCCCAAAGTCCTGCTTTGATTCGCCATCCTCTTGTCTCATCTAGGGTGTTTGTTGAGAAGGGAGATTCCTGAGCTCATCTTCAGATTTAGTGCCCCAGGTGATTAGATGGCGCATTCAACTAAATATTGGCCTGAGCAGCACTTCTCAAACGTCAGTGTACACAAGAATCATGTGGGGATCTTGTTAAAATACAGAATCTGTTTCAGTAGTTCTGGGGTGTGTCCTGAGATTCTGCATTTCTGCAAGCTGCCAGATGTTGCTGATGTTGCGGGTTTTCAGACCACCCTTTGGGTAGCAAGGGACTGTTGTTAGTTGGTGTTGAGTCAGCTCCAACTCTTGGTGACCTTATGTATAACAGGATAAAACGTTGCTGGGTCCTGTACCAGCTTCGTGATCATTGTTTGAGTCCATTGTTGTGGCTCTTGTGTCACTCCTTCTCATGACGCTTTCCCTGTTTTTTGCTGGCCCTCTACTTTACCAAACATAATGTCTTTTTCTAGCAATTGCGGTCGCCATGAGTCTGAATCAACTCATGACAACCGGAGCACAGGACTAGAGGATCTACACTAGTTATGATGGTATTTTACTCCTTTTGTGTATTTGCCCCCTTTTCAGCTTCCCAAACTTATCCCTGTAGGTATCTTGCCTGAAGTCTCTGACACAGTCAAACCAGACTCTGGAGTGTGCTCCAGTAGTGCTACATAGGCCCTGCCTCTGAACTTTTGCTCCTTGTTATTGAGACTGCTGTTCTTTGTTGGCCCCATTTGTTTAAAACAGATCTTTCTTGATGGACTTTCCCTGTCTCACCTTGTGGATAAGGGTTTTTCCAACTGCTCCAACCCTCTGAAGTCCTCTTTTCTCTTAACTTTTTGTTCTAAAGCCAGCCATCTACTCTTGGTATCGTGTCAGGGGCAGTAAGCGCTGCAACTTCACCCCCGGATACATGAAGAATTCAGTTAAGTAGAACTACCTTGTTGAAGTGAACTGCTTTATTTTCCCTTGTTCCGCAGAGGAGTGTGCTACTAGGTGGGAGCCAAGGCTGGCATGGAGCCAGCACAGCCTCAATTTCAAAAGCCAAAGCTCTTTCCCATCCTGTGGATTCATAAGATGTCCTCTTAGCCCATCCCTGTAGTTACTTTTAGGAGTCCCTGGGTGGCACAGATGGTTAAGCACTCAGCTCAGTTACTAACTGAAAGATTGGTGGTTTGAACCCACTCAGAGGTGCCTAGGAAGAAAGGCCTGCCAATCTGCTTCTGAAAGGTCACAGCCTTGAAAACCCTGTGGAGGGCATTTCTGCTCTGCAATGCATGGGGTCACCATGACTTAGAATCCACTTGATGGCAACTAACTGTTTTGTTTTATTTTTTGTAATAACTCTAACTTGCGCTGATCAATTGTAATAGCACTAGATGTAGGCATGGGGGACATATTGAAGCAGCCCCATCCCCATAAGATGAGTATAACATATGCCTCACGCCCCCCCCCCCAAAAAAAAAAAAGTATAGAAAGCGTTCGTATTTTTACGCACTTTTCCTTTGCCTTAAACTTCCAGACTAATTTATCTGGATCTGTATTTTCCCATCAGGACCGTCCTTAGGGTCTTTGTTCTATCTGTGTAAAATGCAAACACCAAGCCTTCCCCTTAATCATCAGTTACACAATTCGAATCTGCCCTTGGCCATTCCTTTGCTTCTCTGGGGTGATGAACCCTATACAATGGGGGAAAATGCTCCAAAATATTAATCACAATTTAATACATGTCAAGTTGAAGACAGTGGATGTAATATCTTATAAATCTGGAGAAAAATTCTGAGACATTCTTCAAAGCAGAATGTAAAGTATTATTTGCTTCTCAGAATCTTTTGTACTTCTTCTGGGTGTATACATTTATCCCAAAAGCAGACAATCTGGAATCTTTTTCAGATTCTGTCCAGGTTAGATATATGTCTATGAATTAAATAGACTTGCCCATTATTTGTTGTCTCCATAATCCTACTCTTACTGTGCACATAAAAATACATCTTGAGCAGCATCAGGTTCAAGCCAGATGAAAAAGTTCATGTCCTCAGTAATGGGAGGATAGAAGGGCAGCAAATTTTGAGTTCCTTTGTTGTTTTACACTGTCTTAGTGCTAGTTAGGATTTTGGAACAATATTTCATGTTCTAGGAGTAGTTTTTATCCAATGATTAGAACTTTCCATTTTTTAGCGCTTTTCATCTAAATCTTTTAAGGTCAAAAATCATGAATAAATCCATCTTTGATAGACTGAAAGGTTTTTCACTTCAGAGAGTTGTCAGTGGACTTCAAATTGGAGCAGTCTTTCAGTTCTGTTACTTGCAAGCTATTGATAAATTTGCTCACACCGCTGCAGACCTGACAAATATATTCATGGACCATGGAGCATGGCTTGGTGTTTAGAGGAATCCAAAATGTGACTTTATTAAAAAAAAAAAAATTAAATGGAGTTAGGGATGGTATTTATAGTCGGATATTTAAAATAAGTAATTTAAAAAATTAAAAATGTGACATTGCAGTTTTAATTTCAGATTAAATGTAAAAAATGTAAATAATTGCTGATAGACCACAAATGCTGTTCTTTGAACATTCATTTTAAGCCATGTTTACTAATACCAATCACAACCCACATGAGGTATTTTTAAGAACTGGGAGGTTTAGTGTGAGAACTGATTAAATTTTAACCTTTATACTGACAGAAAAACTAGGGGAATTATAAACCGTGAATCTCTACTATTAGTGAACTGCAGGCCTGATAATTACAAGGTGGGGGCAGGAGAAATTTGCATGTAGTGACCATTTCTATAGTCTAGAGTTCAGTTTGGACCTTTTATTTTCAGGAAGCAAATAGTAATTTTAAAATATCCACTTTCGCTCTGCCACTTATAGGGAAAAACCAGAGTGTGCTGCCTTCCCTGAAAGGGTGTCTTCAAGAGAAGCATGATGGTAAGCTCACGGCAGGACTGAGTCTCATAAGGCTTAGCATTGAGACAAATCCCAGTTGATCCCCCCAAAAGGTTTCTTGTAAGACTGGATTGAATGTGTATTTGTTGGTAATGAATACAATATCCATGATTGTTGTTGTTGTCAGGTGCCTGTCAAGTCCATTTTGACTCGTAGCAACCACACGTGTCACAGCAGAACTGCCCCATAGGGTTTTCTAGGCTGTAATCTTTACGAGAGCAGGTCACCAGGTCTTTCTCTTTTGGAGTGATGGTAGGTTCTAACCACCAAGCCCTTAACCACGGTTCTACCAGGGCTCTTTAATATCCATCATAGGAGAGTTATTCTTCATTTTGAAGGGTGCTTTATTAGGAGACTCTTAACAAAAGCTTCTATGGCAGCCATTTGCAGGAAGACAACAGGCTAGTGCTCTCCTAGATGAAAAAGGGTCAAGTGGGCACACTGTGAGCCTCAAATGAAGCAGCAGCTTTTACATAGTTTATTTTTAACTTAAGAGAATTTAGTGTGCTTCCTGGCTCTTTTTTTCATCCCTTGGGCCCTGGTGGTACAGTGGTTAAAGAGCTTGGCTGCTAACCAAAAGGTCGGCAGTTCGAACCCACCAGTGGCTCCTTGGAAACCCTATGGGGCAGTTCTACTCTGTCCTATAGGGTCGCTATGAGTTGGAATCGACTCGACAGCAATGGGTTTTGGTTTCTAGGTGAGATAGAGAGACTAGAGGGGGCTGGAGTTGTGTTTCCCTTCCCCCATGTTGGTTGTTGTTGCTAGGTGACACCGAGTCAATTTCGATTCATAGTGACCCTATAGGACTGAGTAGAACCGTCCCGTAGGGTTTCTAGCTGTAATCTTTATGGAAGCAGACTGCCAGGTCTTTCTCTCATGAAGTGCCTGGGTGGGTTTGAACCTCCAACCTTTCAGTTAGCAGCCGAGTGCTTAGCCACATATCAGCCGTGTTGGATAGGCTCTGGTAAAACCCACCTTGGTCACTATCTGGTAAGATAGTTTCCCTTGAGGTCAGGCCATTGTTAGGGAGAACAGAGTTGTGCTCTGGATGTTATTTCAAAATGGTTACTTTTCCCTTCACCCTGAGAGAACCAAGAGGACTTTTTTTTTCAGTCTTCATAATGAGAACTTGGTGGGGCTCTTGAAAGTAGAATTCATTAAAGTGTGGGGGGTCCTCCTAAAGCTGGTCCCAAGTGCTTTGATCTTTCAAGCTAGTCCACCCCATGCTCAGTGTCCTGCAATTCATCAATCATCCTTTAAGTATTCTTACTGTATGCTTGGTCCAGTTTCTTATCCCTGAAAACTGTGATTTTCTGTATTTGCTTCTATCTCCATTTTTTGCGGTGGTAGTTTGCCCTGTGACCTTAATTCTCTGATGGATCTAAGAAGAGTTGTTGATTTTCTTTTTTTTTTCCCTACTTTAGATGAAGGTTTACAGAGCAAATCAGTTTCTTCTTTTTAGTTTAATTTTTTGTTTATTGTAGTTTAAGTGAAAGCTTACATTTCAATTTATTTTCTCAGACAAAAATTTATGTATACATTGTCATGTGACCCTAATTTCTCTCTGTACACTGTGACAGCACACTCCTCCTTTCCACCCCTGATTTCCCATGTCCATTCAACCAGCTCCTAACCCTCTCTGCCCTCTCATCTCACCTCCGGACAGAAGCTGCCCATTTAGTCTCATGTATCTACTTGAGTTAAGTAGCACACTCTTCACGAGTATCATTTTATGTCCCACAGTCAAGTCCAATCTTTATCTGAAGAGTTGTCCTTGGTAATTGTTTTAGTTCCAAGTTGACAGAGAGTCTGGGGCCCATGCTTTCCGGGGTTCCTCCAGTCTCAGTCAGACCATTAAGTCTGGTCTTTTTACTAGAATTTGAGTTCTGCACCCCACCTTTTTTTTTTCTTTCTTGTGAGGACAGGAATAACAACTTGCAAACTCTTTACATGTTGTCCTGGAAACCAGAAATTATAATTTGGTGTGTAAACATTAAATCAGAAAGTCCCTATTAACCAGTCTGTTATAATTATTAATAGGGAGTAATTTACCAGGAGCCATGATAAATGGCGGTCAGTACTTGCCATCTTAAATCCCATCAAAACCGGCCTAGATCAGTGTGATGACTCACTTGCCCATTGTATCATTTTTGCCACAGACCCAACTAAGTGATGTTCATTTCAGCCATCTGCTTGCCATTTTTCTTTCTCTCTTTGGTAAACACCACCTTTTGAAGAAGTGGATTAATAATAATCAAATCTGGATCTATACCAATAAATAGCAAGATAACTTTAAAATTCCATTTTGGGTTCTGGGAAGTAAGACTGTGAGTGGTTGATAAGTGTTTTATTGGGCATGCATTTTCAAGACATTTTCCTGAAATACAGTATGTAGACAAATTTGTCAAGAGAGAAATAGTCTATGAGAAAAAGAAAAAGCATCTTAAAATGGGTCTGTATCTTTCCTGTATTGATGGATTTTTCTACAGTTTTACTTTCTTCAGTTACAAAGACATTACAAGGATACATCCTCACTAAAAATTATTAGAATCCTCCATAATCTGTAATCTGACTGAACAGAATTCAGCTTTGTTTAAATTTAGATCTTTACAGTCTTATTCACTTTGAGGAAACTTGCAAGCTGAAGTTCCTATTGAGACAATGTAATTAGTTTAGATAATATATCGCCCATTTTATTTTATTTGAAATTATTGTTATCTGTAGATTGTGTTAATATTTTACATTTGGGGTGATAGCAATGAGGGCACTCTACCTTTCCAGAAATTTTGGGTTGTTACTTATCACTCTTATTTCATTGTTCCAACTTCATTGACTACAGCAATAAACATTCAAAAACGATATTCTTTTCCTTCACTGCGTAAGCTTGTGGATGATTTTGTGCTTGTGTTTATTCCATTGGATCTCCGTACTTTAGGACAATTAAGTAATACCTAAAGGCTTCCAAACTTTTCCTAGGAAGGAAATACCACTCATTTTCTGCTGCTTTTGCATGCTCCAAGTTGAAGAGCGTATATTGTTGAGAGAGATGGCTATTATTCAGGACTCTTCTGCTGGGAATCCTGGTGAGCAAGAGAGCAGGGGTTTGTGACTGTAGAAGCCAGTTTACCGATTATGACAGAGTTTACCCAATCAGCTGTTAAATGGAAACCAACCTTTTGGAGGTCTCCATTTTCTTTAGTATTATCTAAGTGTTTCCTAAAAGAATATTTTATTTTTAAAAGATTGAGTGTTCCAGAAGTCTTCAGTCTTATCTTGAGATCTTTCATTTGTTATGTACTTAATTTAAAATCAGTCAACTCCTATGAAATTTTTGGGAGAACAAATAGGCATATATGAAATAGTTAAGGTGGGGCAAGTGCTTCACTTTGTCTGATTTTGAGCTATATTATCTTAACTCTTTGCTCCTACTGCCTGAGCATTTTTGTAGATTTGCATATTCCAAATACATTAGAGTGGTTTAGAGTCAGTTTTCAAACCCAACTTACCAGGTGACTTAATGAGAGAAGCTTTAAAAAAATCTTGTGTCTGAGATCCATAACTAGGGTTGCTAGTTTAGTAAATAAAAATACAGGATGCCCAGTTAAATTTAAATTTCAGATAAATGAACGAATTTTTAGTGTAAGTATATTCCAAATAAGTATGTCCTGTATTTTATCTGGGAATGCTACCCATAGCGCATAGATTCTAATTCAGTTTGTCTAGAGTGGGGTCTGGCATTGGTATTTTCGTAAGTTCCTAGGGGGGCCTAATGTGCAGTGGACTTGAGAGTCACTGGCTAGATTAACAGTGTTTCACAAACTTCAGTCTGTGTGGGAGTCATTAGCAAGGCTTGTGAAAAAGCACCTGTCAATTCTCCTCCGTTCCAATGTACTAGGCCTGGGATGGAGCTGAAGAACCTTAACAAGCATCCTAGTTAATTTCTGTTGCAGGTGGTCCGTGGACCATTCTTTGAGAAACATGGTTTTAGGGCACATTCGCAATAAATTTTTTTTTTTTTTTTAGTGCTGTGCTTTTGTGTTATTTTTTAAATCTCAGAATAACAAAATCCCACGGTGTAACATAATATACTGGTTAAAAGTGACTACCATTTATTTTTATGTATTAGAATAAATAATATGGTTTAGGAAGATGTTTTTCAGAACATAAATAGAAATCAATGTGAATTGGGTTCTGTTGTTTGCTATCATTTTTTATGTAATAAATTAAAGATACTTATCCTCTGAATTGGAAAATGGGTCTTTGCGATGACAACATGTTAATTTAAATGGACCCTACGTCTTTCAAGGACTCTGATCCTCAATAAACTGGAGAAAATGACCTTAGCAGACATTACACCTGGGGAATTGAATCTAACAATTTGGGAATGGTTGGAGGCCTATGTTGAGCAAATGGTCCATAAGAATGCACTCTACAAGGTTAACAGGCTGATGTTTTCAAGATTATATACGAGAAAAAATAATGTAGATAATTAACGCTGTTAGTGCCGAGGGCTGTTTTTTCGTTTCTTATGTGGTTTCAGTAATAGAGAGAGCAAAGACATTTTGTCTTATTGTAGCCTCTTTGTTTTGGTGATTTCTGACTTCCAAATCGATATTTTTTTCCTAAGATTTTAAGAAAACCCAGGGAAGTAAATATTGTGCTTTATTTTCAAGGGTCATTTATATAGATGCAAATCTATACTGCTCTTAATGATCCAAAGTAATTCCTTGTGGGGGTGATTGTTTCCCATAATCTATTAATGCATTATTGATTAACCACAAAGTCTACTTTATATTAGTAAACACTTCCGTGTGACATCATTAACCCCAAGTCCCTTCCCATTTTTTTTTTTTTAGGTAGTGTGGTCTTAGGTTTCTTTTGTTCCAATTTTCTGTACTTAGAACAGCGACATTGAACATTTCCTATTTGCTTTTTATTATTAATATTTACTAGCTGGTCAATTGGATCGTCCTGTCTAAATTGTTTGTGGTATTCCGACCCTATAGATTAAAAGCCTACTGCTATTCTAATGAAAGGAGCTCTGATTGCAGTGCAGTGGTTAAGCGCTTGACTGTTAACCACAAGGTCAGTGGTTCGAACCCACCAGCTGTTGCACAGTAGAAAGATGTGGCAATCTGCTTTTGTAAAGATTGCAGCCTTGGATACTTTATGGACCAGTTCTACTCTGCCCTGTAGGGTCACTTTGAGTCAGAATTGTCTTGACAGCAACCAGTTTTGTTTTGTTTTTGCTATTCTGATGAGACAGTCCCTGGATGGTGCAGATAGTTAAGCACTGGACTACTAACCAAAAGCTTGGCGGTTCAAACCCACCCAGAGGCACCTTGGAAGTAAGGCCTGGTGATTTGCTTCTGAAAGGTCACAGCCTTTAAAACCCTATGGAGTGCAGTTCTACTCTTCACACATGGGGTCTTCATAAGTTGGAATCAACCCAATGGCAACCAACAACAAATTCTAATGAGACTTGGTTGCTTTCAAGTCTTAGTTCTATTTGTTTTGTGACTTTGAGTCCAGTAAGCTATCCTACCAATACTGTAACTCAAGTTTATATTGCTCTTTTCAGTGTTCACAAGGATTTCATATGCATTTTTAAATTTGATCTTCTTGAGTCGTATGAGGTATGTTTGTTGTTGTTGTTAGTTGTCTTTGAGTAGGCTCTGACTCATGGTGACCTTGTCTATAGCAGAACGAAATGTTGCTGGTCCTGAACCATCTGCATGATCATTGGTATATTTGAGTCCGTTGTTTCGGCTATTGTGTCAATCCATCTAATTGAGGGTTTACCAAATACAATGTCCTTTTCTTGTGATTGGTCTTTTCTGATGGCATGTCCAAAGTAAATGAGCAGAAGTCTTGCCGTCCTCGCTTCTAAAGAGCATTCTGATTATATTTCTTCTAAGAAGAGGTATGCAGGGCAGGAGTAATTATTAATCCCATTTTGCAGATCAGGAGATAAGGCTTAGAGTGTTTAATGGCATATTCTGGTAAGTCTGTAAGTGATGGAATTAGCCCTTGAACCCGGCATTCTGGCCCCCAGTGCCCTTTCTCCTCTCTCAAAGGCATCTCTTATTAGAAGAGACCAAACCTGACAAAAGAATGTAAAAGTGCATTGGGTGGGTAGCTGTTACCAAGGAAACTGTTGCTTTATTTTTTTTAAGTATTGGTCAGAAAGGAAGTGAAAAGACAGAACAATTTTTTGTACAAGTAGAAAAAGAAAACAACTAAAGATTTGAAAGCAAGCTGACCAGAAAACCGTCATGAAAAACTTCACAGAGCAACATGATCACGTGCAATATACTTTCCCAACTTCCCGCTATTTTTGTGAGGGAAGAGAAGGGCAAGGGAATTATCACAGACACGAAAGAGTACTCTGTGTTTCAAATTATATTGCAAGGAAGAACACGATGTAAATTCTATAGAGTGGATCTCAGTAAGGAAGGAGAAGACAAGAGAGGGAATGAGGAAGGAACTTATATCTTCTGTGGCTGAGGGGCAGTGCAGGCAGGGCCAAAGAATTGGGTGCAAGCCATGGCCAGTTGTCATATTGATGGTTGGCCAACATTGTTCAAGAGTGTTAGGAAGTCCAGCCAATTCTGTTTCCCTCAGTCACTGAAACAGTTTAAACAGAGTGAATATGCTATTCATGGTTAGGATGGGAAGAAGCACCTGATAACTTACATACCAAAACCAAACCAAACCCACTGCTGTCGTGGCAATTCCGACTCATAGCGACCCTACAGGGCAGAGTAGAACTGCCCCATAGGGTTTCCAAGGAGCAGCTGGTGGATTCAAACTGCTGACTGGTTAGCAGCCGAGCTCTTAACCACTACACCACCAGGACCCTGATAACTTACACAGAAGGCTTTTTTTCTTTTTAAGTCAGAAAAAAAAAAAAAAAAGGTTTTATTTTCCAGAACTGTGGATGTTTTTCAAGTTGAAAAATGCTTGTAAGGTAGGGGCTGTGATAGAAAGGTATGTCATGGTAGAAAGGTATGTCTGAGGAAGTCAGGGCAGCTGACCAGGTTCAGATAATGAATGAAGAGAGCTGAGAGTAATTTAAGTAATTTAAAATAACTACACCTGATTGGTTTAAACCAGTAGCTCTCAAACTTCTGAATGTATTAGGATCACCTGGTTAAAACACAGATTGCTGGGCCTCACCCCAGGGTTTCTGATTAAGTAGGAGGGACCCGAGAATTTTCATTTCTAACATCTTCCAGGTGATGCTGCTGCTGCTGATCCAGGGACCTTGCATTGAGAACCACTGGTTTAAACATTGCTTTGTTTGCTTTGGGTTTCCAAGGACAGTGGATATTGGTTAAAAGAGACCACAACCATTCACTGTGAAATTCTGTCAAATCCCCATCAAGGAAACAGACATTGGCCAAACATGGAGAGGCCACGTGGAACTGGAGAACTTGAGAGCCTCCTCCTGCTCCCCTCCACCCCCGAGTTGCTTGTTTCTGAGGGGCAGAGGGCGGCCATGACTTGCCCTCCAGAGTATGGTATTGCCGCATACTGGCAACAGTAGTACATGTTGCATGGACCACAGTCTTTTAAATCACCATTCTGGAAACACTGCACTTATAATCTGTGAGCTTCCTTTGAAGCAGGGCTTAGAACCAGTTCATTCTGTATTTCTAACAAGTTTCCAGGAAGTTATACATAAGAATCACCTGTGGAGCATATTAAAATTTAGATTCTGATTCAGTATATCTGGGGTGGAAATGTAAATTCTCAACGGTGAACTGATTAGAAATGCAAGGGTTCGAACTGGACTGAAGGGTTTGAAGCCCTGTTTTGAAGGGGTATTTACAAACACCAGGCACTCCAGATTTCTGAAACAAATATAGCATCAGTAAGCCCACATCCTCATCGAGGGAAGAGTGCCTATGAAGTATCTCTGTCTCCATCTCTCCATCTTTCCAAAAAAAAAAAAAACTGTCCTTCAATTACATGTCCAATTTCTGTATAGTGATTAATGGCCAAATTAAAACTGATGTTTATCTGTTTTAAGAGTTGTTTTTTTTTTTTATGAAATTCAGTTAACCACCCCTATAGCTCTTTTACCCACCAACTGTGCCCAAGAGGCTAAGTTGGCAACAAATAATAATAATGAATGAAATCCTTTAAAAGATCATTTGAGGCTTTGCTGATGGACACAAACCTGTAATGTGACACCGGACATTACAAGTCTGTTTCTCCTTCAGAGCTCCTAAGCAAGGGGAAAAGAGAATGCCTCCCTCCTGCATTCTGTACTTAACATTGAATGTACCCAGGCCTCAATGTGTGAGTCACCACCTTGAGCTGGCAGCTTCCCTGATTACAGCAGGGCTTTTTAAAAACCAGTCTGGGAAAGTTGCCTCATGTGAAACAATACAGGCAATGCTTTATATTTAAAGTATGAATATGGTGCAGAAGGTAGATAGATAATAGTAACTCTCAGAGTCTGTGTTGTGAATGCAAATCATAAAGTGAATGTAGGCAAAGAAAGCTGGTAGCAAGTGAAGATATTCAGTTATCTAAACATGACATCTCGAATTAAGTCTTTTTTTCTAAGTAAGACTTAGTAATGTAGTATTGTTGAGGACTGTATGTGCCATGCCAGAACAGTCCTTTTCTTTTTTTGGTAGTGTAATAACTGTTTGTATAAGATGTGTGAGTCATTATTACTCAGATACCTTTTCTGGGTGGGGCAACACTCTGTGTCAATAAGCTTGGCACTTTAGGATGTACATTTATTCCCGCAGATGCTTGGGCTCCATTTATAGCACAGACGTTGTCATTTATCATATGGCACCCTAGTGGTCTCAAAGAGCTAATGAGAATCTCAGATATCCTACTTACTTCCCCTGCCAGGAAAGGCATGACTCACCATTTTGCAGTCTAGCATAGCAGCTGGCACTCCCTGGCATGTCAATTCCTCTACTCAGAGCCCCATATTCTCACCTAGGTAGCTGCCAGTCATTCTGTCTGTATCCACATCTATGAGGCATCACCACGGCTCTTCTTCATTCACCTTCACTGGTCTGGACTCCAGACGGTTCTTCACCATATGTTCCTGCTGTCATTAGTGCAGCCATAGCTCCATGGAGGTCTCTGACTTCGCAAATACCTCTTCACCCTCTGATCACCTGGCACAACCGTATGAAAACATAACCGATTCTCCTCCAGCACTTACAGCCATAATCCTTAATGAACAAAGAAGTAAACTTTTATAGAGAATGCTAATACAATAACTGCTTAATATCAAGGCATAAACAATTATTAATGCAAAACCAAATTCTCAACATTTAATTAAGAATGGTGGTGTGCATGAATATATTATCTATTGCATCTTTATGAAACTACTTGGACTTAAATTTCTCTCTAGGAAGTAGAGTATCTCCACATCTATTAAATGAAAGGAAATTTTAATGCACACGTTGATTATGCCAGAGATGTACATCCATCCATCTCTCTCTTTTTCTCTCTCTCTCTCTTTTAAAGGTGGACTATCATTAATGGTATCTTTTAGAATGTATTCTCACATAGAAACCAGTTTTGGAATTAAATAAAGTAGTTGTATTTCATTTTTCAAACTGCCAGTTGGAAGACAGGTTAGCAATTCAATTATTTGAATAAATTAAGCCAGAATCTTCCTTTTCCACCTTTTCCAGAGAAATTGATCTGAGTCTGTAGGATACAACCATAGAACAAACCTTCTCTGGAAAGTCACCATATAGAAAACGTAAATGGCTGGAGTAGCAGAAGGCAACTTACACTTTCTGTTCCCCTATAGTGATATAAACAAGTCATGATATCAGATAATATCCGTATATTTTAGGGAGAGCATTTTCCGTTATTTTTTTCAGGCTTGTTATTTGTCACAGACAAACAAGAGGCTACTTTCTTCTGATGCTTAGTTTTAGTTATTTATATTTTAAACCTGTGTTATTTGTCATGCTCTATGGGGTTTTAACATTTAAAAAAAACCAATAAATAAATTAGCTTCTGTGGAACATGAACCCGTACATCAGGATGGTGTTGCTGATGAAGGCAGCCTTGTGGGAGAACCATGGCACCCCCATTGTCTGTCAGGGCTGTGAAGATAAAAACTTGAAGAGACCATAAATTTATAACATGGAAGCTGACTAGGAGTTTCTTGCTGTTTCTTTGTATGTTGCCTTGTTGGCAGGGCCATCATTATAAACTGATTACGGCTAGAGAAAAAAAATGCTCCATTGTTCTCTCCACTGAATAGTAATTACTGTTATTGTGTTTCATTGCCTTTTTTTGTTTGTTTTGTTTTGTTAGTCTTTTGAACATTATCAGGCTACCTTAGATTTCAGTACGGCTTCTGGCAAGCAGGAAATGCAAAATAAGTTGTACTATATGTAAGATGCTTATAGTGATTATCTTACTGCGTGTTATAAATCATATTGTAGACAAACTAAGCATCTACCAGAAAGAAAAACGTCTTGCTTTCCTATGTGTAGTCATTTGTAACATGTTTGATGCTGTATCTCTTTACTCTTTGGTCTACTTCTTCCCTCTTCCTTGATAATATATAGGGAGATCAGGAAAGGCTGTTTCATAGTTACAATGCCAGACTTCAGCTGTGTTCTGGACAATGTGAAATTTGCTGGTGTGAAGAAGAGCTGACCTTTCCCTAAGGTTGCCTTTATGTCAGCTGAAACGGGAAACTATTGACAGGTTTTTTGTTTGTTTTCTTTTTCTGTCCGAGTTCTTTTTTTTTTTTTTTTTTAAATTGACCGAACTGAACAGATTGCTGTTTCACAGACAAAATCTGTGAATTCTTCTCCTCAGGTCTAGACCTAATTAGTCTAAATGCAGCCTTGGTTTCCTACTAATTATATTTTTAGCCATGCCGTTCTCATGAAGCCCATTTGTGGGGTAAAATTGAATTATTCATGTTCTTTCATATAATTGTATTTTATCATTGCAATAGGTGGAAAAAAAAATCAATTTTACCTCAATCATAGGGCATAACAGATGTTTGAGTGATTATGAAATGAGGAAAAATATTTAGGAAGACGTAATGTAAGTAGAATGGGAATCTTAAAAAGCACATGTATTTTGGGAACAAGGAATATAATAAATGCAAACAATATCTGAAAGAGATTTTTGAATGATAGAATAACTAAATTTTTCAGGTGACTTTTGTTGCTTTTGTTGGATGTGACCAAAGATTCACCAGAGAAAGTAAATAAAAAAAGCAAGCGTGTTTTCTAAGATACTTTCAAACAGGAAGAGCTAGGCAAAGATTTCTCTCCCACGATTTGTCATTTCTAATGTATTTAATTTTCAGCTGACAATTTGTCTAAGAGAATGAAATCCATCACAAACTAAAAGCTTTAGGAATTTCTGAAAATTAATGAAATTAATTGGAAATTATGTTCCAGTAGAGTTTACCTTAGTTGAAGAAGTTATGTAATTGGGGCATGGCAATCAACAACTATGTAGGAAGACACATAATATTCAAACATAAAAATAAAATGTTTGTACCACATTATTGAAGCACACAAGGATATGCCACCAAAAGTAAAAGCTGAGGAAGATTATGAAGAAGTTAAAAATAATAATTAAGTAACAAAATGAGATACCACTTTGGAAAATCAATAAAAAAGAACAGAAGGAATCATTTTGTAAATATAACAGGAACAAAAGAATCTTGAAGTACTTTTTCTTATAATTGGGAGGAAAAGATAACTGGTTTGATCATATTTTTTCTCTATTTTTTAAATAGAAGAAAGGTAGGCTCTTCATTAATAGAATAGTACGTGGAAAATTGTTTTAAAGTTAAGTGTGTTTGCATATTTACTTTCACATGATTAATAGCCTATAAAAAGAACTTTAGAAATTGGATGAAGTTATTCTCACTCTGTAGCGGCCCTGGTGGTACAGTGGTTAAGCATTCGTCTGCTAACCAAAAGGTCGGTAGTTTCAATCCACCAGCTGCTCCTTGGAAACCCTATGAGGAAGTTCTACCCTGTCCTGTAGGGTCACTATGAGTTGGAATCGACTGAACGGCAACAGTTTTTTTTTTATTTTTCTCTCCATTTTCTTGACCCATAGAAATCTGAGAAGAGGATCACCTTCAGGATGTTGTTATTGTTTGTTGCCGTTGAGTTGATTTTTGACTCACAGCCACCCCACGTGACAGAGGAGAACTGTCCCATGGGGTTTTCTAGGCTGTAATCTTTACAGAAGCAGATCACCAGGTCTTTCTCCTGTGGAGTGTCTGGATGGGTTCGAACAGCAGACCTTTCAGTTAGCAGCTGAGTGCTTAACCTTTGCACCACCAGGGCTCCTCACCTTTAGGATAATTGAAATAAATGACCATCTAAATTGGGTGATTCTTTCCTACATACAACTTGCTGATGACATACATTCCAGAAGTTAAGCCTTGTTAACTGTCCACAATTTGGTCTTGGTGTGTGGTGGGGATGGAAGTCAAACTGCAGTGAGTTAGGGTATGAATGACAATAAGGAAGTAGACCCACAAATACTCTTCCAAACTTGGCTCTGAAAGAGAGGGTGGCTTATCAGATGACTCCCTTACCTTAGCCTGTCACAGTGTTAAAAGCACTTGCTGGAAAGACTATCAGACAAATCACATATTAAAAATGCCACTTCATACAGAAGCTGAACACACAAGACTACTGTAGACATTCAAAGACCCAACCTTTACTAGGTGCTTAGAGTAGTCGTGTTAAATGAGACAGGTCTATCCAAGGAGAGGGTACCAGGTTGTATCACAGTCTAAATCCATTCTGCTGCCATTAGGCACAGTCCTTATTGTTTGGCCCTGAGTTGTGATGAAAAATACAAGGCATTTTGAATAGACAGAAACAGTTGGAATCTTGACTTTACAGTCTACCAAGTCTGGGATTAATGGGCAAGTTATTTAATCAATCTGATACTAGTTTTCTTATCTATAAAATGGGACTAATACAACTTGCCTCATAGAGTTATCATGAGGATTATGTAACAACAGATCCAATGTGTCTAGAATGGTGCTTGGCTCATAATAGATGCCAACAAATGCTAGGTCTCCTCCTCTCAGCTTCTAAGAAGAAGGCTATTTATGAGCATTTGTACACTTCAACCATTATGTCTACACGTTTCCCTTATGGCATCTCCCCTCCTTTCTATCCAAGTCCTTGATGCTAGTAACATAATTTAGGGATTAAAAATAAATCACTAAGAACTGAATCCAAAAAGCAGATTTGTTAGAAATGAATTTAAAGTGCATCTCAGGCTATGATTTCACATTGGTTCTAAATTTATCAAATTTCTATTTATAATTTCTGTCACAAAATGTGTTTTGGTATTCAGCACATGCAATGGGAGTTTAAAGATGAAAATATTTTCAGTTCTTTTTTGCATTTGCATGCAAGGAAAGTTTAAAGATGAAAATATTTTCTCTTGCGTTTGCTTACAAGGATAATAATGAGAGATTCCAATGGGTCATGCTCCGTCTTTCAAGGTGAAACCAGGGCTTATTGCAAGAACAGATCCATGGTGGCCAATTCAATCCTTCCAACAAAAAATCAAGGCCATTCCTGTTGAGTCGACACCGACTCGTAGTGAACCTATAGGACAGAGTAGAACTGCCCCTGAGGGTTTCCAAAGAGTGTCTGTCTGGTGGATTTGAATTGCCGACATTTTGGTTAGCAGCTGTCTTAGTCATCTAGTGCTGCTCCAACAGAAATACCACAAGTGGATGGTTTTAGCAAAGAGAAGTTTATTCTCTCACAGTCCAGTAGGCTACAAGTCCAAATTCAGGGCATCAGCTCCAGGAGAAGGCTTTCTCTCTCTGTCAGCTCTGGAGGAAAGTCCTTGTGATGCATCAGTCTTCCCTTGGTCTGGGAGCATCTCAGCGCAGGAACCTCAGGTCCAAAAGACGTGCTTTGCTCCCGGCACTGCTTTCTTGGTGGTATAAGGTTCCTATGTGTCTCTACTTGCTTCTTTCTTTTATATCTCAAAAGAGAGTGCATTAAGACACTATCTAATCTTGTACACCTCATCAGTATAACCTCATCACAGTGACAGAATTTACAACACATAAGGAGATCACATATAACCTCATCATAGTGACAGAGTTTACAACACATAAGGAAATCACATCAGATTATACAGTCATACAATACTAGGAATTATGACCCAGCCAAGTTGACAGATATTTTTGGGGGACACTATTCAATCATGACAGCAGCTGAGCTCTTAACCACTGCACCACCAGGGCTCCATTCCGTCCTTACTGGGCCAGAATTGCACCTTTCTCTCGGAAAGTTTTCTGGGTCTTAATGGAACCCACACTAAACTGTGAACTATAATTTAAACATAGCATTGAAGGAACCCACAGTTTATATTGGTCAGATATTATTTTAAAACAACTTGGCAAAAAAATTCACTCCCTTTCCCTTGTAAGGTAAGTTCCTAATCAAAAACCACACTGTTTATGTTAGGCAACAGTGGGTATGAGTTCTGCTTAACGATTACTGATGTTTTATTGATTGTTTAGGAAATGCTGAAATATGGCCCAGCGTTTCTGGCCTATGAGGAGTTTGAAGTGGGCCATCATGTGGGCACTTACCTCAGCTCAGAGCTGTTGTTTCAGTACCGTCTAACGCTGTTAGCCTCAGACAGTCTGTTTCTCTCTTATGGAAACTTTCCCACCAGTCCCTTTGGAGAGAAACCAAAAACAAAACACCCCTACCAACTATCCCCGTTTTATGTACATTTATTTGAATATAAAAAAGAAGGCAGAGATTTTGTTTATTTGACAAAAGTTTACACAGCTAAACTTTATTATAGCCCGTATTATTTTCCTAGAGTGGCACTTCATAGAATATTAACGCAAAGGGCTGGGGGCTTTATGGGCAGCTAAGTGGGATTATCTTATCTATATCCCTTCTTTAGAAAGAAATCCAGTCCAGGTTGGTTTCACACATATTGGTACAAACCTAAGGTGTACTTGGTGTCTCAGAGGAATCAGATCCAGCCCCTGTCCTCCATGGGGTTTCTGTCTTTTGGGGGAGAAAATGATATTTAGAAATGAGCTCAATCAAAAATGATGCCCGAGACCTGAATGAATCCTGCTCATTCATTAAATGCAGCCTGCTACCTGATGTTTGCTGATCCCTGGTGAGGACTTGGCGCGAGTGTACCGTTTGCATCCCTGAAGATGTCCGATAGAAGCAGAGGCTGACTGAATTAATTGGAAGGCACCCAGAGAGGTTGTCTTGTCTTGTCCCTGTCCTTATGAAAGATGGCACAGAAATGCTCCCAGACAGATTGCGACCTGCTTTAATCAGCGACTGGCATTATACCTACACCTGTGTGGTGACCCCTAAAATTGGGAAGAAAACGGAGAGACCTACTCAGTCATCCAGGGCATTGACTGCATTATACAGAAGCAACAATTGTTTTCCTTTTTTGTCTGCGTGCGCCAATACTACACACCCATTACTTACCGCAGTCAACTTGATTCTGATTTTCATGTAAAAGATATGCATCTTACATCTAGTGCACTTTCAGCTTCCTCTTTTTAAAAGCTAAGTTTCTTATAGATAATCCTTTGTTTTTAAATTTTTGCCATTGTCAACCCAAAAAATACGGTCCTTTCAATGTTGTTGGGTTCTACTGATACAGCTCCTCACTGAAGTGAGAAAGAAACTTCCCATAATTCGTATCTGCCTGTCACTCATTGTTCCCCAGAGTTCACTGATTCTGTCCAAGTCTTTTAATGCCTCACGGACGAACTTGTTTAGTGAGTTCCTTAAGTTTCACTTGTCCTCAATGGAACTTAATTATGAAGGAAGAGAAAGTGAGGCTTAAAAGAGAGAACATGCTAGAAAGGGAAGGGTCATGGAGTTAGATGGTTAGGGTCTATTCCTGGCTCTGCCTCTTCATGAGCTGTTGGACCTGGAAAAATAACTCAGTCCCTCAGTTACTCCATTTGTAAAATAAGAGATTAGATTAGGTCAGTGAGTTTCAAACTTTTTTTTGACTACAATCCAGATGAATAATTTATGGCGTAGGTCAACTCGGCACACATACACCACACAACTGAAATAAAGGTTTCAAGTAGCAGTACTTCCTGTTACTATATGTGATGCACTTGATTTCTATATGTTTTCTTAGTTTTTTAAAAAAATACTGATTGTGACCCACTAAATTGATTTCAAAAACTGCTAATAGGTCACAGCCTGGAGTTTAAAAACAGCAGAGTGGAAGCTTGTTAAAATTGCTTTAGCACAGATATTCCTATTTTATTAATTATAAGTTCTAGGGGCTCATAACTTGTGTCCCAGTAGCCATATGACTTCATTGTTGACAAAACCTTAAAACAAGGAGAGATGAGGTCAGGGAGGAGGAAGGTGGAACTAGACAGAGTGGAAACAGGAAGTTTTACTTTCCTTATGTGCAGCCACCCCCCACCTATAAGCGGAGGCTTGCGTGTTGCTATGATGTTGGGCAGATTTCAACAGAGCTTCCAGACTAATATAGACTAGGAAGAAAGACTTGGTGATCTACTTCTGAAAATTCAGCCAGTGAAAACCCTATGGATCACGACAGTCTGATCCCATTGTGCATGGGGTCACCATGAGTGGGGGCTGACTTGAGGCAGCTAACACAATGTTCATATTTAACGTGGACTGTCATATTTACTTCTCCGATTTTAGTTTAAAAGAGCATACCTGAGTGAATACTATTTCACTTGCAAATAGAATGATTGAAGCCAGTTGTTGAATAGTAAGAGAGCTCTTGGAAGATTTCTGTGCCATTTCTTTCCCCTATTCCTGCGTTTAATTTACACCCTAGGGAGTTGTAAATAATAATAAAAATAATGACAATCCAGTGCTGGAAACTTGAACTTGAACATATAAATACCACAAGTCAGGCAGGGTACATTCCTACATTGCCAAGTGAGTAGATAGAATTTTCAGGAGGTACAGGCTATTGGGGTTCCCCTGGCCTGTCTTAATAGGAACAAATACCGTGCTGACCACTCATTGCACAGATACGCGGTTATTCCATGGCACAGCGCCCCTCTGGCCTCGGCAGTGTTGTCCATCTCGTGAAAAGCACTAAGGTCTGTCTAGATATATAAGCCAAGAACCTAGAAGTCACTCTTGGCATCACCCTTTGCTTCAGCTCCCATACCCAAGGCATCACCAAATCCTGTTGATTTTATCTCCTAATATACCGAATGCATTTATATGTTAGTCTTCATCACAACCATAGCCCAAGGTACCATATGCCCTAGTGCAAACTGTGAAATAACCTCCCAACTGGACTAGTTCATCCACTCTTGCCTCTTCCCTATGTGTTCTCTGATCCAGTGTTCTTTCTGAACTTGAAATCTGATCATTTCATCTCCCAATGACTTCCTGCTGCTCTTAGGAAGAAGAATAATGGACTCCAGGTAACCTACAGGGTCCCACCCACCCCTGAGGCCTCACCTATGGCACAGTCCTATACCCTCTGCCCCAGCTTCACAGGCTTTATTTCACCCCCTCGCACTCTCCCACTCCCTCCTATCGCTGGACTTTTGCCATTGCTGTTACCCTACCTTTCTTGTTGTACCCCCCTCCCTTGCTCATCTAATGGACTCCCATTCATTCTTTGGATCTATGCGTCACTAGTGTTACTCCATGACGCTGGGGACTAGGTCAGTTTTTGTTTACTATTGTATCCAGCTCAGTGCTTAATAAATAAATCACGGGAGCTTAATGAATGATGGAATGAGTTAATACACTTAAGACACTCTCAAGAGTGTGTCGAAAATAGAAGGAACTACATAAGGATGTTGTTATTTTTATTCTTATTATAATGAAGATGATAATAAGAATAAAAATAACAACATCTGGATATAGTTCTTTCTATTTTCTACACACTCTTCAGAGCGTCTTATATGTTAACTCATTTACTTATTATAACAAACCTATGGGGAAGATAATATTATTGTTTCCATTTTACAGATAAGGAAATTTGAGGCATAGGAAGGTTGAGGTACTTACTTAAGGTCACATAACTAGTAAATGGTGGCCCTGAGATTGGAACATAGGCAGATTGACTGAAGGGTGTTTGTTCTTAATCATTAAATTAGATAGCCATTTTTTATGTTTATTGAATGAATGTATATACTGGGTCTTAACTCTCTGTTGTGATTTCTTTTTGTGCACTTGGAAAAGAGTTGTACATTGTGGAAGGTCAAGTATTCTATAGTCTGATGTGAACAAATAATGGTGTCCGTTTATTCAGTAGATACTGTGCCAGGTACACTACATTATCTCATTCAATCTTCACAACAACCAAGCAGTGTGAGCAATGAATTCCTATTTTGTGAGTGAAGAATAAGACACTCAGAGGCCAGTCCTAAAATCTTGATCTGTCTGTCTCTGAGCCCATGCTCTTTTGTATTTTCCTTGTTGTGTGGAAGAGATAGGGCTACTCTGGACCTTTTGGGATGCAGAAATCTTAAATAAAAGGAGAGGAGAATGCTAGGCTTTAAAAATGAACTGAAATTTGCTAATTATAACATTAATAGCCAGATAAAAATGATATGAAAAGAATTCCAATTTCATAAAGCTATAAGATACAAAATACTGAGGAATTAACTTAAAAAGAAATGTGTGAGTGATGTATCTTTACGGAGAATTCAAAAAGATTTGAATAAACATCAAGTGATCCCATGTTCCCAATGGGAAGACTTAATTTTGTAGTGATGGAAAATCTTCCTCAATTAATTTTAAGTATTGATGCAATTTAATAAAAGTTCCAGTGTTTCACAGTAGCTTAAATAATTCTAATATTTATTTGTGAGAATAGTCCAGACGTTTTAAAAATAAGAATACTGGTACGGTTTGCAAGAATGGATGGTACAACTTATTACAAAATTACAATATCTGTAAAAAATGTAGTGTTGGCACATTAACAGTTAAATGACTCAGAGCAGAGACTCCAGATATCTGTCACATATGCAAGAATAAGAATTTGACATGTGTTAAAAGTGGCTTTTTATAAAGTAATGTATAAAAAATATTAATTCAATAAATAGTGATGGGAGAATTGGTTAACAATTCAGGAAACATCAAGTTAAATCCTTCCCTTGCCCCAACCATCACACTGAGTATCAGAGAAGAGTTAAACTCAAAAAAACTGAATCCATTGAATAAACTACAACACACACATCAAAACCATGTTTCCTACAACAGAAGGAGATTCTCACTGTAAGTGAAGTGAATGCAGTGTATTAAAAAGAGTATACACAGTGTGATCTTAATTTTTAAAAATAAAGAGGGAAATAGAGAAATGTGGCAAGATAATATATGAAATGTGGAATGGTTGATCTAGTGGGCGAAGAGATGTTTTTTGTTTTCGTCTGTACACATCTTTATTTTCCACGTTTATACCAAGAGTCTACTGTATACCGTGTCTACTTTTGTAATTAGGAAAAAAAGAGAATTTTTAAAGGCAAAGTGTAAGCTGAGTCAGAGTCTGCAATGACTATAAATGTTTGCGGGACATAAGATGTCTTATCTGCTGCAGGCTGGGAAGTTGGAATTTTGCTATGGGGGAGATCCTTTAAGATGCTTTGTTGTTGTTTTGACTCATAGAGACCCCACGTGACAGAGGAGAACTGCCTCATAGTGTTTTCTTGCTGTAATCTTTATGGGAGGAGATCCCCAGGTCTTTCTTCCAAGGAGTCTCCGGGTGAGTTTGAACCGCCAACATTTAGGTTAGCAGCCAAGTGCTTAACCCTTGCACCACCCGACCCATTGCAGTCCAATCAATTCTAACTGGTAACCACCCTATAGGACAGGAGTGGAACTGCCCCGTAGGGTTTTCAAGGCTGTAACCTTTACGGAATCATACTGCCGCATCTTTCTCCTGCAGAGCGGCTGGTGGGTTCAAACCACAGACCTTTTGGTTAGCAGTCAAGCACTTAACCACTGTGCAACCAGGGCTCCCTAATATGCTTTAGAGAGTCAGAAGTTTTCTCTAGTGTGTCTACTATGCACCAACAGTTTTTTTTTTTTTTTAAGAGCTCTCTGAAAAGGACTTCACATTTTATTTAAAATGTTCAAAGAAATGAACTATTATAACCCCTAAGACATGAACTTGGAAAATGACACACATAAATCCTAGAAATGAATCATATAGCAACTGAAGTTACTTTTAAAATATATAACTTTAAGAAATTACATTTGCTAACTGATTTTTCTGACATGTGGAAGAAACACAATTGACTTTTGAAAATCAATTTTTATATCAGAAATCTTGCAAAATTCTATCACTCATCTAATTTTTTCATAGAGTTTTCTGAATTTTCTACATGGGCCATCATATTGTCTTTAATTTTTATAATAATTTTTTGTCTTCCTGCCAAATCCTCAGACTTCATTTATTTTTTGTTTCATTTATTTATTTTTTTTATTGTGCTTTAAGTGGAAGTTTACAGCTCGAGTTAGTTTCTCATACAAAAATTAATACACACATTGTTATGCTCTCCCTATACTGTGACGGCACACTCCTTCTTTCCACCCTGAATTACCCTTGTCCACTCAACCAACTCCTGTCCCTTTCTGCGTTTTCATCTCGCCTCCAGATGGGAGCTGACAATTTAGTCTCATGTATCTACTTGAGCTAAGAAGCACACTCTTCACAAGTATCATTTTCTGTCCCATAGTCCAGTCTAATCTTTCACTGAAGAGTTGGCTTTGGGAATGGTTTCAGTTCTGAACTAATGGAGAATATGGGAGCCATGTATGTGATTTTTTTTCCCTTGTTTTTTCTGTTATTGATTTCTACTTTTATGGCTTTATGGTCAGAAAAGATGCTTTGTAATGTTTCAGTACTTTGGATTCTGTTAAGGCTTGCTTTATGGCATAATATGTTGTCTATTCTAGAGAATGTTCCATGTGCATTGGAAAAGAAAGTATACTTGGCTGCTGTTGGGTGGAGTGTTCTGTATATGTCTATGAGATCAAGTTGGTTGATTGTGGCATTTAGATCTTCCATGTCTTTATTGAGCTTCTTTCTGGATGTTCCGTCCTTCATCAGAAGTGGTGTGTTGAAGTCTACTCTTATTGTGGAGCTATTTCTCTTTTCAGTGCTGTTGGAGTTTATTTTATGTATTTTAGAGCTCTACTGTTGGATGCGTAAATATTTGTTATGGTTATGTCCTCCTGGTGTATTGACCTTTAGTCATTATATAGTGTCCCTCCTTATCCTTTGTGGTGGATTTTACTTAAAAGTCTGTTTTATCAGAGATTAATATTGCGACTTCTGCTCTTTTTTGAGTGTTGTTTGCTTGATATATTTTTTTCCATCCTTTGAGTTTTAGTTTGTTTGTGTCTTTAAGTCTAAGGTGTGTCTCTTGTGGCAGCATATAGATGGATCATGCTTTTTTATCCAGTCTGCCACTCTCTATCTCTTTATTGGTGCGTTTAGTCCATTTACATTCAGAGTGATTATTGATAGATATGAGTTTAGTGCTGTCATTTTGATATCTTTTTTGTGTGTGTTGTTGACAGTTTCTTTGTTCCCCTTAATTTTCTGTGCTGAGTCATTGTTCTTCATGAATTTTCTTTTTCATTGTCATTGATTTTGTATTTGCTGAGTCTTTATGTTTCTCTTGTTTTTTTATTTTGCTGGGTAGGATTGTTAGTTTCCTTTGTGGTTACTTTAATATTTACCTCTATTTTTCTAAGTCTAAACCAATCTTTTATTTCTTTATATCACCTTGACTTCCTCTCCATATGAAAGATCTGTGACTACATTATTTAGTCCTTCATTTTTGTTTTAATGTTATCATCTTCTACATACTGACATCTCTATCCTATTTTCAGTGTTTTAGCTTTGGTTTATTTTGACTTCCCTATCTAGGCTGATATCTGGTTGTTCTGTCTTGTGTTCTAGTCTTGGGTTGTTGTCTGATATTACTGATTTTCTAACTGGAGGAATCCATTTAGTATTTCTTGTAATTTTGGTTTGTTTTTTGCAAATTCCCTAAACTTCTGTTTATCTGGAAATGCCCTAATTTCGCTATCATATTTGAGAGACAGTTTTGCTGGATATAGAATTCTTGGCTGGCAATTTTTTTCCTTCAAGGCTTTATATATGTCATCTCATTGCCTTCTTGCCTGCATGGTTTCTGCTGAGTAGTCTGAGCTTAGTCTTATTGACTCTCCTTTGTAGATGACTTGTCTTTTATCCCTAGCTGCTTTTAAAATTCTCTCTTTATCTTTGGTTTTGGCAAGTTTGATTCTAAAATATCTTGGTGAGTTTCTTCGGGGATCTACCTTATGGGGGGTTCGATGAGCTTCTTGGATATATCTTCTCATCTTTCATGATATCAGGGAAGTTTTCTGTCAATAAATCTTCAGCAATTCTGTCTGTATTTTCTGTTATCCTGCCCTGTTCTGGTACTCCAATCACTCGTAGGTTATTCCTCTTGATAGAGTCCTACATAATCCTTAGGGTTTCTTCATTTTTTAAAATTCTTTTATCTGATTTTTCCTCAAATAATTTGGTGTCAAGTGCTTTATCTTCAATCTCACTAATTCTGACTTCCATTGCCTTAATTCTGCTCCTATGACTTTCTATTGAGTTGTCTAATTCTGAAATTTTATTGTTAATCTTTTGGATTTCTGTTTGCTGTCTCTCTATGGATTATTGCAGCCTGTTAAATTTGTCATTATGTTCTTCTCTAATCTTCTTAAATTCCTTTGTTGCTTTGCCTGTGTGTTCCTTAGCTTGTTCTGTGTTTTGCACGATCTCCTTCCTGATCTCTTGAAGAGCACTGAATATTAATCTTCTGAATTCTTCCTCTGGTAAGTCCAAGAAGTTCTCTTCTTCCGGAAGGTTTCTTGATTCTTTGTTTTGGTAGCTTGCTGAAGCTATCATGGTCTGCCTCTTTATGTGATTTGATATTGACTGTTGTCTCTGAGCCATCAGTAAGTTATTATATTTGTTTATTTTATGTTTGCTTACTGTACTCTAACTTCTTGTTTTGTTTTGATATGCCCAAATATGCTGGTCATGTGAACTAGTTTGATTATTGGCACCTTTGAAGCTCTCATGTCCTGTCACCAGGTGGTTAGAGCAGTTACTAGGTATGCAAGCACAGAGTCTGTTTACTTTTCTTGTATGGATTCAGCTCAGGTGTCCAGGTAGTCAGTCACCAAGTGTGTGGTGCAGGTTCTCAGCTACAGTCCTAAATGGGCATGGGTGATCAAAGCAGGCACAGGTATCTGGCTGCATTAGGGGGTTATACACTAAGCAAGGCAGGGTGCTAACGGCTGCCCCTGAGTGCCTGGGAGGAAAGCATGTCCCTGTTCCCTAGAACGCATAGGTGGGTGGGTTTTGCAGCCAGACTGTGGGCACCCAATGCTGATGGCTGTAAGGACTGGGAGGCGACACTTCTTCTTGGATCCGTCACAGGTGGCTAGGTGGCATGGGTGGAGCCACCAGTCCTCGGCCCCTAATGTGGGTAGCTGAGGACCCTGCTTAATGGGTACAGCAGTGCCAAATGTCATGAACCTACCACTCTACTGTATAGCTTGTAGAGTTGGAATTAGGCTTCAAGTATATACCCTGTCATACTCTGCTAATGAGGGCCTATGCTGTTGGAATGGGCCCACACAGGTCTATGCATGGGTGAAAGGCATTCAAAGTCTGTGGACCCCTTATGCCCATGCCTAGGCAAAGGATCTCTGCCTGCCCTGAGTTCCCAGCTTAGGAGAGCTGGCAGGTTATTTTTTC
This sequence comes from Dugong dugon, assembly GCA_030035585.1. NCBI lineage: Eukaryota > Metazoa > Chordata > Mammalia > Sirenia > Dugongidae > Dugong > Dugong dugon. The sequence goes on along the minus strand of CM057468.1, from coordinate 113,191,248 downwards.
CTGTTTGTGAATTTGTTCCCTCTCCAAAGCCGGGAAGGTGGCTCAGGGTGTGTGACGGGTCCTACTTCTGGCCCAGAGGAAACAGAAATCACTGAAGCTGGCCTGGGACCCAGTGCAGAGCAGGGAGGGTGCAGGTAAATGGGAGACAGGGTCTTCCCAAAGTGGGTGTTTATTGATCTATGCGGTAGGTTAGAGGCATGTACTTATCTTTTGCTGACTGAGTGCCGCTTCTCACTGGTTCTGGAGAGTTGAGCAGACTCTCTGCTGCTTGGTCTCTCCCCATGTGGAAAATTCGTCCCAAGTGCCACTGCTTGCCTCACTGCACACGCCAGCTTATCTAGCCTGTAGGGTGCCAGTTCCTGCCAAATCAGGTCTGGCAACTCCTTGCTGCTTCTGAACCTCCTCTCCCTCCCCCTGCTGCTCAGTCCGATTTCCCAACTTTGCCTTTAATGTTCAGGGCTCCTGTATTGTCATATATAATTGATTCACTTGGTTTTCGGGTCTTTGTTGTAAGAGAGACCACAGGAAGCATTTGACTGCTCTGCTATCTTGGCCCAGCCTCCTGCATCAGCAATTTTATACATTATTTTGAATCAAAATTTGCCTCTTATGTGCATGATCTAAGAAAAGTACGTAGAAAAATGAAACTGGTTGAATTTAATCAAAAAGCCTTTTCTTTGTTTAGGGAATAAGGGATAAATCCATGAACTGACTTCCTCTTCTGAACTTTTTTCTTTTCAACTGGTTGTTTTGCCTGAAGGTATCCTCTTAATCATTTGCCACTTAAACCTTGGGTTTCTGAGTGTGTTAGACACCTTAGGGCACTTCATGGGAAATTTCACACCTGAAGGGGACACCTGGCACCTGCCTGAAGCACTTTCCATTTATTGCCAAGCACAAAGGAGACAGGAGGGAAGTTATTGTGGGCTGATCTAGTTTCCCTTCCTGGTTGATTCACAAGTGTCTCCTGCTGCGTCCTCAGGCAGAGCAGATCCTTCAGTTCTGGGTACTCCATTTAAATTACAGAAGAAGATGGATAACAGGTGATTTTCAGCAAAGAACCCTTATCTTCTGATTTTCTCTGCCCTTTGTAAATACATAAGGCCCAGGCTCAAATCAGTTTATTAGTTCAATACATCTGTTTATACAGGCCCTGACAAAGCCTGGAACCCTTGTGGCACAGAGGTTAAGAGCTCGCTGCTAACCAAAATTTCGTCAGTTGGAATCCACCAGCTGTTCCTTGAAAACCCAGTAGGGTTGCTATGAATTGGAATTCACTCCACAGCAAACGGTTTGGTTTTTTTGTTTGTTTGTTTGTTTGACAAAGCCTAGTGCAAACCAGGATTTCATTCCAGTTGGAATCCCTGCTGAGGATTTGCATTTCTAACATGTTCCTAGGTGATGCTAATGCTGCTGGTTAGGGACCAATTCTGAGAACCACTAGTACAGCAATGGGTCTCAAAATTTATTATAATAAGAATCACCTGGGGAATCATTCAGGTTTGAAGCCCTGTTCTCAGAATTGTTCCCCAACCAACATCATTAGCATAACCTGGGGAACTTGTTAGACATGCAAATTTTCAGCAGGGGTTTGAACCAGAATGAACCGGTTCAAAGCCCTGGAGCAAACAGCAGAGCCTTAGGTATAGAACTCTCTCGTGAGCTTGTTGATGTTATTTTCCTTGAGAAATTTTGTATGTGAATAAAATACACACACAAACACCCTCCAAGGCTAAAATATTCAACTAATAAATGCACATGTATTAACTTTAATAGCTTTTGCTTTCACTACAAATATCCAAATCATCTCACTTACGAATTTCAGCTATACACCTGAAATAAACTTTTCCTTTTGTTTCAGGTGTATTGTTGAAATTCATAAACAAGATTTTTTTTTGTAGCTCAGAAAAATATTTAAAATGTTATAGAAACTTATTCTGTCTTTTTAGTACATTTTAATATATTAAATGTACTATACTGTCATTTCTTAATATTTGTTAACATTCATTAATCAGTATTTTTGTAAATGTTTATATTATTTCATAATATTTTAATTCCTGTTCCACGACTCTCTTTGAACACACACACACGTGTGCACGCACATACAAACATACACACAGTCACTACTTACAACTTAACTTTCAGGAGACAAGCCAATCATGTGTCCAGTGCGAAAAGTTGTTTAGGAGTTTTGAAAAGCAAAAGGCTAGACTAAGCTGGAAGAGTCAAGGGCAATTTCACAGAGCAGGAGGAAGTAGTAGTTAACGGTGGAGATTTTGAGTCAGATCTGACTTTATATTGACATATACTGTCATAACTATGATCTTAGGTAAATTATTCAACTTTCTGAGTCTCTGTTCCTTTATCTGTAAGATATGGATAATAATAACTCTATGTGAGCATTAAAGGGATACTACTTGTCAAACGCCCTGCCCATTTGAACTGTTGATGCCCTCTCTCCTCCCTTTCACTACCCTGACCTTATTTTACATAACTGATTCTTGTAATCACTGCATAAAAATAAGGAGAGAACTGAAAACGTTTTTCCATGGTGAGGAATCAGATTCAATGTTTGGCTGAAGTCTAAGAATAAAGAAAATGTGGCGCTGCAGTTAACCAGTACCGAGTGTGCAGGGAGAAAAGTGAAGGCTGGTCTTAGTGAGAATTTCCGGTCTTCAGCAGGAGCCAAGGTACCAGATATTCCCAACTGTTCTAGAGAATTGGGTTTAGTAGTGTTGTGTTCAGGAGCCGTGGTAGCGCAGTGGTTGAAAGCTTGGCTGCTAACCAAAAGGTTGGCAGCTGGAACGCATCAGCTGCTCTGAGGAAGAAAGATGCAGGGGTCTGCTTCTGTAAAGATTTACAGCCTTGGAAACCCTATGGGGCAGTTCTACTCTGTCCTATAGCGTCGCTATGAGTCTGAATCAACGCCATGGCATATGATTGGTTTTTGGTTAGTGTTTGTTCAGTTGCACCCTTGTGGAATCTTTCTGTGATCTTAGTGCATGTAAGGAGGAAGCAGCTAGAGAAAAGAAAACATGCTCAAGAATACAAGAATTTTAGAGGTGGAAGGAACCCTGGCAGATCATCTTGTTCAATCCTCTAATTTTTACTGAGGAAACATGAATGCTAGAGAGATCATGACTTGGCCAAGGTCACGAAGTTGCAGCGCTAGAGCTGGAACTCATGTTTCCAACATCTCAGGCCATTGTTCTTACCATAGCACTGCATAAGATACTTTGTTCCAAAGTGGCTTAAATTATTAGAATGTTATAAATAAATGGTCAACCATATTACTGTTACATGCTTACTCAAAACACTGAGCCTTTTTATTCTTTAACTTAACAAATATATATAATGTCTATACTACCTCAGAGGACAAAAGAAACACTACAGACTGTTAAAAAAATCAGTCTTTTGCATAATCAACTTTGAATGGCCTTTGCTCTACCTATACCTGGTCCCCCATAGATTTGTCCGAGGATCTTTGCAGGCTGGTTTCTTCATGAAAAGAGAGAGAGAGAGAGAGAGAAAAAAAAATTAGTGTTTTGAACTGAGGTCTTGATATGGTTGAGGAGATGTCATAAATTGAACCTTCTTATTCACCTGATTTTCCCAGCTCTGTTAATGGTGCCAATACTCTACTACTTAGCTTCAAAACCCCTGAGCTGTTGATTGCCCACAACACACAACAAGCACCCCCATATTTTATCAAGTGGCTAAGTCCTGTCAACTTGACATCTGCAATATATTTTTCCTCATTTCTTTTCTCATCTCCACTGTTTTCATCCTGTTTCTGTCCTCTGCATCTCCCACTGCCCAACTTGTATCTCTACTTTCAATCTATGCTTGCTTCCGTTATTGAAGAAGAACAAAGTGGAAAGCCTCACACTACCTGATCTCAGAAACTACTACACAGCCATGGTAGTCAAAACAGTCTGGTACTGGTACAATGACAGACATATAGACCAATGGAACAATTAAGAACCCAGATGTAAATATATCCACCTCTGGACAGCTGATATTTGACAAAGGGCCAAAGTCCATTCAATGAAAAGACAGTCTCTTCAACAAATGGTGGTGTCATAACTGGATGTCCATCTGTAAAAAAATGAAACAGGAGCCATACCTCACACTCTACACAAAAACTAATTCAAAATGGATCAAAGACCTAATATAAAACCTAAAATGATAAAGATCATAGAAGAAAAAATAGGGATAGCACTAGAGGCCCTAACACATGGTATAAATACAATATAAACCATAAATACTGATGCACAAACACCAGAAGATAATATGGATAACTAGGAGCTCCTAAAAATTAAACACTTGTGCTCATCAAAAGACTTCACCAAAAGAGTAAAAAGAGAACCTACAGACTGGGGAAAAAAATTTTGGCTATGACATATCTGATAAGTGTCTAATATTTAAAATCTACAAAATACTTCAACACCTCAATGACAAAAAGACAAATAATCCAAGTAAAAAATAGGTAAAGGATATGAACAAACACTTCACCAAAGAAGACATTCAGGCAGCTAGCAGACACATGAAGAAATGCTCAGGATCATTAGCCATTAGAGAAATTCAAATCACAACTACAATGAGAGACCATATCACCCTGACAATACTGGCACTAATAAAAAAAAAAAAAAAAAAAAACACAGAAAATAACAAATGTTGGAGAGGTTTCAGGGAGATTGGAACCATTATGCACTGCTGGTGGGAATGTAAAAGGGTACAACCACTATGGAAAACAATATGACTCCTCCTTAAAAGGCTAGAAATAGAAATACCATCCCATTCCTAGGAATATATCCTAGAGAAATGAGCCGTCACACGAATAGACATACACACACCAAGTTTATTGCAGCATTATTCTCGGTAACAGAAAGATGGAAACAACCTAAGCGCCCATCAACAGACGAACGGATAAACAAACTATGGTACATACACACAATGGACTACTACGCAACAATAAAGAACAATGATGAATCCATGAAACATCTCACAACATGGATGAATCTAGAGGACATTATGCTGAGTGAAATAAGTCAATCACAAAAGGACAATTATTATGTGAGACTACTATTATAAAAACTCAAGAAAAGGTTTACACACAGAAAGAAAACAATCTTTGATGGTTATGAGGGAGGGGAGGGGTAGGGAGGGAACTCACTAAGTAGTAGACAAGCGTCAACTTTGGTGAAGGGAAAGACAACACACAATATAGGGAAAGTCGGCACAACTTGACAAAGGCAAAGTCTTAGAAGCTTCCTAGACACATCCAAACACCTTAACGGACCAGGCTGCTGGGGCTGAGGGCTGGGGACCATGGTCTCGGGAGACATCTAGGTCAATTGGCATAACATAGTTTCTAAAGAAAATGTTCTACATCCTACTTTGGGTAAGTAGTGTCTAGGGTCTTAAAAGCTTGTGAGCGGCCATCTAAGATACATCTATTGATCCCGTTCCTTCCGGAGCAATGGAGAATGAAGAAAACCAAAGATACAAGGAAAATATTAACCCAAAGGACTAAAGGACCACATGAACCAAAGCCTACACCAGCCTGAACCCATAAGAACTAGATGGTGCCCGGCTACCACCACTGACTGCTCTGACAGGGATCACAATAGAGAGTCCCAAACAGAGAGGGACAAAAATGCAGAACAAAATTCAAATTCACAGAAAAAGACCAGACTTACTGGTCTGAAGGAGACTGGAGGAACTCCCAAGACTATGGCCCCTGGACACCCTAGTAACTCAGAACTGAATCCGCTCCCAAAGACCACTTTTCGGACAAAGATTAGACAGGCTTATGAAACAAACAATAACACATGTAAGGAATGTGCTTCTTAGTTCAGCCAAATATAGGAGACCAAATGGGGCAACTCCTACCCAAAAGCAAGATGAGAAGGCAAGAAGGGACAGGAAAACTGGATGAATGGACACGGGGAACCTAGGGTGGAAAGGAGGGGAGTGTGCTGTCACATTTCAGGGATAGCAACCAATGTCACTACACAATTTGTGTATAAATTTTTGAATGAGAAACTAATTTGTGCTGCAAACTTTCACCTAAAGCACAATACAATTTAAAAAAAAAGAATAAGAAAACAAATTTATGCTTGCTTCAATTCACTTTACACATTGTTACCAGAAATAATTTAAAATACCAGTCATGGTTCTCTGTTTCCTGCTAAGTAATCTTCAGTATTTAAGCGTAGTATTTAAGGTGCTCTGTGATCTAATCTGGAGCCCTGGTGGCGCAGTGGTTAAGACCTCAGTAGCTAACCAAAAGGTTGGCAGTTCAAATCCTCCAGCCTCTCCTTGGAAACCCTATGGGGCAGTTTTACTCTGTCCTATAGGGTCACTTTGAGTTGCAACTGACTCGACGGCACCTATCAACAACAACAATCTAATCTGGGCAGCTAACTTGAAAAAATTATTAAATATCATTACTCCAGCCTGACTTGAGGCGACATCTTACCTGAGGCTTGGAAGATGAGACGCATCCAGGCAAAGAGCAAAGAGAGTTACAGAGGGAATGTCTGAAGGAGGGTGCTGGAGATGTCATATTCTATTCAGGGACCTAAAAGTCGTCCCACAAGTATGGAACAGGGCGAGGTGGGATATCTGGGGATGAGACAGGAGAGATGGGGGACCTCATCATGGAGGGTGATGTAAACTGATAATTTCCTAGTTAAAGGCCAGGATTTAGGTCCAGGAATGTGTCCAAGGCCACATGCTTTCTAAGCTGTACTGCTGGGACCTGAATCCTGGTCAGCTCAGCTCAGCTGGTTGGTTCTCTTTCTCCTAGAGCCAGCCAGCTGCCTCCATTAGTGAATTTGCCCTTCCGCCTCATCCCAGGGCCCATGTTTTCATTCCTCTGCAGTTTGGAAGGTGCACACCTGTCACCTGTGTATACAGGAGGTATTCCTGGATGATGGAACCTGCTTGTTTCCTCTCCGTGATCCTCCATTCTGATTCTATTGTGTCCTTCAAATCAAATCAAATCAGCTAAATTCAGTAAAAGATGACTTGTGTTTCCCAGAGTGATAGGGACTACTTGTTAGTGCCTTTAGCGGTGCAGCTCTTGGCGTGGGTCTCACGGATTTTAAAAGTCACCACGCTTTATAGTTCCAACATCCACGTGTGATGTTGGGAAAAGCACAATGTAGATCATCACTGCCTTGTGTCTGGTTAATCACATAACTAGGCATATGGAGCACTTGTGGAATTCAGAATAACTTTTTAATTTGGTCCTGTATGCATATACGTATTAATCATAGCAAGTTCCGAAACTCCTCTTTTTCTCTCACCATCCTCTCCACAGAAACACCAAGAAAATGATTTACTTATTTAGGATGGTTGCTGCATGCTTAAGACAAAGCCAAAGAGAAACTGAAAAAAGAGAAATACTTTTTAACCTACAAATTTAGAGTGTGGGATTATTTCTCCCCGTGCATAAAATATTCAACCAGCTGGATGTTTGGATTCCCAGGAATAAAATGACTGATAGGGTTTCCATTTGTTGTACCAAACTGACCAGCTGTTTATTGGCTCATCACTACATTATCATTAGAAGCTTAATAATTTCAGGAAAAGAAAAACAGCCCTCTAACAGCTCAATTTAGAAAAATAAACTATATCCTGAGAAATGAGGCCTTCTTAGAAAGCAAAGCTCAACAGCCGTAACATGTCGGTCAAAGAATTTGAAACTCACATCAGGCTCATCTTAGAAACTCATATTGTAGCATTCACAACACTTTGCAAACTTAAGCAGACTTGACTTCTTACTTTCCAGTTGCCATCTAGTCGACTCTAACTCACAGCAACTCCACGTGTGTCAGAGTAGAACTGTGCTCCGTAGGGTTTTCAGTGGCTGATGGTTTTGGAGGTAGATCAGCAGGCCTTTCTTCCGAGATGCCTCTGGGCAGACTCAGACCTCCAACCTTTCAGTTAGCAGCCGAGCACATTAACTGTTTGCACTACCAAGAATGCAGTGTACTCTGTAATGCATGAAGTACGTGTGGTATTGCTTGGACCAATAGGAATTTACTGCGTTTTCCAGGAACGTGAGATACAGTTAGAAGTTTTAGATTTCATTAATGAAAACATGTAACAATCTTGCAATAAAATTTATGAAGCTAACTTCACCTCCCTCCATACAAACACTTTGTTATATGTTGTTAATTTTAAGCTATGCACTAAAACACATTGCAACTTTGCAATCAGTGATGTTTTAAATGGATGACTGACATATAGCCTTTGAAATATTTAGCACTTTATAGCAGGACGTTAGCACTAACTTTAGAAACTATAGCATAATGAAATTTTACAGCCAATTAAGTGACCAGTCACTGTCAGCTTCCTAAACTTCTCTTTGAGATGAATGAGGAAATCAGATCTAGGAAGTGAGGAGGAGACCCTAGCTGCTGTAAAATCTTAAGTGTGATCATAAATTTGAAGTGTCAGGGGGTAGAGAAATACAGTGTCTAAACAGCCTGAAAAGAAATCACACTTTTTTGTTTGTTTGTCTTTAATTTAGGAAAAGTAATAGAGTTCAGTCTTACAGTTTGTCATCCTGTACTTACGTTCATCGTAGAAAAAAGTCTTACATTGTGTACATTGATTCTCATAGGACAAGTCGTTAGTTTCCTGAACTTTTTTCTTTAGAAGAAAAAGAAAATGTTCACTCAAATGAACTGGAGTTTATAACTAGCTAAGGAAATAAATAGTTAGAATAGTGAAAATTTATATATTTCCCTTTAATAAGATAACATGGTAATATGAAAGTACATGTGAATTAGTTGTACATGAAGTTGAAATTGGGTTTTCTTCGGAAAAGCTAGGAAAGAGTATGTCTTTTCAGTTATAAGGCATCTCTGTTACAATGTATCAGGAAAGTGTAGTATATAAATTTATCTCAGTGATCAAATATTCAGGAATATCTTTATGGATTGATAGGGAGGTTGCAGTGGCCTTAATATAATCCATACATCTCTAGTTTTTATATGTATACTATGGATTTTGGAAATTTTCCGAATTCCTTAATAGTCTCCTGGTTACTGCTTCCTTTGAATCAATTTGGCTTAGACATTTTCTGCCAATGCCATGTCTGCTGCTTCCTCTATCCTGTATTAACGGAAACATAGAAATCTTACCTTTTCTTTGAAGTCTACAAGTGAGAAACAGAATCAGATAAGTAAATAAACAGTAATACTCACAGGTGTGTGTGTGTGTGTGTGTGTGTGTGTGTGTGTGTGTGTGTTTCTGCAGCAGGGAGATTTACAGATCAGCAACACAACGTAACCTCTAACATTAGATGTCTGTGTTTGTAAAACTTCCTGTCTTTTTTATTCTTGCCTAGCATATATTTTTATTTATTTATTTTTATTATTGTACTTTAGCTAAGGTTTACAGAACAAACTACCTTCTCGTTAAACAATTAGTACACATATTGTTTTGTGACATTGGTTGCCAACCCCACATCAAGTCAACACTCTCCCCTTCTCGACCTTGGGTTTCCTATTACCAGCTTTCCTGTCCCCTCCTGTCTTCTAGTCCTTGCCCCTGGGCTGGTGTGCCCTTTTAGTCTTGTTTTGTTTTATGGGCCTGTCTAATTTTTGGCACAGGACCAGGCAGTGTTTCGTTCTGTGGCGCATGGGGTCTCTGTGAGTCGGAACCAACTTGACCGCACCTAACAACAACAACAACAGCAATCTTTGGCTGAAGGGTGAACCTCAGGAGTGACTTCGTTACTGAGCTAAAACGGTGTCCGGATGCCATGCTCTTGGGGTTTCTCCAGTCTCTGTCAGACCAGTAAGTCTGGTCTTTTTTTGTGACTTAGACTTTTGTTCTACATTTTTCTCTAGCTGTTTCTGGGACCCTCCATGTGATCCCTGTCAGAGCAGTCAGCGGTGGCAGCCAGGCACCAGCCAGCTGTGATGGACTTAGTCCTGTGGAGGCTGCGGTAGTTGTGTTCCGTTAGTCCTGGACCAATCTTCAAAACTCTGTCTTTTTTGTGCCTTGGCCTCAAGCCTTTCCCTGTGTTGCTCCATCCTCCTCTCTATCTCTTTTTCCTTTCCTTCTCTATTCTTTTCACTCTGCTCTGTTTCTATCCTCCCAAAAGGAAAACATTTAATTTTATATCTTTAAAAAAAAAATTTGCCTATCATTTCATGCCTTTTAGCTTCTCTCTCTCTCTCTCTCTTTCTGTCTCTCTGTCTCTTCCTCTCTCGAAATCAGGTCTAGGCTTTCCTCTGTGTGTCTAAGGACTTGGCTGAAGCCTTGAGGTTTATAGATATTGGGAACTGCATGTCTTTAGTCTTTTATCTGGTAGGAAAAAGGGAAGGATTTGATTAGATTTTTTTTTTTCTAATTGTATATGCCATGAAAGAAAATTGCTTTAAACATTAAATCTATACTAATATTTTTAAGAATTGAGATATTGTAGAGCAGTGGTTTCCAAAAGGTGGCCCCACAGTCCAGGCTGGTTGTATCAGAATCTTTGCGGAGCCTTTGAAATCACAGACTCTTCCTGTCCCCAGATCTGGAGGTTCTGACTCAGTGAGTCTGGAGGGGCACTGAGGAATCTGTACGGAGAAAAGAATCAAGCATGGGGACAACTTCTCTGGATCTCATAGTCCTTGTTTTCAGTTGTCAAGTTCAGTGATGCAAAATAAATGAAATACATGGTGGTCTGTATAGGGACCTGGGACCTACCCTAGAAGGAGGCTTTTTAAAAAGTCTTATATCACTAAATTTCATTACTATTTGCCTCTTTTTTCATGATCTGCCATCCTGGTTTGCCAAGGACTATTCCTGTTTGAGTCCCTGGGTGGTACAAACAGTTAATATGTTTGCCTACTTAACCTAAAGGTTGGAGGTTTGAGTCCTTGCAGAGGCACCTTGGAAGAAAGGCCTTGGCAATCTACATTTGAAAAATCAGCTACTGAAAACTCTGTGGAGCTATCCTACTTTGACATACATGGAATTGACTCAATGGCGACTGGTACTGGTTATCCCAGTTTTAGTCCCATGTCCTTAGAAACCCCTCAGTCCTGGGCTAACCAGAGCAGTTGGTCACCTGATAAGGGTCTATAAAGAAATAACTGGATCTTTTTGATTGCTGTGTCCTCTCTTTGGAGCCCTGGTGGCGCAGTGGTTAAGAGCTCAGGATGCTAACCAAAAGGTCAGTAGTTTGAACCCACTAGTGGCTCTTTGGAAACCTTATGGGGCAGTTCAACCCTGTCCTATAGGGTCACTATGAGTTGGAATTGACTCGACAGCAGTGGGTTTGGTTTTGGTTTGGTGACCGTTCTTTGATATTTATTTGTCAGTTGTCTACCTTGTGTTTAAAAACTGTGGGAAATAAATTTTAGGCAGAATCTGAAAGGACTGTTTGCACAGTTAACTGATGAGATTCTGGGCCCAAGTAGTGCTGTTCAAGGACCCAGGAGACAAAAGTGCACCAGTACAAAGCAGATCAAACATCTAAGGTAGACTGAAGGAGACAATACACCTTTTGGCACCCTGAAGATGCTCTCTCTGAGAACTGTTCTTTCCTGTTTCTTTGTGCTCCCAAACTTGCGAAGCCTTTTATAGGAGTCTTTAGGAAAATCGTGATGAAATTCCCTACAATGATAGCCTGGTTTTAGATACACCGAGTTGGACATGGAGGCAGAATATCTACACAGAGATGTGACAGATAATTGGAAAAGTGGGGCTGGCAGTTAGGTGAGAGGGAAGACATAGAAAACTAATTTTCCAAAATAGATGATGCTGATTACTATAAGTTAATGTTTTGGAACATATAACCTGCATTATGATTCCCATTTATACTTCTAGCCCATAGAGATAGATAGTAATTGAAGGTTTTGAGAATGAATGGACTCTAAGGAAGAAGAAAAGAGAGGACACAGACTTGGGGAATGGAAAGCTGAGCCATCAAACAATCAGAAAATGCATGTTGAAAAGTGAGGAGCAGAATTCAGCACCATGAAAGACTCTAGAGACAGAGCATCAACCAACAGCATCCAAGGAAGCAGGATCCCAGTAATTGAGAACAGAGAAAAATCATTAAATGATTGGACAAATATTAATCAATAAATGAACCACTGTGTGTGGGTGAACCATATTGACTATACCACTGATTGTCAGAAGAACAAACCAATCTGTCTTGGAAGAAGTACAGCCAGAATGCTCCTTAGAAGCAAGGATGGCAAGACTTTGTCTCACATACTTTGGACATGTTATCAGGAGGGATCCATCCCTGGAGAAGGACATCATGCTTGGTAAAGTAGAGGGTCAGTTAAAAAGAGGAAGACCCTCAATGAGATGGATTGACACAGTGACTGCAACAGTGGGCTCAAGCATAACAACGATTGGGAGGATGGTGCAGGACCAGGCAGTGTTTAGTTCTGTTGTACGTAGGGTTGCTATGAGTTGGAATTGACTCAACGTCACCTAGCAACAACAACATTTGTCTAGAAGAAAGTCATTGGTCTTATCAGAATTTTATTAGAATTAGTTGTTAAAAAAAAAAAAAGACATACAAAATATTTTAATTCAGTTCTTTAAATTGATATATATTTGTGTAAAGAAAATGAATATTTGTTGAAAGACTATTACGGGTTGCTAACCGACAGCCATGGGAAAGTTTAAGATGTTTGCCTTTGGTCTCTCCAAGTGTTACTGGATGTGTAAGGTTAGTGGTGAGCAGTCCTAGTGGCACAATGGTTAAGCGCTTGGCTGCTAACTGAAAGGTTGGCGGTTTGAACCCACCTACTGGCTCCACAGGAGAAAAACAGACCCGGCAATCTGCTCCCATAAAGATCACTGCCTAGAAAACCCTATGGAGCAGTTCTACTCTGTCACATGGGGTCACTATGAGTAGAAATTGACTCAAGGACACCTAACAACAACAGGGAGATTATAGAAGATCCCTTTTGGTTCCATAAATCCACTAAATTTTCCAGGAAGTGAGCAAAGACTGGGCTTAGAGTTTGAGATCTGGAACTTCTTCTCAAATCTGCTTTATGAGCCCATGTGACTTTAGCCTTAATGAGCCTTGGTTTTCTCATCTTCAAAACGAACATTGTGGATATCAGATGATTTCTAACTTAGTTTCCTAATCCTATTTTATTTTCCTTTTTTAATCCTATGCTTCTTATACATACCCAATGGTAAACACTAAGCCGGTGTCAATTCTCAGCCTGAAATGTGCCCTAAACACAAATACAATTGTTCAGAATGACTTTAAGTTTGAGAGATCTACATTTTTTAATAAAAAATTAAAATAGAAAATTGGGTTCAAGACAAAAAATAAGTGGGATGATCTTCCTAAAGATAACAAAGTTCTCTTAAGGAAATATTGCCATATAATGTTTAGAAGAAGGACTTTGAAATACAGGACATTCAAGACAAGAACAAATTTGGATTAAAAAAAAAAAAGACCTCACTTTAGGCCACTAATTAGATGGAGCACCTGGAGCTGAGGTAGATGAATGATATTGTACACATTTTAAAAGATCAAGCCATTACGGAAATGGTATGTAATTACCAGAACATACAATATACTAGGACTCAGTGAAGTGGAAAGACAGATGATGAAACTATACTTCTCTTATTTACTTGATATCTTTTGGTTGCTAATGAAATCCTTTCTGTTCTTCAGAACAGAAAAATTGAAAAATCCAATGCCGAGTTTAAAAGCATGACTCGGTAAGTCTGGGCCTAAAGTAATCAAAAGTAAAATCAAATAGTTGTGTCTCATTAAATGTGCCTCAGATGATGGAAATCTTAGCCCTAATGCCATCTTTTATTGAAACCTCACAAAGGGGATTGACGGTTCCCCTCTGTTTTGCAGGGCTGGAGCGCATTGCTCGGGACTCATCTTACGAACAGGAAGGAAAGGTCCAATTTGTAATTGATGCCGTATATTCAATGGCTTATGCCCTGCACAATCTGCACAAGGATCTCTGCCCTGGGTACATTGGCCTCTGTCCACGGATGAGCACTATGGATGGAAAGGAGTTACTTGGTTACATTCGGGCTGTAAATTTCAATGGTAAGTTACAACTGATTTTTTTTTTGGTCTCTAAATACTTTAGAAATGACAACAGGGCATGTTTTCGCCCCTATACATAGAAGATACTCAGAGTGGAAAGCTCAGGATTAGAAGTGGTTTCCCTTTTAATCAGAAGTGTGAATTTTTCCATCTGCTTTTAAATCGCAAGCATATTTTTTTGTGTGCTGCCATTAATCTCTTGAAAGAAGCAGAAGTTAAAAATAAGCTTCTATTGCAATGAGTTTGGGTTTTTTTGGTTTTTTTTTTTTGATCAATCAAAATATTTGACTTAAATATTACTATTTCAGAAGTAACTTAGAAGGCTCATATGGAACCACTGACAATGGATGAGGTTTCTTTGAAAATGCTTTGTTCGTGCTGTTATTAGAGAAGGGATTGTAGACATTCGGTTTGGAAAGTGATTTCAAGATTTTTTTTTTTTCTTTTCTTTTTCTGTTCAGAAAAGTTTGATTTCAAGCTATTTAAACAGGAAGTTGGCTTGAGGAAAGTGGATAATGTGGAGTTGGTATATATTTACCTCCCAAGAGTGTTGCGGAGCCCTGGTGGTGCAGTGGTTAAGAGCTTGGCAGCTAACCTTAAAGGTCAGCAGTTCGAACCCACCAGCTACTCCTTGGAAACCCTATGGGGCAGTTCTGCTCTGTCCTCTAGGGTCGCTATGAGTCGGAATCCACTCGAGTATTGTGCTGAGTTTCTGCATCTTCTTTCTCCTTGTATTTCCCTCAATGATTTGGTCTATTTGAAGCAGAGAACTGCACCTTTTAAGATGGAACTGTATGCAACGTGGTGCAGATGGGATTTGCCTACTGGGGAGGCAGAAATGCTGCTTCTGTGACTGTCACAAGAAACAGATACAGAATATACTGGATTGATAGTATTTGGTTGAGAATAGCTATACCACCTGTCTGAAGTGATGGAATTACTGAATGCTACTGTTCTTTCATGAAAGTTATAATGGTTGCTACCCAAGACTTTGGTCATTATGTTCCTATAAAATGATAGAATGCTCTGAGCTGTCTAATTCCTTCGGTTTGGCTGTAATCCACATAATGCACATGCCTCCGAGGCACGTGGAGCAGCGGACTGTCCATCATAATACACTCCAGTGACCTCAGCTGCCAGCCTTTCTCAAAAAAGCCCAAGGTCATCTTCAATTTAGAATTCAAGTGGAAACTTCTTCTTTTGCTTTGTTCAGGCAACATGAGACAAAGTTTGGTTTGCATTCAAAACAGAGTAACCTCTTTTTCAGCAGAATTTTTGTGAAACACTACATAACAATTTTTTTTTTGTTAAGACTATAAACACTAACGGGAGTTGGAAAATAATTTTCACGCAATTATCAAATTGAGCAAAAGAGGAGTGGTACATTACAAGGTTATTTACCCTAATGTGAGGTTGAGGAACATTTCATTTATCCAATATTGTTAGGGGGTGGGAAGATGAATGCAAAAGAGTGCATTTTCTCAATAACTACAGATCACATCTGGGAAGCAGGAAAATCTCCTAACACAACACTGAAGAACATCATTTTAAAGGCAAATTACCAGTTTCCCTTTTTTCTTAGACATAGATCAAAACCATACCCTCTTGATGGCTTTAATTATTATACAAGCTGTAATATAATGATGCTTTTAAAGACTTTTAAAGAATATCTTAATTTCTAATGACTATTAAGACTATTCGTCTCTAGACTGCAATGATTTCTGAGTTCTTTTGTCCACTTTCCATAGGTTTTTTTCCCTTTCAACATTATCAGGCTGCTGTGATCATTGCTGTGTTGTCTTTAGGGCTGATTCCTTCCAAAATTTGCTTCTTTCAATCTATTATGGACAGAGAAACAAATATAAATTTTTATTAATTTAGTCAGCGGATATTTACTGAACTTTTATTAAGCATTGTGTAGGTGCTAAAGATACAGTAGTAGTGAAAACAGACAAAACAGATATGGAGGTTAGAGTTTCTTGGGGACTTTAGCTATTCATCAGATAAACACACGAAGGTATAATAAGCTGTGGTACACATTGAAAAGAGAGGTATGCTGGACTGAGGGCTTATGATAAGAGAAACTTCTCTAATTAAAGGGGTTAGGTAGAGATGAAACTGAAGAGGAGATGGGTCTGAGATAAGGTTGGAGCAGTCGGTAGAGCCAGATAAACCATGTGAGATCTTATAGGTGTTATAGATTTGTTCTCCATCTTGAAGACAATGGGAACTCCTTAAAGCACAATAGAACTGTGTCTGATACAAGAGTAAGTATGTTCCGGATAAGCATCAGCTAAAGTAAATGAATTTTAGTGCATTAACTTAAAGAGACTCTCCTTGAGCTCCTTGAAGATTTATTTAGTGTATGGCTTGAGCCTTGGCTGCGTTCCAATACCTGATCACAGAGAATGAGAGATGTAGGCATAAGCAAATTATCCTGGAATATAAAATTCTTTTGATGTTCAGTAATTTTCAGGATGTTCATCAAGTTTTTAAATTTCATTATTGGCTTATCATGAATGTTCTGTAATTATTAATACCTTGCTTGTTTATGATAAGGAGCCCTGGTCGTGCGGTGGTTAAAGCTCTCAGCTGCTAACCAAAAGGTCAGTGGTTGGAACCCACCAGCTGTTCTGTGGGAGAAGGATGTTTGGTGTTCTGCTTCGTAGAGATTTACAGCATTGGAAACCCTATAGGGCAGTTCTGCTCTATCCTATAGGATCACTATGAGTCAGAATTGACTCAGTGACAGTTAGTTTTGCTTATGATAAAAGACATACAGTGATGTTCAAATAGGAGTAAACCATCAAAACTATTGAAGGAGGAGGAAGAAAATACAACTGAGACCAAGGACAACATTTAGTTCTGGGCTTCCTAGCAGTTAAAGCATAAAGGGAAATGCAGTGGGCTACATGAGTTGCATTATATGATAGAAGCAAGCCTACGTATTTTTCAGGAGAGAATGAATTTTGTTGGAATTTTTTTTCCAAAAGAAATATATCATATGGGATTTTGACTGCCTAATGAGTAATGTTATTTGGGACAATTTTACAGCAAAAGCAGAAGCATTCTTTTTGGCTGTTTTGCATCAAAACAAAGCTAGGAATGTAATGTTTGAAATACTGAAGGATATGTCCTTAAAGTGTTTCAAGGAAGAAGGAGATACTCTTCCTTGGTCTAGATTTATGGCTCTTTCGAGCTCTGCTGATATGGAGATGTACCATATTCTGAAGAAGAAATGAATAGATTTCCCTAATTCTGTATTTTTCAAACTCTATCTTCAGAATACTACTCAGAAATCTAATTTTAAATCAGTTAAATAAGAACTGCTGTTCTGAAAACTAAAACCAAACCCAATGCTGTTGAGTCGATTTTGCCTCATCATGGCCCTATAGAACAGAGTAGAACTGTCCCATAAGGTTTCCAAGGAGCAGCTGGTAGATTCAAACCGCCAACCTTTTGGGTAGCAGCCTGAGCTATTAACCACTGCGCCACCAGGACCCCATTGGGCTGAAGGGGTTGGTATAATCCTGGCCACTCCACTTCTTCTTGTCCTACCTGCTGGTCTTGCAGGTACCTTTAAAAGTCCCAATGACTCTTTGGAGCACACTTTGAATCCACAGACTTCAATATTATTGTTCTTTGCTAGGCCTTTCATAGAAGCTGAAAGTAGACATTTGGAGTTTGTGTTTTCTGTTGGGAATCTAGAAAATGGCTATTTTATGTTGTTAATTGGTTACCAGTTGAATGGGTTTTAAGGCTGCAAAGATGGCCAGATTTCTCACCTAGTGGGACAGCCAACCCACTCCCCAAAGTTTGGAGGTACAAGGGGGCTATGACCAAACCAAAGTTTTCTCAGGATCAGCTTTGAGTCTACTGAAGAGCCTAGAATGTGCTTAACTAGACCCAGAGCTGCTTACTTTACACCACTGCAAACAATTATTTTATCCTAGAAGTTTTTTAGCGTAGCCATTACCAGTTGTCAAAGAATGAGTTTAGTAAGGCAACTTTCAGTTTTATATAGTGTGGCTTCCCATATTATTTGCCATGATCAGTGAGCTACACAAAGCACTCTCAGGTAGTTGAAAAAATTGATCCATTGGTAATAACAACCAAAAAATATGTGTGGTTATATAGGTAGATGTACATACATAAAGATATGTGTATAGGAGGGCATATGTAAGTATGTACATGTGCATGTATAGGTTTATCTGTAGGCATATGTATATTCATGCTTGTGTGTGCTGCATATATACTCACATATATAATAAAGCACACAGGGGGCACAGTTATGGAGACTTTCTGGACATATCCAAACATAATGGGATCAGTTTACTGAGTTAAAAGGCTTAGGACTGTCCATAGTCTCGTGGGACAACATGATCAATTGGTATAACATAGTTCATAAAGACAATGTTCTACATCCTAATCTGATGAGTAGTGTCTGGATTCTTAAAAGCTTGCAAGAGGACATCTAAGGCTCAAAGAAGAAGCTAGTCCATAGGACTGATAGTCCACACAAACCACAGCCTTCTTTAACCTGAGACCAGAACTAGATGGTGCCCAGCTACCACTACCAACTGTTCTGACTGGGGCCACATTAGAAGGTCCCAGATAGAATGGGAGAAAAATATAGAACAAAACTGAAATTCCTAAAAAAGGCCAGACTTACTGTACCAATTGAGACTAGAGGAACCCCTGAGACTATACCTCTAAGATAACTTTTGAACGTGGATTCGAAGCTATCTCAGTAGGTCACCTTTCAGCCAAATAATAGATTGGCTTATAAAATATTGTCACCCGTGAGTACTTTGCTTCCTTAAATAATCAACTATATGAGACCAAAAGGTCCACGTTTACCATAATGCAAAGATGAGAAGGTAAGGGTTTGGGGGGCAGGGAAGCTAGCTTAATGGAAACAGAACAAACAAGAATGGAAATAATGAGAATGCTGACACACTGTGAAAAATGTAACCAATGTTATAGAATAGTTTGTATAAAAATTGTTAAATGGGAACCTAAAAAAAGAAATTGATCCATTAGATGAAATTATTTCATAATGTCCATTTAAATATTGGATGGAGGCTTCCCCAGACAGTAATTTCTGTGTAGATAAAAATTGGTAAACTAGTTCTTTCTGACATTAATTAGATATCAGGACAAATTGCTTTTGATGGTTCCTTTTAGTTTGATTCCCTGGGCTGTGCAAACAGTTAACACACTTGGCTGCTAACCAAAAGGTTGAAGGTTTGAGTCTACCCAGAAGCATCTCAGAAGAAAGGCCTAGTGGTCTACTTCCAAAAAAAAAAATCAGCCATTGAAAACACTATGGACCACAGTTCTACTCTGACACACATGGGGTCGGCACGAGTTGGAATCAACTTGATGGCAACTGGTTTTAGTTTGAGATGCTAAAATCATGTGATTGGCGTAGTAGAACACTATCCTTCCCGTTTGCAGCAATGGGAGGTGAAGCAGCCAGAGCAGCTGGATGCTACCCAGACCATGGGTATAAAATTAAAGAGAAAGACATTTAAAACTCAATCTTGCTGAGATTGTAACCTGGCATGTGGTGTGCCTAAATAAGCAGAAGTGTAAAGAGACTTGGTTTAAATGGTCCTGCTTCTTCCAGTTTATAATTTGATAGTGTAAAGGACATATTCGAATTTAGAGTGACGAATGATTAGTGTTTTAGGCCAGAGTTACTAGATATCAACAACTAGTTAAAGATGACATATTTAGTCAAACTACTAAACAACAAAGAACTATTTGGCATAAAAGATGTAAACAACAATGGTAGCTCGACTGAATTTAATCAGTTGAACTGATTGTTTACATCACTGGCAAAATTAACCTGAACCATGTCAGCATGTGTATTTTAAGCACATTCTGTATCAGGGCATATCCGGAATTACTCATGTGTTCCTTACAGGTTTTCTCAACCCCTCATCTCTACTTGAGGAGCCAGAGGGGAACAAAGACCTGCCTTTTAGAGTTACTTTTATTGCCGCTATTTGAGCAAAATGCTATTTCTATAAATTTTTTAAGTCCAGAGATTTATCAAAAGGAAAACATAAAAGAGTTCAAATTCTTTAAGAACTTAAGCAACTGTGTCAATCTCTCATCCATACCAGTCTGTCGGCAATAAAATATTAATACTATGCACCTTGTATAGGATCAAAGATTTTTGTGTTGCTGTGAGGACCTTATTTATCATAAAGAAAAAGCATTGGATAGAATTCCAGAGATATCTCCTCATTCCTTTTCTCTGTAGTTGAGCTCATGTCAGGAGCAGGGCAACCACTGTGGCATATTAATCAGGATTGTTTGATTGTAGGTAACAGAAACCAACTTAAACTTGCTAAAGGAAAAGGGAAGAATTTATGAGGATATCTCAAGAAGCTCCAAGGCAGGATAGAAAAAGGTCTAAGAAAGTAACTGGTTCTAAGAACTAAAAGCCCATTGGAAACCCAGATGTCTTTCTGTCTGTCTGCTTTGTTTGGCTCTTTTTATACTGGTTTTCTCCACTTCTAGGTCCATGGGGTAGGCAGCAGAAGGCATCCTACATTTCCAGAATTTAGCTATTTTTTGTTCAGGACACCTGTTCAGACTAATATAGATTTTTTTTTTTCTGGTTGAGAAAGATTTTTTTATTGTACTTTAGATGAAGATTTACAGAATAAATAGTTTCTCATTCAACAGTCAGTACACATATTGTTCTATGACATTGGTTAACAACCCCACGACATGTCAACACTCTCCCTTCTCGACCTTGGAAGATCTTTTATTTTGGTGAAAATGTACATAGCCAAAGATAAACCATTTCAAAAGTTTCTACATGTACAATTCAGTGGCATCGATTACATTCTTCCAGTTGTGCTGCTATTCTTACTGTCCTTTTCCAAATTATTCCATCACCATTATCTTCAACTCACTGTCCCCTAGGCTTCCTGTCAAACATTTTGAGTTGCTGTGTCAATTTGATCTCACATAGACAATCCGTTTTTTTTTTTTTTTTTTGTACCTTAGCTGAAGGTTTGCAGAACAAGTACTTTCTCATTAAACAGTTAGTACGCACATTGCCCTATGACAATGGTTAACAACTCCACGACCTGTCAACACTGTCCCTTCTCAACCTTGGGTTCCCTATCACCAGCTTTCCTGTTCCCTCCTGCCTTCTAGTCCTTGTCCCTGGACTGCTGTGCCTCCTTAGTCCATTTTTGTTTTATGGGGCTGTCCAATCCCTGGCTGAATGGTGAACTTTGGGAATGACTTCACCACTGAGCTAAAAGGGTGTCCGGGGGCCGTACTCTCGGGGTTTCTCCAGTCTCTGTCAGGCCAGTAAATCTCGTCTTTTTTTTGTGAGTTAGAATTTTGTTCTGCATCCTTCTCCAGCTCTGTCCAGGACCCTCTGTTGTGATCCCGGTCAGAGCAGTCAGTGGTGGTAGCCAGACACCATCTAGCTGTACTGGACTCAGTCTGGTGGAGGCCTTGGTAGCTGTGGTCCATTAGTCCTTTGGACTAATCGTTTCCTTGTATCTTGTTCTCTTCATTCTCCCTTGCTCCTGAAGTGGTGAGACCAGTGGAGTATCTTAGATGTCTGCTCACAGGCTTTTAACACCCCAGATGCTACTCACCAAGGGAGAATGTAGTACATTGTCTTTATAAACTGTATTATATCAGTTGAGCTAGATGTTCTCCAAAAACATGGTCCCTGCAGCCCTCTGCCCAGTAATTCAGTCCCTCAGGGAGTTTGGATATGTCTATGGAGCTCCCATGACCTTTCCTTGTACAAGTTGTGCTGGCTTCCCCAGTATCGTGTACTGTCTTACCCTTCACCAAAGTTACCACTTATCTATTGTCTGTTTAGTTCCCCCCTCACCCCTCCCATCCCTCGTAACCAAAAAAGATTGTTTCTTTTTGTGTGTAAACTTTTACATGAGTTTTTACAGTAGAGGTCTGATACGATATTTGTCCTTTTGTGATTGACTTATTTCACTCAGCATAATGTCCTCCAGTTAATATAGACTTTTTTAAAGCCCCAATTCCAACTTCTTGGAAGCTAGAATCCAGAATCCCAGTAGCCAAACTTAGGTTGGATGTCAGATCTGTTCCAAATGATCAGTGTCCAAGAGCAGATAATGCAAACTCGGTTGTCATGGGTCATGCCCTGTGGCTGCAGGGGACATGCAGGGAGTTTCTGTAAGTGATTTATGGTGAAAGTTTAAACAGTGTGAGCAGGGAGATGGAAACCGGAGAGAAAGGTGATACTTGCATTCTGAAACTTACTGCTTCTTTAGGTGGGGTGAGTTTCTGTCAGGCTGAGAGAGACACAAATTAAGAATCATAGAGAATCCGAGAGATGAATCAATCTTGAAATTATTTAACGGACGCCCTCATAGTGTGGTTGAATTCCCTGAGGCCAAGAGGAATAAAGTAACTTTCCTAAACTCAACAGTGGTCTACCATTTCAATACTCGATAATTCTATGGAAGATATGGAACCTCTGTGGGATCATAGAGACTGGTATAGAGGTGGAATTTATCAGTATCTTCTTTTCCTTTGAAACCTTGTTGATTTGAGACCTTACTGAAAAATTTACAAACATACAATTTTAAGAGCCTCTTGAACACTGGTGTCTGATCTTAAAACAAATTGTTGCATAAAATACTTTTAAGCTTTCTAAACAAATAAATATGGTTTAAAATTAGGAAATTCACTACAGTCAACACTAATAGGTCAAATAAGACAATGATCAACAGCTCATAAAATGCTGGAAGGCAATTTGATTAAAATATAACCCTAATTTCAGTTATAAGTACAAAAATTAGACTAGCAATCGGATAAATGTTTAGTATGATAAAGCACATCTCTCTCAACCTACAACCAGTTATATATTTCAGTTATTCCTGTTAAAGAGATGAATTAGACTTTACCACTATTATTAATATTCTATAAATTTTAACCAATATTACAAAACATAAAACAAAAATAAGAGAGATTACTACTAAAAAAGAAAAAGCAGTATTATGACTATTGTTAAATGATTTGATCTCAAGTCATTAAATTGAAAAAAATACTAGAAGTGTCTAGTTTAGGAAGATAATCAAATATAAACTTAATATTAAAACATTGAAAGCTTTTCTACCTACCAGTAATCAATCAGCCATTGGCTAATATATGGGAAATAGAACTCTGTTTCCTTTGCAAAAAAAAAAAAAAAAAAAAAAAAATCTAAAATATCTTGGAATAAAGTGACCCAAAACATGTGAAAGCCCTAATGAGGAAAACTTTAGTGAGAGACATACAATGTATTTGAGTAAATGGAGAGACATTCCTTGTTCATGAATAACCCACTGACGTCCAGTTGATTCCGATTCATAGCAACCCTATAGGACAGAGAAGAACTACCCCTTAGGGTTTCCAGGGAGCAGCTGGTGGATTCGAACTGTCGACCTTTTTGTTAGCAGCCAAGCTCTTAACCACTGTGCTACCAGGGCTGCATAAAATTATAATAGTACTTACTAAAATGTAATCATAGTGGTTATTCCAAATATGTTTGGTAGGAGTGGATATTGGTGTAATTATTTTGGGAGAGGATTTGGTCAGAACTTGTATATCACATTCTTATTTTATTATTTCTAGGGATATGTTCTAAGAGCATTATTTGAAATAATTGTAGTTACAGGAATCTATTGGGAAAAAAAAGTAAGCAAAATCATGATTTTGTTCTGGTTTAAATTAAAATCCACCAGTTACATATATATATATTTGGATGGCTCAGGACTGGGCAGTGTTTCATTCTGTTGTACATAGGGTCGCTCTGAGTCGGAACTGACTGGACAGCACCTAACAACAACAACAACAATAATATATATATATATTTTTTAATATTTTTTTATTGTACTTTAGATGAAGGTTTACAGAACAAATAGTTTCTCATTAAACAGTCAGTACACATACTGTTTTATGACATTGGTTAACAACCTCACGACATGTCAACACTCTCCCTTCTCGACCTTGGAGGATCTTTTTTTTATTTTTTTGGTGAAAATATACATAGCCAAAGATAAACCATTTCAAAAATTTCTACATGTACAATTCAGTGACATTGATTACATTCTTCCAGTCATGCTGCTGTTCTCAATACCCTTTTCCGAATTATTCCATCACCATTATCCTCAACTCACTGTCCCCGAGGTTTCCCATCAAACCTAAGTTGCTGTTGTCAATATGATCTCACATAGACAATTCTTTTTTTTTTTTTTGTACTTTAGATGAAGGTTTACAGAACAAATAGTTTCTCATTAAACAGTTAGTACACATATTGCCCTATGACGATGGTTAACAACCCCATGACATGTCAACACTGTCCCTTCTCAACCTTGACTTCCCTATCACCAGCTTTCCTATCCCCTCCTGCTTTCTAATCCTTGTCCTTTGACTGCTGTGCCTCCTTAGTTCCTTTTTGTTTTATGGGGCTGTCTAATGCCTGGCTGAACGGTGAACCTCAGGAGTGACTTCACTGAGCTAAAAGGGTGTCTGGGGGCCATACTCTCGGGGTTTCTCCAGTCTCTGTCAGGCTAGTAAATCTGGTCTTTTATTGTGTGTGTTAGAATTTTGTTCTACATCCTTCTCCAGCTCTGTCCAGGACCGTCTCTATTGTGATCCCGGTCAGAGCAGTCGGTGGTGGTAGCCAGACACCATCTAGCTGTACTGGACTCAGTCTGGTGGGGGCCTTGGTAGCTGTGGTCCATTAGTCCTTTGGACTAATCCTTTCCTTGTATCTTATTCTCTTCATTCTCCTTTGCTCCTGAAGTGGTGAGACCAGAGGAGTATCTCAGATGTCTGCTCACAGGCTTTTAACACCCCAGATGATACTTACCAAGGTAGAATGTAGAACGTTGTCTTTATAACTGTGTTATGCCAGTTGAGCTAGATGTTAACAATAATATGTTTTGTAGTGGCTTAACACCTTGACTTGGTGTTGGGATTCTAGACTTTTATCCTAGCTCCACTTCTCCTTCCCTGTGTTTTGTGAGTCCATCCTAATCGCTCTGTACTTCATCTTTGAAGTGAAAGGATTGTACTAAAATGATTTAATCTCTGAGGTCTCTTCCAGCTCCAAATTCTCTATACATTCTTTTAAAAGGTAAAGCTATATTTTAAAAACATATGTGTCTGTAAGTGTTCCTTCTGATATTTCTTTTAGTTTATATTCATTTTTATCTTTAATCTGTCATTCATTTATCCCATATACGTTTGATTAGACATCTTATAAGGTACCCAACAAAAGGGCTCTGTGCTAGGTTTCAAATATACAAAGATTAATGAAACATGGTTCTATGAGTTGTCAATTTTGTAATTTTACAGATGAGGCATGTTACTAACTGTAATACAATTTGTTTAGTGATACACTAGAGACGTGGGCATGTGCAAACAAACAATTCTTCTTCGGTCTTCCTCATTCATCATCGAGCCCTCACATGCATATGAGGCGATTGAAAACACCATGGCTTCGGTCAGGCGCACCTTAGTCTTCAAGGTGACCTCTTTGCTTTTTAACACTTTAATGAGGTCTTTCGCAGCAGATTTGCCCAATGCAATGTGTCGTCTGATTTCTTGACTGCTGCTTCCATGGGCATTGATTGTGGATAGAAGCAAAATGAAATCCTTGACAACGTCAGTCTTTTCTCCATTTATCATCATGTTGCTTATTGGTCCAGTTGTGAGGATTTTTGTTTTCTTTATGTTGAGGTGTAATCCATACTGAAGGCTGTGGTCTTTGACCTTCATCAGTAAGTGCTTCAAGTCCTCTTCACTTTCAGCAAGCAAGGTTGTGTCATCTGCATAATGGTAAGGAGTCTTCCTCCAATCCTGTTGCCCCCTTCTTCTTCATATAGTCCAGCTTCTAGGATTATTTGATTAGCATTTGTTGTTGTTGTTATTGTTATGTGCCATCGAGTCAGTTCCATCTCGCAGCTACCCTATAGGACAAAGAAGAACTGCCCCATAAGGTTTCCAAGGAGTGACTGGAGGATTCAAACTGCCAACCTTTTGGTTAGCAGCCAAGCTCTTAACTATTGAGCCACCAGGCCTTAGCATACAAACTGAGTAAGTGTTGTGAAAGCATACAACCCTGCTGTATACCTTTCCTGACTTTAAACCACACAGTATCCCCTTGTTCTGTTCGAACAACTGACTCTTGGTCTATGTACAGATTCCTTATGAGCACAATTAAGTGTACTGGAATTCTCATTCTTTGCAATGTTATCCATAATTTATTATAATCCACACAGTTGAATGCCTTTGCATAGTCTGTAAAACACAGGCAAAAATCTTTCTGGTATTCTCTGCTTTCAGCCAGGATCCATCTGACATCAGCAATGATATCTCTGCTTCCACACCCTCTTCTGAATCTGGCTTGAATTTCTGGCAGTTCCTTGTCAATGTGCTGCTGCAACAGCCTTTTAATGATCTTCAGCAAATTTTGCTTGCATGTGATATCAATGATATTTTGGATAATTTCTGCATTCTATTAGATCACCTTTCTTTGGAATAGGCATAAATATGGATGTCTTACAGTCAGTTGGCCAGGTAGCTGTCTTTCAAATTTCTTGGCATAGATGAGTGAGTACGCCAAGGCTGCATCCATTTTTTGAAACATTTCAATTAGTATTCCATCGGTTTCTGGAGGCTTGATTTTTGCCAATGTCTTCAGTGCAGCTTGGACTTCTTCCTTCAGTACCATCGGTTCTTGATCATATGCTACCTCCTGAAATGATTGAAAGTTGACCAATTCTTTTTGGTACGGTGACTCTGTATTCCTTCCATCTTCTTTTCATGCTTTGTGTGTCGTTCAATATTTTGCCCATAGAATCCTCCAATATTACAACTCAAGGCTTGAATTTTTTCAATTCTTTCAGCTTGAGAAATGCTGAGCGTATTCCTCCCTTTTGGTTTTCTAACTCCAGATCTTTGCACATGTCATTATTATACTTTACTTCGTCTTCTCGAGTCACCCTTTAAAATCTTCTGTTCAGCTCTTTTACTTCATCATTTCTTCCATTTGCTTTAGCTACTCTATGTTCAAGAACAAGTTTCAGAGACTCTTCTGACGTCCACTTTGGTCTTTTCTTTCTTTCTTGTCTTTTCAGTGACCTTTTGCTTTCTTCATGTATGATGTCCTTGATGTCATTCCACAACTCTTCTGGTCTTTGGTCATTAGTGTTCAATGTGTCAGATCTATTCCTGAGATGGTCTCTAAATTTAGGTGGGAGATACTCAAGGTCCTACTTTGGCTCTTGTGAACTTGTTCTAATTTCCTTCAGCTTCAATTTGAACTTGTATATGAGAAATTGATGGTCTCTTCCACAGTCAGCCCCTGACCTTGTTCTGACTGATGATATTGAGCTTTTCCATCATCTGTTTCCACAGATGTAGTTGATTTGATTCCTGTGTATATTCCATCCAGCAAGGTCCATGTGGATAGTCTCTGTTTACATTGGTGAAAAAAGGTGTTTGCAATGAAGAGGTCATTGGTCTTGCAGAATTCTATCATTCGATCTCCGGCATCATTTGTATCATCAAGGCCATATTTTCCAACTACCAATCCTTCTTTGTTTCCAATTTTGACATTCTAATCACCAGTAATTAACAATGCGTCTTGATTGCATGTTTGATCAATTTCAGACTGCAGAAGTTGAAAAATCTTCAATTTCTTCGTCTTTGGCCTTAGTGGTTGGTGCATAAATTTACATAAATTAATGGTGTTCCTTGTAGGTGTATGGATATTATCCTATCACTGACAGCGTTTTACTTCAGGATAGATCTTGAAATATTCTTTTTTATGATAAATACAATGCCATTCCTTTTCACTTTGTTATTCCCAACATGGTAGACAATATGATTTTCTGATTCATAATGGCATTTCAGCTTTCTAATGTCTAGGATATTGATGTTTTTGTGTTCCATTTCATTTTCGACAATTTTCAATTTTCCTAAATTCAAATTTCATACATTCCATGTTCCTATTATTAGTGGATGTTTGCAGTGGTTTCTTCTCATTTTGAGTCCTGCTGCATTAGCAGATGATGGTCCTAAAAGCTTAACCCTATCCAAGTCATTAAGGTCGACTCTACGTTGAGGAGACTGCTCTTCCTCAGTCATATTTTAAGTGCCTTCCACCCTGAGGGGTTCATCTTCTGGCATGATATCAGACCGCATTCTGCTGCTATTCATAAGGTTTTCACTGGCTAATTTTTTTCAGAACTAGACCGCCAGGTCCTTCTTCTTACTCTGTCTTAGTCTGGAAGCTCATCTGGAACCTGTCCACCATGGGTGACGCTGCTGGTATTCGAATACCGGTGGCATAGCTTCCAGCATCACAGCAACATGCAAGCCCCCACAGTATGACAAACTGACAGATGCGTGGGATCTATATCTATATGTATGTATGCATATACATATATTCTGAAGTTTCTGTGAAGATTAAATATGACAATATTTAAGGTGCTAAATACATAGAAATGCTTAATAAGTTGATGTATATGCTGTATGATATATGTAGTGGTAGAATTCTCACTTTCCATGTGAAACACTTGGATTCAGTTCCAGACCAGTGCAACCATTTGTCTGTCAGTGGAGACTTGTGTGTTGCTATGATGCTGAACAGGTTTCAGCAGAACTTCTAGACTAAGACGGACAAAGAAGAAAGACTTGGTGATCTTCTTCCAAAAATCGGCTGATGAAAACCCTATGGATTGGTCTAATCTGCAACTGATCATGAGGATGGCACAGGATTGGGCAGCATTTTGTTCCATTGTGCATGGGGCCCCCATGAGTCAGGGACAGCTAACAACAACAACATATGAAGAGTATTTTAAAATAGAGATACAATGAAGTTAGAGCTTGAATCATTTTTCAAAGATGATGAGATGGGTGAGTTGAGACTGAGGATGTGAGAATCTTTAGAAAGATGTAGAGTTAAAAATAACTACATATAAAAATTACTAGTAGAAATAAAAGGAGCCCTGGTGGCAGAATGGTTAAGCGCTTGGCTGCTAACTGAAAGGTCAGTGGTTCAAACTCACCAGCAGCTCTGTGGGAGAAAAGACCTGGAGATCTGCTCCCATAAAGATTACAGCCTAAGAACCCTATGGGGCAGTTCCACTCTGTCCAGTAAGGTCCAATGAGTCGGAACTGACTTGACAGAACATAACAAAATAAAATGAAAACAGGCAGAAGTTGGAAAGGATGCTTCCACCCTGACACCAAACAACAAGGTTTTCCCAGCTGTGTTAGCTCCTTGGTTAGAGTAAGAGAAATTACAGCATTTTCAAATAAATGGGAAAGTACATTACTGTTGAGAAGGGCATCTGAAGAGCCTAGAGCAGGTCAAATGCAGCTTCTTATCCCACTGTTTCTTCTGTTTCATTCAAAATTACATGGTTTATTTCCCTTCTAAATGAAGGAAAGTTTTTAATGGGATAGCCCCCATGTTATTAAGGGTAATTATTTTCTAGTGATATTTTGTTTCAGAAAGAATCTACCTGAAAATTATAATGGAAACTTGATTATTTTTCCCTTTAAGGTTATTAATGCTTATAATTACATTAAAGTTTAAACAAGAAGTTAGTTTGAAAACAAGGGGTATGAATGAGAAAATTCTTTTAATTCAGGTGCCGAATTGTTACACTTTTGGGATTTGCATTTTCTCAGTCTTTTGGATGCATTCAAAAACCATGACTATAAAATAGCTTTTCTTTTGAAACGTATAAACACCTTTATCTGTAGCTAAGCTAAGTGAAAAATGACCAAATTTTGATTTTTAAAACCTTTTGGGGAATGTGTACTTACGGTATTTATGTGTAGATGCCATATGCATTCATTTAACAAACACTTACTGAGTGTCTAATATAAGCCTGAAGGAGCTCTGGTGGCACAACAGTTAAGTGCTCATCTGCTAACCAATAGGTTGGTGATTCGAACCCACCCAGTGGCTCTGCAGGAGAAAGACCTGGTTGATCTGCTTCCATAAAGATTACAGCCAAGAAAACCCTAGGGAAATTCTGCTCTGTCACATGGGGTTGCTATGAGCTGGAATTGACTCCGTGGCAGCCAACAACAACAATGTAAGCCTGAATTGTGCTATTGTATTTTTTCTCCCTTCCATCTTTCACTTCGTCTTTCCCTTACTTCACCTTCCTTTATATCTTACACTTCTTTCCCTTGCCTCTGGTCCTCTTTTCCTCCCAATATTTCCCCACTGATTCTGGTGCTTATTCAGTAATCCAGAGTCTGGCAGGTTGAGAGCTTGGGCTTCAGAGTGAGACAGACCTGAGGTCCAGTCCTAGCTCTCTCTCTGATGTTGTGAGACTTTGGATGGGTCACTTAATGGAATGAGTTCAGTGTTCTCATTTTTGGGTGGGGATAGTAATCATACCAACTTCATAGTTTTATTGTGAGCATTTAATGAGATAATTCATGTGTAAGGGCTTACCACCATGCCTGCAATATTGTGAATAATCAGTAAATGATGACTTTTTTTTTCTTCTGCCCCATTTCACTTAACTGCAATTCCTGACGAGAAGAAACTCTCTATACGTGCTTACTGAATTTCAAATATACATAAACACTCCCCCAAAGCACACACATTCACACACATACACATACCCTTACACACCCTAGATTTCAAGGCAACTGATAAATCTCTTAGAATCAGGAATAATGTGCTGTCTGAAAGTAATTAATTTCTCATTCTTTCGAGACTTAATTCATTATTTCTCGGTTGCCTAGGCTTTTTAGTCTGCCTTTTCTCTCTTTCCCTGCAGTTTGCTTTCTGAACTCTTTATTTCTTATTAGCACCTTCGGGTGAGATATGGGAAAAAGGGGACATAAACATGCTCATCGGCTTTGCCTAGAGTAAAAGGTAGATGAGGAGGTGGAGGCTGATGCTTCAATGGTGTTCAGTGGCTGTGTACTGGGATACAGTACACCTGCTGTGTTGAGAACCTCTCTGGGTACTCAGTCAGACATAGGATGTTATAAAGACACCTGTCACCTGTGCAATGAGTTTAACTGGAGGTCAGTGATCTCACCCAGCTCAACTAGAGAATTCCATGCCCACAGAACAGAGTAGACTCCATGTGCTAGAATTAGTTAAAAGTCATAAGTCCCTATTCATTTTTTTTAAAGGAATCAAATAGATATGAACATACTCATTCTGGCAGGTAAAAGGGATGTGGTACAACTCTCTCAAAAAGGCATTTATCAATTATTATATTTACTTTTAATCCTGCTTAAGAAAGTTCTTATTTATCCTAGATGTCATGTCTGTCCTTCTTGGGTGTTTAGATTATATAAGTGATCCCATGATTTATATTAGTTCATGAGTTACACTGAGAAATTCTGACCTCTTTCGACAATACATCTAAAAAGGCCGTTCCTTCCAGCTCCTTGACCCTTCCCTCTCTTAGCTTCCTTTTTGTTCTTCTCTATCCTTATATAAACCTTTGTTCTAAGGCTTGTGTTAAAATTCATATCCCTTCATCTCCATCCCCTCTTGGCTTCAATCAAAATCTATTGAAATGAATAACCATCTTCACTGCTTTTTTGACTTTTTATTAAAGTCTAACGTACCTACAGAAAAGTGCAATTAAGTGTACAAATCCATGCATTTTCACAAACTAGAAATACCCCAAGCCAGCATCCAGAATACCCAATCACCGCCCACAACACCCAACTGGCACCACAAACCCTCTAGCTATTACACCCCTCCTCAAGAAATCACTTGGATGATTTCCAACAACATATATTAGTGCTGCCTGCTTTTGTGCTTCATGTAAATGGAATTACACAGTATGTACTCTTATGCCTGGCTTCATTTCACTGCAGTTTTTGATAAAGAGGAAGTAAAGTATATTTCCCACCTTTATCTCTCCCTGTTAACATTAAATTTAATCAGGGCTTCGAACCAGTTCAGTCTGGTTCAAATCCCTGCTGAGAATTTGCATTTCTACCTCAGATATACTGAATCAGAATCTATATTTTAATGACAGCCCCAGGTGATTCTGATGTATAACATCCTGGGAACTTGTTAGAAATGCAAATTCTCAGCAGGGGTTTGAACCTGACTGAACCCGTTTGAGCCCTGGATTCAATTATTTAAATTTACTTGGTTAGTCAACGTTTGGTTTTTAAAGCCCAGTGAATTATTTTATAAAATAATAACATTTCATATCTATTAATGAGTTTTAAAATATATGAAAAATTAAAATTTTAATATAATATCTATTACTTATTAGACAGTGGTAAAAAATATTAATTTCAAGACCTCTCACCTTAGTCATATTTCTATCTTTTTTTTTTTAAATTAGAGATCTTATTTCAGTACTGGCATCGGCCAACATTGAGGTTCCAGAATATTGATTTTTTTCATCCGTCTGAGAAAATGGTTCTAGAAAACAGCTCCAGGTTTCTCCCGCAAGGAATTCTGATCACACGCAAATGTTCAAATGTCATTAGAAATGAAGATAACTATTATTTTTAGCCAGAATATAATCTTATTTGTGTGTGTGTGGTTATTGTTGTGAAGATTTTGTTATAGTTGGGGCTGGGGGACACAAACATAATATTATGTAAACAATGATAAAAGAGATAAAAATTAATAAAGTTGACTTAAAAAACTACCCAGTAAAAATATTGCTGCATAGAACTGAAACACTAACCAGATGCTGGGCACTTGATTAATGCATATGGACATTAAATGTGACTTTTGAAGTATATTTTACCTTCCAGGAAACAACATTCTAAGGACTGTTTCAGTTTTAATCAACATCATGAAAAAACTCTCCTTAACTGCCAATTGTCTAATTGCATTAGGCTCTATCCTAGGCACTCACTGAAGAGAGGGAAATTACAGTGTTCCACCTAGTCCTCTAGGATATTTCCAGAATACCCAAAACACCAATGTAGGACTTACTAAAATTATTTTCTCTCTTAGCATATAGTCCTGCTATTTTACCAAGTAGGAGAATACATTTGCTTTTCCCAACTTAACTATTAATGACAACTTATCACAGTTTCACAAATTCTAGAGTCAAGAGTTTCTAGAGTGCTAGAGACACATGGGGTTGCCATGTGTCAGAATCGACTTGACGACAACGAACGACAACAACAGAGGGGCATGAAGAAAACAGCAGTGTTCTTGATAGCATGTTGCTCCCATTTCCAGAAGTAAGTACTCCCTGATTTTCCTATCCCCATAATTGTCTTCTGAGATGGCACTGGCCCTCTGCAAGAAATCTTCAGAGCGGCACTTGAGGAAATATTTTTTTTTCCAGAGAGTATTTAAATATGAATTAGTTGGTTATATTTTTCTGATCCTACTTGATAAACTTCAACCAAAACCATAAAGAAAATTGTCACTTGTTGTACATACAATCTAGTTTGGGATGGGGAAGAGGAAGGGAAGGACTGTTCACTATCCACTGTTAAAGCTTATAATTACCTACTATACTTGAGTGAGAAAGCTTGTCTTTTCTTCTCAAGCCTGGTATATCTGCATACGCAGATATTGTTTAAAAAAGTGAGAGATTTTTATTGCAACATTTGCATAATACTTTCTTTTTATACTTTTACAGGTTGTGTGCTTCATCAGTTTGAGTCATCTGAGCCTTTAAAGTGAGATGCAGATGAGAGATTTCAATGATACTACTTTGAGCAATGATATGCTAATACAGTATATAAATAAACAAGTACCATTCCATTTTTTTTGTTTGTTTGTTTTTTAGCATTACTTGAAACCATCCTTTAGCTTTTCAGCATGATGGCAATGTGCTTGACTAGTACTGAAGCAGAAAACAACCAGTTCATAAATTTTCTAGCAGCCTCCACACGCAGAATGTTTATGAAAATAAAGTAACACATTTACCAAGCTCAAGGATGGCTTCAGCTGAGTAGCTTGACGTCTTGCAACAAATACATCTAGAGAGTGTATTTCTAATACTATGCGCTTTTAAGTTTACCATGGAGTGTGTACATGTGTGTGCGCACACACATATACTTCTCTTTTCTGAAAAATCAGCCACTGAAAACCCTGTGGAGCACAGTTCTACTCTGACACACATGAGATCACCATTGAGTTGGAGTCAACTTGATGGCAACATTTGTTTTTAATAGAGATAGAGAAAATGAATAAAATATATATGGTAGAAAGAAAGGATGTGCTTCCTTACCAATGTTAAAGTAAGTTTTCCTAACTTTAGGGAGATACTGGGTAAGAGTAGATTGTGAATTGCTTCATGTCTTTGAAAAAGGACTTGGGTAAATCAAATGACATTTGAGCTTGTGTTAACTTTTGGGTGGCATTTACAGAACATGTTTCCAGAGTCAGTTCACTACTTATACTATTACATT
The DNA here is from genome assembly GCA_030035585.1 of Dugong dugon. Classification (NCBI taxonomy): domain Eukaryota; kingdom Metazoa; phylum Chordata; class Mammalia; order Sirenia; family Dugongidae; genus Dugong; species Dugong dugon. The sequence continues at coordinate 113,156,762 of CM057468.1, read as the reverse complement.
TTTAAGTCTGAAAAATTAAACACAAGAAAAGTCAGAAATGTTCAGAGTGTTGTGATCAACATCCACCCTCTTTACATTTTAGAACATTATAATTTAGGTGTGGTGTGGATTCAGATTAGCATAGTGGACAATTTTAAAATTTTAGCAATCTATAGCAGATTTTTAGAAAATTCATTCTGAACAACCCTGTAGGAAACAAATGTTTAATTCATATATGCAAGCTTAAATGATTCCCTTTGATAGCACAAGGGACCACAACCTAAAATAAAAATTTAACCCTGAACTTTTCAAAAGTTCTCTGAAATAATAATACCTAATTAGACTATCCATCTCTATCATTTGGAACAAGATGTTAAATGCCATGTCATTATCTAGTGATAGGTCTCCATTTTGTGGGTAAGAGAGTATGATTACTTATCACTATGGTTGAAAAGACTTTTCATAGATTCTTGGCAAGACAATGATGTGACAAATACACAAGACTGATAAATTCCAGTGTGGGTTCAGATCACTTGAAAGGTAGATTTGGAAGGGTCAGGTAAAATTAGCTAAGTGGTGTTTAGAAAAAATAATTTACAAATTACTTCTAATTACCTATTGTGTATATTTTTGTCCCTATCATAGAGTTTGAATTGTCAACATTCTCTTAGTATTTGAGGGGAAAAATAACCTTGTCATTTGGAATTTATCTTCAAACAAATATGTATGTATAAAGAGAATTAAACCAAAACCAAACCAGTTGCACTGAGTCGATTTCAAGTCCTGGAGACCCTACGTGTGTCAGAGTAGAACTGTGCTCCGTAGGGTTTTCAATGGCTAATTTTTTGGAAGTAGATTGCCAGGCCTTTCTTCTGAGATGCCTCTAGGTAGACTTTGTGGCGTAGTGGTTAAGAGCTACGCTGCTAACCAAAAGGTTGGCAGTTCGAATCCACCAGGTGTTCCTTGGAAACCCTATGGGGCAGTTCTACTCTGTCCTATATGGTCGCTATGAGTCGAAATTGACTCGATGGCAATGGGTTTTTTCGGTTAGCAGCTGAGCACTTAGCCTTGTATGCCACTTTGGGACTCCAAAAAGTTGAAAAAAATATGCTCCTAATAATAATGCCCCAGGTTTTCTTGTTTAATACCGCAAACAGTGAAAAATTTCTTTTGATGATACATTTTAAATCTATACTATTAAATATAATTTGCTAATTATCTTGAATTTTACCATATTACACTAACAATCCTATATGCATGCTTTTCATTTTAAAGGACCTTTATGTACAGATAGATATCATTAGATATGTTTCATTAGATGTAACCATCTTATGTGGGAGGGTAAGTAAAAGGATGTCGTTAGTCCATTTGATAACTGAGATGCATAAATTTAAGTAACATATTCAACACTCACAGATAGTATCTCAAGAATTGGAACTAGACCCACAATTTTGAGTTCCATGTTTAGTGCTGCATGTATCAAAGGAGCCTGAAATAGGGCTTTGCTCTGAAGGCAGCCAATTAAAATGGTGAAATCTACATTTGTCCATCCAGCTATTTATTCACTAGATTATTAATCGATGCCTACTCTGTACTAGTCTTCATTAGGAAGTGGACAAGTAGTGGTGAGCAACACACAGTCCCTGTCTTCAGAGGGAGGCAGTCTAACAGGGCAAGCGGTTAACAAACGAACAAGTACAAAATGTGAAGTCTTAGAACACTGACATAGAGAATATGGCAGGAGGGTGAGGGTGTGGCTTATTAGGTAAGGAGGTCAGGGAAGGTGTTCCTAGGTGGTGATATTTAAACCGAGAGCTAACTTATGAGAAGGATAAGAACCTAGGGAAATACTAGTACAAAAGTATTTTCTCCCTCCTTTTTAAAAATTTTATTTATTTATTTTTTGGTGAAAATATACGCAACAACATACACCATGTCAACAATTTCTGCATGTACGGTCAGTGACACTAGTTAAATTCTTTAAGTTGTGCCACCTATCTTGACAACCTTTTCCAAACTCGCTGCCTTCCTAAGCTTCTCATCTGTCCTTTTAAGTTGCTGTTGTCAATGTGAACACACATATATAATTCTTTAAGGCATTCTTTTCTAATTAGGCTAAACTATTATTTGGATTCAAAGATAACTTCAGGGGTTAGTTTCAGTTCAAGGTTTAAAGATTTCATCAGAGAGATCATTCAACCTCAATGGCTCCAGAAAGTCTGGATTCCAACGAGAATTTGAAATTCGGTTCCGTGTCCCCCTTTTGATCAGAATTCTTCTATAGATCCTTGATCTAAATGTTCAGTAGTGGTAGCTACTGGTACCACTACTGGTAGCTATCCACTTCTTCTGGTCTTGTGGCAAAGGAGAGAGTTATAGTGCAAAAATCTTAGAACCCGAGATTTGTGCAACTACCATGTTAAATTCATCTCTCTGTCACTGAAGTCAGAGCCCTTTTTACTAACGTACATGTTATTTCCAGAAAGTCTCAAAATATGGTTTCACTCTTTACGATTTAAGATGGCACATCACATAGTAACTACTTTGTAGAAAAGCATGGAAGCCCATGTAGCTATTCTCATAGGGTTTATGGTCTGGGTATTTCCTCTACATGAGACTGCACAACTAACTCTTTACTGTAGTTTGGAGGTACTGATTGTAAAAGTATTTTCTTTGAAGTTGGCATTGTGAACATGGTATCACTGAGCACTGAAGAGGTATTTTGTCTTGCAAGTAATTTCCAGGTTGTAATAGCAGCAGTTGGGAAATACAGCATAGCAAACTACACCAGATAATAAGTAGTCACATTTTAGTTTTCAGAGCAATTTTAATGACTGCTGTGAATTCCCAGGGAGAGGAGACTCTTTCCACTTTATATCCTTATTGATTTCCTGCACACACACACATACACACACACACACACACACACACACACACACATACATGTGCACACACATACACATACACATCCACAACATCCACAGCAAGGAAGAAGAGATCGATTTGGATGGGTCAGATTTGAGGTTTAGCAACTGTTCTCCTGGGTGAAGTCACCATCTTACTAAAAACAATCATTAAAAGGTACTTATCAGAGGATTCCCTGAAGAATCAGCAATAATGAGGTGCTGGCATGCTCTCTTGAAGAAGACCAGGCCATCTGGTCCTTTCTCTGTCAGTGTGTTTCTTATATGCAACTGCTCATCAGAGGTCCCTGTCCTGGTCTGAAAAGGCTTAAGGCAGGTTGGCCTAGTTCAACTCAGAACTTGGCCCTGCTCATGTAACTGGTCCATCTTCTTTGGGTTCGTGTACCACTTAGGCCTAAGTAATGTAGGGACAAGGAGCCCCCCATATTGTTTCCCCTGGTTCATGAAGTTTACCATGGACTTTGACCCCAAAGCTACAGTTAATAATAAAGTGCAATGGTGCCTTCCTTTGCCTCCTTTATGTATATATTTCCTTGGAAGCCTCCATAGGAATACAGTTGGCTCAACCAAGGCAGGACTTGGGTATTTCTGGTTTTCCTGTCCAGATACTATCTTTAATGCAAGTCCTTAAACGAGCTCAAAATTGAATTTAGGTTACGGTAAATGTGGGAGTGGGAGTAGGCTTACATGTTTGGTCTTAATAAAAAGCAACATACACATACACACACATGCACAACTCAAACCCACACACACAATATAGGAGATTATAATAGAATCAGGCAGTGTTTTGTTCTGTTATGCATAGGGTTGCTATGAGTTGGAACCAACTCAACGGCACCTAACACCAACAATAGGGATAAGAAATATCTTCCTAAGACATAATATTTAATCTCTCCTCTTCATTGTAATATAAACCAGAAATATAATGCAACAATAACAACAGAAATTAAAGAAGCCATACAAAACTGAGAAGCAGAAGATTAATGGTTAAGTGCTAGACTACTAACAGAAAGGTTAGCTGTTCAAACCCACCCAGAGGTGCCTTAGAACTAAGGCCTAGCCATCTGCTTCACAACTTTGAAAACCCTGTGGAGCAGTTCTACTCTGCACAGATGGGATCACCATGTCTGAATCAACTCAACAGCAACTAACAACAACAATAACATTGAGGTTATATTTGAGTTCAAGTCCTGGATTTGAAATCTTATTTTGGTACTGTATTTAATCACATTAATTTCATTTATTTCTGCTAGAATTTCCAGTGAAAAATGTGAGACTGACCCAAATGCTATTTATTGAGTGCTTATAATGTGCTAAGTAGATTTCTAAGAGCAACTCATATATTGTGTCATTTGATCCTCAAAACAGTCCCATGGAGCAGAGACACATTTTATCCCTACTTCTTCAGGTGAGAAAACGGAAGCACAAGGTGAGTTCACACACCTAGTTAAGTGGTGGAACCTGAATTTGAGCCCTTAAAGACTTGGCCCAGACTTGCCATCCTTAATTACTGTGATGATTTTGGTAATCACTGTGATAACTAAGATATACCACCTCCAATGGTAACTGCTATTGTAGAAGTAGGGGAAAATTGTTAGTGAAAAAAACATGTGTCTAAAAGAGAAAACAAAGAACCTTCATAATTTAGATGAAACAGTGGGACTCATGGAGTCAGATAATTCCCTGTGATTATGCAGATAATGTAAAACAAAGTGAAAATAGGGACCAAGCAGTAAAAAAAGGAAAAAAAAAAAGAATTGTCCTTTCCCAGATCTGAAAGACAATGGATAAACCAAATATGACTTCAAGGTAAATCTTTGGAAAGCTCATTACAGTCATATATGAGTCTTAGGTATTAATGCCCATGACTTTCCTGAGGCTGAGGAATGGATATTAATCTGCCTTCCAGCCTAATAAATTTTTTTTAAATAAGCTTCATTGAGGTAGAATTTATATACAATAAAAGTGACCAGTTGCAAATCTACAATTTGATGTATTTTTACAAATAAATACAGTTGTATAACCACCATCACAGTCATGATATAGAACATTCTCATCACCCCAATGTTGCCTCATGTCTTTTCGCAGTTAATCTGTTTCCCCTACTCCCAGTCCTTGGAAACCACTCATACGCTTTCTGTCGCTATAATTTTGCCTTTTTTAGACCTTGATATGATCAGAAGCATACATTATGCAATCCTTTGTGTCTGGTTTCTCTTACTTAGTATAAAGCTTTTGAGATTTGCTTACATTGCTGTGTCTATCAGTAGTTCATTGCCTTTTTTTTTTTTTTTTGGCATGGGTATATCACAATGTGTTCATCCATTCACCAGTAAATGATAGAGATTTGTATGGTTTCCAGTTTTTGCTGTTAAGAATAAAGCTACTATGGACATTCAAGTACAAGCCTTTGTGAGGGCATATGTTTTTATTTCTTTTGGGCAAATACTTGGGAGTAGGATTGCTGGGTTATATGGTGAGTATGTTTAACTTTATAAGAAGCTGCCAAACTGTTTCTAAAGCGGCTGTACCATTTTGCAGCCCCACTAGCAATATATGTGAGAGTTCCAGTTGCTCCACTCCTCTCCAATACTTGCTATTGTCAGTCATTTTCATTTTAACTATCCTATTGGGTATGTAGTGATATTTCATTGTGGTTTTATTTGCAATTCTCTGATAACAAATCATCTTGAGTATTTTTTCATGTGCTTATTTTTCATTTCTATGTCATGGTTGATGAAATATTTCTTTAAATCTTTTTTTGGAAGAATTGAAATCTTTTTTTTAAAATATATTTTGTTGTTGTTGATAATATAAAAAATTGAAATCTTAACAACCTTGCATCTTCCCATCCATGAACGTGGTATATCTTTTAATTTATCTAACCCACTGCTGTTGAGTCAGTTCAGACTCATAGCAACCTTATCGGACAGGGTAGAACTGCCTCATAGGGTTTCCAAAGCTGTAAACCCTTACATAAGCAGACTGCCACATCTCCCGTGGAGCAGCTGGTGGGTTTGAACTGCCGACCTTTCAGTTAGCAGCTGAGTGATTTAACCACTGTGCCACCAGAGCTCCTTTTTTAAAAATTTATTTATTAAAAAAAAAAACAAACCTCTTGCCTTCGAGTCAATTCTGACTTATATTTAGGTGGTTTTAAATTTCTCTCTACAAGGTTTGTGGTTTTCAGTTCACAGGTCTTGCATATATTTTGTTAAATTTATCTCTACATATTTCTTGTTTTTTAATAATCTTGTAAATGCAATTTTTTTCAATCTCTGCTTATTGCTGGTAGATACAATTGGTAGATTCCTTGGAATTTTCTACATTAACAATCTAGTTGGCTGAAAATAAAGACAGTATTACCTCTTCTATTGTATGCCATTCAGTTCTTCTTCCTGCTTTATTATACTGGCTAGGACCTCTAGTACAATGTTGAACTAAAGTGATAAAAACAGACATTTGTGTCTTTCCCCTAGCATATGCTGAAATCATTGTATATTTTACTATTTAGTATCAAGTTAAGGAGCCTTGGTGGAGTAATGGTTAAGTGCTTGGCTACTAAAAGAAAGGTTGGTGGTTCAAACCCACCTAAAAAGATTATTTACACTGTCATATAGGGTCACTATGAGTCAGAATTAACTCAATGACACACAACAATGACAAGAAAAGTATCGTGTTAATAGGTTTCTCCTATGTGTGATTTGTTAGACTTAGAAATTCTCTTTTTATTTCTAGTTTTCTGAGAATTTTCTTTTTTTTTTTTTTTTTTGTCAAATGATTTACTGAGATTACCATTTGCTTTATGTTGTGTTTTTGTTTTAGCATGTTAATATAGTGTATTTTATTGATTGATTTTCAAATGTTCAAACAACCTTACATTTGTGAGATAAATCCAACTTTGTCATGATACATTGCCCTTTTTATATATATCGGGGTTTAATTTGCTACACTTTCATACAGAATTTTTGCATTTGTTTTCATAAGGGACATTGGTCTCCAGTTTTCTCTTTTGGTGTCTTCAATAATTTTTAAAACTGGTTTAATATTTGATCATTCAAATTGTCTTTTGATGTAAAGGATTATGAGACACTGTCTTAAAGTGCTTCTGGCAGCCATTGCCCTAGCAGCTTAGCTAACACATCATCAAAACTGATGTTTCATGTTTCTATTCAAGGACAGCTCAAAGAAATGACTGGCCTTGGGCAGAGGAAGCCGAGAGACTCTCCTAAATCTGAAATCTTGGTTTTGTTAATATACCCAGTGCCTTGTCAATTCAACTACTCTAAATCAAGTAGACCTTACAGAGAAAAAAAATCCTTAAATTGTGTCATTCTTCCTCTTTCCATCAGTGGATGAGGGGAAACAAGGTATAATGTTGGAATATTTTCACTCAGCAAGACTGTTTAAGATGTTAAACCTATAAGATAATTCAACTGTTGGTTTCAGGAAGTTTAGTTGTATTGCTGCAATTCTGGGTTAAATTAGGTTCCAGATGTTGTTATGAATCTATAGATATAGATATATTATCCCTAGGCCAGGAGTACAGCCCTGTGTTGAATGTAAATCAGGAAAAGGGGTCTGGAAGACAGGCATATGGTGGAACTCTGCGTGATAAGTTTTATGGAGAGGACTTCCTAGAGATTTTTATTGAACAACTACTGTATGAGTAATACTATGTGGGCTATAAAAGAAATAAGATACATGGTTTATGTTCCCAGAGAATTCCCTTGCAGGGACTCAGGATATTCAAAAAGGGAAGATACATAAACGACTGAGTAGGATACTAAATTGTATAGGCTCAACAGTAACTTTTGAGAAGTTAAGGAAAGATGGAAAGTTAAGTAAAGAGTTAAGTTAATGGCTAGAGCAATCAAGGGAAGTTTCATAAAGGAAGATGGGCTTGAACTTGGTCTTAAAGAACTGGTAGGATTGTAAAGCATATATGAATAGGCAATTCACAGGAGAGGAAACCTTAATGCTCAAAAGAGGTATAAGGAAAAAATTATCTATATTTAGTACAGTTTGGGACATATTTGAGCTCTCTGTGGGACATTCACATGAAGAGATTTAGGAGGCAGCTAGACACATACACACACCCATACGTGCATACACCTGAATTCAGAAGAGGCATGAAAATAAATATGTGGATATATCATTATCTAGGTGGTGTTGAAAGGTTAAGTGTCCTGATGACAGGACCCATGTCTTATGTTTTTGGTTTTCTCCACTGTACCGGGACTATAGTATGGACTGAGAAATGGTTGTTGAGTAAATGACATACTCATCATTGAATCTATATAGCAAATAAAACAAATCTGACCAAATAAAAATTAGCATTTCAAGAGAATTTTCTTATTTCTAAAGTATATATTCTAAATCAGTCGTTAGCAAACATTCTGATCTTGACTCCCCTTTACTTTCTTAAAAATTATTAAGAACCCCCAGAAAGCTTTTGTGTGAGTGCATTGTATCTACTGATGTTTATAATATTGTTGTTATTGTTGTTGTTGTTAGGTGTCATCGAATCAGTTCCGACTCATAGCGACCCCATGTACAACAGAATGAAACACTGCCTGGCCCTGTGCCATCCTCACTATCACTGCTATGCCTGAGCCCATCGTTGCAGCCACTGTATCAATCCATCTCCTTGAGGGTCTTCCTCTCTTTCATTGACCCTCCACCTTATCTCTGCTTTACCAAGCATGACGTCCTTCTACAGGGACTGGTCTCTCTTGATAACATGTCCAAACTATGTGAGATGAACTCTTGCTATCCTAGCCTCTAAGGAGCATTCTGGCTGTACTTCTTCCAAGACAGATTTGTTCATTCTTTTGGCAGTCCGTGGTATATTCAGTGTTCTTTGCCAATACCATAATTAAATCCATCAATTCTTCTTTGTTCTTCCTTATTCATTGCCCAGCTTTCACATGTATGTGAGGCAATTGAAAATACCATGGCTTGGGTCAGACGCACCTTAGTCTTCAAAGGGACATCTTTGCTTTTTAACACTTTAAAGAGGCCTTTTGCAGCAGATTTGCCCAACGTAATATGTCATTTGATTTCTTGACTGCTGTTTCCATGGGACTGTGGATCCAAGTAAAATGAAATCCTTGACAACGTCAGTCTTTTCTCCATTTATTATGATGTTGCTTATTAGTTCAATTGTGAAGACTTTTGCTTTCTTTATGTTGAGGTGTTTATAATATTAGAAATTAAACATGTTAAAATTTTAATATACTGAATTATTAATTCATTTAAAAATAGTAATAAATTAATGAAATGTTAATAAAAATATCATTTTTAATACAGTAGCTATATATTCTAAGGGAAAAGGAGTTTTGTGAAAAGAGTAGTATTGTTTTATACTTTTGCAAATCCCTTTAATGTCTAGATTAATAGTACACATATTGAATTGTCATATCTTCTACTGCATTCAATCTGTTGCAATATGAGGTTCTAGGTAAAGCATATAAGGAAAATCTGGCCTTGAACAAATACATTTTTTGGGAAACGGAAGAGTATTTTAATAGCCTTTTCAGATAATTGTGGATATTCTTCTATGATACTGTGCCAAAACTTGACAAATACCATTTCATAAAGATTAGTTCCAATGTGGAATCTGAGACTACATATATTACTAAACTTAAAATCTATTGACCTTGTAGTTTGACTGGATCTTTTAACCATGCAAGACTTAAAAATATTTGGAAAATACTGGTTCACTGAGTTACGTACATCTTTGAAATGTTGGAACATTTTATTATACAATAACAGAAAATCACATTTGTTAATACCACCACTAATCTAATCAGAAAATTCTGTCCAGAAAAGTTTGATTAGTTTGGTGGTAGATACAAAGTTTTCCAAAATATCGAATTCCACTTGAAAGCTCAAACTTCATCATTGGCAGAAAATCCTGTCTTAGTCTGTAACAGCACTGCTTTATGTAATACTTTCCATTTCATCATACAAAATACTAAAAAATTATTTACTCAAGGGTCAAGATTTTAAAAATCAATGATTTTCATTGCTTCATCAAGGCCATTCTTAAATGAAGCTAGACATTTATCTTTTACTGCAAGTGTGTGGTGGTGAAGAATATAATGACTACTAGTACAGTTTGGGAAGTCCTAGGTGACGCAAATGGTTAACACGCTCAGCTGCTAACCAAAATGATTGGTGGTTGGAGTCCACCCAGAGGCATCTTGAAAGAAAGCCTGGAGACCAGCCACTGAAAACCCCATGGAGCACAGTTCTACTGTAACACACATGGTATCGCTGTGTTTGGTACAGTTTGGTGCCATTGCCTGCTTCATGCTAAGATGTCAACGGTTTTATCCATTGTTGCCTTTTCACCTTCAGTACCAATGTCAACACAGTGAAAGAGGAAAATACTGTCTTCATATTACTATGAAAATTTTTTTTTTTTACCTGAAAGATCACCAGTAAAGGTCTCTGTGGGTTACTTTGAGAACCACTGTTCTGAAGAATATCTTCCCGTAAGTACTATGTATGAAGGATGAAAAAAAAAAAAGAAAAAACTATTATACTATAAAAACCTGTAGGTAAACTGTACTAATAGAGAAGCAGCTCAAGTGTAATTTTGAGAAGTGATGTGCATAACACATGAATATTATTTTGTTTGAAAATAATACCCCCATTTGGTAATTTCTTTAAGGAATACCAAGACAGAGAGAATGTGACGTTTAGCCAGGGTTGGATTTCCTCTCAATTTTCATGCCTGATGCATAGGCTTTCTTCCTTCCTTTCTTTCTTTTTTTGGCTTAAGATTATGAGTGAAATCTAATTTAGTATAGTTTTAAAAACTTGTCAAAAGGGTCAGTGCAGGGTGTGATATGAAAAATGGGTCATTTTAATAGCCCATGTTCTAAAAATCAATCTCTGTTCCTGGGACATTACTTTGTTCATCTTTAAATATTTAAAAATGAAAATGATAGAGGTTTTTATTGGATCTGCATTACAGTACATTGAACTATAATGTCTTTATATGGGAGAATGACTTTTTAAACTGCCAATGAGTTGCTTCCTTTCACTGAAAGCTACTACATATGCCCCAGGCTGAGTTATGTACAAGTCTATTTTTTAGACATAATAGCTTTAGTGCTTTATTGTTCAGAGCACACTTTGATTTGGTAGATGCCATACCCTGAGTTGAAGGCATCATGGCAGGTGCCAGGTGATTGAGACAAATTTTGCTTTGGGTTTTGTTCATGTGCATGGTAACCTCCAGCTCACAAATATTATTTCAAGAAATTGATGTTGAATACCTAATACAGGCAAGACAGCAGGTCAGCCTCTGAAGGAAAAAAAATGAATATATGTAAGATAGACTCCCTTCCCTCAGGAAACTTGAAATCTAGTGGAAAGCCAGTCCTAGAAACAGCCAATTAGTAAAATATATCAGGCTGTATTATAATGGTGATTCATTAATTAGTTCTGATATATTTTACTAATTGTCTATTTCTAGGACTGGCTTCCCACTAGATTTCATGTTTCCTGAGGGCAGAGAGTCTATCTTACATATCTCCATTTTTTTCTACACTGAGTGGCAGAAATGGTTAACATACTTGCCTGGTAACCGATAGGTTAGTGGTTTAAGTCCACCCAGAGGCACTTGGAAGACCTGGCAATGTACTTCTGAAAAAAATTAGCTATTGAAAACTCTGGAGCACAGTTCTACTCTGACACACATGGGGTCGCCAAAAGTTGGAACTGACGTCATGTTAACTGTATATATACATATATATACATATCTATAAGTTATATGTATATAATTAATGAATATAGTCTATATATAATTAATGAATGTTGTTGTTGTTAGGCGCCATCGAGTCGGTTCCGACTCATAGTAACCCTATGTACAACAGAACAAAATACTGGCCTGATCCTGCATCATACTTAAAATTGTTATTATGCTTGAACCCATTGTTTCAGCCATTGTGTCAACTCATCTCTTTGAAGGTCTTCCTCTTTTTCACTGACCCTCTACTTTACCAAGCATGATGTCCTTCTCTAGGGACTGATCCATCCTAGTAACACATCCAAAGTACGTAGGACAAGGTCTCGCCTTCCTAGCCTCTAAGGAGCATTCTGGCTGTACTTCCAAGACAGATTTGTTCATTCTTCTGGTAGTTCATGGTATATTCAATATTCTTTGCCAACACCATAATTCAAAGGCATCAATCTTCTTCATTCTTCCTTATTCATTGTCCAGCTTTCACATGCATATGAGGCAATTGAAAACATTATGGCCTGGGTCAGGCACACCTTAGTCCCCAAAGTGACATCTTTGCTTTTTAACGCTTTAAAGAAGTCTTTTGCAGCATATGTGCTCAATGTAATGCATCATTTGATTTCTTGACTGCTGCTTCCATGGGCATTGATTGTGGATCCAAGTAAAATAAAATCCTTTAGAGCTTCAATATTTTCTCCATTTATCATGATGTTGCTTATTGGTCCAGTTGTGAGGATTTTTGTTTTCTTTATGTTGAGGTGTAATCCATACTGAAGGCTGTGGTCTTTGATCTTCATCAGTAAGTACTTCAAGTCCTCTTCACTTTCAGCAAGCAAGGTTGTGTCATCTGCATAACACAGGTTGTTAATGAGGCTTCCTCCAATCTCGATGCCCTATTCTTCTTCATATAGTCCAGCCTCTTAGATTATTTGCTCAGCATAAAGATTGAATAAATATAGTGAAAGGATACAACCCTCATGTACACCTTTCTTGGCTTTAAATCATGCAGTATCCCCTTGTTCTGTTTGAAGGACTGACTCTTGGTCTAAGTACAGGTTCTGCCTGAGCACAATTAAGCGTTCTGGAATTTCCATTCTTTGAAATGTTATCCATAATTTGTTATGATCCACATAGTGGAATGCCTTTGCATACTCAATAAAACACAGGCAAACATCTTTCTGGTAGTCTCTGCTCTCAGCCAGGACCCATCTGCCATCAGTAATGATATCCCTTGTTACACAGCCTGGTCTGAACCCGGCTTCAATTTCTGGCAGTTTCCTGTTGATGTACTGCTGCAACCACTTTAGAATGATCTGCAGCAAAATTTTACTTGTCTGTGATATTAATGATATTGTTCAATAATTTCTGCATTCTATTCCATCGTCTTTCTTTGGAATGAGTACAAATATCAACGTCTTCAGGCTGGTTGGCCAGGTAGCTGTCTTCCAATTTTCTTGGCATAGATGAGTGAGCACTTTCAGCACTGCATCCATTTGCTTAAACATCTCAATTGTTATTCTATCAATTCCTGGAGCCTTGTTTTTGCCAATGCCTTCAGTGCAGCTTAGATCTCTTCCTTCAGTACCACTGGTTTTCGATCACATGGTACCTCCTGAAATAGTTGAATGTTGGCCAATTTTTTTCGGTACAGTTATTCTGTATATTCCTTCCATCTGCTTTTGATGCTTCCTGTGTTGTTTAGTATTTTTCCAAAGAATCCTTCAGTATTGCAACTCAAGGCTTGAATATTTTTCTTCAGTTCTTTCAGCTTGAGAAATGCTGAGCAAGCATTTGAAATCTTCTGCTCAACTCTTTTACTTCCTCATTTCTTCCTTTCACTTTAGCTACTCTGTGTTTAAGACCAACTTTCAGAGTCTCTTCTGACATCCCTATTGGTCTTTTCTTTCTTTCCTGTCTTTTTAATGACCTCTTGCTTTCTTCATGTATGATGTCCTTGATGTCATTTCACAGCTCGTCTGGTCTTCGGTCATTAGTGTTCAATGCGTCAAGTCTATTCTTGAGATAGTCTCTAAATTCAGGTGGTATATACTCAAAGTTGTACTTTGGTTCTCCTGGACTTATTCTAATTTTCTTCAGTTTCAACTTGAACTTGCATATGAGCAGTTGATGGTCTGTTTCACATTCGGCCCCTGGCCTTGTTCTCACTGATGATATTGAGCTTTTCCAACCTCTGTTTCCACAGATGTAGTCGATTTGATTCCTGTGTATTCCATCTAGTGAGTTTCACGTGTATAGTCACCATTTATGTTGTTGAAAAAAAGGTATTTGCAATGAAGAAGTCATTGGTCTTGCAAAATTCTATCATGCGATCTCCAGAATCGTTTCTATCATCAAGGCCGTATTTTCCAACTACTGATTCTTCTTTTTTGTTTCTAACTTTTTCATGCTAATTGCCAGGAATTATCAATGCATCTTGATGGCATGTTTGACCAATTTTAGACTGCAGAAGTTGGTAAAAACCTTCGATTTCTTCCTCTTTGGCCTTAGTGGTTGTATGTAAGTTTGAATAATAGTCGTATCAACTGGTCTTCCTTGTAGGCATATAGATATTATCCTATCACTGACTTGAACTTCAGGGTAGCTCAGCTGAAACCTCTCCACCAAGGGTTACCCTACTGGTATTTGAAATACTGGTGGCAAAGTTTCCGGTATCACCGCTACACACAAGCCACCACAGTACAACAAACTGACAGACATGTGGTGCAGTTACTGAATATATTCTATATAATTCATGGTACTGGAGGAAGAAGTCCAAGCTGCACTGAAGGCATTGGTGAAAAACAAGGCCCCAGAAATTGACAGAATATCAACTGAGATGTTTCAACAAACGGCTGCAGCTCTGGAAGTGCTCACTCGTCTATGCCAAGAAGTTTGAAAGACAGCTCCCTGGCCAACAAACTGGAAGAGATCCATATTTATGCCTATTCCCAAGAAAGGTGATCCAATCAAATGCAGAAATTATCAAACAATATCAATACCACAAGCAAGTAAAATTTTGCTGAAGATCATTCAAAAGCAGCTGCAGCAATATATCTATGGAGAACTGCCAGAAATTCAGGCCGGATTCAGAAGAGGACGTGGAACCAGGGATATCATTACTGATGTCAGATGGGTCCTGGCTGAAAACAGAGAATACCAGAAAGATGTTTACCTGTGTTGTTTTGACTATGCAAAGGCATTCGACTGTGTGGATCATAACAAATTATGGATAACATTGCAAAGAATGGGAATTCCAGAACACTTAATTGTGCTCTTGAGGAAACTGTACATAGATCAAGAGACAGTTGTTCGGACAGAACAAGGGGATACTGTGTGATTTAAAGTCAGGAAAGGTATTGCATCAGGGTTGTATCCTTTCACCATACCTATTCAGTCTGTATGCTGAGCAAAAAATCTGAGAAGCTGGACAGTATGATGAAGAATGGGTCATCAGGATTGGAGGAAGACTCATTAACAACCTGTGTTATGCAGATGACACAACCTTGCTTGCTGAAAGTGAAGAGGACTTGAAGCACTTGCTGATGAAGATCAAAGACCACAGCCTTCAGTATGGATTACACCTCAAAATACAGAAAACAAAAATCCTCACAACTGGACCAATAAGGAACATTGTGATAAATGGAGAAAAGATTGAGGTTGTCAAGGATTTAATTTTACTTGGATCCACAATCAACACCCTTGGAAGCAGCAGTCAAAAAATCAAAAGATGCATTGCATTGGGCAAATCTGCTGCAAAAGATCTCTTTAAAGTGTTGAAAAGCAAAGATATCTCCTTGAAGACTAAGGTGCGCCTGATCCAAGCCATGGTGTTTTCAATTGCCTCATATGGATGGGAAAGCTGGACAATGAATAAGGAAGACCGAAGAAGAACTGATGCCTTTGAATTGTAGTGTTGGCGAAGAATATTGAATCTACCGTGGACTGCCAAAAGAACGAACAAATCTGTCTTGGCAGAAGTACAACCAGAATGCTCCTTAGAATCAAAGATGGCGAGACTACATCTTACATAGTTTGGACATGTTGCCAGGAGAGATCAGTCCTTGGAGAAGGACATCATGCTTGGTAAAGTAGAGGGTCAGCAAAAAAGAGGAAGACCTTCAAGGAGATGGAATGACACAGTGGCTGCAACAGTGGGCTCAAACATAACAGTGATTGTGGGCATGGCACAGGACCAGGCAGTGTTTTGTTTTGTAGTATAGGGTCACTATGAGTGGGAACCGATTCGACAGCACTTAACAACAACAACATTCTGTATAAGTAATGAATATGTTATGTATATAATTAATGAGTATATTATATAAAATTAATGACTATGTTGTATGTAGTTAATGAATAGATCAGAATGAATTAATGAGAGAGGTATAACAAAATCGTTGTTGTTTGGGAATCCAGTGGAGGGAATGGTGCATTATGGCTGGAAAACTATGGAAAGAAGAAATTGCATTTGATCAGGTCTTGTGGGAGTAAATTAGGTTTCACTTGGTGGGCATGTGGCTACATTCCGGGTAGAAGAAAAGGCAATAATGCAGATGCCCAAGGATGAAATACTTAGCATATTTGATTAATAGAGAATTGGCCAAAGGGCACAATGGGAAAGGTGTCTGGGAGGGCTGGTCTTTATAAGCAGTGGCATGTGTGATTGGGATTGGGGCCTGTGATAATGAACAGAGGTCTTAGAAATCTAAAATCAAGGGAAACAGGACACTATTACCTTTCAGAGTCCTGAAACATGCCTTCTAACCACTCTCCTTCCCTGTTTTTTCAGTCTTCCTGATGGTGTTTGGGTTTCTGAGCACATCCAGTGTGGATGGTTTCTCCTGTCATTCAACCTGGACATGATTTAAAAAAAAAAAAAAGTAAAAAAATAAGGTTTTTTGGCCAGTTTCATTACCATGGTTTAATTTAATCACTGTAGCAATCCCAGTACTGATAATACTGCATGTGTGATCTCATTTAACCCTCCTCGCCGCTCTCTAAGGTTGGCACTCTTGTCATCCCCGTTTTACACATGAGGAACTTCGTCTTAAGAGTGGGAGTTTGAACCAGGTGTTTTTGTTCCCCTCTTAACCCTAGCTATACTGCCTCCTACAACATTGTGGAGGTGGATCCTACTATTGCCTTTTTGTAAATAAAGAAACTGAAGCTCAAGGAGATTAAATCATTTTATTGTATTCATACCCTTTCACAAGTGGCAAAGTTAGGGTTTGACCTCTGTGTGTTGTGCCCTGAAAGCCTTTGTTCTTTTCCTGACATCATGCTGTCAGCTCCTATTGAACTGGTTTTACAACTTGATGGTATTTTAGTTCTTCTGCCACATTTGGGGCTAGAGTCCTAAGATAGAATCCTGGCCTCCTTATTCTCAAGGTAAGAAGAAAGGAAGGCAATTGCTGCTTACAAAATTGAGTGCCCTTACGGGCATATTATATGCATTTCTAATTTAAGCAGAACTATCGTATGACGGAAGCCCTGGTCACACAGTAGTTAATAACGAGCTCAGGCTGCTAAAAGGTAGGCAGTTCAAATCCACCAGCCACTCCTTAGAAACCCTACTCTACTATAGGATCGCTATGACTTGATGGGGAAACCCTGGTGGCGCAGTGGTTAAGAGCCACGGCTGCTAACCAAAAGGTCAGCAGTTCAAATTCACCAGGTGCTCCTTGGAAACCCTATGGGGCAGTTCTACTCTGTCCTACAGGGTCACTGTGAATCGGAATCAACTTGATGGCAACGGGTTTGGTTTTGGTTATGACTCCATGGCAATGGGTTCTTTGGGTTATTGTATGACAGTCCTCCCAACAGAAGAACAAACACTAGGACACCAAGACTGTTCATTTCTTCTATTTGCAAACAGAACTTTTTGTTTTCATCAGGTTATCTACAGTAGTGATTTCCATGCACTAGAAGCAACCTCATTAACCTGGGAACATTCAGCACACATACACACATACACACACAGAGTCCCATTTCTGGAATTCTGATTCATTAGATGTGAAATCTCCATGAGTCAAAATTGACTCTACAGCAGCTAACAACAAACAGGGTTTCAGGTGGTGCCCAATAATCTGTTTTCTCAAAGCTTCTTGGTTGAGGGAATATATTCCATGGTGAAAACCCAGGTATCTGGAGTCAGATCTCCTTGAATAGATTCCCAGCTGTAAGCCTTGGCAAGTTAGGTAGACTAGTTAGGTAGACTCTCTGTGCCTTAGTTAATCATCTGTACCTGAAAAGTGGAGAGTTCCACATATACTATTATGGCTATAGACAGTCTGGTTTAGAGAATATAATAACTTAGGGAGATATTAAAGATGAGTGAGAAAGTTCTGTGAGTCTGGAGTATTCTTTCATAGTTACGTGAAAAGAAAGATACCGCTATATGAATAGACCCAAGACAATTCTATTTTGGACCCCACTTGTATGCAATGTGCATTCTTCAGATATTATAGGAAAACAGCATTAGTTTGGACCTCATTACACCGGAATCAGGATAAATTAGATGTGGACTAAACTGAAGTTCATTCTTAAACTGTTTATAGCACAAATGTTTAGTAATCACATTAATACTGTAATTCAGTTGCATGACAGGCATTTGACCTAATTAAATAAAAAAAAAAAAAAACATTTCTTGGTCACCTTGCAGCATATGCTTGTACACAATTACATATTGTGGCTACAGAAGCTAAAAACAAAGATGGAGTTTCTTATGCCCAGTCCATAAGAGCATGGGTGCTACTTGGTTTCACAGGGCAAAAAGTTTAAGATAATAAGTAACCTAACTTTTAGAAATAGTAATTAGCTTGTTTCTGTAGATTTATGGATAATCCACAGTCCCTGCTCTCTAACTCCTGCATTCCAGACAAGCAGACGCCTAGTTATCTAAGAGCCAGTTGACAGGGATTCATCCCCTCAACCTTCAACATTTGTCTTCTTAAGCAAACTAGCATTTCAGAGAAGAAACAATTTCTAAGGACGTTTTAATGAACCTCTGAAATACCACCTAAAACTGCCTGGACTTCTTGGACCCTCTTTGGAGTTTTATAGTCATCAGTTAAAAGGCTGCTCATGTATTGGATATGTAGCTGAGGTATATTACTTAGCTTTACTGAGCTTCAGTTTCCTCTTTTCTATAAATGCATATATATTAGAGAAAAAAAAAGTTGCCGATTCCAGCTTATGGAAACCCCATGTGTTTCAGAGTAGAACTGTGCTCCACAGGGTTTTAAATGGCTGTGATCTTTTGGAAGTAGATTGCCAGGCCTTTCTTCTGAGGTACCTCTGAGTGGATTTGAACTGCCAACCTTTTGGTTAGTGGCCAAGTGCTTAGCTGTTGGTGCCACCCAAGGACTCCTTATATTATAATATAGGTTAAAGAAAATTGGTTGTTGTCATTCGTGGAACTAGCACACATATTTTGAATATTTGAGAGCAACTTCCAAATTCCATGATGTGTAATAAACCATGTGCTTCAGGTCAGTGAATCATCTACCTAGTAAGTGAGCATGATCAACTCTGCAGATTTTCTCTTAAAGCTATAAATGTCACTATTTCTTTTTTTTTTTTTTAATTGTACTTCAGGTGAAGGTTTACAGAACAAATAGTTTCTCATTAAACAGCAGTACGCATATTGTTTTATGACATTGGTTAACAACCCCATGACATGTCAACCCTCTCCCTTCTCGACCTCTTTTTTGGTGAAAATGTACATAGCCAAAGATACACCATTTCAAAAATTTCTGCATGCGCAGTTCAGTGAAAATGTCACTATTTCTTATTTTAAAAAATGAACCTGAAAAGAAAGACATCTGCTGGTGATGATGGTGGAAAAGAAGAGAAAGAGGAAGGATCTAATAAAGTGATGGCTTTTAGCAAATAGAAAGTTGGGATACATTAAAGAGTAGAATGTTAAATTCTGTACCGCTTTAGATCCAAGATATGCCTTGTTCTGCCATAGCTCCATATGTAGAAACGAGAGAAAGTGATTTCTGAAATTGTTTCAGGAAGTGTTGTAGTCTTTGCAAAAACAACTCAAGCAAAGAAAATCAAGCTTTAGTGCAAATTGAAATGTAGGTTATGTTGTGAAGATGTGTAAGGAAATAGTTGATTTAAGAATGAATGTGATTTTAAAGACCATAAAACTGCACCAAAATTTCCATATTTGAAAATTTAAGAATTTGTAAAAGTATTGAAATATATTCTGAACAAATGTAAGACTCTATTTTAGCTACTTCATAAATTAGTTATAAGGATCACATGAGATAAATGATATAATGCATCTAGCTCACTGTCTAGTATGTAACAGGTCCTCACTAGTAATAATAATTATTTCTGCATTTTCTCACTATAATAAAGTTTTACTGTGAGTGGCCCTTGATAGCATTTTCTTCATAAGGGATTAATCAGTTACCACTATTGTTTTTAATTACCACTGACTCCTAAATTCCACTTTCAACTCCTGATTTTCATAGTAAAATCAGTTTTGCCTATGAAGATATATCTTGGATAATCAGGTGGATAATGTCTTATGTGCTTCCCTTCAGGAAGATGTTAATCAGAATTTCTTTGGTGGTACATATCTATCCTTAATACTTTCTTGAAATTCTTAAGTTACTGTATGGTTGGTTGACCTACATACTGGAAATAATGTGAAGTTTCAGGACAAGAATCATCCGCAGCTAAAGGAGTCTTTTAGCACACTTTCATGATCTTTCAAATCAACTATCACTGAGTTCAAGCTGGAAATAATAGAATTTTCCTTCCAAACCTGGGAAACTAAGGTAGACAGTGTAAATGATTTGCTCAAGGTAGGAGTGCTTATTGGAGTCTAGATTTGTGACTTGGGAGCCACATTTTGTGTCAGCTATTAGCACAGAGTTCCCTGTTCAGCAGTAAAAGCTCAGTTTTTGAAAGAAAGATTTTTTTTTTTAAGTATGCCTAAAGTACTTGCATTTTATTCAAGCATTTTTAAAAGGCCATTGATCTTTTTGACAAAACTAATTCAACTTGACTTGATAAGAGTTACATCCTAGTGAATAAAAAATGGCCCCATGTTAATAGTCAGAGATGATATCAGCTTGTGGCATGCTGTTCAGTGGAGTGTCTCCTATGATTGATATTAGCTCCCATCTTGCGAAGCTTCTTTATTGTTCGGGAGCTAGGTGAACAGTGTGTTAATAGTGTGACTGTCTGTTTTCATCATCCTTAACATTGCCTGGCATTTATATATGTGTGAAGCATATCGTTTGGAAGGGTGCTTTGATATCTTTCAGGGTGAACAATGCTATATAAATGTAAATTATCATAATTATTGATTATAGCTGATGTTAAATTAGAGATAGAAAAATCAGTAAGAAGTAAAAATAATTATACAAAGAGGGGCTGGGAGGATTACCAATCTGAAAAAGAAATAGTGAGAGAAGATTACATTAGGAAATTGAGAGCAATAATTTAAATCTCAAAACACTAGCATTAAATATTAACTGACTAAATGGAAAACTATGGTCTTAAAAAAGATGTAAGATGTGATGAAGCGAATATTACGTATTTATTTACACTCTAATATGACAAATTATGTTTTGCGTGCATGATGTCTGTGTGTGTGTGTATGTGTGTGTGTGTGTGTGTGTGTGTGTGTACATACACAATTTTGAGTAATTTGGAAGGAAACTCAGGGTAATTCACTCTAATTCCCAGATCTTGCTGCTGCTATTGCTGCTACTTTATTAGAACTTTTGGCATCAGAGTAGAAAGGAAAACAAAGCTTATCTTCTTTTCTATTAAAACTTTCCAAAAGACTTCATTCTGATTTGAGAAGGATGTTGCTAAAATATGTATTGTTGAAGAATTAGATATGATAATTAGTTATTTTAAAATTAGTGGTTGATACAGAGCATGTCTGCATACTTCTGGCCCTCCTTTGATAATCAAGCTATTTGGAAAATGAGTCTATACTATGTTCACACTGCTCATTTCCTCCTTAATCTTCTAGAATTTGGTTCCTTCTCCTTCCTTCTCCCCCACTACTGTTGTCTCCTTCAGATTGGATGTCCACAGTACGATAGGGTCACTGGGAGTTGGAATTGACTTGACAGCAAGGCGTTTGTTTTGTTTTGTTTTTTGATTCTAAAGGCTCTGAGTCGGAATCTACTCAACACGCAATGAGTTTGGTGTTTTGTGGAGCCCTGGTGGTGCAGTGCTTAAGAACTTGGCTGCTAACCAAAAGGTCAGCAGTTTGAATCCACTAGCTGCTCCCTGGAAATCCTATGGGGCAGTTCTAGTCTATCATAAGGTGGCTATGAGTTGGAATTGGCTTGATGCAAAGGGTTTGGGTTTTTTATTTGTTTTTGGAAAGGCTCTGAACATTTGACTTGCTCATCCTAAGTGACATCTCTGAAACATCTGAAACCTTTACCTTCTTGGAGTTCAACTACCTCTTATACACAGATGATTCCCATATCTCTGGCCTAGACCTCCCATTTATCCAACTATATCCTATGTTAATCCACTTGGATCTTGAAGTCAAGTTCAAAATCAGATTTATCATCTCACTCCAAACTTGCTTCTTCTCTTGAATCTCTCATTTTAGTGAGTTAAACAGCATCTATTTGGTCCCCTGAGCCAGAAATCTAGAACCAATTTAGACTCCTTTCCCTATATACAGTAATTTACCAGTACTGAAATATATTCCAAATCTGTTCTCTCCTCTAGATTGCACCTACCTTAATTGAAGCTATTAAAATTTCTTGCCTGGATTATTGCAATAACATTCTGTTTTCCTCTCTCTAATCAACTTTCCTTTCAATGTGTAGAGCAGCTAGAGGGTTTGTTTCAAAACATGTATCTCATTATATTTTCCTGTTTCTTCAAGTTGTAAAATGGCTCCCTACAGCTTTCAGCATCTCAGTGCAATTCCTTGACACAGCACATCATGCCTTTCCTGACAAGGTCTTCAAATTTTCTCTCTTTCTACCGCATGCGCCTTTTTCTCTGGCTATACCGAATGATTCTGTAAATGGATTATGCTTTGTCACACCTTTGTGATATATCATACATTGTTCCCTTTCCCTCCTGTCTTGGACATACCACCATGTCCTTCTCATCCTTCAAACCTCACTTCAAGGGTCACCTCTAGAAAGCGTTCCTTGACTTGTACTCAACCTAATTAGTCTGATCTAGATGCTCCTCCTCTGTGCTCCTTAATCACACTAGCTAGCATTTAGCATACTGCTCTTGAATTGTAATTTACTGATCTGCCTCTGCCGTGGACTATAATTTTCTAGAGGGCAATGGTCATGACTTTTTTTGACTTTATATTCTCAGTGCTTCGCTAAGTAGCATTTAATAGATGTTTGATGAATGAATGAAGGAATTAATTAATGGATTATTAGAAATGGCTCCTTTGTAAGTCTGGCCATTGGCCAGCAAGGAATTGGGGGAAAAAATCACATACTAATGCATTTTTAGTCTACTGTCAAATTTAATATAATGTGAGAGGTGATCTTTAGGGGATAAAAAGAAGAAAGTGTATATATTATTGAAATAGTACTAAGCTGGGATATAATTCTGAATCTCTAAGAAAGCATTGTTGTAATGCCACAGTTGAAAAAAAAATTTCAGTGTGACAAATCTTTGAGTATTTAGAAAGATGAGCATATTTGGTTTTGTATAAGAAGCCATTTTAGAGTACTGACTGCACTTTCCCCTTTCTATTAAGATATTTTGGCATCATGTAGCCTCAGAGGATAAGCAGTAGCAAAGGTTAGAAATATTTAAAGCACTTTCCTCTAAATATAATGAGAGGGACACAAAAACATCCAGTTTGCAATTATAGACTCATAACATTGACACACATAATTAACGAGTGACCTTGTCCAAATTACAGGATGGACTGAATGTATCGAGTATGGCAAACGGAAATGCTTTTGCTTGACTCAGCAAGTTATGTTTACAAATTCTAGGACATTTCTGATCTCTATGTTAAGGAGTTTATGTTTACACATAGTTTAATCAACTCCCTTGAAAACAAGCTAGAATTTCAATAGATTCATAGTTCTAACCACCCAGCATAATCAAGGGGGAAAGGTTTGCGATCTGCTTCTGTAGTGATTACAGCCAAGAAGATCCTATGGAGCAGTTTTACTTAGTCACATGGGGTCGCTGTGAGTCGAAATCTACTCGACAGCATCTAACAACATAGTTATAAAGATGCTACACGTTTCCAATTAGTGAGAAGAGACCAACACGTGCGAACACGTTGTGTGTTTGATTAAGTTTCCAATTTAACACAGGGTATTTTGATGAAAAAGCCCTGGTGGCGGCACAGTGGTTAAGAGCTCGGCTGCTAACCGAAAGGTCGGCAGTTCGAATCTGCCAGCTCCTTGGAAACCCTGTGGGGCAGTTCTGCTCTGTCCTATAGGGGTCACTATGAGTGGAATCAACTTGACGGCAAGGGGTTTGGTTTCTGGTTCATTTTGATGAAGATTTTCCTGGCCCCTGGCCCTAAAGAGATCAGACTTGCTGATGATATTGCCCACATTGAGCAGACTGGTGGTTGATGTGTGAAAATGCTCAGCTATGCTGAACCACAGTCTTTTGTACCCAGGGCTTACATCAACCTTCTGGAAGGATTTAACGTTAACAATGTGTGCACTTTTATTTAAGGTATTGTGTACACATATTGGGCTCTTCTGGTTATTGAATCCAATTTAGCATTAGCAAGTCTTCATCCTCATCCAGAGAGAGAAGCATAGTTAGTGCCCAGGTGTCTCAGTATCTGCCTCCAGCTTTTTAGTGTTCCAGAGAACCCATTTCCCCACAGGTGCACAATGGGACTCACATTGTCTCCATCTGTCTCTTCTGCATTGTTCTTGTGATTGGGGCTTTTGAAGTTTGGGCACCATCTAAAAATGAATCTTTGCAGTTTCTAGATTTTTTTTTCTTTTAGTGTACTGTGAGGACAGGGCCTTTACAGTACTAAATGGCTCTTCCTTCTGGAAAAATAAATAATTCATTAGAACCTTGCTAATAACCGGGCATCCTTTGTGTATGGAGAGGATGCCAACAATCTGTTTACTTGTCCAATTATTCTTTTTAGGAAACATTCTTAGAAGTGGAATTGCTGCATTTGAGATTCTTGACAGGTATTATCCAATTGCCCTTCATATTTATATGCCCAGTAGTAGTGGGTAAGTCTACATACCTTCCCATACAATCACCAGAACTGAGTATTGTTATTATTTTTCATCTTTACCAGTATCACACTGGGCAAAAATTATTTTATTATTACTTTCATTTGCGTATTTTTCATTCCTAATGGACTTGAAACTGTTTACACACTAATCAGCCAATCGTATTTCATCTTTTGCAAACTGCTTGTTCCTTGCTTTGCTTGTTTGTCTCTTGGGATAGTCCTCTGTTTCCTGTTGCTTTGTCAGAATTTCTTTTAGACCAAGTCTATCAACCCTTTGTCTGGCATATATTACAATATGGATTTCTGTAATTCATCCTTTCATGCTTGGTGTTACTTGCCCTACAGCAATTTAAACAAATTATGTGGTTACATCTATCAATCATTTTATCTATACTTTCTGTCATTGAGTTAATCCCAGCAAGGTGGGTTAATAACAGGCCCATGGAAAAAATCTCCCGTAAAAGGCCAGGGTTCTCCAAAAAAATTACCTTTCAATGAGGTTTTTCTCTTTTTGTACCTAGCTCTCCACCAAATTATTTGAAATCTGAGTGCTTCAAGTTATAAGTCGAATGATCCAAATCTAGTGTAGTTCAATTGTTTGAATTACAAGAATGTCATTAGATGTTAGTGAAGCAGTTTCCCACGCGTGTGTGTAGACTAGCCTGTGAATGGTTGGCCACTCCTCATAGGAGTCATGACTACTTTAAGTTAACTCTATAAATAAAGAGTCTTCTCTCTGGGCTGGACTGAAACACACACGCACACAGGATACATGTACTCCTCTGGTCCCTGCCATTGCTGTTAGAGTGGCTCCTACTAATGGAATGCTATGTCTCGTCTAATCAGATGAGGTGGGCCTAGCCTTCCTCCTAGACCCACAATTACCTTGTGATGTTTACTTCCATCCCATTGCCATTTTTCTCACATTCTCCAACTAGTATGCAGCAGTCCCTGCCTGGAGTAATTAAAAAAAAAAATAAAAATTTGCAGAAGTTGCTGTTGAGTCGACTCTGACTCATTGCAACCCCATGTGTATCAAGATAGAACCGTGCTTCGTAGGGTTTTTGATGATTGATTTTTCAGAAGCAGATCACCAGACCATTCTTCCAAACTACCTCTGGGTAGACTTGAACCTCCAACCTTCTGGTTAGCTGCTGAGCACATTAACCATTTGTACCACCCAGGGACCTGCCTGGAGCACGGACTATCAAATATCTCCTTCTCTTTTGGAGACCCTTCCCTTTCCTCACCACTCTCTAGGGGTCCAGATGTCAACAAAGTCTCTCTTGTGTTACTCATGTCTGATGAGCTCGTGTTCTCCACTGGAGGAAACAAACCTGTTCATTTAAGTTTTAAATTAGACTAAAAAAGATACGCTCTGCTTTCAGGATTATTAAAATTCAGGTAATTTCCTCTAGCTTTTACATGGTTTCATACTTTTTACATTTTAATATTTAATTCATCTCCATTTTATATTGTAAGATGTGAGGTAGACATCTAACTTTTATTTCTAAGTAGCCATCATCCAACATTATTTATAGAAAAGTTCATCATTTTGTTCAGTGATTTGAAATGCCACTTGAATCCTATACTACATTATTATGTTTTCTGGATCTGTTTATGAATGTTCTATCCCACTGATCTGGCTATCTCTATTTAACACTGTTTAAATATTTTAGTTGTATAATAATGTTAATATCTGGAAGGTAAATTCACTACCATTAGTATGGGTTTCGAAACTTTTTTGCGTTTATTCTTGTATGTCTAGGTACATTATAAACCTCCCTTCCCCCCAAAAAATGAATGGGGTTTTCTTTGAAAATAGGCTGAATATATAGATCAACTTGGGGAGCATACTATATCCATCTAGGGCAGTTATTTTTACATTTTTAATTTAACTCGTGTATCTCTCAGCAATTCATTACAATTATTTTTCATTTAGTTTCTGTAAATTCTCATTAAATTTAGTTATGAGCGTTCTATATTTGCTGATGCTATGTTAAATGGGATCTTTTCCCCATAATACTTTAAAAGCAATTATTGTAGGTATAGTAGGAAATTATTAGTATTTTCATAATAATAATTTTGTAAGCAGAATTTTTATTTACCATCTAGCTGCTTCTAATGGAATTTCAGGTGATTAGGTGATTCACTTATTTATTTTTTTTCAGGTAAACAGTCATGTCTACAAACGAGGATGATTTTAACTCTTCTTTTTGTGTATTTATCTCTTATTATTTTTTACTTGTCTTATTACATGCTTAGGGCATCCAGAATGACATGCGATATTGATTGTGACAGTCAGCAACCTTGTTTTGTTCCTGACATTAATGAGAATGCCTCTAGTATTGCTTTATTAATTTTTTTATGCTGCTGTTGATTTCTAATCGTTACTGTTGATCATGCTAAAGATTTTTTCTAGTTCACTGAAAGGTTTTCTAAAACCATGACTGAATTTTGTCAAATGCATTTTTTTGTAACCTATTGACATGATAATACATGTTTTGTTCTTTAGTTAATTAATGCATTTATTGGAGTAATTTTTTTCCTAACATCAAACCATGCTTTTATCTGTGATATAAATACTTCTTAGATATAGTGTATTATTCTTTTCATATAATGCTAGATTTAATATGATTTAATAAGGAGCCTTGGTGGCACAGTGGTTAAGTACTCGGCTTCTGTTAGAGCCCACCAGTGGCTCCGCAGGAGAAAGATGTGGCAGTCTGCTTCTGTAAAGATTTACAGCCTTGGAAACTCTATGGGGCAGCTCTACTCTGTCCTATTTTAATCTGCTATATTAATACTTTCGACAAAATAGAAGAAAATGTTTTCTTCTTTCATGCTCTAGGTGGTTGTGGTTAGAAAGGATGACTTCACTAATATATCTTCCCTTGAATTAGGATATGGATAGATTTTACCCATAACTCTCAAAGTGAAATTCACACAAGATGCAAAATTCAAGAGAATAAAAATAATTTTTTAATTAGAGACTAAATTTTTCTTAGATGAACTGGAGATATTTGCTATTTCTCTGAATAGATATAGAAGACTTAATTGCATAATTTATTAATGGTGTTCTTTTTTTTACAACAGATGTTCTCTTACAGCTAGTCTTTCATCATCCTTAATAACTTGCCTGCAGTTTTTCAGTTTCATAGTTTCAATTTGTTTATTTTAAAATTATATTAAACATCTAATATGGTCAAAGAACATATGATGATAATATTTGTTCTGGCAACAGACTGTATTTGGTTAACGTCTGTATATGAGGAATAGATGCCGACACATTTCACTAATTAGGGTTTTGGTGATACTTTTATTCTGACGGCTAATTGTAACGGTAGCTAACAAAAATTTTTATTTCCTGTGACACTTCTTCTAATATCAAATGAGGTTAGATACCAAATAGGAAATTTATATTATCTTTTATTTAAAAAAATACAAAAGAAAACAAAAAACCTCCGTTGTTAATAATACAAATGGTGTTTTAGTCATCTAGTGCTGTTATAACAGAAATACCACAAGTGAATGGCTTTAACAAAGAGAAGTTTATTTCTTCACGGTAAAGTAGGCTAAGAGTCCAAGTTCAGGGCATCAGCCCCAGGGGAAGTCTTTCTCTCTCTCAGCCTTCTCATCAGTGTTTCCCCAGACTAGGAGCTTCTCCACACAGGGACCTTGGATCCAAAGGACACGCTCTGCTCCTGGCACTACTTTCTTGGTGGTATGAGGTCCCCTGTCTCTCTGCTCACTTCTCTCTTTTATATCTCAAGAGATTGCCTCAGAACACAATCCAGTCTTGTAGATTGAGTCCTGCCTTACTAATGAAACTGCCGCCCATCCTCCCTCATTAACATCATAGAGGAAGGATTTACAACATACAGGAAGATCACACAATACCAGGAATCATGGCCTAGCCAAATTGATACACATATTTTTTGGGGGATATAATTCAATCCGTGACAAATGGTATACCTAAATGATTGTTTAGAGTTATTTTGTATTTATAGATATTTGTTAGGTATCACTGAAAATGAGAAAATAATGTATCCTCATTGTCTCTGGGAGAAATATTTATAATGTATATGAAAATATGTATGTATTTATCATGATTCCATGACGATTGCAATGATGGTATATATACTAGTAAAACATACCAATCCAAGTTTGAGTTTTTGCTTCCATTGAATTATTACGAGAGGTCATGGGGTTGTAAGATGTGGAAATATATTAAACAGAGAAATCATGGGTAGTAGATTTTAGATGCTGGGAAAATGTCCATATTGGTAATAAAATATCAGAGATCTCCATACTCATATATTTTTTTAATTAAAAAAAATTTTTTTGATCTCATGCATAGTCTTCCATTGGCTGATATTGCCATTCCTGGAGACAACTTTTGATTTCTTCCTCAAGAGCTCCTGAACTTCTTAGGTTTGATCTTTGTCACTCATATGCATTCTAGTACCTTTCGCCTCTGTGTCTCTTTTCTTCATATCCTGGAATTGCCTCTCAAGTCGGCTTCTATATTCCTAACATGATTTTCCCTCATGTCATTTCAGGTCCTCACTATTGTGTAATTTGAATTATAATAGAACAGTTGCATGTTTTTAAAATTTTTTTTATGGTTCTTTATCTGTCCCATTTCCCTTTTCTCTCGTCCTATTGTTTCTTATTCATTCAAAATGTTGTGTTTTTACGCAAATAACACACCTTCTACATTTGTTTGCCAACCGTGCCCTCCCTCCTGCAAGGTATTTTTGTAAGCACCACGATGCCAATTTTTTTACGTGTTGCTGTTAAAAAAAAAAAAATTAGCATAGCATAATTACAAAATACCTTGTGGGAGGAGGGCTCAGTTGGCAAACAAATGTAGAAGGCATGGTAGTGTTCATTAAGCATGCACTTTTTACCAGGTATTTTTCTAGACACTGAGATATAACAATACATCATAATAATTAATACGTGCTGAATGCTTACTGTATTCCAGGCACTCTTCTAAATACTTGCTTATATTAATTCATTTAATTTACCTGATTACCCTATAATGTAGGTTGGATTCCCTCAGAAGCAAACCTTGAGACTAGCATTTGAGTACAAACCACAGCCAGAAAGTGGTAGAACTAGCATTTGAATTCAGGTCCTTAATCACTATATTATACTACCCCTGTGCTCTAGTGCTGGAAAGACTTTAAGGAAGGGTAAGGTGACAAAATGTGGCATTGCTGGTTCAGTGGTAGCATTCTCACCTTCCATGTGGGAGACCTGGGTTCGATTCCCTGCATAGCCATGACCCATCTGTCAGCAGTGGTTTATGTGTTGATGAACAGGTTGCAGCAGAACTTCCAGATGAAGATGGAGTAAGAAGAAAGGCCTGGAGAACTACTTTTGAAATTCAGCCAGTGGAAACCCTACGGATCACAGCAGTCTGATCACTAACTGATCATGGGGCATCATTTTGTTCCTTTGTGCGTGGGGTTGCCATGAGTTGGGGGCCCGCTTGATGACAGCTGACAACAACAACAGCAAGGGGATAAAGCATGACAGAAGCTGCTATTTACACAGGGTGGTCAGGAAAAAGCCTCTCTGAAGAGGGGTCATTTGAACAGATTCCTGAATGGAGTGAGGAGGTGAACCTTGGGTTATCTCAGGAAAACTTGGCGAGTGCCTGGCATGTTTAAGGTCTGACAAGAGACCAAGGTGACTGGAGCAGTGAGCACAGGTGGCCAGGGGCCGTGTCACAGAGGGCTCAGAGGCCCTGAGTAAGTCTTTCTTCTGACTGTACTCCTAGACCATCGATGCCTTCCTACTTGTCACCTGTTGAGTATATCAGATCGTTTCGTAAGATGTTCATCTAATTCCTCTATATAGGAGCACTTACAAAGGTCTTATCTTCCTATGAGTTTTCAGAATCAAGTTCTTTTTCCTTGTTTTGGAGTGTTTTTCAAAGGCACTGTGTGTTTTTATTTTCTCTTCTGCAAGTTTGTGAAACAGGGGCCACCTCTCCGGAGCCTGTGTAGGTGAGCTGTTCCCATGTAACGCGTTTCTTTCTCTTCTCCCTTGCTTGGCCTCTCACAGATGGAGAAGATGATAAGTGAATGCACAAAGCTTCAGGCCCAGTTCCTACTATCTGGGAGGCTTTCCTCTTCTGTATCCTGACTGCTCTGCGCGGGGGCGAGGCCTGGTCTCCTCCCTCTCCCAGCCAGCTGGGGTCGATATTTCTTTAGGAAGTAAAGGGAGATCTGTGCTAACTAGAGACTGTGTCCAAAGTAGTGCTGTGGGTCAGGGCACAGGCAGAAACGGTTCTGTGGCACAGCCTTGTGAGAATTGCTTTTTTTCCTGGGGTTCTCCCTGCCTTTATTTGTGCCCACCTATTTCCCTCCCCAACTGGACTTGTGAAGAGGACATGAATGGTAGCGGTAGGATGGCAAAGACAGATTACTCTTGCTGCTTCAAAAAGCAGCAGCTGTGGAGTAGCTTCTCAGCAATTACTTTCTTCCTGGCACTTCTTAAAACGATGTTCATATGCACAACCACTTCTGTGTGTCTACAGGGGCCTGTGAAGTTCCCAGTGGGCTGAGGTAACTCCACCCCTCTCTTTCCTAAATCAGTAAGGCTGACCAGAATATAAGCACTCACAACATAATTTTAGATGTAATTGTGTTCGAGTGCATATACGATAATATTAGTGAGAAGCTGCTTGTGGCACACCTCATGCTGGCTTCAGTGCCCAGTTACTCCGCTTTCAGGTTGTCACTAATCTGTTGTGTCTTAAAGTGTGTTGGGGGCACTTGCGGTTGGGAGTCAAACAGCAGAGCAGGCCTTTCTGCATAATTTCAGATGAGCAAACTTTCTCTTTTCTGGCCATGTCACAAGGTATATTTTTAATCCACTTTCAGGCATTTTGAAATGAAATTCTTCCCAGATTCTGGAATTAAGTTTACTGTTAGTACTTGCTTTAGATGTTACGTTAGTTTTCTTCTTCTTTTTTTTTTGCTAGTATTCATAGGTATTTCATGGGAAATTGGAAAAGCCTGTATCAGAGACATCTACCTAGATGATAAATTATTTCACTGAGTTTTTAAAAACTCATTGTATCAATTCAATAATGCTAGGTTTTTTATTTAAATAACTTTAGATTCAAAAACTATATTTAAATATCTATTATTCTGAGGCAGTAAAACTCTGAATTGAATATTGTTTTTCTATATTTTAACAGCTTCTATATATGAATTTATAAATGTCAATAATTAAATTTAAAATATATATATATATTCTTAATGCACTTACAGGGACTCATAGCCAAAGCATGGAAATATATGTTATTTTAAATATTGTCTTACTGAATTTATATATTGATATATATTAACATGTAGATATATTTTATATATGCATTTTGTATTTAACTATTTTATTTGACTATATTTGCATACTAACCAAAATTATTTTATTTTTATGATTAAGGAGTTATATATATATCTATTCATATAGTCATATGATTAAATAAAATATTTAATGTATTTAAATATATGTATACATGTTTACTAATTAAAAAACCAAAACCCATTGCCATCGAGTCGATTCCAACTCATACTAATAATATATATAATATGGAAAATGCTGTTTTATTGACTTTATATCATATAGTAATTAGAACATAGATAATCAAGTACTGTGATATATTTTGAGGGAATCTTATTAAAGAGGAAAAGTGATGTGTAGAGAATATATACATTTATGTTTTTAAGTGCTTGGCAATATTTTTTTATGAGTGGGTGACACATTACTCATGCCAACCAGAAGTTGATTTTCCCAAACCCTCTTGGAGCAAATCTCAGGTAGCCAGTCTCTCTTTCATCAGAATTTTCTTCAGAGTGGAAAGTTTGCCCATCTTATATATCTAGTCAGCCAACCCAGTTGCCACTGGATCAACTCCAACTCATGGTGACCCTGTGTGTATCAGAGTAAAACAGTGCTCCATAGAGTTTTCAATAGCTGGTTTTTCAGAAGTAGTTCACCAGACCTCTCTTCCAAGACTAATGTATACAGACTTTATAAACCTATTTCCTCATTGTATAGCTCTGCAGTAGGATATACCAGCTTTCATAAAGATCTTGGAATTTTTCTGGGAGGTAGGGGCAGATGCTTCTAAGTTCCTTCTCTGTGCTCTGCTTTGGGAGGGACTCAGGCCCAGTAATGGGGTAGGACAATGAGTTCCTGAAAGGAGGTATTCAGTAAGAGAATAGCTATGGGGCCAGGGCCAGGAGTGGGCAGTGTAGGTAAACAGAAAAAGCTGGTGACATTGGGGACTGGGATCACACTGCCAAGGGCTGGATTAAGACATGTGAGGGCCCTAATAACACTGATAATCTGTGGTGTCCCTCCTCGGTTTATGCAGTTGAACAGAATATATATACACACGTGTATATATAGCTCACATATCACATATATATTTATATATACACACATGTGTATGTGTCTTAGCTATCCATGATGTAACTTCTTTTTAAATGTAACTATGATATTAGTGACTGAATGTAAAATTTAGGACATGACTGTAAGTAAATGCTATACAGTTAAAAACTAACTTGATTGAATTCATTGGAATCATCCACTTATTCAAGTTCCCTCGCTTTTGCGCATCATCTGGGACTAGAGTTACCACTGGTTGTTTACCAGGGTGAGCGCAAGAGTGTGTTTATATCATGGCAAGGAGCCTTGCTGGCCCTCCTGGCTGGAGTTGATGGATCAGGAGAGATGGATGTACAAGGTGTTTCTCTCAAAATGGATCATAGATCTGTTATCTAGTAATATAATCTGTCCTTGCCCAGTAACCACTCATGTTGGATCCAGTTGCATATTGGGTGAATGTAGCAAGAGTTAGACTTCACAGCTCACCCCTACCTCTTGTTTATTAGAAAGAAATAGTGTACTCCAAAGACACCTGCCAAGATAAGGAGTTTCAATTACATGGGAGCGGGCTGTCGGAGACAGATATCAATGAAGGTGTCAGAGTGGTAGGGGCCTCATAGTTTATACAACCTGGCGTGGGTACCTTCATGATCTTGTGTGAACTTTATTTCCAGCTGGCATATTCTCAAACGCTACAGCTGGTATCGTTTAGTGCCCTGCCAGTTCCCTTTCACTGTGGCGCTTACTTTTCCTTGTGTCCTGTCTGCTTGGCATCTATGGTTCTTTGCTTTGAACAAGTGGTGCTCCTGTTTTGTTGATGCCTTAAGCATGTGCTTACCTTGCTTATTGGGTAATCCATCCATAGCTCTGCCTGGGGGAGGCCCTACAGTTCAAAGATTAGTAGCCAGAGGAGAATCTCTGGCCTCAGACACAGAAATGTGACACAGCCTTCCTTTGGAGACCAGAGCCATATACCTAGGGAAGGGTCTTAGTTAAGGTAGCTAAGAATTGTTGACTCAGAGTATCCCGGCCCATCTAGCAGGCAAGCACTGAAGTGGGGACCTGCCTACTCATAAAGAATCAGAGGACAAGGGATCTGTGACTGCCACTATAGTCAGGGACTGGCAAGCCCCCTACTTTGTTTTTGACATGAGCCCCCAGTAATAATGATGAGGATGATGATGAAGAAGAAGAAGATCGAAAACAGGGAGTTTACGTTGTGTCAGACACTCTTTTAAGAGTCTACCATGCATCAGTTAATTTACTTTTCACAAAAAGGCTATAAGAAAGTATTATTTCCATTTAATGGATAAGGACTCTGAGGCACAGAGAAGTACATTTCTTATCTAACCTGGTAATTGATTGAGTATGCCTCCTTAACTTCTATTCTTAACTTCCGGTCATTATTCCTCTCTATTCCGAACCTAGTGGCCTTCTGCTGCAGTTGGTGCATACCTAAGACTAGACCAGACTGGATTCTTCTGGATTTTCTCCATTCCCAGCTGTACTATTAAGCAGCATAGCGACTGCAGATGTTTAATGGGGTGGATGCAGTGCAATGGATTGCTTTTGTGTAGACTTTCTCGAGATGGTCTTGTAACTCCCACCTAAGTGATTGGGTGGGACTGTGCAAATAAGGTAATAGTAGCCCATCAAGGGGATTGGTAAATTTTGCCATCCTGTTAGGTTTAAAATGAGCCATCTGAAAGGTGGGAAGAGAGGAGCTCACCACAACCAAGGAAAAAGAACTAGGAGTGGAGTGCATCTTTTGGACCTGGGATCCCTGCGCTTAGATCCAGGAGACAGAGAGCTGTAACACCGAAGACGGTGAGAAGCAGCAGCAGAGGCAGCAGAGGCAGCAGAACCAGGAGTCTGGCAGGAGACTTGCAGGACACAGCATGGTGCTGTGGGCTTCCCAGCCCACAGAGCGAGACAGCTCAGTGCCTTTGGGCAGGAGGGTTGCTAGCGGAATAGGGTGCCTCTGGCACTTGGTGGAGCTAGGTTTGCTGACCCATGGAGCTAGAGCTGAGCACCTCCAGCTGAGGCTCAGTGGCAGAGTGAGGTGCCTTGGGGCACTTTTTGGCAGAGCTAAAAGAGCTTTGTAACACTTGCTGGAGCAGGACAGAGGCTAAGGGGCCAGAGAAAGACATGCCTGCTTTTCTCTGATGGAAGGCTGTCCCGATGGAAGAACTGTATCCTGAGTGTTTCTCAACCTGAACTATAATCTGTTACTTCCCTATAAAGCCCATAATCGTGAGTATAGTCTGTGAGTTCTGTGCGTCCATTGCAATGACTTACCAAACTCAACAGAGAAGTTGAAAGTGCCATGGGAGGGATGGTTGGTGTCAGAATTGGTAAAAAGGGCTGGTGAGAGGGGGTATATCTGACCTTTGGCTGTTGATCTTGATTCTCCTTCCTCCTTATAAAGTTAGAGGAGGTCATATGCCTCCACTGTGCCATTTTTACAGTGGAGTAAGTCTCGGAAGGGAGAGACAGGGTCTTCTGCTACTATTTGGAAGTGAGGTCCTGTGCAACACAACCTAGGGCCTGATGGGGGCATGTTCTTTGCACCCCAAATTGTAAAGAAAGGTGTCCTGGAATGAACTATGCATGTATCATATGTATTTATGCACATGGTAATTGACAATCTAGGTTAAAGGTGGTACAAACCATAGATCTTCTTTCATTACTGAGTATCATGAGATTACTCTTGGAGATGCCAACTTTGTCTGAAAGTGGGAGTCTGGAGGCTTGTGGCTGGGAACAATCCCCCTGGCTTTTGACAGCATGTAGACTATGTGCTTTGATGTTTTCAGAGACTCTCCAATTGTCTTGAGCAAACAACTGCTCTTGTCATTTCCTTTGCAATTCTTTTTCACAGCATGCACCTCATCTGAAAGAACCCACAGACTATAAAGGCTGACATGAGGCACTCCCCATTTTCAGCTACATATAAGAATGTACATCAATCAAAGTGACTCTGAGTATCTTGTTTATTCCATTTCCTTCTCTTTCCCAAGCCCCTTTATCAGCAACCAATTTTTTTTTTGCTTCTTTTTAGAATGATACTTAAAATCAGTTTTGAAGATGATTATAGGAGACATATATTAAAACAATCAAAATCCCCAAATAATTTTTTTCTCAAATAGAAGTTTATTGGTTTTGAGAAAAAAAATTTACATATTTCCCACTCCTTTTTTCCAGGCACATATTTTTAAATGTGTTTTAAGCCAGCGTGTCTTTAAGCTGTATACATTCACAGCCATAAAGGAGGCAACATAAGTAGATCACCATGAAGCATTCCTAAGATACCCACACATGGTATTTGTCAGAATAGTCAATTGTTTGATAAGCAGCCTCAGAAGTTCAGTGGCTTAACAATAATAAAGGTTGATTTCTTGATTAATGTCACAGTCCAATGCAGGTTAGTGAGGCTGAGTGAGGCAGGGCACTTTGTACCATGCAGTCACTCAGGGATGAAGCTTCCTTTCAAATAATGACTTTGCCACACCCTAGGACCTCAGCGTTTCCTACTAGATCTTTGCATCTGGCTAGTCAGTGAGGGAGTAGAGAAAGCATGGGGATCCAGCAAGAAGTCCTTTAGAGCCAGACCTGAAAAGGCCACATGACACTTAAGCCCACTTTTCATTGACCAGAACTCAGCCGTGGCCACACCTAACTGCAAGGGATCCTGGGAAATGTAGCTGCCAGCCCAGGATGAAAAGAGACAGTTTGGTTAAATTAGCTATCTCATACATCTCATTAAAGAGGAACTCACTGTAGTGGCTGAGTGGGCTTCCTTCTTCAAACTCTTGGGAGTAGGTCTTTAGTGGATGAAGAATCATATCTCCCAAGCAGAGTATCATAAGAACATCTTCGCTTAATCACCTCACATGTGTCAACACCTGTTGAGACGTGTACTCACCATGTGAATATGGTGGTTTAAACAACAGATAGCCCCCATGAAGGACTGATTGGAGAGAGATAATCCTGGAAGTAAGAATATCTAAGGAGCCCCTTGATGGTGCAAGTGGTTAAGTACTCGACTACTAGCTGAAAGGTTGGCAGTTCCAGCCGACCCAGAGATGCCTCAGAAGACTGGCCTGGTGATGTGCTTCTGAAAGGCCATCCATCCCATTGAAAACTCTATGAAGTAGTTCTACTCTGCACACATGGGGTCACCATGAGTTGGAATCAAATAAATGGCAACTAACAACAACAGCAAGAGGATCTGAGAAACTATGACAAGCATCGCCTGGGAGATGATGGTAGCAGTGGTGGTGAAGAGAGAAGCTGGGGCAGATTCAAGAAATACGTAGGAGATAGAGTCTATGCCACTTGGTAACAGTTGGCTAATGGTAGGAAAAAAACGAAGTAAGATCTAGGATAGCTCCTAGAGATGACAGAAGTGTTATTAATTAAAATGAACACAAGTGGAAGAGCTGGTCTATGGAGAGAAAATGTGTTTAATTTTGGACATGTTGAGTTGAGTTCTTCTTGGGACATTCAGGTAGAGGCCCAGTTGGAAATAGGATAAAAAAGCATGGAGCTCAGGAGTGAGGTTAAGGAGATATAATTTAGATGCCGACTGATTATCCTGTTCCTTCTGATGGTCCATAATACCCAACCAGGCTATCAGATGGTATCAGGTACACATGTACCAATTAGCCACCTACTGATGAGCTTCCCGTAAGATGTGCATTGCTACAACTCTGCCTTGCAAATCCTGTAGAAGTCTGGATCCAGTCCAGTCCTAAAAAAAAGCAAACAAACACATCAACAAACAAATCCAGGCAACCATAAGGACTGCAGAATAGGGTAAGGATTGGGTTTGGAAAAAAACAGAGGATCGATTATCAGTATTTTCCCCTTGAAGATAGAGAATGGGGCAGAGGAGCTGGGGAAGTATTTGACAGTGCAGTTTAACAAAGGCGCAGGGAATCTCTGTTCCTAGACAGAGCTCTGCTCTCAGTGAATGTTGGTTAAATTACAGTGACTCAACAGGCCTAGGAGTTCAGGAGAGTTCAAGTCTAAGTAGAGAAAGACAGAGGAAGAGAAGAAGAGGAGGAAATATATTAGGCTAATTGAATGTCCTGTGGAAATAAATTGATGTTGATTTTATGACGACCCTGGGAAACTATCTCTGAAGTCAATTCCAAAGAAGAATTTCAAAATAAGTGCTCTGGACAATGGCAACAGCACCAAGAAAGTGTTTCATCTTCCCAGGGGTCACAGAAGACACGTTCCTTTAGATGCATGTATTATAGTACAATTGTTGAAAGCAATCTGCTTCATTTCTTTATAATCTCATTATGTTCACTCTTTAAAAAGCTTTAAGGAGAAAGCAGTGCCTCAGTGACGGCTGCATTTCACGACTATAAAACAAAGTGCAGGGTTTGAGTCTGAACTGAAAGGATTTTTGATAGTGTAGATTGAGGATAAGACCCCAAATTGTGTGCCTTTGAGTTTGATCACCATTCAAGCCAAGTTCTGAGGCTTTTGACATTGTGAAGAAATGGTGACAGATCAAAGGATGAAAAGAAAAATCACTGCAGATAAAATTCAGTTCACACACTTTAAAGGCAGGTATATCCTATATACCATTGGCGTAGAGGACCAAGCTGTTAGTGCTGATGAGATGGCAGCTCAAGAGGGCAGAAAACATTTTATGTTTTGATGACAGTAGAATGGCCAACACACTGATCTTTAATCCCTGGGTTTGCTAGAGGGGAAAAAGCAAGGAAGGCAGCAAAACAAACACTCGCAAAGCAGTTTCTCAAAAAGCCATGTATCTGTAAACTCTGAGTCTCCCCAAATTCTTATAGAAGTCAGTGAAAATTCCACTCCTACCCAGTGAAGATGTTCTTTCCCTAGTTTGCTGAGGAAAAATAAGGCAAAAATTATAAAGAAATATCTTCGTTCAGGGCGCCGTTACTATAGCATATTAAACTCTCTTTAGTAGAAGAGACCCATAGTATGATTTTTCCCTAATTTATTTATAACCTTTGAAAGTTTTATATTTTATTGGTATATTCTTTGTAATTAGAGTTATGAAGCCTTGGGATCTTAAAGGTGGTTGGTTCTTAGAAGTCACTTGGTCCTCCTCTCTGCATCATCCCTGTCAATGATCAAATGACCACACAGCTGTAGTCTGGGCCAAAAATCAAGAATTTTTTTTTTTAATATTCACATACAGTGTCCTTGTCAGAAAGGTAATCTGTTATTAGGATGGTGACTGTTCTAATATCAGGGTAAATTGCGGGGATCAGAAGTTTGAACTGCCAACCTTTCAGCAAGTAATGGAGCACTTAACCATTTGCACCATCTAGGGCCTCCTAGATCTTCTTACTTCCAGGCTTATCTCTCTCCAGTCAATCCTCCGTAGGGGGCTATCTGTTGTTTAAGATGCCGTAATCACATGGTGGGTACACATTTGAACAGGTGTCAACACATGTGAGGTGATTAAGTGACGATGTTCTTATGATACTCTGCTTAGAGACATGATCCTTCATTACTTGAAAGGAATACAGAAAAAAAAAAAAGAAGAGGGGAAAGAAGGAAGAAAGAAAGGAAAGCAAGCAGGCAGGCAGGAAAGAAGAAAGGGAGGGAGGGAAGGAAGGAAAGGTATTATTATGATGTACAGACGTAACTAGAAGTCCCTGGGTAGCACAAACGGTTAAATGGTTAAACGGTTAGCTGAAAGACTGGCAGTTCAGACCTACCCGGGGACACTTTGGAAGACAGTCCTGGCGATCCACTTCCAAACATGGAACAGTTCTACCCTGCGCACATAGGGTTGCCACGAGGTGGAATCTGCTGGACGATGACAACAGCATACATATAACTGCTGCTTTTACTAAGTGCGTTATAAAATAGGGACACTTAAAAATTATGAAAGGAGCCCTTGTGACGCAGTGGTTAAGTGCTTGCCTGCTAACTGAGACGTTGGTGGTTCGAACTCACCAGCCGCTCCACGGGAGAAAGATGTGGCCATCTGCTCCCGTAAAGATTACAGCCTTGGAAACCTTATGCAGCATCTCTACTCTGGGTCGCTAGGAGTCAGAATCGACTCGACGGCAGTGGGTAAAAATTATGAATACTACTTTAACAATATAACGTCAAAATTTAGAGAGAAAAAGTTAAGGAAGGAAAAAATAGAAATTGCAATAGAAATCAGTAAGCACCTTATATTTCCTGATGTTTTTTTAAAGACTCAAGATTGCTTTGTATCCTAACAGCTGCTGCTTTGAAGAAACAAAAGAATTCACCCTTTCCTCAAGTTTCTATTTGTATTTCCCCAGCTCCCTGGAGGCCTAGTGAATTGTGTAGCGTTCTTCCAGACAAAGATTGCCCAGCTAAGAACGATAGCGGATCGCAGCCTTTGTAAACTTCAGCTATTACAGGGCTTCCTAGTAATCCATCTCTGTAAGGAATCGCTGTGGTTCCAAGGCCACGATATTGTCATTGTTCACACATGTTGACTGTCACAGAATACAATAGTGTGCTTTCAAGGGAATGAACTGAAAGAACGATAAAGTCATTTACAGCCTCCTTTATAATGCTCTAATGCGTTCTGTGAACCATGCCTCTCTGGTTACTGGCATTTGATTCCAGAAGAATTCCTACAGGTTTGAACTATTCATACTGACGAGTACTTTATTGACTGAATATTTGACTTTGACCACTTAATATAGTTTCGAAAGTGAAATCTATGTTTTCCTTATGCTAAAAACAATTACTTTCAAAATATTCCCCTCTATTGTAAGGATTCAATAAATTAAAAATGAGTAATGCACACTGTAGCAATGTATTGATTGTGTGCCAAAAATTGTTCAAAACGCTTTCAGTATTTTGTCTCATTTATTGATTTATTCTTCATAATAATCTTGTGAAAAAACCAAAAACCCATTGCCGTCAAGTCAATTCCAACTCATAGCGACCCTATAGGACAGAGTAGAGCTGCTCCATAGGGTTTCCAAGGAGCAGCTGGTAGATTCAAACTTCTGACCTTTTGGTTAGTGGCCAGGCTCTTAACCACCGCCCCACCAGGGCTCCTCAACCTTGTGAAGTACATATTATTATAATGCCCACTTTATGGGCAAAAAAAAATCTGTGGCTCATGGAAGTCAAAAAACAGCCTAAACCTCCTCCTTTCTAAGTAGTTAATCCAGCAATTAAACTCCCATCTGTTTGACTCCTAAACCCAGGTCTTTCCATTTCTCACAATTTATAATATTGATAACTGTTATGGATTGAATGGTGTCCTCCCCACCCAAAGATATGCTGAAGTCCAAACCTTTGGTAACTGTGAATATGACCTTGTTTGGAGTTAGTCTTTAAAGATGTTATCGGTTAACCCTTTTGTGCCCAGTGGTACATATTGCAACCAAAAATTTTCAGCTTTTGGGGTTTAGTGGGAAGCTGCTGTATGCATCCTTAGGCAAGCTGGGGACCCTTATGACTGTCTGAAACCAAAGAAAGGACGTGTGCTGCAAATTATTATTTTTATGGGTATTGTATGAGGTGTGTGAATTTTTGATAGGAAAAATCGAAATTTTGAAAATTTTTATTTGTAACACATATGTACCAATAGACCCCAGTGGGGACTGTGGAGTATCATTAGTGGTATTTCATATGTACCTCTAAACATTTGGGTAGGCTTGTGGGAGGGGCAAGAAAAAAATCCATATTACCTACCAAAAATTCAGACATACTCAGTGATTCGGTATGCTTCCATTAATGAAAACACGTGGATGGTATCAACAAAAAACTCAAAGCAGAAAATAATTGGGTCACCAAAGGCTTAAGTTAATGTGAGGTCATGCCGGAGTAGGGGGGTCCAAATCCAATGTGACTGGTGTCCTTAGAAAAGAGGAGGAGAAACCCAGAGAGACACACGGGGAAGATGGGCATGTGAAGACAGAGGCAGAGGTGGAATTATGATGCAGTTTCAAGCCAGAGAAAGTCTGGGCCTACCAGAAGCTGGGAGAGACAAGAAAGGATCTTCCTTGAGAGCATGACCTACTGACACGTGAATTCAGACTTCAGGCCTCCAGAACTGTGAGACAATGCATTGCTGTCATTTTAAGCCATCCACTTTGTGGTACCCTGTAACGGCAGCCTTGGAAATGAAAACGCTAACTCTGGAGAGTGTCTCGTTAAGACTAAAGCTTTCATCAGCTTACATCTACCTCTCACCTTTACTTGGCCATGATAATTTTGTAAGGTAGGGTCAGTGGAGACCCTACCTTGATAAGCACCTCCTCAAACCAGCAAAGGAACTCACTAGCACAGAGGCAAGGCCCATCACTGAAAATTCTTGTAACTCTGGTTCACCCCAGATTGTGGAATCTCTGAATCAAAGCCCCAAACCTCAGTGAATGGAATCTTTCTGCTTGTTCCAGCATCTGAGCCTGAAATATTCAGGTATAACATACCTGGTCTCTGCAGACTGTAATTTTTTTCTTTACCTCTTAATACAAAGCAAACTTAGCCTTCCTTCTAGAGAAAACCCACTAGAATTACGAAAGGAATTACCATTCAAATCAAGGTATCCACTCAACTCTAGGAGCCCTGGAGGCACAATGGTTAAGCACAGGTTTGCTAACAGAAAGGTCTGTGGTTTGAACCCACCTAGCCACTCCATGGGAGAAAAGACCTGGAGATCCGCTCCTGTAAAGATCACAGTCTAGGAAACCCAATAGAACAGTCCTGTTCTGTCACATGGGTCACTATGAGTCAGAATCAACTCGATGGCACACAGCAACAATACTCAACTATATTCTTATGAAAGAGTTTTTTTGAAAAATAGGAAAATAGCTCGGAGAATCTTAAATTTATGTTCTTAGCATGGTATCTGATTAAATGGATTTTTATTCCATAAAATTATTCAGATACTAATCAAAACAACTAGTCGTTTAAACTCCATTATTATTATTTTGGTTAAATAAATAGTTGCTTTGTAATTTTTTTTTTTTACAAATATATCAGCTGGTAACATGTAATATGTATTTTAAAATATTAGATACCTCAATCCTTTGAAGTGGAAATAAAGGTTACATTAAAAGTTATAAGGTCTAACTCCTAAAAATTGGATGTAGAAAAAACATGGTTAGTGACCTGCTGAGTTTTTTTATAATTGTCTCTTTGGGGGGAAGCTTGTCCATAGCAGTATGTCTCAGCCAAGTTTGACAGGCTCCGCCTGCGTGAAAGAGAGCCAGGGATGGCCAAGTCAGTTGTCACTATGTCACTTGTGTCCCTGGATTGCTCACATGTGTGGTTACGTGCAGACCCAGCGGGCTCCTGTTTTGCCCTCCATCCTACCAAGCCTGGACTGCTCTGTCCATCATGTCAACGCTTTCAGTTTCTGCCACTCGAGAATCCTTTGCCTCCCTGACTCTGGCCTGCCAGCCCATCCATCTGGGATCAGCTGCACTGTCTTTCTACCCCTTTGCTGCCCAGGATTGCTGGAGAGTCACAGAGTTTCGTGACTCCACCACTGTACATTCATGCCCTCTATTCTCCCTGCAATGGTTAACTTCTCCTAGATGCCCAAATGTATTCTCATGGACGTGGTCCCAAATGTTTTCCATCCTTTGCATACTTCCCAAGCAACTGATCTTACTTCCTGCTTCTTTAGAGAAACAGTTAAGATTCTCTGAGGTCATCTTGCCTTTATTTACTTTTCTCCACTTTAAAAATTGTAAGAAACTGCTGTCTTCTTCCAACTCCTCTTGACATGTTTTTTACCCCTCCTCACTGATAGAAGAAAACCTCGTTGGCCTCTTTTCAAGAATAACCCCTCCATTCA
Organism: Dugong dugon; assembly: GCA_030035585.1. NCBI lineage: Eukaryota > Metazoa > Chordata > Mammalia > Sirenia > Dugongidae > Dugong > Dugong dugon. Next base: position 113,112,675 of record CM057468.1, on the reverse strand, counting down.
TGCTCTCGAGCTTTCCTCATCTCTCTCATGTTTTCCTCTCTCAATCTCTGTTTTTTCAGTCTCTCCCTCTCCACTCACACTTTAGTTTCTGTCTACAAATGTTCTCAAATGTTTTCTCTCTGCAAAGAGAATAGAGCGATCCTTGGAGATATCCTCAGGGAGAATGCACGTTCTTGGCTCTTGAAGTTTCTGGGCATAGGCATAGTGGTATCGAGGTTGACATAGACAACCCACAGGGGAGCTCTAGAAAAACAGTATATATGACAAGCCCAACTGATCCCTTTCTAAATTTCAGTGCATTTTCCATAGAGAAATAGCTGTCAAATATCCTTCTCTGGCTAACTACTTCGTAACTCCAGATAGTTATGGAAAATGTTTCTGCCAAGATGACTTTTAAATTAGGTCAGTTAGACTGAAAAGTCAGGAGTCGAAGACTCTATCTGTATGGAAAACAAACAAACATACAAAAAATCTATTTTGAAAAAGAAGCCAGGCCAGCCTTTTAGAAAGGAAAAGTCAATGCATTTCTTCAATATACGTGCCTAAATTTAAGTGTCTTTTAATCCAAATCAATTATTATTAAATACCGACTATGTGTCTAGCTACTCTAGAGGATACAGATATATTTATGACAAGGTGCCTAGCTATGGTCTAAAATCTATTTCAGGTAACAGAATTTATATATGTGGAAAAATAAAAGAATAGAGTTGAGTTATAACCAACTCTGAAAATATATGCTCAGTTGATAGCCTCTAGGGTGGTCAGAAAAGAGAAAGTCAGTGTAGGCTGGAATTACCCATAAAGGAAATGGAAAAGGAAAGCCATGGAAGGGTCAAAAGAATATTAGAAAAGGAACTAGGATATGTTGGCCTGAGAAAACAAAATTTTAGCAGTGGGAGTGTAATGGTTAAGGTTGTGTGTCAACTTGGCTGGGCCATGATTCTCAGTGGTTTAGCAGTTACCATGTAATTTGGCAGTTAAGTAGCGATGTAATCCATGATGAGGTCTGATATAATGTAATCATCTCCATGATGAGATCTGTGACGAGCAGCCAATCAGTTGAAAGGGAGTTTCCTTGGGGGTGGTGACCTGCATTCAATATATATGGAATTTCTGGCAAAGCTCGAGGGCTTTTGCTCTGCTCTGGATCCTGCTTTTAGCTCCTATCATCATCTGACCTCCGGTTCTTGGGACTTGAGCCAGCAGCCTGCCATCTGACCTGCTTATCTTGGGTTCATCAGCCCCTGCAGCTATGTGAGTCAGAAGCCTCCAGCCTGACACCTGACCCACTGACTTGGGACTTTCCAGCCTCTTCAACCACTTGAGCCATGTCCTTGATATAAGTCTCTCTCTGTCTGTCTCTCTCTATGTGTGTGTATATATATACGTATATATATACATATTTATATATATGCTTCTCTCAAGAACCCAGGCTAAGACAGGGAGTATGGCTAGAAGCCTTGCATAGCTAGAGTTGAATATTGGTATTGGGGAGATAAACCAAGGATGGAGACAAACAAGTGCACAAAAAAAGGAGAATTATTTCTTCCATGCAATCACCTCCTATGACCTTCTTCCTTTAGGCTCCAATATTCTTCTGGGAAGAGTCCCTGGGTGGCACAAACTGAAAGGTTAGAGATTGGAGTCCACCCAGAGGTGCCTTGGAAGAAAAGCCTGGTGGTCTACTTCAAAAAAATCAGCCATTGAAAACCTTACAGAGCACGTTATACTCTGGCACACATGGAGTCACCATGAGTCAGAATCAGCTCCTTGGCAACTGGTTTACTCTTCATTTTTTAGTACGTGTCACAGTAGAATTTCATGTTCAAAATCATGGACTCTGGAGCTAGGCTATCTGGATTCAAAGGCAGGTTACACCACCTGTGAGTGACTTAGAACAAACTATTCAACTTTTCTGTCCCTCAGTTTTGTCATGTGTAAAATGGAGACCATAACAGATACCTCATAGAGCTATCATGAAAATTAAATGACTTAAAATACGTAAAATGCTGAGCACAGTGTGTGGCCCATAATAAGCTCTCTACATTTATACTGTTGTTACTGAATTACCTTCTTCTAGATCTGAGCTCCATAAGGTCAGGGGCTGTCTCTTGAATCTCTTGAGAACCTACTGCCTAGTGTAGACCTAGAGCATAAGAGAAACTAAATCAATGTTGGTGAAGGAAAGGAAGATTATATAAATGAAGCGTTCCATGCATTATCCCACACCTCCCTCTCACAAGTACCTCGCGGCAGAGACACAATTTGCTTTCAATGCACACCGCGTGTGGGTACTCATCTTGTTTCAAGTTTGCGTATGTTTCTGGCTCCTCTTTGAAACTCTGAAAGTGAGTATAGGGATTTTGACTCTTTTTATTTATTTACTTTAATTTCTAGTTCATAATAATAGTCAAAACATGTTTGTTGAGGTGAAAGTTTATCTGTCTTTGCCGATTGCAGTGAGCCAGTGTAAGTTCCTGAGCAAGGGATGGTCGTGATGTTAAAGTGTTTGGGGAAGATTAATCTAGTGCTTGAGTAGAATATGGATTGCCATGAGGAGACTGGTGATAGGGCTGCCAGGTAGGCATGAGGCAACAGGGATGAGAACCTCCGTGAGCATTGTAGCCACTTTTGCAGCAGACATGGTAGGTATCAGGCATGGAAGAAGTATATTGAGTAATGGGGCCACTGGAAGTAAAAAGGTGGGAAGAACACACATAATACTTTATTAAAGCCAGACTTAGAGTGCTTATACTCTGCAGCAGTTCCTATTTCAAGGTCACTTTTTTCTTTAGTACGGAGTTTGAGTAAAGGTAAATGAACCTGCACACACAGAAAATGTTGGCCTGTCTCATGAACTGTTCCTATCTGATCTGCGGTTTCTCTCAGATTCACATGGATATTGAAACAAAAAATTGAAAAAACGCTCCACTGTTACTTGCAAGCATCTGTCTCCTACCAAGTATACTGTCAGTGACACAAAAATTAATATCAACCCTTGTAATTATGTGTTCTCGCCTCCTCTCTTAAAATAATGGCATTTTTATCTAAAATTCATTTCCTAGTAAATTACTTAATGATTACTTGGGTCTTCTTGTCTTGCATTAGGCTTTAACAAACTAGACAAGCTGTAAAATAATGAATCAAAATATGAATATAGTGAAAATCCCTAAGAGAAACAGTCGCTTGGTTTCTTAATTTTCTGCCATTTCTGAGTAAATATGCTGAGGTGTTTATTTTTCTTTTCTTTTTCTTCCTAGTGACTCATTTCAACTTATAGGTTGAGCTTTTAAACATTTGGAGGCTCTCCAGTGTTTCCAGATAGAGAACTTCTTAAAAGTTTTTGTGTGTTTCAGTTACTATAATTCCAAATAACACATGCATGACAAAACAGTACTTTAACATTAACTTATACATGTATTTGTTTAGGTTGTGACAACTATCCTTATATGTACATGTGTAGATAGACTTGTCAACCCATATATTCATGTATATTTTCTCTATAAGGATTTCAGGAACACAAATTTAGATGGAGAAGCGTGTGTGTAAACAGTGGCTGACTGTAGTTAATTTTTAATATATAGCAATAGTAAAAATAACAATCGCCACAATTGTGTTGATGGTTATGATGATCAAACTTGCTTATGGGATGTTTATGGATCAGTAAGGAGACTGACATTCACATGGTGTCTGACAATATTAGGAATGCATTTATAAAGAAGAGTAGCTCACCCTCTCTGGGTAGTTCTTGTAGCAATGCGAGAAGACTGGAGGTTATGGTCCCAGGGATACTGGTCTGGGCTGGAAGTATCAATACCCAGTAAAACACCCACAGAGGCAGAAGAGGTCCAGTCCTTACTGGGTCTGAGCAAGTGTCCATGAATTTTTGGAAAAGCACAGTGACTGTGGTGCTAGGGTTAATAGAGCAGAACTGCCGATGGCTTTGGTAATAGCCAACATAAGAGATAGGTACTTGTTTGCACTGTGCTCAGAGGTTTTATTTTCTGCCTTATTGTGCTTATACAACTTGACCTGGCTTAGATGAGGGTGTCTAGATGGAAAACTATTCTTTTCTAGACTCTGATTTACAACTTTCTCCTTGACATATTCACTTGGATGTACAGCTGGCATTTCAAATTCAACTTGTGCAAAAAAACTCTTGAAGCCTCAAACAAAAACTTATTCTGTCTCATGAGCCCCCATTTCAGTGAATTGTGGCACATCTACCCTTTGATCCAGCTGAAAACTAGGACTCACCTTTGATTCCGCCTTTCTTTCACCCCTCTTTTGGTATCCAATCCATCAGAACATCCTGTCAATCCAATACCATATCCTGTCATGTACTTTCATTTATTCATGTTTCCATTATTATTGTGTAACTCACCTTAACCTCTTTTAACTATATTGTTGAAATATCCCCATAACTAGTCTTCCTGCTTTAATTCATTTTCTACAAGGCATTCAGTGTAATATTCTTAAAACTAGATCATGCCTGATTGAAACTCTTCAATGGCTTGCAATATACTTAGGGAAAACTCTGAAGTTGACCCTTGCTGATATGGTCCTGATCTGACTCACACTTTGTCTTGTTCATCCATTCCCACCTCTCTACTCTGTTTGAGCCACAAAGACCTTCTTTTTGTTCCTTGAACATGCCAGACTTAGTCCTAAACTCAGGACCCTTTTCACCTGCTGTTTTATCTGTTCTGCCTAGAATCTCTTCCCTTGATTTGTCACATGGCTTCATTTCATTCTTCAGGTCCTTGCCACTTGACGTTCCATTGCTGATAACAGAAACCACTTCATTTTTTGCAGAAACAAATTTAACACGAGGAATTGGTGCTTACAATCTTTTGGAAGGACTTGGGGATGGTTCCAGATTGAGCCTTCAGGAATGATTCTCAGAATCCACCTCAGAACAGGTCTGCCACATCAGCCTCATCAGGAAGCTAGGGAATCAGGGGGCCACTATCCCAATGTCTGGCTTCAGGGTCACACCACCATGACCATAGTCATAGGATCAAGAAATGAGGCAGAACTGTTGGCTACAGGAACATACCACCTTAGTTGCTTTCTGGCAATAAGGAGGCCAGACTTCTGTCCTAGCAATGTGGATGCCTTCCATGCTGCTGCCTCCTTCTCCCTCAACTCAAGTCTGAATCGATGCCTCACATGAGTGTATCTGATCCGCAGTCTAAATCTGAAACCCTAGCTGGAAAGGAGGATGAAAAGCATAATTTGTAGCTGTCTAATCTACACATGAAGGAGATTGAATCAGATACTGAGTGACTCAATTTATCATATTTGCCAGAAGGCTCGCCCCAGCCCCTCACATGAAATCCTATCGTATCACCGTGTTTACTTCCATAACAGTATTTATCATAACCTATACTTAACATTATTTTTTCATTTACATATTATCAGTCTCTCATCACCAGACTATAAGCTCTATGAGGCAGGGACTTCTTCTCCCCTTTTATAAAGGACTCGACGTGTAAATGCTAGCAGAAGTATGTTGCTGAAGTGAGTTGAATAAGTGCATGGATAGAGCTTACCCACTGTTTCCCTGCCCCACAGCCACTCAAGGACTCTCACTGGTCTTTGACAAGGCTCCAGAATGGTTGTTGTTGTTTTTAGTAGCCAATGAGTCGGCTCCAACTCCTTGTGACCCCATATACAACAGAAAGAAATGTTGCCTGGTCCTGCATCATCTTCAGAATCATTGGTATTCATGAGTCCATTGTTGCAGCCACTGTGTATTTTGAATGCCTTCCAACCTAGGGGGCTCATCTTCCAGCACCATATCAGATAATATTTTGTCCCTTATGGTTCGAGTGACTGTATTTGTTGCTCAAATACACTTTAGAGAGAGAAATGGGTAGATTATTAATAATTATGCTGAAATAACAGGCATAGTGTGGGACTCTCTAAGACGAACTAGGATGAATAGTCATCCTACATATTATGACTGCTATTCCCTGATAGATGTACCTTCTTAAGATAGTCAAGGGCAACCTTACAGGGATCCAGATGCCTTTACTCTGGGTTACTGTTTTGATTTCTGTCATTTTCCAAATGTTTGGTCAAGGACTTTGGTTACATGGACTATAAAAGCAATTTTCTACTTGTGGAAGTCCTAAGACTAAACGATTTCTCACAAATCCTTACTATCTGGACTTTTGGACTAGAGTCTAGACTTTCTAATAATAAAAATCAGAAGCAGGGTTGTAGTCCAAGGTTTTCCAGCACCATTCTAAACAAACTACTCTGCCGTCATTGGAAGAGTGTATTATACACACGGATTTTTTTATTTAACCTCCTTCCTGGAAATGCTGATTTCCTAGGTGAACTTTAAGAATCTATTCCTTGTAAAACCACCAGGTGACTCTGATGCACGGCCAGATTTGACAACCATGGTACTAGACGTCTCTGAGGTCACTTCCATATTGAACATTCTATGGTACAAAATGTTGATAAGTATCTTGTCGCGGTTGTTGGATGTCGTCAAGTGAATTCTGACTCATAGCAACCCCATGTGACAGAGTAAAGCTGCCCCATAGGGTTTTCTAGCCTGGAATTTTTACAGGAGCGGATAGCCAGGTCTTTCTCTGACAGAGTGGCCGGTTGGGTTCGAACCACCAACCTTTTGGTTAGCAGCCGAGCACTTAACCATTGCGCCACCAGAGCTGCTAATAAGTATCTTACACATATATCATCATTGACCTTATTTAAGAAGGAAGCTGTCAATGGACCAGTAGTGTGAACCGACAGGCCACTGTGCCCCTAGGTCTGCATTCCACGTGGTTACAACACAAGGCCACCCACCCCCTACATCCTGGGCCTGCAGCTGGAATACACTGTGATGAACCTGCTTCCCAGAATAGCCTACTCATTTTATTGCTTTCTGTTTCTCTTATTGTATGCTGAAATGTTTGCACAGAAGAACCTAGCACACTGCCCCGTGTGTTGTAGGTGCTTGGCAGTGACTGGCTATAGATAACTGTTTATTACAGGGAGGGCAGGAGGGTGGGAAGAAAGGGAAAGAAGCAAAGAATCAAGTAATGAGATAATGTGGGAAATAGAGTCAGGGGACCAATTTACTTTTCTTAGATCAGAATGTAATTTTGACTTAGGAACAAAAACACTTCAAGTCTCCTGGGGAGAGGTCAGCATTATGTCCTCCACATTTTGTAGGACTGGTTGAAAAGTGAAATTCTGTTGGGTTGGTTTTTACACATCTGATGACTAAGATAACTGCCTTTTGGACTGAACATAACACAAAACTAAATGTAATTGACATTTTTGTTTCATCAAACAATGTAACAGGTTGATTTGAGAATGGCCTTGGGCAGGGTGAACTCAATCTGGACTGAAGTACTAGAGATCCCTCTGCCACCCTCATCAAATTATGTAATTTACTTTGCTCAGCTTTTTAAACTCTAAAATGTGGGTTGTAATACCTTTTAAATGTAAGTCACAGGGTCGTTACAAGAATCAAATGAGATAATGAATGAAAAATCTCTAGGAAATATTTTAAAATGAGATTTCAGAAGGATTACTTGGAGTTCTTGCAGAAACAGACTGTCTTACAAATCAATCATTAACAGCTAGAATACAGAAGCATACTGTATTCAGTTCTGTTACAGCCTCCAGACTTATTTTCATTAAATTGAATTCTCGATTTCTTGATTTCCTTTAGGTCCAACTCGGTTTCTTTTGGATTCTGGCACATGAAGCAGCTTTTTAATGTTTATTAGTGACCTAGAAATCCCAGTTGTTCCCTCTATTCTATACCACCCAAGCCTCCACGTAACAGAATCGTTGTGTAAAGTTAACCAGTTTCCAGGGAGTTGATGCAGTATAAAGTTAAGTGGACAATTAAAATAATCTTATTAACTTTCTGAACAATGTGATCTGTGGTTCTGATTTTCTTTCTCATGGCGTCCTCAACATCAGTTCAGCTAATGTCCTCCATCCCCATGTACAGCTACATTTACTTACTCTGAAAAGATGTTATGGTGCCTGGAAAAAAAAAAAAAAAGTCTGTTTATCTGTGAATAGATCTGGACCTTGTGTCTCTGAGAAACTTACTTTCCATCATGCTTCCTTGGAGCCGGTATTTATTATTGCCCCCCAAAATATGCATTGCAACCTGAGCGATGCAGCCAGCTCAGGCAAGCAAGCCCCTCGTGGGCTTAGGGCATTTCTGGGCACGCTGTCTCTTTATCTGGTGCCTGGAAATAATTGTTCGACACACACCAAAGGGAGAACCTCATCAGACACGGAAAATGGCACCCTGGAGCCTGCAGAAAACTTCAGATTGCTTCAGGGGTGGGAAAAAGCAAAGATGCAAAAAATGAAAGTCAAAATTTAAAATGTAGTAGAAAAATGAAAGAGGAGATTGAAGAGGACGAAGGTGGTAAAAAGAAATGTATGAGCTGCTTTTTTATTTAGCAGTCTAGTCACACTCACAGGGGGGGTGTTTTGTCTACCAGAGTCCAGAGTCCTTGGGCACCTAAAGAAAACATCATGGACTTCCGAAGCACTTTGCATTTTTGAAAGCGAGGGGAATTTTCTTATATTTGGCATCAGTCCAGCGAATACAAACAGCCCTACAGAGTTCTTCTAAGCTTATTTTTATTGAATTCAAGCCTCATAAAAGCAGTCCAGTTACAATTGAGGGAAAGTATGGGAAATGGCTCAGCCGTGAGTTTTGAGAGCATCGTTGAATCTTTAAACCCATCGTCATCCTGTCATTAGTATTTTCCTCTGGTGTCTTTGGATGGCCATCGTGTTTTACAGATGAATCCATTAATTCACTGGGAAGTTAAGTGATTAGCTCTGCCTGGCAGTCAGGTGCAGGATTCAGATTAGACAGAAGTTCCCCAGGTTCCAGTGATTGCTAAACTTTGAGGACAGCAACCCTCCTTATTATAACACCAGACGTTCAGAAATCATCTACCAACTTCTTCCACCACATTCCAAAGAAAGTTTATTTACCGTTACAGAGAAAGTGCCTTTGAAGGTTTTCAAGATCAGGTTGCTAGACACGTATATCGATAGGTGTTTCTCCCCAGAAGCTGCAATTATAATTTGGGCAGAATCTCTTATTTAAATATAAACGTATTTCATTTTATACAATTATATATATATTAATTATACATATATAATTAATAATTCAGTAAGTATTTATATGGCCTGCTAATGTTCCAGGCATTGCCATAGACTCTGTTGGCGTTACAAAAGTTTGTAACTCATAAAATGTACTGACATCCATTGATCAATTGATTGTTTTATTGCTTCATTCACTCATTTGTTCATCGTAATGGAAAAATAGGTTGACAGGGAAAACTTAATGAAGTAGGTAGCAAAGATAAGTGTTAATACTCAGAGAAATCTGGGTCATTTAAGGTGCAGGAAATAATAGAATCCCTCCCTCCCAAATAAATCACAGAGAAGTAATTGTTTAGGATATGTTTTGTTGTTGGTTGCTGTCAAGTGGCTGCAACTCCTGGCAACACCATGTATAAAGAACAAAATGTTGCCTGGTTCTGTACCATCCTCATGACTGTTGGTATGTCTTGAGTGCATTGATGTGGCCATTGTGTCAATCCATCTCATTAAGGATTTCCCTCATCTTTGCTGGCCCCCCACTTTACTAAATATGATGCCATTCTTCAGTGATTGATCCCCCTGATGATGCAGCCTAAGTGAGCAAGTTGAAGTCTCTGACACTATTCTGTGAGCAATAGGGTTTTCATTGGCTAATTTGTGGAAGTAGATTGCCAGGCCTTTATTCCTACTCTATCTTCATCTGGAAGTTCAGCTGAAACCTATCCACCATGGGTGAACCTGCTGGTATTTGCTGGTGGCATAGCTTCCGGCATCATGTTGTTGTTGTTGTTAGGTGTCATTGAGTTGGTTCCAATTCATACTGACCCCATGTACAGCAGAATGAAACACTGCCCAGTCCTGCGCCATTCTCACAATCATTGTTATGCTTGAGCTCATTGTTGCAGCCACTGTGTCAATCCATCTTACTGAGGATCTTCCTCTTTTTCACTAACTCTCTACTTTACCAAGCATGATGTCCTTCTCCAGGGACCGCTCCCTCCTGATAACATGTCCAAAGTAGGTGAGACGTAGTCTCACCATCCTTGTTTCTAAGGCGTATTCTGTCTGAACTTCTTCCAAGACAGATTTGTTCTTTCTTTTGGCAGTCCACGGTATATTCAATATTCTTCACTAACATCATAATTCAAACGCATTAATTCTTCTTTGTTCTTCCTTATTCATTGTCCAGCTTTCACATGCATATGAGGCGATTGAGAACACCATGGCTTGGGTATAACACACCTTAATCTTCAGTGTGACATCTTTGCTATTTAACACTTTAAAGAGGTCTTTTGCAGCAGATTGGCCCAATGCAATGTGTCGTCTGCTTTCTTGACTGCTGCTTCCATGGGCATTGACTGCAGATCCAAGTAAAATGAAATCATTAACAACTTCAGTTTTTTCTCCATTTATCACGATGTTGCTTATTGGTCCAGTTGTGAGGATTTTTGTTTTCTTTATGTTGAGGTACAATCCACACTGAAGGCTTTAGTCTTTGATCTTCATCAGTAAGTGCTTCAAGTCCTCTTCACTTTCAGCAAACAATGTTGTGTCATCTGCAAAACACAGGTTGTTAATGAGTCTTCCTCCAACCTGATGCCCCATTCTTCTTCATATAGTCCAGCTTCTCGTATTATTTGCTCAACATACGTACTGAATAAGTATGGTGAAAGGATATAACCCCAACAGACGCCTTTCCTGACTTTAAACCACTCAGTATCCCCTTGTTCTGTTCATACGACTGCTTCTTAATCTATATATAGGCTCCTCATGAACACAATTAAGTGTTCTGGAATTCCTGTTCTTCACAATGTTATCCATAATTTTTTATGATGCACACAGTCAAATGCCTTTGCATAGTCAATAAAACAGAGGTAAACATCTTTTAGGTATTCTCTGCTTTCATCCAGGATCCATCTGACATTAGCAATGATGCCCCTGGTTCTGTGTCCTCATCTGAATGATGCTTGAATTTCTGGCAGTTCCTTGTCGACATACTGCTGCAACTGCTTTTGAATGATCTTCAGCAAAATTTTACTTGCGTATGATATTTAATATATTGTCTAATAATTTCCACATTTGGTTGGATCAGCTTTCTTGGAAATAAGCATAAATATGGATCCCTTCCACTCAGTTGGCCAGGTAGCTGTCTTCCAAATTTCTTGGCATAGATGAGTGAGAACTTCCAGTGCGGAAGTATTCTGTCAATTCCTGGAGCCTTGTTTTTTGCCAGTGCCTTCAGGTCAGCTTAGACCTCTTTCTTCAATACCGTCAGTGCCTGATGATATGCTGCTTCCTGAAATGGCTGAACATCGACCGATTCCTTTTTGTATCGTGACTCTCTGTATTCCTTCCATCTTCTTTAGATGCTTCTTGTATCCTTTAATATTTTCCCCATAAAATCCTTCACTATCGCCACCTGAGGCTTGAATTTTTTCTTCCGTTCTTTCAACTTGAGAAATGTCCAGCATGTTCTTCCCTTTTGGTTTTCTAACTTCAGGTCTTTGCACGTGCCATTATAATACTTTACTTTGTCTTCTTGAGCTGACCTTTGAAATCTTCTGTTGAGCTCTTTTACTTTGTCATTTCTTCCTCTACTTTCAAGAGCAAGTTTCAGAATCTCTTCTGACATCAATTTTGGTCCTTTGTTTCTTTCCTGTCTTCTTAATGACCTCTTGCTTTCTTCATGTATGATGTCCTCGATGTCATTCCACAAGTTGTCTGGTCTTTGGTCATTAGTGTTCAATGCATCGAATCTATTCTTGAGGTCGTCTCTAAATTCAGGTGGGGTATACTAAAAGTCACACTTTGGCTCTTGTGGACTTGTTCTAATTTTCTTCAGCTTCAGGTTGAACTTGCATACAAGCAATTGATGGTCTGTTCCACAGTCAACCCCTGGCCCTGTTCTGACTGATGATATTGAGCTTTTCTATTGTCTTTTTCCACATAGTCGATCTGATTCCTGTGTATTCCACCTAGTGAGATCCACATGTTTAGTTGCCATTTATGTTGTTGAAAAAAGGTATTTACAAAGAAAAAGTCATTGGTTTTGCAAAATTCTATCGTGTGATCTCCAGCATTGTTTCTATTTTCAACTACTGATCCTTCTTCTTGTTTCCAACTTTCGCGTTCCAGTCACCAGTAATTATCAACGCATCCCGATTGCATGTTCAATGAATTTCAGACTGTAGAAGTTGGTAAAAATCTTCACTTTCTTCATCTTTGACCTTAGTGGTTGGTGTGTAAATTTGAATAATAGTCTATTAACTGGTCTTCCCTGTAGGCGTTTGGATATTATCCTGCCACTGACAGTGTTGTACTTTAGGATAGACCTTGAAATGTTTTTTTTGATGATGAGTGCAACACCACTTCTTTTCAAGCTGTTATTCCTGGCATAGTAGACCATATGATTGTCTGATTCAAAATGACCAATACCAGCCCATTTCAGCTCACTAGTGCCTAAGATATCAATGTGTATGTGTTCCATTTCATTTTTGATGATTTCTAATTTTTCTAGATTCATACTTTGTACATTCCATTTTCAAATTATTAATGGACATTTGCAGCTGTTTCAGCTCATTTTGAGTCATGTCACAACAGCATATGAAGGTCCCAAAAGCTTGCATCCATCCATGTCATTAAGGTCGACTCTACTTTGAGGAGGTAGCTTCCCCAGTTGTATTTTGAGTGCCTTCCAACCTGAGGCGCTCATCTTCCAGCATTGTATCAGACAATATTCTGCTGCTATCCATAATGTTTTCACTGGCTAATTCTTCTCAGAAGTAGACTGCCAGGTCCTTCTTCCTAGTCTGTCTTAGTCTGGAAGCTCAGCTGAAACCTGTAGGCCATGGGTGATGCTGCTGGTATTTGAATACCAGTGGCATAGCTTCCAGCATCACAGCAACACGCAAGCACCCACGGTACAGCAAACTGACAGAAGTGTGGGAGAAGCCACCGCACACAACACACAAGCCATCACAGAGGGGTGGTGGAGTATACATTTAGTAAGTAGCACATACACACTCTGATATTCCTGGAGTGTTCTGTGACATGAATGCAACTGGAAAATAATTTTAATATAAGTCAAATGTTTATAAAACAAATTATATTATGAAAGGTTAGTAGTATCCCTTTCCTTAATTTTCCTGTAATTCTATGATTTTCTTGTTTATTTTGCTTGAAATGGGGGAAAATATAACAATTTTGTTATATTCCAATCTTTCTTCCACACCCTTCTGAATACAGTTAACAAAGAGCAATGCACTGCATACACTTAAAAAAAAATTCCCCTTCCATTTACTGTAGGAGAAAAACAACTCTTAGGATTAATTGTGAGGTTTTTACAAGAGTATTGCCTAATTAAGATGACCAGAGAAACGCTGGCCTCAGAGGCTCCTTCACTTTGACAGCCTGGTTACTAAGCATGTTTGAGAAGTATGTCTCAGGGGTAGTTGTACACTCTATTCCATTAGTATAAACCTCTGGAATTTAGCTCAGATAATAACAGTGCACAAAGGGCTAACTTGCTTCAACGAATAACAAACATAGACTGTGTTTGCTTGCTTGGTTTCTTACCTTTTTAGTAGATATTTTCTTACTAATGTAAAAGAACTGATAATGGAAATTTGCTCCAAGGTGCAGATTGTGGTGAACTTGGGGGTCCAGACATTGCAGACTTGAGTATAATTTCCTCCTGAAGGTTCGGCACCATTTGTATGATTTTTGGCAAACAGTGTTTAATGCCTCTTTGCTCTTCCCTTGATAAAGCTTCGCACTAGTGACTGCTGATTGATGCTCAAAAGAGAGGGGATTATGGGAAGAAGAGTATTGCATACTAATTCCTTTAAATTTGGGGATGGAGAGAAAAGCAGAAAGATGTGAGTAAATGTTATAAAAAATTAAGAAAGAAAGAAAAAAAAAATTACCCGCAGGGTGGAGATGCACTAATGTGTTGTTATTCAGGCAATACAAGCACTTTCATTCACTTTCACTTCCTTTGTGGAAACTCCTTTAATTCTAAAGGACTGTATTCACTAGTCATAACCCATTGTGGCAGAGTAGATTCTGACTCACAGCGACCCTGTAAGTTGGAATGGACTCGACAGCAATGGGTTTGGTTTGGGGGTTTATATTCACTAATGGAGTCCCTGGCTGGTGCAAATGGGTTAGTGCTTCACTACGAACCTAAAGGTTGGTGGTTCAAACCCACCCAGAGGTGCCTTGGAAGAAAAGGTCTGGCGATGTGCTTCTGGAAGGTCACACTCTTGAAAACCCTATGAAACACAGTCTACACTGCACACATGGGGTCATCATGAGTCGGAATCAACTCGAAGGCAGCTGGTTTGGATTTTTTTTTTTTTTTTTGGTTCTATTTACTAACTTGGAGCCCTGGTGGCGCAGTGGTTAAGACCTCAGCTGTTAACAAAAAGGTCGGCAGTTTGAATCCACCAGCCACTCCTTGGAAACCCTATGGGACAGTTCTACTCTGTCCTATAGGGTTGCTATGAGTTGGCATTGGCTTGACAGCAATAGGTTTGGTTTTTGGTTCTATTTACTAACTTATCTACGTCAGCTCCCATCTTCACCTCTTTTCCTCCAGGTCTCTTCTCTCCCTGTGGCTGGGGCTCTACCTTCTCTGACTTCTTCCTCCTCATGCTCCTCCTCCTTAGTCAACCCTTTTAAACCTATAAGCTCTTTAACTTCAGTAAATAAACGTGTTCCTTATCTCATAAACAAAACAAAACAAAACAAAAAAAAAAACCTCCTTTAAAGCTCAACCCCTCTGGCCACAATCTGCTCTGGGATCACAGCTTCCTTAAGGAATGGGGGCCCGCGGCTATTCCCCTGTGTTCTGTGTCAGGATCAATAGTACTAATTTTTACCTTGGCTGAAGGTTCCAACATGGCTGAAGATGGCACTGTAACTGATCTTGCCTTTATTTAACGTTTTGATTTTTTTTTTCCATCATGAATTTTTGGCATTCATTTTGAGTTTTTAAAAATTTTGCATTAAGGTACTATTTATCTTTTGGGTATCCCCTTAAATTTGTTGCCTAACTGAATACCTCGCTATCCTCCCTCACCTCACCCTGGTTCCAGCCCTGCATACTAACCTGTACATTTCATAGGTAACTCGAACTAATTGTATCTCCCTTCAATCAACTCTTCCATCATACTGGTGCTCTCCTTTTTTTTGGATCCCATTACCTTTTATCTGGATGCCAAAGCAGAAACCTGGAACATCCTAGACTTTACCTTACCAACATCTCCCCAACCATATAATCAACAAGCACATGTTGCCAAGGTTAGCTCTTTATTGCCTTTTTCCAGATATACTGTCACTACTTTGATGAAGACCCCCGTCATTTCTTTCCTGAATTGCTACAATCATCCCTTAACTGTTCTTTTTGCACTAGTGTATCCCCTTATCTTTCTCCAATCTGTTATTCATACTGTTGCATCAAGAAAGCTCTTTCTAAAATGCAAATTTAACTTTGCTCGCCTACTTCAAATCCTTCAATACCTCCGTATTGGCTGGGAACAGAATCCAAACTCCTTAGCAAGACATACGTAGTTGTTGTGTGCCATTGAGTTAATTCTGACTTACAGAGACCCTATAGAACATAGTAGAAGACATATAAGCCATATATACTTATTTGGTACTTGCTAAACCCTATGTTCTTATGTCTTGCCACTGACCTTTGCTGGAATAGTTGCAGGAACCTAAATGGGCTATTTTCTCAGAGCCCTGGGCCTTCTAATGTGCTGTTTCTTCTGCCTGAAAGTCTCTTCCTTTAAAACTCAGTTCATATGTCATATTGTCCAGGAATCCTTCCAGATATCGACAGCCTGAGCTAGGCATCCTTTCCTTCTGCTCCCCCTCCTCCTGTGCTTCCCCCTCGTAGTGCTTATATAAGTTCCTAGTCGTTCTGTTCACCATGCTGTGAGCTACTTGGGAACAGGGATTTTATCTTTTAACTCTGTGTCTCTAGTATATAATATAGTTCCTGGTACAGTGTAGATAGGAACTGGGTAGTGCAAATGGTTAAGCTCTTGGCTACTAACCAGAAGGCTGGCAGTTCAAACTCACCAGAGGCACCCCCAAAGAAACTCCTGGCAATCTATTTGTGAAAGATCATCACACTGAAAACCCTATGGAGCACAGTTCTGTTCTGACATACATGGGAGATCACTACTGAGTCAAACTGACCTGATGGCAATACAATATAGGTATTTCTAAAATCATAGAAGATTTCAGTCTAGATATCAGTATTTTCCTCATTTTGTTTGCAATAAAAACAGAGTTACCTTTAGAAACGTTTTCCTGTATTACAAATGTAGTATGTGATGAATCATGATTTGTTTATCTCTCTAGAAATTGCTATTCTTCAATATGGACATGTCAATCCTGCTCGCCCACCCTTCCTCCTATGAAGCCACTCCATTCAGGCAAACGTAATAGAACCAGAGACAGAGTCTCAAAATCACGATGTTTTTCATAGGCAATCTGTGAGTCAGGATCAGTGATGCAGCAAGGCAGAGTTCAGCATCAAACTGGGCCAGGCAAATTCTGTTTCTCCATCCTTAAACTCAGACTTCCAGATATACGGTATTATCAAGGCAAGCCCATGGTTGGCCAGACTAAATGCCTCAGGCTGGTCTTAGTTGCTGGGCAAGAATTGAATGGACAGTTAGTCCAGGCAGGAATCCTACAGGTATGCACATGTCTCGGGGGTCTGACCAACCCAGACTGATATAATGGCAAATGCATGAAAGCATCATTAAATCCAGCTCAGTTTGCCCAAGCAGACCCAGATGAGAAACAGATATCTAAAATAAGACAGTATATTTTAACACTCAAGAGCGTTCTTGATCACTTTAATGCATGCTAACAGTTTTCTATAGATATGACAGTTATGAGGCAATTAATGGAATACTTTGAGAATCAATTACCAAAAAAACGGAGAAAAAACTGAGTAAGAGACAGCGAAGTAAAAAATGGAACTGCTATAAATATAGATAATAGCTTCCATTAAAAGTGTCTTCCAACATTGGAAAGTTTAATCACATTTACACTCATATCATTGGTTGCACTGTATTTCACAGTTATCCAACTTGAGAAAAATCTATGCACCATTAAACATGATAGGTTCGGTTTTGTTTTTTTTTAATAATATTTGGTCAGCAATGGAAAATTTTGTGGACTAATTTCATTAACAAGTTTTAGTTTCATTTAATTCTAACAGTAACAATTTTAAAAAGTACTATTTTTTAAAAAATCCACAGACAACATTAAAAATAAAGTCAGATTAGCTTATACAGAAGCACATTCTGAAATAAATTAGAATTTAATTTCTGGTAAAAAATTAATTTGGCATTGCAAGTTAGTGGAGGAAATAATACATTTTCCCATTTGAAAAAGACTCAAGGTTAATTCTCACCTCAAACCATGAACCAGACTAATTCTAGTGGGATCAGAGTTTTATTTGCCATAAAAAAACTAAAACCAAACCCGTTGGCTGAGGAGTCGATTGTGACTCATAGCGACCCTATGGGACAGAGTAGAACTGCCCCACAGGGTTTCCAATGAAAGGCTGATGGATGTGAACTGCCAACTTTCGGGTAGCAGCTGTAGCTCTTAACCACTGTGCCAATAACAACCCAGAAATAAACTATTTTTAAAATGTAGATCGTGCATATCTAATCGCAATAAAGAGAGTGCTTTTTCTAAACTTAAAGGGATTGAAAAATTATAAAGGGAAAAATGAATTGATGTAACTAAATAATAAGTTCAAACACCATGAAAAAAGTTAAAAGGATAGCTGGGAGAAAGATTTGCTTCAAACATGCCAGAAAACAATTAATATCTTGAATATTTACAAAGCTCACACAAATTTCTAACAACATCCTCTCAAAATTGTAAAATATCAGTTGGCACAGGGTGCATTCAGAAAATTCACAACAGAAAAGTACACTTAACTGAACCATTTCTGAAAACTATCAAGCTTTAGAAGTAATCAATGAAACATTATAACTTGGGACATCTTTTTTTACCCATTGAATTACAAAAAGATATTCAGAAGAAATACTCTGGGTTGATGAGAATATACAGAGATAAGATAGCTCTTTTATATTACTGGCAAAAGGTTAAATCGTTTGTAAAATAAAAATTCTGGAAAATAATTCAGCAGTTATTCCCTTCTTACCCTTTAATATAGAAACACTACTTCCAGGAATTTTACTGTAACAAGTAAACTGAATTTAAAAAAAAAAAATTATCTTGCAAAAAGATTTTTATTAAAGCTTTTTCATGTTAGAAAATCAGAAACAGAAATATCAAACAAGGGGTTATAATATAGGAATTAAGATGGATGCTTACAAGTAATTTAATGATATGGGAACATGCTTATAAAATGCAAAGCATATGCATCATGTGATCTGTGGTACTTACATAGATGAAAAAAGAATACTAATCCATTACAAGGATTATCTGTGGTTGGTAGCTTTATCATTAACTATTATTTTCTTTATATTTTTCTCTATCTCTTTGATTTTCCGTAAGGGGCATTTATTACTTTTATAATCAGGAAAAAGCATTGCTAATAAAAGGAATTTGGTTGAAAATGAATCCTAAAGGAATAATGCTAGTATAACACTGCTTATTATCCACCCTCGTCTAGGAAATTAGTACGTTCTTTGTACCCATGTTGACAATTTGGTTTTCTGTCTTGTCATTTTTTATTTCAATAAATGACTAAGGCGCCTTAGGGGAGGTGGCATATCCAATTAATGCTGATGAAGGTGATTCTTAAGTTATCTAGTTTTCCAGCCAAATTTTCCTTATTGAGGGTTTGGGTGGTGGCACAGGGGGAGGGGGGCCACCTGTCTTTGTGCTAAAATAATTTAATGAGGATAGTAAAATAAACAAAGCCTTAGGCTGTGAAAAGAAATCACCCATAAAGTATGACTTACTAATTTTCTACTCTTGTATCTGTTTTACAAGATTGATATTTAAGAAGGTGATTATTTTACTTCTTTAGGATCTCACCTTTGACTGGAATCAGCTCCTGAAGGACTAACTCAGTAAAAATAACCTTAACTGAGTTCAGAGTTAGTACAGAACTGTTCTGCAATAGGGAAGAGAGAAATACTGCAGGATTTTTTATTGTTGTTGTTTTCCCAGTTAGAGCAGAGTAAAAGTCTATATTCTGCAGTTAGGAGAAGCAATATTAGATGTAGTCTTTGGGATTCTGACGTATTCTCAGTTTATTGCTTAGTGCCATAGTATTTTTCCATTATGTGCTGTTGGAAGAGGTCAGTCTTCTCAGGATGGCGTATTGAACACACCTTCCAAGTGGAGAGTGATGCCCTGTCCTGAAGACAGACACCTCCCTTCTCAGCAACTTCAACATGGGTCACCTAACGTTGACAGCAAGGATGTGGGAAGTGGTGGCAGCAATCACTACCTTTGGTGGTGACAACTAGGGGCCTTTGGAACTCAAAACAGAAGTATATCCTCACCAGTCAGTTTACCTCTTATTGTACAGCAGTTCTGCATTTCTGCTATGGTTCCAGAGTTTTACCAGATTATAGCAGAACTTCAAAGACTGGGATGTGAAAATTAAAATCCTGGCACTTTTGGGTGTTTTTATGACTTTAGTGATATCCACTAGGGACCACCTGTTAAGTGGAGTGTGTGTTAGCCCTCCCACTTCTGTGTCAAGATCCTCATCATAGAAAAACCTGCTTCCATGTTGTGATTAGGCAACGTTTTCTTTGCCATTTCTGCTTTCACTTTCAGATTCTCTCTCCTCCTGGCCTGTTGGTTTCTGCCTCCATCAGAATTCCAGTGTCGTCTTCTCTCCATCCATCCCCACAACTGCAACTGAGAAAGAGCCCTATACACTCCTCCACACTCAGAACTAAATGTCTCTTAATTTGTACCATTTGGATCACTCTGTGGGGTGACAGGCACTCTGACAGGAAAGAGACAAGCCAAGGATTTCTGGGCAGGGTTTTTACATAACTTTGGGCTGAAGGAAATGGTATCACATCAGGCCAGATGTTGGTGAAGTTTTTTTTCCACCATGGCCACAGTGTAGAAAGATAGTCAAGGACGACATGAAAGTGCCAAGTTTTCGGAATTCAGCAATCCATGACTAACAGAATAAGGCCAACAGAATATACAGAACACGAGGTGTATGGGCTTCCAACTCTCACAAGTAAAAATATCCAGTCTTTTCCTACCAAATAATCCTGAGAATCTGCAGTGTTTGTCACATTTACCCGTGAACCTGTTCCTCTTGCTATGCTTGTCTTTCCATGTGCTGGAGAGCAGCAACCCCTAACTTCCCCTCTCAGACAGGCTTCTCAGGAGATGCCCCACTTACTGGTGTTGGCCACTTTTGATGGAGTCCCAGTGCAGCTAAAGTCTGACAGGCCTGCAGAGATGACCAAGCCACCTTCTCCCATTAACTTCATGCAGTTACTTGAAGCCACCTCTGCCCCAAGTGCAGAGTTTTGCCATTCTCCCTAAGCCCTGGTTCATCAAGGTGTGAAGCGGGAACCCTCATGTACATTGTTATGTCACAAAGAAACAGGTTACAGCTAAAGTCACTGGTATCTCCCTGAAACAATTGCCCTGAGATAATATTTAAACTTTAGACCTTAAACTAAAACTATCACCTGAAGTCCTCCTTGAACCAAAAAAATAATAATTTATTTTAATTAGTAAAGTACATCTGCTTCGAACATGGTACTCTTCTAAAGAATTATCTATGTGCGATTAAATTGACAAGGGCAACTCAAAAGTTTGGATGGGTTAGGAGGCAGTGAGTTTAAGATAATCATGGTGGAATAGTGTGGAAAAGGATAGGGAGAATGGTTGCACGACCTGAAGAAAAAGTAACCAATGTCACTGAATTGTACATGTAGAAATTGTTGAAATGTATCTTTGGATGTGTATAAAAACCCACGACACTCACTGCCATCCAGTCAATTCTGACTCACAGCTATCCTATAGGACAGAGTAGAACTTCCCCATAGGGTTTCCAAGGCTGTAAATCTTTACAGAAGCAGACTGCCGTATCTTTCTCCCACAGAGTGGCTCATAGGTTCGAACTGCCAACCTTTTGGTTAGCGGCCGAGCACTTTAACCATTGCACCACCAGGACTCTTTCACCAAAAAAAGAAAAAAGTCACTGGGGTTCAAGTGTGTTAATATACGTAGTGGACCATTTTCCCCAAGCTAAGCCCATGGTGTTAGGAGGGGTCCTACCATTAGCCCCAATCTGCTGTGACTGTATCAACTCTTCCCCCCAAAGATCAGGTGCCAGGTTCAGATGATCAGGCTAGACAACCCACCTCCTTACAGGGGATGTACTCTAAGATCTCTATGTTTTCTTTTTAGTCTTCTCTTTTTGACTACTAGTTGTCTCCACTACTAGCCGCAAGGCAGGCAGCTGGAACCCACGCAGAGGCACCTTGAAAGACAGACCTAGAGATTTGCTTTCGAAAGTTCACGGCCTTGAAAACCCTGTGGAGCAGTTCTGTTCTGACATACGTGGGGTTGCCATGAGTCAGAATAGACTGGATGGCAACTAATAGCAATGACAATTTTATTTTCCTTCCCTCCATCTATCCCACCCTCCTCACCTTTCCTTTCATCCCTCCTTCTTTCCTTCCCTTCATCCACATGCTAGGCCCTGGCTAAGCAGTGGAGAATAAGTAGAGAAAAAATTCAATGTGTTCCTTTTCTCACAGAGGTCACAATTTCCTGCCTTCTGCCTTATTTTGGGTTATCTCAGGACCTCAGAAATGTTTTAATAACTATCTCATAGGGAAGGGAATGTGGCCCAAATTTATTTTCCCCAGGAGGCCTTTAATCTCCTATTAATTCATCACTCATGAAGCAGTGGGAGAGAGGGTCCTACCCATCATCCAAAGAACTTAAGTCTTTCCAGCAAATGCAACTAATCCCCAGGTCCTTGCATAGGCAAAAACAGCCTGTCTATGTAACATATATGAAGCCTGGTGGCACAGTGGTTAAGACATTGGGTGCTAACCAAAAGGTTGGCAGTTTGAATCTACCAGCTGCTCCTTGGAAACCCTATGGGGCAGTTCTGCTCTGTCCTGTAGGGTTGCTATGAGTTGGCATCACTCGACAGCACCAGGTTTGGTTTTTCAGTTTATGTAACATATGGAATCCCTGGCTGGTACAAACTGTTAATGTACTCAGCTGTTAACACAAAGGTTGGAGTTTCAAGTTCACCCACAGGCACCTCAGAAGAAAGGCCTGGCAATCTCCTTCCAAAAAATCAGCTATTGAAAACCCTGTGGAGCAAAGTTCTACTCTGACACACATGGGTTGCCATGAGTCACAACTGACTTGAAGGCAACTGGTAATGTAATACATATAACATATTTAAATCCTTGATTCAATACTAAGAAAATAACACTGAATTTTACTTAATTCAACAAATATTTGACATTCAGTAAGGTTTATACATGACAGTTAAATACAGATACAAGGGAAGGGAGAAAAGATTTAGGGAAGGGAGAAAGATGTACTCAGAAAAGAGTAGAGGAGAAGGAGGCAAGAGAGAGGCTCACTAGGTTCTGAAATATTTTCACACTGTATGTTCAGAGCTGAAGAATGTGATTACCTTATCTCTGCCTTTTGTAAGGCTAATTAATTGTCTAAAAAGAGTTTCAGCTCTTTAACTGCTCTCATCTTGAAATCTCAGAGGCTTCACTGGGAATAAGTTAGCCATAGCACCAAACTGGGAAGAAAATGAGATAAAGCCCCAGCAGAGACAAGGCCAAGTTTAACCCAAGGCTGGTTACATTTAAATCAGGGCCTGACTGGGAGTTTTCTAATCCCTCATAAACCAGCTGTACACTTCCATGGAGAGTAGGAGACAATTGTGGATTCAGAAATATGGCAGCCAAATCTCTCTCTTGGCCACAGTTTGTGGCTTTGTCTTCACCATTTGCCTCAACCCCGTGGCCTGCTCCCTCAGTATATCCTAGGGCAGGGATCATGGATGTTTTCTGTGAAGGGATTTGTGTGCTAGGCACTTTCAGCTGCATCAGCTCAACTTTTCCCTTGTAGCCCCAAAGCAGCCACAGACCATGTACACGATTACGTGAGGCTGCGTTCCAATAAAATTTTATTTGAAAAAGCAGTGGTAGGTCGTATTTGGCATGTAGATCGTACTTCACTGACCTCTGTCCTAGTGAATACGAGTAAGTAAAATGAAGGCTTAGAGACAGGAGTTCAAATTAAAGCTGTCATTTATGGTCTTGGTAACCTTGGGCAGTTTGGGGATAATAATGCTCTCCCTATAATTAAAATGGATCAGTTATGAAAACTCCCCAACACAATTCTTGGTACATAGTATATCTTCAATAAAGGATAGTTGGCATTATTACTCGCTCAGTCATTCACTCACTCACTCATTCATTCATTCATTCAACAGACATTTAGTGAGCACATATTATTTGTCCAGGCACCTGGTAGGGGTTGGGATACAACAGTACATAATGTCTATCTCTGATCTAAGGAACCACATAGTATAGGAGGGAAAATGAACATATGAACAAGTATTTATTGAAATTCTAGAAATGAAAAATGTTTTGGATCGTAGTTGGGATGTGTCCAGTTTAGTCTTGAAGCTCCTGGGCTTTGAATGATGCTCCTTATACTTAGAGCAGTTGCTAATTTATTTCCAGATACTATGTTTGTAAGAGCTCATAAAATCCAATTAAGACACATACATAAAGGAGGGAAAATTACTCCGTGGAATTGACCAAATACTAAATACAGTGAATAAATTAGAAAGGAAAAAATAATATCCAAAGCTTAAAAAAAAATGTGAGTTGTGTCTGTGTGGAATGCCTGCCTGGATACATAGTCACTGTAAATTAGAATGATGGATTTGGAGGAGGGGAGATCATGCAAGTTACCGTGCACCTGAACCTACCCACTGAGAGGGATATTTCCTGTTTGTGCCTCTAAAAATCTGTATATAGGGATTGGAAGTAAATACACATCAGCCTGATGCCTGGAAGTCTGCATACCTGGGAATGAAACAAGCTCCTTGCGCTGTCATAGGCGATTACTTCAGTTTGGAAAGAACCCTTCAAATGTCCAAATCTTTGCGTTTCAGCCTAGCTTTTCTTTTCCCTGATAAGGAATAGGTGCTAAGATAAAACATGCACAGTACTGTCTGGCCAGTTGAGTCTAATGTTAACTTGCCATTGGTGGAGGTAGCACCTGCAGACTTGGCACCATTGGGAGAACGCCACAAGTAGTTCAGCCTTGTGATGGACACGGATAACTGGCAGTGGTGAGCAGCTCTCAGGTGGTGTGGACAGCAGAGTATGGGCAGCACTCTGGGGGAGCAGAGCTGGTGAAGAAGACAATGCTGATACATGCCACAGAGCAGTAGGGAGCAATTTGTAATAAATAATGTGATAACCTATGGGAGCTCTGAAATAATGGGGGAGTACTTGTGGGAGGCTGGATGTTCTGTATTAGCAGGCGGGGAAGAATCTGCAGAAGATGAGGCATTCTAGTATATAGGGATTAAGGAGTCAAGAACTGACTACCAACCCATTTATTTTCTCTACATGCTCCTATTCCTTCAAATATTTATGAAGTACTTATTTATAAGTTCTAGAATCACTTCTCACTAAACCATAAAAATAAATAAGGTTTTTCTTTGTTTTTTTCTTATTTCCTTAAGCAACCATACAGGGGAAAGAGGGAAAAGGTAGTAGTGTGACTCAAGTGTACGCACTCGTGTATGTTTGCATGTGTGTGGATGCATGTGTGTGTGTGTGTGTGTAGGAATTAATAAGGGAAATTGATAAATAAAGAGGAACACCTCAGGTGTCAGAATAAGTGGACTCTTTTCAAAAGTACAGAGGGCTTTGCTCATTATCTTGAATGGTACCTGGGTATTGTCAAAAATAAGTTGGACAAGTACAGCTTGTACAAGGAAAGGTCACGGAAGCTCCGTAGACACACCCAAACTCCCTGAGGGACCGAATTACTGGGCAGAAGGCTGTGGGGACCATGGTCTCAGGGAACATCCAGCTCAACTGGCAACATAGTTTAAAAAGACAGTGTTCTACATTCTACTTTGGTGAGTAGCATCTGGGGTCTTAAAAGCCGGTGAGCAGCCATCTAAGATACTTTGCTGGTCTCACGCCTTCGGGCGCAAGGGAGGATGAAGAGAACAAGATACAAGGGAAAGATTAGTCCAAAGGACTAATGGATCACAACTACCACAGCCTCCACCAGACTGAATCCAGTACAACTAGATGGTGCCCGCTACCACCACTGACTGCTCTGACAGGGATCACAACAGAGGGTCCCGGACAAAGCTGGAGAAAAATGTAGAACAAAATTCTAACTCACAAAAAAAGACCAGACTTACTGGTCTTTTTCTCCAGAGACTGGAGAAACCCCAAGAGTATGACCTGCAGACACCCTTTTAGCTCAGTAATGAAGTCACTCCTGAGGTTCACCCTTTAGCCAAAGATTAGCCAGCCCCATAAAACAAAACGAGACTAATGGGGCACAACAACCCAGGCACAAGAACTAGAAGGCAGGAGGGGACAGCAAAGCTGGTAATAAGGAAACCAAAGTCGAGAAGGGAGAGTGTTGACATGTCGTGGGGTTGTTAACCAATGTCATAAAACAGTATGTGTACTGTTTAATGAGAAACTATTTGTTCTGTAACCATCTAAATTATAATACAAAAAGTTAACAACAACAAAAAAGTCAGAGAGAGGGAGTTCTGGCAAAATGGCACTCTAGGCAGAAACACCACAGCAAAGATCTGAAAAACTAAGCTGAACAGAGAATACAACAATCCTGAAACCCTAAAACATCAAATGCAGAGATAAAGAACTCAGTCAAGCACCAAATGGAGTGAGAAAACTGACAGAGAACGGAGAGCGAGGAGAGATTCATGCAGAGGTCCCACACCAGATAACGCAGTGCAGATCCACCATCTTGGACTCCTATCGGAGACCAGCAAACAGGGGGTACGAGAAAGCAGCCTCACGGAGCGTCCAGTGGGAGACAAAACAACCGGTAATTTGCAATATACGCTTTCCCACACCCCCCACCCTTCTTCACCCCGACTCGGCCTCCTCTGCTTCCTGCAGCCACAGTCTCTTGACCGGGAATCACCAGCTGCTTGGATTCCACACACCCGTAAGGGCCAGCTCTCTGAGTACCATTTGTTGGCTGTTGGTGTTGCTTATTTCCGCTTCTTTTGATTTCTTCCTTACCTCTCCCCACCTCCCCCACCTTTTGCTCAAATACCTGGCTCCGTGCACCATCTTTGATTCTTCCTGAGGGGCTGCAGAGCTCCAGTAATTTGTGATATATGCTTTCCCACTCCCTACCCTTCTTCACCCACACTCGGCCCCCTCTGCTTCCCACGGACACAGTCTCTTGTCCGAGAAACACCAGCCCGCACTAGCTGGCTCTCTGAGGGCCATTTGTTGGCTGCTAGTGTTGCTTTTTCTTCTGCTTCTTTTAATTTCTTCCTTACCTCTCACCACCACCCCCTCCTTTCGCTCAAATACCTGGCTTCGTGCGCCATCTTTGCTTCTTCCTGAGTGGCTGTGGAGCTCCGTTCGAGTGTGGAGCTGCTGCCCGGTCTGGGCTGCCGCACTGGTAGGATCCCGGGGCTTTTGTTCGTTTGTTTGTTTTGAATTGTTTGTTTGTTTTCTTTTCCTTTTCTTGAGTTGGGAGCCGTTTCTGGCCAGGCGGTGCTGCATGGCAACGAGACATCCCCCTGGGCTTGCACAGACGTGCATAGGGATCCCTGAGGGCATTTCTTTTTTCATTGTTTTTTTTTTTCCCCCCGGTATTTCTTGGGCCTTTCTTGTTCTTTTTTTTTTTTTAATTTGTTCTGATTTCTTATCGCTCTTTTTCCCTTTTTGTCTTTCTTCATTGTTCAGTTTCTCATCTCTCTCTCTATTCCTTCTCTTTCTGTTCCCTGAATACCTGGCGTTGTATACCTCTACACCGTCTAGCCAGGCTCTACTGCAACACCTGAGAGCAACTTCCGCAGACCTCACAGCTGCACCGGTGGGATCCCTGGGAACTTTGCGGTTCTTTAACCTTTCAGTTTTTTTTTTATTCATTCTTTTCTTTTCTTCCTCTTCCCCTTTCTGTTTTTCTCCACTTCACAGTCTCTCATCTCTCCACTCCAACGGCAAGCTCCCCTAGCATTCTTTTTTGTTTGTTTGTATGTTTTTGGCTCCTGTTCCTCTCTCCTCTCTCCCATATCCATCTTAGCTCTACACATAACAATCTCACCGCTACATCCTGTCTACCTGCACCATGCGCTTGACATCACACCACCAAACAGCACAGGCACAGCCTATTGGAAGCTGCCCTGCAGTGATTACCGACCTGCTCTGGTGGCTGTAGTAAGTGCCACAAACAACCCATCCCAGTAACTCCTCTTCAGCTAGACTTGCCTTGCCATAACATATCTGAGTGACTGACCCTGCATATTGGAGAAGGAGGCAAAAAGTATTGCGCCCACAGATGAGCAAACAACAAACAAAACACATTCTGCCTACTCAGACGTAGTCAAATTTTTTTTAAAAAAAGGGGGACGAAACAAACAAATCTACAATCAATAAACGAGAAAAATAACTACTGAATGCCCTGAAGACAGCAGACAATATCAAAACATTTACAAAAACAGGATAGGATGGTTCCAGTAGGCGTCCAAAATAAACACCAGATGACTCTCCAGTGAAAGAAAATGCCCTAGAACTACCTGATAGGGAATTCAAATCTTTAATACTCAGAAATCTCCAAGAGCTGAGGGAAAAATCTGACAAACATGAGGAAAAAATAGACAAATTCATGGAAAATACAGACAAAAAATTGGAAGAATTCAGGAAAATAATGCAGGATCAAAATGCAAAAATAAATTCACAACTAGAAATTACACAAAGACAACAATTAGAAATCCAAAAGATAAACAACAAGATTTCAGAAATGGACGGTGTCATAGTAGGGCTGAGAAGCAGATTTGAAATGGTGGAAGACAGGATCAGTGGAATTGAAGACAAACACTTGGATACAACTCTGCTTCAGGAAAACTCAGAAAAAAGAACAAAGAAAAATGAAGAGACCCTGCGAGTTATGTGGCATACAATCAAAAGCAAAAAATCTGGGAATGATTGGCGTTCCAGAACAGGGGGAGAAAAGAAAAAACACAGAGAGGATCATTGAAGAACGGCTGACAGAAAACTTCCCCAATATCATGAAAGATGAAAAGCTGGCCATCCAAAAAGCTCAACGAAACCCATATAGGAGAGACCTACAAAAGAAAATCACCAAGGCATATCATAATCACACTTGCCAAAACAAAAGACAAACAAAGAATCCTGAGAGCAGCTCGTGAAAAACAAGAAGTCACATATAGAGGAGAAACAATAAGACTAAGCTCAGATTATTCGTCAGAAACCATGCAGGCAAGAAGGCAATGGGATGACGTATATAAAATCTTGCAAGAAAAAATAGCCAGCCAAGAATAATCTATCCTGAAAAACTCTCATACATATTTGATGGTGAAATTAGGTCATTTCCAGATAAACAGAAATTAAGGGAATATGTAAAAGTCAAACCAAACTTACAAGAATTATTAAAGGGAGTTCTTCGATCTGAGGACAAACAGCTTCAGCTCACAGGCAGAATCTAGGATGCAGGATCTTACCAGCCAGATACCAATCTAGGAAATGAACTCTGGAGGACTATCCAAAACCAAAAGAAATACAACCGGGAATCAGAGCAGTTAATCAGTAAATGACAACAACATCAAAATAATAAAAGAGGGAATAAACGGCATAGGTATAAAACGTTCTAATGGAGAGAAAGGCAAGGCGACACCAAGTAATGGTAGACTGCTTCAAACTTAGAAAGATAAGGGTAAAATTCATGGTAACCACAAAGAAAGTTAACAAACATACTCATAAAAAAAGAGTAAAAACATAAAGTCTCAGCAAAAACAAAACCTACAAAAACAAAACAAATGAAAAAAAAATCCACAAAAAAAAGTAACTCAGCACAAGAGAGTCAGAAGAGCAAAGAAAACTTCAGCACCACAAAAAAAGCACTACAAAATGACAGCAACAAACTCACATCTATCAATAATTACACTGAATGTAAATGGACTCAATGCATGCATAAAGAGACAGAGAGTGACAGAATGGATAAGAAAACAGGATCCATCAGTATGCTGTCTACAAGAGACACACTTCAGAAACAAAGATGGTAGAAGTCAAAGGTTGGAAAAAAAATATATCAAGCTAACAACTAGCAAAAAAGAACAGGAGTGGCAATTCTAATCTCAGATAAAATAGACTTTAAAACGAAATCCACCGTAAAAGACAAAGAAGGACACTATATAATGATTAAGGGGAGGATCCATCATGGACATAACCATAATAAACATCTACGCACCCAATGACAGGGCTCCGAAATACATAAAACAAACTCTAACAACACTGAAAAGAGAACTTGACAGTTCCACAATAATAGTAGGAGAATTCAACACACCACTCTCAGTAAAGGACAGAACAAATAAGAAGAAACTCAGCAATGATACAGAAGACCTAAAGGGCACAATCAGCCAACTGGACCGCATAGACATATATAGAACACTCCATCCAACCGCTGCGAAGTACACGTTCTTTTCCAATGCACATGGAACAGTCTCCAGAATAGACCACACCTTAGGCCACAGAGCAATCTTCAACAAGATCCAAAACGTTGAGATAATTCAAAGTATCTTCTCTGACCACAGTGCCATCAAGGTAGAAATTAACAATAGAAAGAGCAAGGAAAAAAATCAATTACATGGAAACTGAATAATACCCTGCTTACACATCAGTGGGTAATAGAAGAAATCAGAGATGAAATCAAAAAATTCCTAGTATCAAATGAGAGTGAAAACACATCCTACCAAAACCTTTGGGACACAGCAAAGGCAGTCCTCAGAGGACAATTTATAGCAATAGATGTACACATCAAAAAAGAAGAAAGGGACAAAATCACAACATTAACTAAAGAACTCAAACAAATAGAAAGAGAACAGCAAAAAAGCCCACAACCACTGGAAGAAATAGTAAAGATCAGACCAGAAATCAATGAAATAGAGAACAGAAAAACAATAGAAAGAATCAACAAAACCAAAAGTTGGTTCTTAGAAAGAATCAACAAAATGGACAAACCAATGGCCAGACTGACAAAAGAAAAACAGGAGAGGATGCAAATAAACCAAATAAGAAATGAAATGGGAAATTACAACAGACCCAACTGAAATAAAAAGGATTATAACAGAATATTATGAAAAACTATACTCCAACAAATTTGAAAACCTAGAGGAAATGGATAAATTTCTAGAGACACACGGCCTTCCCAAACTACAACAAAGTGATGTTGAAAATCTGAACAGACCTATAACAAGAGAAGAGATTGAAAAGGTAATAAAAAAACTTCCCAACTAAAAAAAGCCCTGGCTTCACTGGAGAATTCTAGAAAACATTTACAGAAGAGCTTGTACCAGTACTACTCAAGCTATTTCAGAGCATAGAAGAAGAAGCAACACTTCCAAATTCATTCTATGAAGCCAGCATAACGCTGATACCAAAACCAGGCAAAGAAGTCACAAAGAAAGGAAATTACAGACTAATATCTCTCATGAATTTAGACGCAAAAATTCTGAACAAAAATCTAGCCAATAGAATTCAGCATCATATCAAAAAAATAATACACTAGGGCCAAGTAGGATTCATAGCAGGTATGCAAGGATGGTTCAACATTAGAAAATCAATCCATGTAATCCACCATATAAATAAAAGGAAAGAAAAGAATCACATGATCGTCTCTATTTAACACAGAAAAGGCATTTGACAAAGTCCAACACCCATTCCTGATAAAAACTCTCAATCAAATAGGTATAGAAGGGAAATTTCTCAACATAATAAAGGGCATCTATGCAAAACAAATGGCCAACATCATTCTGAATGGAGAGAGGCTGAAAACATTCCCCCTTGAAAACAGGAACAAGACAAGGATGCCCTTTATCACCAGTCCTATTTACCATTGTGCTGGAAGTTCTAGCTAGAGCAATAAGGCAAGAAAAAGAAATAAAGGGCATCCAAATTGGTAATGAAGAAGTGAAACTGTCCCTGTTTGCAGATGATATGATACTATACATAGAAAACCCTAAAGACTCCACGAGAAATCTACTGGAACTAATAGAAAGATTCAGCAGAGTAGCAGGATACAAGATAAACGTTCAAAAATCATTTGGATTCCTATACACCAATAAGGAGAATGATGAAAAGGAAATCAGGAAAACAATACCATTTTCAATAGCCCCTAAAAAGATAAAATACTTAGGAATAAATCTGACCAGGGATGTAAAAGACCTCTAGAAAGAAAACTACAAAACACTACTGCATGAAACCCAAAGGGATCCACATAAATGGAAAAACATACCATGCTCATGGATAGGCAGACTCAACATTGTGAAAATGACAATTCTACCCAAAGCAATTTACGAATACAACGCAATCCCGATCCAAATACCAACAACATTCTTCAAAGAGATGGAAAAACTAATCATTCACTTTATATGGAAAGGGAAGGAGCCCTGAATAAGTAAAGCACTGCTGAAGAAGAAGAATAAAGTTGGAGGACTCACACTACCTGACTTCAGAACCTACTATACAGCTACAGTAGTCAGAACAGCCTCGTACTGGTACAATGACAGAGCCATTGACCAATGGAACAGAATTGAGAACCCAGATGTAAATCCATCCACCTATGGCCACCTGATCTTCTACAAGTTCTCAAAGTCCCTCAAATGGGGAAAAGACAGTCTTTTTAACAAATGGTGCTGGCAAAACTGGATAGCTGTCTGCAAAAAAAATAAACAGGACCCATACCTCACACCATATACAAATACTTCAAACTGGATCAAAGACCTGAATATAAAGCCTAAAACTATAAAGTTCATAGAAGAAAAATTAGGACCAACACTTCAGGCCTTAATACATGGCATTAACAGGATACAAAAACCATAACCATCAACGCACTAACCCCAATAGATAAGCTAGATGACTTGGATCTTCTAAAAATCAAACACCTATGCTCTTCAAAAGACTTCACCAAAAGAGTAAAAAGAGAACCTATAGACTGGGAAAAAATTTTTGGACAGTACAAGTCAGACAAAGGTCTAATCTCCATAATCTACAAGAAAATCCAACACCTCTACAACAAAAAGACAAATAATCCTATAAAAAAATGGGCAAAGGTGATTAACAGACACTTCACCAATGAAAACATTCAAATGGCCAACAGACACATGAGGAAATGCTCACGATCACTAGCCATTAGAGAAATGCAAATTAAAACCACAATGAGATACCATCTCACCCCGGCATTGCTGGCACGAATCAAAAACACTGGAAATAGCAAATTTTGGAGCGGCTGCAGGGAGATGGGAACTCTTATGCACTGCTGGTGGGAATGCAAAATGATACAACCATTTTGGAAAATGATATGGCGCTTCCTCAGAAGCTAGAAATAGACATACCATTCGATCCAGCAATCCCACTCCTAGGAATATATCCTAGAGAAATAAGAGTCGTCACTCGAATAAACATATGCACACCTATGTTCATGGCAGCATTGTTCACAATAGTAAAACGATGGAAATAACCTAGATTCCCATCAACAGATGAATGGATAAACAAACTATGGTACATACACACAATGGAGTACTAAGCAATGAGGAAGAACAGCAATGAATCTGTGAACCATCTCATAACATGGATGAAACTGGAGGACATCAAGCTGAGTGAAATAAGTCAGTCACAGAAGGACAAATATTGTATGACACCTCTATTGTAAAAACCCATGAAAAAGTTCACACACAAATTGTAACAATCCTTGTTGGTTACCAGGGATGGGACGGGTGGGGGGAAATACTAAATAGGCAATAGATAAGTGGTATCTTGGGTGAAGGGTGAGACAGTACACAATACAGGGGA
Organism: Dugong dugon; assembly: GCA_030035585.1. NCBI lineage: Eukaryota > Metazoa > Chordata > Mammalia > Sirenia > Dugongidae > Dugong > Dugong dugon. The sequence continues at coordinate 113,079,454 of CM057468.1, read as the reverse complement.
AACTAGCACAACTTGTACAAGAAAAGGTCATGGAAGCCACATAGACACATCCAAACTCCCTGAGGGACTGAATTGCTGAGCAGAGGGCTGTGGGGACCATGGTTTTGGGGAACATCTAGCTCAATTGGCATGACACAGCTTATAAAGACAATGCTCTACATTCTACCTTGGTGAGTAGTGTCTGGGGTCTTAAAAGCCTGTGAGCGGCTATCTAAGATACTCCACTGGTCTCATCCCTTCGGGAGCAAGGGAGAATGAAGAGAACAGGATACAAGCAAAAGATTAGTCCGAAGGACTAGTTGTCCACAGCTACCAAGGCCTCCACTGGACTGAGTCCATTACAGCTAGATGGTGTCCGGCTACCACCACTGACTGCTCTGACCAGGATCACAACAGAAGGTTCTGGACGGAGCTGGAGAAGGATGTAGAACATAATTCTAACTCACAAAAAAAAAAAAAAAAAAAAAAAAAAAGACCAGATTTACTGGCCTAAAGGAGACTGGAGAAACCCCGAGAGTATGGCCCACAGACACACTTTTAGCTCAATGGTGAAGTTATCTCCGAGGTTCACTGTTCAGCCTGGGAGTGGACAGCCCCGTAAAACCAGATAAGAGTAATGAGGTACAGTAGTCCAGTGACAGGGGCCAGAAGGCAGAAGGGGACAAGGAAGCTGGTGATAGGGAACCCAAGGTTGAGTAAGGATATTGTTGATGTGTTGTGAGATTGTTAACCATTGTCATAGGGCAACATTTGTAGTAAGTGTTAAATGAGAAACTATTTTGTTCTGTAAGCCTTCATCTTAAGTGAGAATAACAGCACAATTGGAAGAGGGTAGTCAATGTCACTGAATTGTGCATGTAGAAATTTTTGAAATGGTGTCTCTTTGGCTATGTGTATTTTCACCAAAAAAAAAGGTTGAGAAGTTAGAGGGTTGACATGTTGTGGGGTTGTTAACCAGTGTCATAAAACTATACATGTACTACTGTTTCATGAGAAACTATTTGTTCTGTAAGCCTTCACCTGAAGTATAAAAAAAAAAAAAAAATGTTGAAGAGAACGTAAGTATTTCTGGAGAAACAGCATAAAATTAGTTCTCCTTACATGTTTCTAAGCAAATTACACTACTAATAATGTTGCTCAGCAGCCCACCATGGCAGATATAAAGATAAAATGGGTCTGTTGGTGAGAAATAGGTTTCTTACAGGCTTTATAAATCTGAAACTCTCCTTCTGCACTTTGTATCATGAAGTGGATTGTTTTGTGAGGCACTTTGGGGCAAGAGTTCACTATCAGAAAGAAATAATTGGAAAAATCCACACACAAATATTTAATGTATGTGTATATACTGCAGTTCCTCAATTCTAATATCATCTATTTTGAAACAAACTGTTGACTTAATGATTTTTCAGGCACGTAGAAGGTATTAAATATAGATAACAATGGAGAAAGCAAGTCCTAGTTATTTGGAAACTTTAACATGTGATACTAAGTGCCTCTTGATAAAAGAGATGTGGGCTATATATATTGTCAACACTGCTGAAGGATGAACAGGTAGGACTAGATGGTGGGAGATGAGCTTATAGACTAAGAAGTAGACGGTGTTCAATTGACTATCTCATTGTCTGTGTACTCTAAATAGCACTAGTTGGGAACTTGCCAATTTATAACAGAGAATTTCATTTCATTTCCAGTTGTGCATCTTAGTAGGTATGTAATTTGGTGCAATCGCCTGTTGATTAAGTCCCAGCTTTCATGAGGCCCTCTGAGAGAAATAAATGTCCCTGTGTGACTCAAGCAGTTTGCTTCCAGCCACTGACCTACAGGTTGGTGGTTCAAACCCATCCAGCAGCACCAAGGAAGAAAGGCATGGTGATCTGCTTCCATAAAAATTATAGCCAAGAAAATTCTATGGAGTAGTTGTACTCTATAACACAGGGGGTCGCTATGAGTTACAATTAACTCAGTGGCAATGGGTTTTTTCCTGAGAGAAATAGCCCCTGAATGTACTGATTGGGTTTCTTCACCTTATTTTCCACTCTTTCAGCACCTTGAACTTGTCCTTTATAGCAATTGTTGATTACGGCTGAGTAATGCAGGTCCCATTCACAAGTGTACTTCCTGGCATATGGTAGATGGGCCAATCAGATTTGCTGAGTAAAGAAAGTTTTTGTCCTGTCTAGCATCAGTATTGCCAACAATACAATGCAAACATTACTCTAAACGATCTCTATGGAGCATTTCCTGCCCTAAAATTCTGTGATCAATTTTCTTTCAATGTATCCTCATTTAAAATTTTGTATCAGAGGAAATTCTAGTTTTTAATTGAGAATTGTTCATCCATGCATTCAAAAATAATGAATTTTATTAGTTTAGGAAAGATTTCATGTATGCAAATTTTATGTGATGATTTTGTTGTTGTGTGCTGTCAAGTTGATTCTGACTCATAGCCACCCTTTAGCACAGTGTAGAACTGCCCCATAAGGTTTCCTAGGCTATAATCTTTACAAGACCAGATCATCAGGTCTTTTCTCCTGTGGCTTGGCTGGTGAGTTCAACCGCTGAACTATTTGTTAGCAGCCGTGCGCTTAACCATTGTGCCACCAGGACTCTTTTGATGATTTTAGAGGTCTAAAAACGGACTACTGAAATAATATGAAAATGGATTGGCAGAACATTCGCCACTGGACTATAAACCACGTGTGTGTGTATGGGGGGGAGGAGCTATACTTTACTCATCTTTTTATTTCTAGTTCCTAGTACAGACCCTGGAAGACGGCAAATAATCATTGTGCAGTTAATAAGGGAGGTTAGTGGAATGGAGTCCCTGGCATGCAAACATTAAGATGATTGGCTGCTAACCAAAAAGTTGATGGTTTGAGTCCACCCACAGGTACCTCAGAAGAAAGACCTGGTGATCTACTTCCGAAGAATAAACCATTGAAATCCCTATGGAGCACAGTTCTACTCTGACACACATGGGGTCACCATGAGTCAGAATTGGCTTGAAGAAAGCTGGGAAAATAAGAAGAAATGCACAGTGTAATGGAGAGCTCTGTGGGCAGAAACCTCAGGAATTTGAAGGAAAAATAGGATTAAAAATGCTCAGGTGGTCAATTAATTTTAAAATTATTTAGTTATTGTTGTTGAAAATAGGAGGATATGGAATGTGTGGATAATTTCCTCCATGAACAGCTGCCTCCTTTGCCATGAGACCAGAAGAACTGGATGGTGCCTGGCTGCCAATACTGAACATTTTCATCAAGGATTCTATAGAGGAACACTGATCAAAAGGGGAGAAATGCAGAACAGAATTTCAAATTCTCATAGAATCCAGATTTTCTGGAGCCATGGAGGCTGAAAGTGATAAATTTTAATAAGAATGATTTACAAGTTTTCAGACAAAGACATTTTTGAATTAGAAAATGGCTTCCAAATGGTTAGTTCCATCTAGTTACAATAGTATTTTTTATTAATCTATATTTAAAGCAACTGACCTAGTGCTGGATTGAAGTCCTCCTCACCCACCCCCCCACCTTTAGCCAACTTTGTAAATATCTCTCCTTCTGATATTGAGGTACTATGTGCGATCTTAGCCATGACCCTGCAGTTAAAAAGCAGACAGCAGCAAGCAGGAGCTTGCTGAAGATGTGTGCAGTCCTCCAGGCAGCTGAGTGTGTCTTAATGGAAGACCGTTTATCAAATAAAACTTTTTTTTTTTTATATAGCATACTTCTAAAGAGTGCTCCTAGTTCACCGGAAAGAAGAGAGTCACTGCTTTACAAGTGCTTTAAGATGCTTGGATTAAGAAATTTCACTTTTAAGAAAATCTACTAAGTTGTCAGTTTCCCTCTCTTGCCCCAGAGAATCTTTCAGTTCCCTCAAACTTCATACAAATGGGATGCTGAATGGCTCTAGGGAACACTCAGGGCTCTTTATGGATGAAAAACTTTAGCTACTCAGTAGTTACAGTATGACCAAAGACACTTCAAAGTCTGATTCCTCTGTGTTTGTATTTGATGAAACCCATTGGCATCCAGTCAATTCCAACTCATAGCGACCCTATAGGACAGAGCATAGCTTATTTACAGAAGATTACAGCCTTGAAAACCCTGTGGGGCAGTTCTACTCTGTCCTATAGGGTCGCTATGAGTTGGAACTGACTCAACGACAATTGGTTTACATACAAACCCAGTGGCAGCTGCTAAGTGATTTTCACCTGTATGATTTGGCTAAATTATCAGCAGCTATTCTTGTTTCCATGGCAAATTGCTCAGAACGAGTGATGTTTCCATATGACTGGGGGTCAGATGACCCTCCTGGGATGACCCTCTTCTGGATATCAATTGCACTTTTCTCCTTTGTAATACTTATGATACTAAATTATAGTTGTTCTTCATTTTTGTGTTGTGAGCTGTTGGAAGTCAGGAGCTACATCTTTTTCCCACTGTCTAACAGTGCATAGTGCATAGTAGGCTTTCTAGAGACATAAGTTCTTGACTCACTCAGCAGTCTGACTGAGTATGATAAACAGTATGAGGCTGGCACTACAGAGATATTTTGAGGTTAGATAGGAACTTAGTGAGTGTTTGTATAGATACAAACTTGGGGCATGAACAGCCACTGCAGGAAGACTATTTACCCTTATATTTAGGGGAGAGAGTCTCCCAAATAGATGACAGAACTAGTTATCATCTGCACTTAAGGATTAACCAGTTGCTGTCGAGTCAATTCCGACTCATAGTGACCCTATAGGACAGAGTACAACTGCCCCATAGGGTTTCCAAGGAGGGGCCGGTGGATTCGAACTGCCAACCTTTTGGTTAGCAGCCGAGTTCTTAACCACTTTGCCACCAGGGCTCCAATTTAAGGACTAAGCCTAGGAAGAGACACGCTGCCTTTTATATCCCTCAGTCATACGACACAGACAGCTATAAATCTCCTTTGCTGCTGTTTGGGGGACTATCAGATCTCTGGTAAGCAGCAGAGTGGAGCTGGAGTGTGGATTTTGGTGGGTCTGCAGCATGAGTAGGGGAAGGAAACCAATGGGAAGAGGCCGGCAGGCTGAAAGATGGAATAAGACTCGGAAGAGATTGAACTATAGTGTTTGAGTTAGGTATAAATGATGTTCAACCCGAGTGCATTTTATATTGCCCTGAATCAGTTAATAGAATTGAGGACAAAGGTCTATATTGATACATTTAAGTTTTCGATTCACTGTGCAGTATCAGTGAAGAAGGCTAATAGAATGCCAACTAAGATTAGGGGAAATATTAATAATACATAATACTTTACAGAGCATCTCATAAAACCAAAGGCACTTAGAGCTGGAAAGTATTTTAGAGGTCGTGTAGTCTCTCTCACTACTGCCTCCTCAAACTTTTATGTTTAAGACACACTTCCAAATGTTGGAATTTGGAACAGCACAGTTGGAGGGATTAAAACGCTCAAAATAACAGCTAATGAGTTAGCAATTCTTAAAACACAGCACCTACCATGACATGTTTTACAAGTATGAGTTTGCCCTTTAAAAGTTTAAAAAAAAAAAAAAAAAAGCAGTGAGGCAATGACCCTCCATGAAATACAACCCAAACTGTGTATCTGGCAGCTTACTAAGGGTGCACATGCCTCTATAAAGACAACAGAAACAGACATGTGCTTCTCTTCTTGCTAACCCACCTTTGTAAGTTTCCCCTTCCCCAGTAAATCCTATTCCTTGGGTGAGATTGTAGAACTTGTCCCAAACCCCAGTGCCTAACAGGTGGCTAGCTCAAAGGCTTTCATCTTGCAAGGTACTCCTATATGTCCTTTTAGCAGGTGGCCCATTATCTCCCATTTGAGGTCTTTCCCCTAGACAGCTGGAGTATGTTGGGTTGTGTTCGGTCCACAGGAGGGCGTGAGTCCTGATCCAACAACAGGTGAAGAGGGAAGTGGAGTCTGACAGTCTGCTCTTATTGCTTCTCATGATCATTTGTTGCTCTTGAGACCTGTCGTCTGCCGTAGATTCCCTTGCTGGTCTTGATACTGAGAAACCATGTTACCATAGTGTGACACAGCATGCTTGGCGGTTGTTCCACAAAGCTCCCCACAGTGTCTGCATCCAGAGCACCCTTAAGCCTTAGCCAAAGCTAAGTCCAACAGTTTTGCCCTTAAGTCTCTGTCCTGGGTCTGGGTCATCAGCCTAGATCACCACTTTCCTCAGGAGAATTTTATTAGAGCTAAGTTGCACTCCCCTCCCACAATGTCATTAACTTGAATCTTGGAGTCAGTGGTTGGAGTTTTACTCACTTCTCTTCCAGAAGCCCCAGCTTTGCTTGCAGTATCCACAGCGATCTGTGGCCTTAATCAATTACAAAATAAATTATTTTCTGTGAAAAATGGGCATCTTTTCCTCCTAAAAGTGCAGAACAAAGGGAGGCTTCTAAAGGAATTATTTACAGAACAAAAAAGATCTTCAAGGTATATCCCTGGAAGCTGGCAAAAATTTTAAGACCCTTCTTCAGTGGCATCCCATTCAAGCTCTGCTGTAATAGGCTTCCTATTACCTCCACATACAGTCTCCCAACCGAAAGACAACTATCATATTACCATTCATATCGCATCTTTCCAAGATGAAGATTTATACTTACTAATAGGTGACTTTGGGCATATCTCTGTACTTCAGTTTCCTTAACTATAAAATGGATAATAATAATGGTAGTACATACGTCAGATGTTATTGTGAGACTTAAATTAATTAATATATGTAAAAGTACCTAGAATACAGCCTGGCACATAGTAAGTACTATTTGCGTGTTAGCTGCTATTATTATTATTTTACAGTCATTTACACAAAACCCTTGGGACAAGATGTATTTTGAAATTCCTATATTTTAGAGTTTTATTAGTACAGTAATATGGAGATATGCCATCTCTTGTACAATATTGCGAGTATAGAATCTAATAAATCTCATAATCAAGTACATTAATATTTCTGTAAGAAAACATATGAATATGTACACAAAGTGGGACACACAAAGACTGTAGAGAGTCTCTCCTCATTTCAGCTCAGTATTTACCAAATATTGAGTTAACGGTCTTTTGGTTTTCAAACGTTTTGCATATCAGAATTGCAGAAGAAGGATTGTGAATCTGTTATGATCATTTTTTAAACAACTATTTGAACTTACTGTCTTGATTATTCTCTGTATAGTTCCCAATTTGCCACTACCTTGCTCAAGCTGAAGTTTCCAGAGTGGAACATGTTGTTATGGGTGTGATCTGCTGAGCTTAGGGTGGAATTGATATACCCATTGCCATCGAGTTGATTTACACCCATAGCAATCCTGTAGGACAGAGTAGAACTGCCTCATAGGGTTTCCTAGGCTGTAATCCTTACAGAAGCAGACTGCCACGTCCTTCTCCTACAGAGCAGCTGGTGAGTTTGAATGGCCAACCTTTTGGTTACCAGCCAAGTGCTTAACCACTGCACCACCAGGCTCCTTTGGAACTGGCATATCATCCTTCTAATGTTGATATTAAGGAGCCCTTGTGGTCTTGGGTGCATGGTTAAGCACTCAGCTGCTAACTGAAAGGTTGAAGATTCAAATCCACCCGGCAGCTCTGTGGGAGAAAGACCTGACGATTTGCTCCCGTAGAGATTACAGCCTAAGAAACCCTACCGGGCAATTCTACTTTGTCATATGGGGTCTCCATGAGTGGGAATCAACTCAAGGGTAGCCAACAACAATGTTGATATTAATGCATCTGTGGCTGACTCATCACAGTGTGGTTTTCAGGCAACAAAATCTTCTGTTTCTTTTTTCATATTTGCTAGCTACTCTCTAATCTCATGCCTTCTCTTGCTTTTGTGCAACTGACTTTTGAAAAGTGAGTTTCTCCCCTTGGAATTAAAATTTTTAGGCTTGGCCTGTTTTCCCAGTCTGGTGAGATAATTTTGGATCCTGACTCTGTCGTCTCAGGATCTGCTGTTGCCTTCCGTCAGAGGTGACTTTGATCAGCATGTGTTAATCCAATTTGATGAGTAAAATATTGAAAAGGACAGTGCCGAGGGCAGTTAACGTGTCTCATTAGTGAAAATTAATCAACACTATTGGGATACTTGTTCAACGAATTGGAAACCATCAAACTGTATGATGATTCACATTCCCATCCTAATCCATAAGAAGATCAAAAAGATCTTTGTCTGAGGGCTTGTTAAAATCTGCAGTCTATCTGTACAGAATTCCATAACATGTACTATAAACCATTGCTTTCGAGTTGATTCCGATTCATAGCAACTCTGTAGGACAGAGTACTACTGTCCCATAAGATTTCCAAGGTTGTAATATTTATGGCCAAAGACCAAAGAAGAATTGATGCCTTTGAATTATGGTGTTTTGAATTATGATGTTGGCAAAGAATATTGAATATACTGTGGACTGCCAGAAGAACTAACAGATCTCTCTTGGAAGAAGTACAGCTGGAATGCTCCTTAGAAGCCAGAATGGTGAGAATTCGTCTCACATACTTTGGACATGTTGTCAGGAGGGACCAGTCCCTGGAGAAGGACATCATGCTTGATAAAGTAGAGGGTCAGCGAAAAGGAGGAACACCCTCAACAAGATGGATTGACACAGTGGCTGCAGTGATGGGCTTGAGCCTGGCAATGCTTCTGAGGATGGTGCAGGACCAGGCAGTATTTCATTCTGTTGCACATAGGGTCACTATGAGTCAGAACCGACTCAAAGGCACCTAATAATAGCAACAATCTTTATGGAAGCAGAGTGCCACATCTTTCTTCCCCAGAGCAGCCGGTGGGTTCAAACAGCCAACCTTTCGGTTGGCAACCGAGTGCTTTAACCACTGCACCTCCAAGGCTCCTGGGAACGTGTACTACAATAACCCTAACAAAGAAGAAATTAAGGTGGATCTCACCTCATTTAGCTTTTATAAACCCATGTTACCTCTTAGTGATTGCTTCCTCTCTCTGAGTCATCACAAAAATCTGTATAATAATCTGTTCCTCAGTTTATCAAGCCTATATTCTTTAGTCTAGAGATAACAACATATTTCTTCTTTCCACTTTAGAAAATTAGATCTGCTCATCTCCACTTTCACAGAATCACTTCTATTCTCTATGGATTCTCAAAGATGACTGAAAACAGTAAAATGTGCAATTCCCTTGGCATGTTGATATATGTGAAAAGTTACTATGTAAATTATCATCCAAATAAACACACCTTTAAGGAGTACCAACTAGTCGCTGTCAAGTCGACTCTGACTTATGGCAACCCCAAGTGTGTCAGAGTAGAACTGTGCTCCATAGGATTTCCAATGGCTGACTTTTCCGAAGGAGATCAGCAGGCTTTTCTTCTAAAGAGCCTCTGGGCAGACTCGAACCTGTTCAGAGCACAGTTCTACTCTGATACACGTGAAGTCACCATGAGTTATGGTTCTCATGCGTCAGAGTCGACTCTACAACTAGTAAGAGGGAAAAGGGATCTATGAATAATTATGCCAGAAAGGCAGGCATAAACTGGATCTGCCTCAAACAATCCAGGAATATGGTCACTCTAGATGTAAGCGAGAATCTTTAATTCACTTAGAATAGAAAGTGCCCATTCTAATCTCCTTCCCTGGCTTTGGGCTCCATGCCGATATTGGCCCCAACCATCCTTCATCAACAGTTGTCCTCCATGAGCAAGAGCATGACAAGTAGAGCAGCACTCCACATTCTGGCCCCAAACATCCATTAATCATTCCCTCGTGTTTAAATACAATATATTTGTCTTTCTGGCTCTCCTTGTTCTGAATAGCTCTTTAAAAAGATGAAGGAGGAGGAGAAAAAGAAGACTATTTTTACTGTCATATATATTTTTCAAGCCTTAGCTTATTATACATTACAACTTCCCTGACTCTATACTTCACAAATAATTCTCCTCTTTACTATTTGTCCTTCTGTCGTTTGCACAAATCCTGATAAAATTTGAGGTCATCAGAAATTCCTATTGTTCTTTTTAAATATACCTTCCCAGGCTTTTCTTTGTTTTCTCAGTTATTTCCAGAAGAAAAAGTGGAATTTCTTCCTCAATAGTCTAATAAACCTCTTGAGCTTTCTTCTGTTTCATCTCAGCCGTGGCTTCATCCTTTTCTTTATCAGGACTTTTTGAAGGGTCCCTTCCTGAATTCTCTACATCTGATTACACTTAACCTTCCTCTCCCTAGCTCTCACGAGCCTTAAGATGTCACAGTCACTTTTGCCTGTGGTTCCTGTCGTTTTTACACCCCCAATCTACTTGATGGCCAGAATTCATTTGAAAAATCACAGTTGCTCTCATTGCTTATTCTATCATCTTCAGCAAATTTACACCTTTCTCTTAAAGGATCCTTTTTCATTTTTATTTTCCTGTAAGCCTCCTAATCCCTGGAGGAAGTAAAAGAACCAAAAGAACCTGTTACAAAATGTAAATTTAGAGTAACTTGGACAGTCTTAAGGCATTTATTATGAAATAAAAGCCTAGTAGAGTAGGAATGCGGACATGGTATTTTAACGGTCAGTGACAACAGCTTTCCTGTAATCTATCAAAACATATGCTTTGCACACAGAACCTTAGAGTCATTAAATATGAGAGAGGACAGAAATCAGGCCACTCAGGATATGGGAACTTTCTCTCATTAAAATGGCATATATTGATTCCAAACAAATTGTTGAGGAGCTCCTTCTTTTCCTTATATTTCTATGGGAGGACTTAAGCTCTATGCTCTTGGAACGAGTAGTATGTCAGTGACACTTTGGATGCCTCTGTCTTCCCACTTCATTTGCCTTCTCCCCAAGAGAAGGAGGGCTGACTGAACAAAGAAGTGAGGTGGATAAGAACCCAGCAGCCACGAGAACCCACTTGCTGCAGAGATGGGGCACTTCGAAGAGCTCAAATCCCGGACCACCTTAGAATATTCTTTTTCTTGTCTAGTTAATTTTAGTTTACAAGCGCAATCGCATACACTATTTTAACAAAAATGCTACCCTAGGTGGGTTCCTGCTGTCGCTTGCAATCCTTTAATTTTGTATTCTACAAATCTAGGGAATAAGATAAGTCGTCGAAAGAATCCGTTTTTGGGCTTCCCAGTCCCCCTTCTTTATTCAAAATGTATTGCTCCCTTCCAGTTCATTAGAACACATCATTGCCATTCCCCTGTTGTAAAGAACACACATATTTTTAACACGTTGTTATTAGTTGCCGTCAAGTCAGCTCCAACTCATGGCAACCCCATGTACAACAGAAGAAGCCACTCCCTGGTCCTGTGCCATCTTCATGATTGTTGGTATGCTCGAGTCCATTGTTAGGGCCAATGTGCATTTTGAATGCCTTCTAACCTAGGGGGCTCATCTTCCAGAGCTATGGTGGACAATAGGCTTTCCACTGGCTACTTTTTGGAAGTAGATCACCAGACCTTTCTTTCTAGTCTGTCTTAGTCTGGAACCCCTGCTGAAACCTGTCCACCATGGGTGGCCCTGCTTATGTTTGAAATACTGGTGGCATAGCATCCGGCATCATAGCAACATACAAGCCAGCATAGTACGACAAACTGACAAATGGGTGGTGGATTTTTGCCACAGGTAATTGATAATACAGCCTTCAAACAAAGTAGCATCATAACCCAATGCTACAGTGTTCACCATGACCCAGGGCTGAAGCACTGACTTTGGACTGACTTTGAACAGAGCTGACAGGAGATACTTGTGCCTCACATTTATAATACCCACTGTCAGGCTCTGTGGGAGTTTGATTTCTCCCTTCTTGTGGTAATTGATGCAACAGGATCTGCTCAGGCAGGCTGACCCCTGTCCTGTTTTGAGTCAGGGTCCCCCAGGTCCCCAAGGCTGGGTTTGGGAAGTGAGATAGGAAGCTCAATCCTTTCTCCAATCTAGTCTTTACAAGGAAGCCTCTTAAAAACCTGATTTTTTTTGGGTGGGGGACAAATGTCAGGCAGATACGTTACTGGATGGAACCTAGAAAGTGACTAGGAGTGAGGTAGGATTTAGGCAGAAAAAGCTCACCTTGGACTTCCATAAACATATTTAGGAGAGAGGGCTTGGAGGGTGGGTGCTATAGACAAATGACATTTTCCCATATACTGTTGTTAATTCCCTGTCGGAACTTTAACTGAGAGTTTTGGCAGCCTGATTAGTCAAGGGCATTTCGTGAAAAAAAGAATGATTACGGAGGGATAATTTCACTAAAAGTAATTAAAACACTATACATCCGTACCAATTTTAATATTGTAGTGGTGCTGCTTGACTAGCCAGGCTGATCAATATGCTCTGATAAAAAGTCCAGAAATGTATCCAAAAACCAGAAATGTATCCAAAAATCACTTAGTTTATAATAGAGGTGGCACTTTAGATCAGTGGGACATAATATGTAGTGTCAAAATACAGTGTTGGGACAAATTTGGAAAAATACATTTAAATTCATTTTTATTATATTCTGCAAAATAATGCTCAGATATAGTAAAGAATTAAATAATCTCTAGAATTCATACAGTATTTATTATGTACCATACACTGTGATACACACTTTGCATGGATTATCCTATTTATTACTTTAAACAGTCCTATGAGGTAGATGAAGGAGCCCTGGTGGCACAGTGGTTAAGCACTCGGCTGCTAGGTCAGTGGTTCCAACCCAGCCACTCCACGAGAGAAAGATGCGGCGGTCTGCTTCCATAAAGATTACAGCCTTGGAAACGCTATGGGGCAGTTCTACTCTGACCTATAGGGTCACTATGAGTCGAAATCGACTTGACAGCAACAGAATGAGGTAAATGAGAGCAGCGGTGTTCAGTAGTGGAATTCTTGCCTTCCATGTGGGAGACCCAGGTTGAATTCCTGGCCAGTGAACTTCATGTGCAGCCACCACCCATCTGTTTCGGTGGAGCCTTGTGTGTTGCTAAGATGCTGAACAGATATCAGTGGAGATTCCAGACTAAGATGGACTAGAAAGAAACGACTGGTGATCTACTTCTGAAAACCAGCCAGTGAAAACCCCGTGGATCACAACGGTCCAGTCCACAACCTGCAACAGGCGGCATTTTGTTCTGCTATGCATGGGGTCCCTATGAGTTGGGGTCAGCTCCACAGCGTTTCTCTCTCTGTCTCTCTCTCTACATGTATATGTATATATTAGATACTGATAGTAAGCACATTTTGTGGTAGAGAAATTAAATCATAATTATGTATGACACAGGATGGATTGATATATTTAATATATAGAGAGCATTTAAGAAAAGCTTAATACTCCAGTAGGAAAATGGACAGCAGATATGAAGGCAATATATACAACAAAATGTAAATGGTCCAAAACGTGAAAAATGGTAGGCCTTACTAGTAACCAAAGACTTACAAATAAAACCAAAGACGTTAATCTACAACTTTATTTGAAATAGTAGAAATTTGGAAACCTAAACTTTTTAACTTTAGGGAATTGTTAAAGCAATAGAATTTCATATAGTCCTTAAAATAATGTTTAAAGAATATAATGAAATAGCAAAGCACACAGTGTATTGCCAAGTAAAACAAAATTATTAAGGTCTCATTTTTATTTATAAACAAGGCACAGATGTACATATGAATAAAGATTGGTGGGTAATGCCAGTTTCAGCAGTTCAGCTTTATGACAACTGTAAATAAACTTGTTAATTCTTTTCTGGACAATCCCAGCATTTGCATTTTTTTTAACAAGCAAATTTCTTAGTGAGAGCAACTAAATGCTATCTGTAGAATTTTTATCATACAGTAGATTCTATCCATTCACTATGCTTTTCTAACTGAGTTGAACATGTAAACAAATGTTTTTAATATTTTGTCTTCTGTGCTCTTCCTGTTAAGTTTGCACGGTGGTCATCTGTAAGGTTTCAACCTTAGATTCTAGTGCTTTACAACCAAACCAAGAATATCTGTTGCTGTTGAGTTGCTTCTGACTCATAGTGACCATACAGGACAGAGTAGAACTGCCCCATAGGGTTTCCAAGGAGCAGCTGGTGAATTTGAACTGCCGACCTTTTGGTTAGCAGCTGAGCTTAAAGCACTAGAATCCAGGCCCACTTTAGAGTATCAGTTCCCTTTTCGAGTTATTTTTAATTTACAATGTTCAATCACATACACTGTCTCATTTAATGGAAACGCTACCTCAGTCAGGTTGTTGCTGCCACTTGTCATTACCTTAAATTTTTATTCCACAAATCTGGAGAATAAGAGAAATCTTTTCCACAGAATCCATTATCAAGCTTCACAGTTTTCCATCTTTATTTAAAATGTATTCCTGCCTTTCAGCTCATTAGAACACATTATCCATGGTTCCCCTGTTGTAAAGAACATACGTATTTTTTGCTATAATTGATCAATAATGAAGCCCTCAAACAAAGTAGCATCGTAACCCCTTGCCATGGTATTCACCTTGGCCCAGGTCTGAGGCACTAATTAGTCTGGTCACACAGCTGACAAGTGATGTGTGTGCTTAAAATTTGTCATCCTCAAGCTTCTTAGATTAGATTCTCTCTAAGCAGGGCTTTGAACCACTTCTCAGCTCAGTCATAACCGAGAAAGTGACACCAGAACAGACACGAATTTTATAAACTTGGGTGAAGCAGAACCGTAACCCGGGAGGGAAAAATTAAGGGTGGAGTCTCTGCTGGAAACTTAATCTCCGTCTTAGAAAACAAGGGCAGCGTAGGCATTGCATAGCAACCAAATCTCTTGCCCATGGATTTTGCACAGAGTCAGAAACAGCTGCCCTGCTCAGAGATGGCAGCCGACCACACGGCTCTGAACGTGTGTCAACCTCCTCAGTCCTGGCAATAATCCAGTCTCATGCATCAGCCCCCTGAAAGGGCTCACTACGCCTCTTCTGAGTTCCCCATTCCAGAGCTTCAACTCATAGTTTTTTCTGATCTACTTATGGTTTCGCTTCGTTGGCCAGGACTGAACCAGTTCCACCCAGTTTGAAGCCCTGTCTCTAAGGTCTCCTCCAATTGTGAGTTTCTGATCTTGTTCTCTGCTAGTCCAGTACTGCTCCTTGGTTCCAGTTATTGAGTCCTGTTCTTTGTAATAGATTTTATTTCATCCCTCAGGTCCAAGGCCAGGCCATTTTCTTTATATTCTCTTGTTCCCTGGAGAAGCATGACCTTATGCTTTCTGGAATCCACGTTCACCACGTTTAGATTCTGTTCAGAACTGCCTTCCGTGGCTCTGTTGAGCCATAACTCAGCTCACGGCTCCTGCACCACCCTTGGAAATTGTGTGGTCTCAGCACACATCATGCCATCACCTCCACTGAGCTGAATCTCACCTGTCCTTTCTGCCTGCCACTCTCTTTATTGTTATTTTTTCCCTAGCTCTCCTTTTGAAACTATAAGTCTCTTAAGTGCCAGTTCCATAAAATTCTTTCTCAGCGGGATCACAATCCTGGCCTCCAGGTCATTAGCTTCAGGCTATCATTTCTTCTTAAAAATTAATATAACCATTAGTATCTCTTCGCTTAATTTCAAGTCAGTGTTTCCTGCCTCAGAGAGGACCCATCTATAAAAAGCATAGGGAGGAGTTTTTCCCACGGGCCACAGTTCCTTCTCTTCACCCTTTAAATCACCCATGTAGGTGCCTTTTCTGTCGGTTCTCCCTACCTCACCTCACCCTGGCTGGACCATTCATAAATTTACAAGACTGAATTCAAGGATTCGGGTACATTCCCAGCTCAGACACTAAGGCATTACGTTTACACACACCAGTTTCATCGAATTTATATGTTTTAATGGTTAGGTTTAGGCAAACATTCTCTCCCTTGCCCACAAAGCCAGCCGTCATAGGGTTTGATGCAGTTACATTAGGATTTCTGAAATGCATAGATGCTGAGGATGATATAAACCTAGAACTATAATCCATGCCACTGATTTAAAATTTCATATTCATAAAAACACTGATTGTTCTGTTAATAAGTAAATATTAGAAATTTATACTTAACTAATTTCTACTCATAGAATGCAGTTGTTATTTGGTTTGTAGTTTGGGATTGTATGTAACTTTTTTTTGGGAAAAAAAACCAGTTTTTACTGGAAGAAAACGTTTCAACGCCACTGGTCTGTTTAACGTCAAGCAGGCATTTCGGGCACATTTTTACTTTCTAAAAGGTTGTTTTTATGTGTATAGACATAACCCGACTCAATCTCTATGATTCCATATTAAATACTGTATGCTTTATTTTCCTCATGTAAAAAATGGAGATAATACCTCATGGATTTGCATTGAAGAATGAATAATTGAAACCACTGTAGCACTCGGTAAATATAAAATGCTGTATGAACATTACTAAATCATAGCCATTGTGGGATGTGCATAAGCACTTTTTATTTGGGTTCCTTGCTAATGCATTAATGTGTTGCCAGAGGTTAGCCCCCACAGCTGATGTCAGATGTGGATGGATTTGTTTCCCTAAGTACTCATAGCCTTCAAAGGCTTATTGATGAAAGCCTGTGTGTGTGTGTCTGTGTGTGTGTATTTAATGACAAACACAGCTTGTCCCTGAAAGCACGCTTCTTCAGCATTTGTGGGTACCCTGCGTCCTCAGTCCCCGTTGTTAACTCTGACCCCTTCTCTTCATAGCTGCTGTTCTACCTAGTAGGTCTTGCTTCCAAGATGATAACAAGAGGATGTGCCACAGCTATTAGATCTCTCACCAACTGGCATGCCAGGGAGATGCCCTAGGGGGTCATGGCTGGCCTTTGACTGTGCCCCTTCCCCTCATGCCTCACTGTTTTGGTAGCCAGAAGAAAACAAGATGTGTTGGCACATTCCCTTAGCAACTCACTCTGAGGGTCATGGCTGCCATTAGCTCCTATCTTCCTCCACTCTTCACATCCCCCAAACTTTGGCATTTCATGCCCTTTGGTATTGTTTTATGGCTATTATTTCTGGTTTATAATTTGTGATCCCCTTTCCCCAAAAAAAGGAAGCTGATTCTAAAAGTTCAATGGGTAGTTCCCTGATTTTGAAAAGGTTTAGACTATTTAATATAGCTTTTATTATTTATACCACATTGCCAACCGTGAAGAAATGGCTGAACATGATATTTATTTCCTGCAATAAGAGAGAGTGCCAAAGTTAGTTCATTTTCTCTGCATTTCTGTAAATATAGCACCCTGGAATGTGATTTTAATCCTATATTTTTGCATGTACCCTGCTTTGGAAATATGTCTCTCATGGGAAGTGGTTTAATCACACATGGGTGATTTGATAATTCCCTTTCTGATTAAGCCAAATAAAACATTTTCATTATATTTGGACTAGCTACTTGGTTTCTATCAACTGCATATTTTGGGTATTATTTTATAAAGAAAGCAATAACACTGATTTGAGTGGTTAATACATGTTTGCAAATGAGACCCCAGAAAATGTTATATCATGTATTCATTTATAGATAGTGCCAGTCTGGGATAAGCCTGGTTCAAGATGAGTAACTAGTAACTGGGACCAAGAGGAGTAAGATGTTTTAAATCTTCCATATTATTTTATAAGCTTATGGAATGCAGTTAGACTCTATTCTCATAGGTTAGGTGTGTAGTGAAGCTAGTGGCACAGAATTCAACCACATATACTGATAGTCTCAGCACTCAGTATGATGTTGAATGAATGAATGGGTGAGTGAATGAAGCAATGGTGAATGAATATGGAGAGCTGAGCATATTACGATTGCATTTATGTTAATGTGGTAGTTATAAAGAGTGCATTTAAGCAGACTCAATATCCTGCCTGAAAAATAAACTCTACTTTTTACCTTCCATTGTTCATATACCCTTTCTTTTTCTGGCCACATCTCCTCAGTTCCATTTCTTCGGGTCACTTCCCGCCTTTTCCAGAGCCTGTTCTTCCAATCAGTGATAATTAGCACCAGTTCCCTGTGGCTCTTCCTGGATTCCTTTCAACTGGATAGTATTTTTTTTCTTTAACATTTCCTACTGCTTTAATTTTCCCGCCTGTTTTAAATTCTTCATTAACTTTAATTAAGTCTTCCCAAGGCTTAAATACTGCAAAACTTTTTTAAACTTAATCATTTGATTTGCCTGCTCAGCTTTCCTAGTCTGGCCCATTTATAAGACTGTTAAACCGAAAATTGTGCCTGGGAGATGGTGTGATCACAGAGGGGAAAGGGAAATGATGGGATTGCTAGTGAAGGTTTAATGATGAGTTTCGCTGGAAAAATCTCACACTTCAGTGTTCTTTGTGTTTCATGCTGATAAGCAGCTAATAATTTTAAATGCCTTCATTTTAGCTTTCATTTATTAAAAACACACGTACAGTTTTCAAGTCCACATGCATACCAGGTACAAGTTCACCCAGTCTAGAAGGAAATGAACCTTTCAATGTCCTTTTCAAGTATTACTGCTTACTTCAGCAAGTCTCTTTGATTTTAATTCTGTAGCCTGTTAATTATTTTCTTTCACCTGACGTGATTTTCCTATTAAGGATTTAGAGTTGGAGGTTGATCTTATATATCAAGTATTGCATTTTCTTCCATTTATAAATGAAGAAATTGAAGCCCAGAGAGAATACGTTTGCAGAGATGGTTATTAGAAAACTCAGACCGGAACCCAGAGATCTGGCTGCGGTGAGATCTGTCCACTCACCTGGTACAAGGGACGTTCGCTATAACCACAAGCCATACAGACATGCTGAATGGTCTTAAAACATGCTTGTCACCTCACCCTGACTCAGGTCCAGATGAAGAGAGTACTTTAGACTACACATTCAGCTGCTTAAAGATTTGGTTATTTCTAGAAATGATTTGAGAGAGTCTACTTTAACGGATAACATTTTCTCTTGGCACTGCGCAAAGTTATAACCTTCTTACCATCCTGCTTATATGAATTCTAGGACGATGCCTTTGTGACTTTTAAATCCAGCAGTTGCTTAGCTCATGTTATAAGATCTACAGAGTTTTATCAAAGGATATCTTCTCTATCATCTGAGGTAGCACTGGATCCAATTATTTCCTCTTCTTCCTCACAGTGCGTATTACCAGCATAAGCTCTGTTAATACTTCTGAGGGAGGTAAATAGAAATATAGGTTCCTCTTTGATTCAAAAGCAAACAACCCTATTGGACTGATCTGTATTAAAAAAAATATCCAGAGTATTCATGGGTATTCTAGTTACAGATTATTGGCCCTGGACTGCTATCTTTACTTAGGCTTTGTGGTTTTTGAGGTTTCCGTGTATAACATAATCCCTTTTTTATTGTGAGCCATAGAGGCAGCTGAAAAGTTAACCCCTCTGATGTGAGTAAACACATTCTACAGCTTAAGTGCTTTTTGAAACTGTGATTCTTGCTTATGTAATCAATGTAATTGGTTTCCTTATTTCTGTTGGAGCTAACTTAATTTAATATAATTTGAGATGAAATTAGTAATTGTGATGCAATTAGAAAACAGTTTTATCTTTTTATTTAACCAGGCCACTGATCTGGCCATTTCAGTCAAATCAGTGATTTGAATTATTTTCTCCCTAACTGAATTACCTGATTACGCTAATGAATTACCAACATCAATTCCCCACCCCCCCACCGCCACCCACAGTCCCCTTCACGAGTGATTGGAAGGGGTTGCAGAGAAGAGATTGTGATAAAAACCACATAGACACAGTTTGTCTTTCCTGATGACTTTTTGAACACTTTGGATCCTTACACATTTTAGTAAGTTCTCCCTAAAAGGCACAACTTTCTTTTCTACTGGAAATCCTTCTTCTCGGCCAGGATCTCCATTGCACTGAGGGTCAGATGGGTGTTTCTGTGTCTCACCACTAATGAAGAAGCACCCATCATAGAGGAAAATGGTTTTTCTTCAAAGCCACAGCCATTCTTGACTTTGGGGAGAAGGAATTGCATAGAATTCACCTTAATCCCATAGAACAAATCGTGTGAACCCTGTTAAGTGGCTGTCCCCGCTCTGTCTCTCTGACTTTTTCTGCCTTTGGAAATATTATACTTGAGTTCTTCTTAGTCATCACATCTGTATCTCTACATTTGGGATTCAAATTTTTAGACATAGATAAAGACAGTATTATTAACTTAAATAAGAAATGTACCAAGCTAACATGGCTTCCAAAAGCCTGAATCTGTGATCTTAAGACTGTCTTCCACAACCAAGCAACTTGCAAATGGAAGTGTCCAAATTATACAATATCTCTATAGGGATAGCACAGGAGTAGAAAGAACTACTCCAGAAGGACGGTAGGGAAGCGCTGTCTCCCCAAATTCTCCTTCTGAGGATTACATCATTCTAATCGATTATCCAGTCCTGAAAATCAGGGTCATTGTTCAGCATGTGTTAATTAAACGTATCATTTAAATCATGGTGAAATTTGCTGTTTAAGAGATTAACATTTGTATGTTGGAGATAACGGAGTTTCTAAATATTCCATTTGTTGGTATCTACCAAACAAATTCATCCCTGATTCAGAAGTGTAATTCCATCTAGTCAGCTGAGAAAAATAGGTTTTGGGTATTCAGCTACCAGATTTGTCCTATCAGATGGTCCTATTGTTCCTTTAGAACTGTAACCGGGACCACACAAAGAAACCAGCACAGACTGGAGAGCAATTGGAGGGTGTTACCATTGGATATGATTAATTCAAACGTTGAACAGCTATGGTTACGCACCAACTCTACGTCAGGCACTACACTAGGCATGAAGAATTAGAGATAAACAAAACAGAGCTGTCATCACCCTTATGAAAATCAGACACACAGGGAAGATAGATATTAAACAATTACATAAAGAAATAGGTAATTTTTAACTATGCTAAGTACTACAAAGGAAAATAGAGCATGCCATGAGAGCAGGGTCAGATTACCCAGTAAACAAGATAAGCACAGGCTTACTTACTAATCTATAGTGCACAATTTCGCATGAGTTTCAGCACATCTTTGATGTGGGGGAGAAACAGGTGAAATTATTGTGAACTTGTGCACTACAGATTAGAAAGTAAGCACAGGTAAGCCCGTGCTTACCTTGCTTACTGGGTACTCTGTCCCTATCAGGGGTTGTAAATTTGGAAGGAGGTTTTGATTCTATAAGGTAATGAAATGATCTGATTTTTGTTCTGAGAAGTTTATTTTACCGTGAAGAGAATGCATTGGAAGACAGCGAGCATGGAAAAAGGGTGAAGAATTTTAGAAGTCGATGTTTTGGTTTATTTGTGAGATAATGGTGATTTGATTTAGAGTGGTAATGAATAGAGATAGAAAGGAATAAAAAAGTTCAAGATGTATTTTGGAGGTAAAACTAACCACGTGCAGAATGTAGAGGATGAAGAAGATAGCATTTAAGGATGGTGCCCAGGTTTTTGATGTAAGCCATTATGAGAATGGAGTTGTCATGCATTAAGATGCAGCAACTTGGGTTGGAGGAGAGAGAGAAATAGTTCACTTCTGCACATGTTAAATTTGAGATGCCTGTAAAATATCTGAATGGGAATGTCAAGGACATAGTTGAATATATGAATCTGAAATGTGAAGAAAGGGATGAGCTGAGATAAAAATTTGACTGTTTTTTCAGTTAGGATTCTTAGAAGTTGTAAGCAAGAAAAGCCAAATCTGATGAATTCATCCAAAAAGGTATTTATTAAAGGATATTGGGAAGTTGACAGGATTTCCAGGAGTACCCTTTGGGGGCAAGGCCCCGGAATCACTCCCCCAGAAATAGCCTGGGAATGACAGCATTGCTGCCACCCCTGGGCAGACATGGTGACATGCAATATCAACAGCACCAGCCTGGACACTGGTGAGGACTAAGCACCTGCCTCTGCTTCCTCTAGAGAGTGTTGATTTATGACATTGAAGATAGAAGAGTGATTAAGGAAGAATAACACCAATAACATCACCCATTATAAAAACTAGTATCTATAGAATCTTGGATCTGTGCTACGAACAAGATTAAATACTTTATGGTGTCTTAGTCATCAAGTGCTGCTGTAACAGAAATACCACAAATGGATGGCTTTACCAAAGGGAAATTTATTCTCTCACAGTCTAGGAGGCTAGAAGTCAAATTCAGGGAGCCAGCTCTAGGTGACGGTTTTCTCTCTCTGGCGGCTCTGGGGCAAGGTCCTTGTCATCAGTCATCCCTGGGTGAGGAGCTTCTCAGTACAGGTACCCAGGGTCCAAAGTACGCACGATTATCCTGGCTCTTGTTTCTTGGTGGTGTGAGGTCCCCATGTCTCTCTGCTCTCATCTTTTATATGTCAAAAGAGAGTGATTTAAGACACAACCTAATCTTGTAGATTGAATCCTGCCTCATTCACATAACTGCCGCTAATCCTACCTCATTAACATCATAGAGGTAGGATTTACAACACATAGGAAAATCACATCAGATGATGAAATAGTGGGCAGTCACACAGTACTGGGAATTATGGACTAACCAAGTTGGCACACATTTTTGAGGGACACAATTCAATCCATGACACTTAGATTATATAATTTCATCATTACAAAAACCCTTTGTGAGGGAAAGAATTGCTATCCCCCTTTTACAGATGAGAAAGTTTAAAAGGTTTATACATTTAGTATGTTGTAGATCTTGGATTCAAATTTACATAAGACTCCAGAACTCATTCTCTGCATTATGGTGGATGGTATCATACAGCTGGGAGGCCATGGAAAGTGAGAACTGATAAGTGTCTCCTGGGTTTGGCAACACAGATGCAATTGGTGACATTGGAAGTGCAATTTCAATACTGAGGGATGGAAAAAATTACAGAGGGCTGAAGAGTAGTGGGAGACAGGTTAGTAAGTGGAGAAAGCCTAATTAGATTACTTTTGGAGGCATTTGGCTGAGAAAGGAAGTAGAGAGAGAAAGTGGTAGCTGAAGAAGTATCAGGGTGTCAAAAGATTTCCTTCCTTCTTTCCTTTCATCTTTCCTTCCTTCCTCCCACCCTCCCTCCTTCCTTCTTTCCCTTCCTCCCTCCCGCTCTTCTTTCCTTCCTTCTTTTCTCCTCTTCTCTCTTCATTCTTGCCTCTCTCCCTCCCTCCCTCTCTTCCTCCCTTCCTCCCTCCTCTTTCCTTCCCTCCCTTCCTCTTTCCCTTCCTTCCTACTCGCTTCCCTCCCTGACTTCTTTCTCTCAGTCCTGAAATAAACTAATGGGTGTTTAAATGCTGACAGGCAAGCCTTGTTAATGAAGAAGAGGTTAAGGAAGCAGGAAGAGATGCGATAACCCAGGAAGGTGAGGCCTATGAGCTTGTGGAAGTGATGACCAGAGCATGTAGGGTAGAACTGACCTTTAATGGAAGGCACTCTTTCTCTGCTGCACCTGGAGAGAAGGAGAGGGAAGGAGTGGGTGAAAGATATTAAAAATTTAGTTATAGATAAAAGTAGGATCTTTGCCTGACGTCTTCTATTTTTCTCAGTGAAGTATAGGATAAGATCATCAGCTAAGGCAAAGAAAATACGGGGATATCTGGAAATTTAGTAGAGAAGAGATGACACGTGATATTTGTCTAGCACAGTGAAAGAGAGCCCAGCTAACTAAAAAGTGTAGTGAGCTTGCCAGGCAGTGTTGGAGTCTTTTATTTTATTTTTTTAATATTAATGATTATGAAATTAAAGTGATACTAATCAGACAAATCATGTGATCCCTGCATCCCGAGAAAGGCATTTTAGAACTATGATGATGGGTAGAGTGTAGAGAATGAATTGGAGTGTAATTCTCAAAGCAGGAAGACATCAGCATCCTCACAGAGAATAATTCCTCCCTTTGGGAAAATGGCTTCTATCGTGACATTTTCTAGATGTGATCCCATGGACCGTAGACTTGGCTATCATTGTACGGAACACCGGTTCCAGTTAAATGGTAAAAACAGAAATATACATAGGTAATCTTAGTGCAACAAACAAAAGCTTCACTGGAAAAGGCCCAGGGAGCATTTTCTCTGAAGTTCCCCCTTCATTTACTTCATCATCTATCTGCTGACATACACCCACTAGCCAATCATCCAGACCATTTCCCTTTTCACTTTGAGTAATTCACTGACTTGCAGTGTGTGGAGGTATGTTTTAAAATCTACTTATTACTCAGTGTTATGTAACTGTTTTTGTTAAATTAGCTAGATAGAAGATAGATAGATATAAAGCTGCTGTCAAGTCGACACCGACTCATTTCAACCTTATGTACAACAAAACTAAACTCTGCCTGATCCTGGGTCATCCTTTCAATTGCCAGAATGTTCAAGTCCATTGTTGCGATAATTGCGTCAATCCATCTCACCAAGCGTCTCCTTTGTCCTCATAGGACCTCTGCTTAACAAAACATGATGTGCTTTTCTAGCAATTGATCCCTTCTGAAGACCTGTACAAAGTGAACTAGTCAGACAATGTTCTGTTGTGATACATAAAGTTTTCACTGACTAATTTTTAAAAGTAGATCTCCAGGCCTTTCTTTTTCATCTCTGTTAGTCTGGAAGCTCCAGTGAAACCTTTTCACCAAGGGTGACCCTGCTGATATTTGAAATAACGGTGACATAACATAACACACAAGCTACCGTGGTACGAGAAACTGACAGACAGGTGATAGTAAAATAGACTCGTACCGGCTAATATTCTTAGAGAAGGAAGAAAAAGAAAAACAAGTAAATATTTCAGTGGTGTTATTTATTTATTCATTCCCAAGGATAATTAAGCAAGGTATTCTGTCTTGATTTATGTGTTTAGCGTCAGAAAAAAGTACCTATCTATAAAATACCAGTGAAACTGAAAGCATCGGTGAAACCTGTTCACGTTTTCACTTACGAACTACAGATCATTACTAGCACATAAAGCTTTCCTTTAATAACCAGCAATTTGTCTTGAGAACTGTCAAGCTGAAATAATTCAAAAAACTAACAAATGTTGTCATGAAGTTTTGATTGAATAGGTTGATTTTTAGAAGGTGAAACCATCCTCTTTTGCAGCAGACTTCAGTGCTTGGGGATGGATCATTTCTGTCCAAGGGAAACACTGCCATATGGCCATGGCATCAGCCATTTTTAATCCTTGAAAATTAGATCTTAAAGTAAAAAGCCAAGGGATGATGCAAATTCTCACACTTTGTCTATGTCCCTTCAAAAACCCAGCCAGATGATGATGAAAAAAAAAAAGAACATTAATTAGGGAACTGTGAGGCTGTTGATATAATCTAAGTGATTTATAATTAAAATTTTAGTTCACAGCATAAATATATATATATATATTTCTACAAATAAAGTTCAATCTGCTGTATTTACCCTCAGGAACAAATTCTAGAATTGTAACACTGGAAAGGATGCCATCTAATGTAAGATTCATCATTGACTTAATAAGCATGTTTTTGGAAAAAAAGAAACACTACATTAAATGCACATGATGTTTTTGAATAAAGTCCACTTTTCTATGCATTTATTCAGATTATTTCATACAAGTTAATTCTTCTGTATCACATTCAAAATTTGAGTCTAAGCTGTCATCCTATTCACTGTCTAAACATTCTGCGTGATTCTTTTGGCTTTTGGTAGTACAGCATTCTCCTCCTTTTCAAAGCTCTTGCTCGTGATCTTGACCTCCACTCTTGCCTTAGGATTGACAGAATGAAACTGAAGCATATTGAAGAACACCAGGTTTTGTTTGCATTTGCTATTTGGATGAATTTACAGTTTCAATGTTTCTATAATAGATATCGGTATTGCTGTATATTAATCGGTTTCTTTTGAATATCAGCTGGAAGCTTTTGACAGTTTCTAAGTTTTGGTCCTTAATGAAACTCTGTGGGTCTCTAGAACTTCCCTTGGATTTTTAAATCCTATGATATGTGCTGAGATGCTTGGCAATGTCCAGTGCCTTCTGATTATTTTTCCTCATGTGGTTTGTCATTTTATTAACTATGCAGATACATGTGCATGTACATGTATATACATATACACACATATACATACATACAGTTTTATTTCAATATGTTTATCTTCTTACTTAGAAATCGAAAAACATTTAGTTTTGGACTTAAAAGACAGTGTGGAAGTATATTTGTTTCTCTTCAGTGATTCTTTGTTTCAAACAGTATCAATAATGATGACAACCAGTACCAGTTGCATGGCTGCTAGTTCCTGTTGAGTCAAAAGACCAACTCACGGCGACTCCACGTGTGTCAGCGTAGAACTGTGCTCCAATAGGGTTTTCAGTGGTTGAACTTTCAGAAGTAGATTGCTAGGCTTTTCTTCCAAGGCACCTCCGTATGGACTTGAACTGCTTGCGAACCTTTCAGTTGGTAGCGGAGCACCTTAACGATCTACACCACCCAGGGTGTCCAATAATGATGACAGCTAACATTTATTGAGTGCTTCTGTGTGCCAGACACAATTCTCAGCCGTCTATCAGCATCAGTTCATTTTCTCACAATCGTCCTATCGTCAACCCCATTTTACAGATGAGCCGCAGGAGATAAAATAACTCAGCAAGTTCTCACAGCTCCTAGTGGTAGAACCGGAGCAAGCTTCTCATTCTGGCATCTATATTCTTAACCACGAGAAATACTGCCTTTTAGAGAAAATTTACTTCCTTCAAATGTGTCTCTCTTTGGTTTGCTGTAATAATCTCTTGCATTAATACTGCATCATGACATCATCTTTTTGTTGACATTTTAAACCACAATTAGAAATAAAAATGCAAATTAAAGTTTAATCATGTGTGGTGCTACCGGTGCGAACTGTGGAGATACATGGATGAACATCAGATACCTTCAACACAAAGCCGAGGTGCACAGCCAATTACACTTCTTTATAAGTGGCAAGTTGCTCCTAGCGTCAATTGTAAAATGTATACTGATTTGAGAAATGTTCATATGTGGAAAAATGTGACCACCACCCATTTGTCAGTTTGTTATACTATAGTGGCTCACATGTTGTTGTGATGCTAGAAGCTATCCCACTGGTATTTCAAATACCAGCGGGGTCGCCCATGGAGGACAGTTTTCAGCATAGTTTCTGGACTCAGACAGACTAGGAAGAAAGGCCTGGCAGTCTACTTCCAAAAATTAGCCAATGAAAACCCTATATATTGCAACAGAATATTTTCTGATATAGTGCTGAAAGATGAGTCCCCTAGGTTGGAAGGCCCTCAAAATACACAGTCATCACAAAAATGGACTTGAGCTTACCAACCAATAATCATGACAGTAGCACAGGACCAGGCAATGTTTCATTCATGTTGTACATGGGGTGGATGAGTCAGAGTCAAGTTGACAGCAACTAACAACAATAAAGGCTCAATGAAATACATAATAATAATAATTAACAGCTACCATTATTGAGTATGTCCTGTATGGCTGACACTGTGTGGCTTATAATACCAGCAGTGCCCACCCAATATCCACTCATCATGTCTTCCATATTCATAGACTCCCGTTTGCCTGTGGGTAACAGTATGCCCACCCAACCTACAGCTAGAGGTGCCCCAGGACAATTCTGACCAATGAGGTACAACTAAAAACAAACATAAAAACCAATCAGTTACCGTCAATTGTGACTTATGGCAACTTCATGTGTGTTAGAGTAGAACTGTGCTCCATAAAGTTCTCAATGGCTGATTTATTAGATCTCCAGGCATTTCTTCCAAGGCACCTCTGGTTAGACTTGAACCTACAACATTTCAGTTAGCAGATCAACGCTTAACTGTTTGTGCCACCCGGTAATTCCCAAGATATAACTAGAAGTCAAGAAATTATAGTTTCAGAGGAAGAGTTTTTTCCTGATAAAAAGGGACAATGTTGCCACAAGAAAACACAAATTCTAGTTCCTTGAACATGCCTGGGAATCCTGCCTTTGTGTCTCAGCTAATGCTGTGTGCTCTGCTCATTTCGCCTGCCAAAACCCCACCCACCTTCCAGCCTCAGCCACGGTGTCTCGCCTTATGGTGGAAAGAGGCCTGGTGTACAAATGGTTGTGGGTGATTCTTACCAAGTTAATTAATCTTTCTAAACTTTATTTTTCTCACCAGCAAAATAGAGACTAAAATTGCCTACTTATGAGGTATGTGAGGATTTAATGTGATAATGTATGAAAACTTCCTCACATGGTACCTGGAACAAAATAGGAGCTTCTCACAGAAGCCTATCCACGTGCCCAGCAGAAGTGACCTTGCCCTCTCTTCCTGAGGGCTGCGCCACACCATCCCAAGTCACGATTTCTTCTTTATTTTGATTCATAGTGCCTGTGTTTCTTCCTTCCCAAATAAAGGAAGGCTTCTTGAAGCCACAGGCCTTTGCACATAGCTAGTGTGTATGTTTTTATTGGGCTGAAAATATGTTAGAAGTCCCTGGGTAACACAAATGGTTAAGCATTCAACTACTAGCTGAAAGGTTGACGGTTCAAACCCACCCAGAGGCGCCTTGGAAGATAGGCCTGGCAATCTGCTTCCGAAAGTGCACAGCCTTCAAAACCCTATGGAGCAGTTCTAATCTGAACACGTGGGATCGCCATGAGTCGGAATCGACTCATGGCAACTAACAACAACAAAAATATATGCTATTCTAGCACGTAAGCCAAACTGAATTTACTTCACAGATTTGCAGACGTGGTTTTTGTTTTGGGTTCAGGATAGTGTGTGGTCAGTTTAGAAGGTTTTACTGAGCACTCATAGGTCAGTGCGCAAGGGAAAAAGACAGCAAGCAAAAAGATCTAGGCTACAAAAACTCTGAAACAGTGAAGTATTTCCAGTTTTAACAGAGCTCTCTAAGATTATGATTCAAAGTTAAATATAAATTTCGGTTGAATATGTAGTCTTTTTGTGGTGACAAATGTAATAGGGAATAAAGCAGTTGATTTGACATTTTATGGTGCAATTACACCAATTTTCTTTTAAAAATTGCTAACAGTAGTAGTAGGATATATTGATCCACGCTAGAAAATGAAAACTCCTCTCGGTTAGAAGTAATTGAACTTTATGATGACATATCACCCAGAGGTGTGGAGGTCTTCTAGTTACTATGGGGTTGAAATGGCAAGAAAGGAACTAAAACATAATTCAGCTGTGACCTCTCTTCCCTTGAGCCTTCCCCACTTGTGTAAATCTAAAGTGAGAACTGTGGGAGTATGAGAGAGGGGAGAGAGAGAAAGGGAAGCAGGAAGGGTGGCAGGAGGGGTGTTCCAGAACAGTTTCTCCATTTTCAGAAGATAGCAGGGGTGGTGCGTTAGTCAGGGTTCTACAGAGAAGCAAAACCAATTACACAAATATATGTGTATGTATGTATGTATATACAAATATATATGTATATGTGTGGGAAACCCTGGTGGTGTAGAGATTAAGAGCTATGGCTGCTAATCAAAAGGTCAGCAGTTTGAATCTACCAGGCAGTCCTTGGAAGCCCTGTGGGGCAGTTCTACTCTGCCCTGTAGGGTCACTATGAGTCGGAATCGACTCTACAGCAATGGGTTTGGGTTTGTTTTTTTTGGTATATATGTGTGTGTGTATATGTATACACACACACACACGCAGAGAGATTGTAAGAGATTAATTTTCAGGAATTGGATTATGAGATTGTGGGGGTTGGCAAGTTCAAAATCTATAGGTCAGATGACAGACTGGAAACTGCCATGGGGCAGGCTGTGTCTGAAATCAGTAGGCTAGGTAGCCGACTGGAAACTCTGGCAAGATAGCTATGTTAACAGTCTCGAGGCAGACTCTTTCTCCCTAGGGAAACCTCAATTTTTGCTCTTAAGACCTTCAGCTGATTGGATGAGGCCCACCCACGTTGTGGAGAGTCATCTGCTTTAATTAAGACCAGCTGATTTAAGTGTTAATCACATGTAAATGCCTTGATAGCAACATCTAGTCTAGCATTTAAACACACAACTGGGCACCTTATTCTAACCAAGCTGATACATAAAAGTAACAATTACAGACGAGGAGGAGGAGGAGGAGGAGGAGGAGACACATTCATGAGAAGTCAGATCAGAACACTGCAGCCAATATGTGTGAACACCTTAATGTATATACTTACATGTCCACATCTAGACAGACAGACACCTACCGTAAATACACACCATTATACAGAGAGCATTTTGCATGGGTGTTAGAATAGTTGGTTTCCTCTCAAACATCAATCCACTCCATTGCTATTATTCGAGAAAGCAGGCCAGCTTGGTTTTCTCCCAATTTGAAATAGTATTTTCTCCTTAATAACCCTTTTATTCTCACAAAATACTTTCTCCTCCTATGTCAGATGGAATCCAGTGCCAATCATAAATATATTTATCTTTCCTTCCCCTACTTGTGAAATAGAGCCCTAGCTATTAATTGCATAAAAGGCTGTCTTATGTTCAGATTAATTTTACTGATATATTATGAAATCCTTAAAAAGTTCTTTTTATTTTCTTTACAAGATGTTCTCTTCTGATGAGTTAGACTCTACGTGAGGCAACTGGAAAGATTTCATACCCCACATTCCTTTAACTGCTCTATTACGGTTTCTGTGCTCTGATTATGTGTTAATAGTTTTCTGACATCTGAAATCACAGCCCCATTTGAGCCACATGGAGTGTTTTATCTCAAAGGGATTCAGCCTTAAATACAGATGGGCTTGTCAGCCTGGTCTAGATGACATTTTTATAACCTGTAATGTTCTTTAGCAAGATGTGGTTAATGATCCTTCACTTCATCCAACCAGAGGGTGCTCAGTTCCTGGTGGAAGGTCGCATTCACACACTGCTTCTGAGCCTGCTGAACACAAAGCTATCGCTGTGGGAACCACAAATGAAAATCGAGGTATTGCTACATTACTCATTTTATCACAATTGGTGTTATTCCCGGTATTGCTGTCCCCTGTTTGTACCCATGCCGTGCTATTTTACTTTAGCCTAGTTTGACTTTTTGCTCTTGGAACAACACTCCTCCTAGGCTTAGAGGGAATGGAATGTCCCTCTGCATCTGTCTCCCTTTGCTTGGCTGGAACTCCAAAATGAGCTGGTCCTGTTGAGACTGGCTTCTAGAAGCTTCATAGGCCTCCTGCTAACATAATGAGACTATTTAGAAAACTACTGTAGGAGGTCAAAAGAAGCCAAGAGATGCGCCTGTGGAATACTTGAGACTCATGGTCTCTGAGTCCCTTCTATTTTCCCCTTTCCTTTACTCTTTTCAGATTACTTCCCCCTGGGCCTTTGAACCCTACTCTGCTGGGATTAAAGTCAATAAAAGATTCTTAAGCATCTTGTTGGTGGAAGGCACCATGCCATGCGATGGGAGGATACAGCCTGCCCTCATACAGTTCAGAGTGTGAAACCTTCGATGTACTACCTCCTGGTCAGTAAATACTTCCATAAGCAATAAAGTAGGTGCAGTCAAGAGAGATGCAAGCAAAGTGTTGAAGTTATTTCCAAATGGCAGGAAAATAGAAACCACCAAGGAAGTGGCATTTGGACAAGACCTTGAAAGGGGATTAGGAATTCGATAGCAGGAGAGAGAACACACATGCGTTTTCAGACTTTTGAAGAGCTCGAGTAATTTTGGGAGAGTGGGAGCTGTTTCTGGGGAACCTAGTGTGTAGCTCGAGAGGTCGATGTGGCTTGAGTAGGCTGTGCAGTGAGATCCAGTAGTGGGCAAAGTAGAAGAGGCTGGAAGGCCAGGCTAGAGTACCAAGCTTGGGATTGGGTGCTTGGATGCCACACTAAACAAGATCTTTATCCTACTGACAATGGGGAGGCATCAGAGGGTTTTGAATAATACTATTCAACTAATGTTTTAGGGTCATCCCTGTGGTCACTGGGGGACCACAGAGACCAATTAGCAACCTCATTTGCTAGATGAGGTTACAAGGGCTACAGTCAAGGAATTGGAATGAACAGACAATACTTGTAAAGAGCTGATATGAATATTCAGGGAAAGATGAGAGTGACTCCAGGGTGTCTAGACTGGGATGTTGCTGACTTTCTCTGTAGTGGCCTAAACCAAAAAACCATTGTCACTGAGTCAGTTCCAACTGAGAGTGATCCTATAGGACAGAGTAGAACTGCCCCATAGAGTTTCCAAGGAGCAGCTGGTGGATTCAAACTGCCAACCTTTTTGTTAGCAGCTGAACACTTAGCCACTGCGCCACCAAGACTCCCCGTAGTGGCCTAGCACCTGTAAATACAGCACAGAGACAGAAGCAAAATAGACCGAGTTAAGAAGCAGGTCAATGTTATCTTAGGCACATACTGGTGATCAATACTTGTCAATTGCTCTTTGACCTGCTGGCACTGTTTGTGGGGCTCCATCCATTCTGTAGTGCGTTCTGATTGTCCTACAGTAGGTACTTGCCTACCACCCTTGCCTTCCAATGTGGTGAACTACCTTTCTAAGAAAACCTACTTATTCATATGTCTCATGCCCACAGAGCCCTCACTGAGCTAACTAACAGGTAAGATGATCTATGTTAGTATATTAATAAGTTGGTAGGTTAACATCCCAGAGTAAACCTGTTGCGTTTTACATGTAACTTTATGGTTAGTCCAAATAGTTATGCTAATAGTAATATTCTCTGCCTTGTACTGGTGAAGTTGGAAGATATCTAGAGACTTCCATGCATATAAGATGCATCTCTCCTCTTTATGAGTGGAGTTGGCTGCTTATATAAACAAAACAAGGGAAAATAAAGGATTGTTTAAATCAAAACAATGATATTTAGGTAAGCCAGGGTTGTAAAACAAAGCAAAAACTGTATTTTAACATCTGCTAAAAAGTTTATTTTCAAACTGTAATTGTATAATTTTTAAAAAATTATACTACATATACCTGTGCTATAGAAAAGTGTGGTCTAAAATGTTTTTTGTTTTTTTTCCCAAAGAGTATTTCCCTCACAGAAAAAGATTGCTTGAAGAAAACTTCAGGAGATAGGAGGGGCAAAGGGCTAATGTTGTAACTGCTACCAATAATTTCTCTTCATGGAGAGTTTCCATTTCTTTCACAGGTGCTTCTAGGTAGATTTTGTATCGTCAGCCTTCAGGGGATGAGTTGTTCATGTTGGGTACTTCTGTACTACAGGAATCGTGTTCCTACCCGCTGAAACGTAGCCACCTTAGGGGCAGATCGTAACGACCACTTGAAAGAGCATAGACTGCTGTAAACAGATTAAGCATAGAAGTGACACGGATTATGAGAGACTTCAGGGGACTTCAGGCAGCTAGAACATAATTACCCAAATTACATTTGGCCTAAACAACAGGCTAATGTTTCTTTTCTAGCCACAATTTTCAGGGAGACGTTCATGTTCTTTATTGCAATTTCCTGTTCAAGGAGAAGCAGGCATTTTTGAGCAAAGCAACAGTTTTCAAGCCATTATTGTATTTGATTTTTTGTTGTTTGGTATCCAGAGCTGTCCAGAGTCCTTACTTTCGTTCTATAGTCCGTTTTGGTTATATGATACTGAATGCGTATAGAGTCGTGGTTTCTTATATTTTCATTGGATGGATTGGGACAGAATTTTTTGTTTGTTTATTTGTTTTCTCTGTTTTATTCCGGTTGTTTGCTTGTTTATTTGTTTTGGGTTCTGGGGGGACTATCACAACTTGGGAGTCCGGGTGGCGCAGTGGTTAAGAGCTGGGCTGCAAACCAAAAGGTCAGCAGTTTGAATCCACCAGCTGCTCCTTGGAAACGCTATGGGGCAGCTCTACTCTGTCCTGGAGGGTTGCTATGAGTTGGCATTGACTCAAAGGCAATGGGTTTGGTTTTTACTACAGCTTGTTTTTTCAAATTTATGACTATTTCCAAAATAGTTCTTGAATTCAAAATTTTGTTTTTCAGGATGTTAAATCACATTCCACTGTTCTCAGTAGAACTGACATCCAAATTCAAAAAACGTGAGGGATTAGGAGTGTTTGACCTCTCCAGGGCTGTGTTGTTAATGCTTTAACTACAAAGCACTTATGCTTTTGGAAATTCCTAGTCAACAGTATGGGGTTGACATCCTCATGTTTCACGGCAGTGTTAAGATTACTAATATTCTCCCTTATGTAAGAAGTAAAACCATGGCTTCCAATTTTAATTTTCCCAAATGTCTTTGAAATTCATTTATTCATTCAACCAATAAATACTTGTTTTTAGAGCATCTTGTGGCACACAGATGCACTGAGAGAGGAGCTGCATACCCACCCAGGTGAGCATTGCCAAGGGCAGTGAACAAACCTGGTATTCTTCTGGGAATGACTTTTAGAGGAGAGGACCCTCCACATAGATGGGAAATGGAGAACAACTTGATCAGTCCTCTCTTCATTCTGTATAGCACAAGGAAATATCATCAGAAAGCTTTTTGGTGTCACTGAACCCTTTGAGTATCCTACTTGTCTTAATTATCTGATGCTGCTGTAATAGAAATACCACAAGTGGATGGCTTTAACAAAGAGATATTTACTTTCTCACAGTTTAGGAGTCTAGAAGTCCAATTCAGGGTGCCAGGTCTAGGGGAAGGCTTTCTATTTCTTTTGGCTCTGGGGGAAGGTCCTTGTCTCATTTCAACATCTGTGGGCCCAATGTTCCTTGTAGACCTCCATGTGTCTTGGCATCAGTCTTCACCTGGGTCTGAGAGGTTCTCAGCAGAGGCACCCGATGCATTCCACTCCCGGCTCTTCTTTCTTGATGGTAATAAGGTCCCTCTCTCTGCTTGCTTGTTTAACCTCTTTTATATCTCAAAAGAAATTGACTCAAGATACAGCCTAATCCTGTAGCTTGTATCCTGCCCCATTAACATAACTGCCTCTAATCTTGCTTCGTTAATATTGCAGATGTTAGGATTTACAACACATAATTACATCAAATCACAAACTGGAGGATAATTACATCAGATCACACAATGGAAGATAATTGCATAATACTGAGAATCATGGCCTAGCCAAGTTGACACAAATTTTTGGGGGACACACAATTCAATCCATACCACTGTTGAAGTATGATCTCTCAAGAATAATGCATTTTCCCATGCACAGTATTTTCTAACCATTACAGGTGATTTAAACATTTCATGAAGCTTATCTATAGGCCCCCAGATGTCTATGAGATTTAGGTGAACTATCAATGATGTGCAGATGCAAAGGTGAAAACTTCCCTCAATATTTTATGATGATACATCGTTAGACTTGTAGGTCCTTGCTACTTAAAGCGTGGTCTGCCAAATCAGCAGCAGCAGCATCACCTGAGAGCTGTTAGAAATGAGGAGATTCAGCTCATCCACTGAGTCATAATCTGTCTTTTAAAAACATTCTAGGTGATTTGTGCACAGATTAAGCACTGCAAACAACTAGGCCAGAGAATAAAGTGTGTGTGTGTGTGTGTGTGTGTGTGTGTGTGTAGTTGCTTCTTGAAGTAAATCTTAAGGCCTTTTCACATTAGATGGCCTTTTCACATTAGATAAATATTACTAGTTATTTGTGAACACTGCTCTTTTTTAAAATAACTTATTTTTGTTGTTGCCATTGTTGTTGAGAATATACACAGCAAACCAAACACCAATTCAACAGTTTCTACGTGTATAATTCAGTGATATTGATTACATTCTTCGAGGTGTGCAAC
Source organism: Dugong dugon (assembly GCA_030035585.1). Classification (NCBI taxonomy): domain Eukaryota; kingdom Metazoa; phylum Chordata; class Mammalia; order Sirenia; family Dugongidae; genus Dugong; species Dugong dugon. Next base: position 113,043,893 of record CM057468.1, on the reverse strand, counting down.
CATACTCACCCTCCTTTTCTGAGTTGTTCCTCCCCCATTAATGTAAACTCATTGCCCTCTAAAGTTCCTATCTAGTCTTTCGAGTTGCTCTTGTCAATTTGATCCCACGTAGACTGGTCTTAAGAGAGCGTAATTCTCAAGGCAGACATGCTTTACTAGTTAAGCTACACTATTGTTTGGTTTTAAGAAGACGTCAGGGGATATTTTTGGTTTAAGGTTTAAAGATTATCTCACAGCAATAGACACTGCTACTTGGATGTAAAATTCCTAGAAGGAAGTTAGCTATCTGCATCAGAATTTGTTGTACTCTTTGACATAGCAAATCCAGCTGAAGAAACTTATTTTTGAAAACCAGACTAGTCTACGTAGAAACAAGTATAAGACTTTATGGCAATGTTGTTATATGATCAAATACTTGGCAATAATCCAAGTATTCATCTCTAAGGGATTAGTTACATAAATTATGGTACATCTATGTCTTGGTTATCTAGTGCTGCTATTACAGATATACCACAAGTGGGTGCCTTTAACAAAGAGAAATTTATTTCTTCACAGAAAGTAAGCTAAAAGTCCAAATTCAGGACATCAGCTCCAGGGGAAGGCTTTCTCTCCCTGTTGGCCTTCTCATCAACGTCCCCCTAGACTAAGTGCTTCTCCACGCAGGGACCCCAGGTCCAAAGGATGCGCTCTGCTCTTGGCACTGCTTTCTTGGTAGTATGAGGTCCCTAACTCTCTGCTTGCTTCTCTTTCCTTTTATCTCTTGTAAGATAAAAGGTGGTACAACCCACACCCCAGAGAAACTCCCTTTACATTGGATCAGGGATATGACCTGGGTAAGGGTGGTGTTACAATCCCATCCTAATCCTCTTTAACATAAAATTACAATCACAAAATGGAGGACAATCACATAGTACTGGGAATCATGGCCTAACCAAGTTGACACATATTTTTGGAGGACAGAATTCAATCATGACAATCCATAAATGGAATAATGTATAGACTATAAAGTCATATTAGTAACCTTTATGTATTAAAATATTAAGTTTCTCATAATATTTTGTTAATTGAAAAAGGAATAATTCAAGTGTAGGCATATTATCTCACTGTTTTTTTAAATATACAACTGTAGATATAATGAGAAACAATTTAGATCAAACAATAGCCATGGTTATCAATAAATAGTGGTAGGATGATGGACACATATTCTCTTTTCCTTTCTTTCTTTTGCTTATCTCTATTTTCAGATTTTATCTACAATAAATATATTATGTTAAATGATTCAATGGTAACGGATTTTGTTTGGTTTTGTAAAATATTTTCAAGTTAAAAAGTACAAACAGGATTGTTCTCTAAGACTAAAGAGTATTACCACATATCAGAAGAAGGAATTCTGAATTGAATTCTTTTTTTCTGATACTTGGTAATATTCTGTTTCCTCCCATCATCAATGGTCAAGACGGATGATTACATGAGTTTGGCTTTAAAAGGACAATAAATAGGTGGAGTATCTCTAATTGGATATTGAGCCTTGGGTATAGTTTTCTTCAGTTGATACACAACAAACTACGCTGTGGGCAAAGAAAATGTGAACGCTTCATTTTTTTTCTCCTTCCCCTATGCGGTGATCTGATTATTGGTGGTTGCAACATAATGTTGCAATCTGTCCTTTATGTTGGATGTAACTTTTTCAATAACACCATTATTGAGATGGTGAGGGACTTTAGAAACTGGTGAAACAAAAATTATTGTTAGATGCCCTTAAATCACTTCTGACTCATAGCGACCCTGTGTACAACATAACAAAACACTGCCCAGTCCTGCACCATCCTGACAATCATTGCTATGTTTGAGACCATTGTTGCAACAACTGTGTTAAGCCATCTCGTTGAAGGTCTTCCTCTTTTTCACTGACCCTCTGCTTTACCAATCATGATGTCCTTCTCCAGGGACTGGTCCCTCCTGATAACAGGTCCAAAGTGCATGAAGCGAAGGCTCGCCACCCTTGTTTCTAAGGAGCATTCTGGCTGTACTTCTTCCAAAACAGATTTATTTGTTCTTCTGGCAGTCCATGGCATATCCAATATTCTTCACCAACACCATAACTCAAAGGCATCAATTCTTCCTCAGTCTTCCTTATTCATTGTCCAGCTTTCACATGCATATGAGGTGACTGAAAATACTACGGCTTGGGTCAGGCGCACCTTAGTCCTCAAGGTGACATCTTTGTTTTTAACACTTTTAAGAGGTCTTTTACAGCAGATTTGCCCAATGCAGTGTGTCTTTTTCTTTCTTGACTGCTGTTTCCATGAGTGTTGATTGTGGATCCAGGTAAAATGAAATCCTTAACAACTTCAATATTTTATCCATTTATCATAATGTTGCTTATTAGTCCAGTTGTGAGGATTTTTGTTTTGTTTATGTTGTGTGTAATCCATATTGAAGACTGTAGTCTTTGATCTTCATCAGTAAGTGCTTCAAATCCTCTTCACTTTCAGCAAGCAAAGTTGTGTCATCTGCACATCACAGTTGGCCCCTGGCCTTGTTCTGACAGATGATATTGAGCTTATCCATCTTTTCACAGATACAGTCGATTTGATTCCTGTGTATTCCATCCGGTGAGGTCCACGTGTATAGTTGCCATTTATGTTGTTGAAGAAAGGTATTTGCAATGAATAAGTCATTGCTCTTGCAAAATTCTATCATGTGATCTCCAGCATCATTTCTGTCACCAAGGCCATATTTTCCAGTTACCGATCCTTCTTGTTTCCAGCTTTTGCATTCCACTCACCAGTAATTATCAATGCATCTTGATTGCATGTTTGTTCAATTTCAGACTGCAGAAGTTGGTAAAAATCTTCAATTTCTTCATCTTTGGCCTTAGTGGTTGGTGCGTAAATTTGAATAATAGTCATATTAACTGGTCTTCCTTCTAGGTATATGGATATTATCCTATCACTGACAGCGTTGTACTTCAGGACAGATATTGAAATGTTGTTTTTGAGGATGAATGCAATGACATTCCTCTTTAGTTCGTCACCCCTGTCACGGTAGACTATATGATTATACAATTCAAAATGGCCAACACCAGCCCATTTCAGCTCACTAAAGCCTAGGATATTGATCTTTATGTGTTCCATCTCATTTTTAATGACTTCTAATTTTCATAGTTTCATACTTCATATGTTCCACGTTCCAGTTATTAATGGATGTTTGCAGGTGTTTCTTCTTATTATGAGTCATGCCACATCAGTAAATGAAGGTCCCGAAAGCTTTACTCCATTTATGCCATTAAGGGCAACTCTACTTTGAAGAGGCAACTCCTCCCTAGTCATATTTTGAGTGCCTTCCAACCTGAGGGGCTCATCTTCCGGCACTACATTAGATAGTGTTCCACTGCTATTCATAAGGATAATTTTTTTAGAAGTGGATCGCCAGGTCCTTCTTCCCAGTCTCTCTTAGTCTGGGAGCTCTGCTGAAAACTGTCCACCACGGTTGACCCTGCTGGTATATGAACACCGATGGCATGGCTTTCAGCATCAAGGCAGCATGCAAGCCACCACAGTATGACATAGGAGTGGTGGCTTAGGTAGATGTATTCCAAAAATGTGGGACTCAAATCAGGAAATAAAATAATAGACACTTCAGGGCATATCTGGTGTAAAAATAGTTTATTTCTGTTTTTGAAAGAATATATTCTGTGATATGCTCAGATTTTAGTTTTATTTCCAGGATCAAATAATTGCATTAAATTTCCATTCAACTTGGGCCTTAACAAAGGCAATAAAGCTCAAAGTAAAGGGTCATGTGAGTTTAATGCTTTTAATGATTGTTTTCTTATATTAGGTGGAATTCAGCAAATCAATTTCTCAATTAGCCAAGTAGAGAGTGAAATGGATAGAGTTGATATTAATCACTCACATGAGCATAAATAGCAATCAGGCATTCACTCTTTCCAGATGGGAATTCATGTTCACAATAATGCAATGTCAACCTGGTTAATTTTTTTTTTTATACCTTTGATCTTATCAATGGGAAAAAAAAAGATAAAATAGGATTTGTGTGTGTGTTAGTTATTTAACTGAAAAAAATTATTAACTTGTTATACTTTCATAGACAGGGCACTGAGGATGGTGCTTTTACAATTATCGGGGACATTTTTTAAATCTTGTATCATGTTGTCCTTCTGGCCGCCCGCCGTATGATACGGATAATATTAACCCCATTCAGAGGAGGGAAAACTCATAGTTTCCCAGAAATCTCACAGCTATGGTAGGTCTGATTCCAAAGCCTCTGCTCTTTCTACCACTAGACCCCACTGTCTCTAGATGGCTGTCTGGCCATGACATTCCTGGCAATTACTTAACATTCCGTCATTGGAAATAAACACCAAAATCACTGCTTTAAAGATAAAATCACTAAAACTCATTGATCATCTTAGGCAAAGGTAGCCTTATGTTTTTGTATATCCACAATGTGCAGCAAATAATGACTCAATAATGGTTTGATAATGCTGACGATGATATCAGTGGAGATGATGATAATGTAATCTCCCTGGAAGTACAAGAAGGCAGGGCAGGAGGCTGACACTGGACCTGGTTCCAGGCATCTCAGAGACCTAGAGAAGAGCAGAAGGTGCTCTCAGGTACTAATGTCGAGTTTGCAGCCAGCTGCAAATAAGAGAGGCTGACACCTATAGGAGTTTAAGTCAGCACTGAGAGATTAGATAGTCCGGAGCAGAATTTGGAAATGCAAAGAGAACAAGGAAAAGGAGAAACCAAGATTCACAGCCTACGGTATCAGGAAACCAGTTCAGCTGATGAATGAGAAGTGGGAAATAGGTGAAGTCTAGAGAAATTTTCAAGGTGGGGACAGATATTCCTCATGACTTGTATATGTAGTGCTATGGGCTTGGATATGGGAGTGCTAGGGGATGTTTAAAAAAAAAAAAAAAAAAGGCAGTTAAGTGTGGCCTGGGCATAGAACTGACTTTTCTATTTTCAGACTGATTTAGAACCACTTTTGAAACCTTTCTGCTTGCTCCTGGTTCTTTCATTAGTTTTTAAATCCAGTACATTTCCATAAAAGAGAACTTTAAAATGATAACAGGTTATTTTCTCTTACGATGATGAATAATACAAATCCTCTCACCCACTCTTTTTTAAATACACTTGATTTTTTATAGCAGTTTCAGGTTTCTAGAAAAATTATGCAGAAAGCACAGAGAGTTATCATATACCTTCTCTCCCTCAGCACATTTTCTCCCATTATTAACATCTTGCATTAATGCGGCACATTTGTTAAAACTGAGGCTTCTTTCATTGAGGTTCCTCTGTGTCTTCTCGTAGCTTGACAGCCCCTTTCTTTTTATCACTGAATACTACTCAATTGGATGGACATACCACAGTTTGCTTATCCACTCACCTATTGAAGGACAGCTTGGTTGCTTCCAACTTTTGGCAATTATGAATAAAAATGCTATAAACTTTCATACGAAAGTTTTTGTGCAGACATAAGTTTTCAGTTAATTTGGGGAAATACCTAGGCATGGGTACCATTCTCATTTTAAATGGAAGTAAGTGATTTATTCCTAATGGAAGCTGTTTTCTATATAGCATTCCAGTCTAAAGCTTTAATAAATGATACACTGAAAAAAACTCTGTAAACATGGATTTAAAACTTAAAACTCCTTTTAAGATAAAATAGGCACTTTTTTCTATACTTCCTTGTCATAAATGAATTAAAAAATGTGAGAAACTGGTTTTTCCTTTTTAATGGATCTTTTAATCTAGATAATTGTAAACTGGAGACTAATCCCTGAGTAATATGGATTCTCTGAATATACTATATAGTTATTAAAAGGAGGAGGTAATTTTAACATACAAAGAATAATTATTTTTAGATACAGAAAATAACAATTCCTAATGCCTTTTAAAAAAAGATAGTTTTTAAATTATTTAAAGGTCTTTGAAATTTAACATTAAATTGTAACAATATTAGTGGCATAAAAACTATCTCGATTATTTATTTTAGCTTAAAAATTGTTTTCATTTTAATCAAAAAGATTTTTTCATCCAAGTGTTCCAGGCACAGCCCCAGAAAGTATAATATCAAGATCTTCAGGAATGTCAGTGCTGGCTATCGTCAATTATTCATTGAACACACATCTTCCTTTTTTTTTTTTTCATCATGTACTAACATCTTTTAGACAAAAGTACAGAAGTACTACTGAGTGTCTTCTCAGAGATGAGCTTCCTGACTGACCTGAAGTGAACTTGTTGTTAGGTGCCCTCGAGTCAGTTCTGACTCATGTCGCCCCTAAGCACAACAGAACGAAACACTGCCTGGTCCTGCGCGCCATCTTCACAATGGTTATTATGCTTGAGCCCATTGTTGCAGCCACAGTGTCAATCCATCTTGTCGAGGGTCTTTCCCTTTTTCGCTGGCCCTCCACTTTACCAAGCATGATGTCCTTCTCCAGAGACTGATCCCTCCTGATAACATGTCCAAAGTATGTGAGACATAGTCTCACCATCCTTGCTTCTAAGGAGCATTCTGGCTGTACTTCTTCCAAGACAGATTTGTTTGTTGTTTTGGCAGTCCATAGTATGTTCAATATTCCTTGCCAACACCACAATTCTAAGGCATCAGTTCTTCTTCGGTCTTCCTTATTCATCATAGGAAGTGATTGAAAACACCATGGCTTGGGTCAGGCACACTTTAGTCTTCAAGGTGACATCTTTTCTTTTCAACACTTTTGCAGCAGGTTGGCCAAATGCAATGCATCGTTTGATTTCTTGACTTCTGCTTCCATGGATGTTGATTGTGGATCCAAGTAAAATAAAATCTTTGACAACTTCAATCTTTTCTCCATTTATCATGATGTTGCTTGTTGGTCTGGTTGTGAGGATATTTGTTTTCTTTATATTGAGGTGTAATCCATACTGAAGGCTGTGGTCTTTGATCTTCAACCATAAGTGCTTCAAGTCCTCTTCACTTTCAGCAAGCACGGTTGTGTCTTCTGCATATTGCAGGTTATTAAAGAGTCTTCCTCCAATCCTGAACTTATTAGTGAATTTTAATTTTTTTTTTCTATAGAACCAGAGTGACTGGACCAGTCTCCCCCATGCTTCTTGTCAACTGTGTGGGGGAGAACATTGCTGTCAGCAGGCTCTGAGAGCTGCTTCTTCCATCTATCTGCTAATATCTTTGTATGCTAGTTATTGATCTGAAGTGGATTATTTGCCAAAACATGCTTCCCTCATTCTCTTCCTTCCTATCTTCCATCTTACCCAAATTTTCAGGCAATCTTTTTGTTTGTTTGTTTTTTAATTAAAATAAGGCATTTATTTCAATAAATAAACAGTAAAGAAAATTTAGATCAGTTTTCATTTCACTAACCAATGATAACTTAGTATTTTAGTGCTTATCTTTCAGAAAATGTGTACCTATATCCTATCTATCTATCTGTCTGTCTGTCTATCTATTTACCCATCTTTCTGGAAGCAGATTGCCAGGCCTTTCTTCCAAGATTCCTCTGGGTGGGCTTGAACCACCAATCTTTCAGTTAGTCGACCAGTTAACCATTGTGCCACCGCGGAACTCCAGTATTATACATATATGGTATAAAAATGAGATCATGTTATATGTTAATCTATAATCTTTTCTTTTATTGAGATATAATTCACACACCATAAAATTCACCATTTTAAACTGTACAAGTCAGTAGTGTTTAGTGTATTCACAAGGCTGTGCAACCATCACCATTATCTAATACCAAAACATTTTCATTACCCCAAAAAGAAACCCCATCCCTGTTAGCAGTCCATCCCCATTTCCTCATCCCTTCAGCCCCTGGAAACCACTAGTCTGCTTTCTGTCTGTATGGACTGAATATTTCAGACATTTTATATAATTAAATCATACAATTTGTTGCCTTTTGTGACTGGCCTCTTTCACTTAGCACTATGTTTTCAAGTTTCATCCATGTTATAACATATACCAGTACTTCATTCCTTTTTATGGTGGAGAATTTTTCCATTTTATAGATGCACCGTATTTTATTTATCTCTTCATCAGTTAATAGGCTCTTAGGTTGTATCCTTTTTGGGGCCATTACAGATAATGCTGTATAATATTTGTGTGAACATGTATTTTCAGTTTTCTTGGGTATAAACCTTGGAATGGAATTGCTGGTCATATGGTAACTATATGTTTAACTTTTTGAGGTCCAGCCACACTGTTTTCCACAGTGGCTGCACCATTTTACATTCCCACCAGCCATATATGTAGATTCCAGCTTCTCTACATACTTACCAACACTTGTTATTTTCAATTTAAAACAAGAAAAAATTATTGTCATCCTAGGGGAGATGTGTTATCTTTTTTTTTAAAATAACCATATACCATGGATATCTATCTACATTAATATTTATATTATAATTTTAGTTGCTGCATTTTGTTGTATGAATATGTCATATTTAGCCATACCCTGATCGATAGAAATTTATACGGTTTCCATTTTCCCTATATTAAAGAACACTGGTCTAAAGATACATATGTCTGTGTCTACTCAGACAGATAACCTTTTTGCAATTATCCTAAACTACAGTCAGTGAACATTTTTCTACATATTTTCTTGCACAGTTGCCTGCCTCTTTACAGAGCATGAATTCCTATTACTGGACCAGAGAATGAGCATGTTTTAAATGGTTATTATTACATCTTACAGCATTTTTTTTTTAGTGTACGATTTTCCAGCACAGCATGAGAGTGTCAATTGTACCCTGCCCTTACCTAAATGGAGCCCTGGTGCCACGGTAGTAAAGAACTTGGCTACTAACCAAAAGGTCAGCAGTTCGGATCCACCAGCTGCTCCTTGGAAACCTTACGGGACAGTTCTACTCTGTCCTATAGAGTCACTATGAGTCGAAATCAACCCGATGGCAATGGATTTGGGTTTGTTTTTTTTTTTACCTAAGCTATTGGACAAAATGTGAATAATGACATCTCATTGTTGGTTTTTATTACTGGTTAGATGTAACATTGTCCCTATGCTTACTGTAATTGTTAACATTTTCATTTTCATAATTTTCTGTTAATTTTTCCAATTTTGCTGGAATGTAAAATTTTGATTATTATTTGTGAGGGTTCCATGCCTATTAAGAATATTTACCATTTGTTATACAGTTGATTCTTTTAAAAATACTTTTTTTAAATTCGGAAGTTTTTAGTTCTTAGGATGTCACATATATCCATTATTTTCTTGATAGTTTTAATTTGATGTCATGCTTAAAAAACTACTTATGATTCCAAAATTATCAGTCATCTCTGTCTCTCATATATATAATATATATACGTATATACATATATTAATGTTATATATGACTTAAGAAAAATAGAAACTTAATTCTCTAAATTTCCCTCTAAGACAACATTGGCCACATCGTATAGGTTTTGAATTATATTGTTTTCTGTCAAGTAGTGCTCTATAATTTCTCTTTGACTCAAGAGTTAGTTAAAATGACTGTTTAATTGCTTTTTCCAAATCTTTGGGGGTTATTGCTTTTTTTCTTAGCATTGTTTAAACATTTTAATTTTTTAAACTTGGGTTAATAACTTCAAGTTTTATTGAGAAATAGTCAGAATATGAATTTTATGATTCCTACTTTATGTTGCTGTCAACATTTTATTTTTAGCAGAAAATAATTTTTTTGTAAATGTTTTATATATATTTGACAACAAAGCATATTATTTAATAATCCTTGTTTTCATCTACTTCATAGATCAGCTTCTGAGAAGGGAAAGTTAGAGTCAGATTTTGGCTTTACTTTTAATTTATGACTTTATGACTTTACATATTTCACTTTTTCTATTACTTTTGCTCCAAATTAGTATGCAAGAAGTGTAGAAGGAAAACACCTCAAATCACCATAGTAACACAGACTATTCACATTCATCACAGTGGCCTAATATACATTGACAGTTAGTGTAATTACATAAAATCAGGTCCATTATAAATAAGTGATTTGGTATCCCTTTTTTAATTGAGTACATAAATTATTGTCAGAAATATGTAGACCTATCCTAGTTGATATATTATCTATTTCTTTAGACAGTTTGGCATCTGTTCCTGTAAAATTATCTGCATTTGATTGGCTCCCAGTAATTCTGCCAATATCAACAAAGTGTTAGTTCTGAAATACATTGAAAGACTGTACCTTAATAATGTTCCGAACAATGCATGGTGACAAAAAGCCTGCAGAAACCAAGATAAAAGAACAATTTGACACTTGGCAAGAAATGAAGTAACGACTCAGCTTGAAAGAGGTGAATTTCAGCCTTATATTACTCTTTCAAAAAGTCTTTATTGTGAAGAAGTGAATGAAACTTTCTGGTTTAAAAATCTAATATGATTCTAACACTACACAGATGTATTTTATAAACTGGAAATTCTGACATAAGGTTGACTGATATAAAATCTAAAGATATACAGGAAAGCTGCTTTAGGGAATTAGGTGAAGGCAGTTCCCTAGGTGACCTACTTTGTTTGGGTTCATAGACCTCTGGGGAGGATTCCTAGTCACGAAAGGCATGGTAACAGAGCTAAGTATAGCATTCAGTTAATTACAGTATACAGCAGTTAAAGCACTGTCTTTAATATACTCTTCCTTTTCCATAGTTTTTAATCTGGAATCCTCCCTTTTCTTTCATTATTTTACATATTCATTCTGTCTACCCTTCCTTCTTTCTCATCCCTTGCTCCCTTCCTTCTTCCCTTCTATCCTTTTTTCTTGTCTCTCTCCCTCTCTCCTTCCTTTCCTTGCACCTTCTCTCCCTCCCTCCCTTGTTCTCTCCCTCCCTCTCTTCCCCTCTTCCTTTTCCTCCACTTCCTCCTAGTTCTTTTCTCTCTCTCTCTCTTTTTTCCCCTCCTCTCTGTGCTCCTTGTCTCATGACACAGGCTTATCTTTGATTCATTCAAAGTACCCCTTCATTTAGTTAGTTAGTTGGTTATTTTAAAGACTGCAATAATACCTGTAAAAACTCCACTCAAAACAAAAGCTAGGATTTTGACAAAAAAAACTATGCCAAAATGTATATTTCCCATAACTAACCCATTCCTCCTGAACAATAAACATTCCCTTACCTATTTTATACATTTATTTTGGTTCTATATGTATGCCAAAAAGTACATACATTTAAAAACAAAATTTAATTGTTTAAGCCTTTTTAAAAAATGTATTTAGGATACTCACTATTTCCACTTAATATTACGTATATTGCTAGATTCATCCATATTTGTGGCTGTCTCTGAAGTTCATTCATTTCCACTGAAGTATATTTTGTTGTTTGAATATACCATATACCATATTTGATTTATTTACTGTCCTATGGGCATTTGAGTTGATTCTTGGGGATTTCTATACTTTCAAGGAAGATATTACAATTTTAAAATATTTCAAAAGAGGGAATACTTTCCAATTCATTGTCTGAGGCCAGCATACCCTGATAAAGAAAAAAAACAAGAAAAATATTACAAGAAAGAAAAATTACAGCTCTATTTCACTCATGAATATGGATGCACACATTCTAAACAAAACAGTAGCTGATTGAATCCAACAGTGCATAAAAAAATAAGATAGTGAAATCAAGTTGGGTATATCCCAGGTTTTGACAGTGTAATATTTGAGAATGGGAGAAATGTAATTCATTACAGTAATAGATGAAAGAAAAAAAAAAGAGAGATTATCTCAATTGATGCAGAAAAAAATGCTAAAGTTCAAAATGTATTCTGAATAAAAATATTAATACATTTACAATGAAAGAGACTTAAGCTTATAGTAAATACCTATAAGAAGCCTTGGTCCAATGTAATCCTACATGAGGACTATGGGAAGCATTCATTTAAAGATAGGAAAAAATACAATAACCACTATTACCACTTCATGTCAACATTATATTGGAGATCCTAGATGGTGAAATTAAAAAAATGAGACAAAAAATAATAGAGACATCGTAATTGTTAAGGGATACACAAAACTATAATTATTTGTAGACAGCATGATCCTTTATGTAGAGATAAAAAAAATCTAGAGATAAATTATTAGGCATAATAAGAGAGTTTTGCAAGGATTTCTCAACGTTCGCTCTATTGACATTTTGGACTGGAAAATTCTTTGTTGTATGGGGATGCCTTGTGTATTAAGGATGTTTAATAACATCCCTGGCCTCTTCCACTAGTTTCAGTAGCTCTCGTCTTCCAATTGTGACTACCAGAAATGCCTCCATACATTGCCACATGTCTACTGGGCTAGATGTAAGAGTAACACAAAGAAAGGCCAGCTGCATTTTACATGCCAGCAGCAAATTAGTAGATAATGTAATTTGAGACACCATTTACAATAGCATCAGAGAATATTAAGTACCTAGGAATGAGTCTACAAAAAATGGTTAAGTGCTATAAAAATAAAATTATAAAACTGTATTAAGACTTATCAACAAGATCTAAATAACTGGGAAGACAACCCATGCTCGTGGATACGAAGATATATCATGCAGATAGAAAATGGTCCCCAATTTATTTATAGATTCCATACATTTTCCAATTACAATGCAAACAGGATTGTTTACAGAACTTAATAAGATGGTTTTAAATTATATATGAAAGGATATAAAGCAAAGAGTAGCCAGAACACTTCTAAAAAAGAACAGAGAGAGGAATCTTGCCATACCAGGTATCAGTCTTATTATTGAAACTTTAGTAATGTGTATAATATAATAGTCAGGGATAGACAAATGGATTAATGAAATAATAAACAGATTCATTTCTCTAGAGAATTTAGGTAATAAACAAGCATCTGTCAAGTTAGTAGGAAAGGAGAGAGTATTCAACAACAACAAAAATAAAGAGTTGAAAAAAATGATAGTATATTTTAAAAATAATGGTGATACGGTATCCCTGCCTCACACCATAAGTCAACTACATGTGGATTAAAAATGCAAATGTCAAAAGAAAAATTTAAAAACTGTTAGTTAAATAATATGTTAATAACTTTTCTATATATATGGTATCAAATGCTTCTAAAAGGAAACAATAAAGGGCTTCATTTGTTCAAGATAAAAAGAGGATTTCTGTCAGGGAATGAACAAATACCAGATCCAGGATATTGTAACATACTTTGGTTTGTTGCCAAATTTCTTTTAAGATGTATTACTTAATCTTACCTGATTGTTGAATATTCTTTTTCATTTCTTTCTTGTAACCAAGCATTTGATATATTAATAGGCTCTTTGGTCACTTTTCTTACGAGAGATTTTATTTAAACTCTCCTAATTCCCTGAGATGTGTATCATGAAATAATAGATCTTTTCTCATTTTAAAAGTTCAGTCAGCTTATTTTAGCTCTATAGATGCAATTAGAGACTGTATTTCTATTTCTCAAATGGTGCTGTTCATTAATGCTAATGACACTTTTCATTCTTAAAGCACCTTTATTCCAAGGATCGTAAAGACATTTACACAAGAGAAAACACTATTGTCAGTTCAGTTTCTTGTTAGAAAAATCAAGAATGAGGCAGCCTCTGAGAATTAGAAATGCCATTAAGTTACATTCCCTGGCTTATTTATTTCACACATCCCCCAAAAGAATTAGTTAAAGAAAGCCATTTTCAATCCACAAATTCCTGAAAGTGGTCACTTGTTTTCAATACTCCTACATTTAATTTTTATGAAAGCATCCAGCTAAGTGAGTACTTTAGCCAAGGTAAATGAATATGGATACTTACAGTGTCGTTCTGGAGTGCAGTTACACATTCTGAATACCACCTTTTTATTATATGTCCACATTGTAATAATCAGTATTGATTCTTAAGAAGAATCTGAAACCAGTTATTGATTCATGCCAAAGTTTCTGATACTCAGTTTCTAAAAGTCTATATTAATCTTAAAGCATATAATGTGATATGAAGTGAAACATTTATTTTCAATTTAAATATTATTTCACTTATTAATTTAATAACTATTCATTGGGGTATTACGGTTGTCTACTATAAGAAGTAGACTCTCAATTTATAGTGGCTGTAAGATAATAGGCATTTGTTTTTTACTGATGTAATAGTACTGATGGATGGAGTAACAGGTAAACAGCCAGACCTTCTCCATGCATCCCACACGAATCCAGACTGATGCAAGCTCTACCATTTTTGATACATATTTCCCAAAGTTGCCCAGCATGTCTCTCCATTCTAGCCAGCCACAAGAAAGAAAGAGCATAGAAGACCATTTGGGAAGTTTTTAGCCCTGGTGGGAACGTGGTTAAGAGCTGGGCTGCTAACCAAAAGGTCAGCAGTTTGAAACCAACAGCCGTTCCTTGGAAACCCCATGGGGCAGTTCTACTCTGTCCTGTAGAGTTGCTATGAGTCGGAATTGACTCAACAACAACGGGTTTGTTTTTTGGTGTTTTTTTTTTTTTTTTTGGCTTAGGCCCAGAAGTAGTATATGTCACTTCTGCACACTTACCATTGACTAGAACTAATCGTTTGACGACACCTAACTGAAAGGGAGACTGTAAATGTGTGTGCTCAGGAAAAAAAAAAAAGAATATGGATTTGGGTGATCCGCCAACACCCGTCGTGAACACAAGGGAAAAATCTTCCACACTCACGGAGCTTGTAATTCAACAATATATACCCACTAGTTAAACAAATAATATATAATAGATACTTACTGGTGCTCTGAAGGAAGTAAGTCATGTCTGCAATGGTGAGTGATGGAGATAGGAACGGGCTAGTTTAGGTACGGTGATCTGATGGGGCCTCTCTCTGAAGTGATATTTTAGCTGGGATATGAATGATGAGAGTGAGCCAGTCATGCAAAGATCCAAGGGGAAGAGCATTTCAGAGACAGAGAGAGAGAGAATAGTGAAACCGAGGGCCCTGAGACAGAGCAGCTTCATGTGCTTGAGGGACAGCAGGAAGCCCAGGGTGGACAGAGTATAGACATGAGTAAGATCATAGAAATAAGAGGGCCTTAAAGGCCATGATAAGCCTTCTGTGTTTTATTCAAAGTGAAAAGGGAAAACACTGCATGATTTTAAGCAGAGAAGTGATATGGTTGGATTTTATGTTAAAAATCTCACTCTGGCTGCAAGGTGGAGAATGGATAATTTGAAGCTCAGTGTGAAAGCAGGAGACCAGCTAGGAGTTAGAGGGAGATCACAGTGGCTTGGACGAGGGTAGTGGCAGAGGATACTGAGAGAATGGACAAATTCTGGATATTTTGGAGATAGAACCCATTAATGCTTCGCATGTGGAATTTTGCCTTTGGTCTTGACCTGTTCAAAGAATGGGCAGTGTTTGGTTGCTTTCGAAAAGGACAGACTATGCAGAATCCAGTTTGGAAAATAGTGAGAACCAAGTGTTGGGCTTAGATACATTAAGTTTAAGATTATTATAAAATTGGCAAGTAGAGATACAGAAAATTGGATAAATCTACATTCAGGGCTGTCGTTGTTGTTAGTTCTGACTCATAGCAACCCTATGTACAACAGAATGAAGCACTGCCCGGGTCCGGCGCCATCCTCACAATCATTGTTATTCTTGAGCCAATTGTTGCAGCCACTGTGTCAATTCATCTCATTGAAGATCTTCCTCTCTTTTGCTGACCCTCTACTTTACCAAGCATGATGTCCTTCTCCAGGGACTGATCCCTTCTGATAACATGTCCAAAGTATGTGAGATGTAGTATTGCCATCCTTGCTTCTAAGGAGCATTCTTGTCATACTTCTTCCAAGACAGATGTGTTTGTTCTTTTGGCAGTCCATGTTATAGTCAATATTCTTCATCAATACCACAATTCAAAGGCGTCAATTCTTCTCTGGTCTTCCTTATTTATTGTCCAGCTTTCACATGCACATGAGGCAATTGAAAACACCATGGCTTGAGTCAGGCGTACCTTAGTCTTCAAAGTGACATCTATGCTTTTCTACACTTTAAAGAGGTCTTTTGCAGCAGATATGCCTAATGCAATGCATCTTTTGATTTCTTGACTGCTGCTTCCATGAGTGTTGATTGTGGATCCAAGTAAAGTGAAATCCTTGACACTCAGGGCTAGACATTTAAATTTGAGACTCATCAGTGGAGGCATGAGGTTAAATTTCAAATTGAAATAGGTTGAAGAGTAAATGGGAAGTAAGAATGTGGAAAAAATGTGGACAGTTCTTTTCAAAATTTTATTTTACTGTACAGGAAAATAGATAAATGAGGCAGTGGCCAAATGCAGCAGCTAGGGACTAGAGTCATGGGGTTTGTTTTCTTTTTAAAATGAGAGCTATTAGAACTCATTTATACACTGAAGGGAAGTCTTACGTAGAGAGTCTAAATTTGTCGATGTAATAGAGAGAAGAGACAACTGTAGAACTGAAGTGCATGAAGGGTGAGAGTGGGTGGGGTGCAGCATGAGGAGAGGAAGGTAACTTTGATTGGATCAGAGACATGTCTTGAGTTGCAACTAGAGGGAAGACAGGATATGAGTTGAGGATGCAGGTAGGTTTGTAGATTTTGTGGTGGATTGATGAAGGGTGTTCTGTCTTATTGATGCTTTTTCTCAGTGAGAAAGTATGACCCACACTGAAGGGATGGGGGAGTAAGATCTTGGACACGTGAGGAGAATAAGGCATGAAGCAGTTGCATAGCCATCTGGACGAGGGTGGGGCATGGACTAATTGGGAAAGCATGGTAAGATTTCAGAGCAAAGTTGATAGCCCATTTGAAATCTGAGGTCGTGAATTTAAAATGAGACCAGACAGCAGCATGAGGAGGAAGGTGAAACCAATGAAATGCCTAGTGTGCAAAATTTAGGACGGCACTCACTCTCAGAGTCATGCCCGAGGCATCTCACCCTAGTCCTGGCCTTGCCAGTCAAGTTTCATGATTTTCTCAAATATATTCATCTGCATGAGCACAAGCAAAGAAGTTGTGGAATTGAGTTTAATCATGACTGAGATTTGGCAGAGGAAAAAAAATTGTAGAGAGAGAAGAAGAGACCAGAGGATATTTATTTAAAAGAAAGATCATAGAACATATGCTGGACTTGGAAGGAAGGGAAACCCTTATGGGGGTGAAGTATAGTGGCAAAATGGGGTGATCAATGAATTGGTCAACTTAAGAGGTCACAGACTTGTTGTAGTTTTGGTGGAAGGTGGTATCCTGAGAGTAGATTTTTAAAAGAGATGTAATAACTAGATACAAGTTGTAGAGTGTGATCATGAGAATGGGTGGTGAGATGAGGTGAAAGAAATGATAGCTGGAAGTGAGGGAGTCAGATAACCCAGAGGCCAGGATGTTGAATCATCCAGGTGGATGATAAAGCCACCAGCGATAAAAGGAATATGGGTGGAGTCAATATAGTGAGTCAGATGTTAAAGTCTTCGAAGAAGAAGGCTGAGTAACTGGGAGGTAGATTAGATAGATATGTGAGTAATCTGACTTATTCCTAAATAATTAAATTATAATATGATTTTAAATCTAATATGTGGTTTTTGATTTTAGTACATATTTGATAAAAATTAATTGGATAAGGAAGGAAGTGCATGAATAATTGAGATTCTGTGGAAAATGACTATTTCCTATGTGCATTTTGTCAATGACTTAAATATCATCTATTAATTCTTCTGTTGAGATGCTAAATTTACTAAATTAATTGATTTCATTACTAACTTTGTTTTTTCCTCTTTATCCAATAGTCTCAGTGGTAGTGAGTGAGGGAATGGATAAAATTTTGGTAGCAATAGGGAGGAAGGAAAGTAATAGACTTGGCAGTAAACAAATGGAGTGGCTTAGACTTACATTTAGAATTTTTGCACGTGAAGGTGAGTGGATTGTTTTTGCAATGCATTTTGTATTATGGAAATAAGAAAATTTAGATCAAGGGAGCATCACTGTAGTCCAAGGAGCAGATGATGATGGTGAGAGTTTCCGTTTATTGCACACCTACTGTGTGCTGGTCACTGCGCTAAACGTGTGGCATGTCTTACCAAATTTAACCACTGAAAGAGCCCAGTGAGGATGGGGTCATTATGCCCACTTTACAGATGAGAAAACAGACCCAGGGAGGGTAAGCAACTTGCCTAGGTCACACAAGTAATTGACAGAGCCAGAAATCAAACTCCAGACCCTGAATCCCATCCCCAAATTCTTCCCCAGCACCATATTCAAAAGAGACGACATTTAAAAATGAAACTTCCGTTAGATGAATCATTTTTCCTACAACAGCTTGTTGGAAGTGCTTGAGACACCTAGTAATAATTTTTTTTCATGCATTTCCTATTGAACAGACAACATTCAAGGAGATATCTAGACTCTGAAAGTAGTACCAGGTGCTAAGAGTTACCTCACAACTCTGTGTGGTTTCTATTTCTCTGCAAACACATATGAATGACAAGTATTTCAAAAATTTAGCTTAATCAAATACAATTATGTCCTATTTCTTACCCATATTGTTATTAAACCGTGATACATTGATGAAGGAGTGAGCATATTGAGAGATTCGTCATTTGAAAATTTTTAATTGACAAAATCTCACTTAATTCAGTTTTGCAGGCTGACCAGTTTCAGTGAAAAGGATGATCTTTTAAAAAGATGACAAACTTGTAGGAATTAGCAAATAGCATGGCCCCTCAAGCTACTCACAGGTGCTCTTTTTTACATCGACACTAGACACTAGTCACGGGCGCTCATTGAAGAGGAATGAATATGCAATGGAGGCAGTTCTTCCTGTGAAATGATTGAAGTAACTGTGAGCCTAGACCAAGCCCAGAAATCAGATTAGTAAAACAAGATGCAAGAGTGATGGTGATGCCAGGAAACCCCAAAGAATCCACAAGAAAACTATGAGAACTAATAGAAGATTTCAGCAAAGTATCAGGATACAAGATAAACATAGAAAAATCAGTTGGATTCCTCTACACCAACAAAGAGAACTTCGAAGAGGAAATCACCAAATCAATACTATTTACAATAGCCTCCAAGAAGATAAAATACTTACGAATAAATCTAACCAGAGACGTAAAACACCCATACAATGAAAACACAAGACACAACTGCAAGAGACCTGCATAAGTGGAAAAACATACCTTGCTCATGGATGGGAAGACTCAACATTGTGAAAGTGTCAATTCTTCCCAAAGCGATCTACAGATAGAATGCAATCCCGATCCAAATTCCAACGGCATTTTTTAATAAGATGGAGAAACAAATCACCAACATCATATGGAAGGGGAAGAGGCCCCAGATAAGAAAAGCATTACTCAACAAGAAGAACAAAGTGGTAGGCCTCACACTACCTGATTTTAGAAACTATTACACGGCCACCATAGTCAAAACAGCCTAGTACTGGTACAACAACAGACACATAGACCAATGGAACAGAATTGGGAATCCAGATGTAAATTCATCCGCCTATGAGCAGCTGATATTTGACAAAGGCCCAAAGTCCGTCAAGTGGGGAAAAGACAGTCTCCTTAACAAATGGTGCTGGCAAAACTGGATAGCCATCTGCAAAAAAACTTAAACAAGACCCATACCTCATACCATGCACAAAAACTAACTCAAAATGGATCAAAGACCTAAATATAAAATCAAAAAAGATAAAGATCATGGACGAAAAAATAGGGACAATGGTAGGAGCTGTAATACATGGCATAAACAGAATATGAACCATAAGTAACAATGCACACACACCAGAAGAGAAACTAGATAACTGGGAGCTTCTAAAAATCAAACACTTATGCTCATCAAAAGACTTCAGCAAAAGAGTAAAAAACCAACCTACAGACTGGGATAAAATTTTTGGCTATGACAAATCCGATCAGCGTCTAATCTCTAAAATCTACCAGATACTGCAAAACCTCAACAACAAAAAGACAAGTAACCCAATTAAAAAATGGGCAAAGGATATGAACAGGCACTTCGCCAAAGAAGACATTCAGATGGCTAACAGACACATGAAGAAATGCTCATGATCATTCGCCATTAGAGAAATGCAAATCAAAACTACAATGAGATACCATCTCACCCCAACAAGGCTAGCATTAATCCAAAAAACACAAAATACTAAATGTTGGAGAGGTTGTGGAGAGACTGCAATACTTATACACTGTTAGTGGGAATATAAAATGGTGCAACCACTTTGGAAATCAATTTGGTGCTTCCTTAAAAAGCTGAAGATAGAAGTACCATATGATCCAGCAATCCCACTCCTTGAAGTATATACTAGAGAAATAAGAGCCATCACATGAATAGATATATGCACACCCATGTTCATTACAGCACTGTTCATAATAGCGAAAAGATGGAAACAACCTAGGTGCCCATCAACAGACGAATGGATAAACAAATTATGGTATGTTCACACAGTGGAATACTATGTAATGAAGAAGAACAACAATGAATCTGTGAAACATCTTATAACATGGATGAATCTGGAAGGCATTATGCTGAGTGAATTTAGTCAGTCACAAAAGGACAAATATTGTAAAGGACCACTATTATAAGAACTCAAGAAAAGGTTTAAACACAGAAGAAAACATTGTTGGATGGTTACGAGGGTGGGGAGGGAGGGAGAAGGTTATTCACTAACTATATAGTAGACAAGAATTAGATGAAGGGAAGGATAGCACGCACTACAGGGGAAGTCAGCACAGCTGGACTAAACCAAAGCCAAGAAGTTTCCTGAATACAACCAAACACTTCAAGAGACAGAGTAGTAGGGGCAAGGGTCTGGGACCATGGTTTCAGGGGACATCTAGGTTAACTGGCATAACAAAGCTTATTAAGAATATGTTCTGCATCCTACTTTGGTGAGTGGCATCTGGAGTCTTAAAAGCTAGTGAGCAGCCATCTAAGATGCATCAGTTGTTCACAACCCACCTGGAGTAAAGGAGAATGAAGAACACCAAAGACTCAAGGAAAGTATTAGCCCAAGAGACAGAAAGGGCCACATAAACCAAAGACTGCATCAGCCTGAGACCAGAAGAACTAGATGGTGCCTGGCTACCACTAATGACTGCCCTGACAGGGAACACAACAGAGAGTTCCTGATGGAGCAGGAGAAAGGTAGGGTGTATAACTCAAATAGTAGTAAAAAAGACCAGACTGAATGGTCCGACTGAGACTGGAGGAATCCCAGAAAGCATGGCCCCCTGACTCTCTGTCAACCCAGAACTAAAACCATTCCCAAGGCCAACTCTTCAGACAAAGATTAGACTGGACTATGGGGCATAAAATGATACTCGTGAAGAGTGTGCTTCTTAGCTCAAGTAGATACATGAGACTAAATGGGCAGCTCCTGTCCAGAGGTGAGATGGGAAGGCAGAGAGGGTCAGAAGCTGGTTGAATGGACATGGGAGATCAAGGTGGAAAGGAGGAGTGTGCTGTCACAGTATAGGAAGTGCAATTAGGGTCACATAACAATGTAAGTATAAATTTTTGTATGAGAGACTAACTTGAATTGTAAACTTTCACTTAAAGTACAACAATAAAATCTAAACAAAAAAGAGTGATCATGTTGAAAATCAGTTTAGCTACCAATACTTAACTCGGAGACTATTTAAAGATGTATCTGTGAATTATATATTGTTGATGCTTTTGTTAGGTGCCCTCTAGTCAATTCCAACTCATAGAGTCCCTGTGTACATTAGAACAAAACACTACCTGGTCCTGCACCACCCTCACAATTATTTCTATATTTGAGCCCTTTGTTACAGCCACTGTGTCAATCCATCTTGTTGAGGGTCTTTTTCTTTTTTTGCTGACTCTCTGCTTTACCAGGCATGATGTCCTTCTCCAGGGACTAGTCCCTCCTGATAAGATATACAAAGTACATGAAAGGAAGTCTCACTATCCTTGCTTCTAAGGAGCATTCTGGCTGTACTTTTTCCAAGACAGATCTGTTCGTTCATCTGGCAGTCCATGGTATAGTCAGTATTCTTCACCAACACCATAATTCAAAGGCATCAATTCTTCTTCTGTCTTCCTTATTCATTGCCCAGCTTTTGAATGCTTATGAGGCAATTGAAAACACCATGACTTGGGTCAGGCACACCTTAGTCCTCAAGGTGACATCTTTGTTTTTTAACACTTTAAAGAGGTCTTTTGCAGCAGATCTACTCAGTGCAATATATCTTTTGAATTTTTGACTACTGTTTCAATGGGCGTTTATTGTGGATCCAAGTAAAATGGAATGTTTCACAACTTCAATATTTTCTCCATTTATCATGATGTTGCTTATTGGTCCAGTTGTCAGGATTTTTGTCTTCCCTTTATGTTGAGGTGGAATCCATACTGAAGGCTGTAGTTTTTAATCTTCATCAGTAAGTGCTTCAAGTCCTCTTCACTTTCAGCAAGCAAGCTTGTGTCATCTGCATATCGCAGATTGTGAATGAGTCTTCCTCCAACCTTGGTGCCACGTTCTTCTTCATATAGTCCAGCTTCTTCAATTATTTCCTCGGTATGCAGATTCAATGAGAATAGTGAAAGGCTACAACCCTGACATACACCCTTCTGAATTTTAAACGACACAGTATCCTCTTGTTCTGTTGCAGTGACTGCCTCCTGGTCTATGTATAGGTTCCTCATGAGCACAATTAAGTGTTCTGGAATTCCCATTCTCTGCAATGTTATCCATAATTTGTTTTGATCCACACAGCCCAATGCCCTTGCATAGTCAATAAAATAAAGGTAAACATCTTTCTGGTATTCTGTACTTTCAGCCAGGATCCATCTGACATCAGCAGTAATATTCTTTGATCCACATCCTCCTCTGTATCCAGCTTGAATATCTGGCGGTCCTTCATGTACTGCTGCAACTGTATTTGAATTATATTCAGCATCATTTTACTTGAATACGACATTAATGATATTGTTTGATAATTTCTGCATTCCATTGGATCACCTTTCTTTGGACAGGTATATGGATCTCTTCCAGTCAGTTGACAAGGTAGCTGTCTTCCAAATTTCTTGGCATAGATGAATGAATGCTAGTAAGCCCCAAAGAAACCAAACCCATTGCAATCAAGTCAATTCAAATTCATGGTGACACCATGTATTACACAGTAGAACTACTCCATAGGGTTTTCTTGGCTGTAATCTTTAAGGAAGCAAAGACCTGTCTTCTGTGGTGCCACTGGGTCAGTTCAAACTGCCAACTTTTATTAATAGTCAAACACAAACCATTTACACTACCCAGGGACCTTGAACACTAGTAAATTAAACTAGTAAACTGCAGTCGAGTCAATTCTGACTCATGACAACCCTGTAGGACAAAGTAGAACCTGCCCACGGCGTTTCCAAGATTGTAAATCTTTATGGAAGCAGACTGCCACATCTTTCTCCCATGAGCGCTAGTATGCTCTCAATAAATATCTGTTGTATAAGTCTTTTTGATCAGGTTTGGCGATGAATAATTAAGGTGCAGGGAGTGTTCTATATTAGAGCATCTAGGACATAAAGACATACTTGGGTCCCTGCTATAGCTTTGGAGAATCACGTTTCTAGAAGTAAGTGGCCCTTGAGCCACATCTTGAAGGAATTATAAAGAAGAGAAGGAATTAGAGGAAAGGAATCGACAGAAAATAACCTGTACAAGGAAAGGATGGTGAGCAAGAATGTGGTTCATTTAGAGAACTGGAGTTTAGGTATATGTGACATTGTGTTGGAGGAGAGCAGAGAGTAGGAAGGATGAGATCTGAGATCATGAAAGCTGAGTATGCTTACTGAGAAGTGCATATTTTCTCTTGTAGACAGTGGGTATCAATTGCAGCATTGCCACGAAACAGTAAAGGAAATGACAGCTAATACTTATATAATGCTTACTATATACCATAAATCATCCTAAATAGTTTGCATATGTTGATTCATTTAACACTCACATATCCCTCTGAGGTAGTAAATACTACTAGCCCCATTTTTAAAACAAAGTGAGGTACAGAGAAACTAAGGACTTACCCAAAGTCATACATAAATGACAGAAAAGGGATTTGAACCTAATGGTCTGCTTCCAGAACTCACACTGGAGTACATTGCTTCTTTTTTTTTTTAAATTTATTTTATTTTTGTTGTTGTTGTTGAGAATATACACTGCAGAACATACACCATTCAACAATTATTAGGTGTACAATTCAGTGACGTTGATTACATTCTTCAAGTGGTGCAGATATTCTCACCCTCCTTTTCCCTATTGTTCCTCCCCCTGTTAACAAAAACTCACTGCCCCCTAAGTTTCCCAACTAATCTTTCCAGTTGCTATTGTCAATGTGATCTCATATAGTTCTTAAAAGAGCATAGTGCTCAAGGCAGCATTCTTTACTAGTTAACCTAAACTATTGTTTGGTTTTGAGATTTCAGGGGATATTTTTGGTCTGAGGTTTAAGGTTTAAAGATTATCTTAGAGTAATAGTTTTGGGGGTTCGTCTAACCTCCAAGGCTCCAGTAAGTCTAGATTCCATGAGAATTCTGCATATCCCCCCTTTCGATCGGGATTCTTCTATAGAATCATTGATCAAAATGTTCAGTAGCTGAGCACCATCCAGTTCTTCTGGTCTCATGGCAAAGGAGGCAGTTGTTCCTGGAGGCAATTAGCCACACATTCCATTTCCTCTTCCTGTTCTTCACCCCCCTTCTTCCTCTGTTGCTCTAGGCAAATAGAGACCAGTTGTTGTAAGTTGGATGGCCACTTGCAAGCTTTTAAGACCTCAGGCACTATGCAACGAACTAGGAGATAAAACAGAGGCACTAAACACTTTATTAGGCCAATTAACTGGGACCATGAAGCCATGACCCTAAACCTCCAAACCAAGGAATTAAATCCCTTGAGGTATTTGGTTGTACATAAGCAGCCTCGGCAACTACTCTTTTTGTTGTAAATATATCTACCACACAACTATTGCCAATTCAACTTTTTACAGCTGTAGAACGTATTGACAGCAATTACGTTAATCAGCTGTGCAACCCTACCCTTAATCAATGAGATTTTTCCATCACCATAAACTGCTACTCAGTTCTCTATAAGCAATAAGCCCCATCTCCTCCTCCTTCTTGCCCCTGGTAAACACTAATAGACTTTGGTTTATAGATTTGCCTGCTCTTGTCTTTTTATATAAGTGAGGTTAAGCAATATTTGTCCTTTTGTGATTGACTTACTACACTCAGAATAATGTCTTCAAGCTCCTTCTATGTTGTAGCACGTATCAAGACTCCATTTGTCTTTCTGGCTGAGTAATATGTTGCTTTTAATGCAATGTCAAATTTAGTACAAGGCTTGTGGTAAATAGCATGCTGTCAGTAATGATGCCTGAAGAAGCTAAGTCGGGGCATGCTTGTTTCTGTGATAATGTGACTCTCACTCACTTGCATTCCTTTCAGTGTACTTTCTTGTTGTATAAAAAGAGATGGAGAAACATCTAGCATGTTGAGAATTATCCGTAACCCAGGGTACGTTCATAAGAGTGTGTTACACAAATGACATTCTTTTATCTTGAGTGTCATTATGGCAAAAAGATTGGGAACTGCTGTTGTAGGAGATGAGGAATAATTCAGTGAAGGAGGTGACAACATTGGGGATTATTTTAGTTAGAGGAAATTAAATATTCCTTTGTTCATGACTCAGAGTAACCCTATAGGACAGAGGAGAACTGCCCTGTAGGGTTCCCAAGGGGGATTCAAACTGCAGACCTTTTGGTTAGCAGCTGTAGCTCCCTGAAGCTCTTAACCACTGTACCACCAGGGCTCCTATGAGTTGGAATAGACTCCACGGCAATGGGTTTGGAGCCCTAGTGGCTCCGTGGTTAAGTGCTCTGCTGCTAACCAAAAGATCAGCAGTTCAAACCCACCAGCTGCTCCTTGGAAGCCCTATGGGGCCATTCTACTCTATCCTGTAGGGTCATTATGAGTCAGAATCGACTCAGTGGCAACAGGTTTGGTTTTTTATTCATGAAGGACCTGACATTAAAATTTTTAAAGCGGTTTATAAATGTTAAAAATTGTTGATGGTGTTAATGTGAAATTTATAACTAATATCTACTTTTCCAGCCAGAAATAATCTCTTTCTCATTAGAACTCCTATAATCCTTTACCTAGACCTTGGGTGGTGCAAACATTAAGGGCTTGATTACTAGCTGAGAGGTTGGTGGTTCAAACCCACCCAGAGGAGCCTCAGAAGACAGGCCTGGTGATCCGCTTCTGAAAGGTCGCAGCCTTGAAAACCCTATGGAGCAGTTCTTCTCTGCACACATGGGGTTGTCATGAGTTAGAATTGACTCGACTGCAACTAACGAAGACATCACTTCAAGACCTTTTAACATCGTTTCTATTACTGTGACCTGGTGTGTGTTGAAAACATATATGGGGTGAATAATAATAAAAAATTATAATTATAAGGATGATAATAATAAATATCTAATTACCCCATTTAAGTTTTAAACACTTTATACATATTGATTAATGTAATTCTCATAATAATGCTATCAGAAAAATGTCATTATTATCCTCATTTTACAGATGAAGAAACTGAAGCTTTAAGAGATCAACCTGCCCAAAGTCACCAGGAGTTACGAAAGGTTTTGGTCAAGAGTGGAAAATGAATTTCCACTGGAGTATCTAAGGAATAGCCAAGACAGTGCTGGTTGATTGGAGAGCTTCTACTTTATTCCCCAATTCCCCATCTCTCTCGTTTTATAAAGTCTTTTCCTGCATAAACTACTCCAACTCCTACTAATACTTCATAGATGTGTATATCTTTTAAGACTTCAAAATATGTTCATCTTCATCGTTAAGTCCCTATGGTACAAGTGAAGAAAATGAGACATACACAAGCTGTGAAAATAAATGGAGGGATTTGGGGTGGGCTATGTGGAGTTAGCACGGACCTGCAGCTGACTCTCAAACCAGTGTTCTTTCTTCCACTCTATGCCATCTCTAGTGGCCTCAGTAGTTTTGTTTTTTTAGCAGATATCTGTGGTCTCATCAGAGACTTCACATTGTGTTCAGATTTTAGGAAGATTCTGGAGAATAGAGAATATTAGACATCTATTTCATACTAGAAAAATAGCCTAATTGCTGCTGTGTAACTTTGGTTGTATTCATTTGCAAATTATTATTTTTTTTTATAAACTCACCCATTTTGTTTGATAAATATTTTACAATGTTACGATTGTTGTCATTTAGTTAAACAACTCCTGACATAGAACAAGAAACTCATTATAAGATGAGAATGTATACAGTTGACATATATAACCACTGGTAGTATATATTTTTAGAGAGTATAGTATGGAGAAGTGATAGCAAGAAGGGGGAACTTCCTAATACCATATAGAGATTAAATCTGATAAGCTGTGAGAAGAAATTCAGAGATGGGGACCTGCAGAGAGAAGATAGGCACAAAGCAAAGGGATTGGTGTCAGGTGAATTTGTAAGATAGGGAAGAGTAAGACAAGAAAATCAAGGGGTATCTAAAGTCTGTTTAGAAATGGAAAGTCTGTGTAGATAATGGAACTAGCTCGAGCAAGGAAACATTGGGGTGGTGATCCCTGTCTACTCTTAAAACCTGTGATTATATAAAAGTTAATAAGAGGGAAAGTAAAAGTGAGCAGAAGCTATTAAGAGAAAAGATGAAAGCCTCAGAGAGGAATGGGAGTTAGAAAAGACCACACTTCTTGCATCCTGCTGCTCTGCCACTGTTCCTATCATCAGAGTGAATTAGGAGAACTTTTATAATCTGAGCAGAGTTTGGGGCTTCCCAGTGATCACTGCCTTGCCCATTGAAAGATTCCCAATGGCAGCCCACACTGATATACTCTCGGGCAGAGGTAGCAGAAGCAGAGCCTTAGAAGAGAAATAGAATAGGGCAACTGCTTCAGAGTGGAATTGAAATTGAGATCAAGTAAAATCCTGGGGAATCTGGCTGGGACATTCACCTACTGTATTTGAGTTGCTATTTGTAGCTCATATTGTACCTGGGTCATACAAATGGTTAAGGTGCTCTGCTGCTAACTCAAAGGAAGAAGGTTTAAGTCCACCCAGAGGTTCCTCAGAAGAAAGGCTTGCCTATCTACTTCTCAAAAATCACCATTGAAAACCCTGTGAAGCACATTTCTACTCTGACGCACATGGGGTCACCATGCGTCAGCTCAGCAAAACTGGTTATTGTATGATAGCTGTTATGCTTCAGTACATTTACACTTTTCTCTATTAACTGCCATTCTCTGTATCCAGTCTTGAATATTTAGCCTATCAATTTTTATTTATTTAGCTGTTAAGTACATCGCCAACTTGGATGCTCATCATTTACTTTCTAATGTCCACAATAAAGCACATCTTCCTCCTGTATGTAGATCTGGATTTCTTTTCATGTAAATGACATTATGCTATCAAAAATAACCTTGTATGTATTACAATCTTCTTATCTCTGACTGCACACAATATATTTTTATCTACCATTCTTTCCTAGAGAATAATAAGCCCAGTGGGCTAACTTTCTAAAACCGTTTATTAATATTGTTTTCTAAACGTCTATAGGTAGTGCTGGAACACCCGTTACTTTTAACGAGAACGGAGACGCTCCTGGACGTTATGACATCTTCCAGTATCAGATAACCAACAAAAGTACAGAGTACAAAATCATCGGGCACTGGACCAATCAACTTCACCTAAAAGCAAGTATCAGTATAAATACGCACTTATATATATAGCTCTAGAGGAGGGATGCTTTATTTTCAAAGACACAATTTTTGTTAGAATAAATTTTCCCGTAAATGTATGTTTAGAAAATGTATTTGATCTTTCCTTCACTTTGAAGTGTTACGGAATATCTTAAAACTCTGCAGAGAAATCTTCTGGTATCTATAGGGATTTAAGGAAGGATCTCAATTTCTTTTACTTGGCTATACACCAAGTCTGTGTATACTTTGTGTGTGCGTATGTGTGTGTGAGTCAGGGGAAGGATGACAGAGTGTGTCGTAAATTAACAAGTTTGAGCTTAAAAGTAATTGTACATCATCTTTGCCACATCACAGATGTAGACCTTACGGCTACGTTGGATTGATGGTAATGAACTATGATCTGTATTTGTATTACCTGTTTCAGTTGCACAACAGGGAAAGTTAATGTATACAGGGGTGATGTTCAGATTATTTAACAGCTCTTGGGGCTACCTGCTACCCCTGTCTAGCTCCACAGCTCTCAAAGCCCAAGACCTGTGGATTTTGCAGTTCCTTCAAGTGGCCATGTGAGGGCGACTTGGAGGTCCTGGCCCAAAGCGAGCTCCCAGGGCCTGGGGTGGTACCTGCTGAACATTTGCCTGCCAGGGTGCCATGCTTCCACCTGAGGCTCTGTCTCTTACTGCTGGGGTCTGATAAGGACCAGGTGGAGGTGGCACTCAGGGATGGCGGTAGGGCAGAGGAGCTTCATCAGGTGTGCCTGGATGGTGACAATCCCCAGAGGGCCTCTCCTGAGGCCAGGTGGTAACTCGGGGCAGGGGTCTCCAGGCACTTTGGAGAGAGCTTCCGGGCACTGGCACCCACCAATCATAAGGGACATGGGAGCAGGAAGCCAATTCTGTATTTGATGGATGGGAGGTCCAGAGGGTCACAGGGCTCAGGGCTGACAATGGTGGGGCAGGGAGGAGACAGGAGGGGTTGAGAGCAGCAACTGTTTACCACCAGGTAATTGTTTCACGTTTTAACAGCCCATGCTGCTATGTCAGTGCACACCTGCTTCTTCAGGTATGAAGAAGTAGGGAGACTACCCTCTAGTCTGAGCCAAGGATTGGAGTTCATTCATGCAGCACCTTTTATACAGATACGTAGGGCTTTTTTTTACAATAACTTAGTGGCCAAAGAATCACTATAACAACAGCAACGGTTTCTCTGTAGGCAGATGTTTCTAAATGACTTCAAATAAACTAGGAACAGCTAATGTGTATTTCACTGTTTCCTCCAGTGAAAGTATCTCCTTGCATCTTGATTCTCAAAGCCCCCATAACACTGTGAGAGTTGAGTCCACTTCCTAAATGGATAACTGAATTCATTTTCTAGGTGGAGCTTATTCTAGCTAGTACGTACAAGCTTATAACATAGATGAGGGTGTGGACAGATTTCACTCTTGTACGTGTGAGTTTAATACCTGTGCACATACTTTCTTGTGTTTGAGCCCATTCAACAGACATCGCTTTCCACTTCTGTGAATACATTTTCACTTTCGTGGGTCCAAATACGACCCCTAAAGTGCTATGTCTATGCAGCACCAGTCACCCAAGTTCTCAGCAAAGAAGCAGATGATGAAAAATGACAACTAGAGAATTTATGATTACTTGCCCCTTTGAAATAACTTCATGATAATTATCCAGCTCTGCATTCAGTAATGCACAAGAAGAATCTTATGTTTCTTACTATTCTTGTGCTATGTAAGAGCAAGTAATTTACACTTTACCACACGTTGTAGCCTGATGAAATCTTATTCATTGCCTGGTACCCAAATTGACATTTATTGAAATACCATTTGGGTAACTCCGTAGGCTATTA
This sequence comes from Dugong dugon, assembly GCA_030035585.1. NCBI lineage: Eukaryota > Metazoa > Chordata > Mammalia > Sirenia > Dugongidae > Dugong > Dugong dugon. The sequence goes on along the minus strand of CM057468.1, from coordinate 113,013,327 downwards.
CCTATCTGAAAACGAGTAGACTTTTAGCAAAAGTCTTTTTGAAAGTGGGCCTGTGTGATAAAAACTAAATAAATAAATAAATAAACATGACAAAAGTTAACAAGAGTTAATATAGGGAAGCTGCTTTTAATCTGACTTTTCCTTATGCCAAATTACATATTATATTCCTATGATTGAAGATTTACGTAATAAAATTCAGTAGTGGAGAAATGTGTTCAGTAATATATAATATAAAGAAATCTAAAATAATTATACACACCACTGCACTGCACATACGCATACACACATCTCTATATATATGTGAGTAGTTATTTTAAAACTTAGTATTGAATCTCAAGCTCTTCTTTTAATGTACATTTAACAGTGCATGAATGTTTTGTTTATTATTATGCTATCATTCATAAAACATATCAAAACAATTTGTAAAAATTATTTCTCATGGGTGATTATGATCATTTATAACTAGATATCAGTACTAGTTTTACCGAAATACGGAAAATGCAACTCACAAGAGAGAGCAGAATGCAGTAGCCTGTGGGGAGAAAAGGATTGAGTTCTGAGGATTATCAGGACAAAACAAAAGGACTGTTTATTCTTGAGGGACAAATCATTCACCTGCTTGAAAGTGGAGTAAGTGCTTGAGAAGCTGCTGATTTGTTAAAGCTCTGCTTAATTTTATTAATTCTTAGGTAAGGCACCAAAATGTTCTGCGCCTCAGTTTCATTGTATGCAAAATGAAAGGGTTAGTAATGCCTACCTCATAGGGTTGTAAGAAGAACTAAATGAAATAATACAGTAAAATACTTGGACTAGTGCCTGGTACCTATGAAACCAATAAACGTTCCTGTTGATAATTGCCATCTAGTTGACTCTAACTCATGGCAGCCCCATCCGTAGACAACAGAACACAATGCTGCCCAGTCCTGCGCCATCTTCACGTTTGTTTTGTTGCTATGCTCCAGTGCATTGTTTCAGCCACTGTGTATCTTTAGTACCTTCCGACCTGGGGGTGGTGGGGGGAGCTTATCTTCAGCACTACATCAGACAATATTCTATTATGATCCACAGGATTGTCACTGGCTAATTTTTAGAAGTAGATTTCCAGGCCTTTCTTTCTGGTCTGTTTTAGTCTGGAAGCTCAGCTGAAACCTGTCCACCATGGGTGACCCTCCTGGTATTCCAAATACCAGTGGCATAGCTTCCAGCATCACAGCAACATGCAAGTCACCACAGTACGACAAACTGACAGATGGGTGGTGATCAGTAAACATTAGCTATTAATGCAGTATCTCATGATTCTATATGGTCAGTGGGAGATCTGATATTGAGTATGCTGAGCGGAGAAGTGAAGACTCTACTTGAAGAGGTGCTTCCATTGCTTTACAAAGTGCATAGGTAATCTCCACATTTAAAATGCTCACCATTTATCTCCAAACTCAATTGCCTCCACCTGTCTTTAATATATTGGCTTTAATACTTTAACACACTGACTGCGCTTAAAAATTAAACTTCAGGTAAGATAAATGCGCATCGTTTCTTTCTCGTGATATAGCATATGGCAAGGTATGGTCACCTAGATAATTAGTTCTTTGTTTTTTTTTTTAATTGTACTTAAGGTGAAGGCTTACAGAACAAATAGTTTCTCATGTAACAGTAGTACACATATTGTTTTATGACATTGGTTAACAACCCCACAACATGTCAACCCTCTAACTTCTCAATGATTTTTTTTTTTTTTTGGTGAAAATACACATAGCCAAAGAGACACCATTTCAAAAATTTCTACATGCACAGTTCAGTGACATTGACTACCCTCTTCCAATTGTGCTGTTATTCTCACTTAAGATGAAGGCTTACAAAACAAAATAGTTTCTCATTTAACACTTACTACAAATGTTGCCCTATGACAATGGTTAACAATCTCACAACACATCAGCAATATCCTTACCCAACCTTGGGTTCCCTATCACCAGCTTTCTTGTCCCCTTCTGCCTTCTGGCCCTTGTCACTAGACTCCTGTACCTCGTTAGTCTCATTTGGTTTTACGGGGCTGTCCACTCCCAGGCTGAATGGTGAACCTCGGAGATAACTTCAACACTGAGCTAAAAGGGTGTCTGGGGGCCATACTCTTAGGGTTTCTCCTGTCTTCTTTAGGCCAGTAAATCTGGTCTTTTTTTGTGAGTTAGAATTATGTTCTACATCCTTCTCCAGCTCTGTCCAGAACCCTCTGTTGTGATCCTGGTCAGAACAGTCAGTGGTGGTAGCTGGGCACCATCTAGCTGTACTTGACTCAGTCCGGTGGAGGCCTTGGTAGCTGTGGACAGTTAGTCGTTTGGACTAATCTTTTCCTTGTATCCTGTTCTCTTCATTCTCCCTTGCTCCCAAAGGGATGAGACCAGTGGAGTATCTCAGATGGCCGCTCATAGGCTTTTAAGACCCCGGACACTACTCACCAAGGTAGAATGTAGAGCATTGTCTTTATAGGCTGTGTCATGCCAGTTGAGCTAGATGTTCCCCAAGACCATGGTCCCCACAGCCCTCCGCCCAGCAATTCAGTCCCTCAGGGAGTTTGGATGTGTCTATGGGGCTTCCATGACCTTTCCTTGTACAAGTTGTGCTAGTTTCCCCTGTATTGTGTACTGTCTCACCCTTTACACAAGATATCACTTATCTATTGCGTATTTAGTATTTCCCCCCCACCCCTCCCATCCCTCGTAACCAACAAAGATTGTTACATTTTGTGTGTGAACTTTTTCAAGGGTTTTTACAATAGAGGTCTCATACAATATTTGTCCTTTTGTGATTGACTTATTTCACTCAGAATAATATCCTCCAGTTTCATCCATGTTATGAGATGGTTCACTGATTCATTGTTGTTCTTTCTCATTGCATAGTACTCTACTGTGTGTATGTACCATAGTTTGTTTATCCATTCATCTGTTGATGGGCATCTAGGTTGTTTCCATCGTTTTGCTATTGTGAACAATGCTGCCATGAACATAGGTGTGCATATGTCTATTCGAGTGATAACTCTTATTTCTCTAGGATATATTCCTAGGAGTAGAATTGCTGGATTGAATGGTATGTCTATTTCTAGCTTTCTGGGGAAGCGCCATATATTTTCCAAAACGGTTGTATCATTTTGCATTCCCGCCAACAGTGCATAAGAGTTATGATCTCCCTGCAGCCTGTCCAACATTTGTTATTTCCAGTCTTTCTGACTCATGCCAGTAATGCCAGGGTGAGATGGTATCTCATTGTGGTTTTAATTTGCATTTCTCTAAAGACTAGTGATTCTGAGCATTTCCTCATGTGTCTGTTGGCCATTTGAATGTCTTCTTTGGTGAAGTGTCTGTTCATTTCCTTTGCCCATTTTTTAATAGGATTATTTGTCTTTTTGTTGTAGAGGTGTTGGATTTTCTTGTAGATTATGGAGATTAGACCTTTGTCTGACTTGCACTGTCCAAGAATTTTTTCCCAGTCTGTAGGTTCTCTTTTTACTCTTTTGGTGAAGTCTTTTGAAGAGCATAGGTGTTTGATTTTTAGAAGATCGCAATTATCTAGCCTATCTATTGGGGTTTATGGGTTGATGGTTATGGTTTGTATCCTGTTAATGCCATGTATTAAGGCCTGAAGTGTTGGTCCTATTTTTTCTTCTATGAACTTTATAGTTTGAGGCTTTATATTCAGGTCTTTGATCCATTTTGAAGTAGTTTTTGTATACGGTGTGAGGTATGGGTCCTGTTTCATTTTTTTGCAGATGGATATCCAGTTTTGGCAGCACCATTTATTAAAAAGACTGTCTTTTCCCCATTTGATGGACTTTGGGCCCTTGTCGAAGATCAGGTGACCGTAGGTGGATGGATTTACATCTGGGTTCTCAGTTCTGTTCCATTGGTCAATGTATCTCTTGTTGTACCAGCACCAGGCTGTTTTGACTACTGTAGCTGTATAGTAGGTTCTGAAGTCAGGTAGTGTGAGTCCTCCAACTTTATTCTTCTTCTTCAGTAGTGCTTTACTTATTCGGGGCTCCTTCCCTTTCCATATAAAGTGAATGATTAGTTTTTCCATCTCTTTGAAGAATGTTGTTGGTATTTGGAGCAGGATTGCATTGTATTTGTAAACTGCTTTGGGTAGAATTGTCATTTTCACAATGTTGAGTCTGCCTATCCATGAGCATGGTATGTTTTTCCATTTATGTAGATCACTTTGGGTTTCATGCAGTAGTGTTTTGTAGTTTTCTTTGTATAGGTCTTTTACATCCCTGGTCAGATTTATTCCTAAGTATTTTATCTTTTTAGGGGCTATTATAAATGGTATTGTTTTCCTGATTTCCTTTGTATCATTCTCCTTATTGTTGTATAGGAATCCAACGATTTTTGAACATTTATCTTGTATCCTGCTACTGTGCTGAATCTTTCTATTAGTTCCAGTACGTTTCTCATGGAGTCTTTAGGGTTTTCTACGTATAGTATCATATCATCTGCAAACAGGGACAGTTTAACTTCTTCATTACCAATTTGGATGCCCTTATTTCTTTTTCTTCACTGATTGCTCTAGCTAGAACTTCCAGCACAATGTTAAATAGGAGTGGCGATAAAGGGCATCCTTGTCTTGTTCCTGTTTTCAAGGGGAATGTTTTCAGCCTCTCTCCATTAAGAATGATGTTGGCCGTTTGTTTCGCATAGATGTTGAGAAATTTATTATGTTGAGAAATTTCCCTTCTATACCTATCTGATTGAGAGTTTTTATCAGGAAAGGGTGTTGGACTTTGTCAAATGCCTTTTCTGCGTCAATTGAGATGATCATGTGATTCTTTTCTTTCCTTTTATTTATGTGGTGGATTACATTGATTGATTTTCTAATGTTGAACAGTCCTTGCATACCTGGTATGAATCCTACTTGGTCGTGGTGTATTATTTTTTTCATATGATGCTGAATTCTATTGGCTAGAATTTGGTTAAGAATTTTTGCATCTATATTCATGAGTGATATTGGTCTGTAATTTTCTTTTTTGTGATGTGTTTGCCTGGTTTTGGTATCAGCATTATGCTGGCTTCATAGAATGAATTTGGACGTGTTGCTTCCTCTTCTATGCTCTGAAATAGCTTGAGTAGTACTGGTACAAGCTCTTCCGTAAATGCTTTGTAGAATTCTCCAGTGAAGCCATCTGGGCCAGGGCTTTTTTGGTTGGGAAGTTTTTTTATTACCTTTTCAATCTCTTCTCTTGTTATGGGTCTGTTCAGATTTTCAACATCACTTTGTTGTAGTTTGGGTAGGCCATATGTTTCTAGAAATTTATCCATTTCCTCTAGGTTTTCAAATTTGTTGGAGTATAGTTTTTCATAATATTCTGTTATAATCCTTTTTATTTCAGTTGGGTCTGTTGTAATGTCCACCATTTCATTCTTATTTGGGTTATTTGTGTCCTCTCCTGTTTTTCTTTTGTCAGTCTGGCCAGTGATTTGTCGATTTTGTTGATTCTTTCAAAGAACCAACTTTTGGTTTTGTTGATTCTTTCTGTTATTTTTCTGTTGTCTATTTCATTGATTTCTGCTCTGATCTTTACTATTTCCTTACTTCCGGTGGTTGTGGGCTTTTTTTGCTGTTCTCTTTCTATTTATTTGAGTTCTGTAGTTAATGTTTTGATTTTGTCCCTTTCTTCCTTTTTGATATGTGCATCTATTGCTATAAAGCATCCTCTGAGGACTGCCTTTGCTGTGTCCCAAAGGTTTTGGTATGATGTGTTTTCATTCTCATTTGATTCTAGGAATTTTTTTATTCCGTCTCTGATTTCTTCTATTACCCTGTGATGTGTAAGCAGGGTATTATTCAGTTTCCATGTAATTGATTTTTTTTCCTTGCTCTTTCTATTGTTAATTTCTACCTTGATGGCACTGTGGTCAGAGAAGATACTTTGAATTATCTCAGCGTTTTGGATCTTGTTGAGGATTGCTCTGTGGCCTAAGATGTGGTCTATTCTGGAGAACATTCCATGTGCATTGGAAAAGAATGTGTACTTTGCAGCGGTTGGATGGAGTGTTCTGTATATGTCTATGAGGTCCAGTTGGCTGATTGTGCCCTTTAGGTCTTCTCTATCTTTGCTGAGTTTCTTCTTAGTTGTTCTGCCCTTTACTGAGAGTGGTGTGTTGAAGTCTCCTACTATTATTGTGGAACTTTCAATTTCTCTTTTCAGTTTGTTAGAGTTTGTTTTATGTATTTTGGAGCCCTGTCATTGGGTGCGTAGATGTTTATTATGGTTACGTCTTCATGATGGATCATTCCCTTAATCATTATATAGTGTCCTTCTTTGTCTTTTATGGTAGATTTCGTTTTAAAGTCTATTTTATCTGAGATTAGAATTGCCACTCCTGCTCTTTTTTGGTAGTTGTTAACTTGATATATTTTTTTCCAACCTTTGACTTTTAATAAATTCACATCTTTGTTTCTAAGGTGTGTCTCTTGTAGACAGCATATTGATGGATCTTGTTTTCTTATCCATTCTGTTACACTCTGTCTCTTTATGGGTGCATTGAATCCATTTACATTCAGTGTAATTATTGATAGATGTGAGTTTGTTGCTGTCATTTTGTAGTGCTGTTTTTTGTGGTGCTGAAGTTTTCTTTGTTCTTCTTACCTTCTTGTGCTGAGTTACTTTTGTATGTGGATTTTTTTTCCATTTCTTTTGTTTTTGTAGGTTTTGTTTTTGCTGAGACTTTATGTTTTTCGTCTTTATTTTTATGTTTGTTAACTTTCTTTGTGGTTACCATGAATTTTACCCTTATCTTTCTAAGTTTGAAGCAGTCTACGATTACTTGGTATCGCCTTGCTTTCCTCTCCATTAGAAGGTTCTGTACCTATGCCGTTTATTCCCTCTTTTATTGTTTTGATGTTGTTGTAATTTACTGATTAATTACTCTGATTCCCTGTTGTATTTCTTTTGGTTTTGGATAGTCCTCGAGAGTTCATTTCCTAGATTGATATCTGGCTGGTATGATCCTGCATCCTAACTTCTGCCTGTGAGCTGAAGCTGTTTGTCCTTAGATGGAAGAACTCCCTTTAATAATTCTTGTAAGTTTGGTTTGACTTTTACATATTCCCTTAATTTCTGTTTATCTGAAAATGACTTAATTTCACCATCAAATCTGTATGAGAGTTTTGTAGGATATATTATTCTTGGCTGCCAATTTCTTTCTTTCAAGATTTTATATATGTCATCCCACTGCCTTCTGGCTTGCATGGTTTCTGATGAATAATCTGAGCTTAGTCTTATTGTTTCTCCTCTGTATGTGACTTCTTGTTTTACCCGAGCTGCTCTCAGGATTCTTTGTTTGTTTTTGGTTTTGGCGAGTGTGAATATGATATGCCTTGGTGATTTTCTTTTGGGGTCTCTCCTATATGGGGTTCGTTGAGCTTCTTGGATGGCCAGCTTTTCATCTTTCATGATATTGGGGAAGATTTCTCTCAGCATTTCTTCAATGATCCTGTCTGTGTTTTCTGTTTTCTCCCCCTGTTCTGGAATTCCAACCACTGAAAATTTTTGCTTTTGATTGTATCCAACATAACTCTCAGGGTCTCTTCATTTTTCTTTGTTCTTTTTTCTGAGTTTTCCTCAAACAGAGTTGTATCCAAGTGTTTGTCTTCAATTCCACTGATCCTGTCTTCCACCATTTCAAATCTGCTTCTCATCCCTTCTGTAACACCGTCCATTTCTGAAATCTTGTTGTTTATCTTTTGGATTTCTAATTGTTGTCTTTGTATAATTTCTAGTTGTGAATTTATTTTGGCATTTTGTTCCTGCAATATTTTCCTGAATTATTCTAATTTTTTCTTTATTTTCCATGAATTTGTCTATTTTTTCCTCATGTTTTTTGGCTTTTTGCCTCAGCTCTTGGAGAATTCTGAGTATTAGAGATCTGAATTCCCTATCAGGTAGTTCTAGTGCATTTTCATCCACTGGAGAGTCATCTGGTGTTTTATTTTGGACGATCCTGTCCTGTTTTTGTGAATGTTTTGATATTGTCTGTTTTCTCTTTTATTGATTGTAGATTTGTTTGTTTTGTCCCTTTTTATTTTTTTTAAATTTGACTGTCTGAGCAGGTGGACTGTGTGTTCTTTGTTGTTTGCTCATCTTTGCACTCAATACTTTTTGCCTTCTTCTCCAACTGGCAGGGTCAGTCACTCAGATATGGTATGGCAGGGCAGGTCTAACTGAAGAGGAGTTACTGGGATGGGTTGTTTGTGGCACTTACTACAGCCAGCAGGGCGGGTCAGTTATCAGTGCAGGGCAGGTTCCAGTAGGCCATGCCTTTGCTGCTTGGTGGTATGATGTCAAGCACACCGTGCAGGTAGGCAGGATGCAGCGGGGAGATTGTTATGTGTGGAGCTAAGATAGATATGGGAGAGAGGAGAGAGGAACAAGAGCCAAAAATATACAAACAAATAAAAAGGAATGTTAGGGGAGCTTGCCATTGGAGTGGAGAGATGAGAGACTATGAAATGGAGAGGAACAGATAGTGGAAGAGGAAGAAAAGAATGAATAAATAAATATCAGAAAGGTTAAAGAACTGCAAAGTTCCCAGGGATCCTGGTGCAGCTATGAGGTCTGGGGAAGTCGCTCTCAGGTGTTGCAGTACAGCCTGGCTAGAAGGCGTAGAGGTATACAACGCCAGGTATTCAGGGAACAGAAAGAGAAGGAAGATATAGAGAGATGAGAAACTGAGCAATGAAGAAAGACAAAAAGGGAAAAAGAGGGAAAAGAGACAAAACAAATAAAAAAAAAAAAAAAAAACAAGAAAGGCCCCCCCAAAAAACAGAAAAAAAAAAGAAACAACAGAAAAAGAAATGCTCTCAGGGATCCCTCTGCACATCTGTGCAAGCCATGTGGGAAGTCTCCTTGCCACGCAGCACCACCTGGCCAGAAAGGGCTCCCAATTCAAGAAAAGGAAAAGAAAATGAACAAACAATTCAAAACAAACAAACGAACAAAAGCCCTGGGATCCCACCAGCGCGGCAGCCCAGACCAGGCAGCAGCTCCACACTCGAACGGAGCTCCACAGCCCCTCAGGAAGAAGAAAAGATGGCGCATGGAGCCAGGTATTTGAGCGAAAGGAGGGGGACGTGGCGAGAGGTAAGGAAGAAGTTAAAAGAAGCAGGAAAAAAAGCAACATTAGCAGCCAACAAATGGCACTCAGAGAGCCAGCTAGTGTGGGCTGGTGTTTCTCGGACAAGAAACTGTGTCCACGGGAAGCAGAGGGGGCTGAGTGTGGGTGAAGAAGGGTAGGGAGTGGGAAAGCGTGTATCACAAATTACCAGAGCTCTGCAGCCCCTCAGGAAGTAGCAAAGGTGGCGCACGGAGCCAGGTATTTGAGCGAAAGCAGGGGGAGGTGTTGAGAGGTAAGGAAGAAATCAAAGGAAGCATAAAAAAGCAACACCAACAGCCAACAAATGGCACTCAGAGAGCCAGCCCGTTCGGGTGTGTGGAATCCAAGCGGCCAGTGTTTCCCGGTCAAGAGATTGTGGCCACAGGAAGCAGAGGAGGCCAAGTTGGGGTGAAGAAGGGTGGGGAGGTGGGAAAGTGTATATCACAAATTACCAGTTGTTTTGTCTCCCTCTGGACGCTCCATGAGGTTGCTTTCTCGTACCCCATGTTTGCTGGTCTCCGATAGGAGTCCAAGATGGAGGATCTGCACTGCGTTAGCTGGTAGGGGACCTCTGCATGAATATCTCCTTGCTCTCCATTCTCTGTCAGTTTTCTCACTCCATTTGGTGCTTGGCTGAGTTCTTTATCTCTTATTTTCATGTTTTAGTATTTCAGGATTGTTGTATTCTCTGTTCGGCTTAGTTTTTTGGATCTTTGCTGTGGAGGGATGGCGTGGTGCTTCTGCCTAAAGCGCCATTTTGCCAGAACCTCCTAGACAATAAGTTTTGACTGGATTTAATAAGTTGTGTGCATACCATGTGCTAGGCGTTGGGACTAGAATGAATACACGTCCTTTACTCTCAGGGCGCTCACAAAGTGGAAGAGAGAAAGACAAACAATAATGTGCACTGATGCACGTGTGTACAGGGCTTTGCCATGGCAGCCCAGAAAATGTTCCCTAATCTGGCCTGGCCACTGGTGGATGTTGAGGTGGAAGCAGGAAGGTACTGAGAGGAGACTTACTCTTCCCCATATCTTTCATCTCTCCTTATCCTGTTACACCAGATTTACGATGGGCTTCACACTCTCAATGGTAGATATTTATCAGCCAGTTATTGGACTGTATTCTGCTTGTTTTCAAAGAGTCAGCTTTTCTGTCTAAATTCAACCATAGGATAATTTTGTACCGCAAGAATATATGATTAGGCATATTTGAGTGCAGCAAATTGGCCATAAATATATCTTAGTGGAGTGAATGGATTTTTTAAATGAGTGGATTATTCTTTTTCTTTTTCCTGGAAAAAGTGTAAGGTATTTGATTTCCTCAAAAGCATTATCTTTTTTGCTTCAAATATTGTTTCTTTTTCTGTTTTATGGAACTAACATATGTTCTCAATTCAGTAATTACAATCAGTTGGTGTAATTTTGTTTATTTTGATTTGAGCTTTCAGTTCAGTAAGCCCCGCCCATGCGTGACAGTGTATTGTCTATGTGAGGGGGAATTTGAACAATTAGGCCCCTCAGTTTTGCTAGGCTGAAAGTCTCAAGAGACAGGTGGTCCTTATTAGTGATTAAAAAACATATTGTACCTGGAGGTTCAGAGTAAACAGCAGAGCCTGAACTGAAACGAGAACAGCCATATGCTGCTTTGAGTCCACAGGGAGGAGGGGTATTGGGGTTACTGGATGAACTTAAAATAACTCAGGGCTCACTGTTTCTATATCCACCCAGAGCCACTTTCTGGGATTACTGTAGGAATGAGGCAAGTTTTTGTTTATTTTTTTTCTCTCTTTTTATTGAGGTAAATAATTTGAAGATAAATAAAATAGTAAAGGGAAGTATCTTCACAAGAGTGTCTCAGCCACAATTACTAGTGGCACAGTTTCATTTGGAAAGATGATTTGAAGGAGAAGGGTTTCATTGACCCTGATTTAATTTTTGAGCAGGCCACTCCATAGATGAGAGGGACTCTTGACAAGTTACTGAACTCCTCTGAGCCTCAGTTTCCTCATCTGTTAAGTGAGGGTCATAATAGGCTTCTTATGAAAATTTAATGCATTGTAATGTATTGGTCAAGAACAAGACTTCAAGTCATAGAAAAGATGTTTGAATTCTGACCTTCCACCCTTGACTTGTGTCGTCTTGGGCGTATTGTTTATCCTCTCTTAATCTCAGTTTCTTCGTCTGTATAGAAACAGTAATATCTACTTCACAGAGTTCTAGAGCAAATTAAAGTGATCACATGTGCAAAGAGCCTAAAACATTACCTGATCTATATTAAATGTCATATAAATAGGATAATAATAATTTTGATTTGTTTTGCCAGTATAAGCAGCCTTGCAGATAGAACCCAGTAATGGGTATTTCAATCTGAATTCAAATGGAAGCCAGAAATGCAGTCTTTTTCTGCTTTTACCCTAATCTTCTGAGTAAGACACAGCTATAAAAAGAGATGTATGCCCCACAGTAGCATGTTGTATACAGGAAGCTCACAGTGTTTGTTTTGGTAGGGGGGGCAAAAAAGTGAACTGGGTGATTCAAATGATTTGGGGACATCATGGAGCAAAATTTTGGGTATTGTCTCATTAAATTAGTCCTTACTGCTTACTTGTAGTATAGTATTTATTCACATGGTAATTTGATTGGATGTATGTCTTTTCTTGTAGATTACCAGTCACACAGATACATAAATGCTCTACTGGGGGCTTCTTTAACTTAGATTCAGAATGGGAAAATTCCCAAGTGTCCCCATTTACCTCATGTGTTTATTGTTCTGGATGAATGTTTTTATCCAAAATCAATAGATTTCTTAATTTCATACAGGAGAATTAACTTTTACATATGGAAGGCTATTCAAATAGTCTTGAAGTAGTGATGGATCAAATGGAGTGGAAGCAATGCTTGAGGGCCACTTGTCCTTTTATTTGCTTTGACTCTTAGAAGTCATACATTTTATCTTTTCCTCTATTTCCCTGTTTGCAAAGTTGACTGCATTTGAAAATGCTCTTGTATGTTATTGTCAGTGCATGTAAAAAAAAAAAAAAAAGATGCATCCTATGAGACCAGCGTTATGTAAAGTACTCCCATTCTTCCAAAGCTTGAATGTGAAGTCAACTCACTGCGACCTTCTTACTCATTCCAGTAGAACATTAATGGCACTCTGGTTTAGTTCCTGCCTTTGTACACCATTCTGAAAATGCTTTGTTGTGCTTCCTTTCCTTGTAACAAGATTAGTCTTCAAACCTGTATTCTTGTTTATTAGATGCTAATTTATTCTTTTCAAAAAAAAAAAAAGTCATTTTCGGGTCACTGCTTGTATTTCTATGAGATAACAAGCATTTGGTAAATTCATGTTTTTGACAGGTTGAGTAGATATTAAGGTGATTAAACTTTTAACTACATTCTTGCCAAGCCCAGAGAGTTAGTGCTTAATAAGTATTTATTGAACATGTCATGAATAATACGCTGATATTTTCTAGATACTGGCTAAATATGGGGCAATGATCCAAGGTTATTGATTAGCAAGTGCACTTGTACAAATTTTATTTATTCGGTGACTGTTCTTTGCCAGGCAAGATGCTAAGTCACTGAGGGCTACAAGATTCAATAATATATACTTTCAGGTATCAAGGGACTTACAATCCATAAAAGCAACTGTGTACTTGAATAACTACAATAAAAACATAATTAGAGAGGTGAAGATTAAAGAATAAACTAGCAAATTCAGAGGATGTAATGGTTACTCCAACTAGGGCGACTAGATAAAGTTTCTTGACAAAGAAGAAATTTGAACTGGATCTTAAATTAATCTGATGACCTGAAATGAATGGAAGAGCATATACTCACTGCCATTGAGTCAATTCTGACTCATAGTGACTTGATAAGACAGAGCAAAACTGCCCCATAGGGTTTGCAAGGCTGTAGATCTTTACAGATGCAGATTGCCCCATCTTTCTCCCATGGAGCGGATGGTGGGTTCAAACCACCGACCTTTCAGTTAGCAGCTGAACGCTTTAACCATTGCACCACCAGGGCTCTTGAAAGAGCATATAAGCCATTGAAAAAGCATTCACTCATTCATTCAAGAATACAGTGTCTCCAGTGTTCCACTGCCATGATAAGTGCTGGAATAGTTTAGAGGTATTTCAGACTCAGTCCCTTCTATCATAACTGAATTAGCAGCACTGTGAAGGAGTAGAATCCAAGGATATCCCTCCTTTGTGAGCCCATAATGCATCCAGCTATGTCCCTGTATTCTTATCATTTTAAACACACATTCTTATGAGCAGACTAGAATCAGTATGCAGAAGAAAAGTATTGTGTCTTGGTCTGAAGACTGGAGAATTGGAGAACTGGTTTGGCACAACTAGTTTGCAGCAACCTTGTGGAGATAGACAGGGAAGACCCTGGCATGGCTTAAAGGGGATAGTCTGGCATTCAGGAATCCCCTACCTTACTTTCTGAAAGCAGATGATAATTGAGAGGAAAGACCCTATTGTACTTGTCTTTGTGTCTTCAACAATAAGCACAATGGGGGGCTCACCAAATGTTCATTGAATAAATGAGTGAACTGAAATAGAAGCACTGTTGTCTTCACAAAGACATAAAGATGAGCTGACCCTAAGATACTAATCCTTATGTAAAGCATAGCTAAGGAGCAGATTGTGGTAAGAGTGGAGTTAGGAGTCAATGCCAAGATAGCCAAGGACAAACTCAGTTATGAGAGCCAGAATGGAGAATTTAGTTACAGGATTCATGTAATCAAAGCAGATAAGTGTCCAAAGCCACACACAGGAGCGAGGAGAATTCATATATGGGGCCCAGATAAAATTCTGCAGGGCTAATGGTTACTGTTGACACTGGCTCCTATTCCTACTCATACCACTTGCTGAACTTCCTATGCTTTGAAAGCCTTATTGTTGCTGGGTGGCTTCTAATACCTACCCATGAGGAGCTAATATCCTTTGGAACAGCAGGCCTACTCTGCCTTCACAAGGACTTCCTTATGCAGTTGTAAGTGAAGTGACAGAAGAGGACTCTTGCCGAGGCTTTCATAGGGAGTAGAGAAAGGCAGAGTTTATTTAGGGAACTGAGTGTGATACTGAGCTGCTGGAGCAGAAGATGATCTGAGCAGAGGATGTTGTGGAGAATGGGAACTGATGGCTGCAGCTAAGCTTTACAGAGTCTTGAAACTATGAGAATATGTTTGGAGACTTTTTAGGCTGCAGTATTTGGAGGTTTTCAGTAGGGATATGCTCAGCTTTAAAACTTCAGGAAAATGTCATTGGCAGCCAAGTACAGATTGGCAAGAGAAGAGGTAATTCTCTTTTTTATGTGAAACAAACACTTGCCATCTAGTCGACTCCAACTCATGACAAACCCATAGCGTCAGAGTGGAACTATGCTCCAAGGGTTTTCAGTGGGTGACTTTTTGGAAGTAGATCACCTTTTGAGGCACCTCTGGGTGGACTTGAACCTCTGACCTTTTGCTTAGCAACAAGCACATTAATTACTTGCACCACCCAGAGACTCCTTTATTTAGCTAAAAGCCATAATTAAGAATTACTTTCTTTCCAATTTTGACTAATTGTATGGCAGATTCTCTCCCTCTCTTATCTATCCATCTACTTGATTTCAGTCTTGTTCCATGAGATATTTTAAGGAATAACTAAATTACTAATACCTTTATCATAGTAGGACAAACAAACAACTGAGGACATTAGGAAGGAGGAGTAAAGAGAGTTAATGGATTTTAATGAGTGACCAAGTTTGATTTTCTTATCAATAATAATAGCCAATCAACTCTTCCAGACTGTCCAAGAGAGTAATCAAAACCAGCATGCTAATATTTTAAGAACGTAGAAAATTATGCCATATCAAATCTAAGTGAATCAGATCAGAAATTTTGAGGCTGGATTCTGTTCTCTGGCTCTGGTTGGAGGCAGATTCCTGCAGTCACCTAGTACATAGTATCCATGGAAGCTCGTGGTTTATTAGGGAAAAAAATAGACAGGGCATTAAAATAACCTGGCACTAATAATGGAAACCTTGGTGGTGCAGTGCTTAAGAGCTATGGCTGCTAACCAAAAGGTTGGCAGTGCAAATCCACCAGGCGCTCCTTGGAAACCCTACGGGGCATTTCTACTCTATGAGTTGGAATTGACTTGACAGTAATGGGTAACAGGTATCACTATTAATAAAAAAAGTAACAAGGGCTTAATTATTTATTTAAATAAATAATAATTAAAGTTATACAGAAAGGGGAAAGAAAGCTAAAAGTTGATAGAAAAAGAAAAGCAAAGAATATGGTGCAGCTTAAAGAGGGCTGTAACATAAAATAGACAATGACTCCTTATATACCAGCACCAAAGAGGGATGAAGGAAGATGGCAACTCTAGACTTTTATGGGGATAAGAAAGTAATAAAAATGAGGATAAATGGTAGTTTGATCCTTATTTTAACCTTGGGGGGACTGTAGAATTTTAATGTGATGAGTAGAATAAGTAAGGTTAAAATGAGGTTAGAAACATAAAAGAACATTCTGAAATAGAGGAATAATTGGTGAGAAAAACATTTTCTTATGGTGGATTTACTAAAATACGCATCCTAGGGTGCTTTTAAAAGGTTTAATCGACTTAGCAGTGTTGTGTAAAATCTACAATGTACAAGAGAATTATGACTAAGAACAGAAAAGTATTATACGTGAGTAAAATATGTAACCCCAGATGTAGATAGAAGCCAATAGCTGATAAGAGCATGAAACTAAAAAGAATAGTTAGTATGTCTATTGACTGAATCATAAGGTTAATATGTCATGTTTAACATAACATCTTGCTCAAATCTTCTACTATTTAAGGAAGGGAAATACAGCCAGAAAATGCAACCCTCCTTTGTTGTTGTTAGTGCCGTTGAGTTGGTTCTAACTCATAGTGACCCTGTCTATGTACAACAGAATGAAATACTACCCTGGTCCTGCGCCATGCTCATAATTGTTACTATGCTTGAGTCCGTAGTTGTAGTGCTGTGTCAGTCCATCTCCTTGAGGGTTTTCCTCGTTTTCACTGACCGTCTACTTTACCAAGCGTGATGTCCTTCTTCAGGTACTGATCCCTCCTGATAACATGTCCAAAGTATGTGAGAGGAAGTCTCACCATCCTTGCTCCTAAGGAGCATTCTGGCTGTACTTCTTCTAAGACAGATTTGTTCATTCTTCTGGCAGTCCATGGTATATTCAATATTCTTCACCAACACCATAATTCAAATGTATCAATTCTTCTTTGGTGTTTCTTATCCTCCTCTATTTTTTTTTTTTTTTAACTGAGGTTATAGATTCTTTATCTCTAAGTGAAGCTTCAGAAGTATCCAATTGTGTATAAACTTAGAGGTTTGAGACAGAAAATATGTGTTCCTTCTCTAAAGCCTTGTTTTTACCCTGAGCTGTCACTCATCCTAAAATGAATTTGTGCTTAACTAGTTAATATTTGGAGGAGTTCCTGGGTGGCACAAATGGTTAAGCCTTGGACTACTAGGCAAAAGGTTGGAGATTTTAACCCACCCAGAGGCTCCTAGGAAGACAGGCCTGGGAATCTGCTTCTATGGAGCAGTGCTACTCTGCACACTGGGGGTTGTCATGCGTTGGGATCGTCTCAATGGCAACTAACAACAGCAACTGTTAATATTCGGGGAATCAATTTTCATGTCTGTAATATTAGAGACTTGGTGTAGTCATTAAAATTTCTTCTAGATCTTTCTAGATCTCTGGTTGGAATTTCAGATATTGAGCATTGTTAAAATGTGTTTTCCTGTGTGTTTACGTATTTTTTTTAAGAGTTAAAATGTTTAGATTTAATAAGTTTCAGGCCTCAGTCGTTAACCCATATAGAAGAAGTGATACTACAGTGTAAACTTCACTGGTGTTTAAGAATTAAGAGGTTTTCCTAACATGATTACTAACTCATCTTATTTTCATTTTGGAGTTTTTATTTTAAAGAACCGTAGTTGCTTATAACCTGTGAGGAAAATTAAAATGGAAAAGGTTAATAAACACCACTGAGTTATTTTGCTTAGCTTTACTTTAACAAAAAGGAGCTCTGGTGGCACAGTGGTTAAGCGCTTGGCTGTTAACCAAAAGGTCAGCGGTTCGAACCCACCACCTGTTCCATGGGAGAATGACGTGGCAGTTTTACTCTGTCCTATAGGGTGGCCATGATTCAGAATCAACTTGACAGCAACAGGTTTACTTTAACAAAAATGCAGAAATTGTTCAAAATGACTATCATATTCGTTTTCTTTTGCCCTCACAGTGGCACGTCTTTATAAAATGCTTTAAAAAAAAAAAAAAAAAAGGACTCGGCTATAGGGAAGTGTGGCTTATTTTATTGAAGATCAACTGAATTCAAACAGGGCTAAGTAGAAATGACTAATTTGTTGTGGAAACTTCTGGCTCATTTGAAAAGCACTTTTCCATGAAGATAAAAGAAGAGTTAAATTCAGCATTTGTGAAGAATTGAGGCACGTCACGGACAGAGGGAGCAAGCCATGAATGAGTAATAAATGTGAACTCGGCTTATTTTTACTCCCATAAAAAGAAAAAAATAAAATGATTGTAGAATTCCCTCTGTGCCATTCAACATTTGCTGGCATTCAGCTTGTAATTTTGTAACACTGAGACAATCAGTCCACCAGGGTTTATGGCCCTTTCACCTAGGACACAGTAAACAGTTTTATGTGTGGAGGTCGGGGTATTGGAACTGAGGTATAGTGACCACATTGCAGTTCGGCCTTCCTCACAGGTGGGAGCTGACCCATCTCACCAGACTCCGCAGAGTTCTTACCACTCTTTATCAGATTTTCACGTATTTGTATGTTGAACTCTTCTCCTGAGATGAAGTTTTGCATCTGCTACTGGCTGGATAAGCCGCTGCTGGGCATTGCTTGAAAAAACGGAACTTTTTCATATCCTTTAAGAGAGTGTTAAGAAATAATTGGCCTTAGAACATTAATACCTTTCTACTACCCTTAGGGCATAGTGTCCCACAGAATGGGGTTTTGTTCATTTTTCTGAGCATACGTGGTAACTCCGAACATTAGAAGATGGTCTCTTTTACACTGTTTTTTTTTTTTTTTTTTTTTCCCTAAAACTGTTGGATTCCTGAGGCTGAAAGACTTCCAAAATGATGGCTGGGTTCTTGTCTAAGTCAGCATTTCCTCAAAAGCCTTCTCCAGAATGCTGGTTCTACAGGATTTTAATAATAGCTCTTCTCCATGCACACAAAGGCTCACTGGTGAAATAAGTTTAGGGAATATTAAGAGGACTGTTTTTGTTTTGTTTTCCTGCAAGACTTAGCAGAGCCTTTAGTATGATAATATACGTTAGGGCTGACTGAGAAAGCAGCATTCAATGTATTGCCTACTAAATTGCTTTAGCCATCAAACTCTTAATATGGAGACCCTTTTGTGGAACTAATGATCCTTGAAATCTACTTTGAGAAATGTTGGCTTAAGTTGAATTTCCCACCTAAATTGAATTTTGCATGTATTAACTCATATAATCCTTACCATAACCCTGTGAGTTAGGTACACTTAGAATGGCTATTTTATAGAAGAGGAAACAAAGATTAACAACAAGTTGCGTATTTAAGTTCACTCTGTTATTGGAGATATAGAGGAGATTCAAGAGCAGATCTGACTCCAGTGTGCATGCTTTTAAGAATACTTATGGAGTAGAATCAACCAGAAGTTGGTGATTGATTAATTCTGGGAGACTAGCAAAAGGTAGGCCTTATAAGGATTCTTAAGCAGATGGGACTGCAGGAGAAAGAGATTGTAGGGAAACCAATTATTGTTGTTAGTTGTCTTCCAGTTGGTTCCAACTCATGGCAACCCCATGTACAACAGACTGAAACATTGCCTGGTCCCGAGCTATCTTTGATTGTTATTATGCTCGAGTCAATTTTTGTGGCCACTGTGTGTTGTGAGTGCCTTCCAAAGAGGGGAAAGCTACAAGGAGGAAGCCACATTTAAGTTTGATGGACCTTGATCGTTCTGACAAGGGACGTGAAGGCAGAGCATGTGGGCGAGGGAGTGGACTGCATCTTTAGGCAGAAAGAGGGTGTCTCAGAATTTTGATGAAAAACAGAAAATGGGAAGGAAAATCATCAAAGGTCTGTTTAAAAACAAATTCTGGAACTTATGTCTCAGCTTTGAGTGTGCACTTCATCCTATGACTAACATCAGTCACTATATGGAAATGTCCTGATTACAGTGAAGATTAACTGCCAACCATCTGTAAAATAAATAGCCTTCAAAGAGGATCATAATTTAAAAGTGCTATTTGATGATTCAAATCATTAGTGAGTAGGGATACCTTCTGGCTTATTTACTCAAAAAAACTATCCTTTATCTTGACTAGTAACTCCTAGTTTTTCATATGGGATGAGCAAGTTTCCTCATTTGGGAGAATTTTTTATGTATTTTGAGGTAGGTAGATATTTAATTAGGGGAGCCTGGGTAGTGCAAGTGATTTGCAATTGACTGTTTACCTAAAGGTTGGTGTTTCAGACCTACCCAGCAGCTGCATGGAAGAAAGGCCTGGCAGTCTGCTTTCAGAAAGATTACAGCCAAGAAACCCTAGGGAGCAGTTCTATTCTATAACACATGGGATCACCGTGAGTTAGGGCCAACTCCAGGGCAGCTAACAACAACAACATAAATTTAGTCAGAATTGGATTTGCGTATATTTCAACCGAACTAAACCATTAATGTTTTGTTGCTTCTAATTTTTATCTTTTTCTTTTGAAGTAGAAATCTTATCCTCACTTCAGAAAGACCATTTCATTCCTACCTCACATAAAATAAAGCCCATGGAAAACTCTGGTGCCATAATTGGCACACAGTGTAGGTTCTCAGTAAATGTGGGTAGAATATGAAAAATTCCCTCAGACGTTTGTCACTTGACCATTTCCGCTTCGTTCAGATGGGTAAGGCCAGGATGGAGAGAGAAAAATATTTCTTTTTTTCTTTTTAATTATCTTTTTTTCTGTACGTTTAATAATGGTCCAATAGTTGGTATATAATATAAAATTCTATTAAAATTAGAGAACTAAATTAAAGAGCAAAATTAAAAACTGTAATTTTTCCACGAATGTGCCTTTTTTCAGCCTTTTCATAGATCATATTTATTAGCATATAAAAGATCGCTGCTTTTTGAAATGAGAGCCCTCACCATTCAAGAGTACAGTTTCAGGGCATGGCAGCCATCTGCTGCTGCTCCCTGACGGCTGCCCCTAATCTGCCCAGATTCTCTAAATGTTGAGTGGAAGAAGAGAAAGGAGCAGCTGTTCTGGAGCTCTGAGGCTGCCTCTGCCCTCCTCACCACCTGGCGAACGTACAGCTCGGCTCGTCGGCACACGGAGCCAAGCTCCAACCCTCCACACAACTTGCCCCTTCCCCACACAAACCACTCATCTCTTTTGCCACCTTTTGTCCTTCTCCTTTATCTGATCCATGTTGTTTTCTTCAGGATGCTAAGTGGGAATGGCACTGGGAGACTGAAAGGCTATACTCAGGGGGGTGCAGAATTCTGGCCAAATTCTATTCTGCCTCTCAGTTTGCTACTTTGACTTTTGTAATCAAGAATGTTTGAAATCCTATGTGTCAGGAATGTATATATAAGTGCATCATTTCATTTATCTTCCAAATCAAGCCTCTATGATAGGTATTGCTATTTATATGTAACAGGAAAAATATTAATGTAAGACTTGTATGAGGTTTTTTTTTTTTTTCACTCGAGGTTTCTCTTTAAAGGGCAATATCTTTGCTGTCCGTATTTGGCTTGATGAATGAGAGAGAGAATCAGGAGTCACTGGAATTGGCTTAATGGAGATTTACAGTGAAAAGAGCAGAGAGAGAAATAAGTATACCTAGAAGGGGTGGAGAAGAGAGAAAGAACATGGGCTGGTTTGGGTGGGAGATTTTGAGAGTTAAGAAAGAAGGAAGACCTAGTCTTTGGGGCAGTCACAAAGGGAGGGGTGGGAGGTGAGAGAAAGAGAGAATGCCAAGTAAGAAAGCATGCTCAGCTGAGTGAATTTAGTCAGTCACAGAAGGAGAAATACTGTATAAGACCACTATTATAAGAACTCAAGAAAAGGTTCTTTGATGGTTACGAGGGTGGGGGAGGTGGGAGAGGGTTATTTACTAACTAGATAGTAGATAAGAATTATCTTAGGCGAAGGGGAGGACAGCACACACTACAGGGGAAGTCAGCACAACTGGACTAAACAAAAGCTAAGAAGTTTCCTGAATACAATCAAACATTTTGAGAGACAGAGTAACAGGGGTAGGGTTCTGGGGACCATGCTTTCAGTGGACATCTAGGTCAACTGGCATAACAAAGCTTATTAAGAAAATGTTCTGCATCCTACTTTGGTGAGTGGTGCCTGGGGTCTAAAAAGCTTGCAAGCAGCCGTCTAAGATACATCAATTGGTCCCAGCCACCTGGAGTGAAGGAGAGTGAAGAACACCAAGGACACAAGGAGAATATTGGCCCAAGAGACAGAAGAGACCATATAAACCAAAGACTGCATCAGCCTGAGACGAGAAGAACTAGATGGTGCCTAGCTACCACCAATGACCGCCCTGACAGGGAACACAACAGAGAGTCCCTGATGGAGCAGCAGAAAGGTGGGGTGCAGAGCTCAAATTCTAGTAAGAAGACCAGACTTAATGGTCTGACTGAAACTGGAGGAACCCCAGAAAGCATGGCCCCTGGATTCTCTATCAGCCCAGAACTAAAACAATTTCTTCAGACAGGGATTGGACTGGACTGTGGGACATAAAGTGATACTCATGAGGAGTGTGCCTCTTAGCTCCAGTAGATACAAGAGACTAAACGGGTAGCTTCTGTCCAGAGGTGAGATGGGAAGGCAGAAAGGGTTAGGAGCTGGTTGAATGGACATGGGGAATCAGGGGTGGAAAGGAGGAGTGTGCTTTCGCAGTAGGGGGTGAGCAATTAGGGTCACATAACAATGTATGTATAAATTTTTGTATGGGAGACTAACTTGAAATGTAAATTTCATTTACACTACAACAATAAAAAAAATGGTGAAATAAAAAAAAAAGAAAGCATGCTCAAGAGGGAGGCAAAAAAGGACTTCAAGGTAGTGTGCTGAGTTACACAGAGATTTATCCTTCATCCTTTGTCATTGCTGAGAAGCCTCAATGACTAAGTTTCTTCCAAATTATTGTTATTACTATTGGATATTTATTTAGATACAATAGTGCTATGAAGAGCTGGGCTTTTTGTGGTTATAGTATTTGAATGTAAAGTGTCATACCTGGTGTACCTTGGAGTAAATTATCACCTAAAGCTGAGATTAGAGTAGAATTTCACAGTGTTTACAGCCTAAAATTTCACAGAAGCTTCCAAATGACTAGACGTTGTCTGTGATTGTCCTTGGGATACCACACCAAAGCTGGAGGGAAACTTTAGCCACTATTTTGAGATTAGAATAATGCTTTGGGCAGGTAATCTATTATTTGTCACTGGATTACTATGTGTGGATGTATTTTATTTTTTTTAATTTAGTGTTAAGTGAGTTCACTAAATTGAGATAGCCTAGGAAGCTCCTTTATGTAACTGAAGATGTGAAATTAGCTTTTAAGCTTATCTCCCAAGATATATCACATTTTTTAATTCAGAAAGGAGGAATGCCTGGACTGGTTTATGTCTTTGTAAGTGGAGGCATCGGTCCTCCTAGTCTAACTTCACGAGGGGGGAAGATAATCACCATTAACATCAGTCCAAGGCTGACCCCTATGAGGTGGCGGTCAGACATACCTTCACTCTCCAAACTTTTTACCAATTCTGACACCAGCTGTCCTCCCCATGACACTCTCTACTTCTCTCCTGTCTTTGATAATTCATTGCAATGGCCCCATAGAACTCACAGACCATCCTCACAATTATGGGGTTTATTAGGAAAGTAACAGATTACAATTCAGGATCAGGATCAACCTGGGAGTAACAGAAACAATTCAGGATACACTTCTTCGATCAGGACAGCTTCTTCTCTGGCTGTGCCCACAGATAGGTCTCTGCCTCCAGGCCTGACTTCTTGCTCTTGGCCTGGGCCCTTGCTCTCAGGCCTGGCCTCTGCCCTGCTTGGTTGGGCAAGTGTTACAGCTCTTTCTTTAGCTCTGCCGATGTGCCTAAGGGCAACCCCTTCTACCAGGAAGCCACTTGCCCAAAGACACTCAGCTCTCTTTCTCTGTAGGCCAGGAAGCCCACTCTGTAGGCTTGTCTCCTGGTTCTGCTGCTGCCGTTTCTCTGCCGCTGGACTCTGCCGTGCTTGATGCTGCTTCTCATCGTCTCCTGCTGTCTCCAGTGTTACAACTCTGTCTCCTGTTCTAGGAGGTGCTCAGCACAGGGATCCCAGGTCCAAAGAACGCACTCCACTCCTGGCTCTTCTTCTTGATGCTAATGATGTCCCCTCTCCAACCTCTGGGATTGGTTCCCTTTAAGCCTAATGGGATGACAAATATGACCTATCCCCTACAAGGGTTCCATGAACTTTATTTGAATAGTCCCACCCCCACAAGGGTTCCATGCACCTTATTTCCATAATCCCATACAATCATTTTGTGAGAGTTACAAGACCATAGCTAGAAGGGCCATGTAATAGAAATTCACTGCACCACAGCCTTACGGCCCTGCTCCACCGGCTGAGCTTCTACTCCTAGGGATTTGACTTTGAAGCCAGCAGTGCAGGGTACTTGCTACGAAGAATTTGAGGAATTGACGGCCAAGGAAACGAAACAGAAAAAAAAAAAAAAAGGCCGAGTTATGGTGAGGGCTTGCCACTGAAATAGGACAGCTATGATAAGCCTTGGAGGTCTTGGAGGCAGCAGTGAAGTGAGAAACTGCAGGCTCTGCCTCTCAGATGTATTCCTGGATTCAAATCCCACACAACCTGCGCTTCTGACGCAGACTGCCTCACTGTCCTAGAAAAGGGAACAGCAGAGTAGATGGAGGCTGGGAGCTCAAGTTTAATCTGTACTTAGGCGTTGATAATGAGAGGAGAAGGGTCCCCCTATGTGTTCAGGCTGGAGGAGTTTTACAGTGGTTCGTC
This sequence comes from Dugong dugon, assembly GCA_030035585.1. Taxonomy (NCBI): domain Eukaryota; kingdom Metazoa; phylum Chordata; class Mammalia; order Sirenia; family Dugongidae; genus Dugong; species Dugong dugon. Next base: position 112,989,057 of record CM057468.1, on the reverse strand, counting down.
TTCTGGGTCCAGGAGATCAGAATATTCATGGAATTTTTTACTGACTGAAAAGAAAATGAAAACATCAAAAAGATGGGAGGAAAGAGAAAGAGATGAGAAGCAGTGTAGACTGGTTTTGGAAGAATTTATGTAGAGTTTAAAAAGCAGGAACAGACTTGAAGAGAGCTGTAAGTACTGGAAATATTAAGAGATGGGTGAAGATGACTTTTGATAAGCTTTGCTCTATACCATGAATTGACTTCTGTTTTGGTATTTGTGAGGGGCGTCAATAAATATTGGAATCACTTTTGAAAATTTTGGTGGGATCTAATTTGCTGGGCCCAGGCCATGTGGTGCATTGTCTTTGCAAGTGTGAAGCATATTTACAGATGAGGAAACTAAGTCTCAGAGAAAAAAAAAGGATACAGCACTTGATCCCACAGCTTAGCTACATGCATCATACAATGGCTGCCTGCACTGATGTCTTTAAATTTTTATTAACCTCTCTGGGAGAGGAGTAGATGGTGGTTGGGGAGCAATAATAATTGAGTGATGGGTGAAATATATTTGCGTGCAAGACTGAAATTCCACTTGGATAATAAGTTGCCATAGTAAGAGAGAAAAGGACATAAAAACAAGAAAAGGAAGTAAAACTCACTCTATTAAATAGCCTGTTCTTTTAAAGGGCTGGGGCCTCGTGAATGTAGAAGTGTAATAGGCATACGAAACCTAATAAATATGGTTCATGTAACCAAATATAAAGAATCCCTGAGTGGTGCAAATGGTTAAAGCACTTGGCTGATAACTGAAAAGTTACAGGTTCGAGTCCACCCAGAGGTGACTCAGAAGAAAGACCTGGCCATCTACTTCCAAAAAATCCGTCACTGAAAACCCTGTGGAGCACATTTCTATTCTGACACACGAGGTCGCCACAACCCTTAGTGAACTCCACGGCAACTGGTTGGTTAACCTAATGTAATGTTTTTAAGTCCCTCATTGACACGACATCTGACTGTTCAACCATAGTGGTTTGGTTCATGTTTTCCTTTCTTTCTTCAGGACTGAAGACAAGATTTAAGGGCCAAGTGACAGATTTTATTTCAGGCCCCAAATGATCTGTTGTCGATCCTTACAGTGTATGGTAGCTCAGAGCTAACTGGGGGAAGGAGATAGGAAGAACCACCAGAGAGTTTAAGAGGAAAGCTAGCCAGTTTTGAGGGCGAGCTTGGAATTCAATCCAGCTGACAGAAGCCTGTGAGTCATATTATGCTATCCTTACCTAATAGAGTCAGTTTTCATCAGGGGACCTCTTCACAGGAAGTGCAGACAGCATGCTTTAACAGCCAGGGAGATTGAGCGCATCAGACAATAGAGGCATTCTCTGGGTCAGTCTGCACAACAGTCCAAAAAGGAGCCTGTTTAAAAAACAAAAAACTGAACACTATACTTCGTGAGTGTCTAATTCAAAAAGCAGAAAAGAAATTAAATGAAACTCGAGTTGCTTTGGGGGATTTCAGATCACAAAGTACTTGAAGACTCCCTTAAGGATTTTGTAGAAAAAAAAGCAAAGAGAAAACAAGAGTTGGAAAACACATCTGAAGATTCAGGGAGTTAAGGCTTCAAACAAAGCCATTCCTGAAAGTATAACTTCATCACTGACCATTTTAATACGTGGGGAAAATCTTTAGTTACGAAAAACGTGCCCTTTGACTTCCGGCAGCAGCATGTGCTCCTGATAAATATATGGTTTTCCAAATCCATCACATCTCCCTTATATTCTTGTCAGTCTGTATTTACACTTGCTGGACTCATTGCCAAGCTTTAGCCCAGTCAGGATGCAGCTCTCTACGGTTATCTGTTTTCTTGGCTGTAATCTTTACAGAAGCATATCACTGCGTCTTTCTCCCACAGAGCCATTGGTAGGTTTGAACCGCCAACATTTAGGTTAGCAGCTGAGCACTTAACTATTTCTATGGTTATCTGTTAAAGAGTTACTATATTCCAGGAAATCAGTGGGTTTGCTGATATCCAGCAATGATGAGAACTTTAATTGTCTGCCATCCTCAATAAGAACGGTTTTAACATAATGACTTATTTATTAAACCAACAGCTATCGTTCAGTGTTAGCATATTGAACAAGGATCGTTCATAAACCTGGAAATAGGATGAACTTAGTCCCCAGTTAATCAGTGATGGTGGCCGTGTCATTTACCACTGTGTTGTAGGTTTCACTTTTTAATTTTTATTTTGAACTTTTGATTTTAGAAAATTGCTTGTAATGGAAAGCAAGAGTATCTGGTCCCCCCTCTCCAGGCTCTTGGACCTCCTGCAGAGAGAAAACTCTTTTCATTATTTCTGTTTGTAGCTTTGCTTGTTTGTTTTTTAAATAACTCCAGATAGTATTCTTATATCTCAAACTCTTCCTTTCTAGAATTAAGATGTTTACTGACACTGTGACAGGAAAGACAAGGATAGAGTTCACTTTTGTTACCCTTCATACTCTCTTTTCCTTCCAATGTTTGTTTTTTATAGCAATTGTTTCCAGTTCTGGTAAATTTTGTGACTGCAAAAAAATATACCTAATCTTCTCTTTTGGTTCCAACCTCTTATCAAGCCTGTTGCCATCCATCTTGACTCCCTGCTTTATGGGAATAATATACTAAAACCTATATATGCTTTGTTCTAGTCTTCTTCCCATGTACACATCCCATTTTTTGTTTCAGTCATGCTTTCATTTTTACCTCACCAGGCTGTTAACATTTCTAGTCTTTCCTGTGAGGCCATCCAAGTCTTCCCTTTCTTTGTCTATAGGTTGCTTCTACAAGTAGAAAACAAGTACGCATTTAGATTGTTGTGACTATGGAAATATTGTTCAAGCTCTGGACTAAGAGGCCATTTCCTTCTCTAAAAACTGACGACATGAACCTCTCCTTGTACACCATAAGGAGAATGTTACTGGCATCAAAGTTAAATGGATTCTCTTGTCTTACACTCAATCTATTGCTTAACATTCTGATGCATTTTCATTTGCTTTATAGTTACACTTAAAAAATATTTTTCTGGATGTTTCTAATCACGATTGTTTTTGCTTTTCCTTAGGACAGTTTGTATCCTCTTCTCTCTCTGTCTCTGTCATGGGTCTTCCTTCAGCCCCGTGAATATTTTTCTTTGGGAGCTCTCTGTTCCCCTGCTCCCAGCTTCAGTGGTTGCCTTCTGTTTGTTGCACAACTGTCTTCCTGTGAATTCCTTTCACTGCTCTTCTGATATGAATTAGCAGCTCATAGACCCTGCATTTTCTTCCTTCTTAGTTTACACCCTACATATTTGGAATACATCCTCAAATAAATTTCCATGATGTGGTGCAAGACAGAGAAGCTATCTTAGTAAATGTCTAAAAAAAGAAAACTTTATTCTGGCTTATATTTGATTAATAATTTGATTGGATTTGGAAGCATTGATTGAAAGTTATTTTCCCCAGAACTTTAAAGGAATTACTTTTTTTTCCAGTATCCAGTATTGCTAATTGAAATACCAGCAGGGTCACTCATGGCCAACAGGTTTCAGTTGAGCTTCCAGACTAAGATAGACTAGAAAGAAGGACCCAGCCATCTACTTCTGAAAATAATTAGCCAGTGAAAACCTTATGAATAGCAGCAGAACATTGTCTGATATAGTGCTGGAAGACAAGCCCCTCAGGTTGGAAGGCACTCAAAATATGACTGGGGAAGAGCTGCCTCCTCAAAGTAGAGTCGACCTTAATGACACAGGTGGAGTCAAGCTTTCAGGACCTTCATTTGCTGACATGGCACTACTCAAAATGAGAAGAAGCAGCTGCAAACATTATTAATAATTGGAACATGGAATGTATGAAGTATGAATCTAGGAAAACTGGAAGTCATCAAAAATGAAATGGAATGCATAAAGATGAATATCTTAGGCATAGTGAGCTGAAATGGACTGGTATTGGCCATTTTTAGTCAGACAATCATATGGTCTACTATGAGGGGAATGATAACTTAAAGGGGAACACCGTTGCATTCATCCTCAAAAAGAACATTTCAAGACCTGTCCTGAAGTACAACGCTGTCAGTGATAGGATAATATCCATATGCCTACAAGGAAGACCAGTTAATATGACTATTATTCAAATTTACGCACCAGCCACTAATCTCAAAGAGGAAGAAACTGAAGATTTTTACCAACTTCTTCAGTCTGAAATTGATTGAACATGCAATCAGGATGCGTTGATAATTACTGGTGATTGGAATGCGAAAGTTGGAAACAAAGAAGAAGGACCGGTAGTTGGAAAATATGGCCTTGGTGATAGAAATGATGCTGGAGTACCCATAATAGAATTTTGCAAGACCAATGACTTCTTCATTGCAAATACCTTTTCTCACCAACATAAATGGTGACTACAGACGTGGACCTCACCAGATGGAATACACAGCAATCAAATCGACTACCTCTGTGGAAAGAGACAATGGAAAAGCTCAATATCATCAGTCAGAACAAGACCAGGGGCTAACTACAGAACTGACCATCAATTGCTCATATGCAAGTTCCAGTTGAAACTGAAAAAAATTAGAAAAAGTCTACAAGAGCCAAAGTACAACCTTGAGTATATCCCACCTGAATTTAGAGACCATCTTAAGAATAGATTTGTTGCATTGAACACTAGTGACCAAAGACCAGACAAGTTGTGGAATGACATCACGGACATCATACATGAAGACAGCAAGAGGTAGTTTAAAAGATTGGAAAGAAAGAAAAGACCAAAACGGATATCAGAAGAGACTCTGAACCTTGCTCTTGAAAGTCGAGTAGCTAAAGCAAAAGGAAGAAATGATGAAATAAAAGAACTGAGCAGAAGATTTCAAAGGGCGACTCGAGAAGACAATGTAAAGAATGGCAATGACATGTGCAAAGACCTGGAGATAGAAAACTAAAAGGGAAGAACACGCTCGGCATTTCTCAAGCTGAAATAACTGAAAAAAGAAAAAAAAAAAATCCAAGCCTCGAGTTGCAATAGTGAAGGATTCTATGGGGGAAAATATTAAATGACACAGGAGACATCAAAAGAAGATGGAAGGAGTACACAGTCACTGCACCAAAAAGAATTGGTCAACATTCAACCATTTCAGGAGGTAGGATATGATCAGGAACCGATGGTTCTGAAGGAAGAGGTTCAAGCTCACTGAAAGCATTGGCAAAAACCAAAGCTTCAGGAACTGACAGAATACCAATTGAGATGTTTCAGCAAAGAGATGTAGCACTGAAGTGCTCACTCATCTATGCCAAGAAATTTGGAAGACAGCTACCTGGCCAACAACTGGAAGAGATCCATATTTATGCCTATTCTCAAGAAAGGTGATTCAACTGAATGTGGAAATTACCGAACAATATAATTAATATCACAGGCAAGTAAAATTTTGCTGAAGATCATTCAAAAGCGGCTGCAGCAGTACGTCAACAGGGAACTGCCAGAAATTCAGGCCGGATTTAGAAGAGCATGTGGAATGAGTGATATCATTGCTGATGTCAGATGGATCCTGGCTGAAAGCAGAGAATACCAGAAAGATGTTTACTTGTGTTTTATTGACTATGCAAAGGCATTCAACTGTGTGAATCATAACAGATATGGATAACACTATGAAGAAAGGGAATTCCAGAACACTTAATTGTGCTCATGAGTAACCTCTACATAGATCAAGAGGCAGTTGTTGAGACAGAACAAGCAGATACTATGTAGTTTAAAGTCAGAACTTGTGTATGTCGGGGTTGTATCCTTTCACCATACCTATTCAGTCAATAGGCTGAGCAAATAATTCGAGAAGCTGAAATATATGAAGAAGAACAGGGCATCAGGATTGGAGGAAGACTCATTAACAACCTGGGTTATGCAGATAACAACCTTGTTTGTTGAAATTGAAAAGGATTTGAAGCACCTACTGATGAAGAGCAAAGGATTACACCTCAACATGAAGACAAAAATATTCACAACTGGACCTATAAGCAACATCATGATAAACAGAGAAAAGATTGAAGTTGTCAAGGATTTCATTTTACTCAGATCCACAATCAACACTCATGGAAGCAGCAGTTAGGAAATCAAAAGACGCATTGCACTGGGCAAATCTGCTGCAAAAGACACCTTTAAAGTGTTGAAAAGCAAAGATGTCACCTTGAACACTAAGATGTGCCTGACCCAAGCCATTGTGTTCTCAGTTGCCTCATATGCATGCGAAAGCTGGACAATGAATAAGGAAGACCGATGAAGAATTGATGCCTTTAAATTGTGCTGGAGAAGAATATTGAATATACCACGGACTGCCAAAAGAATGAACAAATTTCTCTTGGAAGAAGTGTGACCAGAATGCTCCTTGGAAACAAGGATGGTGAGACTGCGCATCATATACTTTCGACATGTTGTCAGGAGGGATCAATCCCTGGAGAAAGACATTACGCTTGGTAAAGTAGAGGGTCAGCAAAAAAGAGGAAGACCCTCAATGAGATGGATTGACACAGTGGCTGCAACAACAGGTTCAAGCATAACAAAGATTGTGAGGATGGTGCAGGACCAGGCGCTGTTTCGTTCTGTTGTACATAGGTTCGCTATGAGTCGGAATCGACTCGACAGCACGTAACAACAACACCATCACTAATAAGAAATCAAATACCTTTGTATGAGCCGGGGGAGAGGGGTGGTGGGATTCATCTGTTATTCATCTGGGGACCCACTGGGTCCTTTCAGTGTGAAGACTCAGGTCCTTTAGCACTGGCACATTTCTTTTATTATTTATTGGATATTATACCACCCCTTAATCCTCTCTGATCTCTCTCTGAATTTCTATTAGCCAAATATTTTACCTTCTAAAATGATCCTTTATGTCTCTTACATTTTCTCTTATATCATCTGCTTCTTTTGTCTCTTTGTTTTGTACATTCTATATGTACTCAATTTTAATTTCCAATTTCTTCAACTTTTACTTAAGCATTTATATTATTAATCTCTGAAAGTAACATTTGTGATCTCTAGTTTTTCAGTTTTAATAGCATCTCATCTTGTATTTACAATTATATCTTCTTCTTTAATCTCTTATGAATGGGGTGTTGAGATATCTATCAGAGAACATTCCTGAACTTTTAGAAAGTTTTATAATTTAGCATCATGGCATCAGGAGAAGGAAAACATTTTACAAAAGCTCTTCAACTTTCCAATAAGTGGATAATAGGAATAGCAATAAATTACGCATTGTTGACCACTCATAAAAAACTTCTTTAGAGACTTTCAGTTCTTTTCAGTGGGTGGGCAGTTTCCTAAGAGTATAGGAGGTATTCTGACTTTCTAAATTTTAGTTTATTTCATAGTCATACAGTGAAGCTGGCTATTGCAGTTGGAGTGGCTTAATACTTTGAGTCCTAAAAGTTATAACTTAAGAAATATCCTACATGAAAGATGTCTAGGACTCAGATCCCACTCCATGCTCATCAATGCAAGGAGTTTTCATACAACACTACTCTGTGCTGTATTCCAGTAGGGGAGTGCATGTGAAATGTGATCAAATATAAAAACCAAAAACCAGAAAATATGAACGTGTGATGTAGAGAGTGGGCCCATGACAAAGAACTGATAAAGAAGAAATGAGATGAGAAGATACAGCTAAGGGGAAAAAAAAGCCAATAGAGACTAATAAAATATAAAGTTAGGTTTAGGAATCAAGGAGATTTGAAAAATGTGATGCAGTCTGGAGTCAGAAAAGAAGGAAAAGGAAAATCAGAACATTCTGGTCCTAAAATCCTAGTGGACAAGTGTTTTAGTTATCTAGTGCTGCTATAACAGAAATACCACAAGTGGATGGCTTTAACAAAGAGAAATTGATTCCCTCATAGTCTAGTAAGCTAGAAGTCCAAATTCAGGGTGTCAGCTCCAGAGGAAGGCTTTCTTTCTCTGTCGGCTCTGGAGGAAGGTCCTTGTCATCAATCTTCCCCTGGACTAGGAGCTTCTCTGCAGGGACCCCAGGTCAAAAGGATGTGCTATGCTCTCGGTGATTCATTCTTAGTGGTATGTGGTCCCTGTGTCTCTTTGCTCGCTTCTCTCTTTTATATCTCAAAAGAGATTGACTCAAGACACAATCCAATCTTGTAGATTGAGTCCTGCCTCATTAACATAACTGTCAATAATCCCATCCATCAGCATCATAGAGATAGGATTCACAACACACAGGAAAATCATATCAGATGCCAAAATGGTGAACAATCACACGATACTGGGAATCATGGCCTAGCCAAGTTGACAGATATTTTGGGGGAACACAATTCAATCCATGAAAATAAGCAATAAACTCACATTTCAGGGGGTTGTGGAGAATTTTAGCTGATGAGTAGGTTATTCTTGGAGCTCTGATTGAAAAATCCAAGCATTTTTAAGGATTAGGGTTAAAAAGAATAATTTCTAAGATTGATATTGTTTAATCTGAAAAGGAAACCCTTGGTGGAACAAACAGTTAAGCACTCAGTTACTAACTAAAAGGTCGGTAGTTCGAATCCACCCAGAGATGACCTGGAAGAAAGCCCTGGCAATCTACTTCTGAAAGATCACAGCTGTTGAAAATCCTATGGTGCACAGCTCTAATCTGAAGCACACGGGCTGAAGGACACGGGCTCGGTATGAGTCAGAATTGACTCTAGGGCAACTGGTAATGATTTAAAAAGCTGGCAGATTTGGAATTGACTTGGCTACACATAATTTGCCTTTCTATATTCAGCTTAGAGTCCTAATACCTTACAGCCAATAATAGAGTAGATTTTCCATCCTAAATGGGTGAGACTGGGCTTTTTGTGGGGAGGGTGTAGGAGAAGACACTTTACAACAGCATTACTGGGAGAAATCACTTGTTCTCTTCTGCCTTCACAGCAAAACTGACCACCGACACTCCTTAAAGAAAGCCTTCTCCCTCAGGATTCTCCGCGGGTTTCATCCAAATGTTAGTAACCACATGCCAATACGCTTGGGAAGTAGGGTCTGTCAGTAACCAACTGGCAGCTCTGATCTGAATATAAATATCTCTTTCTTCCCTTTAATTTTAATAAAATTAAAAATAAAATTCTGTTTCAGCACTTTCATCTCTTTTTGAAGTTTAGTGATATTTTGGAAAAACAAAAATTTGGTTAGAAGGATCCTCTCACTATTGTTATACCCAGGTTGCAAAGTACCTCTCTGCAAACAATAGTTGCTTGGTACTTTTGCGAGCTTCATTGTAGGGAGCAAATTAGAGAAGCACTGGCTGGTGGCTGAATTATGTACAAAATAAAACAAAACTAGATCGAGAAAATACCCAGTCTTTAGATTGCCCACTGTTTTGAAACCAGAAGCAAAATCTCCCTTTTTAGGAAGTTGTGACTCTTGTGTGTATTTATCTAAACTTTGGGGTGTAAATCTTAAAATATACAAAATTTAAGAAGTAGGACAGAGTGGCATTTTTCTCTCAACCTTGGTTATCTCCTTTTAATGACCTGTTCAGCTTGGCAGTTCATAATTTCATCATCTCTAATTTCTTACATTCATCGTCTGGATCTTATTTCCAAATTTCAGTGCTTTGAGAAACAGCTTATTGTAAGGCTAAACCAATTGGATCTATTATTTATAAACCTTAAAAGAAAATGCTTTATATATCACACATCCATTTTAATGAACAATGAGAAAAAATCCATGCGTACGTGAGGGAGAATGTATAGACCATCGCTGTTGATCAGACCATCGTATTATCATTTTGGTAAAGATATGGCGTAACAATCTGAATTGTCTTTCTTTTACTACTTTTGTAATTTTATTCTAAGATGATAGAAGATGGAAAGTGCCTGTGATCGTCCATAGGTCAGTGGTGAATGCAGGTGAATAAAAAATTGGGTATTAATAGATATGCAAGTGTGTGAAGAGCTGGTAGGATCAGTGGGTCTTGCAGTGAGTCTGTAACACGGAGGGAAAGTTGATTAACAAGGTCTTAGATAAGAGAGCTTATCCTAGCATGGGACCTCCATTTTCTTACAGTGAACTCAGATTAAACAGAGAGTTTAGGGGAAGCTCACTTACTTCATAGACCCTTATAATAATTAAATTAAGCACAAGATTATAATTATTAGGTGTATTTTATTACATCTCTATTTAGCCAACTTGATATGAGTACATTAGATCCATTTTATGGAATAGCAGCACTCTCCTCACCCTACCTGCCATTAACCCCAGAGTTATTTAATCCTATCTTGAAAACTGGAATGATAATTCTTCACAGTGGTATTTATAATATTATGGAAGGTCTGCTTTATAGCACTTTTGGTCTTCTTAGAGAAACTTGTTATAGAAATTAATTGATTTGCTATATAAGGCCTAACTACCTCTCAAGCTGTGTTCTTATCCAAAAAGGACACATTTTGACCATTAATCTTATCTGTAGTTTTTCTTTTACATTGCACTTTTTGGTATTATTTGGTTCATTTCATCTCTATGAGGAGATTTCCATTTATTTATTGACTCATTTATAAGTAACAATGAAAAGATACCTAAAAGCACCCTCCCCCACCCCCGGGCTGTTTGAAATCTCCAAATATAAACAAGATCTTTCTAGAATTTCTGAACCATGAATATATGTTTTTAGATAGGCTCTTTGCTCTATTATTTTCAATGTCTGCATTAAGTAGATCAATGTTATTTTTGGTTTCTTTAAACCATATGCAATATTAGAAATTAATTGCAATTAGACACCTGGCTACTAATATGACTTCTAGTTAAAAACCAACGGCTTACATAATCACTAATATAAATTAGTGATTATGTAGTGATTATGTGGGCTTGGAAATCTCACTGTCCAACATTTTTATGTCCTATTATGTGAAATAGAAGTTCAGTCATGCCTTTTAAAAATGAAGCAAAGGCAGCACAGTATGTAGGTGTTGCTGCTGACATATAAGTACAGATTGGCCTTCCCCTCTGACAATGCAGCTTTCTATCTTTGGGTTATATTTCAAGTGGCAATGCATTTGTTGCTCCAGCTTTCTCAGATCCTAAAATGATCATGTCTGTTGACACAATTATGGATGCTGCTATTCAAGGCTGGAGAGTGATTGAAGAGAATTTCAAAGAGAAAATATAATATATCCAGTTGCAAATGGAAGCGCATGTCACTTCCAGAGGCATTAAACTCACTTACGCTGAGCTTCCACCACAGAAAAAACAAGATTGGGGTTTTCAGTTCTGACTTAAAATAATGGTTGACATACATGGGGCCCAGAAAATTCCAATTTATACTCAAATATTCCTATACAATTCAGAGGAGTGATCAAATCAATTGAACAGTTTTCAGCTCTGATGTGAAACACCCCCCTTCCCGATTACTGTCCCATTATAACCCACTTTTTTCCCATTATAGGTTGTTAAGCCGTTGAAATGGCATTTTAGAAGAAAACTGAGGCACAGAAAGACAATTTACTCAAGAATTTTCCAGCATGACAGGAATAGAGATGGGGTTTGAATCTTATTGTTAAAGTTGAAAAGCTTTAGCAGGTTGTGAATAGTTGGTTTAGAAATTACTGGTAGCTATCACTGAAGAGACTCTGAAACTTGGTCTTGAACCTCAAGTACCTAAAGCAAAAGGAAGAAATGATAAAGTAAAAGAACTGAACAGAAGATTTCAAAGGGCGGCTCTAGAAGATGAAGTAAAGTATTATAATGACATGTACAAAGAGCTGGAGATAGAAAACTAAAAGGTAAGAACACATTCGGCATTTCTCAAGCTGAAAAAGCTGAAGAAAAAACTCAAGCCTCGAGTTGCAATAGTGAAGAATTCTACGCGGAAAATATTAAACAACACAGGAAGCATCAAAAGAAGATGGAAGGAATACACAGAGTCATTATACCAAAAAGAATTGACTGATGTTCAGCCCCTTCAAGAGGTAGCATATGACCAGGAACCAATGGTACTAAAGGAAGAAGTCCAAGCTGCACTGAAGGCATTGGTGAAAAACGAGGTTCCAGAAATTGACAGAATATCAATTGAGATGTTTCAATAAAATGGATGCAGTGTTGGAAGTGCTCACTCATCTATGCCAAGGAAGTTGGAAGACAGCTACCTGGCCAACTGATTGGAAGAGATCCATATTTATACCTATTCCCATGAAAGCTGATTCAACTGAATGCAGAAATTATTGAACAATATCATTAATATCACACATAAGTAAAATTTTGCTGAAGATCATCGAAAAGTGGCTGCAGCAGTATGTCAACAGGTAACTGCCAGAAATTCAGGCCAGGTTCAGAAGAGGATGTGGAATGAGGGATATCATTGCTGATGTCAGATACATCCTGGCTGAAAGCAGAGACTACCAGAAAAGTGTTTACCTGTGTTTTATTGACTATGCAAAGGCATTCAGCTGTGTGGATCATTTAACAGTCTATGGATTACCCTACGAAGAATGGAAATTCCAGAACACTTAATTGTGCTCAGGAGGAACTTGTACATGGATCAAGAGGCAGTTGTTCAGACAGAACAAGGGGATACTGCATGGTTTAAAGTCAGGAAAGGGGTGCACCAGGGTTGTATCCTTTCACCATACCTATTCAATCTGTATGCTGAGCAAATAATCCGAGAAGCTGGACTATATGAAGAAGAATGGGTCATCAGGATCGGAGGAAGACTCATTAGCAACCTGTGTTATGCAGATGACACAACCTTGCTTGCTGAAAGTGAAGAGGACTTGACGCACCTACTGAGGAAGATCAAAGACCACAGCCTTCAGTATGGATTACACCTCAACATAAAGACAACAGAAATCCTCACAACTGGACCAATAAGCAAATCATGATAAATGGAGAAAAGATTGAAGTTATCAAGGATTTCATTTTACTTGGATCCACAATCAACAACTATGGAAGCAGCAGTCAAGAAATTAAAAGACGCATTGCATTGAGCAAGTCTGCTGCAAAATATCTCTTTTTAAAGTGTTGAAAAGCAAAGATGTCACCTTGAAGACTAAGGTGCACCTGACTCAATCGAGTCATATGCATGTGAAAGCTGGACAATGAATAAGGAAGACCAAAAAAGAACTGATGCCTTTGAATTTTGTGGTGTTGGCGAAAAATATTGAATACACCATGGACTGCCAAAAGAAGAACAAATCTGTCTTGGAAGAAGTACAGCCAGAGTGCTCCTTGGAAGCAAGGATGGCAAGCATACTTTGGACATGTTATCAGGAGGGATCAGCCCCTGGAGAAAGATATCATGCTTGGTAAAGTAGAGGGTTAGTGAAAAAGAGGAAGACCCTCAACGAGATGGATTGACACAGTGGCTGCACAATGGACACAAGCGATTTTGAGGATGGTGCAACACCGGGCAGTGTTTCATTCTGTTGTATATAGGGTCACTGTGAGTCAGAAGTGACTCGACGGCACGTAACAACAACAACAACCTTTTCCTGACTTTTGTCATCTACCCCTGTTTTCCTGATCTCTTATATCTTCTTGATATTGAACAGTGACTTATTGCTCTTTGTATAGGCCATTGGGGTATTTACTGTGATGTTTACCTGAAATATGCTGTTTGGAAAACAGCATGCAGAGGCTGAGAGGGTGGTTTTGTGGTTAAGGTATTTGGGTCTGAACTCAGGTTTCTGTTCTCTCTCTCTCTTCATATATATAAAATCTCCCATGGCAAGTTACATTTCCTCACTATGTGTAATTTTCCTCATGTGTATAAGTATGATGATCCCAACAGGGATGTTTTAAGGATTGATGAGGAAATACCTTGTGAAGAACTTTGCACTATGCTTGGCACATAGTAGTCACCAGTAACTGTTAGCCATTGTTGTTCTCAATCATTGGTATTCACATATACTTAGCTCTCTAACCTACTATAAATCCTAAGTACTATCTACAGTGTTGGCCCTGCTTTTCCACTCCCTAGTCCTGGGTTTACTCAAGTCACAGTCTAGCAGTTAACTGTGTAAATCTGCTGAAATGCATCTTGCAAATATAACCTGTGAAAATTCTCAGGACCCAATAAAAAATATTTTATTCCAGTATGAGTGTTTGTTTAAGTCAAATTATTCCCTTCTGAGTTATTGTTTTTGAAACCAGGATTATTTTGTGAGTCACAGTTTGAAGAAACGTATAGTATAGGCTTATATTATTTTGATATTCAACAGGCACTGAACAAAGCACTTATTGATTTCTCAGTATGTATATTGTCAGGTTTCCTCATAACTCTGGGCATGCAAAGATGAATCAGATATGGCAATGAGAAAATAATGTTTTTTTTAAATTTTAGATCAATTGATTGCATTGGTATTAGCTAGAGTATTTTACATTTTTATTCTTTTCTCCCAGTAAACACAGAAGGTTGTACAACGTAGGGCCATTTCCAGGAGTTTTCCATGGTTGGCACTTGCAGTTGCTTTATTAAAACTGGAAGGAAGGATGTCATCCAGAGAGTGCAGTTGGACACTGGCAAGTGGAAATAGAAGCTGCAAAGAAGTTCCCCGGGCTGGTGTGGAAAAAAAAAAAAAATGTACAAGGGCGTTAGGAGGGTCAAAGAGGGATTCCAAGGCAGCAACACAGCCTCTGAGCCTGGCCTTGTTGGATACGAATGTTCAGCTTCCTACATTACGTGCTGTCCTTGTGGCTCTGAATCCTGAACTTCACTCAGTCTCACCCTAATGTAACTGCCTTTAACTACTTTTGCTTTGTCCTAATATTTCAACATTTTCTTCTTACAAGTATCCTAATGAGGAAGAAATGACCAGCCAGGAACTGCCAGGGTCTGATTGTTTTCCGTTGGGAGACTGTGCTCTGGTGAATGTCACAGGAAAGGACCCGTCCTTAGAGGCACAGTCACCCTGCAGGTGGCGCATTTATCAGGACAAGAACAGGGCTGTGTTCTGTCTTTGTCTTTGAGTTTCTTCTTTATGTTCTCTCCCGACCCTTCTTTTTAAAACAATACTTACTATTATAGCTTAATTTTTTCAGGTATCTGTAACGCTTCTCAGTACAACTAAAGACAGCAATGATGAAGTGCTGGCATTTGTATCTGATTAAGAAAATAAACCAAGGACGATGAAGTGCAGATACAATTCTCTTTAGAATCAAAACGCTTTTGTGGAAAAAAAAATTCATTACATTTAGAGTCTTATCTTTCTTTCTTTTTATACAGTCTCAACCGTGATTGAGGTGTGCAAGACTAGAGGTTCCCTCTGAGAGAGAGGAAGGCTTCTAACTAAAACTCGTAAGAGCATATGTACTTTTTTTTTTAAGAGGACTGCTTCTCCATTCAAACACTTGCTGCATTGTCATCCCTACAGTCTATTTTGAAGCTTTACAATGCAGGTGCCAATCTGAAAACCACAAAACAATAATTCTGGTTTTAACTACTTGCCTCATTTTCAGAACTGAAATCATCAAACATGTATCTGCCCTCACGAGTTATGCTATTTTATGGATACAGTGTATTTTGTTTCTTATTCAACTAACTTTAGACAAAAGGATATATTTTGCCAACTCTATGTACCTAGGAACCCTGGTGGCATAGTGGTTAAGAGCTTGGCCGCTAAACAAAAGGTCGGCAGTTCGAATCCTGCAGCTGCTCTTGGAAACTATAAGGCAGTTCTACCCTGTGCTATAGGGTCGCTGTGAGTTGGTACTGACTTAATGGCAATGGGTATGTGTACCTAAAGGAGCCCTGGTGGCACAGTGGTTAAAGTGCTGGGCTGCTAATCGAAAGGATGGTGGTTTGAACCCTCTAGCTACTCTGTGGGAGAAAGATATAGCAGCGTGCTTCCGTAAAGATTACAGCCTTGGAAACCCTATGGGGCAGCTCTACTTTGTCCTATAAGGTCACTATGAGTTGGAATTAACTCACTGGCAGTGGGTTTGGTTTTTGGTTATATGTACCTAACCTCAAAACAATTCATTATTTGGGGAAAGAAGGGTAAGAAATCACTGACTCTGGTGTTCTGACATTTCAAAGATGGAAGTTTGTTCACCTTTGAACTGGATATTTTGGTGCTTAGTAGACAGAACCATTGTACTTTGTTTTAGTATTCTAAGATAGGAGTTTCTCATGGCATGTCCTTTTATAGCAGATCCAATTGCTTTTGATAGGCATTACCAAATTTTAAGCAGAGGAGATTCAAAGGTAGTGTCCAAAGTGGAATTCATTCTGAGAGCATTTGTACTCCTCACTTATTTTACCCTGGGAGGAATAGTGTCTGGGTATTTGCAGCTGTCCCAATAGCAAACACCAGACATAGAAATGAAACGAAGCTATAAAAGCTGAGCCACAGAATGCTAGCAGAGCCCGCATTTAATGATCTGTAATGTCAAATATCAGAAACTCTCAGAAAAAAATTCTGTCTTCGAATTAATGTAATAATTAATTATAACTAATAATTATAAAACTTAATTATGATTACAAATAATAAGTTATTAATTTGAACAATTGACAAGAATATGGAATATAGCAAGTACAGTAAATACAGGTGCTGTGAATTGAATTGTGTCTCCCACAAAAGAAATATGTAAGTACTAATCCCTGTACCTGTAAATATGACTCTGTTTGGAAATAGGGGTTTTCTTTTGTTATGTTAATGAGATCTTACGAGAGAGTAGGGTGGGTCTTGACCCTAATCACTTTTGAGTGATGTTTCATAAAAGGAGCAGAATAGGCTGAGACATACACACGGGGGGCGGGGGATGGAGATGCCATGTGAGGACCCATCTACAAGCAAAAGAACACCAAGGATTGCTGGTGAACACCAGAAATTAGGACAGAGGCCTGCAGTTGGAATCAACACAACAAAGACCCTGATTTGGACTTTTAACCTCCAGAACTCTGAGAAAATGAATTTCTGGTTTTTAAAGCCACCTACTTGGGGCATTTTTCATTACCTAGGCATTATTAGGTAACTACGCAGGTTTTTGTGGTAATTGTTTATTTTCAATAACTAAAGGGTGGCCTACAAAATGATTTGTATGCGACAAGGCAGGGTTCATAGCTGCTCCCAGTGGGTAGTAGTGAAGCTGACTAACTCCAACCAGACCTTGTTGGGTTTCCCCCTAGCTCTTAACCCAAGCTATAAAGACAGTACGTTGGCTGGCCTGAGCAATTTGTCTGAAACTCCTTTCATCGTTGTTATACTTGGCTTCTCTGCATCAGCTATGGACACTTGTTTGCAACCTGACTTGGCACCCTGTCCTGGGATCAGGCTCTATTCACTTGTTCCAGCTTAACCTTCCCATGAATCTATCAAAAGAATAAATTGCATTTGTTTTGTTCTATTAGTGTTTCTGCCCTAAATAATTTTCTTCTTTACATTTGTTTTGCTGTGTTTCCCTGAGTTTTGAGATCATAATTTATTCTAATTGCTTTTACAGTTTTCTTATTTTGAATTATAGGTGATGCAATCATCATTTCCAAGATATCCTTTTAAAACAAGAGGCATCTTAGCCCCGCAAAGAGGAATCTCAAATTTCACTTTGTTTTTTCCTTCTTTTTTTTCACAAGAACTTTTTTTAATATTATTTAGAAATGCAGTTATATACATAGGACAATTAAAATTAAATTAAACTTTATACAAATATTAAAACACTATCTTCACACCCACTGCAATGTAGAGGATACCTATATACATATACATATATTTAAAATAAAGCAAATCCAAACTGACTGTTTGACATCCTGCACAGAGTCAATTATGCATGTGTTGTTTTAAACCATTATAGATGAGTACCATTCTGCAAAGGCTTTCATAGTGGTGCAACAGTAAGAAACCAGGGCAGGGTGAAGTGGGTGCCATGCCACCCCTTGCTCATCTCTTCTCACTGCTTGCCAATCTGCATGCTTTGCCTCATGTCCCCTCCAGCTAGCTCTGCTGCTTGGCAGAGGCTTCCATCTCAGGGTTTTCATTCAAAATTCTATTAGGTTTTCAACTGGAAATGAAGAGGAGTTGCTTCCCAACAAAGCTGGGCCTGCTTCCTCTCCCTTTCTGGGGAACCAGCTACTGCACCACTCAGCCCAAACATCTGCCAAACAAAATACTCTCCAAACATACTAGGCCATGTTTTTTCTTCTTGCATTTATTATGTTATTCCCCCAAAATGGAAATAAAGAATTCTTTAAGACCAACAAATATTAATTATACAATGTCCTTAAAGTATTCTTAACAAAGTTATCTAATTTCGTGCCCTAAGAAATAGCACATATGGCAATAAAGAAGGGCAGAAAGAAGCAAAAAAACTACTTCTAGACATTTTCGTGAAATATAATTTTCACAAAATATAATAAATAATATTTTCTATCCTTAAAAAAGATTTCTTCTTTAGAAATCTTTTTAAATCTTTTTAAGATTTCTTCCTAAAAGCAGAAAACTGTTTTGGGGTTATATTATAGCAATATGCTTTGCCTTTTCTTTTCTTTTATCTCATACCATTCTTTTGCTTGATTTATTGTTTAGATGGTTTTTTCAGAACTTATGTTCACAAGTTTTGATTTCACCTACACAATTTTTTTTTTTATATTCGTATGTCTGTATCCACATCTTTACTCATTTAGAGGGATGCAATTCTCTCTCCCTTCAAACTCAAACCAAAAACTAAAACATTTTTAGGAGCTTCTCTTTAATTCAACTCATATTAAATCTCAATTCTTTGAGAACAAGTTTGGCCTGTGGTGTGTTTCTGCAAATATAGAACATTGACAAATTATATGTAGGTATGCATAGGATAGGCTTTGAAATGGAAAAACAAACAAATAAAGAACATCAAATACAAAAGGTAATATAAGAACTGGGAACAGAGAGGTAGTTCCTCTTTCACATTACCTGTGGTTTAGTCAGTAATGAAACTAAGTGCTCTACCATGGGCAATCCAAAATGCATTCAGCTTTTGTCTTGAGGTTTGTGTCTACTCTTACATTTTGATTGATAAGCTGCCATTGATGTGCTTTCTAGCTGTATCCATAGTTACATGTGTGTAATTTTCACTAACATTATCACCTAATGGCCCTCTGGAGATAGGAAAATGAGGTGATGTGTTGGAAGTCAAAGGGGTCATATTTCATATACAGTTGGGTTAACCTACAAGAGCTTCATACCCGAGTCTGTAGTTCAGGTTAGTAGGCTGGACTAGATAATGTTAGAGAGTTCACGTCATGCTTTGGGAGATAGAGACACATGATCGTGTATGGAAAGCTAAGAATGGCTTTGTCTTTCATTCATTCACATGGTTACTTCACTTCTCAGAAAAAATAGTTGTCAAAAAAATATTTCAGGAAACTCAAGGTAACAACCCTGACATTTTAATAATTCATTTCCATTTTTAAACTGAAAATGGCACTGCCTCACCAATTTAACAGTTGCATGGAGACCTCTAAACAGAAACCATTTGACATTAAGTAGAAATATCATTGTGTTCATTTAATTGAGAAAACAATACTAACTCATAGCAACCCTATAGGATGGAGTAGAACTGCCCCATAGGGTTTTCAAGGAGTAGCTGGTGGATTTGAACTGCTGACCTTTTGGTTAGCAGCCATAGCTCTTAATCACTGTGCCACCGGGGCTCCAAAAAGAATACATCGTATAGAACATGTCAATCACACAGTAATGATACTATGGCAGTGATACACCAGAGCTATAGATACATTTTCTGGAATAAACTTTATATAGGGAATACAACACTTGAGGTTTTTTTTTTTCCCCAGATAATTTATCTATTGTTTATTATAGTTATTTTAGAGTAGAAAGTAGAAAACAGACTCTCTGTGCCATTCAAACAGGAAGAAGGGGATATGTCAAGTTTTTTTTTTTTGAAGATGAAAAGCACCATTTCAAATGTCAGGCAGAGTAAGTAGAGGAGTGAAGAGGAGGGGGATTTATGGTGGTAGATGATGATGCTTACTATGCCTACCCTGTTCTAAGCCTCCTGATTGGATTCATCCATCTAATCCTAAAAAAATCACTGGAAGTAATTATCGTTGACCTATTTTCACAGATAGGGAAAGTTGAGCTCAGATAAACACATTTAGTACGTTGTAATGCAGAGATTTAAACCCTGACCTTATTCTAAAATCTAATATTGATTTAAAGATGAAAATTTTCAAAATGTCCAAGTCTAATATGACTTTTGAACTCGGTAGCATGATTTCGTTATTGGAAACTAGAAAATTATAATGACATAACAACACAGGTACATTTTCATATTTAAACCAAACCACCAACATATATAACTATTTTAAATGTATGTAACCAGCTAAAATGCTTTGAGTAACATCTGACATATAGCAAGTCCCCAGTAAAATTGGTCATTATACATTTTGTTTTATATTCCAGAGTGAGGTTAACTGGATATTCAAGCCTGGAAGACATGTATGATGGAGAAAAAGTGTATAAAATGAATTCTGGAGTGTTAGTTTGTACTGTGTAATTCTCAAAAGTGCATAGAAGGTGATAGTGTATATTTTCTTTATTAATCCTTATTATTTCTTAATACCTCAAGGTCATATGTTAAAAATAATTAGCATCTGCTTTTTATGAACTACTAGATTAAGTATTGTAGAGTCAAATTATATGTAAGGCACGTATTAGGCACAGTCCCAGACTTCAAGCTAATAAAGGAGTTAACTATAAGAGCATAAAGAAATTATCATACAAATGATACTAACACAATTGTGTGAAGTGAGAGGAGGGATGAATCACTTATGGGTCAAGTGATCAAGGGTAAATTAATGGAAGAGGCCTTTGAAATCATTCTGGAAGAAATAGTGGTATTTTCATAGCCAGAAATGGAAGGATGTCATTCGAGGGAGTGGCAACATAGGAGTAAATAGTCAGCGGAAGAAGGCAAGAGGCATATTTAAGAAAAGATGAATACAACAGTTGATTCTATGGGACTTTTACGTGTTGCTTGAATGGTAGATGGGGCAGAGAGTTAGAGAGTAAAGTCATATTTCTGATTTTTTTATTTTGCTTGGTAATCAGTAAGAAGTCATTGTAATTTCCTATCAGGGAAGTAAACAAAGATATTTAAAATATTTATCTGACCCTGATCAGTATGTGTAGGATGGGTTAGAAGAGAAAGGACAACCAGTTGCAGGCCCTTTATAGTAGTCAAGAAACGACATTATAATGAGTGACTGCGATAAGACTGGGCAGAGCAATGGATGGATAAATGAGAAATTGTACAAGGTGGCTGTTATTGGATATGAAATCAGATTGAACAAAATTAGATGAATCAAAAGGAAAACTCCTTAGGCCAGATGATATGTCTGTTTTTAACATGATAAACTTTATATCCCATACTTGGCCTCTGATCACAGTGCTTGACCAGCAGGCGATTGGAAATGTTGTACTAGTTCACAGATAGCAAGATTGCGATTAAAAAGTACAGCAATGACATTTAAAGCCAGGGAATTGTTGAGACCTTTGGCAGAGAAAGACAAGTCAGAAGATATTAAGGATAAAACCTTTGGCAGAGAAAGACAAGTCAGAAGATATTAAGGCTAAAACTGTGGGCAGACTTAGGGAAACCGACAAACAAGATGGAGAGCCAGCATTCATGACTATAGGTGACAAACAAAAGAGAGAGTGTTTTCAGATGCCAGGATAGAAGGGCTTCCAGAAACAAAGTGGACTGAGAAGAGGTCATAGAATTTGAATGCTGATGCCTTTTCTCCCAGAGTGTTGAAGATGAGGAGATTCTAAAAGCCAGCTTGGATGAAGATGATAAAACAAAGAGTGGGGTGTAAAACATTGTCCCTAAATGATTGGTCAAGAAAGGAAGAGAAAGAACGCAGCAGCCAAAGGGTACAGCTGTATCAAGTACGGTATTTTCAAGGTCAGGGAGATCAGTGTATATTTAAAAGGCAAAGAGGGCAAAGGGAAAGTGGAGGAAGTGACACAAAGGTGATCACTGAAGGAACTGAGTTCTGCTGGAGACAAGTAGGCCTTTGTTTATAGCTACAGGACACCTTATCTTCTGCAGTAGAAAGACAAAGCTAGAGAGGACACATGGACGTTTAGGGAGTTTGTGCCTGATCTTAATTTTGTTGGCAAAAAAGGAGGTGACACAGAGTGAGAGAATAAAAGTTGAGGAGTGGATGTACCGAAACTATCTTCTGAGGTCACCTTTTAGCTAAATAACAGATTGGCCCAAAAAATGAAAGATATTACTGTGAGTACGGGGCTCCATTAAAAAACCATCTGTATGAGACCAAAAGGTCAACAATTACTCAAAAGCAAAGATGAAAAGACAAAGGAGACAGGGAAACTAGAGTACTGGAAATAGAACAACCAGAATGCAATTAATGAGAACGTTGACACTTGGGGAAAAAATAACGAACGTCACTGAACAACTTGTGTAGAAATTTTCAAGTGGGAATCTAATTTGCTATGTAAACTTTGACCAAAAACACAATAAAATATTATTTAAAAAAATAAAAAAAGAGTTGACGTGTGGGGAGAAGATTCAAACGCACGACTACAAGGTGTCAGACACTATACTGATGTTTTCACTTCTGATTTGACAAGTGACGATGGCTGGGCACCATTGAACACTTCATAAATGCTAGATGGCATGATCTTTTAGCAGGTTTGGTTGTCACAATCACCTGATTTTCACCAGCAGCATCTGGAAGTTAAGAGGAGGAACAGTTTGAAGTTGAGGATTAGCAAGATAGTCAAAGTCTGAAGGGGTGAACTACTGTAGGTGTATTAGTGAGGATAACATCTGAGTGGTGGCATTCACAGCATGTAGAAAGTTGTGGTAGTTAAAAATAAAAAAAAGAGTACATCAGATAAGCATGGAATGGCTGTCAGGAATTGTTTAATTAAGGCAGAGAGCTGTGACTCAAATTTTTGTGGCTTTATACTGTTCAGTTATGTTTTCTCCTTCTCTCAAATGTGTCCTAGATCCGTTTCTGTCATATTTTGTAAGCAGTTTTTAAAATTATACAAGTGATATTTGGCCAATAGAAAAAAACTAGAAAATAAACATTGGCAAATAGCAGAAAATAAAAATGATAGCACAGCTGATATATACAAATTGAATTTTCTAGTATACTTATAATTTGTAATTTTATTTTATATACTCAAGAATATATCATTAACCTATTTCCAGGCTATTCATGTACTTCTACAAAATCTTCTCCAATGCTTGCCTAGTGTTCCATCATGTGATAGCAACATGTACTCAATTAATCTCTTATTTTTTTGGCATTTAGCTTTTACTAAGTTTTTAGCATTTATAAACAAAACTGTGTAATCACTTTACACATATATCTTGGTTCAAGCTTCTCGTTTCTCTTAAGATACATTCCCTAGTATTGAATTTCTGAATCAAGGGCATGTTTGAGGCTTTTGATATTTCTGTCCAACTTTCTCCTTGGAAAGAGTATAGCAATTTATGTTCCCAGCAGCAATACCCTAACTATTCGGAGGAACACTAACTATAGGAGGCCCAAGAAGTTACATTTTCTTTGAAGGTTTGAGAGAACTCACCACCCAGTGAAGGAGTGGACTGTCATGTAAAGCAGTCTCAGTGGGAACTAATTTAAAAAAATGATACCCTCCACAGAGTTAAAGCTGTGAGAAGGGTTGTTCAACTTTGTTCAATCCAGTTTACCGAACGTATTTGAACAAAGAAGAATGCTGCTATTGCTGCTTTCCCTTCTCCTTCTGCTTCCCACCTCCTGCTCCACAGCTGTTCTGCAGGATAAGGCTCCATTCTATTTGATTTTATCTATTTCAGAGTAAAGAGACTACTGCTTTTATAATTAAAGCTTTATAATTCCTTCCGACAATCAAGAGTGCAGGCCATCCCTCCATCCTCTTCAAAAACTGTTGTTGTTGAGTTCCGGCAAAATGGCGCTCTAGGCAGAAGCACCACGCCGTCCCTCCACAGCAAAGATCTCAAAAACTAAGCCAAACAGAGAATACAACAATCCTGAAACCCTAAAACATCAAATGAAGGGATAAAGAACTCAGCCAAGCACCAAATGGAGTGAGAAAACTGACAGAGAACGGAGAGTGAGGAGAGATTCATGCAGAGGTCCCCTACCAGCTAACGCAGAGCGGATCCACCATCTTGGACTCCTATCAGAGACCAGCAAAAGGGGGTACGAGAAAGAAGCTTCACGGAGCATCCAGCGGGAGACAAAAACAACTGGTAATCTGTGGTGTGCGCTTTCCCATCCCCCCCCTTCACCCCGGCTCAGCCTCCTCTGCTTCCCGCGGCCACAGTCTCTTGACCAGGAAGTGCTGGCTGCTTAGATTCCACACACCCAAGCGGGCGGCTCTCTGAGTGCCATTTGTTGGCTGCTAGTGTTGCTTTTTTTTTTTCTGCTTCTTTTGATTTCTCACTTGCCTCTTGCCACCTCCCCCTCCTTTCGCTCGAGTGCCTGGCTCTGTGTGCCATCTTTGCTTCTTCCTGAGGGGCTGCAGAGCTCTGGCAATTTGTGATATACGCTTTCCCACTCTCTACCCTTAATCACCCACACTTGGCCTCCTCTGCTTCCCGCAGACACAGTCTCTTGTCCAGAAACACCAGCCCACACTGGCTGGTCTCTGAGTACCATTTGTTGGCTACTGGTGTTGCTTTTTTTTCTCCCCTGCTTCTTTTGATTTCTTGCTTGCCTCTCGCCGCCTCCCCCTCCTTT
Source organism: Dugong dugon (assembly GCA_030035585.1). Taxonomy (NCBI): domain Eukaryota; kingdom Metazoa; phylum Chordata; class Mammalia; order Sirenia; family Dugongidae; genus Dugong; species Dugong dugon. The sequence goes on along the minus strand of CM057468.1, from coordinate 112,964,383 downwards.
TGCTCGAGTGCCTGGCTCCGTGCGCCATCTTGTCTTCTTTCTGAGGGTCTGCAGAGCTCCATTTGAGTGTGGAGCTGCTTCCCAGTCTGGGCTACCGTGCTGGTGGGATCCTGGGGCTTTTGTTCGTTTGTTCGTTTTAAATTGTTTGTTTGTTTTCTTCTCCTTTTCTTGAGTTGGGAGCCCTTTCTGGCCAGGCACAGCTGCGTGGCAAGGAACTCCCCTTCAGCTTCCACAGACGTGCAGAGGGATCCCTGAGAGCGTTTCTATTTTCATTGGTTTCATTTTTTTTCTGTTTTTTTGGGGGCCTTTCTGTTCTTTTTTTTTTTTAATTTGTTTTCTTTTCTTTTCCCTCTTTTAACCTTTTTGTCTTTCTTCATTGCTCAGTCTCTCATCCCTCTACATCTTCCTTCTCTTACTGATCCCTGAATACAAGGCGTTGTATACCACTACGCCTTCTAGCCAGGCTGTATTGCAACAACTGAGAGCGACCTCCCCAGACCTCATAGCTGCACTGGTGGGATCCCTGAGAACGTTGCGGTTCTTTAACCTTTCTGATTTTTATTTATTCATTCTTTTCGTTTCTTCCTCTTCCCATTTCTGTTTCTCTCCATTTCATAGTCTCTCATCTCTCCATTCCAATGGCAAGCTCTCCTAGCATTCTTTTTTGTTTGTTTGTATGTTTTTGGCTCCTGTTCCTCTCTCCTCTCTCCCATATCCATCCTAGCTTCACACATAACCATCTCCTTGCTGCATCCTGCCTACCTGCACCGTGCACTTGGCATGACACCACCAAGCAGCACGGGCATGGCCTACTGGAACCTGCTCTACACTGATTACCGACCCACTCTGGTGGCTGTAGTAAGTGCCACAAACAACCCATCCCAGTAACTCCTCTTCAGCTAGACCTGCCCTGTCATACCATATCTGAGTGACTGACCCTGCCAATTGGAGAAGGAGGTGAAAAGTATTGAGTGCACAGACGAGCAAACAACAAAGAACACACAGTCTGCCTGCTCAGACATAGTCAAATTTTTTTTTTTTAAAAAAAGGGACGAAAAAAACAAATCTACAATCAATAAACGAGAGAAATAACTACTGAATTCTCTGAAAACAGCAGACAATATCAAAACATTTACAAAAACAGGACAGGATGGTTCCAGTAGGCATCCAAAATAAAACACCAGATGACTCTCTTGTGGGAGAAAATGCATTAGAACTACCTCATAGGGAATTCAAATCTCTAATACTCGGAAATCTCCAAGAACTGAGGCAAAAAGCTGACAAACATGAGGAAAAAACACACAAATTCATGGAAAATACAGATTAAAAAATTGGAAGAATTCAGGAAGAAGATGCAGGAACAAAATGCCAAAATAAATTCACAACTAGAAATTATACACAGGCAACAATTAGAAATCCAAAAGCTAAACAACAAGATTTCAGAAATGGATGATGTCATAGAAGGGCTGAGAAGCAGATTTGAAACGGGGGAATATAGGATCAGTGGAATTGAAGACAAACACTTGGATACAACTCTGTTTGAGGAAAACTCAGAAAAAAGAACAAATAAAAATGAAGAGACCCTGGGAGTTATGTGGGACACAATGAAAAGCAAACATTTACAAGTGATTGGCATTCCAGAACAGGGGGAGAAAACAGAAAACACAGAGAGGATCATTGAGGAACTACTGACAGAAAACTTCCCCAATATCATGAAAGGTGAAAAGCTGGCCAAACAAGAAGCTCAACAAACCCTGTATAGAAGAGATCTCAAAAGAAAATCACCAAGGCATATCATATTCACACTTGCCAAAACAAAAAACAAACAGAATCCTGAGAGCAGCTCGTAAAAAACAAGAAGTCACATACAGAGGAGAAACAATGATACTAAGCTTAGATTATTCAGCAGAAACCATGCAGGCAAGAAGGCAATGGGATGACATATATAAATTCTTGAAAGAAAAAATCTGTCAGCCAAGAATAATATATCCTACAAAACTCTCCTTCAAATTTGATGCTGAACTTAGGTCATTTCCAGATAAACAGAAACTAAGGGAATATGTAAAAGCCAAACCAAACTTAAACAATTATTAAAGGGAGTTCTTCGATCTGAGGACAAACAGCTTCAGCTCACAGGCAGAATCTAGGACGCAGGATCGTACGAGCCAGATACCAATCCACGAAATGAACTCACAAGGACTATCCAAAACCAACAGAAATACAACAGGGAATCAGAGGAGTTAATCAATAAATGACAACAACATCAAAACAATAAAAGAGGGAATAAACGGCATAGGTATAGAAGCTTCTAATGGAGAGGAAGGCAAGGCGATACAGATAATGGTAGACTGCTTCAAACTTAGAAAGATAAGGGTAAAATTCATGGTAACCACAAAGAAAGTTAACAAACATACTCCTAAAAAAAAAGAGGAAAAACATAAAGTCTCAGCAAAAACAAAAACAAAAGAAATGAAAAAAAAAATCCACAAACAAAAGTAACTCAGCACAAGAAGGTAAGAAGAACAAAGAAAACTTCAGCACCACAAAAAAAAAGCACTACAAAATGACAGCAACAAACTCACATCTATCAATAATTACACTGAATGTAAATGGACTCAATGCATCCATAAAGAGACGGAGAGTGACAGAAAGGATAAGAAAACAGGATCCATCAATATGCTGTCTACAAGAGACACACCTTAGAAACAAAGATGTGAATTTATTAAAAGTCAAAGGTTGGAGAAAAAAAATATCAAGCTAACATCTGCCAAAAAAGAGCAGGAGTGGCAATTCTAATCTCAGATAAAATAGACTTTAAAACAAAATCTACCATAAAAGACAAAGAAGAACACTATATAATGGTTAAGGGGACGATCCATCATGAAGACATAACCATAATAAACATCTACGTACCCAATGACAGGGCTCCAAAATACATAAAACAAACTCTAACAACACTGAAAAGAGAAATTGACAGTTCCATAATAATAGTAGGAGACTTCAACACACCACTGTCAGTAAAGGACAGAACAACTAAGAAGAAACTCAGCAAAGATAGAGAAGACCTAAAGGGCAAAATCAGCCAACTGGGCCTCATAGACATATATAGAACACTCCATCCAACCACTGCAAAGTATACGTTCCAATGCACATGGAACGTTCTCCAGAATAGACCAGATCTTCGGCCACAGAGCAATCCTCCACAAGATCCAAAATGTTGAGATAATTCAAAGTATCTTCTCTGACCACAATGCCATCAAGGTAGAAATTAACAATAGAAAGATCACGAGAGAAAAATCAACTACATGGAAACTGAATAATACCCTGCTTACACATTGCTGGGCAATAGAAGAAATCAGAGATGGAATCAAAAAATTCCTAGAATCAAATGAGAATGAAAACACATCATACCAATACCTTTGGGACACAGCAAAGGCAGTCCTCAGAGGACAATTTATAGCAATAGATGCACATATCAAAAAAGAAGAAAAGGAGAAAATCAAAACATTAACTACAGAACTCAAACAAACAGAAAGAGAACAGCAAAAAAAGCCCACAACCACCGAAAGAAAGGAAATAGTAAAGATCAGAGCAGAAATCAATAAAATAGACAACAGAAAAACAATGGAAAGAGTTAACAAAACCAAAAGTTGGTTCTTTGAAAGAATCAACCAAATCGACAAACCACTGGCCAGACTGACAAAAGAAAAACAGGAGAGGACACAAATAACCCAAATAAGAAATGAAATGGGGGACATTACAACAGTCCCAAATGAAATATAAAGGATTATAACAGAATATTATGAAAAACTATACTCCAAGAAATTTGAAAACCTAGAGGAAATGGATAAATTTCTAGAAACACACGGCCTACCCAAACTACAACAAAGTGATGTTGAAAATCTGAACAGACCCATAACAAGAGAAGAGATTGAAAAGGTAATTAAAAAACTCCCAACTAAAAAAAGCCCTGGCCCAGATGGCTTCACTGGAGAATTCTACAAAACATTTACAGAAGAGCTTGTACCATTAGTACTCAAGCTATTTCAGAGCATAGAAGAAGAAGCAACACTTCCAAATTCATTCTATGAAGCCAGCATAATGCTGATACCAAAACCAGGCAAAGACATCACAAAAAAAGAAAATCAAGACCAATATCTCTCATGAATATAGATGCAAAAATTCCGAACAAAATTCTAGCCAATAGACTTCGACATCATATCAAAAAAATAATACACCACGACCAAGTAGGATTCATACCAGGTATGCAAGGATGGTTCAACATTAGAAAATCAGTCAACGTAATCCACCACATAAATAAAAGGAAAGAAACGAATCACATGATCATCTCAATTGATGCAGAAAAGGTATTTGACAAAGTCCAACACCCATTCCTGATAAAAACTCTCAAAAAATAGGTATAGAAGGGAAATTTCTCAACATAATAAAGGGCATCTATGCAAAACCAACGGCCAACATCATTCTTAATGGAGAGAGGCTGAAAACATTCCCCTTGAAAACAGGAACAAGACAAGGATGCCATTTATGACCACTCCTGTTTAACATTATGTTGGAAGTTCTAGCTAGAGCAATAAGGCAAGAAAAAGAAATAAATGGCATCCAAATTGGTAATGAAGAAGTGAAACTGTCCCTGTTTGCAGATGATATGATACTATCCATAGAAAACCCTAAAGACTCCACGAGAAATCTACTGGAACTAATAGAAAGATTCAGCAGAGTAGCAGGATACAAGATAAACATTCAAAAATCAGTTGGATTCCTACACACCAGTAAGGAGAACGATGAAAAGGAAATCAGGAAAACAATACCATTTTCAATAGCCCCTAAAAAGAGAAAATACTTAGGAATAAATCTGACCAGGGATGTAAAAGACCTATACAAAGAAAAGTATAAAACACTACTGCATGAAACCCAAAGGGATCCACATAAATGGAAAAACATACCATGCTCATGGATAGGCAGACTCAACATTGTGAAAATGTCAATTCTACCCAAAGCAATTTACAAATACAATGCAATCCCACTCCAAATACCAAAAACATTCTTCAAAGAGATGGAAAAACTAATCATTCACTTTATATGGAAAGGGAAGGAGCCCCGAATAAGTAAAGTACTACTGAAGAAGAAGAATGAAGTTGGAGGACTCACACTACCTGACTTCAGAACCTACTATACAGCTACAGTAGTCAAAACAGCCTGGTACTGGTATGACAGATACATTGAGCAATGGAACAGAATTGAGAACCCAGATGTAAATCCACCCAACTACGGTCACCTGATCTTCGACAAGGGCTCAAAGTTCATCAAATGGGGAAAAGACAGTCTTTTTAATAAATGGTGCTGCCAAAACTGGATATCCATTTGCAAAAAAATGTAAAAGGACCCATACCTCACACCATATACAAAAACTACTTCAAAATGGATCAAAGACCTGAATATAAAGCCTAAAACTATAAAGTTCATAGAAGAAAAAATAGGACCAACACTTCAGGCCTTAATACATGGCATTAACAGGATACAAACCATAACCATCAACGCACAAACCCCAACAGATAAGCTAGATAATTGGGATCTTCTAAAAATCAAGCACTTATGCTCTTCAAAAGACTTCACCAAAAGAGTAAAAAGAGAACCTACAGACTGGGAAAAAATTTTTGGACAGTACAAGTCAGACAAGGGTCTAATCTCCATAATCTACAAGAAAATCCAACACCTCTACAACAAAAAGACAAATAATCCTATTAAAAAATGGGCAAAGGAAATGAACAGACACTTCATCAAAGAAGATATTCAAATGGCCAACAGACACATGAGGAAATGCTCGCAATCACTAGCCATTAGAGAAATGCAAATTAAAACCACAATGAGATACCATCTCACCCCAGCATTACTGGTATGAATCAAAAACACTGGAAATAACAAACGTTGGAGAGGCTGCAGGGAGATCATAACTCTTATGCACTGCTGATGGGAATGCAAGATGATACAACCATTTTGGAAAATGATATGGTGCTTCCTCAGAAAGCTAGAAACAGACATAGCGTTCGATCCAGCAATGCTACTCCTAGGAATATATACTAGAGAAATATGAGTCGTCACTCGAATAGACATATGCACATCTATGTTCATGATAGCATTGTTCACAATAGCAAAACGATGGAAACAACCTAGATGCCCATCAACAGATGAATGGATAAACAAACTATGGTACATACACACAGTGGAGTACTATGCAATGGGAAAGAACAACAATGAATCTGTGAGCCATCTCATAACATGGATGAAACTGGAGGATATTATGCTGAGTGAAATAAGTCAATCACAAAAGGACAAATATTGTATGAGACCTCTATTGTAAAAACCCATGAAAAAGTTCACACACAAAATGTAACAATCTTTGTTGGTTACCAGGGATGGGAGTGGTGGGGGGGAAATACTAAATACGCAATAGATAAGTGGTATCTTGGGTGAAGGTTAGACAGTACACAATACAGGGGAAACTAGCACAACCTGTACAAGGAAAGGTCATGGAAGCCCCATAGACACATCCAAACTCCCTGAGGGACTGAATTGCTTGGTGGAGGGCTGTGGGGACCATGGTCTCGAGGAACATCTAACTCAATTGGCATGACACAGCTTATAAAGACAATGCTCTACATTCTACCTTGGTGAGTAGTGTCTGGGGTCTTAAAAGCCTGTGAGCGGCCATCTAAGATACTCCACTGGTCTCATCCCTTTGGGAGCAAGGGAGAATGAAGAGAACAGGATACAAGGAAAAGATTAGTCCAAAGGACTAATGGACCACAGCTACCAAGGCCTCCACTGGGCTGAGTCCAGTACAGCTAGATGGTGCCCGGCTACCACCAGTGACTGCTCTGACCAGGATCACAACAGAGGTTTCTGGACAGAGCTGGAGAAGGATGTAGAGCATAATTGTAACTCACAAAAAAAAAAAAAAAGACCAGATTTACTGGCCTAAAGGAGACTGGAGAAACCTTGAGAGTATGGCCCCCAGACACCCTTTTAGCTCAGTGGTGACATTACCTCCGAGGTTCACTGTTCAGCCTGGGAGTGGACAGCCCCGTAAAACCAAATGAGACTAATGAGGTACAGGATTCCAGCGACAAGGGCCAGAAGGTAGAAGGGGACAAGGAAGCTGGTGATAGGGAAGCCAAGGTTGAGTAAGGATATTGTTGGTGTGTTGTGAGATTGTTAACCATTGTTAAAGGGCAACATTTGTAGTAACTGTTAAATGAGAAAATATTTTGTTCTGTAAGTCTTCATCTTAAGTGAGAATTACAGCACAATTGGAAGAGCATAATCAATGTCACTGAACTGTGCATGTAGAAATTTTTGAAACGGTGTATCTTTGGCTATGTGTATCTTTACCAAAAAAAAAAAAAAAAGGTTGAGAATTTAGAGGGTTAATATGTTGTGGGGTTGTTAACCAATGTCATAAAACAACATGTGTACTACTGTTTCATGAGAAACTATGTGTTCTGTAAGCCTTCACCTGAAGTACAATAAAATATTTTTTAAAAAATAACTGTTATTGTTGTTTTAAATCATACATTTCTTCTTCAATATGATTTTTTTAAATTAAGATAAAAATTCTATTTTTATTGAAATTGCAGTATCTTTCCAAATTTAATTCGAAGGGAATAGATTTCGTTCTTTTAAAGGATATGGTATTATTTTGCTGTTTATTAAAGTTTTCTTTTAAATTCTTTAATTATTTTTTCATTTTCTTTATATAGATTGTGCGCAGTTATTTTGAAGTATTTTATATCTTGTGTTAATTCTGTGGATGGGATTAATTTTCGGTATGTTCTGAACTAGTTATTGCTGGTATATAGGAAAGCTATTGATTTTTATAATTTCACTTTCTAACTAATCATCTTACAAAATCCTTTGTTAATCTTCAAAAGTTTAATTTACTTTGTGGGGTATCTCGGGTAGATGAGCGTATCATCTGCAAATAATGTTAACGTTTGCTTCCTCCTTTCTAAGAGTTACACCACTTATTCCTTTATTTTGTTTTATTACAATGGCTCGTCCTTTCAGGACTGTTAATTGGTTTTATTGAAAATAACTCTAACCCTTTACCACTAAGTATTCTTGCCAGCATAAATATGCCTGTAATCACATTAAGAAAAGTCTTCCATTCTGAATTTACAAAGAATTCCTATGAAAAATGTAGTTTCAGTTTTATCTTACGCTTTTTTTTTTTTTGCTATCTTTCACCATGATTGTATGTTTTCTATCTCCTTAAACTTGTAATGTTATTAACCTTGTCAATAGATTACTAAACACAAAGCTACATCTCAATATAACAAATAATTCCTACCAACTGGTCCTCACAACTGGACCAATAAGCAACATCATGATAAATGGAGAAAAGATTGAAGTTGTCAAGGAATTCATTTTACTTGGATCCACAATGAATGCTCATGGAAGCAGCAGTCAAGAAATAAAATGATGTATTGCATTGGGCAAATCCGCTGCAAAAGACCTCTTTAAAGTGTTAAAAAGCAAAGATGTCACTTTGAGGACTAAGATGAGTCTGCCCCAAGCTGTGATTGAAATCAGTCGCCTCATATGCATTTGAAAGCTGGACAGTGAGTAAGGAAGACCGAAGAAGAAATGATGCCTTTGAATATGGTGCAGGCAAAGAATATTGAATATACCATGGACTGCAAAAACAATGAACAAATGTATCTTGGAAGAAGTACAGCCAGAATGCTCATTAGAAGCAAGGATGGAGAGACTGTCTCGCATACTTTGGACATGTTATTCAGGAAGAATCAGTCCCTGGAGAAGGACATCATGCTTGGTAAAGCAGAGGGGTTAGCGAAAACAAGGAAGACCCTTAATGAGATGGATTGGCACAGTTGCTGCAACAATGGGCTCAAAGGTAATGATTGTGAGGATGGCGCAGGACCAGGCAGCATTTTGTTCTGTTTTACATGGGGTCACTATGAGTCAAACTGACTCAGCAGCACCTAACAACATTAACAACAACATAGTTATTTTTTATTTGTTACTATTCTGGATTTGTTTTGCTAGCATTTTACGAGGAGTATTTTTATCTACGTCCCTATGCGAGACTGGTCAATAATGTTTATGCCATCTTTATCAGCATTTGGCATGGTTGTGTTAGCATTATACAACATATTGGAAATATTCCCTGGGCTCTGGAGCAAATAACAAAACATAGGATTTTTGTTTCCTTGAAGGTTTGATAGAACTCACTCACAAAACCATTTGGACTTACAACTTTTTAAGGAATCATTCTTTATAAACTTGTTAATTCATTTCATAAATATTAGTCTAATCAATTTCTTTTAAACTCATGTGGAGTCAATGTTGGTTCCTTATATTTTCCAAGAAAATATACATTTTCTCCATTTGTAAATATTTCCTATAAATATAGTGTCATGGATTGAATTGTGTCCCCCAAAAATATGTATGTCAATTTGGCTGGGCTATGATTCCCAGTATTGTGTGATTGTCCACCAGTTTATCATCTGATGTGATTTTCCTATGTGTTGTAAATCCTATCTCGGTGATGTTGATAAGATGGTATTAGCGGCAGTTATGTTAATGAGGCAGGACTCAATCTACAGGATTGGGTTGTGTCTTGAGCCAATCTCTTTTGAAATATGAAAGAGAGAAGTGAGCAGAGAGATGGGGGGACCTCATACCACCAAGAAACAAGAGCCCAGTAGTACATCCTTTGGACCCAGGATCCCTGAGCTGAGAAGCTCCTTGACCAGGGGAAGATTGATGACAAGGACTTTCCTCCAGAGCCAACAGAGAGAGAAAAACTTCCCCTGGAGATGACACCCTGAATTTGGACCTGTAGCCTACTAGACTGTGAGAAAATAAATTTCTCTTTGTTAAAGCCATCCATTTGTGGTATTTCTGTTATAGCAGCACTAGATAACTGAGACATAAAGTGTTTTCTTTTTACCTTTTATTTTTTGGATCTATGGTCAAATCTCTCCCTCAGAATTTAGTTTGTGTACTTGAGTTTTTTTTTTCTTTTTTTTTTTCTTTTTTGCCTCAATTAGACTTCCCAGCTTTCTACTACTTTTATTGGCTACTCTATAGGAATAGAATAAGGAACCGTGGTGGTGCAGTGGTTAAGAGCTCGACTGCTAACCAGAAGGTTGTTGGTTGGAACTCACCAGCCCCTATGCTGTAGAATGACTTGGACATCTGCTTCTGTAAAGATTACAGCCTTAGAAACCCTATGGGGCAGTTCTACTCTGTCCAATAGGGTCACTATGAGTCAGAATCGACCTGAGGGCAGTGGGTATAGAAAATGCTTTTGGATTTTGTTTTTAATGAATTCACCATTATTCTGTCCTCTAAGTCTTTGATGCATGCTTTCATTCTAATTGATTCTTCACTCTACTTTTCTTAGTTTTATGTTATTATTTTGCCTAGCTTCTTGAGTTGAATATTAAGTTCATTTTTTAATTATTTCCTGTTTTACAATAAAAAAATTGAAGAAAACAAATTTTTGTTTTAAGTACAGATTTGTCTCTGCACCACATAAATTTTGTATGCAGTATTCTCATTATCTTTTATTTTCAAATGTTCTGTAATTACAGTTTGACCTGAGTCATTTAAGACCATTACTGTTTAATTTCTAAGTGGTTGCATTTATGTTTATTACCCTAGTATTATTTATTTCTAGTTTTACTAGAAACTGTCATCAGAATGTGGGTTTAAAAAGATAGTTCTTGTTTTATTTTAATCTATTAAGCATTTCTTTATGATCTACTTTTTAAAGGTATTCTCTGAGTTCTGGAATTTCTGTCAATTTAACATTTTTCTAATAGCTTTTCTTTCTTTCTTTTTGTTGTTTGCTTTGTTGCCCTTAAAAGCACATGGCAGTTATATTTTTATTGAGGCCTGGAGTTTCGGATCTGGATCATTGTGATTGATCATATTCTTTGCTTTATATCATATATTCTTTTAATATTATTGATAGTTGCATTCCGTTTACAACTAGGTTCACTGACATTAGCAGATCTCCCACACGCTTCAGCGCTCAGGGACTCGTCTTTTATATGCTGGCTCCTTTTCCTGACTTCTCAAGTTTGCTTTCATTGCCAGTACACTGGATGACCTATTCAGGCAATTTTTTTTAAGATAGTATTTTTTTAAATGTTATATAGTGTCAATGATTGAGTATCTGACAGAGTTTTCCTCTAGTTCTCAAATATGCAAGAAGACTTGGCAAGGTATTTATTATACCATCATAATAATTTCTCCTCAAAGATATTATGCTTCTTTTTAGTCTGCATGTGTCTTGTGGTGGAAATGTTTGAGACTGTCTTTCATTTTGTTTTTGTTAGAGAGACTTTTCTTGTCTCACCTGATTATCATGGGGCATATTTTTTTATCTTGTCCCCCTGCCCCTCTCCAAAAAAACCTTATTTTGTCAGTCTCTTCCACTGATATTGCTTTCAAATCTGTTTGCATAGATGTTTCTTCAGCAGAGAACTGTGTTCTTTCCTCATACCTTTAATTATTTTTCTCCAAAACAATTGTTTTCATTTTCCCTTCAGAAATGTTAGTTAACCCTAATTTTTCTCAATAGTCTTTGCCATTTTCTTCTGTATTTTCTATTATTCTTTACATCTCTGTACTTTTTGTCCTCAGTGGTTTGGAAAGCTTTACCAGTCATTCTCTACATCAATAATTTGATTTTGTGCAAACTCTATTCTACATTTCAGTGGTTCCTGTGTGAATTTTAATTTGGCATTTCATTTCTAGCTCCTTCTGCACTCCTGTTTCTTGTCCATCTTCCTTTTCAATTAGGCTTGTTAACTTAAATTCAACCTGTTCTTTAAAAACTGCTTATTAAATTTAGTTATATGTATGATTTTAAAAGTCGGTTGGTCCTACAAGGTTTATTTTGGAAAAATGGCAATCCCCAATACTCCTGCCCTTATTTCCAGGTGCCCAAAGGCAACTATATCCAACTCTTTTAACTGTTCCTCAATGTGTTTTACTCTGTATTTCTAAATAACATGCTAAATAAACAATACTGACACATAATACGCCCTCAGTAAACGTTAGTTGCTGTTGATTATGATTATCAGCATCATTATATTTTGTTTGCTTACAAATATGAAGTGGCTTGCCATTGAAAATATTCATTTCAAGCCTCTATCTTTTAACACTCTGAAAGGCACTTACTTCCTGTTACCTTCCATGGATTGAGATAAGTGTCCGTTAAGTGATACAGGACTCTGAACCAAATGGAGAAGTGTTTTACACTGAGTAGAACATCTATTAAGTTGTTCAAAGTATAACAGAATGCCTTGTAATGAACTACCTTAGTTGCTGCATGCATTAATAATTAGTGCAGAAAAAACAAGAAATGTGAATAATTAAAGGAGTATTCTAAAAGGTTACAAAATTGTTCGTAGAGAGTATTAATCTGAGCTTATTTTTATATTATTAACTTCTACTGGTTTTTAGCAATGAAGGATCCAGTTTAATTGCATTTAATAATCACAACATTTGGGCACTATTTATTTAATGTAGCTGTTCTTGTATGACATTGAAGTCATTATTTTAAGATTTAGCTGACTTAAGTTCAAAATTATGAATATATTTGGATAATCTTCAGAAAATATCTAACACACTAAATCATTCTGAGGGGTTAAAATAGTCATTTTTTAGTAAAAATTCAGATAAATTAATCTTAAGTGAAAAAGTTTTGCTTAAGGACATTATTTGAAACTGTAATTTTGGTCAGCTAGAGTCTTATAATCATGAACATAGGAATACAATGATAACTCAGTGGGTTATGGTTAAAAATATTAATATTTTAAATTAGAAATTTTTATCACAAATTTAAAATTAAGATAACATTATTCTGCTTCAATACTGTTGCTACAAGTACTACACGTGCCCTGGATATTTGCATATGCACTGTGTTGGAGGGAAATCTGGTACAGGTTTGGTGCATCCTGTGTCTCTGGGTGACACCAATGCTTTCCACTCAGCTACTAACCTAAAGGTTGGTGGTTTGAACCCACCCGGAAGTGGCATGGAAGAAAGGCCTGGCAAATTGCTTCCATTAAGATTACAGCCAAGAAAACCCTATGGAGCACAGTCCTCCTCTGCAGTACATGGGGCCTCCATGATTTAGAATCGACTCAATGGCAACAGGTTTTAGTTGGGTTTACTGTAAGCACTGTAGATCTGACGTCCTGTATTCCGTATGCTTCCCTGAAACCCTCATCCCACAACACACACACCAACACGCACATTCACAGAAGCCCGCATCCCAACCTCAGTGTCAAGGGCAGAAGGTGCTCTCCCTGATAACTTTCTCTGCATAAAACTGTCGTTAATGACGTTAATGATGGGAGCACCTCATGTGGCAATTACCAGAAGTCGGCATTAAGAGCTGACATTGTGGGAGGATAAAAGCAAGAAAGAGCAGAGGTGGAGCGTGTCCAGAGACAGCAGCTTTTTGCTTGTTGCTGCTGACATAATTGTTTGGACAGACCAGATATGTTTAATTACAGGTAAATTGTAGGTACCCTCTTTCCATTGCTGGATCTCAATCCTAAATCAAGGGATATACAGGGTTTCTGCCTGTTCTTTATATTTTTTGTTCACAAAACACTTTCACAGACGTAAACTTGCTAGAAGTTTCCAGCATCTTGTGAGGGATGTGTCAGGGTGTACACCAGTTGCCACTGAGTTGATTCTGACTCATGGCGACCCCATGTGTGTCAGATTAGAACTGTGCTCCATAGGGTTGTCAGTGGATGATTTTTGGGAAGCAGATTGCCAGACCTTTCTTCTGTGGCATCAATAGGTGGACTCCAACCTCTAACCTGTCAGTCAGCAGCAGAACACATTAATAGTTTCCATGCCCCTGGGACTCCCGTCAGGGTATGTAGTCTCTTCAAAATTAATTTCTTGAGGCTATGGATGAAATAATCTAGACGTCACCAAGGTGTAGAAAATACTAAGTTTACTAATCACACCTGCCTACTGTTGAAAAACATACTTCAGGCAGCAGGCAGATATACCATCAGCAAGGTTACTCAAAACACTAAAGAGCAATTATAAACTGGAGTAGCCATAGATGTGCTTACCATACACTCTATTTATTAGTCCATTTGTGTATTTATCAAACACTGAATTCCTACTAAAGCTCAAATCTTATGATAGGTGCTGGTAAGTACAAATACCTGTTCCTATGAATAACATACTCTCAGTCTGGTGGGGAAATAGACACATCAGTGGATAATTACAATATCTCTTATAATTCCATCATCATTACTGGTTAATTGTCTTTCTGCCCCGTAGCTTGTGACTTTGTGAGGACAGCATCTGTCTTGTTCTTCTCTCTATTTGCAGCACCTAGTACCCACAGTGGTTAAGAGCTCGGCTGCTAATCAAAAGGTTGGCAGTTCAAATCCCCCAGCCACTCCTCGGAAACCCTTTGGGGCAGTTCTACTCTGTCCCATAGGGTCACTATGAGTCAGAATTGACTCGACGGCAGTGAGTTTGGTTTGGTTTTAGCACAAAACCATGTGTCTTAGTTTCCTAGTGCTGCTGTAAGTAATAGAAACACCACAAGTGGGTGACTTTAAAGAACAGAAATTTATTTTCTCACAATTCAGAAGGCTAGAAGTCCAAATTCAGAGCACTAGCTCTGTGGGGAGGCTCTCTCTCTGTCTGACCTGGGGGAAGATCTTCCTCTCTTTTAGCTCCTGCTCCTGGGTACCTAGGAAAATCTTCATGTGGCATCTATCTTCCCCCACTGTGCTCGCGTGTCTCTGTCTATGCAGCTCCTTATAACTCAGAGGTAATTAGGATTAGGACACACTCTACACCAGTAGGAGCCTTGGTGTCACAGTGGTTGAGAGCTTGGCTGCTAAACAAAAGGTTGACAGTTCGAGTTCCCCAGCTGCTCCTTGGAAACCCTGTGGGGTAGTTCTTCTCTGTCCTGTAGGATCGCTATGAGTCGGAATTGACTCAATGGCAACGTTTTTTTTTTTTGGAGGGGGGCGGGTTCTACACTGGTATGGCCTCATTAATATAACAAAGAAAACCTTATTCCCAAAAGGGATCGCATCCACAGGTATAGGCGTTAAGACTCCAACTCATATTTTGAGGGGACACAATTCAATCCATAACAAGGTAATTGTTTGCTGATGCGTGAGCTACCTCTTAACTATTCCTTGGCAACAAGAGTGACTGCCCTTCAGTCCCTTAGCCCAGCTGAGGTATTTAGTGGCTAGAAGGCTGTGATCCCAAGTGGCTCTTGGGTCCAAGAATTTTCCCCTTATGTCCTTGTGTCTGAAAATACATATGCACCAGAGTTGGGTGGCCCCTGAACAAGCAGCTGATAGAATCCTTATCTCTTTTTTGCCCACTGCCGTTCCTTAGATTTTGGTTGCCTTTACCTTTCTTTGGAATTCTGGAACAGCCTTGGCATGATTACCTGTGTCTAGTCAGGACTCCTCCAGCCTTTCTAAAACACAACACTTACCACCCCTGTCCTGGTTAAAGCCTGTCAGAGGATCCCCTCTGCCTTCAAGCAACATCCAAACTCCTTTCAATGGCTTATAAGGCCCTTCATGATCTGGCATCTAACCTGTTTTCTAGTCTATCTCTTGCCCCTCCACCCAGTGCTTTTAATCTACGCTCTAGCTATTCTTTATACCTTCCGTTTCTTCAGTGTGTCATAACTTCTTGCAACTGGGTCTTAACACCTTTTTTTTTTTTTTTTTTCACCTGATGCACTCTTGATATCCTCTTCCCAGGTTATCTTCTACACTTCCTCCAGGCCACTATTCACTCAGCCGTGAAGCCTGGGCGTGGTGGCCCTGCTGTGTGTCTCCCTAGCAGTACCATTTCCTCTCCCCTCTCTAGGGAGTCTCATGCTAAGCTGGCACTGGCTTTTGTTTCTCTCTCTTCTCACTTACAGTGTGTCTGGAGGGCAAGACCCACATCTTGGCCACTATTGAATCCCCACACTGATCCAGGTGCTTTGCACATAGTGGGCGTGTGGTACATTTTTTGTACAGCAAGTAAAAGACTGAGTGTTGACACTGCCTGAAAGAAGCAATGTAAATAGTCTTCTCCATTCTCTTTCTCTCTGTTTCTGTATGTGCATATATATATGTTGTTGTTAGTTGCCATCCAGTTGATGGCGACTCCGTGTATGCAGAGTAGAACTGCTTCATAGGGTTTTCAAGGCTGTGACCTTTTGGAAGCAGATTGCTAGGCCTATCTTCCAAGGTGCCTGTAGGTGGATTCAAAGTACTTAACTGTTATACCACCCAGTAACTGACTGACACTGTGTGTGTGTGTGTGTGTGTGTGTGTGTGTGTGTGTGTGTGTGTGTGTGTGTATGTATATATATATAAGCTTTATGGAGATAATTAAGATAATTCACATGCTCTAAAATTCCTCCATTTAAAGTGTACAATTCAGTGTGTTTTCGTCTATTCAAGGAGTTGTTCAACCATCACCACTGTCTGATTTTAGACCATTTTCATCACCATCCAAGAAACCCTTGACCACTAGCAGTGACTCCTCATTCCTTTCTCTCCTCGGTCCCTGGCAACCATTAATCTACTTAATTTCTGTCTCTATGGATTTGCTTACTCCATATCTTTTTATACTGTCTTAGTTTCCAAATTTCTTGAAGTTGTCTGTTGAAACATATAAGTACTTAATTTTGATGAAGTCCAATTAATCTATTTTTCTTTTGAAGTCACATCTAAGACACTATTCCCACCCCAGTGCTATAAAGATTTACTGCTATATTTTCTTCTAGGAGTTTTATAATTTTAGCTTTTCCATTTAGGTCTTTGATCCATTTTGGGTTAATTTTTATATATGCTCTGAGGCAGGGTAGCAACTTTATTCTTTTGCACGTGGATATCCAGTTTTTCCAACACCATTAGTTGAAAAGACTATTCTTTCTCCATTGAACTATCTTGGCATCCTTGTCAGAAATCATTTGACCATAAATGTAAGGAGTTATTTCTGAACTTTCAATTCTGTTTCATTGATCTGTCTATCTTTCTGACGCTACTGTACTCTCATGATTAGTGTATCTTTGTAGTAGGTTTTGAAATCAGGAAATGTGAGTCCTCCAACTTTGTTCTTCTTTTTCGAGATTATTTTGGCTATTCTGGGTGTCATACAATTCCATATGAATTTTGAGATCTGTTTGTCAATTTCTGCAAATAAGCCAGCTGGGATTTTGATAAGGATTACATTGATCTGTAGAGAAATTTGAGGATTATTGCCATTTTACCTGTATTAAGTGTTTTGATTCATGAACATGGAACATGTTTTGTTTATTTAGATCTTTAACTTCTTTCAATAATTTTTTGTAGTTTTTAGTGATGAAATCTTGCACTTTTGTTAAATTTTTTCCTAAGTGTTTATATTTTTTGATACTATTGTATAGGGGATTGTTTTCTTAATTTAATTTTAAACAGTCTTATATAATAGGGGAAGTCATTACATTTTTAACAAATTATATCATTCTGCAGCAGTACATGAAATCAGGACTTCTATATGGGGACATTTTATATTAGATTAAGTCTGGGAAACATATCAGATTTTCAAAGGACACAAAATCTACCACTTTGTCATTGTTGTTGATAAGTGCATCGAATCAGTTCCAATTCGTAGCAACCCTATGTACAACAGACCGAAATGTTGCTTGGTTCTGTGCCATCCTCGTAATCATCGCTATGTTTGAGCCCGCTGTTGCCGCCACTATGTCAATCCGTCTCCTTGAGGATCTTCCCTCTTTTTCACTGGTCCTACTTTACCAAGCATGATGTCTTCCTCCAGGGATTGGTCCCTCCTAATAACATGTCCAGAGTACATGAGACAAAGTCTTGCCTTTCTCACTTCTAAGGAGCACGCTGGCTGTGCTTCCAAGACAGATTTGTTTGTTCTTCTGGCAGTCCATGGTATATTCAGTATTCTTCACCAGCACCATAATTCTAAGGCATCAACTCTTCTTTGGTCTTCCTTACTCATTGTCCAGCTTTTGCATGCATATGAGGTGATTGAAAATACCATTGCTTGGGTCAGGTGCACCTTAGTCCTTAAAGTGACATCTCTGCTTTTTAACGATTGAAAGAGGTCTCTTGCAGCAGATTTGCCCAATGCAATGCATCATTTGATTTGTTGACTGCTATGTCCATGGGCATTGACTATGAATCCATGTAAAATGAAATCCTTGACATCTTTAATATTTGATCCGTTTATCATGATGTTGCTTATTGGTCCAGTTGTGAGGATTTTTGTTTCCTTTATGTTGAGGTGTAATCCATACTGAAGGTTTAAGGAGAAGGAAAATATTGTCTCCTTTATGGTCATTTAAAGTTGTGAATGACCCAAAGGAAATAGATGAATGTTAAAGAGATCATAAAAATTTATATATCCAGTTATATATATATATGTATTTATATATCAGAAACTTTATATTGAATTGCATTATCTGATTAACTGTGTAACAGGTACTTGTTCATATATGAATTGCTATGGTACATGAAATATGATTCCAAAATTTTGACATTTTAATTACCCATTGGTGACTGAACGCACTTTTTAAGCCTATTGATTATACAGAAACTAATGAGTAAAGGTTTTAAAAAATCCCAACGTCACTGTAAGTTTCTGCATATGCAATCTGCCATTAAATAAGTAATACAGAGTTGAGTTTTGAATATTGGGGCAGGTAAAGTAGTCCTCAGAGCCCTGGTGGCACAGTGATTAAGAGCTGTGGCTGCTAACCAAAACATCGGCAGTTCAAATCCACCAGCCGCTCCTCAGCAACCCTATGTGGCAGTTCTGCTCTGTCCTATGAGTTGGAATCAACTTGACGGCAACAGGTTTTTGTTTTTTTGAGATTAGTCACCAAAATAAATATTAATACTTTGCTTATTTATATACCAAGATGAAAAGAGCTAATTAAGGATGCTAAAATTTGGTATCAAATATCTGAAAGTCTTATATTTAAAATTTCCCCATGTTTGGTAATCACATTAATGAAAGTAAGTTTCATTTATTATCTGGGATAAACACTGTAATGGAGATATTGTACTGAGTAAGAGTTTTGTAATGAATACTGGAAATGATGAATTATAATGGGGCTTCTAATTGTCTTTTTTTAAGTCATTATTAAAACTACACAAAAGAACATTATTCTATAAAAAATAATGTTCTATTGAAGAATTTATTAAATATTATTCTAGGTTGAGTTGTGGAAAGATTAAAGATTAAAAAATGTGAGCATCACCTCAGATTTTTTTTTATGTGGTTGTTGGTGTATTTGTTTGCAATAATAACAGGATTCTGACAGCAGAAACCAGGTGATGGCTTACAGTTGATGAAATGCACTGGATTGGAACTTACTCAGTGAATCACCGTTGGTGAGCATTGTCAAGACAGAAATGGGCTATGCGTTTTGTTCTCAAAGGTCTATCTGTATAACTATCATCCATTTGTTAGATTATATATTTTAGACATGGAAGACAAATTTTAAAGATGCGTGGATAAGGCTTCTCTTTATACTCTATTGTGAAAGAGGGCATAATTTGTTTATAGCAATGCAAAATAGTTTAATTATCCTTGTTTATGCTTTGAAACATAGTTGTGAAAATTAGGCAGTTTCATTTACTCACAGGTAGTATGGTTTTTAACCTCTGTTTAGTAGCACATGTAAAATAAATTGTTAGCCTCCAATATTAATGTGTTTATAATATCCTGCCTGATTCAAGTATTTATTTGTCCTTTTTGGAAGTGGATATCGGTTGGATCCCAGACTTCAACTATGACATTAATACGTAATATAGTTATACATAAATAGAGTTATTGGTGAAAATAATAGAGTCATATATATTTAGCAGGATTACCATCACTATGTTTACTAAAACATACTTAAAATTTTCTCCATGACATTAAAAACGCTACATTTATTGTTTGGATATATTGTACTTTTACTTAAAAAAAATTCACAAGTACTAAAAAGTGTGCTATTTTTCCATATTCTTATAGATATATATTTTTTCCTTTATTTGTTTTCCATTGGTTGCATACACACAGCATTTATCAAAGAAAATTTCCTATCTAGTTTACAATGATGAATATCCTACATAATGAGGTATACCTAGTATACATATATTTCTTTGTTAACAGATCTTTATTTCTGAAAAATAAAATGTATTGAGAATTAAGGCAGCAGACATGTGGTTAGACAAGCTGAACTTTAAGGTCTCTACAAATCCTGCAATTTAATGTTTCTGAGATTTTTTTTTACTGCCTTTATGTTTTTTTTGACAGTAGCATTTTAAATCTGTAGAAGCCCCAAACAAAGTGCAATTGTTTTACAATAATCAGCTTTGAAACATAACCTCCACAAAAAGTATTTTACTATCTTATAAGAGTCCATTAGGTACAAAATCAATACTTTAGCCACTCAGTGGAGCATTTCATTTTTTCTTAATGTTTTTCAGAGAAGCCACTATGTGCTTCCAATTTGACTCCTTTTCCTTTCCTAATGGAATCCTGTAAGTATATAAAACAACCTTTCTAAATCATTAAAACCGAATAGAAAATTATCAGGGTTATGATAGATTGCTTTCCCTTTGTGTTGAGCAGATGGGATAGATCCAATAGTCTTGAGTACCTTATGACACATGAAATAGCATCTTCCTTCTCAAGGGATGTGTTTGGAATTAAAGATGCATGGATTTTCTACTCTTCCTTGAAGAGACGGGACAGATGTTTGCAAGTACCGAGCTTGAGGACTGTAAATCTCTGCCCACAAGCACTCAGTCATTCACCAGGTCACAAAGGGAAAAGTGCCCTTACAAAATAGATGTATTCATGAGGACAATCTCAGTCACGTGGTCCCAAAGAGGAGGCAGTGTTAAATGGTAAGGGGATATTGGCAACACTGTACACTTCTGGACTTTTTATTGGATATATGGTAATTGTCACTGGATGTACTTTCTTAATAGCATATTACATTGATGTTAGAATGCCAGTGACCAGGGAGTGGATAAGCTTAATTTGAACCGTGTTAGTTTTCTATTGCTCCACAAAAAATAACTCCAAAATTTAATAACTTAAGACCATAAACATTTATTAGCTCACAAAGTTTCTGTGGATTAGAACTTTGGGATCAGCTTAGCTAGGTTGTTCTTGCTCAGGGTCTCTTGTGCAGTTGTAGTCAAGATGTCGGCTGGTGCTGCAATCATCTGAAGGCTTTACTGGGGCTGGAAGATCTACTTTCTAGGTGGTTCCCTCATATGCATGGCAAGTTGGTGCTGAGGGTAGGTAAAACCAAAAAACCAAACCAGTTGCCATCAAGTCAATTTGGCTCATAGCGACCCTACAGAACAGAGTAGAACCGCCCCATAGGGCTTCCAAGGAGTAGCTGGTGGATTTGAACTGCCAACCTTTTGGTTAGCAGTCGAGCTCTTAACCACTGAACCACCAGGACTCCAGAGGTAGGTAGGAGGCCTCAATTCCTTCCTCAGTTTCTCAGTTCTCATGATACTGTGGCTGCTTCCCTTGAAGTAAGTGACCCAAGAGAGAACAAGGCAGAAGCCAAAATATCTTTTATGACCTAGCCTCAGAAATCACAAACCACCATTTCCACCATATTCCATTGTTTGCATGTTGTTGTGTTGTTGCTAGGCGGCATTGAGTCTGTTCTGACTCATAGCTACCCTCTGTACAATGGAACGAAACGCTGCCTCGTCCTGCACCATCCTCAAAATCATTGCTACGTTTGAGCCCATTGTTGCAGCCAGTGTGTCAGTCCATCTCGTTTAGAGTCTTCCTCTTTTTCGCTGACTTTACCCAGCATGAGTCCTTCTCCAGGGACTGGGCCCTCCTGATAACATATCCAAAGTGGGTGAGATGAAGTCTTGCTGTCCTCATTTCTCAGGAGCATTCTGGCTGTACGTCTTCCAAGAGGGATTTGTTTGTTCTTCTGGCAGTCCATGGTATATTCACTATTCTTCGCCAACACCATAATCCAAAGGCATCAATTCTTCTTCAGTCTTCCTTATTCATTGTCCAGCTTTCACATGCATATAAGCTGATTGAAAATGCCGTGGGTTAGGTCAGGTGCACCTTAGTCCTCGAAGTGACATCTTTGCTTTTTAACACTTTAAGGCCTTTTGCAGCAGATTTGCCCAACACAATACATCGTTTGATTTCCTGACTGCTTGAGGACTCAAAGCACTTACTGATGAAGAATTGTTTACGTAGGTCAGCCCCGTTCGATGTGAGAGTGTGCATGAATTCCAGGAGGTGAAGATATTGTGAGCCATTTTGGAGGCTGATTTCCACAGAGTAAAACTCTTCTTGTTTTGAATTGTTAATAAAGTTGGTCTGAGGAAATTATGCCTTTTTTTTTTTTTTTTTAATATTCCTTCAGCTCTGTTTTCCGTGCCTCTTGATTAACTGACCGCTTGCTTCCAGATCGCAGTACTTTCAAGCTGGCCCTTTATTCCCCAGAGCACTGCTGTGGTGCCCTTCCCGTCCTTCCTTCTTCATGAATCCAACATATATTTACTGAGGGAAAACTTTGTACCAGTCACTGTTTGTTCACATAAGTGAACAAAATCACTATCACTGCCTTCATAGAGCTTAACATTTCTAGTAGTTACTTTTCATAATAAGTGATCTCCCATGATCTACAACTTCCAGTTCTGTGGTATTAGGATCCTACTAAAATTACTGCATATCTAATAATACAAATAAATTCAAGCTAAGACATCAGTGATTAACACTGTCCCCTTCTGATAACATGTTTCTATTTAGAAAGGTACTTGGCCATTTAACCCAGAAGAGTAATGTGAGAATTTAAAGCCCTGAGATAGGTAAGGCACAGTAGGGTGACTTCTTCATTTGTACCAATTTGACTGCTTTAAGCCACCTATCAGACTACATTTGACAACGGAGAACAGTCTCATCAAACTATTCAGCATAGCCTTTTCTGCAAATTGGAAATAAAAGACTAAAAAAAACAAACCAACCACTGGGCAAGAGCATTAATATAGTTACCTCCATGAACACATCACATAAGGATAGTCAGAGATTAGGTAGCTTGTTTTGCCCTTTCCTTTCAAAATTGACACATGATTATGATTTAAATTTCCACAAATGTGGTGGAAAAACTTGCATTTTATTTTTTTAAATTATTATTGTGGTAAAAAAAATATAAATAAAAACATTTGTCAATTCAAAAATTTTTACATGTATAATTCAGTGACATTATGTTCATCATGTTGTGTAAGCATTAGCACTTCTTGGCCAAAGTATTCCACCAGCATTAACAGAAACTCAGTGCCCCCTAAGCAATGACTCCTCCTTTTCCCCTCCCTCCCACCCCTTAACCACTAATAAGCTTTGGTCTCTATCCGTTTGCTACTTCATGTAAGTGATTGCATCCCTTTTTATATATGTTTTTATCCTAATCCAGTGTTTCAAGGCTTCTGGCATTTATACCTGTAATTAGCTCTAAAACATCTTTCATTGGGGCTCCTTTCTTTTTTTGGGTTTTAAAACAGTTTGTGCCAATAAATATTTCTCCAAAAGTCAGGTTGGTCAGCACTGAGGAGGTACATGGAAACTAATGACGCTCATCAAGTTGATGACGTGAAGGATTTATTGGACTCAGTCACTTAACACTTTCATAAAGTCAGTATCAGGGAAAGAAATGGGGTTCTTATTATGGTAAACCGTGGTTTTACTCTCGGCATTCAGTGATTTATGATGCCCCTGTGGCTAGGATTAAGATATTATACATGGGGGAACAACTGAAGGCTCATTAATTGTTTATACCCACAGGTAGAAGACATGCAGTGGGCTAACAGAGAGCACACTCACCCGGCTTCTGTCTGCAGCCTGCCCTGTAAGCCCGGGGAGAGGAAGAAAACGGTGAAAGGAGCCCCTTGCTGCTGGCACTGTGAGCGCTGTGAAGGCTACAACTACCAGGTGGATGAAGTCTCCTGTGAACTTTGCCCTTTGGATCAGAGACCCAACACCAACCGCACAGGCTGCCGGCTTATCCCCATCATCAAGTTGGAGTGGCATTCTCCCTGGACCGTGGCACCTGTGTTCATCGCCATTTTGGGGATCATTGCCACCACCTTTGTGATCGTGACCTTTGTCCGCTATAATGACACACCTATCGTGAGAGCTTCAGGACGTGAGCTCAGTTATGTGCTCCTCACGGGGATTTTTCTCTGTTATTCCATCACCTTTTTAATGATTGCAGCACCAGATACGATCATATGCTCCTTCCGACGGATCTTCCTAGGACTTGGCATGTGCTTTAGCTATGCAGCTCTTCTTACCAAAACTAACCGAATCCACCGAATATTTGAGCAGGGGAAGAAATCCGTCACGGCACCCAAGTTTATTAGTCCAGCATCCCAGCTGGTGATCACCTTCAGCCTCATCTCCATACAGCTCCTTGGGGTGTTTGTCTGGTTTGTGGTGGATCCCCCCCATATCATCATTGACTATGGAGAGCAGCGGACACTGGATCCAGAGAATGCCAGGGGAGTGCTCAAGTGTGACATTTCTGACCTCTCGCTCATTTGTTCCCTTGGATACAGTATCCTCTTGATGGTCACTTGTACTGTTTATGCCATTAAAACGAGAGGTGTCCCAGAGACTTTCAATGAAGCCAAACCTATTGGATTTACCATGTATACCACCTGCATCATTTGGTTAGCTTTCATTCCCATCTTTTTTGGCACAGCCCAGTCAGCAGAAAAGGTAAGTGGCAAGAAATGCATTTTTCTTTCTGGATTTAACCTCTTCCTTTAGGATACTTTCCCTCCTTTCCTTTTTGTTCGTTTATATTCTCTCAAGACGCTTCAGTCTGTACTATTCTTATTTAGAAATAGATCCCTCAAGGTCGCTTTACTTTGAATATGTGTTGACTAAGCCTGATTTTCCACAAAAAACACTTTAACATGTCCTCCTTGGCAAGGCGGGAGATTGACAGAGCTCACATCGCTTTCTGGATCTTTCTTCCCAACTCTTTTATCTCCTAACATCACTGCTCTTTTCTAACTGCTAATTTAAAGGAGGGAGAAAGGACAGACATAGTTACAGAAATGAGTTGTCTCAGAGATATCCCAATGGACTTCAAATGCCTCCTTTCCTGGTTCCAACGTGACTCTAGCAAAATGCCATCCCTTGATAATTATGATGATTTTTGTTATGGGAAGCAGGGTTTATAGTAAAACAATAACACCAAAATGAAACCAAAAGGATTTAGTTCAATCTCAGCCATTTTACTATTTCCTCTCAGCCTCCTTTCTTAATACCTTCCCATGTGTTGAGAATGATGGGTGAGGATTAAAGGGGACAGCCGTGGGCAGTTACATAAAGCAGTTTATGTTATTTTTAGAAGGTGAAGATCAGTTGAATCTCCCCGTATATGAGGAGCTAGCATTTTCCTTTGTCACAAATCTCTCATCAACCTTTGTCACAAAAACTGGGTGTGTGCAGTTCTATGTGTGTCCAGAAAAGCAGAGAAGTAAGGTCAACCCAGAATTCCAAGGTTTGGGTAGTGGCATAGGATGGAAAGAAGTCAGCCTGAAAAACAGACCCAAGTGCTATCTTTTAGTAATGAAGAGTCCTTCAGCCCTTGTGTTTGTAGGAGAAAATTCAAAGTGAGAACTTAAAATGTGTTCCATCCTCTACTATCAGAAATTGTGAAGGGATAAAAAATCCTGGGGGCATTTATGTTCCCTAGGCCATAGCATTCCAAGCAAGGCCCCACATGGCCCTTCAAATTCCAGCTAGTTCAGAGAAAAGCACTCAACAAGGGGCAGAGGGCTCATTAGTATGAGCATTCATCCCTCACCAGATCAATGTGGACTCAACCAGGTTTGGACTGAAAATACACTTTAGCACACTTGCTGCTGCAGAGGACAAACTTGCAATGGGTTCCAAGCCCTTGACCTTTCATGACTCCTATGGCCTGGCAGAAGTCATGAATATTTTACACAGGACCAAACATGCGACAGAGAAATAAAGTAAGACAGTTTTCGGCTCTACAGCTAAAAACAGTAAACTTTATATTTTGACCTATAGAGATGGGAATTTATTAGAATGAAAATTGTTAGTTTAGCTTCGGAGTGAAATGTATAAGTTGGGAAATAAGTCTCTCAAAGTCTATGAAGTCTGTTTTGGTATGGTTAGTTGAACTAACCAGGGCAAATACAGTAGTGTTTTTCGGAGTTTGGAAATGGCTGCAGTATGTGAATTATTAATAACGTCAATTTAAGCAGTACTTATATTTGTATTTGAACCTAGGATTGCCTTTTTTACATACTGTTTTATCCAGAGAGGACCATAATGAGTAGTTTTTCTGCTTTCTAGTAGACAATAAATATTTGAACCAAACAAAATATCCTGAGCTCTGACATCTAACTTCCTTTTCTTTCTCTTTCTCTTTCTTTACACCTTTTAAATTATTGCCTATTCATACTTTTCATATAATAACTTCCAAGGGTGAGGGAAGCAAATTAAATGATGTTTAGTTAATTCTTTCAGTGCCTCCATTTTTAGAATAAACAATAACTGTCCTATATCAAGCTATTAAACACCATCATAGAACTTCAAACATGCATAATATTAGTTTTTTTTTTTTTAAATATATAAGTAAGAGAAAAAAATGGCCATTACTAATGTATATATTTATGGGTGTGGATACCTCATGCTTATAGATATATGACTCAATGTGGCTAGAGAAAATTTCTTTTCTTTTTTTTCTTACTAATGTCAAATCAAAAAGTCAAAGAAGCAAATTGTCAGACAAATTATAAAATATTAATTGGGATTTATTTTGTATTAATAATATGACTGAGTGTGGAAAAGATTGAAGAAATCATTAAGAAACACCAGTTTAGGGATTTTCAAAGGCATTGTAGAATCCTCAAATTATGAAACTAGTCTTAGAGTTGCTAAATTTAGATCAGCCCTATATCAAGGGCTATCATATTATAAACAGCTAATATTTTGCTACTGAGGTACTTTATATAGTAAAATTATGTGTAATTCTAAGACATCATTTTTTAATTTTCTATCTGCTATTCTCCAAGCACCTTTATTATTCAAAACAACACATAAAATGTTTGAGAATGTCTTCTTTTTTTTCACATTGTCAAAATTATTGAAAATAACATTAAAGATGAATATAAACTTTTATATCTCTAAAAGGAGGTTTTAAATAACTTTTATTGACTCTGAAGGGCCAAAGAGCTGGTCAGTCTTGTTCTTATTTATAATGTTCAGCCAATTAGCCCTACATTATCAACTACCGCAGCTGCCACAGTGAGGCAGCACACACGGCCATTAATTCAGCAGATCCGAATTGAGCACTGCCTACTATATGTCCAGCACTGCGCTAATTATCGAGCCCATGTCAGTCGGCTTCTCTGGCCTGCCCTTGTAAGGCTCAGTCTGGCTTCCATCCAGGCAAGCCCTATTCCTGCCAGCACCAGCCAGATACCAGGCTCAAGGGCAGGGGAGGATAACAAGGGGTCAGAGCTGAAATGAGAAAGCAGAGAAGTATGCATCCTGTAACTATACCTTAGTGACATAGAATTTCTAGCACAGAAGACAGCAGGAGAGCAAAAGTTCTTCCAGTATGCTTTTAATTATGCCTTCCTAGAATGATATCTGTAGAAAAGAGCTCACCTAACCGTACAAGTCTCTCTGAAATCAAAAGAGAGGTAGGAAAGAATACAAAATGAGTTGACTAATTTAGACAGCTGTTTTGGAAGACCTCTGGGTGAAATCAGGTTATAAAGGGAAACTCATAGCAGAGTCCCGAAGACAGACAGCTCTCCAAAGTGTGTCATCTTTCAATGATAAAGCATCATTTAATTTCCCCTCTCTTACTCAGATTTTGAAATCAATACGCATCATGTTTTTCCAATAGATTTTTAAGTCATTATTTATTATCTTTGCGCCTACTGCTGCGTTCTATTAAACCATGGTATAAAAGCAGTTTTTCTTTTTCTATAGAAAAATGGTGCTGGGGGTGGGGGGCAAGACTGTGGCATGGCTGCAGACTCACACAAACTCGCATAATTGTGCTGAAAAGCCAAAAAAAATTAAAATATAATTAGTGGTCAGAAAAAGACTCCTTAGGGACATTAGGGGCTACTAGGATGGCAGAAATCGCTTAAACACATATTTTACCATCTCTAATTGGGCTTATAAAGTCGAGGTTATCAGACAAAGGTTATGACACTGCCAAGCTCCAAGAAGCACAATGCTTCAGCCAGAGCATCAAATAGAAGCAAAACAAAACACCCTCAAAACTAAAAAGAAAAGAAAACTAAAAAATGCCCCAAACCCCATATGTCTAAACCAGGCTTTCCCTAGAGGAGTGACACCTGGGGGGTCATCTTAGACACCCCCCTCTACTTACTTCCACTGCTTTATTTTCTCATCTTACCTGTGACCCCCTTATAGTTTGTGGAGAGAAGTGTCCCATGTATGTCTGAATGAATATGACTCCTACCATATTGTTGTTGTTGTGTGCTGTCGAGTCGATTCCAACTCAAAGCAACCCTATAGGACAAACTAGAACTACCCCATGAGGTTTCCTAGGCTGAAATCTTTAGGAGAGCAGATCACCAGGTCTTTTCTCCCATGGATCCGCTGGCTGGGTTCAAACCACCAACCTTTCAGTTAGCAGCTGAGCACTTAACCATTGTAACCATTAACTCTTTGTATAGAGCTAGCCTTTTATATAGTAGAGTCGCAATAAATGAGCATTGAATGAATAAGTGCAGTGCCCTGAACAATAATGAATATACTATAAATCCTTATTTATGGTTAAAGTTAGACTGTGCCATAATGGGACATCTTATCTATACATCTCATTATAACAAGGTTTTTTCTGAAAGAATAACAACAACAACAAAAAAAAAAAAAACCCAAAGTTTTCTTGTTTTAATTATGGGCCATGTAAATTTCTTTAAAAGAAATCGTCACTGTCACTTACTCTGAAATAGTTCCTAGATATTTAAGGGGAAATGGAAGAAGGAATTATCATCACTGTCCTTAGTTCTATATAAAATACACAAAGAAGAGGAGAGCTGATGTGATTATCTGGTACTTCTCTTTTTTTTTTTTTCTTTTCTTTAACTATTTCTCTCTTGAAGAGGCAGAGGAGGGGATGAGTGGAGTAAAGAACAGCAAGAGCCTGGAGTGTGAGGACTTGGTTTCAAATCCTGGGTCAGCTAAACTAACAGATAAAACAAAGGCAAGTGACTGTACTTCTGAGGATAATAATAATAATAAATCTCCTGAGAATATAAATGTGAATGTAAAGCAACCCCCTGCCACCTGCAGCCAGCCCCATTCTCAAAGTGGAACAGGCTTGAGTTCCTGTCTTCTGAGAGGCAACCCCACCTTAGGGAGATAACTGACATTTTTTTAAAAAGAAAAACAGGAGAGTTCCAGCAAAATGGCGCTCTAGGCAAAAGCACCACGCCGTCCCTCCACAGCAAAGATCCGAAAAACTAAGCAGAACAGAGAATATAACAACCCTGAAACCCTAAAACAACAAATGAAGAGGTAAAGAACTCAGCCAAGCACCAAATGGAGTGAGAAAACTGACAGAGAACGGAGAACAAGGAGAGATTCATGCAGAGGTGCCCTACCAACTAACTCAGCATGGATCCGCCATCTTAGACTCTTATCGGAGACCAGCAAACAGGGGGTACAAGAAAGCAGCCTCACGGAGCATCCAGAGGGAGAAAAAACAACCGCCAGGCTGTATTGCAACACCTGAGAGTGACTTCCCCAGACCTCATAGCTGCACCGGTGGGATCCCTGGGAACTTTGTGGTTCTTTAAACTTTCAGATTTTTATTTATTCATTCTTTTCTTTTCTTTTCTTCCTCTTCCCCTTTATGGTTTTCTCCATTTCATAGTCTCTCATCTCTCCACTCCAACGGCAAACTCCCCTAGCATTCTTTTTTCTTTGTATGTTTTCGGCTCCTGTTCCTCTCTTCCATATCCATTTTAGTCCCACAC
This sequence comes from Dugong dugon, assembly GCA_030035585.1. Lineage (NCBI taxonomy): Eukaryota > Metazoa > Chordata > Mammalia > Sirenia > Dugongidae > Dugong > Dugong dugon. Next base: position 112,934,243 of record CM057468.1, on the reverse strand, counting down.
ATAAAAATCTCCCCACTGAATCCTGCCTACCTGCACCATGCACTTGACATCACACCACCAAGCAGCACAGGCACAGCCTACTGGAACCTTCCCTGCACTGATTACTGACTCACCTTGGTGGCTGTAGTAAGTGCCACAAACAACCCATCCCAGTAACTTCTCTTCAGCTAGACCTGCACTGCCATACAATAGTTGAGTGACTGACCCTGCCTATTGGAGAAAGAGGTAAAAAGTATTGTGCCCACAGACGAACAAACAACAAAGAACACACATTCCGCCTGCACAGACATAGTCAAATTTAAAAAAAAAAAGGGGGGGATGAAACGAACAAATCTACAATGAGTAAATGAGAAAAATAACTACTGAATACCCCGAAGAAAGCAGACAATATCAAAACATTTACAAAAACAGGACAGGATGGTTCCAGTAGGCATCCAAAATAAAACACCAGATGACTCTCCTCTGGAAGAAAATGCACTAGAACTACCTGATAGGGAATTCAAATCTCTAATACTCAGAATTCTCCAAGAGCTGAGGCAAAAATATGGCAAACATGAGGAAAAACTAGACAAATTCATGGAAAATACAGACAAAAAATTGGAAGAATTCAAGAAAATAATGCAGGAAAAAAATGCCAAGATAAATTCACAACTATAAATTATACAAAGACAACAATTAGAAATCCAAAAGGTAAACAACAAGATTTCAGAAATGGACAGTGTCATAGAAGGGCTGAGAAGCAGATTTGAAATAGTGGAAGACATGATCAGTGGGATTTAAGACAAACACTTGGATACAACTCTGTTTCAGGAAAACTCAAAAAAAAAAAAAGAACAAAGAAAAATGAAGAGACCCTGAGAGCTATGTGGGATACAATCAAAAGCAAAAATTTACAAGTAATTGGAATTCCAGAACGGGGGAGAAAACAGAAAACAGAGAGGATCATTGAAGAACTGCTGACAGAAAACCTCCCCAATATCGTGAAAGATGAAAAGCTGGCCATCCAAGAAGCTCAACGAACCCCATATAGGAGAGACCCCAAAAGAAAATCACAAAGACATATCATAATCACACTCGCCAAAACAAAAGACAAACAAAGAATCCTGAGAGCAGCTCATGAAAAACAAAAAGTCACATACAGAGGAGAAACAATGTGACTAGGCTCAGATTATTCAGCAGAAACCATGCAGGCAAGAAGGCACTGGGATGACATATATGAAATCTTGAAAGAAAGAAATTGGCAGCCAAGAATAATATATCCTGCAAAACTCTCGTTCAAATTTGATGGTGAAATTAGGTCATTTCCAGATAAACAGAAACTAAGGGAATATGTAAAAGTCAAACCAAACTTACAAGAATTATTAAAGGGAGTTCTTCGATCTGAGGACAAGCAGCTTCAGCCTACAGGCAGAATCTAGGACGCAGGATTGTACCAGCCAGATACCAATCTAGGAAATGAACTCTCGAGGACTATCCAAAACCAAAAGAAATACAACAGGGAATCAGAGCAGTTAATCAGTAAATGACAACAACATCAAAACAATAAAAGAGGGAATAAACGGCATAGGTATAGAACCTTCTAATGGAGAGGAAGGCAAGGCGATACCAAGTAATGGTAGACTACTTCAAACTTAGAAAGATAAGGGTAAAATTCATGGTAACCACAAAGAAAGTTAACAAACATACTCATAAAAATAAAGACAAAAAACATAAAGTCTCAGCAAAAACAAAGCCTACAAAAACAAAAGAAATGAAAAAAAAATCCACAAACAAAGGTAACTCAGCACAAGAGAGTAAGAAGAACAAAGAAAACTTCAGCACCACAAAAAAAGCACTACAAAATGACAGCAACAAACTCACATCTATCAATAATTACACTGAATATAAATGGACTCAAAGCACCCAAAAGAGACGGAGAGTGACAGAATGGATAAGAAAACAGGATCCATCAATATGCTGTCTACAAGAGACACACTTTAGAAACAAAGATGTGAATTTATTAAAAGTCAAAGGTTGGAAAAAAATATATCAAGCTAACAACGACCAAAAAAGAGCAGGAGTGGCAATTCTAATCTCAGATAAAATAGACTTTAAAACAAAATCTACCATAAAAGACAAAGAAGGACACTGTATACTGATTAAGGGGATGATCCATCATGAAGACATAACCATAATAAACATCTACGCACCCAATGACGGGGCTCCAAAATACATAAAACAAACTCTAACAATACTGAAAAGAGAAATTGACAGTTCCACAATAATAGTAGGAGACATAACAACTAAGAAGAAACTCAGAAAAGATACAGAAGACCTACAGGGCACAATCAGCCAGCTTGACCTCATAGACATATAGAACACTCCATCCAACCACTGCAAAGTACACATTCATTTCCAATGCACATGGAACATTCTCCAGAATAGACCACCTCTTAGACCACAGAGCAATCCTCAACAAGATCCAAAACACTGAGATAATTCAAAGTATCTTCTCTGACCACAGTGCCATCAAGGTAAAAATTAACAATAGAAAGACCAAGGAAAAAAAGTCAACTGCAAGGAAACAGAATAATACCCTACTTACACATCACTGGGTAATAGAAGATATCAGAGATGGAATAAAAAATTCCTAAAATCAAATGAGAATGAAAACACATCGTACCAAAACCTTTGGGACACAGCAAAGGCAGTCCTCAGAGGACAATTTATAGCAATAGATACACACATCAAAAAGAAGAAAGGGACAAAATCAAAACATTAACTACAGAACTCAAACAAATAGAAAGAGAACAGCAAAAAAAGCCCACAACCACCAGAAGAAAGGAAATAGTAAAGATCAGAGCAGAAATCAATGAAATAGAGAACAGAAAAACAACAGAAAGAATCAACAAAACCAAAAGTTGGTTCTTTGAAGGAATCAACAAAATTGACAAACCACTGGCCAGATTGACAAAAGAAAAACAGGAGAGGACACAAATAACCCAAATAAGAAATGAAATGGGGGACATTAAAACAGACCCAACTGAAATAAAAAGGATTATAACAGAATATTATGAAAAACTATACTCCAAGAAATTTGAAAACCTAGAGGAAATGGATAAATTTCTAGAAACACACGGCCTACCCAAACTACAACAAAGTGATGTTGAAAATATGAACAGACCCATAACAAGAGAAGAGATTGAAAAGGTAATAAAAAAAAAAAAAAAACTCCCAACCAAAAAAAGCTCTGGCCCAGATGGCTTCACTGGAGAATTCTACAAAACATTTACAGAAGAGCTTGTACCATTAGTACTCAAGCTATTTCAGAGCATAGAAGAGGAAGCAACACTTCCAAATTCATTCTATGAAGCCAGCATTACGCTGATACCAAAACCAGGCAAAGACGTCACAAAAAAAGAAAATTACAGACCAATATCTCTCATGAATATAGATGCAAAAATTCTGAACAAAATTCTAGCCAATAGAATTCAGCATCATATCAAAAAAATAATACACCACGACCAAGTAGGATTCATGCCAGGTATTCAAGGATGGTTCAACATTAGAAAATCAATCGATGTAATCCACCACATAAATAAAAGGAAAGAAAAGAATCACATGATCATCTCTATTTAATGCAGAAAAGGCATTTGACAAAGTCCAACACCCATTCCTGATAAAAACTCTCAATCAAATAGGTATAGAAGGGAAATTTCTCAACATAATAAAGGGCATCTATGCAAAACCAATGGCCAACATCATTCTTAATGGAGAGATGCTGAAAACATCCCCCTTGAAAACAGGAACAAGACAAGGATGCCCTTTATCACCACTCCTATTTACCATTGTGCTGGAAGTTCTAGCTAGAGCAATCAGGCAAGAAAAAGAAATAGCGAGCATCCAAATTGGTAATGAAGAAGTGAAACTGTCCCTGTTTGCAGATGATATGATACTATTCATAGAAAACCCTAAAGACTTCATGAGAAATCTACTGGAACTAATAGAAAGATTCAGCAGAGTAGCAGGATACAAGATAAACGTTCAAAAATCAGTTGGATTCCTATACACCAATAAGGAGAATGATGAAAAGGAAATCAGGAAAACAATACCATTTTCAATAGCCCCTAAAAAGATAAAATACTTAGGAATAAATCTGACCAGGGATGTAAAAGCCCTATAGAAAGAAAACTACAAAACACTACTGCATGAAACCCAAAGGGATCCACATAAATGGAAAAACATACCATGCTCATGGATAGGCAGACTCAACATTGTGAAAATGACAATTCTACCCAAAGCAATTTACGAATACAACGCAATCCCGATCCAAATACCAACAACATTCTTCAAAGAGATGGAAAAACTAATCATTCACTTTATATGGAAAGGGATGGAGCCCTGAATAAGTAAAGCACTGCTGAAGAAGAAGAATAAAGTTGGAGGACTCACACTACCTGACTTCAGAACCTACTATACAGCTACAGTAGTCAAAACAGCCTGGTACTGGTACAATGACAGATACATTGAGCAATGGAACAGAATTGAGAAAGCAGATGTAAATCCATCCACCTATGGTCACCTGATCTTCGACAAGGGCCCAAAGTCCATCAAATGGGGAAAGACAGTCTTTTTAACAAATGGTGCTGGCAAAACTGGATATCCGTCTGCAACAAAATGAAACAGGACCCATACCTCATGCCGTATACAAAAACTACTTCAAAATGGATCAAAGACCTGAATATAACGCCTAAAACTATAAAGTTCATACAAGTCAAAATAGGACCAACACTTCAGGCCTTAATACATGGCATTAACAGGATACAAATCATAACCATCAACGCACAAACCCCAAGAGATAAGCTAGATCACTGGGATCTTCTAAAAATCAAACACCTATGCTCTTCAAAAGACTTCACCAAAAGAGTAAAAAAGAGAACCTACAGACTGGGAAGAAATTTTTGGACAGTACAAGTCAGACAAAGGTCTAATCTCCATAATCTACAAGAAAATCCAACACCTGTACAACAAAAAGACAAATAATCCTATTAAAAAATGGGCAAAGGAAATGAACAGACACTTCACCAAAGAAGACATTCAAATGGCCAGAAGACACATGAGGATATGCTTGCAATCACTAGCCATTAGAGAAATGCAAATTAAAACCACAATGAGATACCATTTCACCCTGGCATTACTGGCACAAATCAAAAACACTGGAAATAACAAATGTCGGAGGGGCTGTGGGGAGATGGGAACTCTTATGCACTGCTGGTGGGAATGCAAAATGATACAACCATTTTGGAAAATGATATGGCACTTCATCAGAAAGCTAGAAATATTCATACCATTCGATCCAGCAATCCCACTCCTAGGAATATATCCTAGAGAAATAAGAGTCATCACTTGAATAGACATATGCCCACCTCTATTCATGGCAGCATCGTTCACAATAGCAAAATGATGGAAACAACCTAGATGCCCATAAACAGATGAATGGATAAACAAACTATGGTACATACACACAATGAAGTACTATGCAATAAGAAAGAACAGCAATGAATCTGTGAACCATCTCATAACATGGATGAAACTGGAGGACATTATACTGAGTGAAATAAGTCAATCACAAAAGGACAAATATTGTATGAGACCTCTATTGTAAAAACCCATGAAAAAGTTCACACACAAATTGTAACAATCTTTGTTGGTTACCAGGGATGGAAGGGGTGGGGGGGAAATACTAAATAGCCAATAGGTAAGTGGTATCTTGGGTATAGGGTGAGACAGTACACAATACAGGGGAAACCAGCATAACTTGTAGAAGGAAAGGTCATGGAAGCCCCATAGACACATCCAAACTCCCAGAGGGACTGAATTGCTGGGCAGAAGGCTGTGGGGACCATGGTCTCAGGGAACATCTAGCTCAATTGGCATGACACAGCTTATAAAGACAATGCTCTACATTCTACCTTGGTGAGTAGTGTCTGGGTCTTAAAAGCCTGTGAGCGGCCATCTGAGATACTCCACTGGTCTCATCCCTTCGGGAGCAAGGGAGACTGAAGAGAACAGGATACAAGGAAAAGATTAGTCCAAAGGACTAGTTGTCCACAGCTACCAAGGCCTCCACTGGACTGAGTCCATTACAGCTAGACGGTGCCCGGCTACCATCACTGACTGCTCTGACCAGGATCACAACAGAGGGTTCTGGACAGAGCTGGAGAAGGATGTAGAGCATAATTCTAACTCACAAAAAAAAAAAAAAAAAGACCAGATTTACTGGCCTAAAGGAGACTGGAGAAACCCCGAGAATATGGCCCACAGACACCCTTTTAGCTCAGTGGTAAAGTTATCTCCGAGGTTCACCATTCAGCCTGGGAGTGGACAGCCCCGTAAAACCAGATGAGACTAACGAGGTACAGTAGTCCAGTGACAGGGGCCAGAAGGCAGAAGGGGACAAGGAAGCTGGTGATAGGGAACCCAAGGTTGAGTAAGGATATTGTTGATGTGTTGTGAGATTGTTAACCATCGTCATAGGGCAACATTTGTAGTAAGTGTTAAATGAGAAACTATTTTGTTCTGTAAGCCTTCATCTTAAGTGAGAATAACAGCACAATTGGAAGAGAGTAGTCAGTGTCACTGAACTGTGCATGTAGAAATTTGTGTAATGGTGTATCTTTGGCTATGTGTATTTTCATCAAAACAAAAAGGTTAAGAAGTTAGAGGTTTGACATGTTGTGCGGTTGTTAACCAATGTCATAAAACAATATGTGTACTACTGTTTCATGAGAAACTATTTGTTCTGTAAGCCATCACCTGAAGTACAATAAAAAATATATGTATATATACTTTAAAAAACAAGAAAAACAAAAGTAACAAACAAGAAAGTCCTTTTATCTCATTATGGTTTGTTTTGGGGCTAATAGGTACCTCAGTGGTGTTTTGCTAAGAATTATATACCATACTAGTCATGAAGGCCTTTAGCATGCTCAGCAATGAATAAATATTGGCTCATATTACCATAAGAGGCCCTGTTAGTGCAGTGGTTAAGTGCTCAGCTACTAAGGAAAAGGTCTAAGGTTTGAACCCCCAGCCACTCTGTGGGAGAAATATGTGGCAGTCAGCTTCTGTAAAGATTACAACCTTGGAAACCTGATAGAGAAGTTCTACTCTGTCCTGTAGGGCCTCTATGAGAATCAACTCCACGGCAACGAGTTTGGTTTTGGATTTGGTATTACTATGGTGGAGTTCCTGGGTAGTGCAAGTGGTTAATGTGCTCAGATGCTAACCAAAAGATTAGAAGTTCAAGTCCACCCAAAGGCACGTCAGAAGAAAGGCCAGTGATCTACTTATGAAAAATCAGTCATTTGAAAACCCTATGGAGCACAGTTCTACTCTGACACACATGGGGTCACCATGAGTTGGGGTCAACTAGACATCAACTTTTTATCAGGGGTGGATTACCCAATAAGGAAGTTAAGTATGGGCTTACTTGGTGCTTACTTAGTAATTTGTAGTGAACAGTTTCACATCTTTTTCATCTCATCAAAGATTCTGCTTCTAGGTATGGCTGGCATCTGTCTCTCTCCCAACTCCATAGCACCTTCCTACAGAAACAAATTCTCTTTTCAAATTTACATTTCCTGACGGGGAGAGATTACCCAGTTGGCAAGGTAAGAGATGTGGTGAAAACCATGTGAAATTGTTCACTGCAGATTTGTAGGTAAGCACAAGTAAGCCTACAGTTACCTTGCTTATTGAATAATCTGCCCCTGATTATTATTATTATTACCATTGGTTATAATCCATGGGAGCAGGGGTCTTATTTGGTTTTGCTCACCATTATCTCCTCAGTATTTATTATAATACTTGGTCCAGGGTATGTTCTCAAAAAAAAATATTTAATGACTGAATCCATTCAGATGAAGTGAGTGGGAAGGATCTGATTTGGTTTATCCAGATATTGGTCAACTTCCCCCAGCTATTTCGATTTAGTTTGTGCTAAATTAAATCGAAAGTACTGGAAGTATTTGTTCAAAGGTAGAGGCTTGCCTGAGATAATAGATCAAGCAGACCACAATGGTTAGAGAAGGTTTCGAGGGAGACAGGCATATGTTGGACTAGGAAAGAGAGACAGAAAAGAGAAAGAGAGAGTTGTTCCTGAGGCAAATATGTAACAGCCTTCATGCATTTAGCAAAAAACACTTGAGGAAAGCGAAGTGTCATAAGAAAGCAGTTGCTGAAATCTTCACTTTAAAATTTGAAATGTGAATAACTAACGAGTTATGAGAAGTAGTTCAGAAAGTAGTAATAAAATTCCTGCTTCAAGGAATATTCCAGATGAGGAAATAAATGCCTGAGAAACCTGGAAACAAGTGTGAGTGGACAATGATGGAAAAGAATTACAGAATAGTTAAGAATTGAGGTAGTTTTCCAGCCATGTTTGTCCATGGAATTTCTCCATTTCCTTAGAAGGAGGGAAATGGAAATCATTATCAGCACCCAGCTTCTGTGTTTGTGATTGTTCCATGCAACTATGCAGGTAAACTGTATAACCTTGTCTTTCCTTGTCAGCTTGGAGTCATTTGAAACTGATCCCTTTGAAGGCTTTCTGAAGCCCCAAGTTATAAAACTATTTCAGATGTTATCTGGAGAAGACTTGACAGTTGCAGTCAAGCCTGGAAGGGCAAAACCAAGTAAAAAAAGGAAAAAAAAAATATGGAAACATGTGTATGACCACCTTTAGGCACTTAGTTGGAGCCCTGGCGGTGCAGTGGTTAAGAGCATAACTGTGAACCAAATGGTTGGCAGTTGAAATCCACCAGCCGCTCCTTAGAAGCTCTATGGGGCTGTCTGTCCCATAGGGTCTCTATGAGTCAAAATTGACTCAACCGCAACTGGTTTGGTTTTTTGGTTTATGCACTTAGTAGGAGATCTGGTGGCACAGTGGTTAAGCACGCGGCCGCAAACCAAAAGTTAATGGTTCCAATCCAGCAGCTACTCCACAGCGGAAAGATGTGGCAGTCTGCTTCTGTAGAGTATAGCCATGGAATCCCTATAGGGACAATTCTACTCTGTCTTATAGGGTTATTATGAGTCAGAATCGACTCCACAGCAGTCGTTTTTTTCAATGGGATGGATTTAGTTAGGGTCTAAGCCCTGGTGGAGCAGTGGTTAAAGAAACTTAGTTAAAGAGACACACTTGTGAAGATGTTGAAGAAAAATGAAATAAGGTTAGTGTGGCATACAGTGTAGGCAGGCCTGCTAAATAGCTCTCTTAGAGAATGCTGTCTTCCCCAGCTTTTTTTTTTTTTTTCTTCCTAATCATGCTACATATTATTGCTGCAGAAAATCACCAATGTACCCACTTAGGGCAATTATTTTGGGAGATGCTCATCTTATTTGACAGCACAAAGAAATATTTGCTTAACGAACCTCACTGCACACTTAGATTCCACAGTCCTAATTTTTGGGTCTCTGAGGAAGCTATGGGGCCTAGGGATACTTAATTTAAGCATTTGGTTGTTAGTGAGATTGTGGTATTTACACATCTATCTTTGTTTTTGTTTTAATTTGAATCAGGTTTACAATTTCTCTGCCCAAATTACGGTAGTTTAATCAACAAGCCAATTAGATAGCCAACCAGGGAACTTAGTCCTAAAGTTAACACCCCGTAAAAACCCATTGCCGTCGAGTTGATTGCAACTCAGAGAGACCCTGTAGGACAGTGTAGAACTGCCCCACAGAGTTTGCAGGGAGCAGTTAGTGGATTCGAACTGCTGACCTTTTGGTTCGAAGCCAAGCTCTTAACCACTGGGCCACCAAGGCTCCAACACATTGCATCAAAATGGTTTATCCTTGTTAATATGATTGAAAAATGCTGGGGTGCCAGGTTTGATCAAGACTAGAATCTTTATATCTTCAGAGTCGTGGTGACCATGGCTTTGTTATTTCAAAATGTTTAGGGGAATACCATATAAATGGCTTTACTTTTTTTTTTTTCCATATAGACAGAACCTTAATGATACCCAGACTGTTGATAGCACAGAATGTAGTGACTAATTTACTTATTGTAACTTCAAATTTCATTTTCCATGATTTAGCAGATACTTATATCTCACAGAGCACACAGGGTGCCAGAAAGAGCAGATTGCAAGCAAATAGTTCTTTCTGGCTGTAACCATCCACATATTTTTACGTTGGGAAATTTTTACAAACTATTCTCTAAATGCAGTATTGTATGAGTTATTACTCATTCCCCCAAAAGTGTAGAAAAATGTTTAACCAAATATTAGAATAAAGTCCAGGCTATTGGAAAGAAATGAAAGGCAGATTATTTGAATCATTAAAAGAAATCTAGCAAAAGAACCTTAGTTTTGCCTCTGGTTCAAGATATGGACTGGCAAACACACACTCACAAACACACACACACACACATATTTTTTCTTTCCTCTTTGTTGTTGTTATTAGTTGCTGACCCTCCTTCTTAGGTGCTACTAATAAAATAAAAAAAGAAGAAATTTTTTAAAAAAAGAAAGAAAATAAAAAGCTTAGGAAGGGAGGAAAGAGAAAGAGAGAGGAAGTCATTACAGTGTTACAGTGCTAGGGCCAACATTAAACCGAAAAAAAAAAAAACCAAAACCAAACCCACTGCAGTCGAGTCAATTCCAACTCATAGTGACCCTATAAGACAGAGTAGAACTGCCCCATAGGGTTTCCAAGGAGTGCCTGGTGGATTCAAACTGCCAACTTTTTGGTCAGCAGCCATAGCTTTTAACCACTACTCCACCAGGGTTTCTTACATTAGATAAAACATTTGATAAAATCCTTAAAAATGAAAATTATATAAGTCTTACTTATGGAGAAATTAAAATGGAAAGCACAGTCCAAGAGACATAAAGTCATTCTTACCATGGAAATCCCAAGTAATCTCCAAATCTCAAGTCATCATAAAGGCCTGAAATAGGCATTCGAGTGACTATGAGGGAATTATTTACAGAACTGCATTTCAGAATAGCTGAGCCAGTTGGCCCCTCAACTCCCCTCTTGGCTCCAACCTTATATATAGAGTGAGTGCAGGTTAAAACTCCAAGGGATGGTAGAAGGCTCCTCGTGTGGTTATAAGTCTTGCTTGCTCTGCCCACATCTGCTTCCTTTCCCCACATCCATGCATCTAAAGAGAAGCTGGCCGGGTAAAACAATCTCTAACTTAACAGGTCCACAGTCTGCCCTCTGATCTAGGAAAACAGAACCCCACCAGAAATCTGTATGAGTTAACCCTGTCCTTCAATGATAATTATACATCAAATCCAAGGACCACAGCATAACTGAGGAAAAGCAGTATCATGACAAAGCAGGACTAAATAATAACAAACAGAAATTTAAAAACAAACATAAAGGTAATTTGGAAAATAGAAGAGAAATTTTTATAAATGAAAATTTAGTGTTCTAAGAGAGAATCAAGAGAATATTGAACACACACATACGTACACATACACACACGTGTATAGACTACTGTGGACAAGAACAATCAAGGAATAAGAAAATTATCCTGGAAATTAAGGTTATGAATGTCAGAATAAGAAGCTGAATGAATGGTCTTAAAAATGGAATGGCTAGGGCTAAAGGCCAGACTAGAGATCTGAAAGGTAAAATAAAAAGCTAGTACAAAAAAGAAAAGAGAAACAAGAAAAATATGAGGAAAAGCTAGGAGACTTTGGAACATAAATCCAAGATTCCAACAAACATCTAATAAGTGTTCTGGAAGAAGAAGCAGAGAGAAAGGAAGGGAGGAAATACACTTAAAAAAAAAAAAAAAAAAGTTAAATTTCATAAACTGAAAAAAAAGACAATCATTAAAACTGAAAGGGCCATACAACTTAGTAAAATTTCAGCAATCAAGAGAAGATTCTAAAAGCTTTTAGAGAGAAAAAAGAAATGAAAATCAGACATACACCAGACCTCAACTGCCTCCCTGGATTCTAGAAGGAAATAAGCAAAGATTTTCTGAGGGAAAAGTATTTCAAGCTTAAAAATTCTATAGCCAAGCCAAACTATCAATCAATATGAAGCTAAAAATATAAATGGCTTAGAAAATCTGGTTCCTATTTATCTTATGTATGGATTATTCTAGATGTAGACCAATAAAATTTAAAAAAAGCATACCTATTATGAGATGAATAACAGCACCAATTCCATATGGAAGAAGTTTTAAAAAGAAATGTTAAGGGATACCTTACATCCTAATGTCTTATTAAGGGGCCCTGGAGGCATAATGGTTAAGCACTGGGCTGCTAACCAAAAGATTGATGGTTTGAACCCACCCAGCAGCTCCACAGTAGAAAGATCAGGTGATCTTCTCCCATAAATATTACAGCCTAGAAAACCCTATGGGGGCAGTTCTACTCTGTCATATGGGGTCGCTATGAGTTGAAATCGACCTGACAGCACCTAACAACAACGTCTAATTACCTTTCAAAAGACAGAGTTTTAATGGTAATGTTTATTCCTTCATTGAGGGCCGAGTGGTGCTACTTGAATGAATCTAAAGAGAACAATATTTAATAGCCAAAATACAGCCGTTGTTTTTTGTATTGATTTTTACATTTTTAGAAGTAACCTAGAAACAAAACACAGAAATATTAATTTAGCTTTGAAGTGAATTCTGTCAAAGTAAAAAGAGTAACATAGCTTACAAAAATTGGGGGCTGGTTTGAGGATGGATAACAGAGAGATGAGCTGCACAAGCACACTAAATCACTAAACTTTTATTGTGAGAAGCCAGCTGCTACAATGGAAAATTGGTAATGCAAGAAATATATGTGCATTATTTAAGCAACAGCAACAACAACAACAACTATTCAAACTGGTTACCTCTATGGCATGGGCTCTAGAACTAGGGAGTTGAGTGATGGAGAATTTTATTTTATTCCATAAATATATAGACTTTTATTTTATCCAATAAATAAATCTAGATGATGAAACCATAAATCATTGCATACAGAAAGATTTAAAGTGAGAGTCTGAAGAACTTTTCTCAGACAACATGAACGTCTGTTCTCATTTTAGGGAGTTTAGCGTGTAATACGTATTTTGAGAAAATCTTTTAGTGAAGAAATAAGTGAGTGATTTTTGGATTTATAAAATTACTCAAAATATTTGATAGCCAAAAAAGATGTATGAATTTCCTATTATTTTGTGTTACATGCAATTACTGTTTATTTGAAGACTGCGATTTAATATCAGCTTACAGCTGGTGATTGCATTTTGTCAGAAAAAAAATTAAATGTTTACTATGTGCAAGGATGTTTACTTAGCATTTAAGAAAATGCAAAGATGAATAAGAAATTTGTTATCAAGACTTTTATGGTCAAGCAGAGGCTAAAATGAAGGCAAAATAACATAAGGGAGGTCACATGAATAGTATAAGGTCTTGGGGTCAGGGGTGTTGAAAGGAGGAAGATATCGTGTCATTTTGAGGGATCAAGTAAAGTCTTCACGAACAAGGTGGGATTTTAAGATAGGCTTTGTCATAGATTGAATTGTGTCCTCCCAAAATATCTGTCTATTTGGCTAGGTCATGATTCCCAGTATTGTGTGATTGTCCACCATTTTGTCATCTGATATGATTTCCCTATGTGTTATAAATCCTATCACTATGATGTTAATGAGATGGATTAGCAGCAGTTATGTTGATAACATCTGCAAGATTAGATTGTGCCTTAAGCCCATCTCTTTTGAGATATAAAAGAGAGAAGCAAGCACAGAGACAGGGATTTCGTACCACCAAGAAAGCAGCACCAGGAACAAAGCGCGTCCTTTGGACCCGGGGTCCCTGTGCCTGAGAAGCTCCTTGACCAGGGGAAGATTGATGACAAGGACCTTCCTCCAGAGCTGACAGAGTGAGGAAGACTTCCCCTGGAGCTGATGTCCTGAATTTGAACTTGTAGCCTACTAGACTGTGAGAGAATAAATTTCTCTTTGTTAAAGCCATCCACTTGTATTTCTGTTGTAGCAGCACTGGATGACTAAGACAGATCTTAAGAGTGAAGAGAAAGAGATGGAAGCAGACTGCCAGGAGACAGGAACAGTGGGTTTAAAGCTTCAGCAATGAGAATGCCAGGGCACGGTTTGCAAAACCTGTGATAGAAAATACTGTCTGAGTTGAGGATAGCCTCAAGGATTGTTGAGTGACCATAGGTCCTGGTTTGCCTTATTGTCCCAACATAATTATTAATAGCACCCTTTTTACTCAAAGAGAAAAATATCTTCCAGTACGGACAATAAACTATATGATTACCCACAAGATAAAGCTAGCCAGATAATTAGGTGCATTTTGTTAGGGGACTTGTGATGTTTTTACTTCATTTGTTAGGGAGTTGAGTATAACTGAATCTTTCTGAGCATGGGTGTACTCTCAATATAATTACATTTTGTGAAATTCTGTACTGGGGCTGAGTTGGATGAAAAAGGACAATAAAAAGATTATTGCAGAAATCCAGGCAAGAAATATTGGGGGCTTGACATGTGGCAGTGGAAGGGGAAAGAAGAGGACTAATTTCAAATTGAATTGGCAACAAGAGAAGGCAGAGTGTGAGGGGAGGCCTATGCAGTGTGGGGTCTGCGTCTGTGCCTGATGTTGAACCACGTTTATGACTGCCAAAGCCCTAATATGGCTTTGTCTTAGGCTGGGTTCTCTAGAGAAGAAAAACCAGTAAAGTGTATAAATATATATAGAGAGAGATTTATATTAAGGAAATAGTTCACCCAGTTCTAGAGGCTAGAAAATTCTGAGGCTGGAGACTTCTCCTGATTCACATAGCTGCAGAGGCTGTGGAAGCCAAGATTGGTATTTCAGACAGCAGGGTCTGGATCACAGGGTGTGGAGACTGACGAATCCCAAGATCAGCAGGCAAGACAGCAGGTAAGTTGCTAGCTCAAGTCCTAAGAACCGGAGGTCAGACGAACAGCAGGATCCAGAACAAGCAAAAGCCCATGAGCCTCACCAGAAAGTCCACCTATGTTGGATACAGGCTAAACTCCCTTTCGGCTTATTGGCTACTCATAGTCGATTCCATCATGGAGGTGATCACATATCAGATCTCATCATGGCAGTGGTTACATCATTATATGACTGTCAAACTACATCATAATGGCCGAACCACTGCCAGCCAAGATGACACACAACCTTAATGATCATAGACTCAAGGAGGAGCCAGTAGCTTTCAGTCCCGGCCTAGTCTAAAGGAGAGAGAGCAATTCTCTTTCAGTGCTGGTAGCTTCATCTAGCCCTCTATGGAGAAGGATATTAGGACCTAAAATAATAAAATTGGGGAAAAATCAGTTTATGTAGATAAAACAAAAGGTAAGGGTATATACATGGACAAGAATATCTGGTGGGTCATGATTCTGAGTAAACAAACTCCTTGGATTAAATAATATTCAAATGAATTTAGAAGTTTAAATAAAAAGGCAATCATTTTAGAAATAAAGGTTGAGTCATTTCAAAATGATTATGAATCCAACTTAAATTTATAATTATAATTTTAATATGTACATTTATATGTTAAATGGATTTTATATTCTAAGAATCTTGGGCAAATTTTAAGGTAATCTTAATTTCCTTTGCTTGTCATGGTTGTGACCAAAGGCATTTTTTTTTTTCTTTAGTATACAGCTCATTTTTGTGCATATAGAATCAAAATAAACCAATTTCTTAACTTCCTTTGCTGCTTCTCTTTAGAATTGTTTTTAAAAAGTCATGTGTTGGGTCCGTAAGGTAATCTGCAGCTTTCTACATTTTGACAGGGTTCTCAATCTCTCAGTAATAAGGACTAATTTTGAACAAATCAAAGAGCATCAGTACTAATTGTAGTTATGTTTTCTTTTGTTTTTTAAAGGATGAATTAAGGTTATTTTCACTTTGAAAGAAAAAACAAATTCCTTTTAGCTCATGAATTGCAATCACTTGAAAGTTTTCAAATTGGAATGTTAGGCTCACTATGTTATTTGTACAGTCATGTGTATCTTGGGAAAAATACCAAGGAATGTAATACTTTCTTCTGTCCATTGACCCCAATCCTATAGAATCTAGCTTCCTATAAACCTATGTGTGTACATGAAAACACTCACATCACACACATATATACTTAGCTTCGACAGAAGATTTCATGGTCTCAGGAAAGATCAAGTGTAATATGTTTTTCCTGCCAGCTGTTTTCTCTAAAAAATCTTCATCTACTGGAATTGAATTGAAAATAGTCTTGGTAGATTGTGAGCCTGTCAGAAAGCCGTAGAGTGTTTACATGAAGGCAGCTGAGCACTATGCTGCTTCCCTTTCTCTGACAAAACACTTTTCTCTTTGCTAGAATGTCCAATCAAACCACAGTTTATCAAACATTTGGATATACTGCCTACTTATTGTTAAGAGCAACAACAAGCATGACATAAATAATTACACTTGGGATGCAGAAGATTATGTGTAGAAGGTGGCAAGAACTGCAATGAGTCATTCAGTAGCACTGGGTTATAAAAAGCACATCTCCAAAAAAGACACTCAAATCATTTATCTTCTAAATCACTTATTATTTTATGAAAGCATGTTATAAACCTGCTGTTGTTGTTGTCAGTGTCATGGAGTTGATTCTGACTCATGGTAACCCCATGTGTGCAGAGTAGAGCTGCTCCACAGGGTTTCAAGGCTGTGACCTTTCAGAAGTAGATTTCCAGGCCTGTCTTCCAAAGCGTCTCCATCTCTGGGTGGTTTTGAATTGCTAAACTTTCAGCTAGTAGTCAAGCGCTTAACCATTTGTGCCAAACAGGGGCCCCTTCACTTATTATTTTATAGTTTCATTTTTTATGTATAGTACATTTAGGATTGTTAGTAACAGCTTATCCATTTAAAATTTCCCCTTGCCCGCACTTTGGGAACTCACATTGCTTTGACTATCTTTTGTTCCTTTGTCTCCTTTATCTCATCTTCCTTCTGCTCAACTTGCCCTTATTTTGGCCTTTCTCAGAGCACCATTCCTTTGAAGGCCTCTTCACTCACATGGCCTCAGCTCTAAATGCTGCACTCATGGATTCCAGACTGCTTTCCTCATCTCTACTCTTTCACATGTACAAAAAATATGAAATGAAGCAATCCAAAACTAAAATTCAAAAGCAATCCAAAACCAAAGTTGTGAAAATAAGCAATTTTCAACCAAATTATATCATAATTAGAACAGCCACTACTCACTGAATGTCTACTATGTGCCAAAACCAGGCTGAGTCTAGGAGACTGTGAAACATACAGGGTTGACATGAGTTAGAATTGACTTGACTGCGACTGATTTGGTGTTGATTTTTTTTTTTTTTTTTTTTTTGGTTTAAGAGACTAAGTCTTGAATTTTATAGATGTAGAGAAGTTAAGTCAAGAATTTTTATGTTTATATCGCTAGTAGGAGTTAGCCAATGAGTCGAACCTATTTTTTTTTTAAATTTGACATTTTAACATTTTTTACATTACAATTCAGTGACATCCATTCCATTCATCATGCTGTACATTATCACCACTATCCATTTTCAGTTTCTTCCTTCACCCTTAACAGAAACTCAGCGCCTCCTAAGCAATGTCTTTTCCTTTCCCCCTCCTTTCCACTCCTGGTAACCACCAATAAACTTCGGTCTCTATACATTTGTCTATTCTAGATATTTCCTATGAGTGGGTTATACAATATTTGTCCTTTTGTGACTGATTTATTTCACACAGCAGAATGTTTTCAAGGTTTTTGATCTCTAATTTCTCCTTTTCTATCAGCACTATCTCCATTTTTTCAGAGATCCAACGCTGAGAGATAGCACTAACTTCTCCTTCCCTGTCACCCTGGTGTTTTTTTGTCCACAAATTATATTGTTACTTTGAAATTCCTGCTAGATCCATCCTTCTCTTCCCACCGTTATGGTCAAAACCCTAGTCTAAGCCTGGGCTACTAAGGTGTGAGTGATCCCCTGGCCTCCTCGAGAGTAGCTTTTAGATTTCTGCTGCAAGAGTTATTCCACAGCACTTCTTCTAGTTTGCAACTTCTCTTATACTTACTCTTCAGCCAATTTTGATTTAGCACCTCCATTCTGCTAATTGCTGACAACATCAGTTAGGTCAGATGTGGCTTCTGACAGAGGTTGAATTCTAGTAGAGGAGACAGATTTTAAACAGATAATTATGAAAGTAGTTATTTACTCCAACTTGGTACGTCTTGTAGTTAGTTGTCATTGAGTTGACTCTGACTAGTGGTGACCTTAGGTGTAACAGAATGAAACATTGCCCAAGTATTTCTGAGTCCATTGTTGCAGCTATTGTGTCAGTGCATCTCATTAAGATTTTCCCTCATTTTCATTGGCCCTCTGCTTTACCAAATACGATGTCCGTTTCTACGATTGGTCTTTCCTGATGACGTGTCTAAAGTAAGTGAGTGGAAGGGAAAGATTTATGGTTGTATTTCTAAGACCAACGTGTTTGTTCTTCTGGCAGTCCATGGTGTATTAAATATTCTTCGCCAGCATCACAGTTCAAATGCATCAATGCTTCTCCCATCTTCCTTTTTCATTATCCAATTTTCACATGCTTATGAGATGATTGAAAAGATTATGACTTGGGTCAGATGCACCTTAGTCATCAAAATGCCATCTTTTCAATTGCCTAAAATTGTTACAGGTGTTACCAAAGATGCTGTGAGAAATTCTTAAACTAAAATTATTCCCTACTGACCGTTAGCTCAAACCTAAACTTTTCAAACTTGTCTTTCTAATATAACCTTTTATTTCACTGAAACCAGTATTCTTATCAAATTAACCCATGCTTGAAATCTTTTCTAATTTACAAACATTACGAATTCTGAACGCATATGTGCTCTGTCCGAATTTCCTTTGTTTTACATTTCCAGATTTGTGTTTTGTGTTGTTCTTGGGTTATTTTATGCCTCTGTGGTTGTATCTCCATTCAGGAACTCTTCAGGATGAGATAAAAATTAAAATTCTTTTGTATTTTGCACTCTCAACTTCCTGCTAACCCCACATTGCCTGCCCAAGGGCTTTGCAAATAGTTTTCAGCTAAAAGGTTTATATTGAATTAAATGAACAGGAAAGTAGTAAATATTTCCAAGCCAATTCTGAGTCAATGTGTGCCAGAGAGTGAGATAAAGACCAAAGTGGAGAAAAATATTTGGACTGTGAGGCAAGAAGTCCAAATTTTAGCCTCATTAACATTGTTCTGGCCTTGAACAAGCAAGTTATCTTCTCTGAATCTCAGTGTCCTCACCTGTAAAATAAGGACTTGACTAGGTAGCCTCAAAGGGCCTGTCTAATTTTAAGATGCTCTTATCCTAGAGAACACTGTCAGTTATATAAGAAATGGTCAACCACTCAGAGACATGACCTAATTTTTAAACAAATGCACGTGAAGATTATTATGCATATGCAGTGAAGGATGCAAATGACTGCACAAAGCATTTTAGAAGATAAATGTACTTGAGACAGATCATCAGTCTCATAGACCTTGGTCAAGTGCATTCACATCAACATAGCACGATAGAAATGTATGATCCAGGGTCTGCATTACTTTTCCACAGAGCCCCATGAGAAACTATTGACACCATATGTTTCTTTCAGTTTTACGGAGATGTCTTAGGCAGGAAAGTGAAAAAAGCATTCAGTACTCAATAGTTCACATTAATTTTGGAATTTCGTTGTTCTTTAGTTGAATAAAAGGTGAGCAATAAGGTGGAGCTGGCAGTGTTTATCTCCCAGTCCATCAGTTTTTCCTAGTTTCGCTTTATCTAGCTTTTCCTTGGCGCATTCTACTCATTGTTACTCCTTGTTTATCATTCAAATCATTTTCCCCCTGCTAAAAATACATGAGCCACTGGCTGGAAGATTTGATGCGACCCCAGAGAAGCTAATGTTTAAAGTAATCTCTTGTTTGAGATTGATTTTGATTTCACCTTACGTTAGTGAGTTTCTTACCCTCTTTAGCCACATTTTCGTCGTACTACCGCTTAATGGAGTATCATAAATGGCCCTGCCACAATGCTTAAGGAAGAGACAAGGAAATTATGTCTACTAAGCAGTCCACTCAAGACAAATTGTAGAGTGTTGGTAGCAAGAACCAGTTAAGTTCCCTTGTGTCTCTTTGAATTTTTCTTCTATTTGATGTTTCTTTGTTATTTCAATCATCTTGTGGATCCTGGGAAGCAGCGGTGATATGATCTGGGGGAAAGGTGATGCTTTAAAGTCCTTTTGTAACTGGAGACAAGAAAAGCTGCTATTTTCTTGAAAAGAAACTCATAATAAATAAGACTCAATTCAAGTATGAAAACAATGTAGGTGACAAGAGTTCTCTTTGTTTTGGTTGAGAGCCTTGTGGGGCAAAACATAGAATTAAATAAATATATTTATGCTCTCTCTCTCTCTCTCTCTATATATATATATACACACATATGCACCACCTCCTCATTTATTGACTCATTAGCCAACATTCTGTATTTATGACAATAGTAAAAAGCCTACTATCTGACATTTTGCTCATTAACGATGTACGTCTGGCAGTAACAAACGCTGAGGTGTGAGACGAGAATAATGCTGGCTTTGATGGTTAAGGTTATGTGTCAGCTTGGCTGGGCCGTGAATCTCAGTGGTTTAGCAATTATGTAATAATGTAATTTGGCAGTTGTGTAATGATGTAGTCATCCTCCATTTTGTGACCTGATGTGGTCTTCCTCCATTTTTGCATAAGACTGATTTCACATAACAACCTAGTCTTTGGAACCTAACCATTTCAGTAAGTGAGGAAAGGGTTTATATGTAACTCCATGTGTGTCAGAGTAGGACTTTGCCCCATAGGGTTTTCGATGGCTGATTTTTTCAGAAGTAGATAACCAGATCTTTATTCCAGGGTACCTCTGGGTGGACTCGAACCGTCAACCTTTGGTTAGCAGCTGCATTAACTCTTTTCATCACCCAGGGACTCCGTGTGTGTTTGTGTGTGTGTGTGTGTGTGTGTGTGTGTGTGTGTGCACATACACATATGTGTGGGTATATGTAAAATAATATTTTCTCTTAGACTTTTCTCTAGAATCTGAGTAGCTCAGACTCTCTTGTTATTATGCATTCTATGCAGATATTAGTGGAAGTTATATATGAGTTTTTAGTTAAATTGATAAATAAAGACCATATTTCCAACACACAGAACATTTTAGAATCAATTCTGATTGACAACAATGCGTGGTAGTTACAAATTGTACAGTATTTGAAATACCACTCTGAGCAGTTAAGTTACTTTCAGTCTATTGGCAAGGAGGTACCATGGTTACAAGCATGGATATAGATCCTGGCTGCCTAGATTCAAATCTTGGTTTGGCCACGTACTAACTATGTGAAGTTGCATATGTCACTACTCTAAGCCTCTGCTCTCATCTGTAAAATGGGATAGCTGTAGCATTTAGCATACAAGATGGTTTCAGTATTGATGAAGACTACTGCTTTTCCTTAATTTCAATGTTGATATGGTGAGATGATGATGATGATGGTGAAATAATAATCCTTCATTTCTCATGACCACCCAACACGAATCCCTTTGGCATTCTCACTTGCTACTTTTTCTACTTTTTGTACAAATGGATTTGAGTACTTAAGACATTTCAAGTTTATATTCTTGTTATATAAACCTTCCCAAACTATAGCACCACATTTCTTTTAGTGTAAACCTAGCCCCAAACAGACACTAAATGTTTTATATTTTCATCTGCTTCGATAGAGCAGAATTATTTATTTATTACATAATTTTGTATTTAATTTTTTCACTATAATAAGTTCTAAATATTTTATATTTAATGTAATTTTCACTGTAATGTGATCTAAACAGAAATAGATATGCTATCACACAATTTGGTTATAATTTTTTCCTATCCCCCACACTCAAATAATATATTGTATTAGGAAATAATCTTTGACTGTGTGATTTAAAAAATTGCTACATTTGTAATATATGATTAAAAAGCATGGACAATATACTTTCTGGAGTAAAACAGCCTCAATTTATTAATGTCAGTCAATGAGAAAATATATTTCTGGGTAGCCTATGAATTCACTTCAAGATAATTTGTGGAACTCAGATAAAATAAGGTATACAAAAGTCACATTTCTAAAAAATTTGAACTCTTCACATTCTAAATTCCTACAGCATGTCTTCTTTTTCAGATTGCCTCATGTGTTCTTTTTCAGAATATTGTGATGATTTATCTGATCTGTTACTAGAGTGAAGGGTCCTCTTTCTTGCCACTCCACTACCAGGTTCATACTTTGCATCAGGAAGGCATAGATGCTTACTCAGTTCCACTTCATGTGCTTTAGCAGCATGCTGTCTTATGATTCCTGTTAATTAAACATTTATTTTCAGTCATTTAAAATGCTGAACAGACTTAAGCTTCTATTGGAAACCATTCCAATATCGTCAGCTGCATTTGTATTGGGGTCTTAGTTTACCAAACAAGGTCTTTTTGGATTATCCAACAAATTTCATTGTAGTCTCCAGAGGAAAAGGGTTTAGAATTACCTCTATTAATATATATTTTAGTGAATAGCAGCTTATAAAATGACTCAATTCCACATTTTCTCAATAGCTTAAATTCGCTTTTTTGTATCTTCTCTTACAATTTCAGTACTTAACCTTTATTTTGGAATAGTTAGTTCATATCAAGTCATCCTCTTCTTCTTGAAATGTAATGCTGCACATACCATAACATCAAAAGAAGAGCTCTGTAACTATATTTTAAAATATAATTTTATCACAACACCCTGAAATCTCAATGTCCTCAAACAGTAAAACAAAGTCAGTATGGTTAATATGTATAGTAGGAAAAGTATTAATATTTATAAAGTTATAGTATTCTGTTTTTGTATGGAGTGCTGATAAAAAAAAAATCTGTCCATTGCATTTTACATTTTATCTCAGTATATATTAAGTCATCACTTCCCAAACTTATCTGATCCAAGAATACTTTTTAAAATGATACTCATTAGGGTTGATAGGTTTAGTAAATAAAAATACAAGACATCCAATTAAATTTCAGATAAACAGCATGTAATTCTTTTGTATTAGTATGTCCTGTACAATAATTGCAGTACATTAAAATAGTATTTGTTGTTTCCATGAAATTCAAATTTAACTGGATGTTCTGTACTTTACCTGGCAACCCTATACTATGTTAATGAGACTAATGTAAATAATAAACAAAAACTTAAAATCCTCAAATTATTTGCTACAAAAAATGAACAAAACTTGAAGTAAATGTTTAAGCACAGTAAACGTTCTTGTTAGTTTTGTTAGGTGCTATCAGGTTGGTTCTGACTCATAGCAACCTTATGTGCAATAGAACGAAATACTACTCGGTCCTTCATCATACCCACTGTTGTTGCCATGTTTGAGCCCATTGTTGCAGCCACTGTGTCAGTCCATCTCATTGAGGGTCTTCTTCTTTTTCCCTGACCCTCTGCTTTACCAACCATGACATCCTTCTCCAGGGACTGGTCCCTCCTGATAGCATCTTTTTGTTGAAATATCTCGGTATTTCATCAATTCTTGGAGCCTTGTTTTTCACCAATGCCTTCAGTGCAGCTTGGACTTCTTCCTTCAGTACCATCAGTTCTTGATCAGATGCTACTTCATGAAATGGCTGAACATCTACAAATTATTTTTGGTACAGCAATTCTGTGTTTTCTTTCCATCTTATTTTGATGCTTCCTGTGTTGTTCAATATTTTGCCCATAGAATCCTTCAATATTGCGACTCAGGACTTGAATATTTTTTCCAGTTCTTTCAATTTGAAAAATGCTGAGCATGTTGTTCCCTTTAGGTTTTCTAACTCCAGCTCTTTGCACATTTCATTGTAATAGTTTACTTTGTCTTCTCGAGCCTCCCTTTGAAATCTTCTCTTCAGCTCTTTTATCTCATTGTTGCTTCCATTTGCTTGAGGTACTCTGTGTTAAAGAGCAAGTTTCGGAGTCTCTTCTAATATCAGTTTGGTATTTTTCTTTCTTTCCTGTCTGTTTAATGACCTTTTGCTTTCTTCATGTATGATATCCTTTATGTCATCCCACAATTCATCTTGTTTTCGGTCATTAGTGTTCTATGTGTCAAATCTATTCCTGAGATGGTCTCTAAATTCAGGTGGGATATACTCAAGGTTGTACTTCAGCTCTCTTTGGTATTTTTCTTTCTTTCCTGTCTGTTTAATGACCTTTTGCTTTCTTCATGTATGATATCCTTTATGTCATCCCACAATTCGTCTTGTCTTTGGTCATTAGTGTTCTATGTGTCAAATCTATTCCTGAGATGGTCTCTAAATTCAGGTGGGATATACTCAAGATTGTACTTCAGCTCTCATGGACTTGTTATAATCGTTTTCAAGTTCAGCTTGAACTTGCATATGAGCAATTGATGGTCTGTTCCACAGTTGGCTTCTGGCTTTGTTCTGACTGATGATACTGAGCTTTTCCATTGTCTTTCTCCATAGATGTAGTCAGTTTGATTCCTGTGTATTCCATCCACTGAGGTCCACATGTATAGTTGCCATTTATGTTGTTGCAAAAAGTTATTTGTAAAGAAGTCACTGGTCTTGAAAAATTCATCATGCAATCTTTGGCATTGTTTCTATCACCAAGGCCATATTTTCCAAGTACCAATTCTTTGTTTCTAACTTTCTCATTTCAATCACTAATAATTATCAATGCATCTTGATTGAATGTTTGATCAATTTCAGACTGCAGAAGTTGGTAGAAATCTCCAATTTCTTCTTCTTAGAAATTAGTGATTGGAATGTAAAATTGAATAATAGTCATATTAAGTGGTCTTTCATATAGGCGTATGGATATATCCTAACAGCCTTGTATGTCAGGGTAGATCTTGAAATGCTGTTTTTGATGGATGAATGTGGAACCATTCCTCTTCAATCTGTCATTCCTGGCATAGTGGACCATGTGACTGTCTGATTCAAAATGGCCAATACCAGTCCATTTCAGATCACTAATACCTAGGATATCGATCCTTATGCATTCCATTTTATTTTTGATGACTTTCAATTTTCCTAGATTCATACTTCGTACATTCCACATCCCTATTATTAATGGATGTTTACGGCTGTTTATTCTCATTTTGAATCATGCCACGTCAGCAAATGAAGGTCCTGAAAGCTTGACTCCATCCACGTTATTAAGGTCAACTCTACTTTGAGGAGGCAGCTCTTCCTCAGTTGTCTTTTGAGTGCGTTCCAACCTGGGGGGCTCATCTTCTACCACTATATCAGACAATGTTCCGCTGCTGTTCCTGAGGTTTTTATTGACCACAATAAACATTAAATAATGTATTTTTACACAAATAACTTGCACTTTCTACATTTGTTTGCCAAATACTCCCTCCCCGGTAACGTATATTCCTAAGCCTGGTATCCTCTTTTTTTTTTACAGCAACATGTAAAAAACATATACATAGCATCACTTACGAAAATACCTCGTGTGTGAAAGGAGTGGTTGGCAAACAAATGTAGAAGGCACACATTATTTGCCTAAAAACTACTGTAATTTTGCAAATATAAGTTTAAATGAGAAGGAAAGATATACCAGAATAAACACATGTTCCTTAAACAGATGACATACTATTTGATAGTTAGTACGTGTGATAATTAGAAACACTGGTGGTGTAGTGGTTAAGTGCTATGGCTGCTAACCAAAAGGTCGGGAGTTTGAATCCACCAGGCGCTCCTTGGAAACTCTATGGGGCAGTTCTACTCTGTCCTGTAGGGATGGCAATGGGTAAGTGTGATAATCAGCCTTAGAAACAAGTATGGCAAGACGTTGTTTTGCTTAATTTGGACAAGTCATCATGAAAAATAAATCTCTAGTAAAGGACATCATGTTTGGTAAATCAGAGCTTCAGTGAAAACAAGAAAAGCACTCAATGAGATGGAATGACACAGTGGCTGAAGCAATAGGTTCACACATACCAAAGATTATGAAGATGGAGTAGTATTGGGCAATGTTTCATTCTGTTATACATACTCTCCTCACTTATTGACATAGTTAGGTTCCAAATACTAGGTCATTATGCAAAATTGGTGTTATGGAAAATGACTACATCTGTTCACAAAATGGAAAATGACCACATCATTACATAACTGCCAAACCACTGAGAATCATAGCCCAGCCAAGCTAACAGATAAACTTAACCATCAAAGCCAATGTTACTCTCACCTCACACCTTGACATTTGTCACTGCCAGACATATGTTATCAATGTACAACATAGTCAGATAGTAGTTATTTACTATTGTCATTAATGCAAAATGTTGGATAATGAGATAGTCAATAAGTGAGGAGAAGGTGTTCATAATGTCGCCATGAGTCAGAACCAACTTGAAGGCAACTAACAGCAATGGGTATGGTAACTGGAATAAGGGCTTCCAAAAGACGCTCATGTACTAATCAATCCCTGGAACCCGTGAATATGTTACCTTACATGGCAAAAGGGAATCAAGATAGCAGATGAAATTAAAGTTGCTAATCAGGGAAATTATCCTGGATTATCTGGGTGAGCCCAGTGCAATCAGAAGGGTCCTTAAATATGGAAGAGGAAGGCAAAAAACTCAGTGTCAGAGTGATGCAATGTGAGGAAGACTATACTGGTCATAGATGGTTTTGAAGACACGCCAAGGAATGCCTTTAGAATGAGCCAAGGATGAGCCTCTAGAAACTGCAAAAGGCAAGAAAATGGGCTCTCTGGTAGAGGCTCCAGAAGGAATGCAATCCTGCTGCCCCCTTGATTTTAGCCCAGTGAGACCCATTTCTGACCTCCAGAACTGTAAGGTAATAAATTTGTGTTGTTTTAAGCCTTTAAGTTTGTGGCAATTTGTTATAGCAGCAATAAGAAGCTAATACAGTAGGTAAATACTGTATGTTATTGTGTTAGGTAATTTCTTTTGTAATTTTCTACCATTTTCAGAAATTGCACACCATCCCCTAAAGACCAATTATAATAATCCTCACGATTGTGTAAATATGTTTAATGTTTTAAAATAATTTTATAAGCATATTAATACACAATAAGAAACATGGTGTGCTAATCTGATATTAAGCATCTTAATTCACATTTAATCACATGTGCATGGTAAATGAAACTGCTCTGTCTTTGCATTTTTATATTCTAATATTTTATGTTTTTTAGTTCATAAAAGATTGACTTATACTTTTATGGTCATGCTTTTTTGAGTACTAAAGCAATACTAAATTAAGAAAATGTCTTTATTCATCAACTTTGCATGACATTCTAAAGAAAACTGCAATAAAATTCCATTTCTGGTCTCATTCAACTTTGCATTTCCTTCCTCAAGGGGGAGGAGAAAAGTGTGAACAGTTATTGAGCACCTACTATGCTGAGCCCAGGACTCAGTGTTCTATATACGTTAATTGACCCAGATGGATCTTGGCTGAAAGCAGACAATACCAGAAGGATGTTTACCTCTGTTTTACTGGCTGTGCAAAGGCATTCAACTCTGTGGATCATAACAAATTATGGATAACATTGCGAATAATGGGAATTCCAGAACACTTAGTTGCACTTATGCAGAACCTGTACATAGACCGAGAGGCAGTCATTTGAACAGAACAAGAGGATACTGCTTGGTTTAAAATCAGGAATTGTGCATCAGTGTTGTATTCTTTCACCGTACTTAGTCTGTGTGCTGAGCAGATAATTCAAGAAGCTGGACTATATAAAGAAGAACATGGCATCAGGATTGGAGGAAGACTCATCAACAACCTGCGATATGCAGATAACCAACCTTGCTTGCTGAAGGTGAAGAGGACTTAAAGCTGTTACTGATGAAGATCAAAGACTACAGCCTTCAGTATGGATTACCCTTCAACATAAAGAAAACAAAAATGCTCACAACTGGACCAATAAGCAACATCATGATAAATGGAGAAAATATTGAAGTTGTCAAGGATTTCATTTTACTTGGATCCACAATCAATGCCCATAGAAGCAGCAGTCAAAAAACCAAACAATGTCTTTCATTGAGCAAATGTGCTGCAAAAGACCTCTTTAAAGTGTTATAAAGCAAAGATGTCACCTTGAGGACTAGGGTTCTCCTGACTCAAGCCATGGTATTTTCAATCACCTTATAAGCATTTGAAAGCTGTACAATGAATAAGGAAGACCAAAGAATTGATGCATTTGAATTATGGTGTTGGTGAAGAATACTGAATACACCATGTACTGCCAGAAGAACAAACAAATCTGTCTTGGAAGAAGTACAGCCAGAATGCTCCTTAGAAGCAAGGATAGTGAGACTTTGTCTCATGTACTTTGGACATGTTATCAGAAGGGACCAGTCCCTGCAGAATTCATCAAGCTTGGTAAAGTAGAGGGTCAGCAAAAAAGAGGAAGACCCTCAACGAGATGGATTGACACAGTGTCTGCAACAATGGACTCAAACATAACAACACTTGTGAGAATGGCACAGAACCAGACAGTGTTTCGCTCTGTTGTAATAGGGTGCCTATGAGTCAGAACCAACTTGACAAGTTCTACAAGGCCATATTATAAATATCTCCCCATTTTAACTATAAGAAATCTGGATTTCATAGAACTAGTAAGTTATAAAGCTGAAATTTAAACCCAGGTTTGGCTCTGAAGTCTAATGTCTCCAAAGTCTGAATTGTTTAAACTACAGTATAACCCTTCATTTTGAGAATTCACTACACATTTATTGAACTGGGCTACTATAAAGCCACACAGTAATTGGAATGCATCTCTTCTCATATGGGGTAAAATCAATTTGTCAATTGGTATCATGTTTGCAAGTCAATAAAGAGAAACAAAAACGTATGGAGCAGCACTCTAGCACCTTCTGCACTTGCAGGGGTTGTGCAAGTCACTAGAAGAAGATGAATTTCCAGGGGATCAGGTACTGTTTTCCTCATCTCTGTGATTCTTTTCCCAGCCCAGTGCTTAGCACACAATAGGCATGCAGGAGATTTTTGTTGATAGAATGAACCAATGAATGAATACAAATGATGAAGACTGACTGTTTTCTTCACATCGATTGTTTATTTTTCAGACATGATATTTAAAATTGTGCTTTTGGAAATACCCAGAGTTCTCTAAGAAAAGCTGTACATAGGCAGTTTTAATTCATGAAAAGAGTTATTGTGTGTTTTGTAACATATACTTCTGATTTCGATCAGTTTGGGATAAATATTTAACCTGTAGTTGCCTGGTTGGCACGAAGGGTTAAGCACTCTACTAGCCAAAAGGTTGTCAGTTTGAACCCACCCAGAAAGGTCTAGCAATCTGCTTCCGAAAGGGCACATCCATGAAAACCCTTTGGAGTGGACTTCAACTCTGCAACACACTGGGGTCACCATGAGTTGAAACTGGCTTGATGGTCACTGGTATAAGTTAACTGAGAATTCATGTAGACCAGCAGGTCTCTAAGTCACCCTTCTCTCACTACCCATTTGCTCAGCACTTCAGTCCTTTATCTTGATTTCGTCACCTGAAACTCAGGTTTTCATCTCAGTTCATTTCCACTTATCTACGGGTAAAAGTAAGGAGAGGGGAAGAGAGGTGATAATGAGGGAAAAAGCAGGCTGTGACAACATGATAACAGTCAATAGAGGCAAGTGGCGTGAAGAATGAGCAGACAGTATGCTGACAGTGTGAGCAGACTGGGAAATGGCTATGTGAACACGTTTCTCTGAGCTGCATGATTCACGATTATGGGTGCCCACTGGCTTTCTCTGAGAAGTCCTGGTTTAAGAAACACTGAAGCTGACAGTAAGCCGGTGGAGCTTGTGGTAGCAGTTAGAGCTTTTGAGTTTGACCATCACGAGTGACCAGTAAAGCTGATAAAAGCCCCATGCAGTGTTCTCTGTTTCAACCTCTGCATAGGCTACCGAGGTTCTTATTCTAGCAGTTTACCCAAATCTTCAAGTACGGGGACTGTACAAATTTGTTTCTAAAAATTATGATCTTATTGTGGTAAACATGGGGACTTAAAATATATGAATTCTAGAAATATTTCCCTATGACACCTTTGTAAAACCCTTTTGTGACCCAATTATTTTTTCCTTTTTTTTGTCGCTACTGTATGTGTGTGTATATATATATATATATATATATATATATTTTTTTTTTTTTTACACTCATTTTTAGGAGCCCTGGTGGCACAGTGGTAAAGAGCTTGTCTGCTAACCAAAAGGTCAGCGGTTCGAATCCACCAGCTGCTTCTTGGAAACCCTGTGGGGCAGTTCTACTCTGTCCCATAGGGTTGCTATGATTTGGAATTGACACGACAATGACTTTTTTTTTTTTTTTTTAACATGTTTTTAGTAATGGAGGGCATGCTGAATCATTGAGTATGTCTGAATTTTTGGTGGGTAATATGGTTTTTGTTTTATACCTCATTCCACAAATTGTACCCTCAAGGTCCAAAGGTACATATGCGTACCCCTTATGAACACAAATTATGCCCCCAGAGTCCAGTGGTACATATATGTACCAAATAAAAAATTTTCAAAATTCATGTTTTTCCTACCAAAAATTCAATGATTCAGCACCACTTCGTAAAATACTCAATAAAAACAGTAATTTGTAGCATATGGCTGTTTTCTCCATTTCAAACTGTTATATACAGCCCGCCTGTCAGTGGGGCAGTAGCTTCCCAAAGAACCCCAGAGGTACAAAAAGTGGGTGGTAGCTATATATATGGCAGGTCCTGAAAGGGTTAAATATGATATTTATTTCTTTATTGAAAATTTAGACATGGGTACATTAAATTAGACCAATTTTTAAAAAGTCTAAAAAGAAGAGAATTTCATTGTCTGAAATACACAAGAATCCAGAAAACAGGTAATTATTGGGGAAAAAAAACCCTCCAGGCTCATTGTAATTGACATTTTGAAATGCAATGACGTATTAATTCCGCCATGTGTAGCTTTTGGTGTTGTGGTGCATAAAAATGATGACTATGTCTTCAAAGCTTGAGGTAACAGACAATAATATATGGTTTGGTGTTTTTTCTTTTTTTGTGTATGTCTGGAAATTTGTTTTGCCTAAGAGGTGGCAGCAGCAACAGCACCTACCTTCTGGGCAGTTTCCTTTTTGGTATGATAAGACACCTTGGAATGGAGGAAATTCCAGCAGCTCTAGCATCTCAGAGTTGTTCATCTAAGCACCATTCCCACATCTTCCCAGTCAATTTTGAGGGCATGGTTTTGATGATCAGGATAAGTGTTTTTTTCATTCTTTTATTTCACTCCTGAGGAGTGCTGAGGCAACATGGAACTGCCAGGGCATCTTATACTTGTGTGTCACCTATAGATTATGGTGTCTGCAGAGTCTGTATCACAAGCTGTTGGTATCAGACAGATGGTGAAGTAGTGCCTAGTGGTGGGAATGACAGATGTAACAATAATGAGGAGGCCACAAAGGGCTGGAGTGTCGTGTGTTGAAACCAGGTGTCAAGGGATTGGGCATGGCACAGAGTGGCATATGGCGCTTTGTCAGTTGTGGTTTCCTATATTGCTGCCAGTGAATAGTAGGTCTTATTTGAGCTGATCTGTTGGTGAATAATATGGAAGTCTGTACTGAAACTGTAGAACCACTTGCAAAAAGTAGCCTCTAGCCACAATTTTAAACAGATGAGGATGGGCTTGGCAGGGAGCTCTCTTACTCCAGACAAGAGCTGCATACACCTGTGGTCAGGTCAATAGTATTCTCTTACTGACTTTGGGGACGGCTACAGTGACTCGGTGACCTCAATGACCCATTCTCTTGCTCTCTGCTTTGGGATGAGAGAAAAAAATAATTTGAATTCTTTGCTTCTCTCACTCTCCAGCACTGGTTATTGATACAAAGAGGAAAAAACAAATCCGTTCCTTAATTTTTCGTTGTTAGTGGAATCAAGATCCTTCATCTAGACATTCAGCTTCTTAGAATGGCTAATGCTTCTCAGTTCCAGGACCTCAAATTTCTGTTTTAACTCAGTCTTTCTTCTATGTACTCAACTTTATTCTGTTTCTGGCCCCGGATATGATTTTGCCACTGATTTCCTTTCTATTTATTTCTTCCCTGGCATTTTTGACATTCTTACATGTTTTATAACTCGCATGCAATTATAGGGATTTCCAGTTGGGATTCCCATTACTTTTACACTTAGAGTTTTACTAAATTGGCTGAAGAATTCTTTCCAGCATTTATTATCCACATTGCCTCCACAATTTCTTAAGTTCACATCGATGCATTTGCCCTGAATTTAATTGGCCACACTTTGTAGAATTTGATTCTGTTAACACATAGTAAACACTGTCATTCATTAAGCCACATGTTATTCTTTTTCTTGATGACTTTTGCAATGACCTTATGGGGCTCAACTGGAAAAGAAGCATCATCAGTAGAGCCATTCTCATCATAATCCACCTTGCAAGTAGGATCATTCCCAAAACAGAAGAGGGATTATCAAATTACCCGGTTGTCTATAGGTTTGTCCAGAATATTTCCATTCTAATGTTCTCAAGGAGATGCCTTGCTGAAACCACATAACTCAAATTGGCTTTTCCTTAGTCATGTCAAAGTTCATCATATCCCTGGCTCGGTTGGCCTCCGCAGCTGTTGGAATTTAACCTAAGTGTAAACCAGGAAGTGGTGGGTGATCATATTGTACCCGACTTGCATGGACAGCACAGCCCTGCAAAACTGAGCTTTTCATTGAGCTTGCCCTTGGCGACATCTGAGTGCTGGTCTCTCACATGCACAGAGGCCGTGGGATAGCTGCTAATAGCAGTAGTGATCTCCCCGAGCTTATAGGTATTGCCACTGGAAAAAGAGAGGCAGTTTTCTCAAGATACTGAATTTTGAAAATAGCTCCATCTGACTTTTTACCTGTCTCCTCCACAACCAGTCTTTGACTGTGACTGTACAAGAGGCTCAAGTTTGGAGGATGTGGTGGTAATAAGGCCAAGGCCCAGGTTAAATCTCCAGGTAACTATAATACAATCCCTGAAGCTAGTTATGTATACACACTGGTTTCATATTTTGGTCAAAATATTTTACAAATATGTATCAATGTGACAAGGGGTACTGTGAAGGAGTATTCATGTATGTGTTAGCATTGAGAAATATCTTAATGGTCACTAAGTCCAACAGCCCATCAAGAATTGATGTTAGCCAGTATATGTCCAGATGGTGCCTGAACACTTCGAATGACTGGAAATTTCTTATCTTCCAAGGTAATTTATTGTATAGTTGCCAGATGTAAGTCTATATTTTTCCTTAAGTTGATCTAAAAATTCTCTTTTTAACTTATACCAAGGGACCCAAGGCTCACCCTCTTTCACATGACAATCAATCAATCTTTTACATACTTGAGGACACTTAGTATGGTTCTTTTGAATTTTGTTTTCACATTAACATGCTTACTTCCTTCAAATATCATTCTGATTTTTCGATTTCAAACGTTCAATAAATTCTTCTTGAAATCTTTGATAAGAACAAAGCAGAGTAAACCAACAAACAAATCTGTCTTGGAAGAAGGATAGCCAGAATTCTCCTTAGAAGAGAGGATGATGAGGCTTCGTCTTAAGTACTTTGCACATTGTTATCAGGAGGGACCAGTCCCTGGAGTACGAAATCATGCTTGGTAAAGTAGAGGGTCAGCAAAAAAGAAGAAAACCCCCAACAAGATGGATTGACACAGTGGCTGAAACAATGGGCTCAAATATAGCAAGGATTGTGGGGATGGCGCAGGACTGGGCAGGGTTTCATTATGTTGTACATAGGGTCATTATGAGTCATAACGGACTCGATGGCACCTAACAATAATGACAAAAGAACCAAGAGTGGTTGGAACAGCACAGGTCAGTTCAGTCAGAGAACTAGATTCAGTAGATCTCTTAGTGAATACTGAGACCACATCACCTTTCATTTGGAAGCCATACAAACTCTTGAATCATATTGAATCATTTTTCACCAAAAAAACCCTTGTCTGTTTTTAAGTGTATGGTTGCTGAGCCATGACTAGTGTCCAGTGTCATTTGTATAGTCTTTTACAGCTTATAAAATGTTGCTGTATGTCTTAGGAATTAACTTGTAAGAACCCTTACTTTCTGTCTAATGTGACTTGCAGCAATAGATGAATGTGAGCTATTGTGCCAGCTTTGTGATTGTGTCAGAAGCATCCTGTCTATGTCCTTTGTCTGACCTTGGGGATGAGGGTATTGCTACAGGTGCACATCATCTGGTCTGACAAATGATTTCA
The DNA here is from genome assembly GCA_030035585.1 of Dugong dugon. Lineage (NCBI taxonomy): Eukaryota > Metazoa > Chordata > Mammalia > Sirenia > Dugongidae > Dugong > Dugong dugon. Next base: position 112,899,919 of record CM057468.1, on the reverse strand, counting down.
TCTTTTCCTCTTCTAACAGACATTGTGTGTGTGTGTATGTGTGTGTATTAAGACTTTCTATCCTGCTGTTGCCATTTTAACAAGTCTTATTTGCAGTTACAAAGTTCTATTTTTCACTTGTATTATCATCACAGTTGTACTATATTTATTACCTATGTCCTATGTATAGAAGTGTCTGAAGTCGTTTGGTACTTTTCTAAGTAGGATGACGAGGGAGTATAGCATAATGTTTAGTTGTATGAGCTTTGGTGTTAGATGGACCTGATTTCAAATACTATCCCCATTGTTTGCTAACTCTGAGATTTTTGGCAAATATCTTAAATCAATTAAGCTTCATTTTATAAAATCTCCTTATTGGAGATGGTGATTACCTACCTCAAAGGGACATTGGGTTAAATTTTTAAGTGTCTGGGGAATAGTAAATACCAAATGAATGATAATAATTGTTTTTAAGACTCGGTTATATTGTGGTTTTTAGACTGCATTCATCTTCATAATATACTCAGTTGGTAATTGATTTCACAACTTAATATGTACTTTTATTCACTCCCCCCTCCAACTTCAATTTAAATTATTTATGATATCGGAGCCCTGGTGACACAGTGGTTAACAGCTTGGCTGCTAACTAAGAGATTGGCAGTTCAAATCCACCAGCCACTCCTTGGAAACTCTATGGGGCAGTTCTACTCTGTCCTAGAGGGTCGCTAGGAGTCGGAATCAACTGGACAGCAGCAGTTTTGGTTTGGTTTTTGGTATGATTATATCAACTGTTCTCTGGACAAATATTTACTCTCTGAGTCTCATGAAATGACACATTTTGTCTCTTCAAGGGTCTGTCTTTCTGGTACCATAAGTTGCATTCTGGAAATTAAAATCCCATTACATGACATCACATGTCCAGCCAACCCTTCTATTCCAAGAGGCATCTATGCATTCCAATATTTAACCATAAATTAGAAGAAAGCATTAAAAGTAACTTTTACCCTCAAGTCTTTTCTTCCCCAGTCTCCAGAGTTCTAATATGCTTCCTAAATTTAGTCTAGAGTCAACATTTGGCTCCCTACCCCCACTCCAGGAATAATTAGGGGTCAGTAGCAATTACTGGCTTTGTTAAGTTCTCATATCCATGTATGTGTTACTGAGAGACAACCATAACAGACTTGGCCTGGTCTATGTAGAGCCACACCCACTGATCTTCATTCATCATGATGTTGGTATTTGCAAACCCACAATTACTGTCTGATATTTATTTACCAAAGGTCCAGATTTATGCAGTGGGACAGAGTTTCATATATTTTCATACCATTCAATGGTTGCAAAATTTCTTCAAACTTTTCCTTGTACATGCCGTCCATTCTTCAAAGCTCATGCTAGATCTTTTATTTGAAAGGCAGTCCATTTGACTTGTACAAATTTCCTCTTCCTCTCATGTCTGCGGTTGATAGTCACAAATTTAAATTGTCCTGGAAGATGATTAATAACATGTTATTGTATTAGTTGAAATAAACTTCTATTTACACATTACTAAAGCCTATAAATAAGTTCTTCAATTTCAGTAAAACTAGGCTCATTCATTTATACTACCAAAATATAATGAAATGTGTACTTCAGACCAAAAGATGAAGTTGGAGGTGTTGTTTTTTCTCTCAGTCACAAATAATACTCTAGGAAGGGAGTTTATTAAGCATGCTCATATGTTGCCATACTATACCTGTCCCGCCAGTACAGGCACTTTTCAGGGTCACTGTGAGTAAAACAATGGCGCTATGTTGTTGTTGTTAGGTGCCATTGAGTTGATTTCAACTCATAGTGACCCTAAGTGACAGAGCAGAAATGCCCTGTACAGTTTTCTAGGCTGTAAAGTTATGGGAGCAGATTGCCAGGTCTTTCTCCCATGGAGCCTCTAGGTGAGTTCAAACTGACAACCTTTCAGTTAGCAGCCAAGTGCTTAACCATTGCACCACCAGGGCTCCTTAGGAAGTTTCAAACTGAGGAGTGGGGAAGGGCACAGGGAGAAGCCAGAGCCTAGAGAGGATGTTTCAATTGATAAAAGTAGTGTTGTTGCTGAACAAAGTGGAATCATGAGAAGCATGGGGGTGGGTCATAAAGCTTGGGGAAATAGGATAAAAGAAGGGAGGATGTTATGCAGGACAATGTTTCTTTAAGAGAGGGGACATACACCAAGTAGAAGGGACTCTTAATAGGGGCAGACGCTTCATTCAGGCCCTAACCATCACTGGGGACACTGGCCAAAGAGGAGTTGGTCTCATTGCCACCAGTAGTGGGGGACAAATACAAATAAATTAGATTTCAGAAAAAACAGGATTCCAAGAATCTAGGCAGAAAAGTAAGAAGCAGGTATTTAAGTTCCTGCTGTTTGCATGTTGGCAATATAGAGAAATTCTCCAAAGAAAATTACAATTCCGTAAGAGTGATAGTTATATGAATAACAAACTACAATTGACTGCAGAAGAAAAAAACTGATACATATATTGTTGTTGTTAGATGCTGTCTAGTCGGTTCCTACTCTTGCTGTTGTTGTTAGGTGCCTTTGAGTTGGTTCCCACTCATAGCGACAGAATGAAACATTTCCTGGTCCTGTGCCATCCTCACAATCATTGTTATGCTTGAGCCGATTGTTGCAGCCACTGTGTCAGTCCATCTCGTTGAGGGTCTTCCTCTTTTTCACTGACTTTCTGCCAAGCATGATGTCCTTCTCTAGGGACTGGTCCCTCCTGATAGCGTACCATCCACCCTTCTAAGGAGCATTCTGGCTGTACTTCTTCCAAGACAGATTTGTTTGTTCATCTGGCAGTACGTGGTATACTCAGTATTCTTCACCAACACTGTAATTTAGCATCAGTTCTTCTTCAGTCTTCCTCATTTGTTGTTCAGCTTTCAAATGTGTACGAGGCGATTGAAAATACCATGGCTTGAGTCAGGCCCACCTTAGTCCTCAAAGTGACCTTCGCTTTTTTGCACTTTAAAGAGGTCTTTTGCAGCGTATTTGCCCGACACAATATGTCCTTTGATTTCTTGGCTGCTGCTTGCATGGGCATTGATTGTGGATCCAAGTAAAATGAAATCCTTGACAACTTCAATCTTTTCTCTGTTTATGATAATGTTGCTTATTGGTCCAGTTATGAAGATTTTTGTTTCCTTTATGTTGAGGCGTAATCCAGACTGAAGGCTGTAGTCTTTGATCTTCATCAGTAAGTGCTTCAAGTCCTCTTCACTTTCAGCAAGCAAGGTTGTATCATCCGCATATCGCAGGTTGCTAATGAGTCTTCCTCCAATCCTGATGCCCCATTCTTCTTCATTTAGTCCAGCTTTTTGGATTCTTTGCTCAGCATACAGTTTGAATAGGTATGGTGAAAGGATGCAACCATGATGCACACCTTTTCTGGCTTTAAACCATGCAGTACCCCCTTTTTCTGTTTGAACGACTACATCTTGATCTATGTACAGGTTCCTCAAGAGCACAATTAAGCATTCTTGAATTCCCATTCTTTGCAGTGTTATCCATAATTTGTTATGATCTGCATAGTCAAATTCATATGCATAGTGGCTGCAACATAGTGGCTGTAATCTTTATTGGAGCAGATCACCAGTTCTTTCTCCCATGGAGCCACTGTGTGAGTTCCAACTGCCAACCTTTTGGTTAGCAGCCAAATACTTAACCATAGTGCCATTGGGGCTCCTTTTAAGTTGATGAATTATGTTTGTTATTATCCACACAGTCGAATGACTTTGCATAGTGGCTACAACAGTGGGCTCAAACATAGCAATGATTATGAGGATGGTGTAGGACTGGGTTTCGTTCTGTTATACATAGGGTTGCTATGAGTTGGAACTGACACGACAACACCTAACAACAACAGACATCTTTCTGGTGTTCTCTGCTTTCAGCCAAGATCCATCTGACATCAGCAGTGATATCCCTCGTGCCATGTCCTCTTCTTAATCCAGCTTGAATTTCTGCCAATTCCCTGTCGATCTACTGCTGCAACAATTTTGGAATTATCTTCAGCATAATTTTATTTGCATGTGATATTAATGATATTATTCGATAATTTCCACATTCTATTGGATCACCTTTCTTTGGAATGGGCATATATATGGATTTGTTCCAGTCAATGGCCAGGTAGCTCTTTTCCAAAGTTCTTGGCATAAATGAGTGAGCGCTTCCAGCACTGCGTTCATTTGTTGAAGCATTGGCATTCTGTCAATTCCTGGAGACTTGTTTTTCACCAATGCCTTCAGTGCAGCTTGGACTTCTTTCAGTACCATCAGTTCTTGATCATATGCTACTTCCTGATATGGCTGAAGGTCGAACAGTTCTTTTCATTACAGTAACTCTGTGTATTCCTTCCATCTTCCTTTGATGCTTCCTACATCATTCAGTTTTTTGCCCATAGAATATTCAGTATTGCAACTCGAAGCTTGAATTTTTTCTTCAGTTCTTTCAGCTTGAGAAATGCTGAGCATGTTCTTCTCTTTTGGTTTTCTAACTCTACATTTTCACACGTTATTTAATACTTTATCTTTTCAAGCCTACAGTTTGAAATCTTCTGTTCAGCTTTTTACTTCATCATTTCGTCCTTTTGTTTTAGCTACTCCACATTCAAGAGCAAGTTTCAGAGTCTCTTCTAACATCCACTTTGGTCTTTTTTTTTTTTTCTGAATTTTTAGTGATTTTTTGCTTTCTTCATGTATGATGTCCTTGATGCCATCCCACAACTCGTTTGGTCTTCAGTCATTAATGTTCAATGCATCAAATCTATTCTTGAGATGGTCTCTAAATTCAGGTGGAATATACTCAAGGTCATACTTTGGCTTTCAATATATTTATAGTCAGTATTTATTGTGAGTTTACTATGTATTGGTCTAACTCTATTTTAAATGCATCAATTCAGTTAATCCTTACAACAACACCATAAGATAGGTGCTATTATTATTCCATTTTAAACATGAGATGAAGAAATTGATGTACAGAAGGAGGTAGCAATTGGCAGGGCTGGGATTTGAATCCATGCTGTCTGGCTTCAGAATTCATTTCTTAATCATTCTGCATGCTGCCATAAGGAAGATTATGTGAGGGAAGTACAAGAGAGGGGAACATTTGTTGGCTGGGAGTGATTGGGGAGACTTCACTGAGGACCTCTTTAGGATTAACTTTGTCCTTGTGCTTCTGTGATGTCTTTTAGATGCCTGGCTCATACGTTGTTGTTGTGGTTAGGTGCCACTGAGTCACTTCTAACTCATTGCAACCCCATATGACAGAGTAGAATAGCTCCAGAGGGTTTTGTTGGCTGCAATATTTATGGGAGCAGATCACTAGGTCCTTCTGCCATGGAGCCACTGTGTGAGTTCCAACCGCCAACCTTTCTGTTAGCAGCCAAGCATTTAACCACTGTGCCACTGGGGCCCCTTTTAACTTGCTGAATTATATTTTATGTATTGGTCTGCTTCTGTGTTTTCACCACTAGATGGTGATTTCCTTGAAGGGATGGATTGCCTTTCATTTATGTATCCTTGTTGCCTTGCAGACACGACCCAGAAAGATGTTCCAGAAATGTGTCTTGAATAAATGAGTTAGTGAGGCTTTAAAGAATTAGTTTGACTTTCAGAGGCAGAAAAAGGCTTGCTGGGAAAGGGGATTCCCTTCTGGAAGTTTCCAAGTAGGCAGTAGATTTGAACTCAATGTTGTCAGGGTAAGAGTTTTGCAAGGAACATGTTTGAAAAAATTATCATAAAGTCGGAGGAAGGGGTGAGGAACACAAAAAAAACAGACTGAGAGACTGAAACTTTTGTTTACTTAATTTTTCCTGGTTTAACTTTCCTTTCCTTCAATGGTGTACAGGTAAAAGCTGTCTGCAGAGCAAAACAGTTGCTTGTCTGTGACATTAGGTTGAGGAACACTGGTTGTTGTCCAAGAATTTGAAGGGTTCCCAAGCCACCACTGGTCTGAACTGACCTTCATTGAATAGGGACCATTTTAGATTGGGGTTGTATAACTGGAAAATTTCTACCAGTCTATACATTCTGTAAGGAATCCCATGGGAATAGCTACAGTCTGATTATCTATTCAAGAAGATACTGAAGAGTGAAGGGCCACTCAAGTCAGTGTTCATGTTAATTAGCAGTTAGATTAAATAGGAAGCTTACACAATTAAGACACTAGAGGAAATTTAGATGAGGAGAGAAGGGAAGCAAAATGATTGTGGTTTTTGTATGTCTATAAGTCTACTTATACAACAAATCAGTTTTAGTCCTAGTAAGGGTTTGCTTGCATCCATCAATCTGCAACCTGTTTGGTGACAAGAGTTTCATCTCCTGTTCATTATTCCACTTTTAAAACTTGAAACTGAAAAATGAGTACAGCTGCACACTGGAAGACCTTCATTTTCCCTTGTTGGTGTGAAAGCCCTCTATAATTTGGATCCTATACCCATTATTACTTGGTAGCTCATGAATTTGATATTTGGCAATATAATCCACAAGAAAAACTTAGTTATTTGAAAATGAGAGGGCAGAAAGCTTTTTTCTAGCATACTTTTGTAAAATTTCAGGCACAAAATCATGTCTCCTTTGTAAACACTGGTATTTTATTGGAGAAAATGAAATCAGGGACTATCAAATGATGCCATAGATTAGTTTATTTTTACTACATACATGTGTGATTTTAGCAGAATAATTGAAGAATAATTGGGAAATGGATTGATGAAAAATATGAAATGCCTTTTAAACTTTTATTAAAACATGCAAAATTAAAGCAGTCCTTAGCTACAGAATTATCAGTGCAATGCTTGTATACATACATATCATTATAATAAACATAATGAAAAGATAAATAAATAAATGAGTGGGAAAAAGTCCATGTTCTCATGAAAGGAAAATTTTTTGTATTTAGTATATACTTCATAACTCTGAAGTATATATTAAACTAAAAGATCTTAAACCCTAATTTATAAATATGACATAATTGCAATACTTATTGATAAAATACCACCATACCTGGTTCCTAAAAAATGTCTTCTATGAAAAAAAAAGCTTTTTCATGATCTGGTAACTTTTTCCTAGTCAAATATTCCTAGCCTTCTGACACTATGCCCCATGTCCGTATTTGATAGTCCCAAACTACTCCTCATAAAACATATATAATTTCACCAACATCTTTTGCTTTTTCAAACTTTTGTCTATTGAGGAAACACTAGGCTAGTTTGATATATGAGCAGTCTCAGATCTGGTCAGGGCTTTTCCAAAGACACAAGTCATGTTTGTCTTCTTATATTTGTGTACTCTGGCCTCCTGCCTCCATCCCATCCTACTGTTTACTCTGATCAGAATTTTTATTTGTGTGGGCCTCATTCTCTCAGCTGCAGATGGGTTTCCTCTCCATAACAGAAGAAAGCAGAGGCTTGCAACTTCAGATCACATCCAGTTTAGCAATTCCAGCAGAAAGAGAAGTTCTTCTAGAACAATATATCCGTTCTAGGGAATCACCCCAATTAGTCCTGTTGGAGTCTCATTCCTTAACTTCTAACCAATCACAATTGCCAAGGCAATAAATTCTGATAAAAGGCTGGGAACCCATGATCATACCTACAGTAGATAGCTGGACAGGGTCCTTTGCATCACAGCAATACTGGAGCCACCTGGAATACGGAGCAGGGATCTATTCCTAGAGGAAGGTTTAAGTCCCTTCAACATATGTCCTCTGCATTATGGTTGGTAATTACATCTAGTCTCATATCAAATACCCCAAACTACCTATTATAAAATACACATTCAGTCAACAGCATGTTTTTAAAGTCTATTAAATAAGCAGTTAATCAAACGGTCTTCCCAAAGGTGCCTCAGGAGAAAGTCCTGGTGATCTACTTCTGAAAAATCAGCCATTCAAAATCCAATGGAGCACAGTTCTACTCTGATACACGTGCAGTTATCACGAGTGGGAATCGATTCGATAGCAACCAGTGGTATTATGCTAGAGATAAGAGCATTCTCAAAATATTTAGCAAGAGTAATGCTTAAAGAATAAGGATTTGAAGCTCTATTTTGAACTATTACACTGAACATGTAATAGTCTAGAGCCCAAACCACTGCTACCAGCTCATCCTGGACACTGTTGACTCTACATTCTCCTTCCTACAGCAGCCATCAGTGATTGTCACAGTCGCTGACGCCAACTTCCAGCCTGCCTGTAGTCCCCGCTGGCTTGGTATTTGGATCTCATGATGAGTTTGCTGGGTCTCTAGATGAGTTTGTCCAACCCGATCTGACCTGCTCCAGAATCATCCAAGCCCCATGATGACAAGTGCTTGCTCTTATTTAATCTGTCCTTTACTCACTGTTGCTTCTAGTAAATATTATCTGTGCCACTGCTGCTGACCTGCCAGCAGTCCCCTTTTCCTTCTATTTTCTTTTCCTTCTTTTTCACTCACTGCCACTTTTCCCCGTGCTTTAAAGGCTCCATGTGGTAAACTAATCTCAGTCCACCCAGGGCTACTTTTGGGGTCTTGGTTCTTCTATGCTGTGATCTTATGGGTATTATCCCAATATGTGATAGATATTTTTGTTTTCCCTATTAACTTTTTTTTAAGTCTGGAAATTCTGGAAATTTGGTAACCTGGGAAGATCGGTTTCTGGATAGAAAAGTTTCAGTGCATCTCCATAATGAAGTCATGCTCCTTCAACTATTCTGTGGGTTTTAACAAATCATTTTCTAGCTCGGCATTAATTTTTTTTTTAATCTGTAAAATGGAAATTCTAGCATTTACTTTCCTCTCTATTCTACAGTTAAAAATAAATAATTTATGCAGAACTTTGGGAGATCCATTCATGAAGGTTGTGATGTGAGTACAAAGCATTACCACTATGCAAATGAGTATATTATTACTAGTTGTTGTAAACCGAATAGAAAGCATTCAGACAGGAATTTGTAAGAATAAAGCGCAGTACTAAAAAGAATAATTTATTTTTTAAAAGGTCAGAAAAAATATTATGGTTTGATAAAGACTAAAGGAGAGCAGAACAATGAAAAATAGCTTAATGGCCTAAAAATTAAGCAAACATTTATGCAATGGTAATTTAACATAACGCTATTAAAATTAAGCCTAATTCATTTGGGTTAATATAATACCTCCTAATTTCTATTATAATGCATTAAAAGCTGTATAAGGAAGACCTCGTGAGATGACTACTATAAACTGAGCCTCTGCTATATAATAATTGCTGACATTTATTCACACTTAGTACTATGAGCCAAACACTGTTCTAAATACTTTTCATACATTAATTTACAGATTCCTCACAACCTCCCTGTTGTTGTTGTTAGGTGCTGTTGAGTCTATTCCAACTCATAGCAACCCCATATAACAGAGTTGATCTGCCCCATGGGTTTTTTTTTCTTTTTGCTATAATCTTTATGGAAGTATTCACCAGGTCTTTCTCTTGCAAAGCCACTGGGTGGGTCTGGACTGCCAACTTTTTGGTTAGCATGGAGCACTTAACTGTTGCACTGCCAGAGCTCCTTACAACCTAGCTAGGATATAGTTTATAAATATATTATAATCCCCATTTTATAGTGAGGAAACTGAGTGTAACTACTCCAGGGCCCCATAGCTCGTAAGTGGTGAAGATGGACACCATGTCCAGTTGTTTGTCTCCAGTGTCCATGCTCTTAATCATCCAGCCATCCTGCCACTATGTAGCATAAGGTGTGTGAAGTCTGAACATCATTCTTAACATAGTTCTCTTCTGACCTCTATAAATATTTCTTCTCTGTACCCTTTGCTGGCTCTTTCCACTTTGTCTCACATATTTTGATGTTCAACTCTTAGTTTTGTACTTTTCTAATTCAGCATTTTTTCTTTGGGTGCACTCCTTTATCCCACTACCTACTGTAGTTTCCCAAACATATTATTTTGATCTCTGACCTTTCCTGTAAGCACCAGACCTGCATCTCCAAATCATATGTCCAGAAGTTATTTCAAAGAAAAGAAAAAATGGAGATCACTGCTTTTGCTTCAGTTTATAATATCAAATAATGGCCCACTTCCTGAACATGGGGATCCTTGACTCCTCAGCCCCAACATGGAATACGTCACCAAAATCTCTCAGTTCCACTCTCCAGAAACCTCTTAAATCTGGCATTAGTTTTTTTTTTTTAAATGAAAATATACCCAACAAAACAAAACCATTCAACAATGACTACCTGCCATTGGATACATTCTTCACATTGTGTCACCATTCTTGCTGCCTCTATCCATATTGTTTCATCACCGTTAACTTTGACTCTCTATGCCCCTTAAAGTTGTCACCTATGCTTTAGGGTTACTGTTGTCAATTTGACCACATGCCAATAGTTCTTTAAAAGAGCAAAATTTGCAAGACTGGTATTCTTTATTAATTGAGCTAAACTGTTGTTGTTTACAGATGACTTCATGGGATAGGTTCAGTTCAAGGTTTAAAGATTATTTCAGGACTATAAATTCAGGGGTCCCTCTAGTTTCAATGGATTTAGTAAGTCTCGTTTCCATAGGAATTTGATGTTTTGTTCCACATTTTCCCTCCTTTCTATCATGGTCCATCTACTGGGCCTTGATCAAAATGTTCAGTAATGGTAGCCGGACACCAACCATTTCTTTTGGTCTCATGGCAAAGGAGGTAGTAGTTCATAAAGTCAATTAGACCTGCAATCCATTTCTTTCTCCAATTCCTGGGTCTCCTTCTTCTACTGCTCCAGGTGAATAGAGACCAACTGTTGTATCTTGGGGGCCAGTTGCAAGATTTTAAGACTGAACTAGGAGGTAAAACAGAAACTCTAAAAACAACATTATAGCCTTATCTCTTTACCATTACTACCTCTAGGAGTGGTCAAGACTTAATTATCCCTCACCTAAGCTAAAAAAAAATTTGTATAAATTCCTAACCACTAATTCTTTCCTCTCCCTAAAGTCTATTCTCCACTCTGTATCCACTGGTATTTTCCAGAAAATAAAAGGTAAAGGAAAGGGGAGGGGAGGAGAAGGGAAGAGAAGAAATAGTGGAGGGAGACAAAAGGAAGAGGAGGGAAGGAAATAATACTCAAAAAATTTCATGCATTTCTTGAGGTCCAAACTTCTTAGTATTATCTCTCCTCAGTTCACACTTCACTTTATACTTCAGCCACTCTTGATTGTTTATTTATTTATTTATTTATTTTTTTTACTGCTCTTGAACATGTGTTCTATGAAAAAGCATTCTCTACCCTTTTTTTTCCTGGAAAACACCTACCCTATGACCCCATATCTCCTCATTTCTTTCCATCTTCCTATCTCTACAAAACTCAATCTGTACCACTGTTCATGTGTATGTATCTGCTACTCACCTGAAGCTATATTCAGTGCAAGGGAATGCTGGATTCATCTTAATATCCTTAATACATATAGTGATGCTTAACCCAAAGAAGGAATTTTGTGTTTCCTAAGTACACGAATGGGTGATATTTCATGATTTCCCTTGATAGCACATTTTAATGTTCCTAAAGACCAGTTGGAAACAAAGAAGAAGAATCGGTAGTTGGAAAATATGGCCTTAGTGATAGAAATGATGCCAGAGATCAAATGACAGAATTTTACAAAACCAATGACTTCTTCATTGCAAATACATTTTTCACCAACATAAACATCGACTATACACGTGGACCTCACCAGATGGAATACACAGGAATCAAATCGACTACATCTGTGGAAAGAGACGAAGGAAAAGCTCCATATCATCAGTCAGAACAAGGCCAGGTGCTGACTGCGGAACAGACCATCAATTGCTCATATGCAAGTTCAAGTTGAAACTGAAGAAACTTAGAACAAGTCAATGAAAGCCAAAGTATGGCTTTGAAAATATCCCACCTGAATTTAGAGACTATCTCAAAAATAGATTTCACGCTTTGAACACTAATAATCAAAGGCCAGACAAGTTGTGGAATGACATCAAGGACATCATACATGAAGAAAGCAAGAGGTCATTAAAAAGACAGGAGAGAAAGAAAAGACCAAAATGGATGTTGGAAGGACTCTGAAACTTGCCCTTGAACGCCAAGTAGCTAAAGCAAAAGGAAAAAATGATGAAGTAAAAGAGTTGAACAGAATATTTCAAAGGGTGGCTTGTGAAGACAAAGTATTATAATGACACGTGCAAAGACCTGGAGATGGAAAACAAAAAGGGAAGAACACGCTCGGCATTTCTCAAGCTGAAAGAACTGAAGAAAAATTTCAAGCCTTCAGTTGCAATATTGAAGGACTCTATGGGAAAAATATTAAACGATGCAGGAAGCATCAAAAGAAGATGGAAGGAATACACAGAGTCGCTACACCAGAAATAATTGGTCGACGTTCAACCATTTCAGGAGGTAGTGTATAATCAAGAACTGATGATACTAAAAGAAGAAATCAAAGCTGCACTGAAGGCATTGGTGAAAAACAAGTCTCCAGGAATTGACTGAATACCAGCTGAGATGTTTTAGCAAATGGATGCAGAGCTGGAAGTACTCATTCATCTCTGCTGAGAAATTTGGAAGACAGCTACCTGGCCAGCCAACTGGGAGAGACCCATATTTATGCCTATTCCCAAGAAAGATGATCCCACCGAATATGGATATTAATGAACAATATCATTAATATCACATGCAAGTAAAATTTTGCTGAAGATCACTCAAAAGCGGCTGCAGCAGTGTATCGACAGGGAACTACCAGAAATTCAAGCCGGATTCAGAAGAGGACGTGGAACCAGGGATATCCTTGCTGATGTCAGATGGATCCTGTCTGAAAGCAGAGAATACCAGAAAAATGTTTACCTGTGTTTTATTGACTTGTGCAAAGGCATTCGACTGTGTGCATCATAACAAATTCTGGATAACATTGCAAAGATTGGGAATTCCGAAACACTTAATTGTGCTCATTAGGAACCTGTATATAGATCAAGAGGCAGTCACTCGAACAGAACAAGGGGATACTAAATGGTTTAAAGTCAGGAAAGATGTGCGTCAGGGTTGTATCCTTTCACCGTACCTATTCAATCTGTATGATGAGCAAATGATCCAAGCAGCTGGACTATATGAAGAAGAATGGGACATCAAGATTGGGGACGACTCATTAGCAACCTTCGATATGCAGATGACACAACCTTGCTCCTGAAAGTGAAGAGGACTTAGAGCACTTACTGATGAAGATCAAAGACCACAGCCTTCAGTATGGATTACACCTCAACATAAAGAAAACAAAAATCCTCACAACTGGACCAATAAGTAACATCATGATAAATGGAGAAAAGATTGTAATTGTCAAGGATTTCATTTTACTTGGAGTCACAATCAATGTCCATGGAAGCAGCAGTCAAGAAATCAAAAGACACATTACACTGGGCAAATCTGCTGCAAAAGACCTCTTTATAGAGTTGAAAAGCAAAGATGCCACCTTGAAGACTAAGGTGCACCTAACCCAAGCCATGGTGTTTTCAGTCGCCTCATATGCTTGTGAAAGCTGGACGATGAATAAAGAAGATCTAAGAAGAGTTGATGCCTTTGAATTGTGATGTTGGAGAAGAATATTGAATATACCATGGACTTCCAAAAGAACGAACAAATCTGTCTTGGCATAAGTACAACCATAATGCTCATTAGGAGCAAGGATGGTGAGACTATGTCTCACATACTGTGGTGGTGTTATCAGGAGGGATCAGTCCCTGGAGAAGGACGTCATGCTTGCTAAAGTAGAGGGTCAGCGAAAAAGAAGAGTACCCTCAACAAAATGGATTGACACAGTGGCTGCAACAACGGGCTTAAACATAACAAGGATTGTTAAGATGGTGCAGGACCGGGTAGTGTTTTGTTCTGTTGTACATAGAGTCGCTGTGAGTCAGAACTGACTTGACGGCACCTAACAAGAACAACAAAAGACCATATCTATAAGATATCAACAACAACAACGTTGTTTAACTTATAGTGGGGGGAGGGGGAGCAGTCATAGTCACATTATATTGGTTATCATTTTAATTTGAAATAAACTAGTAGCCTTGTATTGCTATCACCAAATGATAATTCTTTTTATTTGGATAATGACACACAGTCATGTGTTCTCTCTTTGAAAAGAACAATCTGCCATTGAGAATTTATATGAAACATGAATGTTCTGGTCCTGAAAATGAGTTATATCTTTATCTGGGTGTATACATACATGAAAATAATTAAGCACTAAACCTAAGATTAATGATCTCTATGTATGTGGTCATATCTAACTCATACTTCAGTAAAAGTTTAAAAAATTATAAAATTGAATGCCCAATGAATTCCACAGATGCAAAGGAGCCAATTATTATAGATGACAACTTTAGTCTTGTGTTATATTCCATTTAAGACAACAATGAAAACAACAATAACAAAACTGTTAAATACTGCATAGTTTGAAGTTATTAATTTTGGACATTGTTTATCAAATTATCTTACAAGAAGTTTTTTGATGTATGCTTACTTCTATGTAGTCAGTCTGGGTCCACACAGGAAAACAACACTGGATATTACAACAGAGTAACTTTTAAAAAGAGAACTGGTTAAAAACATGTTAGAGGAATAAAAAAGATAAAGGGAATACAGTAGTACAGTAATAACACAGTAATAAGTTAAAGAAAATTTACTACATCCTAAGGCTGGGGAAACAAAGAGAACATACTGAGGATATCAGACCCTAGAAGCTGGGAGAAAGGGTCCTGTGGATTTGGGAATCAGACTTCTGAGGTAGAGGAGAGGGAGGTTGCTGCTCTGCAGAGCTAATACTTCAAGACTTAAAGGAGAGGACCCTGCAAAGCTGGGACTCAGAACTCTAAGGAGGGGACCCTGCCCAACTGCAGCTGTTTCCTTAGGAGCTTGAAGGAGGTTTCTCTAGACCTAGAACTCGCTAGAACTCTGGACCTAGAACTTTCTCTCTGAGGAAGTGTGTGCCCAACTGTACTGGTTCTTATCAGAGGGTACTCGAGGATGTTCTGGAAGTGATGACAGGAGCTGGAGAATGGTACCAAATGTTGCTGTTGGGGTGCGGGTCATTGTTGGGTGACTCTTATGAAGGAGAAAGCCCCTTCTCAGTTCCTACCTTCTGGTCCTCTCCAGTACTCCCTATCAGCAGAAAAAAGGTGAAACCCAGCTAACAACAAGAAACATAGTTTGCAGGGATCTTGCCCCGGCATCACAAATCAGAGTCTACAGAAGGATGAACTTGGAGCTAAGACAACAACTTAATAACCTGAAAAATTATTAAATCAGAATGACTCTCTCATGACTTCTCCCAAAGACGAGAGAGCTACATTTGCTTTCCTGTTGTTGTCGTTGTAGTTCGGTGCTGTCAAGTCAGCTCTGATTCATAGCGACCCTATGTACAACAGAACAAAACACTGCTTAGTCCTGTGCCATCCTCACAATCCTTGTTATGCTTGAGCACACTGTTGCAGCCACTGTGCCAATCCATCTTATTGAGGGTCTTCCTCTTTTTTGCTGACCCTCTACTTTACCAAGCATGGTGTCCTTCTCCAGGGGCTGATCCCTCCTGATAATATGTCCAAAGTGTCTGAAACATAGTCTCACCATCCTTGCTTCTAAGGAACATTCTGGTTGTACTTCTTCCAAAACAGATTTGTTCGTTCTTTTGGCAATCCATGGTATATTCAGTATTCTTCACCAACGCCACAATTCAAAGGCATCAATTCTTCTTTGGTCTTTCTTATTCCTCGTACAACTTTCGTATGCATATGAGGCAACTGGAAACACCATGACTTGGGTCAGGCGCACCCTAGTCTTCAAGTTGACATCTTTTCTTTTCAACACTTTAAAGAAGTCTTTTGCAGCACATTTGCCCAGTGCAAATGTTTTCCTAGGAGATTTTCAAAAATACATATTTATCTGTCTAGTAACAAAATAAGTATGCGTTTGTATTCTTGTCATGATGTTCTAGTTTATGCCAACAGTAAACATAAAAGAGATTTATTATAGGTCAATGACTTTGATTTCTTCCAATTAACAAGTTACTTTCATCAGTTAATGCAAGATAAATGTATAATTGATGACCCATAATCAAATTTCAGATAATAAATTTGACACTGAAGCTATGTATATCCATTAGAGCTCATCTCTTCCAGGTAATGCCAAAGTGAAGCTAAAGTAAGCTGAATGTGTTTGTATAGAACAGGGCAAAAGTAAGGTGGAAAAAGTGAAGGAGTAAATCATGCTATAAAATATTTAATATCAATTTCCAACTCATTAAACCAGGGAAAACCAGTAGACCCTGTCATCACTGCCGTTTTCCCCCACTTTTCTGGAGACACAATATGTCCTGTGGGTAACTTCTACAGAGAAGCTTTCAGTTGCCCTGTGGTGGGATGTCAGAGAGGGCCTCCCCATGAAGAAGTCTAGTAAACTGGACTGTGGAAACGACACACTCCCACCGGAAGCTGGATCTGCTGAGGCCACCACCAACATGCAGAGGTCAAAAGGGCTAATAGAATATCGCAGCTTTTGTGGTCTCGACCAGAAGATCATAGCCCCTCTTTGGCCCTCAATACCACCTTCTTTTTACTTGGTCCAACACACTTCAGCACATGTGGGTAGTCAAGTTATTATATCCTAGATTTTATTCATAGGAGAAAATGTTCTGGGTAAGACTGTAGCATCAGAACAATTGAGTTAAAGTAGCTGCAGCTTCAGTATGCAAAGATGTCCCTCAAAGTACACAGCTTTCAGAGACTCTTCTCATAAAAATACAAATAGTATGCATTACATCTTTTCAGGGAAGACTCAGGAGGGCTGGGATTCAGTCCCACCTCTGCCAGGAATGTGTGAGATGTGGGATATGGCACTTAACCTACCTGGACCTCATTTGTCTAATCTACAAAATCTGTAGATGTTCTTTCTCTCTCTCTTCCTTCCTGCCTGCTTTCCTTCCTGACTTCATTCCTTTTTTCTTCACTCCTTTTCACAAAGGAAATCTCTTGTGAGACCCCAAGTAGAAAACTGAAGAGGCAGGGCCCTAGTTACAGTGGGTTTGAGGGTCAGAGCTTCACTTACTTCCTCCCAGCCCAGCAATCAGTAAGGAGCTAAGAAGTCCACCTGTGGAACCCAGTTTGAAGACTACCAGATTCAATTCCTTGCAGCTCTGAAGCCTTTGGCTTTGGACTTCTACTCCAAAGAGATAATCGTGTTGAACAAAAGTTACCATGCAACTAGATTTGCCTGTATGCACATATACCTGGTCAGAGATAGGATATTTTAATCACTAGCCACCTCGCCAGTGAGTTTTTACTGATACATATGCATGCGCATTCACATACTGTGTATTTAAATTCGAGCTTAAGAAGCAGAGTGCATTTACTGATATTCATTAGCAGGATGTTTGTCAACAATCAGGATGTTAATAAGCTGGACTGATCTTCACACATCACTTCTCGGTCTAACAATTTAACTGATGGTTGCTCTCTTTACTGACATATGCTTTGGATATTGTAAGAACCCCTAATGAAGAGAACTGAATTATGAAATAATTTAAAAATAGGTCCTGTCTATTCATCTACCTCTTTTTTCAATTTGGGGACCTTAATTATTATTCTTGCCCTTAAGTTCCTAGGTAGTTGATTTCTATTCCAAATAGTGCAAATTTTCAAACTTAGAATAAAAATCACCAAGACCTTGTGATCCTTTTTGACATGTCAAATCTATTCTGATTGCTATACTATCAATGCTTCAGCAGCATCCCCTCCCAAGTTAACAGATTTCAGTCTACTTACCTTATTTAGTTCTTAAGTATGTGGGTCTTTCTCTTTCTTATATTTTTGGTCTTTGACTTGATGCCATTTAGGTATGAGCACACTCTGGCTTGCTAAATGGGCCCCAACCCAGCTTTCTGTTCTAAATTCTGCAATTGACTGACCTCTGCTTTGGATGCCACATGGTTCAGACACCTCATTGGGTACTGCTGTAGAGTTGTCACTTTCTCATTTCTTTCCTGGCCTCTTGGCCCTGGGCCATGGTCCCTGCTCCAACAGTGTAGCACAACTTGCAAATGTATATGTTATTCATGGGTGTGTCTACTCGAAAAAGTAAACAATTATATAACACATAAAGGTTGCATTTTTATGCTTGTTTAATTTACAATTTTTTGTTATTCTAAAAAATCCACTAGTAAATGCTCATAGGAAAGGATACCATGAGCTTAATTGAGCATATTTTTCAACCGCAATGATCTATTTTAACCAAGTATATAGTATTTCCCACAGAGCCCCGGTGGTGCAGTGGTTAAGCACTCAGCTGCTAACCGAAAAGCGGGCAGTTCACACCCACCAGCCGCTCGGTGGGAGAAAGATGTGGCAGTCTGCTTCCGTAAAAATTACAGCCTTGGAAACCCTATGGGGCAGTTCTACTCTGTCCTGTAGGGTCACTATGAGCCAGAATTTGACTCCACGGCAATGGGTTTGGTTTTCTTTATATATATAGTATTCCCCAGTGTTTAGTTTTCTTGGAAGGGGAAGCATTATGGGCATTCTTAAACAATACATTTTGTGATTATAGTAACCCAGGCCAACAGAGTAGCCACATGTTTTCAAGAACAGGGCAATTTGAAATTCTGCATTTTCAGTCACTGGCAGTGACATTCAAAGTACAGTTGCATTTTTGAAGACTTGAAGTGTTTTTGTCTTTTTTTGGTGATTCATGAGAAAATGCACTAGGGACTCTTTGAAATAAAAAATCAACAAAGTAGACTATGGCTTTGTTTGCCTTTTTCAAGCCTTTCCTTCAGGAGGGCTCATCTAATTGTTTTCAAGCAATTATTATGCTATTTTTCTGCACTACTGGTTCTGTTTTCCTGATTTTGTTTGCTTACAGAGATAAAAATATAAATCATAAACATGAAAGCGTCAGTTTTTATGATGTGATAGATTATTGTTGTCGTCAGTTGCTGTTGAGTCAATTCTGACTCATGGCGATGCCATGTCTACAGAGTAGAACTTCTTCATAGGGTTTCCAAGTCTGTGACCTTTCAGAAGCAGATCACGAGGCCTGACTTCCAAGAAGCTGCAGAGTGGGTTCAAACTGCCAACTTTTGGCTAGTATTCGAGCAGTTAACCATTTGTATCACCCAGGGGCTCTTTGATGTAATAGATAGACAGAACTATTAAAGGTGCCCTAAAAATCATTAGACTCAAGTATATGACATCGCCAGTTAAGCTGCTTATGGTTTGCAGACATTCTCTAAGATTGTTGGAAATGGTTTTTACTTTACATAAGACCAAGTAGCATGCCCATTTATTTGATCTAATGGTTAGATTGCTTCTTAAAAAATGATGACAAGTTATACTGTTTTGCACTAAAGGTCTTGTTTGAGAATCACAGCCATGCTCCTCTCTCCCTATAGATTCAAAGCCAATTGCAAAATTAATGCAGAGTTATAAATAAATGCAAAAAAAATCATCTTCATTGCTGGCGAAAAAAGGTTGGAAAAGACAGCTTGGATCTGAGAGTGGTCTGCTGGCTTCCTAACACCCAAGCTTCCCCAGTGGCTGTCAAGTCTGGT
Organism: Dugong dugon; assembly: GCA_030035585.1. Taxonomy (NCBI): domain Eukaryota; kingdom Metazoa; phylum Chordata; class Mammalia; order Sirenia; family Dugongidae; genus Dugong; species Dugong dugon. The sequence goes on along the minus strand of CM057468.1, from coordinate 112,880,330 downwards.
GTTGGGACTCAGTGTAAGGAAGCTAGCTGGTCTGCAGAGCTGAGACTATCCCTGCCTATCACGCCAGGAGAAGCCATTCCTCATGACAGCAGTAGCAGAGAGAAGAATGTTCCTTCTCCAGCCCAGCTGATTCCAGAAAGAGAGCTAAGCTGCATTCGTAGGCCCTTTCCCTAATCTTACCGATCAGATAAATCACTCCCCCTTCCCAAGGGTACCATTTATTGGAGATGTCTGGGCTGGAGAGAGATTAGGGAGACCTCCATATGAAGTTGGTTAGTGAAAGCTGTAAGGTGAGAATTATTATCCCAACGTAGAAAATGAGAAAAAGCCTGATAGAGGCTGGGGACTTGGCCAAAGTCACAGAGCCAGGAACTGATGGAGCAGTGATTTGGATGCTTCACTCCAAGGTGGCACAGCTAGAAAACCTGTGCTTGGGCCAACGTAGGCTCATTTTCTTCTCAACAGAGGCTGCCATAGGATTTTTTCACAGTTCAGACCCACCTTCTGCTGAAATCTGTTCTTCAGGGAAAGATGATTATTACTCTCTTAGCACATCTCTACTAATCCTGTCTGGGAAAAACTGCACTCAATTTCTCTGAGCCAGAATCTACATAGCCTTATAGCCACTGTCCTCTATGCAGATTATTCCCTCCAGCTCTGCCCTCTCTCACCATGTGACGGCCCTCTGTGATCTATATCTAGGCAGTGGCTCCCTGTCTTCTGCTATTAGTCCACGGCCACATTTAATCAGTTGCTGTTGAGTCCATTCCAGCTTATAGCAACCTCATGGGTGTCAGAGTAGAACTGTGCTTCATAGCCCCTGGTTTCTTAAAGTCAGGTGATTTTAACCTTCATTTTTCCCTTAACTATATTAAGACCATTAACTAAAAAGAAGTGAAAGGGATTTCATGTAGAACAATATTATTAGATGAAAACATTTTATCCATCCCACTATCTAATAAAAAAAACTGAACAAACAAATAAAAACACCTAGACAACCTTCTCCAGCAAAATCAATAATCCAACAGACCTTCCCACTACTTCCCCACCTCCCACACATACTGGTGCTTATTCTGGTCTGTTTTCCATTTGTTCTAGCAAAAATATTTTTATGGATTCTGAGAAGCTTTTCAAGCAATATTCAGATGGGTTTATCATTAAAAGCATTCACTTGTGATTTATAATTATGTTCCTATTTTGATTAACAGCTATTCAGAATTCTAGTTTGTATGTTAGTTTTGCCAAGGAAAAGAAATCCACATGGCTGAATTACTGAATTCTGAGATTTATGCATAAGGGATGCTCAGCTATTAATCTACATATGTAGCTATAAAATCAGTGATTGTTATATGATACAAATACCTAAGTTCAACATATTCATTAAATCTAATTTTTACGAAAATAGTTTATTTAGTTAAAAAACTATCAGTTAGTTACTGTGACCCAACCATATTGATAAAGAAGTGGTATGAGATGAAGTAGTAGGAACAAGGCATTAGGAAGCAGCCATCCTGGGATGGGGCCTGGCCCTAAGATGGGGTGTGTGACTATATTCCTTTGCAAGTCAGTTATCTTGTTTATACCTCAATTTTCTTCATGGATGAAATGTGAACAATAAGACCCACATCACTGGCTGAGCTAGGATTAAATTAAAACAAGATAATGAGTATAAAGTGCTTAGCACAGTGCCTGGCACATAAAAAGTGTTTCATAAATGCTAACTATGTACTTAATGGGTTTTTTAAGGCTTGTAGAGAATCCAGGAGTCCCTGGGTGGCACAAAGGGTCAAGTACTCACTACTAACCATAAGGTTGGCAGTTTGAATCCACCCATAGGCTCCTTGGAAGGAAGGCCTGGAGATCTACTTTCAAAAGATCACAACCATTGAAAACACTATGGAGCACAATTCTACTCTGACACACATGGGGTTGCCATGAGTCAGAATCCACTCACTGACAAGTGGTTTGGTTTCTTTTTTTTTCTTTTTTGGTAGAGAATCCAGAATGACTAATACTACACAGTGAAAGGATAGCTCATTTTGTTTTTTCTCTCTGAAGTCAACTTCCCTATTTAGGCACCGATTAAAAAAGACAAAAACAATCTAACAAGCCAACAGGTCTTGTGGAAACATAGAATCTGTATGAATGATTAAAAATATTCTGAAATTTATTGAAGTCTAGAATGAAAACAGTGAGACTCCTTTTCACATCCACTTATTTATTATTTTCTTATATTTCCAAAGTTATTTGCAACTATTATTTCATTTTAGGCTTTCAACAGTACTTCTGGATTTTAATCTTCTTTTACAGATAAGATACTGTTGTTGTTAGGTGCCGTCAGGTCAGTTTTCGATTCCTGGCCACACCATAGGACCAAGTAGAACTGCCCCATAGGGTTTTCTAGGGTGTAATCTTTACAGGAGCAGATCTATGGATCCCCAGCTGGGTGGGTTCAAATCGCCAACATTTCAATTAGCAGTCGAGTGCTTAATCATTGCATCACCAGGGCTCCTTAAGTAAGATAATAGAGCCTAAGAAAAATAAAATAACTTGGCCAAAGCTTCATGGAAAGTATAGAAAAGGAATTAGAAGAGGGACTCACACGCTTTTCACTTCCAGTTCCTTGGTCTTTATATGAGGCCCCATTTCTTCTAACAGCGTGAAACTTTGTAAAAGTGGTTGAATTCTGTACATTTACATGATGTACTCATAAAATGCAAACATTCAAAATGTGTGAGTAATCCTTTTCTTAAACTGAAGCTCCTTGAAGAAGCACATAAAGTATTTATGAAAACTTAGACGACAAACAACAATAGATACACAGTACGAATTTCATTGCACTTGTCTGTAAGATGAAGATAATAAAAACCAATCTTTTTGGACTCTTGTAGTTTTTGAACATTTATAATAGTACTGGATGAAATTTCATTAAAAGAAAAGAGAATGGGCTACAATGAGAAAATTGTCTTGAGTCTATAGTGAGGCGAATTATGCTTCTGTGAAGTGGAATATAACTTTATGACACCAGTAAGATGGTACTTGTATTTGTAGCGCAATATTTACTTTTGAAATCTCAAGATAAGCCACCCATGCTGGTTAGAAACTTTCAGCATCAGACACTGCAGTAGCAGGGTAAATATAGATTAAAAAAAAAAAAAACCCTAATTTTGTATAATTTGTATGATATCAGTTGTGCATTGCTTTATAAATTGGTATCCCAAATTAATGAAGTATATCTTTGATATACATTGATTACCCAAAGTAGGAGGCATTATAATTTGTAATATTAAAATGTTTTCTGTATAAAGACAATTGTATACATAGAGGCTCCTGTGTATTTGTGACCTACTGTAAATACTGACTTATAAAATATAAGATATTAATAATATTATTATTAGATGATCAACTTGCATAAGGCACTGTAAAGGAGTCAGAAGAGTTATAAGACAGCCCTAGTTTCGGAGATGATATGAATTCCCAAAGAAAAATTGGAAATAGCATATTATCAGGTACCTAACAGATGATATAGAAAAGAGTTCAGAGATGTGGACAGTGGACGAATTGAGCAGGATCTTGAAATATGGAAAGGTTTCTATATGGTGGAAACTGGGAAAGGACATGAAATTAGGGGATGAGGAAAAAAATATGTGTTTCTGCAAAAGTGAGAAAATTGGCTTAATCTAAGACTATCAGTAGAGTGGAACCAAATTATAGATGGATGCTAGCCATAGGAATTTAGACCTGAGACTTAAGTGTAGCAATCTTTCAAGTGTGGTCTGAGGACCCCTGGAGATCCCCCCAAACCATTTTCAGGGTCTGTGAAGTAGAAACAATTTTCATGATAATACTAAATTATCAGTTGTCTTTTTCACTGGGTTGACATTTGCACTATTGGTGCAAAAGCACTTGGGGGTAAAACTGCTGGTGTCTTCCCAGGAATCAAGGCAATGACACTAAAGGATATTACCCGTAAGATCGCTGCTGTACTTAAACACCACCTGCATGAGACCAAAATGTCAACAATTACTCAAAAGCAAAGATGAGAAGATGGGGGGCAGGGAAACTAGAGTACTGGAAATGGAAGAACAGAACACAATTAAAGAGAATGTTGACACATTGTGATAAATGTAACTAATGTCACCAAACAATCTGCATAGCAATTGTCAAATGGGAACCTAACTTGCTGTGTAAACTTTCACCAAAAACTCAATAAAATATTTTTTTAAAAAACTGTTATTATTAGTCATTGTATTCTTCATCATCACACCCTTGCAGTTAAAAATCCCAGTTTCACTTGTGTTCTTAATGAAGCAGTCAGAATTATTAATTTTCATAAATCGCAATTTACTAAATTTCTGTGTGATGATAAAGAAGCATTTCCAGTACTTATTAAAGTATGATGGGAGTCTCATGCGTAGTTGCTTGAGTTGCAAGCTGAACTAGCTGCTTTTTCCATGGAATGCTATTTTCACTTGAGTGATTGACTAGTAGATGTTTATTCACCTTTGGGTACTTGGAAGACATTTCCTTGAAAATGAATTGAAGCGAGCTTGTCACTTTAAGGAAAACAACTGACAATATTTTTGTCAATGATAAAATTTGAGCCTTTAAAAAGTAGGAATTTGGGAAGCTTATGTCACCACCATGAGCTTTATAGCTTTTCAATTCTTAAAGAATTTTCTGATGCTAACTGAAAGGTCAGCGGTTCGAACCCATGAGCTACTCCTCTGGAGAAAAGACCTGGCGATCTGCTCTCATAAAGATTACAGCCTATGAAACCCTATAGGGAAGCTCTACCGTGTCCTGTAGGGTCGCTATGAGTCGGAATTGACTTGACGGCACACAACAACAGCATCAGTGGTGATAAATGTAATGTTTTGGCATTGTCAACATTAAGGGTTTGTATAGCTCAGTGAACCAATATTTATCAGATAATCAACGCATGATGTTACAAAACCATGCCTGGATGAAAAATTCCAAGTGCAAAACAGCCCAATGGATTTTAATGTATTTGTGTATGGAAAGTTCATTGATATTGTTTCAGGTTCTGAATTGCAACTAACCTTTAAGAACCTGTCACTGCTGAGTAATAGGGTAGTATCAAAGAAGAATATCTTCAATTACCTGAAAAGGCTATTAAAATACTCCTCCATTTTCCAGCTACATTATTTATGTGAAACAAGATTTTCTTTGTATACTTTAACCAAAATAATATATGGCCATAGATTGAATTAGAAGATAGAAGAATTTAGTTATCTCTGTTAAGCCAGGCATTAAGGAAATTTGCAGAAAAGAAGTTTTTAAAATACCACTCCTCAGTAATGGTTTGTTTGGGAAAATACAGTCATTTTTTCATGAATGTAGTATGTATTTTATTTTTGGATGAAAATATACACAGCAAAAGATACATTATTCCAACAATTTCTGCATGTATCATTCAGTGACATTGATTACAGTCTTCAAGCTGTGCAATCATTCTCTCTGTTGTTTTTGAAATTATTTCACCACCATTAACATAAACACATATTTGGTGTACTATTGTTATTTTAGAATGAATTCATAAGTAAGTAATTTTTAAATTCCTCAATTTTAATTTCAATTACAGTAAATATCAACAGATATAACACACATAAACAAAAGAAGTTAGGTATCCTCGGTAATTTATAGGCTTGTAAAGAGGTCCTGAGACCAAAAATTCTGAGATCCTCTGCTTTATGAAACGGTAAACAGTGAAGACTGTAGAGTCTTCAGTTTTGCATCCCCTACAACCAGCCTCCATACTGCAACAGAGAGGTCTGCTTTTAAGTTCTGTTTAAATCCCCTGAAAGACTAAGCCCTTTAACATTTCACATAGACCCATTGCCGTCGAGTTGATTTCGACTTAGAGACCCTGTAGGACAGAGTAGACCTGCCCCATAGGATTTCCAAGTAGCAGCTAGTGGATTCAAACTGCCGACCTTTCGGTTCGCAACCAACCTCTTAATCAGTTCACCACCAGGGCTCCTTTCATATAGAGGTCCCTATAAAAATCTCTTAGCTTTCTTTACCAGACATCGCTTTCCATTTCATATATGATAATTATTTATAGGGACAAGGACACACTCTACTATTTTATTTCATGTCCTTATGCCTTTGCTCGTGCTGTTTCCTTTGCTGGGAACACTGCTCACACCTTTTATATTTTCTCTGCCTATATCTGATGTGTCTATTAAGCCCTTGATTAGGCGCATCTGCAAACAGTTAACATGCTTGGCTGCTCACCAAAAGACTGGAGGTTCTAGTCCATCCACAGGTGCCTTGGAAGAAAGGCCTAGCTATCTGTTGTTGTTAGGTGCCCTCGAGTCAGTTCCCATTCATGGTGACCCTACATACAACAGAACGAAACACTGCCTGATCCTGCGCCATCCTAACAATCATTGCCATGTTTAAACCCATTGTTGCAGCCACTGTGTCAGTCCATCTCATTGAAGGTCTTCCTTTTTTTCTCTGACCCTGTACCAAGCATGATGTCCTTTGCTAACGTCTGAAGTATGTGAGATGAAATCTTGACATTCATACTTCTAAGGAGCATTCTGGCTGTACTTTTTCAAGACAGATTTGTTCATTCTTCTGGCAGTCCTTGGTATATTCAATGTTATTTGCCAATACCATAATTCAAATGCATCAATTCTTCTTCGGTCTTCTACTTCAAAAAATCAGCCATTGGAAACCCTGTGGAGCACAGTTCTACTCTGACACATATGAGTTGTAGCCAACTCTACGCCAGCTGTTTTTCTTTCTCCCCGCTCAGGTACTGTAACTGAACTCCCAGTCTAGATCATGTGCTCCTTCCTTGTGTTCCTATACCTAAATTTTAACATTTAGCATCGTTAGGACATTTTTTGCTTCTGCGTCTGTTTTCTCCAATGGTTAGTAAGCTTCTTGAGGGCAGAGACCTTGTGCCTAATACATAATTGTAACTGAAATAGGCTTGTTTTATTTAAATGTATTAAAATTTAGAAACTGATACAATACAAATACTAATTAGAAGAGTTAGTACAACAATTGCCTTAATAATTATTTCAAGATCAACAATATGACTTAAGAACAAATCTGATTAACAAACAAAAAGGGTATATGTATCAAACTCACTTTTTCCTCCTTGTTGCCCTGCAGATCAGTGACAACTATATGTTTTGACAAACAAAAAATAAAATGGATGCATGCAAACAAAGCTTTAGCCTCAGCTTTCCAAAAACTGAATCAATTATTTAATGTTTTTAATGACACAGTTGTTCTAAGCAGGCCAGCTCTAATATTTGTAGGTCATTGCTGCAAACTTGATTTCATAAAAAGTCTGTGCAGAGTGGTTTGGAATAAAGGTTTATGCTTTTTTTTTTTAATAGTGACCCTGTAAGTCAGAATCGACTCAACGGCAATGGGTTAAGAACAACAATATCAGCATACTGATTAAAAAAAAAAAAGTTAGCATAAAACTTTATTCCAAACCACTCTGGTTGTTAGGTGCTATCAAGTCAGTTCCAACTCATAGCGACCCTATAGGACAGAGCAGAACTGCCTCACAGGGTTTCTAAGAAGCGGCTGGTGGATCTGAACTGCCGACCTTTTGGTTAGCTGCCGACTCGACGGCACCTAACAACCACAGCAACATGCTAATATTAAAGATATGAACAAATTGAGTGTAATTTCTTGTTTGTATTTAATATAGCTTTAAATAGTGGTTACACTGAACAAACAGGGCAATTTTAAACACATGTACTCGTTAAACTACAATGACCAACTTTAAATTTACGTGGACCCAAGAAACACTACAGGAATGGTACATCAGTACTTATTTTTAATATTTTTCACATAAATGCTATTGAAATGCATGCCAAGGGCTACAGGGACTTGATGGATTGTTTGCTTTTTCAGGGTATCATTCCATTTCAGCTCTTTCCTTAGTGACTACGTAGGCCTATTATATTACCATGATACGTGAGTTGGGTTTGCACAGCTTTCCTTGCCAAGGGCTGCCCTGCAGTTGCTCCATCATTGGGGTAAGCAGCTGTTACTTATTTAAAGCCTCCATCATTCTGTATGACAGAGTAACTTAATTATGCCCTGCTTTGAAGATGTTAAATGAAATTATCTTCAAAACAAGTGTACTTCATTTAATATTTTTCTCCATCAAGGGCTTGAACTGTGACATTTATGTCAGGATCACTAAGAAACTAAATGCTTTATAAAGTAAGACCTTCTGATGGGGTAATTATTACTAAGGCAGAACACTCTTCTCTAAAGTACCTGTGATAAACATTTTGGTGGCTGATGCTCAAGTGTGGACATAAGGGCTTTAGGAAAATGAAAATTCAATAAACAGTTAATGAGTTATTTACACTCTGTTCTTCGCCTTGTTAGGTGCTGTCCACTTGATTCGGACTCATAGCAACCCCATGTGACAGAATAGAACTGCCCCATAGGGTTTTCTAGGCTGTAATCTTGACAGAAGGAGCCCTAGTGGCACAGTGGTTAAGTGCTCAGCTGCTAACTGAAGGGATTAGTTGTGAAGAATTTCATTTTACTTGGATCCACAGTCAACGCCCATGGAAGCAGCAGTCAAGCCCACCAGACGTTCCATGTGAGAAAGCTGGGGCAGTCTGCTTCCGTAAAGATCACAGTCTTGGAAACCCTATGAGGCAGTTCTACTCTGTCCTATAGGGTCGCTATGAGTTGGAATCACCTCGAGAGCAATGGGTTTGGTCTGAATTTTTACAGAAGCAGATCACCAGATCTTTCTCCCATGGAGCCACTGGATGTGACAGAACCTCCAACTTTTTGGTTAGCATTATCAGATGAGTGCTTAACTGTTGCACCACCATGGATCCTTTATTTACACCCTAACCAGTTGAAAAACAAAACTGTTGCTATCAAGTAGATACTGAATTTATATGCTAGATGAGTTAAATTTTGTTTTTCAAACTTTGGCGACTGTATTAGTTTGTTAAGGCTGCTGTAACAAATTACCACAAAAATTACATGGCTTAAAATAACAGATTTATTTGCTCACAGTTCTGAAGGCTAGAAGTCCAAAATTAGAGTGCCTACAGCACTGATTCCTTCTGGGGGCTCTGGGGAAGAATCTGTTCCATGCCTCTCTCTGAGCTTCTGGTGAGGACCAGCAATCCTTGGCCTTCCTTGGCCTGTGGCAGCATAACTCCAATCTCTTGTCTCCATCTTCACATCTCTGTGAACCACAAGGAACTGATCTGAATCACTCTGATGGCCTGCCATACTTATCGTGTCAGGTTATTTTTGTCACTAATTTGAAATAGACCCAGCTGATTCACCTTATCCCAAGATTGTAAATTTTGGGTTTTTTTTAATTCTAGAAGTATGTTTGCCTAGGGTGAGAAGAATCTTGAATATTCAAAAATGCCAGCTGCCATATTTTCCAGTGAACTACAATAGAAAATATGCCATGTATGTGAAATTATTTTGAACTATTTTCTGTGTGCCACATCATATTCATAGCAATTACCTGCAACTGAATTAATTGGGGGTGGACATCAGAGATGAAAGAATGTCAGCATCATGAAACATTAAACTGGACAAATCAATGGGATAAATGAAGAATGGAATATGCTACTTTTTAAAACAGTTACTTCTTTCTATATAGTCTTAGAGAAGTTAGAATCAATTTGCCCTTCTAAGTCAGGGGCTTTAACTTTCCTTTTTTTTTTTTTCTTGCTAATGACCCTTTGGTAGCCTTTTGAAATCTATGGATCCCTTCACCCTTTCTCAGAATGATGATTTGAAAAGGATAAAATAAAATCCGTAGGACTATAGAGGAAAGCAATTATACTGAAATACAGTTGTCAAAAATTTTAAAAGCAAATGTGTGGTATAAGAGTATATATGGTTCTTTATTAATACATTATTATAAGAAGATCTATCAATGGGTCTAATAACTACCAAGTTATTCATATGGTATTTTGAAGTAATGATGTACATAATTATTGCAATATCTTTAACAAGTTAATATGATAAGAAATATCAATGATTTTTATTGCTCAAAAAGATACTGCTAATAGTACTTCTTATGCTGCTGTGGTTTTATTTATTTATTTTTTTGCCTACTTTCAGAATTCAAGGCAAAGTTTAATTGCAGTTATAGGTTAGTAAAAATAAAGAATTTTAAGTTCACGAACTCCCTGCATTCTACATTGATACCACTGGGGTCTGTGAACCTTTCTCTATTTAAGAATGCCTGTTGTAAATATTATTTCCTGTATAAAATCTTTTATTAATTTAGATCACACACACCAAAAAGGTTTACTTTCTAAAATAAAGTAAAGGTGAGGAACATTCGACATTCTCAATTACTCAAGGAGTAAGAAAGATGTTCGGTTTCAAATGCAGGAGGCCAAAAAAAAAAAAAAACTAAAAACCAAACCCACTGCAGTTGAGTTGATTCCGACTTATAGCGACCCTATAGGACAGAGTAGAATTGCCCTATAGAGTTTCCAAGGAGCACCTAGTGGATTCGAAATGCCAACCTTTTGGTTAACAGGCGTAGCCTTTAACCACTACACCACCATGGTTTCCAGGAGGCTACTAAGTGACCACTTAATTATCAGAAGAGCACTTTATGAGAAAACGGAAATGTTCTGGCTATTCAGGATCCTATGATGACATTACTCTTCTGAAGTCTCTAAGTTTTATATCAATTTTTTTTGCCAGGAAGTTACTTCAGAGTTAAGAAAATTTAAATGATGAATCCACCAGCCACTCCTTGGAAACCCTATGGGGCAGATCTACTTTGTCCTGTAGGGTTGCTATGAGTTGGAATCAACTCAACAGCAACACGTTTGGTTTTTTGGTTTCAGGCATTAGGGTCTGTGACTTTTTCTTCTTTGTTTGCTCAGTCCCAAGTACAGGGAAATGGTCATTAGGTGTTCGTTAGATAGTTGTTGACTTTCTCCATAAGTATATTGAGTGTATGAATGTCAGTGATATATGCTTATGGGCCAAAGTGCAATACTACTAGTACTACTTCTACTACTACTTCTACTACTAGCTAACACTTTTATAGTGCTTACTATGTGCCAGGGCCTGCTCTAAGCACTTTTTTAAAATTTTTATAAATTATCTTAGTTAATCCTCACTACCAATCTCAGATCCATATTTGTGCCCATTCCAAAGAAAGGTGATCCAACAGAATATGGAAATTATCGAACAATATCATTAATATCACACACAAGTAAAATTTTGCTAAAGATTATTCGAAAGTAGTTGCAGCAGTACATCAACAGGGAACTGCAAGAAATTCAAGCCCGATTCAGAAGAGGACCTGGAACAAGGGGTATCATTGCTGACGTCAGATGGATCTTGGCTGAAAGCAGAGAATACCAGAAAGATGTTTGCCTGTGTTTTATTAACTAGGCAAAGGCTTTCCACTCTGTGGATCATAACAAATTATGAATAACTTTACAAAGAATGGAAATTCCAGAATACTTAAGTGTGCTCATGAGGAACCTGTACATAGACCAAGAGGCAGTCATCCAAACAGAACAAGGGGATATTGTGTGGCTTAAAATCAGTAGACGTGTGCTTCAGGGTTGTACCCTTTCACCATACTTATTCAATCTGTACGCTGAGCAGGTAATATGAGAAGCTGCACTATATGAAGAAGAACAGGGCATCACAATTGACGTAAGGAAGACTCATTAACAACCTGCGATATGCAGATGACACAACCTTGCTTGCTGAAAGTGAGGAGAACTTGAAGGACTTGATGAAGGTCAAAGACCATAGCCTTTAGTATGGATTATACCTTAATATAAAGAAAACAAAAATCTTCACAACTGAACCAATAAGCAACATCATGATAAACGGAGAAAAGATTGAAGTTGTCAAGAATTTCATTTTATTTGGATCCACAAACAATGCCCATGGAAGCAGCAGTCAAGAAAGCAAATGATGCATTCCACTGTGCAAATCTGCTGTGAAATACCTCCTTAAACTGTTAGAAAGCAAAGATGTTACTTTAAGGACTAAGATGCGCTTGACCCAAGCCATGGTGTTTTCAATCGCCTCATATGCATGTGAAAGCTGGACAATGAATAAAGAAGACCGAAGAAGAATTGATGCCTTTGAATTATGATATTGGCAAAGAATATTGATATACCATGGACTGCCAAAGAACGAACAAGTCTGTCTTGGAAGAAGTACAGCCAGATGCTCTTTAGGAGCAAAGATGGCAAGACTTCATCTCACATAATTTGGACGTGTTATCAGCAGGGACCTAGTCCCTGGAGAAGGACATCACGCTTAGTAAAGTACAGGGTCAGCAAAGAAGAGGAAGACCCTCAAAGAAATGGATTGACACAGTGGCTGCAACAGTGGGCTCAAGCATAACGATAGTGAGGTGGTGCAGGACAGGGCAATGTTTCATTCTGTCATACACAGGGTCTCTATGAGTTGGAACTGACTCAATGGCACCACTTAACAACAAGCCTCGGAGGTAGAGATGATGAAACTGAGACACAAAAAATTAAACTTAATGCCCAAAACCACACACTAGGAAAGTTAGGAGCCAGAACTCAACCCAAGCAATCTGTCCTCAGAATCCATGCTCTTTTCCATTTCACTCCACTGCCACATGCTAGTCAAGTACCATGTTAATGGAGAAAAACTGTGGTTTGCTTTGGGAATATTTTAGTGACTGAGAATACTTAATATAAATGCAAATATTCACTCATTCCTCATTTTCAATATTAACAAGTCATACAAATAAGTATAACAAATGTTTAATTTTTTTAATTAACTATTTTTAAATTTACTTATGTTGTTGTTATTAGGAGCCATCAAGTTGATTTCAACTCATAGCAACACAGTGTGACAGAGTAGAACTGCCTCATAGGATTTCATAAGCTGTAATCTTTATGGGAGCAGATCACCAGGTCTTTCTCCCACAGAGCCACTGGATGGATTCAAACCAAAATAGGAAAAAAAAAAATCCATTGCCATCTAGTGGATTCCAACTAATAGCGACCTTACAGGACAGAGTAGAAGGACTGCCCCTTAGGCTTTCCAAGGAGCAGCTGGTGGATTCGAACTGCTGACCTCTTGGGTAGCAGCTGAGCTCTTAACCACTGTGCCACCAGGGCTCCCAAACCACTATAGATATTATTATTTATGGATATTATCTATCCTAATTGTTTATGAATATTATTATATAAAAATATAGGACTGTATGAAATATCCCACATGAAAGTAGAACAAGAATATTTCCAGAATAAAATACATTTTATATTTTTACCCTTTGTAGTTCCTTATATATATATTATTTTCTTCAGGTAAAACTGAACTCACAATTATTTAATTAGAAGTTAAATAATTGAGAATGATTGTTAATTGCTTGGTCAGTACTGCTTATATACCTGCTAGATTACCACTGAAATTGGTCACTGATAAACAATGGGAATGTACTGGTTAATCGAATCCACTTGATAAGCTAGTTCCTCTCCACCTCTAATGAAGTGTAGTTCCTATCACTTTTCTGGTTACTTTCCAATAATGAAGTCCTCTACTTTTGTGAATTAAAAAATAAACAAGAAATAAGCTCATCTCAAAAATCAGCCTATCTAGTCCCATGTAATAACCAACACACCAAACTTCATTAATGTTAAAATTTTTCTTTGCTCCAACTTTGGCCTTTCTTGTCAGGCCAACCCTGACTTCAGGGTTTTCAAAGTAGACTTCAGTGGCTCTTTCTTTAATTTCCCTTTTACCGTTTCCTTCCAGCCTGTTTTTTGGTGCCTTGTGATTTTTAATGCCTCATAGGTCCAATGGAGGTGGAATGGGGAGAAGGTAAGCAGTGGAGCAATAGAGGTCTTACTTGACTGGTACTGTTAGGAGTTGCTATCCCTACTTTCTGAGCTGAATTATTTTCTCCTGGGACACTTGCATGTGTTCTCTAGGGTTCCTCATCACTGGGGATATCACATCTGAAGTTGTTGTCATAGGAGATGCCCTCTTCAGCTGACTGCTGTGACTCCTTTGTACACCATTAACTGTGGGCAGGCATTCTCCAGGTAGACATCTTTTTCTCTTGGGTCCCATTTCTTCTCTAGGTTGCCCTTTTGGACAAAATCTCTTTAAGGATGCTCCAGAGCAGCTTGCATTCTTCCTCCTATCCCTTTCTTCTCTCTCTCTTTGCCCACATCTGGTTCACAGAAAGTATGTACCCTGGACCCTTTTTGGTGGGAGTTGAATAATTCTCTAATCGTAGCCCTTTGGCAACATAAAGGCCAATTTAGTCAACCTGTGTGAGTCAGGCACAACTCTTCCATTTCTCCCAAATTGAAAAGACATGCACAATTGTACAATGTTTCTGTGCATTCCCTTTGAAGACTCTTATCCTAGCCACAAGGCTAGAAGAGAAAAAAGCTAGAGCAGTGTAATAACTTTCTCCAAGATAATTCTCTATCCAACTCTCTGTCCTGTTTCAAGGCCTCATTGAACTCCTAAAGGGTTTCAATATACTTAAGGTAGGTGGTCAGCTAAGGATTAAAAATTTTAAAAAACAGCTTTGAACGCCTCGGTGAAATAAGAACCAGCTATCAGATGAAAGTGAGGAGGACAGTGGGCATTGACGTTTTGAGGAATAAGAAGATGCAAGTTAGTTATCTTCTTGAAGGGTGCAATCGTGAATTGATAAGGGCAATCTAATAGTATTGCAGGTTGACTGAGGCCCACTTAAGACTTACCATTAATAATTTTAAATGAGGCTAACCCACAAAGAACTCACTTTTAGCTTTCCACTGGGTACAGGCATGGAAGCAGCAGCAAGTTAGATTTAAACAGGGTTGGAATTATATTTTCTAAATACAGACAATGACAAGGAAGTTGAAGGTATTTGCAAAGCAGTGACTTTAATGATCAACAGTGACACCGAAGACAGATAAAGGAGATTAGAGGGACATGAGGGCATACATTCTGGTGGACTGGAAGAAACTATAGGCCTGAAGAATTATTGGCGTTGGTACTAGAAGAAGTGAGCTTGAAAGAGTGGGGTGGTGGTCAGAGCCTAGGATGCTTGAAGCTGATACTTGGGCAGGAAAGCAGTTATTAAGGAAAATGGGATGAAAGACAAGATTACTGAAAATGAGGAACATAAGAAATTTAGAGGTTGGGAATTAGATCAATCATCAATGTATATGTGATATCAGCAAAATAATGGAGAAAAGAGAGAAATAATTAGCCGGATACAAACGTCTTCAATATTATATAAATGCTACGTTGTCATTTTTATTATCAGCATTTTAATTCAGTTTGTATCAGTTGTCTCTTCTGGACTGTAAGGAAGTGACAAGGGCAGATATTAAAATTTTATGGTCAACACCAGATATCCAAAATGTCCGATAGCACTGTATGGTCTTTATGGTTTATGAGGCAATTTCACATGCATTATATCATTTTATTTTCATAGTTATCTAGTGAGAAAATTAAAGATGGTATTGTTATAAGAGCTTTGTAGATGAGGAAATTGAAGTTTGATGATATTAAGTCATTTGCAAAAGTTTTCACGGCTAGAAATATAACGTTTTTCTACCAAAACGTATCGCACATGGACATGTTTTGAGGATGGTAGATGGAAGAGATTTATTAAGTAGCACAACCAAATATATTGATCTCATTTCTTTGCTGTTTTTTATAAAAGCCTTGTGTTTGCATGAACATTTTTCTGCAATGGCAATTTATAGTAAGGGAATGTATTTTTAAATTCTGAAACCGATTTTAATTTTTTTTTCATTTTTCCTTTCCTCTTCCTGTCATTAGTTAAACATAAAATACTTTTTTGTTGAAACATTTAGTAATTCATAAGATGTCTTAGTTATTATAAGACAAAATGTTATTGAGTTAAGAGTATACATGCTATTTAAAAGGCTTTAGACCACTCGATGGCAATGTGTTTGGTTTGGGCTTTTTTTAGCCTAACTGTACTTGAATATAGATGTAAAAGAGTAAATAAAATACTGGGAACAATAATTCAACAGAATATTAAACATAAGGATAATAAATCCAAAATCAAACTTGTTGCCATTGAGTTGATTCCAACTCATAGCAACCCTGTAAGACAGAGTAGAACTGCCCCATGGGGTTTCTAAGGCTGTAATCTTTATGGAAGCAGACTGCCACATCTTTCTCCCATGAAGCAGCTGGTGGGTTCGAACTCCTGACCTTTCGATTAGCAGCAGAGCACTTAACCCACTGCACCACCAGGGCTCCATAAGTATAATACCCCGTTGCCGTCGAGTCGATTCAGATTCATAGCGACCCCCTAGGGCAGAGTAGAACTGTCCCAGAGGGTTTCCAAGGGTGAAATCTCTACTGAAGCAGACTGCCACATCTTTGTCCCATGGAGTGGCTGGTGGGTTTGAAACGCCAATCTTTTGGTCAGCAGCCTCTCACTTTAACCACTGCGCCACCAGGGCTCCTCCCATAGGTATAACAGACACAACAAAATAATAAATATATTGGATAATAAATATAACAAGATATTTTATTAATTAGTCCAATTATGAAAGCTTTAAGATTCTATCAATAGACTATGGAAAAGGTACAAAAATATTCAATATCTGTTCTTTTTTAAAAGAAAAAAGCTCTGTGAGAAAACTAGAAATAGAAGAGTGCTCCAATTGTATAATAAAGACTAACCATCTTACACAGAGATTTAGTATAATTAATGATGACATTCTGGAGACATTATTTATAAAACTGGCAACAAAATAAAAATGTTCTTTATAACCAATTTTATTTAGGATTTTCTGGAAAGTCATGCCAATGCGATAAGACATTAAACAGAATTAAGAGTTCTAATTCTTGACAAGGAAGAGGGAAAAATATCTTTCTTTTTTCCACATCTTATTCTTAGAATACCAAAAGTCATCAAATAAATGATTTATTTAAATCGATTGAAGAAAAAAAAAGGTACAATAACATGACCAGTATGTCAACATCTTTCTTGTATCCTACCAGTAACCAATTAGAAAATGTAATGGAGAAAAAAAATGACTTATTTGTAATGGAATTATTAAATGCCTGAGGATAATTCTAACAAGAAAATATAGTATCTGTTTTAAGAAAATTATAGAACTTCTCTGAAAGATTGAAAAGATGATTTGAATAAAAAAAGGATGCATTGTTCTAGACAAGGAAAACTGAAATGGGTAAAAGTGCCAATTAACTAAAATTTAGTAAAATTAACTGAAATTTAGTAAAATAAATATCTGTTTATAATTTAAAAAGCATTACTAGCTAACTAAGATTAGAAAGAAAATTCCCTAATCTAATACTGAGTAGTTTTAAAAAAATGCAGCAAATATTGTACTTAATGGTGAAAAGTTTTTCCTGTGAAATTGAGAAAATACAAGGATGCCCACTATCATCACTATTCAAGATTGTATTGGTTGTCCTACCCAGGACAATAAGACCAGAGAGAGAAGTAAAAGTCATGAGGCTGGGAAAGAAAAAATGAAAAACAAAAATCTCATTATTTGCAGGTGATAAAATTTTGGTATTTAGCTATTCCAAAATAATTTACAGATAAACCATTAAAGTGAATAAGCACATATAGCAAAGTCACAGGATACAAGGTCAATGTACAGAATTAATTCTATTTCTATACAAGAGCAACAAATACCTAGAAAATGAAATTTTAACAAGATACCATCTGTAACTACAAAGAAATCAAATACCTAGAAAATCAACTTAGCAAAAAAAAAGACCTCTGTAGTGATGATTACAAAATACTAGAGAAATAAAGAGGACCTAAATAAATGGACGTATATAACACCTTCATGGATCGGAAGACTCGGTTTTGTAAAGATATTATATCCTCATATTGATTTATGTATTATTGCAATCGAAAACCCAGTAGGTTTTTTTTTTTTTCTGGTGGTGGTGGGTGGTGGGGAGGAGGTGAAAAGTGGCATAAATTTATATAAAAAATGGCGAGCAGATTCTAAAATCTATATGGAATTGCAAATAACCAACAAGTCAATACATATTGACCAAAAAAAAAAAAAAAAAGCAAAGCTGGAGGACTTATACTACCAGATATTAAGTCTTATTATCAAACTGTAGTAATAAGACAGTAGGTATTGGCACAAGGATAGAAATAAGCCAATGGAACAGAAGAGTCCAGAAAGAGATGTTCATCTGCCTCATGACAAAGGTGACGCTACAGAGTTGTGGAAAATATTTTTTTCCATAAATAATACTGAGTCAAGTTGTTATCTAAATGAAAAAAAAAAAAACTATATCTTGACCCTTCCCTCTTAGGTTACACACAAACCATTCCTAATGGATTGTAGATCTAAAACATAATGTAAAGCAATAAAGATTTCAGAAAAAGTGGTGGGAAAATACTTTTTGGTGTTGGGTTAGGCAAAAGTTTCTTTAACAGGGCACACATGCACACACAAATATTAAAGAAAAAAAAAAGAACATTAAAATTAAGAATTTCTAGTGCTCAAAAGATACTATTAAGATTATTTGTGCCTCGGTCAGGAGGGGCCAGGCTAGGACCGGAGAAGACAACGTGGTAAAAATCTTCCTTCGGTGGGCGACGTGGAACAGGTGCTGAGGGGCATTTGCTACAGGGATGCCGGAGCGTGGGAAAAAGTGAGCTGTAGCAGAAGACGGGGAAGAACCCACGACCAAGCCAGAGGCCAAGAGTAAGACCGGAGCGAAGAAAAACGAAAAAGACGCAGCAGGAGCGGGGCCAGTCCTGTACGAGGACCCCCAGATCTGAAAACCTTACCTAGTGGCGAATCTGCCACACTTCAGATCTGCTCCTGGAATGTGGGTGGGCTTCTAGCCTCGATTAAGGGGAAAGGTTTAGAGTGGGTGAAAAATGAAGCCCCAGATCTTCTGTGCCTCCAAGAAACCAAGTGTTCAGAGAAAAAGCTACAGCTAAACTTCAAGACCTGCCTGGACTGGCTCATCGGTTCTGGTCAGCTCCTTCGGACAGGGAAGGGTACAGTGTGTATGGGTCTACTCTCCCGCCGGTGCCCACTCAAAGTCTTTTACGGCATAGATGAGGAGGAGCATGATCAGGAAGGCCGGTGATCGTGGCTGTATTTAATGGATTTGTGCTGGTAACACAAAACCTGATGAAGGCCGGCATCTCCTGCGATTAGAGTGCCAGCGGCGCTGAGTTGAAGCCTTTCGCAAATTCCTGAAGGACTTGGCTTCGTTCAAGCCTTTTGTCTTATGTGGCGAGCTCAACGTGGCTCAGGAAAAGATTGGCCTTCACAACTTCATGGGAAACAAGAAGAATGCTGGCTTTACTCAACAAGAGTGCCAAGGCTTTGGGTAATTGCTGCAGGCTGTGCCACTGGCTGACAGCTTCTGGCACCTCTACCCCAATACAGCATATGCCTGTATCTTTCGGGCCTACCTGATGAATTCTCCATGCAACAATGTGGGCTGGCACCTTGATTATTTTTGTTTTCTCTCTCTCTGTTACCTGCATTGTGTGACAGCAAGATCTGTTCCAAGGCCTTAGACAGTGATCACTGTCCTGTCACTCAACTCAGCACTGTGACACCTCCCAAAATCACTTTGAACCTGGAAAACAAGCCCCCCAAATAGCATTTCTTCTCTAAAATTTTCTCTTTTGAGAAATCTGCACTGCATATGCCTTCTAAAATAATATGAATCTTCCAAACAGGCTCCTAGTGACAGATTTTGGTTTCTATCTTGATTTTTTTAAGCCCAAGATTTTTGTTTTATGGGAGTTTTTGCTTGTTTTTACATTAAGCAAAAGCTATTGATGACTTCCTTTGAACTGTTCATGTGAAAAAGCCACAATTTCCACCACCACCCCACCCCCAAGAAAAAATACTAAGTGAGTAAGGAAGCAAGATACACAGTGAGAGAAGGTATTTGCAATATGCATACAAGAGACTTGTGTGCAGAATATAAAAAGGACAAGTTAATAGAAAATAGCCAAATACTCAATAGGAAATGAGCAAAAAATTTGATAACTTTACAAAAGAGAATACCCAAATGGTGAATAACTATATGAAAAGGTACTCAACTTCATTAGTCATAAGGAAATACAAATTAAAACTATAATTAGATGACATTACAAACATCAGAATAGCTAAAATGAAACAATCAGACAATACAAAGTGTTGGTGAGGATATGGAGCATATGGAGGATACGGAGGGAGTGTAAGTTGAGCTACTTTGGAAAACTCTTTGGTAGTATCCATGAAATCTGAGCACATGAATACTGCCTTAGTCATCTAGTGCTGCTATAACAGAAATACCACAAGTGGATGGCTTTAACAAAGAGAAGCTTATTCTCTCACAGTCCAGTAGGCTAGAAGTCCGAATTCAGGGTATCAGCTCCAGGGGAAGACTTTCCCTTCTCTGTCGGCTCTGGAGGAAGGTCCCTGTCATCAGTCTTCCCTTGGTCTGAGAGCATTTCAGCACAAGAACCTCAGGTCCAAAGGACACGCTCTGTTCCCAGTGCTGCTTTCTTGGTAGTATGAGGTCCCTACGTCTCTCTGCTTGCTTCTCTCTTTTGTATCTCAAAAGAGATCAGCTTAAGACACTATCTAATCTTGTAGGTTTCATCAATATAACTACCACTAATCCATCTTATTACATCATAGTGATAGGATTTACAACACATAGGTAAATCACCTCAGATTACAAAACGGTAGATAGTCATACAATACCGGGAATCATGACCTAGCCAAGTTGACATATTTTTGGGGGACACAATTCAATCCATGACAAATACCCTATGGCTTAGCAATTTTAAATTGGTTTACGTACCCATAAAAAGATAAATACTAGAATGTTCACGGCAGCCCTGTTTGTCTCGAACTGGACCAGCCCGAATGTTCATCAACAATAGAATGGATTAAAAAATGATATATTTATTAAATGGAACACTAGTGCAGTGAGAATACAACTACATGCAACAAAAAAGATGAATTTCAGAAATCAAATACTGAGCAAAAGAAGCATGCATAAAAAAATAGATACTGCTTGGTTCCATTTCTACACACTAGACAAAACTAGTTACTCGGTGCCTCTTTCTATTATACCTAGACCTGTACCTCTGTCTGTACCTGTACCTATACCTATATCATCTCCTAGGAGTTCTTAGTGATTCTGCTTCTCTGGTTGAATTTTGACTGATACAATCCACAAATGTTTTTGTCTGAATAAATCCATTCCTAGGAATAATTCTAAAGACATGTTTTAATAGAACCAAAAATAGCTGGGGGAGACATATCCATAAATCTGTGGAGGGAAGTATGGGGTATGTAAACAGGAGAAAATGAGGGGCAAGAAGTTCAGACTTCGAAGTAAGATTTATTGAACTATTCTGTGTTTTAATTCCAACCTTATAGGGTCGTTGAGGAGATTAAATGAAGTAATAGATAAACTGTGCTTCATATTTAATAGGCTCAATAACTTCTACTTTTAAAAAGTTATTTCCCTGTTTTTAATACCCAGAAGAAATTATTGAGTATGTATGTACTATGTGCAGGTAGTATTCTGGGCATTGGAAATACAGCAATGAGAAAAACAAGCAAATAAATAAATACTTGATTTTATGGATCTCACAATAAACAAAGAGACATTTTTAAAAATGTGATAAATGGAGATAAGTCATAAAGAGAAAACTAAAGCAGAAAAGGAGGATAGGGATTGATGAGGAGTGAATTTTAGATAAGATGGCCCAAAATTGGAAACAAAAATCTAAATACGTGACATTAGGATGTTATTTTAGTATATGTTTTCAGTGACTGAAGTTATGCAGTGATTAAAATGAGAAAAGTAAATATGGAAAATATGTAAGAGGTACTTTTTAATGTATACAGCTGAATACTTACTACTTATACTGTTCTAACGATGTAAAATATGTATTCAAGTAACATTTTAATATAAAATATATATGATTTATCATATAAAATATAAACACTGAAAAATTTTGCGAAATATGAGTCAATGCTACAAAATGGAAATTTGTCCCATGGAAAGATCATAATTTCCTAAAATAAAAGGGAAATGTATGGTAACAAGTTGCATATCATTTGGCACAGCAAATTTTATCAAAGATTGTGCATTTCAGAAATCTAATTGAGTTACTGTTACCTTGACTTGAAGTAAATGTAAATAAGCATAGAAAGTAGGTCACATGCATATGAATGGACTGGAATGCAGACACTAGATCCTTCTTTTAAAGTAAGATATGTTATATACAAAATTTTTGGTTGACCTTGGGGAAATATATTGATAAATGCAAACTAGTGTTCAAAACAATTGCAAAATTAACAACAAATAACTATATATGTACATAAATGCATATTTTCGAAGAGTTTTTTGATTTTTAGACCCCCAATAAAGAGCTACAGGGTTTTTTATACAATTTTTTATATAACTCGTTAAGATATTCCTTATAGCAAAGACAAGAATAGTTCCCTATGAGGGCAATTAGCTCTTATTCTTTGTCATCTTCAAAGAGTCTCTCAATCCCTAACACAATCATAGTTCTATAATTTTGTCTGATTAATAAATGATACTGAGTGAGTGTGGCACACTTAATTCACTTCATCACAATTTCTGGGTGGTGAGAGGAGAACTACAAAAAGGTAAAGACCAGGTCATCATGATCCAGTTAGGAACTCAGAAACCCTAGTAGGGGTGGAGAAAGTAAGATTTTCTGCCTTACAGCCTGGTACCAAACCAAAGAGACTGAGTACCAGAAGGGAGGAGAGTATCTGACAGGCTAAGATGATAATAATGTATGTCTATAATACAAAAAAAAAAAAGAAACTCATTGCCTTTGAGTGGATTCCGACTCATAGCTACCCTATATAGGACAGAGTAGAGCTGCCCCATGGGGTTTCCAAAGCTGTAATCTTTGAGGAAGCTGATTGCCACATCTTTCTCCCTCAGTGCAGCTGGTGGGTTCAAACCACCAACCTTTAGGTTAGCAGCCAAGCACTTAACCACTGTGCCACCAGGGCTCAAGGACAGTAATATAATTTACAACGGAAATTCATGAAATGTTAAGGACACAGTTTAAAATCTTGCCTTAGAAATAACAAGGAAGTATCAACATTCAGAGAAAAGGAATACGATATAGAACTTGGCAAAAGTTTACTGTGTGAGAAGAGAGTTATCAAGGATAATTCTGTAGCTTTATTTTTTTCTTTCTTAGATATTCAGAGATTGGAGATAGTTTTTTTCCAGTAACAAAGAAGTTGGTTAGAGGCAGTGTCACATATAACTAGCTGAGGGAAAGAGGTCAAAAGAGAAAGCTGTACATAGGCACAAGTGTGAAGTTGCTGACTGTGGAATTTCAGACTGTTAATCTGGCAGCCCAACTTCCTTTTGGAAGTGCTGAGTTACGTAGGCTTCCTTCCCTTTAAACTCCCTCCGATACTGAAGCCGAAATGAAATGTTCTCCCTTGAAAATTTACTAGAAAACTTACCTTGGTCCTTCTTCCTTAACCAAAGACTGATGTCACTGAACCTAAGAATAAATATAATGATTTGGGATTACATTTTATAGACTAGTCACTTTGTTAGAACATGGTAATGAGGTGAACAAGGTCAACATTACGATCCATCTGAGGATATTATAACTTCATTTTCCTTCCACAGCCATAGAAATGGTCCCTCACCCTGCTCAGTCATCATACACTGGTCAGAGGGGCTGACTAACCAGTTGGTCAGTATAAATTCACCATCTGTAGAAAAATAATTCACAGTATATGCTCTGAGCATACCATTTTAGTTCTCACTCACATACCTGTCTGAGGTTGTTTCTTATTGGTCGGCTACTCGCCACCATGCAGTAATTCAGGAACCCCAATTACTTCTATCCTATAGGTTTGTTATCCTCTACTGCCTTGTTATTATAAACACCCAGTGAGCAAAAAGAGGAAAGAGTGGTGAAAGCTCACACACTTCTTGATTTCTTGTCATAAATTCTCTAACATACCTTTGTGACATTCATCATTTTTGTTCACATTATTTTGTTGAAAATTAGGCAAATGGCCACAGTACATTTGGAGTAGTCCCACTAACAACTGGACACAACGGAAGGTTGTTGTTGTGTGCCACTGAGTCAATTCCGACTCATAGTGAGCCTATAGGACAGTCGAGAACTGTCCCATAGAGTTCCCTAGGCTGTAGTCTTTACTGGAGAAATCACCAGGTCTTTCTCTCACAGAGTTGCTGGTAGGTTTGAACTGCCAACCTTTTGGTCAGGATCTGAGTGCGTAACCGTTGTGCCACCAGGAGAAGCGTACAGTTTGGTGGACTCTTAGTGCCTAAGCCACTCATCTTTTCTCTATTAAAATGTTTTAAATGCCTGTATTTTTCTCATAATTTTCCCCCTGGTAAACTGCTATAATTATAGAATTATACTTGAATTGTCTCTGAAGACTTGGTAAATCAGTAAAATAAAAAAAAAGCACCATTATCTTCCTAATATTACAAGAAAGAGTACTCAATGATATTTCCTCCATGGTAATTAAATGTTTCACTTGGGTGCAATTATTATGAAGACTCAGGCATCAATAGTTTGAACATACTTGGAACTCAGTCTATCAGATTTGCCAGTGGAATAATTTATCCATATAAATTTCTACCCTTACTCCTGGGAACACAGTTTTAATAAGAGCATCCAGATGGTTCTCCAACTTCTAAATAGTTTTATGTTCTACCATTCTGTTTGTAAATTGATTTGTAGTATTTCAGGTAATGTGTTATACACACAATAGTATATATGACTTTTGTCTTTATGCCAACCATAAGAGTCTATTTAACCCACTATCCAACTGAAATACAGGACATTTGCAATGAAAACAGTGGAAAATAATGTTGCGATGCTGGTAATTAACATAAAAAACCTGTAGATGAAAAGTCATTTTGAAAAGTCATTTTTTGAATATAAGATATTTAATTAAAAATGCTGACCCTATAGTATATAAAACAGTTATAACTACGCATACTTGATTTGATAATAGCTGGGTTTACTTTTTTATTATTTAGAAAAATACAATTACACTAGTTAATATTTGTATTTGCACACTTGGATAAGTCCGCATTCTATCATGGTGAACTATGGTTAAACTTCACAGCCCCAATTGTAAATACTTGGAACAAGTCATAACCAGTTTTCTTGCAAAAGGTCCCAGTACACATTTACATTAATTCTGGTTCCTTAATAGGCTGCTTAGCAAGCCGTTTCTATATGGGAACCTGCACTAGGAGAAATGAGAAATACCCGTTTTTTCTGCATGTTAGCAACTTGGCAGTCCTGGGCAACGATACTGGTGTCACCAAAGCCTGTGCACGGAGCCATTTATATTTATTGTAAGTCAAAGATGGAATGACTTAAAGGAAAAATACAGCATAATTTAAACAATGCTATACCAAGTAGTAATCTATTAAAACAAAAGTTTTTTAAGAATTTGTTACAAGAAACTAAACACATTATTCAAGATCCAGGCGGTGATCAGGAAAGTGAGTGTCTGATGTGCAGTAAAGGACAATGTCATTGGAAATGAGGAGGTGAAGGAAATGAGAGCTCGGGTGGCCGGAGCAGTCGTGTACATGGATGTAGAATTCATCCAAAGTCACCACATCCCTTGGGGCCAGAACCTCTCCAATGATTAAGGCAAGATGGCAGATATGGCAACAAGGAGAGAGAGTTGAATGTTATGGTGTCTCCTTGGGGCCAGAACCTCTCCAATGATTTAAGGCAAGATGGCAGATATGGCAACAAGGAGAGAGAGTTGAATGTTATGGTGTCTCAAAAGGTAGATATTTGAGGGGAAGAATGAGTCTGTAATGATCTGGAAGCAGCAAAGGAGAGCAAGGAATGTCCCAATATTATCATCTGTCCTGAAGGATATGGGTTAAGAAAAACAAAACAAAACAAACAACAGCCAGTACCTGAGAGACTGGGGGGGAAGCAATACTCTTAGAAACAGCGAGTTTCAGTTAAGAGTCCCGGATGAAGAGATGGCAGGAAGAAGGGGCAGAAGGAAGGGGCTGGGGATACAGAGTAGCTTGTTGTGGAATAGCAGTTACAAAACACCCAAGAAGTTGTTGACAGGTATGAGAAGGGTGGAGAGCCGAGTGAGTTCTGAAAAGTTTCTGACTGGTCTG
Source organism: Dugong dugon (assembly GCA_030035585.1). Classification (NCBI taxonomy): domain Eukaryota; kingdom Metazoa; phylum Chordata; class Mammalia; order Sirenia; family Dugongidae; genus Dugong; species Dugong dugon. Next base: position 112,854,125 of record CM057468.1, on the reverse strand, counting down.
GCTGATGGTTCAGTAGAACATCGGTGTCAGACCCCCATCACTTTGGAAGCTGACTGATGATTGCAGGAGTAATCTGGTGGCTTTAGCCTCAAGAGAACAGGTTGGAGCCCTAGCAGGAGAAGACGTAGTCAGACTGCTATGGTCAGAACCTTCAGGACTTGAGAATTGGTGCCATGACCTATGTGGGGACAAAACGCATTATCTGTATCCAGGATATCAGTGAAGTCAGCATGAAGATGTCATGAAGACATCTCTCTTACTTACTCTTATTCGCAGTTTTGACCATGCTGTTGCAAAATGATAGAGCTGGAAGGCACTAAGGAAGCAGGAATCCGTGGAGGCAATCATGAAGAAAAATCCTTCTAACAGAGAAACCAATAAGCCCTGAGAAAGCAGAGGCCTCATATTCATTTGCATATATCACAGTGGAAAATGCAACACCATTGTTGGCTAAATTATTTTTATTATGTTTCTATAAATAATACTCATAAAATAATTGAAAATTAAAGGATATAATTTACTTAATAAGGCTGTACTTTTAAACATCTACCTTATTTATAAAATTCCTATTGGGCTTTAATGAAAACAAATAATTAGTTTACTAGCCCAGATATTAAATGTCACTTATATTTAATTATAAACTCATTGCAAATCTAATATCTATTCTTCCTTCCTTAAAAGAATTTGAACTTTCTTACCCTTGTCCTTTTCTATCCTTGGAAAAACTGGTATTCTGCTTGTTAGTTAATGCTATATTATTCTTTGAAGCTGGTTCCCACTGTCCACCCTAAGTCCAAAGTTAAGGATTCAGACCTCAGGTGTGAACCAGGTATGACTCTTCATTTTGCAAACTTGTGTCCTGAGCTACAGGGGGATGTGATGAGAAATTGAGGATGGATTCAGAGCAAACTAATCTCCAACTCCACAGATGAGAACACAACATAACACCTCTGACCTGCGGATGGATCAGCAACACTGATTTCTATCTGACAGGAGAAACACAACACTAAAAACAGTGATTTTTTTTTTTCCCCTGAGTAAAATTCGACCATCATTCTTTGAATGTGCTGATCCAGAGTTTCCTCACAAGCATAAAATATATTTTCTTATGAATAATTTTTTTTTGGCCTGTATTTGTTTTGTGTATTCCTACTAATTAGTACATAAGGCTAAAAGAAGGAGCTCTGGTGGTGCAACAGTGAAGCACTCAACTCCTAACTGAAAGGGTGGTTGTTAGAACCTATCCACGGGCTCTGCGGGAGAAAGGCCTGACAATCTGCTTCCATAAAGATTAAAAAAAAAAAAAAAACACTACCATCGAGTCTATTCTGACTCCTAGTGACCCTATAAGACAGAGGAGACTGCTACGTCTTTCTCCCATGGAGTGGCTGGTGTGTTTGAACTGCCGACCTTTCAGTTAGCAGCCAAGAGGTTTAACCACTGTGCCATCAGCCTAGAAAACCCTATGGGGCAGTTCTGCTCTGTCATGTAGGGTCGCTATGAGTCAGAATCGACTTGACAGTTCCTAACAACAACAATAACAAAGGCTAAAAGACTTGAGGCTGATTTTGGAAAAGTAGTACTGTTAAGTCTTTATGGTGTAAGGAATGGGGGAAAATGAACAAAGAATAGGAGCGAAGTTGGGTAATGACAATAATAACTATCACTTACTGAGTACCATATGTGAGGTGCTGTGCCAATGTTTTGCATACATTATGTCATTGAATCTTTTGAGTTAGGTCTATGGAAGCTGAGAAATAGTGTGAGTGTGTTTCCCTAAATTAAATAGCTCTTAAGTGGGGGAGGAATCAGGGCAGAGAGCCCAGATCTCTCATATTCCCAAAGTGGGCGCCATTGGCTTTTAATTTATACTGTCTATTGTTAAATTGAGGGCAAAACGGCACATTACTGTCAAATTTGCAGTTTAAAAGGCCATTGTGTTAATCTATCTGAGATTACCATATTTTTCTCAAAAAGTGTGCCCATGTAAACAACATGGACACATCTCTCTCTCTCTCACACACACACACACACCCCCATATAAAACTCACGAAAATCACAAAATTATGTAAAAAGTTAATGGTATAGTGCATCCATGCATATACCTCACACGTCTCGTGACATTTCCAGAAGTGAATTTCAGCCTCATTCACCCTCATTCCATAGTCCCAAAATGTTACTTTTGATCATATATGTATAATAAAGGTATAAACCATGGTCAAGAAGTCAGGGATCGAGTTTGGTGGTACCGCGGTGACCAGAAAATAAAGAACTGAAACTGCGCGTTCGTTTCTATGAATTTAAGTTGATAATTATATCCCCATCACTTCTGAGTCATCAATCGAAACCTTGAACCTACTGAATCCTGCCCATAAATCATGTACTATCAACTGGAAAGGTAAACAAAGCGAAGCCTGCACTGGCATAAATGGCGTTAAGTAGCCATCGATAAGAATCTCGACTCAGTCTTCACTGGCATAATTATCACAGTCGTCTTCTGACTCTGGCTTTTAACTGGAGGAGTAAACAAAGCAAAACTGATACATGATCACTCTTGGCTCAACGGGCTCAACCGAAATGCGAAAACCTTATGGGATCATCTTTAGTGAAACCATTAAGCTATGTTAGGTCTGCTTATCTCATAGTCTAATTACATCTTATTAGCACCAATTTCTTTGATCAATGATCAGAAGTCACCTTAGTCATATGCTTACAAGCAAATAAAAAGATCTTGCTTCTTTTATACCTCACATATGAATTTTGCGATCTCTTTACTAGAACCAGCCAGTTATCAATTATATTGTGCATATTTTTTCAGCTTGTAAATCTTAGAACCCTTTAGGATCATGGAAGGAATTAAATGCAAGTTCTACACTGATGACATCAAACTGAAAGTCGTTGTGGGCGTGGAGAAACAAGCAACAGAGCAGCAGCAAGAAGTTCAAGGTTGGAGAGCGGGCCATTCAAGAATGGAGAAAGGAGAAAATGAATCAGAGAAAATATGCATGCTGTGGGCCCAAAGCAAAACGGCCTGAGCTGGAGAATGACTTCAAAGAGTGGCTTATTTCTCAAAGGGAACAAAATGAAGCTGTCTCTGCCATCGCAATTCAGATCAAAGCAAAGCTTCAGGCAAATGAAAGAGGAATCCCAGATTTTAGGCAAGTTTCACCTGGATTTCTAAATTCATGAAAAGGAATGACCCTTCTGTGAGAATGAGAACCACTGATGATGATAATGAATGAAAAACTAAAGTGGCTCATTTTAAGATGAAAACACAATTTCTTCTGGTGATTTTTATTTGTTGATTCCAAAGACATTGATTATTAAAAATTTTATTTCATTTTAAGATTTATGAAAGTAATAAAATATAAACAGCATCTTGTTCTTGTAGTTTTAGGCCTATAATCATTTCTTACTTCTTAATTTCTAGCTCTTTGTGCATTCCAACTCTTTAGTTTTAGCACAGTGTCCCGTTTCCATCACAATCTCATTCAGTTTACCATTGATCGCACTTGGTTTAGGAAAATACCCACCTTCAATGACGTTTCCATGAGATGAGTTTTATTCCGAGAACATTAAAACTGTTGGACAGGAAGAAAAAAAATTGAAATTGAAGTCAGCAACATGTAAAAAAATATTGGCATATTACACTCACAAAAATAACACACTGGGGGGAGACTTGCATGGTTTGCAAAAACGTATATAACACACGTTATTTGTGTAAAAATTTGATAAGTCTCTGTTCCAACCTCCAGGTCATTTATTGCCCTAGTATCTGATTTGTAGTTTCTTCCTTGGGACTGCATGGATTATTTCCCTTAATAGTAAATTCAAGAGTAATTCCCTATACCACTTCAAAAGAATACAGAAAATTTATTTCATCTGGGTAATGTTCTTCTAGATGTTGAGTTTACAGCAATGAACCAAACAGGTAAAAGTCTCTACATTCGTGGAATTTGCATTCCAGTTTAGGAAATAAACAATAAACACATTAAATAAGTAAAAATATAGTGACATAAATTTATGTTAGAAAATGTTAGATGCTAAAGAGTGAAATAAGAAGCCCTGGCAATCTGCTCCCACAAAGATTACAGCCTAGAAAACCCGATGGGCAGTTCTACTCTGTCACATAGGGTCGCTATGAGTAGAAAATGAACTCTACAGCACTTCACAACAGCAACAAGGAGTAAAATAAAATTGGGGAGTGCTGGTGGAGGGATGGGGGTTACGATTTTTAATAGTGGGCTAAGGAAAGGACTCACTGAGAAGGAACATTTCAGTACAGACCTGAATGACTGGAAGGAGCAAGTCATAAAATACAAAGATGAGTTCCCAGATCAGCCAGGAGGCCAGTATGGCTGGATGAGAAAGACTGAGGGAAAAAGTAAGGCCAGATGAGTTCAGGGAGATCAAAGAGGGTGGCTGATTATGCAGGGCCCTGTAAACCACTGCAAGGACACCATCAATGGGAAGTCATTGCAGGGTTTCGAGAGAAGTGACTTAATCTCATTTATGAGGAATAGGGTTACTCTGACTGCTATGTTGAGATTGAGATCAATTAGATGATAAGAGAAAAGAGGACACGGGTAGAATAAAAACAATCAGTAGGGCAGCTATAATGATTATGCAAATGAGAGATGGTGGTGGCTCAGAGCAACGGGGTACCAGTGGAGATATGGGGAGCGCCTGTCTGAATAAATCAGAAGATAGAATCAACAGCATTTGTTTCTGGATGGAGTGGGAGTGTGTCTTCGTTTCCTAGGGCTACTGTAACAGAAATACCACAAGTGGGTGGCTTTAAAGGATAGAAATTTATTTTCTCACAGCTCAGGAGGCTAGAAGTCCCAATTTAGGGCACCAACTCTATGGGAAGGCTTTCTGTCTCTGTTGGCTTTGGCTGAAGATCCTTGTCTCTTTCCTCGTCTGTAGCCCCAATGTTCCTCGGTTCCTTGGCAATCCTCAGGTGACATCTATCTGTCCCCCTACTGCCCTGTCCACACGTTGCCCCCTTTGTGCTTGCTTGTCTCTGTGTCTACGCTGCTCTTTATAACTCAGAAGTGATTAATTAAATTTAGGACACACCTTACACTGATAGGAGTCCTGGTGGTGCAGTGGTTAAGAGCTCGGCTGCTAACCAAAAGGTCGTCAGTTCGAATCCACTAGCTGTTCCTTGGAAACCATATGGGGCAGTTCTAGTCTGTCCTATAGGGTTGCTATGAGTCAGAATCAACTCAACAGCAGGTTTTTGTTGTTTTCTATACTGATAAAAAGCCTCATTAATATAACAAAGAAATCCCTATTCCAGAATAGGATTACATCCACAGGTTAGGGCTTGGGATTCCAACACATATTTTGGGGGGACACAATTCAATCCATAACAAAGTGTAAGAGCGTTGTCAAGGACAATATCAAGATTTTTCTTCCAAGAAATGGGAAAGGTGATGCTAACTGAGGAGAGGAAGCCCAGGGTTAGGGGTTAAGGTGGGGAATCAGAGGCTTGTTAAGTTTTAGATGCCCGTCAGACATCCGAGAGAGGCTAACCTGAAGACAATTTCCTGAGAGAAGTCCAACAGTTGTCAGCACGTAAATCGTATTTAAGGTAGGATCAGCTACATAATTTGTGGGATTTGAAAATGCAGGCTCCCTTTTACAAAAATCATTGGTGGGTGAATTTGGGGCTTACACCACCCACAAGGCCACTCCAGTGTTTCTCTGTAAACTTCTGTAACTTAAAAAAAAATTAAACACTTCTGGTAGTCACTGAGGAACCCTGGTGACACAGTGGTTAAGCGCTCAGCTGCTAACCAAAAATTAGGCGGTTCAAACCCATCAGCCACTCCACATGGGAAAGATGTAGCAAAATGCTTCAGTAAAGATTTGCAGCCTTGGAAACCTATGAAGCGGTTCTACTCTGAACTATAGGGTCACTATGAGTCAAAATCAACTCCATGGCAAAGGGTTTGGTTGGATTTTTGGTAGTTACTGAGACTGGGAAGTCCATTAGCTGAAGCCCTGATAAAAACATAATAAAATCCGTGTTTGGATGCGGGTGATACTTTGGTGGGCTCCCAAATGAGGGGATAGGTAGCAGAAGCAGAGAAAGACAGGCTTTAAGTACAAAGGGAGCTTTCTAGCTGGCCAAGCTGTGTCTGAAGCAGCCACACAGAAACTTTGCTGACTGTAGCAGAGAGGTGAGATGAAACCATCCAGGGAAAGACAGAGAAATAGTCGGGAATGAATAATGAACCTGTTTGTTATTGCATGGTGCAAATCAGTCTTGAGGATTAGGTCTCATAATATGTCACCTTAGCTATGAAGGGGTGGCAAACTTACCAGGTTGGATGTCAACAGTGTCCATGGAGGTGTGTGTGTGGGTGGCTGGTTGAAAGTAAAAGACTAATCTTCCTCCTGGGGTCATATAATCTCCTCCCTCCTCACTGGTCCTGGAATCTATAATGATTCCAGGCTATGACCTACATTCTGTAGAGCTTGGTGTGCACGGTGACCCTTGGAGAGAATGAAGAGGAAGCCATAATAGGCCCCAGAAAGATGTCATGTTAGTATGCTCCATGTGCCAGCTCCTCCCCAGCTTGGGACATTGCTGGAATGTGCTTCAGTGCTTCTGTCTGCTTCAGGTTCAAAATGTCCACGAGGCATGGAGGCAGAGGAGGGGACAGTCTATCGGTGGCTGTGATGGAAAAGAGACTCCCTTCCTTACGGGTGTTAGTATTTTGTAGTGACAGGGGCAGGAGGGAGCATAAAAGAAGTTTGGAAAAGAGATTGTCATTAACTTACTCAATACCAACGTCAGCATCTCTCAATGGCTGTATGTTGGTTAGAGGGAGTTGATGCAGTTCCCCCCTGCAGTCAGGTGAGCTATACCCTCAAGACGGAGAGCTGGTGTGTTATTCTAGGACTGCAGCTTAGACAATAAATGTGGCCTTGACATCAGCAAATAGGTTGGCTCCTGGGCATCATTTTACTATGCCTACTTTGGAGTATGGTTTTCACTGGCCAATTTTTTCAGAAGTCGACTACCAAGTCCTTCTTCTTAGTCTGTCTTAGTCTAGAAGCTCCACTGAAGCCTGTCCACCACGGATGACCTTGCTAGTATTTGAAATATCAGTGGCATAGTTTCCTGTATCACAGCAACAGGCAAGCCACCAGAGCATGACAAACTGACGGATGAGTGGTGGTACAGCCAGAATGCTCCTTAGAAGCAAGGATGGTGAGCCTTCATCTCATACTTTGGACATGTTATATCAGGAGGAACCAGTCCCTGGAGAAGGACATAATGCTTGGTAAAGTAGAGGGTCATTGAAAAAGAAGAAGACCCTCAATGTGATGGACTGACACAGTGGCTGCAGTGATGGGATCAAGCATAGCAATGATTGTGGGGATGGCGCAGGACCAGGCAGTGTTTCGTTCTGTTGTACATGGGGTGGCTATGAGCTGGAACCAACTGGACCACACCTAATAAGCACTTTGAAGTACATTACAAAAACCTTTTCCTGAACAGCAGGTAGGAAGAGGATGGCTGTCCGCTGCTCACTAAACCAAGCTGTCTGGGTTGGATAACTGACCAATAGCTCTGGTGGCACAACAGTTAAGCATTGGGGCGGCTAACTGAAAGGTTGACAGTTCAAATCCACCCTGCATGTCTGTGGAAGAAACATCCGGTGATCTGCTTCCTTAAAGATTACAGCCTAGAAAACCCTATGGGGCAGTTCTATTCCATCACATGGGGTCTCTATGAGTCTAAATTGTTTCAGTGGCACCTAACAACAACCACAGGCTATCTCTTGCCCTGTGCACCTGGAAAGATGCTTTGTTAGAATCATTTTAGAACAAAAGTTGTTGGTTAAATAATCTTTGCTGAGATACTGTTTTGTGCCTCTTAGTTTATAAAACCAGCTGCTGTCAAGTTGACCCTGACTCATAGCAACCCCACGTGCGTCAGAGTAGACCTGTGCTCTGTAGCGCTTTCAATGGCTTACTTTTCAAAAGTAGATCACCAGGCCTTTCTTTTGAGGCATCTCTGGATGAACTTGAACCTACAACCTTTTGGTTAGCAGCCAAATGCATTAACCATTTGCACCACCCAGGGACTCCAGACTCTTAATAAAGATTATATCATTCAACCCTGTAACTCCTCTATGAGAAAAGCGTTCTTTCCCCCATTTTGTAGATAAGAGGAAAATAAGTTCACAGAGCTTATAAGTGGCAGTGCCAGAATTCAAACCCAGGTCACTTAGCACATGCTTCCTCCCTGCATGGCTCAAGGAATTAGAATTGTCTAAACAAGTAGTTAAGACCTCAGCTGCTAATCCAAAGGTTAGCAGATGGAATCCACCAGCTGCTCCTTGGAAACCCTATGAGGCAGTTCTACTCTGCCATACAGAGTTGTTGTGAGTTGACACTGACTCGAATGCAATGGGTTTTTTTTTTTTTTTTTTTTTTTGTAGTTAAACGAAAATCCTGGTCACTTGGAATCAAGTGCTCATTCCTAATCTCTTAATACAATCTTTTCATTCCTTCTTAAATTATGGTGGTGCAGTGGTTAAGAGCTCAGCTGCTAATCAAAAGGTCAGCAGTCCAAATCCCTCAGCCACTCCTTGGAAACCCTATGAGATAGTTCTACTCTGTCTCGTAGGGTAGGTATGAGTCAGAACTGATTTGCTGGCGGCAGGTTTGGTTTTTTGGGATTCAGAATCTTATAATCCATGATGCTTAATGATTTGCTTTCTTTAGAATGAAAGTGGTGGCATTTTTATTTCTTTGCTGGTTTTGCTGTTGTGGCTTTCAATGAGGTTCTGACATACATCACTTTTTTATTGCGTTAAGTATTCAAAGATGAAGCTCAGAAACTCAGTCTGCTCATGGTCTAAGTCTCCATAACAAGTGCTGGGCCACTTGAAGAGTTTCAGTTTTAGAGTGGGATTTCGTATGGCTGCTTTTCCTGTATTAAACTCACATTTAAAAAAAAAATCGGAAATGGTTTTAAGACAGTACATAAATAAGATCAGCATTTTGGTGTGATTTGAGAGCATCCGTCGTGCCTAATGGAGATTTTGGTATACTAAGCAGAAAACTGTTTAATTGTAATGTCTGTGTTTATTACATTGTATTATGAGTTGGTGTGCTGAAAGGATAGGCCACAGTAATATATTTAATGTGGAAGCTAGTATTCCAGAATCTTCTTCATGCCTAATATTTAGCAAGATTAAATTTACTATATATTACAGAAATTATTCTGAATAAAATATCATATATATTTACGGTATCAGAGACAGTTTACAAGATTTTCAAAATATAAATATATTTATGTACTACTGAAATTAGTACTGTAAGGAGCCCTGGTGGTGCAGTGGTTAAGCACTCAGCTGCCAGCCGAAAGTTCAGCTCTTCGAACCCACCTAGCAACTCTGTGGGAGAAAAGACCTGACAATCTGCTCCTGTAAAGATACAGCCTACGAAACACAATGGGGCAGTTCTGTTCCATCACATAGGGTCTCTATCAGTCATGGTCGACTTGACAGCATACAACAATAACAACAATTATACATTTTAGCAAGACCAACAGATTAAGATGTTTAAAAATAATTCAGTTAATCACTATGAGTGTTCCTATTATTTCATAGCTTTTGGACCACTGGAGTTGTGTATTTTTTAAGCTAAATTGACTTGGAAGTGTCTGACTGGGAAAAAGCTGATGGTTACCTATTTGAGTGGCTTTGGAATATGTATGTGTGTGATTTGGACTTGGCTGTAACATTTCCTTATCTCCATGTCCTTTCTCTGCAGTCTATTTTCTGCATAGGTTTTTACAGCAGCTAGCTTGAGAGTAAGTAAGAATTCGGAGAGGATTAACTAACATCTGAGAAGCTTATGACTGTTTGTAATAATAGGTTGCCTGCATAGTAGATGGCAAAGCTTAGGGAAGTTTATGAGGTTTAAAGGCACATATCTACGTTTGTATCAGGACCTTCTTAATTTAAGTAGATCGTTAGCATTCTCAGATTTAGCCAGGGATTTCACGTCTTGGCAAGCAGCATGAGAGGTCATGACATACAGTAGTTTATCACTTTGCTGAGGGATATATGGGAATCATGCTGCCATTGAGGCTGTTTGCATGAGCCCAGCCTACAACCTAGGATCCAAACCTCATCACTTTGTGTTTCTTACTTAAAATGTCATCACCACTGGGTGGTAGCCGTTCCTGATGTCCATTTGACAGAGTGGGGGAACGGTGGAAAGTATATTCTGTGTGATTTGTGCAAATCACAAGGCTCTTAAAGATCTTCTTATATCTAAAAGTGATGCACAACTTCCAATTATTGTTTCTTCTAGAAACAATGACTTCTTGCATAGTTTCTTAGAAGTGTATAAGGAAAAGAACGCACGTTACCTACTCTAAAGACCACAAATCCAGCTGCTGTGGAGTCAGTTCAGACTCATGGCAACCTCATGTGTGCCACAGTAGGACTGCACACCATAGGGTTTTCAATGGCTGGTTTTTAGGAAGTGCATCACCAGGCCTTCTGAGAAGCCTCTGGGTGTACTTAAACCTCTATCCTTCAGTTAGCAACCAAGTCCATTAACCATTTGCACCACCCAGGGACTCCAACCTACTCTAAGGTAGTTTATATTCTAGTTGTGCATTTCATATGAATTAATGTAAATTTTAAATAATTAAAAATAATTACATAGTTACACATAAGCTTATGGCCCATTATATTCCTTTTTTAATGCTCTAGTGCTTAAAAGAAGTAAAACAAAATGATTATAACTAAAGTAAGATTTATTAAGGGGGACTTTTTGGGAGACGTGAACTTTGAAACCAACTAATTCTGTATTACTTTGTTGACATATACTCCCATATTCACAATGGGGTCTTAGGCCAGGCCACTCTTAGTGGCAGATAAATTAATCAGTTAACTTGATAACATACATAGTGTGATTTCACAGACGGGAACAGTCTCTGACCTGGTGCATGAAGTTCTCATGGTTTGTCCAGTCCTTTAGCTCAAGGCTTCGTCGGTTACAAGAAACCTTCTCCCCCAGAAAAGGGAAAGGAGCACTAGGATGATTCGGATATTTAGCCTTGAGGATGAGTGTTTCTTGATCATTTATTAAAAAGGACAGTTTATTCGGGCCTGAGGGATTGCCAGATAAAGTGTTAAGAACTTTCATTTTTGGAGGTATTATTAGAGTGAACAGATATTAATGAGGATAATAGATAAGCTAAGAGGAAGCTCTTCATAGTTTTACAACACAGCTTGTCTGTGGTCTAGGTATTTCGGCTTATTTGGGGAAATTATAGTTTGAGCTCAGGACATTAAATATGGAACTAGAGCAAACATTTTTGTTTTTAATAATTAAAATACTGTCATGTTTGCTCCCATACCACAATGAAAAAGTAAAATGCAATGATTTGGGGCTTGACTTTTTCAGCTGATTAACCTTTAGGTTGTAGGAAAAAAAAATCTTCCAGAGAGACTTTTCTTTATAATATGAGAACATATTACACAGGGATGAGTGTTAGGAATGATAAGGTAAGAAGAGGCTGGGGAGAATTTTCTCAATGCAGATGCCAGGACCCTATGCCAATAGGGCATATCTGAATCTTTGAGGGAAGGGGGTCTTATAGATTTTGTAAAAACACCCAAGTTTATTTTGACATGATGTTATTATTGAGAAAACTTCTGGAAGTATTCTTTAGAGGAGCTACATTAAAAAAAAAAAAAAAGTGAGTCACAATGGCATGCCTGCAATTTGCCAGGTTTTGTGATCGTTGGAATGAAGTAATGATGGGAAGATGCAAACACCAGCATTATTCAAGCAATGGTGTGCAGTGGTGATTTTCTGGAATGCTTCACTCCCACTCGATTTCCATGATACGTAATTTAGCTTTGGGTTAAGTTTATTGCTAGGAGATTATCACTTGGCCCTGCAGTACCTCCCTGAAGAAGGTCTGTGTGGCATAACGGGTTAGCCTTTTTCAAAAAGGTTCTCTTTTTCATAAAGGTTTGCCCCCTCTCTTATGTTTATTTATAATCTAAAATGGAAGCTAAACTCCACCTTCTTAGTTATTTGTTTGTTTTAAGGAATTGGGCTTACTAAACGATACAGCATCACTCACACACACTCTCAAGTTGGGATAAAAGAATGCTTGGCTATAATTAATGAAGGGCAATGCAAGAAGGCATCTTCTGATGCACCTTTAGCAGAGAAGCTGCAATAATTTTAGAGAATGGTTACTCTCTTTGCTTTTTCTTATATCAGGCTTACCAACATTCATTTTTCTTTTGTTTTTCCCTCTCCCCTCAGATGTACATCCAGACAACAACACTTACTGTCTCCATGAGTTTAAGTGCTTCGGTTTCTCTGGGCATGCTCTATATGCCCAAGGTTTATATTATAATTTTTCATCCAGAGCAGAACGTTCAGAAACGCAAGAGGAGCTTCAAGGCTGTGGTGACAGCTGCCACAATGCAAAGCAAATTGATCCACAAAGGAAACGACCGACCAAATGGCGAGGTGAAAAGTGAACTCTGTGAGAGTCTTGAAACCAACAGTAAGTCATCTGTAGACTTTCCGATGGTCAAGAGCGGGAGCACTTCCTAATAGATGTACGTTGAATATTCTTCTACTAGGCTTGGGGACTGTGCTACATAGCGGTACCCACACACCATGGGGCCCATCACACTGGTGACTGCATCGGTTAAAACCAAGTGATTTCACAATGAGTGGCTGTTCTCTAGGGCACAAACATGCACACAGAATCTCTTTCACAAAGCCTGCCTCTCAGGTCTCTCTTTTAGGACATTACCGAGCTTGAGCTTGGAAGCATCTTCCAACTTATAAAATTATCTTTTAGCACTTAGGAACTATTCTCTAATCTTTGATAGTTCAATATTGGTTGCTCTGTATGGCATCAAAAGTCAACTAATATTTATAAACATGTGACCAAAGATCTCATACAAATAAATGATACGTTATTTGACCCTTCAGGGAAATGAGAAAACTGGTTAGCCAACATGTTTAGTTAAGTCATAGTGATTACTTGTTTCTGCATGTGGTCCCCATCTATAGGCCTTCCTTGGTTTCCCTCCTTGAACGTATTAAGCTTGTTAGAACTCTTCTTTGAAAGCCTCATGAGAATAGAATCCTTTCTCCAACCACCACCCCGCTATTTTTTTTCTTTCTCCTATCTTCCTGTTCTCTATAACCTACCCCAGCAGAAGCACAAGACAACAACACACTAACACTCAAGCTGGGCCAATAGAGTTTAATTGATATACTCAAGTCCATCCTGGTGGCTATGGAAAAGTAGCAAATAGAATGAAGGTTTGTATCGGACAATGTCAGAGAGCTGAGTGTAGAAAAATGCAGCCTTTACATTGATAGCTGCTGAAGATGGATCAAAAAGAAATAAAAGGTAAGATCCTTACATTAGAGTAGCTTCCAGCCTTTTGGGAACTAACATGAGAATTGAGCAATTAAGGATAAAACCCAATGCAAAAACACTGTTTTCCTCCCAGGTTCCTCCAGCAGGCTGTATTCCTCACTCTCTGTATTTTTGACACTAAATATCAGCAAAGACTAAGAGCTGATTTTATCGGGTTTATGTATTATAGCAACTCATAGTCTTCACTGGATTCACAAAACTTCCCTTCTACCAAGTCCATTTCCCGGGTGAATATTGTCTAATCTAATGCCTGCGCCCACAAATATTCTTCGTGGTAAGTCTTGATTAATTAAACTTACAGGTTTAAATTCATATCAGATTTTTTGAAATTATTGACTGGAACCTCTAGGAAGATTACTTCCAGATCACTAATACCAAATTTAATCACTTGTAGAGAAAGGAGCATTGCTAAGAATTCAGCAAACTCTCTCCATGGGTTCTCCTTTCTGTAAACATGAAACCTTGAACGACTGCAAGAGAAGGAATGATAAGCATGGGTTTTGGTAACAAATAGTTATAATCATCTCTGATTATAGGTGAGCAGTTTACTAATAATGGGCCAGTTTGGGCTCTTGGCAAACGGTGTACCGTAACTACTATCAAAGGCTTCGGAGTAAAATGCTTGTGATTTGGAAGTAGAATTTTTGTCTGTGTTTTTCTATCTTGAAAGCATCAGTGCAGGAAATCAAAACCATTGTAGGATGCCAATAATCTGCCATTGACCAATGATTTAGTTTGAACACGGGCATTTCTCAGTATGACTCACCAGAGTCTATTGTATACCTGTCTTCTAGCAGCATTCCAGAAAACTTTGTATAATATGGGGACAAATCAGAACAACCAAACTTACTGTGAAAGCCATGCCAGACTCACTTGTCAAAAGTGGTGGGAAAAAATTAGGCTATAGCCTTTTTCCACCCCTTTAAAAAATAAATAGGTTCCCCAAAGAGGAAAATCCCAATTATTAATAAAGACTAATCCAATATTATTGAAATATATCTCACACATTTCCTGTATTTCTTTTTTGTTGTTGTTGAAATGGAAATTATACAGCGTGAATACATTTCCTCACTTCCTCCAGAATAAGTAAAAGCTTACAAATGTGAGGTCTGTATGGAAGGCAAGTCAGTAATATTTAGCAGAGTCAGATGCTCACCTTTGGAAGGTGAAGGAAATGTTGAAAAGATGAATCAAGATAAAATAAATTGCTACCTGAAAGAAGGTTAAATTGTACTTTGGAGATTGGAGTGTAGTCATCTTTTGCAGGACTAGTTTGGGTTTTCATAGATTGGCCTAGATAAAGTCATTGCAGTTTATACATTCAGGAGAGACAGAGAAAATCTTCACACATCCTTCCACCACCAGGTCACCTTTGCTAAACTTTGTTCACTTACATAGCCATCCTATAATGGAAGGGCAGACTGGTACAGCTTTGAAACGGAGCTTGGTATTCAATATAGTCCAAGTTAGAAACCTGGCACAGGTATCATGGACTTCTCGTGTCCCTGTTATCTTTACTGTGTGTTACCTTTACTACACATGCACTGCATGTGGTTATAACTGAGGTCAAAAGTCTTCTGAAATCACAAACCCTGTAAGATAATTCATAAAATTAATAACTTAAATGCATTCTTTTTCTTCTTATAATATATGCTTCACCTTGGGAAGTATAATTGAATATTGGAAAAGGCTTCGCCACTCGCCTGCCTATAACTGGTAATGCACCTCCTCAGGTTGAAAACACCTCATCTCAGAATGGGTGGAGTCTATTCTCAATAAATCCAGGGCTAGTTAATCCCCTGGAGCAACATCCATGTTACTACATTCTCGTGCTGTCTGCTATCAGACTTTTGATAGATCATTTACTACAATGAAATGACAATGACATAGTGTTTTCTACACTATAAACTTCTAGATTAGGGTAAAGATATCATTGCTGCCATGAAAATGTAGATTGGTCTGTGGTTAATAGAAAAAGATGTCTTGAAATTAAAAACTATAGTTGTAGCATCCACCTTTTCTCCTCCTCTTCCTCCTTTATATATGTGAAGGTGTTGATAGCTGTGGCTACTATTCCATTGTTGGTTATGTTTTCCCCAACCAATTATCTGTGTATTTATGATATTCATGCAGTGGCTTTCCTTCAAGGTCATGGATCGTTTCCAAGTCCATCATATTTAGATATTTCATCGTAAAGGTGACTTGGTAATGCCAGAAATTCCAGTCACGAGTTCTACGTTTTAAAGGTCAAAAAGCACACCAAATAAATACAAGTAACGTGAAGATGGAAGGGAAACGAAACAGTCCATGTTAATTGCTGAATTTGCGGGAGACTACATTTCAGACAAAAAAGGTCAAGTTTTGTTTTATAATGAGGTGAGAGGGGAGTTAGAAACAAAGTTGATATGTAGAAATTTTATCAACTGTACCTAATTAACAAATGCTGTGCATGGTATTCCTTAAGCTATGTTCATGAATAATTCATGGAAACAGCTGCCACTGGAGGTAGATTTGCTTTCTCTAGCTTATGAACACAGTGTGATGCACACAAGGAAATTCATCATTGCTGTACTCAAAAATGGATTTTCACATTAGCATAGTCATATCCACAGTAAAAAATCTCCCCACTAGCCCATCAGTAAATCTCCAATCCATTTTTACTCTGTAATACTTCTAGCATAAAGATTCTAATAGTTGTGAGATATCTGCCATTCACAAATGTCACCCTTTATCGTTGTTTTTCTGTTGTCTAAATCATAGGTTGCCAGAACCTTGAACTCCTTTTCTAATCAATAGAAAAATGAGGATTTTTTGTCTCTTGTGAATTATTGTCTCAATTCTCAATACAATTCTACCTTTTTTACATCCCTGAAGATCATCTCTCATAGCTTAGAAAGTGAAGTATGGATCTTTAAAAAGCTATGGAGTCTCAAAGTTGGAGTGATCCTTAAAGATAGTCTGATTGAAATCACCATCTTTTGAATGAACGCCTTCTGAAAATCTTCTTCAAGGTCTTTTTGACTCTTGTTCCTCTATTTCAACCTCTAGTTTTTCTTCCTACCTGTCTATAAATTTGATAAATACTTGATAAATTTTTAGCTATTGTTGAAAATATTGAATAGGGCAGAAAGTTGAACAACCCTTTTCGGGTATAGTTTCTCTAACTCTGACAAATTTTCTCCATCTTGTCTACAAAGATTATTTGAAAGTCCTTTGGATGCCTAGCTGAAGGACAGATTTTATTTTCTTAGAGGAAATTTAGAGGCAGATGAGAGCATTATATAAACTAAATTTTAAAAAATTAAAGTAAAAGTAAACAAACATAAAAATTACGTGTTTTAGTTCACATCGTGTCAAATATAACAGGCATCTTATCTTTTGGAAGGGGTATGTAGAAAAGTAGGACTCCATACTGATTTTCCAAGATGGCTGCTGCTCTGCTACAAATCTACTCTGTCCCTATTCTCACAAAAGCAATGTTGTACACTTTTGACCAATGACGAAACTGAGGTCCAATGACCTGGTTCAATGACCTTTTTTCACACATTTTTTAGGGAAGAGAATGGAATTTAAACCCAGGTCTAAAGTCTACATCCTTTCTACTGTGCCACTGTGATAACCTAGAAGAAGTGTGAGCAGTATAGATAAGCAGATATGTCACCTATTTTTGTTATGAAACACATGATATTTATTGAAATCAAAAATGTCTATAATCTGAATTTTCTCAGGCTATCTGCATTGATGGTAGTGATTGTGAACTTTGTATGATCTTGGTCTCTGGTAAGAAATTCTCTGACTGATTCCCACTGTTGATGTGCACTAAAATGGAATGAGTCTGATTACTAGTTCTTTCAAATGAAGAGCTTTACAACTTCTAGCCTTATTCAATGTGCAAAAAACAAAGTATTTTTCAAAAAATCTCTTTCATCCTGAGTTGGATTTCTGTAGTAAAATGCATACCTGTTTTTTGTGGGGTTTTTTTTCATATCTTTCTTCTTGTGATTATTCATTCTAGAAGTCCACTGAAAAAAATAGGAGATCATGGTTGAATTTTAGAAGAGATATTTATTCCCTCACGTCTTTAAAAAACCCAGGAATTATTTAGATTTATAGTTTTAGGAAAACTAAGCATGAATATAAATTTGGCATAAAATATTTTGTTACTCATATCTAATACTCTTATGATATGTATTGTATTTCATAGTCGGTTGGCATCGGAACAATAAAATATTGTGGATTTTTTTTTTTTGAGTTTTTATTTTCTAAGCATCTCCGTTTTTATTCTTTGGAAACCGATCACCCGTGCACTATGTATTTATGTTTATATTTATATACTGGAATGCAGATATTTGCTTTAATGTTTACAAATATTCTATGTACTTGATATTTTACTATGTTTAAAAGTATTATTGATTTTTAAATGGAAGAGTTCTTCATTCTTAAACATATTATAATTGATAACTGATTATAATTAACCCTTGGAAATCAGATCAGACCCGAAGAACTGAAGTGTTTAACTAAGGTTGTAAGAGAATAATTTTATATTTCATAGACATATATCTCTCTCATTTAACATATACGTAAATCTTTGTTAATCAAAATACACATTTAAAAAGCATTTTACCTAAATTTACTAAAAATTAGAACTTTTACATTATTTAGTGTTCTGCTAAATACCTATGTAATATAAACGAGACTGGTGGTTATACTGATTAAAATTGCTGCCAAATTTTTATTTCTGTAGTTGCTGGGAGCCTACTAGACAGTTAAAAAAATAATACGTAATGTGTGGTAGCATATCGTAAAGCTAGTCACTGAATTTTGAAGTCATATTAAGAAAATAACCTTGTTGATTTATCTTAACAGCTTCCTCTACCAAGACAACATATATCAGCTACAGTAATCATTCAATCTGAAACAGGGAAATGATATTGTCTGAAGAAATGTGGTATGTGATCTTAAACAATGAACACCACCAAAAACTCACTCCTGGAGGTATCTGTAGACTACAATCAAGCAAGTCAATAGTCTCTTAAGGAACAAAAATTAGCCTCGAGCCAAAAGTATCAATCACGGGGATTGAAGAAACCTGTTGTATAAAATACAACCGATGAGTGTCAAGCTAAATAAAGTATTGCTTACTCATGAGAAGTTAAAAAAAAAAAATCAAAAAAGGAAAACTAATGTTAGCTTGTGGAAAAAAAAAAAAAAAACTGTTGAAATAAACCATGTCTAATGTTATTCTTGTAAGTATTTTTCTGTGACCGTGAGAATTCTCATTCCTGTCCCACATTGTTCAACTTGTAAAGACAATGAGTCTATTTCTTGTAATGACTGACCGGATTGAAGCCCTGGGTTGTGCTAAAAATAAATGCCATGGTTGACGCATGCAATTTTTTATACAAATAATTTATTTCTAATAATAAAGGAATGTTTTGCAAATGTTGAGAGTTGTTTTGTTCCAGTTTTCAAGCCAGGGGAAAACTCTTTTTTTCCAGTTGGCACTTATCCTGCTATTGTGTAGCTCCTGTTATAAAAGCCCTAGTGTTTCAAAGAAATATTATTTCCCTAGATAAATGTATTTTTTGTACATTTGTGTGTATATGACATTGTCTTTTATTTCTATATGAAAAGGCATTATTTGTGTAAGAATTTGTGAATATCAAGATTTCTGTGGTAGAGTTCCATAGTAATTGCTTCTTCTATAAACATTCAAGTATTAGCTTGAGGTAAATTGCTTCAGGTGTTATGATTAACAAATGAGTTAAACTTGACTTTCCAGAATATAATATGGTACTCACTGTCTAAAAGTATGTCAAAGTGTCACTGAAATTCCCCATTGTATTTCTAAGTCAGAGCTTTTGCACG
Organism: Dugong dugon; assembly: GCA_030035585.1. Lineage (NCBI taxonomy): Eukaryota > Metazoa > Chordata > Mammalia > Sirenia > Dugongidae > Dugong > Dugong dugon. The sequence continues at coordinate 112,834,786 of CM057468.1, read as the reverse complement.
ATGAAATATTCTAAGTGGTATTAATTAACCTTTTCACACCTGGACCTACTATCCACTGAAATCAGTAAATGAGCCTTACCCAGGACATTCTTCAAAGCACGGAATTAACATATTTATTCCCTTGAAATTACTAAAGAAATCACAGCTCAGATTACATGTCATTGCTTTCTTATTTTCCAGATGAAAACATTCATTGGTTCATAGAACAGTATCATTAAAGGGAGAGAAAACAGGGAGCTCGTGGCATGCTAATAAACCATACCAGGATGAATAAAAGGGCACTGCTAAAGGCTTTCACATCTGTGACCACTGTCGTCATGGGCTCCTCTGTTCCATACAATCCCAGACATCCATGAAGTCAATGGGTCTCTACAATCATTTTGTTAGTAAATGTTCTCTCTGCTGAGTTGCTGGAATGGCTCGTTGCACTACTTATAGTTATAAAGAGCTATCTTGGCTTGGTAGCTTCAAATCTGATATGGACAGTCACTTTATTTAATACTGAAGGTTGAACTAGCAAAGCTCAAGTTCCCTCTTTGACATGTACTAACATTTCCTAGATACTTGCATAGATATAAAGCTGTATCCTACAGGAAATGTGTATTTATTGGCCTTTTGTTGAGTTTCTCCTAATAATATTTGTTGTTTGTAGATAATATTTAAATCAAGGAGGGAGAGCATTATTTTTAAGTTTTCAGATAATCTGAAATACTGATAAATACAATCCTGAAATCAGGATCCTAAACCCACCTATAGGTGTGCCTTTCTAGATAAAAAACCTAGCTTAAAACAAAATAAATCCATAAATGCATATTTAGTATATTTCATTGTGCCATGTAGCTCAGTACTAATAGCCATACCAGGAAGAGTGATTATAATTATATTTAAATTTTTTAAGTTTACGGTTTTCTTTATATTGGAGAATCTTAGTGGTCTGTAAGATTTTTTTGACTTGATTATCACTACTTAATAAGTATCCATGTGTTTGGTTAACAAAAGTGCTTGAATTTTACAGGCCTTACATTTCATTCCGAGAGCAAAACTCAAGCATATTTTCATGTTTTTATTACTAATTAACTCTAATCAGGGTAAGTGGATGTGACAGGGTGATTATGTGAGCAAAGCTGGCTCTCAGGCCAAAGGTGAATTATTAATATTATTATTACTTTTTTTATTTTAAGACTTTGGAAAGAAAAATGAAATATTAAGCAAAATTTGTGACATTTCAAAATTGTTCTTCCTATTGCAACCTTGCCAGTGGTTTGTTCTTCCTAACTACTTTTATAAATAATTGATGTTTATTTGGTGTTAAACATAAATCTTATTTAACTCGTGAGAGTTGAATAGTAGTCCTCCTGGGTTTACATAGGCCAATCATCCTTTATAACACTGTCTCCGTGGGAAATTTACTGCTGTTGACACTGTCACCCTCTCCAGGCAGTGGAAAGGTGAACTCCTTCAACCTCTTCCAGTAGGAGCTGGAAAATTCTGACCTCCACTGTGGTGATTTTCTCAGGGATTTTGCTGAGGGCTCCGGACGTAGTCACATAGGCTGGGACAAGGAAGGCAGAGGGATTTAGCACGAGCTAGTGGTGGTTCATAAGTCCCATGCTTTAAAAAGAACTGCCTGTGTACTATAGATAAGCAAATGCAAAGTTGCAGGGGGGTAAAAATATAGTATTATATTCTTTAGAATCAACCTTGTATTTTATTCTGGTCAAGAAATGTCACATCTAATCTCTTCGTGCCAGAGGGAATGCTAAAAATGTAGCCCAAGGTAATATTCAGCAAATGTCACCAGTAGGCAATGAGAGACACATTAGTGTGACCTTGGGTCAAATCTGACCTCAGTCTTTTAAAGTTTTTTAGCTTAGACTAGTTAATATGTAAAGGTGTCTAAATCAAGAAGAGTTATTCTGTCCCAAACTAATCTCATTTTTTTAAGCAAAACTACTTCATAAATTCCAGCATGAAAGGTGAGCATTGAAGCATGAACTGATTGGCTGGCTTAATTTTTAGTGTTCACCAGAAATTTTTATAGAAAATCTGGCATTTCAGACGAACAGGATTTTACTTTTTTTTTTTAATTAAATGCCACAGTCCAGGAAATCTCACTAGGAACAGATTTGTTATTTACATTTTCTTCTCTTTTTAAATCTATGTTCTGTATTATTTACCAATACGTCTTTTCAATATAAAGAGAATATTAATAATTTCCCAGCCTACATTAACGAACATTGATATTTTATTCAGACAGCAAGTAGAAGAAATATTCTTAAATCCTGTTATGCAAGCTGACCATTTTTTCTCATTTCCTTTAATGTCAGTTTTGTCATCCATCTTCAAAAAGAAAATGACCAAAGGTAACAATGAGGTCGCATGAAAGGGTGAGTCAGAAACACTACCAAATTATAAAATATTCCAATCATACAAAAACCTTTAGAAATAGTTCTTTTTGCATTCTCTTTATGGTTCTCCTTTAATTATGATATGAATAATAATAAAAAAAATTGACCATACCAAGAAGAAAAGATTTCTCTAAGAAGAAATGGTGATGTTTGTGAATGTTCAGAAATCCACTGTCATTCTGGGAAATAACTGTCATATTATCAGGGTGGTGGGGGAGGGGAGAAAAGCACAGCAATTTACTCTTTTAAAAACTATTCTCACTGTTCTATTTAAGTTTCTCATTTTTTAAATGTTTTCTAGCATAACCTTTACTGATGTTATACCTCTTGAGCACCCATTAGTTCCCTCATTTAATTCAACCCTGCATAGGACATCCAGAATATTTTTCACTTTGTTGAATTCAGCCAATTATCAATGTAAAGTCCTGTGTCATATTTTGACTTACATATCTGTTTTCAGAGTGATAGGGATGGAGAAAAATAAATTTGACCTGTTAAGTAGTTACACTTATTCCTACTTCTTAATTACGTAGCTTAGGCAAAGCTAACACTGATAAACTGGTTAAAAAAGCACGAAGCACCAAGGTTAGATTGGGGCCTATGGAAAAATAAGAATTGGCCATGTTAGGACTTGGGTGGGAGGAGGGGATGATGTGGCTGTAGAAAACAGGAAAGGCATGATTGGTATAATGCTTCAGTCTGTTAATCATGTGACATTTACCAATGAACTAAGTTCCATTAAGTAAGTTCACAAGAACATAGGATGACTTTCTGAGAGCTGATGAAAAAATATTAGAGTGTTAAAGTATAATTCTGAAGAAAATTAAAAACATGATTCTCATACATGAACATATCAATGAATTTATTCAACTTATTAATGAATGAAGGAACCAGTAAGATGATAAAAGTAGTCCAAAGAGCATTTGAGAGGCTAGCTAGCTAGATAACAGTGTTAGATACAAAACTGGCTTAATTTCTTGCTGTATAATAAACCATAACTGTTGAGGTTATCTGTTCCATTAAAACCTAAAATCCATTGCCGTCAAGTTGATTCCAATTCACAGCGACCCTATAGGACAGCCCCATGTGGTTTCCAAGGAGCGGCTGGTGGATTTAAACTGCCGACCTTTTGGTTAGCAGCCAAGCTCTTAACCGCTGGGCCACCAGGACTCCAACATTAGACAGCCATTATTTGATTCTTTGCCAAATAAAAATCTACAGGTTAATCTCTGCAGGTAAAGCGTTATAAAGTAGTCGTATCAATTGAAAGTCAAGTGCAATACTGCAATGAAAAAAAATCTATTAATATCTTTTGCCTATTTCCAGTTTGGGCTTTTTCTTTTTTTTCTGGTAAGTGTGATACTTCATCTTTTTCCTTCTCCCTAATCTCAAGCAATACACTGGTAAAAACCAAACCAAACCCATTGCCATCGAGTTGATTCTGACTCATAGTGACCCTATAGGACAGAGTAGAACTGCCCTGTGGGGTTTCCAAAGCTCTAAATCTTTACAGAAACCTATTGGCACATCTTTCTCCTATGGAGTGGCTGGTGGGTTTGAACCACAGACCTTTCAGTCAGCAGCAGAGCGCTTAACTGTTGTGCCACCAGGGCTGCTTATTACATTGGCAGCCTCTGAAAAATGAAGGTTACCAATGCACCTAAAAGGATATTAAGATGGCCTAAGTTAGCTACGGAGGGGCTCTGTGACGGACTCTGTGTTAATCATTCTTTCCCATCTTCAGTCTTTTACTATACCTCTAAGTCAGAGGCCAAATTCTATAACATGATAGGAAGAATAAATACTCCTATATGTGCAGTTGCCTTCAACTCCCTTCAGTTCCCTGCCTGGAAGTTCCACAAATAATCTGCAAAAGTGTGACTTCTTCCTTTTGTCTTCTAGGTACTGTTATTTCTAGTGAGTATTTTCCATCGCCTTTGTACCATATTACTTTATAAAGGGAAATTAGTTTTTCAAGAGTGTCCCTGAAGAGAACAAACCGTGGATAACTTACCCTATCTCCATGCATAACTTCTATTTATCATTCGCTATTAGCACTGGTCCAGCCCAACAAAGCCTTTCCTAAGATCCTGCCACTGCCATCTTCTAAAAGAAGCACAAGAATGAAGGCAGACTTTTTGATTGAAGGGAACAACGCATATGAAGAGTGAAGCTCTGCTTTTCCACACGTGTCCTAGAATCTGAGAACTCCCACCCATCCTTCAGTTCCCTCTTGCACCCTAGGCTCTGCAGGGCAGGGTCATGGTGAGTGTAGGGCCATGAGACCTCTTTCCCATATGGAACCCTTTATCTGGCTGGAGTACTAGCGGCTCTGGAGCTCAATGGTCCTTTCTGAAGATCTTTACTAATTTCCTGGAAGAAGGAATGAGAAACAGCTTGCACAAGGCAAAATTTCAAAGCAGATAAAATGTGAATTGTTGACTTTTCTGTTTCGTTGTGTTTTTCTGCTGCTGTTCTTCAAGATCTTGGTATGTCTATCCAATATCACCCAAGTGATATTCCTAGGTATTCAGAGGTCCTCCTTTTCCACTCTCCATCTTTCGGCTGCTCACCAAAATGTCATCAGTTCAAATCCACAATCTGCTCCTTGGAAACCCTATGGGGCAATTCTATTCAGTCCTATTGGGTCGTTATGAGTCAAAATCAACTCAGTGGCAATGGGTTTGGTGGGTTTGGCATCTTTAATCTCATTCATATTTTCTCTTCAAATGCTTCAATCCCAAATACTGTTCTATGTCAAATTTCTGTCTATAACACACAGAGACATTAATGCAGAGGCCCATCAAAGGCCTTTAGGGAAACTCCTATAACTGGATTTTAGTACAAAACCATATAGTTAAAATAGTTTATTCATTCACTTTATTCAGAAACTGTTTACTGAGCACCTGCTATGTGTCAGACACTGTTCTAGGAGCTCAGAAAATGGCACTGGGCAAAAATAAAACCAAAATACAAAAATAAACAAATAAACACCCAACCTGCCATAATGGCATTCATATTTCTTTAGGAGAGATAAGCAGTAGAGAAGATAAATAAATTAATATAGGGTATGTTAGGCAGTGATAAATGCTAAGGAGAAAGAAATTAAATCAGGGAAAGTGAGTAAGAAGTAGATTAAGAAGTAGCATTTATGGAGTAGAAGATAGAGCTGAAATTTTACATACAGTGGCCAGAGAAGATGACATTTGAGTAAAGACCTGAAGAAAATGAGGGATTGATCCATGTGGGGTCTTGGGGAAGAGAAGTCCAGGCAGAGGGAATAGGAAGGAAACAAGCCCTGAGGCAGCAGCACCTCTAGACAAGGGTCAGGTGAAGGGGGTGGGATGGTGTGCAGTGCAAGATCTTGTAGGTCATTGAATGGACTTTAATTTTCACCTTGAGTGATGGGAAACCATTATAGTGCTTTGAGCAAAGGAGTGAGATGATGAGTCTTAATTTTATCTGAGTCTTTCTGACTACTGTGATGAAAGGAAATGAGATTAACTAGCCTCCAGGGAGCAATGGCAGAAGCACAGACACTGGTTAGAAAGTTTGTGGATAATCCAGATGAGAGAGGATAGGGGCTTGGATTGGGTAAAGGAGATGAGGTAGTGAGGAGCCCTTAGAATCTGTCTATATTTTAATAGAAGTCTTGACTGATTCGGTAATGGATTAGATGCGCATTGAGAGAGATGGATGATTCCGGGGCTCTGGCCTGAGTGGAAGGATTGTGTTGCTATTTACTGAGATGGAGGAAACCCTGAGAAGATTTCTGTCAGGGAAATATAATCCATACTAAAGTATGAAGGTCCAATATTCTCTTCACACTTTGGATCCTTGGTTTGCATTTTTAAAGATGGATGGCTAATTACTTGGGATAACTTTTAAAATCCTGGGACAAATTTGGAAATAGGAAAAACCTCCTTTAAGCTAAATATTTATTTTTTCCTCCAGCTTCTACCTACAGCCCTTATGTACCTCCTGAGGCCTATCCCAGGTCATTTGTAGGTATTTTTAAATTTGTTTGATTGTTCTTGGAGTTGTTGTTGACACTATTGTGTTGTTGTTTTGCCCAAGGCCTTGACTATGAATCTTGGGGCCAACTTTAAGCCTTAAGTTTCTATTTCCTTAGTTTCTAAGTGATTTAAAAGTGAATGGTGCTCCCTCAGAATTCACCTCAGAAAAATTATCCTTTACCCACAATCCTTTACCCCAATCATGATTCTCTGTTGTCATCTTTAAGAAGGTCATTTGCCTTCTCAAGAAGCACAACTGTTTGCTTGAAATGTAGAAAAAATACAGGGGATATTGCCTGGAGTCACAAATACTAAGGGGCTGCAGGAGTACACTACGTTACTTGTTACACTGTCTTCAATTATACAAGCTCCCTGTTTTTCAAAGGCTTCCCTCTTTTCCTTTTTTTTTATTCTTTATTTTATCCATTCAACCACTCTTGTTTTTTTCTTTCAATAAAAACACTGTGAAAAATTGTGCATTAATTATCTTACGGGAATACAAAGAGTGTACTAGCTGGGAGGGAAGATAAGACACCTAATAAAAATTACAATTACAATACTACTACTAATAATAATAATAACAATAATGGTTAAGATTACCACATACTTATTAAATATTAGGCACTTCGCTAAATGCTGTAAAACTCGTTGCCATCAAGTCGATTCTGACTCATAGCAACCCTGTGGGACAAAGTACAACTGCCCCCTAAGATTTCCGAGGCTATAATCTTTACAGAAGCAGACCGCCACATCTTCCATGGAGCAGCTGGTGGGTTTGAACCACTGACCTTTTGGTTAGCAGCCGAGAGCTTAACCACTGCACCACCAGGGCTCCCTAAGTGCTATAGTGGAGTAAATCCTGCAGCAGATCTGTGGAGTAGGTACTATTGTTACTGCTTTTTATAGATGATGAAATGGAAGCAAAGATTGATTATGTAACAGCAGTTGCAGATTATCCAACAGGCAAGCTAAGCACAGGGCTTACCTTACTTACCAGATCATCTGCAGTGAACAACTGCACATTTTTTCACCACATCAAAGAGTCTGCTTCTAGGTACAGCTGGCATCTGTCTCTCTCCCAACCCCACAGCACCTTCCTACAGACTCAAAGCCTCTTTTTAAATTTACAGTCCCTGACAGGGGTGGATTACCCAGTAAGCAAGATGAAACCCATGTGAAATTGTTCACTACAGATTAGTAAATAAACACAAGTAAGCCTGCTCTTACCTTGCTTACTGAACCACCTCTGGGTAACAGCTAATTTGCTAGAGGTCATAGGGCATATAGGTGCACAGCTGGTGCTGAGCTATTATGGTATTAGACAGAATGTGCCTACTGAAAGATAGAATGAAATACCACGGAGGGTCAGAAAGGGAGGCATTCATGTTCAACTGGGAGAATTAGGCACAAGTCCATCAAAGAAGCACCTGGAAATCTTCGATTTGGTTTCTGGCATCAGTGTGTCATGCATTACTATCTATTTCTAGAACAGCTATTCAACCTTCTTGGCTTTGAGAAGTATATATAGATGGAGAGATATTTTTTGGATGAATTTGGCTTAGTGTCGATTTTCTTATTTGCTTGAAAGTTTTCATTTTTATTCTGAGTCGCCTCTACCGTGCAGCTTTTAGAGTTCTCTGTGCACATTGCAAGACCAGATACAGAATGTTGACCTTCTTCCTCATCATTCATGATTTGTCATATTGCATTTAAAGGGTTTCAAATACTATAGAAAATCAGAAAAAAGGGCAAGACTTCTTGAGGGGCTTATTTACAATCCAGTGTTAAAATCACATGAGTCACCTAGTTACGTAATTTGCTATATTTATACCAATCTTCTTCAGAATTTCACTAGAATTGTTTATAAATGTATTCTTATCATTCCCCTGGGATGGTGAGCCATAATTATTTCTTTCATGCTCAGGTAGCATTCTAGGATAACTTGTTCATGATCCTCTTCATAAGATATAAAACCCATTACCATCAAGTCAATTTCAACTCACCGCAACCCTATGCAACAGAGTAGAACTGCCCCATAAGATTTCTAAGGAGCAGCTGATGGATTTGAACTGCTGACCTTTTGGCTAGCAGCTGAGCTCTTAACCACTGTGCCACCAGGGCTCCTCATAAGATATAGTACATTATTTTTATAATGTCTTCTGGACAGAAACACCAGGGTGAAGATTGGTAAAGCTCAGGGTCAAATCATCCACCATTAATTGAGGGACGAATAGAACCTTCCAGTCCACAGTGCTGGGCGAACATCCTCTATCTTAGCCCACACTGACCCCAGCCATCATCATTCTGTCTTGAACACTGTTATTACCTAATGACTATTTATCAGGCCACACAACCTCAGTATTGCCATTACCAGACGCAGTTTACATTTCTGAGGTATATCACAATGGAAACTTGGCAGAACAAAAAGGCAGAATTGGCAGGGATCTTGCTGCATTTTCACAGCAGGTCTAAATCTTTGAGGTCAAAAGGGTCAGGGAAGGTGTTTGAATACTCAGCTGACAATCACCCTTACTGCTGCTGTACTGGACGCAGCAATCCATTTAGGGAAAAGGTTTTCTAGGTGTTTGAAAGTTGTAACAGGCTGGGTCATGTCCAGTCATTTCTCCCCTGCCCCCACTCCAATATGTGAGATTATTTTTAAGAAGCAAAAACTAGACTCAGTTTGAGTTATGTAAAATGAAAATTCCAGTTTGAAAATGGTTACATCCGTTCACGCATTCTGGCTGGGCTTTCAGAACATGCTTCTATCAGCAGGGATCTGAGATCTGAAACAGATCTTTAATGGGGCTCTGGGGCTGCTGATGGACACAATAGGCCTTAATGACTTTATGGAGGGGGTCAGCGAACAGCAACACAGAGGGTTTATTTATATGATAGGTCTTAACTGTTATGAAGAAGCTATAATAGCCTATTGAAGCAAAAACCTCACTTTTGAGAAAGCACCTAGATACCAATTTACACAGTAGGAATTTTTAAGTAAAAGAGACATCTGTCTCTCATTGAGAAGGTTTTTTTTTACTAGGAACCAATAAGGGAAGAATTTGGCAGCTTGAACATATTTAATTTCTAAGTATTTTGACTACATAGTATTCAAATACAATTAGCATATTTATGGGTCTTCTTCTGTCTACAGAATATAAAAGTGGGATGTTTAATACGAATAATAAAGAGAAAATGTCTTCTTAGTATATTCCTTATTGCTGTCAGCTTTAGAAATCCACAAGTGTGTTAAAATACATTTTAACTCAATTTTCACCCTTAATGCCTAATAATGATTCCTTCTTTCAATCATTATATATTCTGATGTTAGCATTAAAATCCAGGATGAAATGACTCACACTGAATTAAGCTAAATAAACATTTAAAATTGCACTGAACCTGAAGGAATGACAAAGTTCAGCCATATTATGGAACTGAAATATTTAATGGAGGTATTTTGTTTAGAGGTTGTGAACAGGTCACTAGCACACCCACATGCTGAAATTTTTTTTTTTTAAATTTTTAACAGCCGGATAAAATACATTTATGATTGCATAGACTATAGATATATCTTTTTATTGGAAAACGTAGCAGTAAAGATTCAAAGTATGATCTAAAATTACACCATTTTTAAGGCTTAATATAAATGCTGTGAATATGATATGGTCCCTCCACCTAAACTTTATATTTTGAAGTATAAAAAAAGCCAAAACCAAACCCGTTGCCATAGATACGATTCTGACTCATAGCGACCCTGTAAGAAAGAGTCGACCTGCCCCATGGGGTTTCCAAGCAGCGGCTAGTGGATTCTAACTGCTGACCTTTTGGTTAGCAGCAAAGCTCTTCACCACTGTGCCCCTTTGAAGTATAGAAGTTAAAAAAAAAAGAACGTTTACCATAGCCAAGACACGGTGATGATTTTCTAAAATAAATATGCAAAGTCTATAGTCGGAATTGACTGGAGGACAATGGGTTTGGTTGGTTTTCTTATAGCGAATTATGTGAGGAAGTAAATTTAGGAGATCGATAAGAAGGCGCAAACAGGGAGATCAGTCCTTATGTTTCAACCTACACACATACATTATCATCTCACCCTGCTCTGCATCATATAGGAGCCTTTAAAGAACTATTCCTTTTAAAATAGGCTCTAAACCTGTAAGTCTAAAATTAGTTCCAAATAAAAAGTTGAAAAAACAATCCATAAATCTGCCTCCGCACTTTTCTATGATTAGTGCTCAGTAGATTCTGCAGTTTGCTGTGAGGACAAAATAGAACACAAACATTTCAGAAACCACCTAAGACAGAAACACTTTAGAGGTAGTTTTAGTCCAGTGTTTCCTCAACAGTGGTCTGAACACCACTTCATCAGGACTGGTAGAGATGGTTTGAAATGCCCAGTATAAAGCCCTAACGTAGACCTGGAGTCCCTGGGTGGTGCAATCTGTTAATATGCTTGGTCGCTAACTGAAAGGTTGGAGGTTTGAGTCCACTCTGAGATGCCTTGGAAAAAAAGTCTAGTGATCCACTTGGGAAGAATCAGTCACTGATAACCCTGTGGCACATAGCTCTACTCTGACACCCACGGAGTCAGAATCATCCAAAAGCAACTGATTTGGCTTTACTAGAGACCAACTGAATTAGAATTTGTGGCTGTGGGGCTTGAGAATTTGTGTTTTGAATTAGTATTGTGAGAGCCTACTGCTCAATCAGTTTGAGAACCACTGGATTGGAGGGATGAATTGAGGAACTCCCTCCTGTATATGGCTCATGATACACAATGCATTCTAAGTACAGTCTTTGCTCTGGAGTTTTATTATTTTTTTAACCCTACTTCTATAGGTTCTTTGTGCTGCGTTATAATTACTTATAAGTATACAAAGGTTTTAACTGACTGAAATGGTAGTAAAGAGTTTTAAATGGATGTGACCCATTTAAAGTTATTATATGATATAAAGACTCTATTTTGGCTTTTTCCTTGATCTAAATGAAGTCTTTACCATACAGTAGTGATTTACCTTTTTGTAGTTAACAATCCTGGATCCAATAACATCTGCTTCTCAGTCTAATGAACTAGGGAAGATTTTTCTCTGATTCGCCCACTCACATATACACACACAGAGTGGAATTGAATTAAACATGCACATGAATACTAGTAAACATGCTCCCACCATATTTGGTCCTTTATCTCAAACAAGAATTAAAATTTAAATAGATACAATTTAGCACGTCGTGGGTTCCTAGGGAGGAAATATGGCATGTGCAATCTATTAAATTCTAACTACCGGCAATGACAAAAATATTTAGTGAGTACACATTACTGGAATGAATTACAAATTATTCTTTAAAAATTCTCAAAATGTTAACCTGTGTGCAAATCTGAGTTTAATGTCATTTCCCTTCTTGATCCACATTAGTGACTCATGTTACCAAACTTGGTGTTTTTTTTTTTGTTGTTTGTTTGTTTTTAATGGTCTATGGAATGCATTTTTGCACAAATAAAAAAAGAATTCTTATGTAGCTATTATGTCTTTTTTTCTTTTCGGTGCTTGGTTTCTCTGTGACACTGGGTGAAGAATATTTAGACAATAGCAGCTCTGTTGAGAAGTTAAGCCTCAATAAACTCTCTCGGAGAGAGGCCTCTTTTTTAATTGATTAGTTGGATAATGGCATGTGGCTTGGCATAACACTGCCTTCTTTTTTCAAAACTGCCAACAGTTGTCTTTGCATTTGCAATAACTCACCCTTTAGGGGCAGCGGGAACTCCTTCAGCACTAAAATAAGTATAGTGTCTAGAACATGAGGGAAATAGTGTGTCACATCTGATAGTAATTAAACCCAAGCTGTAGTGTAATATTTGGGGCAGAGTTGAAAAGAGATAATGACACAGGTGTACATTCAGATGGGCATAACGGAGATCATTTCACTGTAGGAAATTTTGGAGTATGTTAAGCTGGAAGAGAAGATTTTAAATAAAGAGAAAAAGGAGGATAACTGACTCCAGATACATGGGCTGTCCTGAGAAGAAGGATTAAATCTGGTTTGTAAAGTCCAGAAGAGGAAACAGAATTACTGGGTCAAGTTATCAAGGAAGATTTAAACTGCTTTGCAATGGAACATGATTTTGAATGGACGTTGTATAACTATCTCTCAGAAATGTGCAGAAATCTCTTTCTCAACATCAAAAACTGTGACTAGATGACCTCTTAGGCTATTCAAGAATTATGAGGTGAGTGCCTACAATGTGCCAATGATCTTACTAAGGGATACAAGGAGTAAAGATACCATTTGGGCTCTCAACTGTGATTTTAGGCAGAATTTGACAGATGCTAGGGGAAAAACTTGAATTTTTTCTTTACTTCTTTTAGCTTGAAAAGTGCTGAGCCCGTTCTTCCCTTTTGATTTTCTAACGCCAGGTCTTTGCACATTTCATTATAATACTTTACTTTGTCTTCTCCAGCCAGTCTTTGAAATCTTCTGTTCAGCTCTTCTGCTTCATCATTTCTTCCATCTGTTTTAGGTAGTCTGTGTTCAAGAGCAAGGTTCAGAGTCTCTTCTGGCATCCATTTTGGTCTTTTCTTTCTTTCCTGACTTTTAAATGACCTTTTGCTTTCGTCATGTATGATGTCCTTGATGTCATCCCAAAACTCATCTGTTCTTTGGTCATTAATGTTCAATGCCTCAAATCTATTCGTGAGATGGTCTCCAAATTCAGGAGGCAAATACTCAAGGTCGTACTTTGGCTCTCCTGTCCATATTTTAATTTTCTTCAGCTTCAACCTGAACTTGCATATGAGCCATTAATAGTTTGCTCTACAGTCTGCCCCTGGCCTTGTTCTAACTGATGATGTTGAGCTTCTCCATCTTTTCTTTCCACAGATGTAGCTGATTTGATTCCCGTGTAGTCCATCTGGCGAGGTTCAAGTGCATAGTCACTATTTATGTAGTTGAAAAAAGATATCCCACAGAATGCGGAAATTATCAAACAATATCATTAATATCACATGCAAGTAAAATTTTGCCGAAGATCATTCAAAAACAGTTGCAGCCGTACATGGACAGGGAGCTGCCAGAAATTCAAGTGAGATTCAGAAGAGAATGTGGAACGAGGGACACCATTGCTGATGTTAGATGGATCCTGGCTGAAAGCAGAGAATACCAGAAAGATGTTTTACTGACTATGCAAAGGCATTTGACTGTGTGGATTATAACAAATTATGGATAACATTGTGAAGAATGGGAATTACAGAGCTCTTAATTGTGCCCATGAGGAACCTGTACATAGACCAACAGGCAGTAATTTGAACAGAACAAGGGATACTACGTGGTTGAAAGTCAGGAAATGTGTATGTCAGGGTTGTATCCTTTCACCATTCTTATTCAAACTATATGTTGAGCAAATTATCCGAAACGCTGGACTAGGCATCAGGATTGGAGGAAGATTTATTAACATCCTGCATTATGTAGATGACACAACCTAGCTCGCTAAAAGCAAAGAAAACTTTAAGTACTTACTGATGAAGATCGAAGACCACAGCATTCAGTATGGATTACACCTCGATGTATAGAAAACAAAAATCTTCACAATTCGACCAATAAGCAACATCATAATAAATGGAGAAAATATTGAAGTTATCAAGGATTTCATTTTACTTGGATCCACAATCAATGCCCATGGAAGCAGCTGTAAAGAATTGAAATGACATATTGCATTAATCAAATCTGCTGCAAAAGACCTTTTTCAAGTGTTAAAAAGCAAAGGTATCACCTTGAAGACTAAGGTGTGCCTTACCAAAACCACAGTATTTTCAATTGCTTCATATGCATGTGAAAGCTGGATAATGAATAAGCAACACTGAAGAAATCTGTCTTGGAAGAAATACGGCCAGGATGCTCCTTAGAAGTGTGGATGTTGAGACTTAGTCTTATGTACTTTGGACATGTTATCAGAAGGGATCAGTCTGTGGAGAAGGACATCATGCTTGGTAAAGTAGAAGGTCAGCGAAAGAGAGAAAGACTCTCAACATGATGGATTGACACAGTGGCTGCAACAATGAGTGCAAACATAACAATGATTGTGAGAATGGTGCAGGACTGGGCAGTGTTTTGTTGTGTTGTACATAGGGTCACTATGAGTTGGAACTGATTTGACTGCGTCTAACAAGAACAGAGGAAAAGCTAAAAATTAGCCGATGGAGTTACAAAGTAAGGAAATATTTCATCTTTAAAATTCTCTCATTTTGTGAGTGTCTTTTGAAATTTATGATGTAATTATTAATGTGACACTTCACAAACCCAAACCAGGGAGTTCTGGCAAAATGGTGCTCTAGGCAGAAGCACCACGCCGTCCCTCCACAGCAAAGATCTCAAAAACTAAGCCAAACAGAGAATACAACAATTCTGAAACCCTAAAACATCAAATGAAGAGATAAAGAACTCAGCCAAGCACCAAATGGAGTGAGAAAACATACAGAGAACGGAGAGCGAGGAGAGATTCATGCAGAGGTCCCCTACCAGCTAACGCAGCACGGATCCACCATCTTGGACTGCTATGGGAGACCAGCAAACGGGGGTACGAGAAAGCAGCCTCATGGAACGTCCAGCGGGAGACAAAACAACTGGTAATTTGCGGTGTGTGCTTCCCCCGCCCCCCTTCGCCCTGGCTCGGCCTCCTCTGCTTCCCGCGGCCACGGTCTCTTGACCGGGAAGCGCCGGCTGCTTGGATTCCACACACCCAAGCGGGCGGCTCTCTGGATGCCCTTTGTTGGCTGCTAGTGTTGCTTTTTTTTTCTGCTTCTTTTAATTTCTCACTTATCTCTCGCCACCTCCCACTCTTTCACTTGAGTGCCTGTCTCCGTGCGCCACCTTTGCTTCTTCCTGAGGGGCTGCAGGGCACCAGCAATTTGTGATATACACTTTCCCACTCTCCACACTTCATCACCCACACTCGGCCTCCTCTGCTTCCCGCAGACACAGTCTCTTGTCTAGAAACACCAGCCTGCACTAGCTGGCTCTCTGAGTGCCATTTGTTGGCTGCTGGTGTTGCTTTTTTTTTTTTTTTCCTGCTACTTTGGAGTTCTTGCTTGCCTCTCGCCACCTCGCCCTCCTTTCACTCGAGTGCCTGGCTCTGTGCGCCATCCTTGCTTCTTCCTGAGGGGCTGTGGAGCTCCATTTGAGTGTGGAGCTGCTTCCTGGTCTGGGCTACCGCACTGGTGGGATCCCGGGGCTTTTGTTCGTTTGTTCGTTTTGAATTGTTTGTTTGTTTTCGTTTCCTCTTCTTGAGTTGGGAGCCCTTTCTGGCCAGGCGGAGCTGCATGGCAAGGAACTTCTCTTCAGCTTCCACAGACATGCAGAGGGATCCCTGAGTGCATTTCTTTTTTTGTTGGTGGTTTTTTTTTTTTTTTTTCTGTTTTTCTGGGGGGCCTTTCTTGTTCGCTTTTTTTAATTTGTTTTGTTTTCTTTTCCTTCTTCTTCCCTTTTTGTCTTTCTTCATTGCTCAGTTTCATGTCTCTCTATAGCTTCCTTCTCTTTCTGATCCCTGAATACCAGGTGTTGTATACCTCTACACCTTCTAGCAAGGCTGTACTGTGACACCTGAGAGCGACTTCCCCAGACCTCATAGCTGCATCAGTGGGATCCCTGGGAACTTTGCAGTTCTTTAACCTTTCTGATTTTTATTTATTCATTCTTTTCTTTTCTTCCTCTTACCCTTTCTGTTTTTCTCCATTTCATAGTCTCTCATCTCTCCATTCCAATGGCAAGCTCCCCTAGCATTCTTTTTTGTTTGTTTGTATGTTTTTGGCTCCTTTTCCTCTCTCCCATATCCATCTTAGCTCCACACATAACAATCTCCCCGCTGCATCCTGTCTAACTGCACCGTGAGCTTGACATCACACCACCAAGCAGTAGAGGCATGGCCTACTGAAACCTGCCCTGCACTGATTACCGACCCACCCTGGTTGCTGTAGTAAGTGCCACAAAAAACCCATCCCAGTAACTCCTCTTCAGCTACACCTGCCCTGCTGTACCATATCTGAGTGACTGACCCTGCCAATTGGAGAAGGAGGCAAAAAGTATTGTGTCCACAGAGGAGCAAACAACAACAAACACACAGTCCACATGCTCAAAAATATACAAATTTTTTTAAAAAAGGGGAGAGACGAAACAAACAAATCCATAATCAATAAACAAGAAAAATAACTACTGAATGCCCCGAAGACAGCAGACTGTATCAAAACATTTACAAAAACAGGACAGGATGGTTCCAGTACGCATCCAAAATAAAACACCAGATGACTCTCCTCTGGAAGAAAATGCACTAGAAGTACCTGATATGGAATTCAAATCTCTAATACTCGGAATTCTCCAAGAACTGAGGCAAAAAGCTGACAAACATGGGGAAAAAATTGACAAATTCATGGAAAATACAGACAAAAAATTGGAAGAATTCAGGAAGATGGTGCAGGAACAAAATGCCAAAATAAAATCACAACTAGAAATCATACAAAAACAACAATTAAAAATCCAACAGATAAACAACAAGATTTCAGAAATGGATGATGTCATAGAAGGGCTGAGAAGCACATCTGAAACCGTGGAAGACAGGATCAGTGGAACTGAAGAAAAACACTTGGATACAACTCTATTTCAGGAAAACTCAGAAAAAAGAACAAAGAAAAATGAAGAGACCCTGAGAGTTATGTGGGACACAATTAAAAGCAAAAATTTACGAGTGATTGGAATTCTGGAACAGGGGGAGAAAACGGAAAACACAGAGAGCATCATTGAGGAACTACTGACAGAAAACTTCCCCAATATCATGAAAGATGAAAAGCTGGCCATCCAAGAAGCTCAACGAACCCCTTATAGGAGAGACCCCAAAAGAAATCACCAAGGCATATCATATTCACACTCGCCAAAACCAAAGACAAACAAAGAATCCTAAGAGCAGCTCGGGAAAAAAAAGAAGTCACATACAGAGGAGAAACAATAAGACTAAGTGCAGATTATTCGGCAGAAACCATGCAGGCAAGAAGGCAATGGGATGACATATATAAAATCTTGAAAGAAAAAAATTGTCACCAATAATAGTACATCCTGTAAAACTCTCGTTCAAATTTGATGGTGAAATCAGGTCATTTCCAGATAAACAGAAATTAAGGGAATAAGTAAAAGTCAAACCAAACTTACAAGAATTATTAAAGGGAGTTCTTCGATCTGAGGACAAACAGCTTCAGCTCCCAGGCGGAACCTAGGACGCAGGATCATACAAGCCAGATACCAATCTAGGAAATGAACTCTCAAGGACTATCCAAAACCAAAAGAAATACAACAGGGAATCAGAGGAGTTAATCAATAAATGACAACAACATCAAAACAATAAAAGAGGGAATAAACGGCATAGGTATAGAACCTTCTAATGGAGAGGAAGGCAAGGCGATACCAGATAATGGTAGACTGCTTCAAACTTAGAAAGATAAGGGTAAAATTCATGGTAACCACAAAGAAAGTTAAAAAACATACTCCTAAAAAAAAAGAGGAAAAACATAAAGTCACAGCAAAACCAAAACCTACAAAAACAGAAGAAATGAAAAAAAAATCCACAAACAAAAGTAACTCAGCACAAGAAGGTAAGAAGAACAAAGAAAACTTCAGGACCACAAAAAAAAGCACTACAAAATGACAGCAACAAACTCACATCTATCAATAATTACACTGAATGTAAATGGATTCAATGCACCCATAAAGAGACGGAGAGTGACAGAATGGGATAAGAAACAGAATCCATCAATATGCTGTCTATAGGAGACACACCGTAGAAACAAAGATGTGAATTTATTAAAAGTCAAAGGTTGGAAAAACATATATCAAGCTAACAACTACCAAAAAAAGAGCAGGAGTGGCAATTCTAATCTCAGATAAAATAGACTTTAAAATGAAATTACCATAAAACACAAAGAAGGACACTACATAATGATTATGGAGATGATCCATCACTAAGACATAACCATAATAAACATCTACGCACCCAAGGACAGGGCTCCAAAATACATAAAACAAACTCTAACAACACTGAAAAGAGAAATTGACAGTTCCACAATAATAGTAGACTTCAACACACCACTCTCAGTAAAGGACAGAACAACTAAGAAGAAACTCAGCAACGATACGGAAGACCTAAAGGGCACAATCAGCCAACTTGACCTCATAGACATATATAGAACACTCCATCCCACTGCTGCAAAGTACACATTCTTTTCCAATGCACATGGAACGTTCTCCAGAATAGACCACATCTTAGGCCACAGAGCAATCCTCAACAAGATCCAAAACGTCGAGATAATTCATAGTATCTTCTCTGACCACAATGCCATCAAGGTAGAAATTAACAATAGAAAGAGCAAGGAAAAAAAATCATCTACATGGAAACTGAATAATACCCTACTTACACATAACTGGGTAATAGAAGAAATCAGACGGAATAAAAAAATTCCTAGAATCAAATGAGAATGAAGACACATCATACCAAAACCTTTGAGTCACAGCAAAGGCAGTCCTCAGAGGACAATTTATAGCAATAGATGCACATATCAAAAAAGAAGAAAGGGACAAAATCAAAACGTTAACTACAGAACTCAAACAAATAGAAAGAGAACAGCAAAAAAAGCCTACAACCACCGGAAGAAAGGAAACAGTAAAGATCAGAACAGAAATAAATGGAATAGAGAACAGATAAACAATAGAAAGAATCAACAAAACCAAAAGTTGGTTCTTTGAAAGAATCAACAAAATCGACAAACCAATGGCCTGATTGACAAAAGAAAAACAGGAGAGGACACAAATAACCTAAATAAGAAATGAAATGGGGGACATTACAACAGACCCAACTGAAATAAAAAGGATTATAACAGAATATTATGAAAAACGATACTCCAACAAATTTGAAAACCTAGAGGAAATGGATAAATTTCTAGAAACACACAGCCTACCCAAACTACAACAAAGTGATGTTGAAAATCTGAACAGAGCCATAAACAGAGAAGAGATTGAAAAGATAATAAAAAAAACTCCCAACCAAAAAAAATCTTGGCCCAGATGGCTTCACTGGAGAATTCTACAAAACATTTACAGAAGAGCTTGTACCAGTTCTACTCAAGCTATTTCAGAGCATAGAAGAGGAAGCAACGCTTCCAAATTCATTCTATGAAGCCAGCATAATGCTCATACCAAAACCAGGTAAAGACATCACAAAAAAAGAAAATTACAGACCAATATCTCTCATGAATATAGATGCAAAAATTCTCAACAAAATTCTAGCCAATAGAATTCAGCAACATATCAAAAAAATAATACACCACGACCAAGTAAGAGTCATACCAGGTATGCAAGGATGGTTCAACATTAAAAAATCAATCAACGTAATCCACCACATAAATAAAAGGAAAGAAAAGAATCACATGATCATCTCAATTGATGTAGAAAAGGCATTTGACAAAGTCCAACACCCATTCCTGATAAAAATCTCAATCAAATAGGTATAGAAGGGAAATTTCTCAACATAATAAAGGGCATCTATGCAAAACCTGTGGCCAACATCATTCTAAATGGAGAGAGGCTGAAAACATTCCCCTTGAAAACAGGAACAAGACAAGGATGCCCTTTATCACCAGTCCTGTTTAACATTGTGCTGGAAGTTCTAGCTAGAGCAATAAGGCAAGAAAAAGAAATAAAGGGCATCCAAATTGGTAATGAAGAAGTTAAACTCTGCCTGTTTGCAGATGATATGATACTATACATAGAAAACCCTAAAGACTCCACGAGAAATCTACTGGAACTAATAGAAAGATTCAGCAGAGTAGCAGGATACAAGATAAACATTCAAAAATCAGTTGGATTCCTAGACACCGGTAAGGAGAACGATGAAAAGGAAATCAGGAAAACAATACCATTTTCAATAGCCCCTAAAAAGATAAAATACTTAGGAATAAATCTGACCAGGGATGTAAAAGACCTATACAAAGAAAAGTATAAAACACTACTTCATGAAACCCAAAGGGATCTACATAAATGGAAAAACATACCATGCTCATGGATAGGCAGACTCAACATTGTGAAAATGACAATTCTACCCAAAGCAAGTTATAAATACAACACAATCCCGATCCAAATACCAACAACATTCTTCAATGAGATGGAAAAACTAATCATTAACTTCATATGGAAAGGGAAGAAGCCCGGAATAAATAAAGCACTACTGAAGAAGAATAAAGTTGGAGGACTCACACTACCTGACTTCAGAACCTACTATACAGCTACAGTAGTCAAAACAGCCTGGTACTGGTACAACAACAGATACATTGACCAATGGAACAGAATTGAGAACCCAGATGTAAATCCATCCACCTACTGTCACCTGATCTTTGACAAGTGCCCAAAGTCCATCAAATGGTGAAAAGACCGTCTTTTTAACAAATGGTGCTGGCAAAACTGGATATCCATCTGCAAGAAAATGAAACAGGACCCATACCTCACACTGTATACAAAAACTACTTCAAAATGGATCAAAGACCTGAATATAAAGCCTAAAACTATAAAGTTCATAGAAGAAAAAATAGGACCAACACTACAGGCCTTAATACATGGCATTAACAGGATACAAACCACAACCATCAATGCACAAAGCTAGATAACTGGGATCTTCTAAAAATCAAACACCAATGCTCTTCAAAAGATTTCACTAAAAGAGTAAAAAGAGAATCTACAGACCGGGAAGAAATTTTTGGACAGTACAAGTCAGACAAAGGTCTAATCTCCATAATCTACAAGAAAATCCAACACCTCTACAACAAAAAGACAAATAATCCTATTAAAAAATGGGCAAAGTAAATGAACAGACACTTCACCAAAGAAGACATTCAAATGGCCAACAGACACACGAGGAAATGCTCGTGATCACTAGCCATTAGAGAAATGCAAATTAAAACCACAATGAGATACCATCTTACCCCGGCATTACTGGCACGAATCAAAAACACTGGAAATAACAAACGTTGGAGGGGCTGCGGGGAGATGGGAACTCTTACGCACTGCTGGTGGGAATGCAAAATGATACAACCATTTTGGAAAATGATATGGCGCTTCCTCAGAAAGCTAGAAATAGACATACCATTCAATCCAGCAATCCCACTCCTAGGAATATATCCTAGAGAAATAAGAGTCATCACTAGAATTGACATATGCACACCTATGCTCATGGCAGCATTGTTCACAATAACAAAACGATGGAAACAACCTAGATGCCCATCAGCAGATGAATGGATGAACAAACTATGGTACATACACACAATGGAGTACTATGCAACGAGCAAGAACAACAATGAATCTGTGAACCATCTCATAACATGGATGAAACTAGAGGACATTATGCTGAGTGAAATAAGTCAATCACAAAAGGACAAATATTGTATGAGACCTCTATTGTAAAAACCCATGAAAAAGTTCACGCACAAATTGTAACAATTTTTGTTGGTTACCAGGGATGGGGGGGTGGGAATACTAAATAGGCAATAGATAAGTGGTGTCTTGGGTGAAGGGTGAGACAGTACACAGTACAGGGGAAACTAGCACAACCTGTACAAGGAAAGGTCATGGAAGCCCCATAGACACATCCAAACTCCCTGAGGGACTGAATTGCTGGGCAGAGGGCTGTGGGGACCATGGTCTCGGGGAACATCTAGCTCAACTGGCATGACAGCTTATAAAGACAATGCTCTACATTCTACCTTGGTGAGTAGTGTCTGGGGTCTTAAAAGCCTGTGAGCGGCCATCTAATATATTCCACTGGTCTCATCCCTTTGGGACCAAGGGAGAATGAAGAGAACAGGATACAAGGAAAAGATTAGTTGGAAGGACTTATTGTCCACTGCTACCAAGGCCTCTCCCGGACTGAGTCCAGTACAGCTAGACGGTGCCCGGCTACCACCACTGACTGCTCTGACCAGGATCACAACAGAGGGTTCTGGACAGAGCTGGAGAAGGATGTAGAGCATAATTCTAACTCACAAAAAAAAAGACCAGATTTACTGGCCTAAAGGAGACTGGAGAAACCTCGAGAGTATGGCCCCCAGACACCCTTTTAGCTCAGTGGTGACATTACCTCCGAGGTTCACTGTCCAGCCTGGGAGTGGACAGCCCTGTAAAACCAAATGAGACTAACGAGGTACAGGAGTTCAGTGACAAGGGCCAGAAAGCAGAAGGGGACAAGGAAGCTGGTGATAGGGAACCCAAGGTTGAGTAAGGATATTGTTGATGTGTTGTGAGATTGTTAACCATTGTCACAGGGCAACATTTGTAGTAAGTGTTAAATGAGAAACTATTTCGTTCTGTAAGCCTTCATCTTAAGTGAGAATAACAGCACAATTGGAAGAGCATAGTCAATGTCACTGAACTGTGTATGTAGAAATTTTTGAAACGGTGTATCTTTGGCTACGTGTATTTTCACCAAAAAAAAAAAAAAAAGGTTGAGAATTTTGAGGGTTAATATGTTGTGGGGTTGTTAACCAATGTAATAAAACAACATGTGTACTACTGTTTCATGAGAAACTATTTGTTCTGTAAGCCTTCACCTGAAGTACAATAACATATAAAAAATAAAAAAATAAAAATTAATATAAAAAAAAAAAAACCCAAACCAAACCCGTTGCCGTCGAGTCAATTCCGAC